>OX438675.1:0-2400000 GCA_949316385.1 Globia sparganii
GTACGTAAAGTGTACGTAGCACTTTAAGTATAAAAAAATTTGATACTTAATGTATTATAAGAATATAATTAATCTATCATAAAATTGAAGAAAACTAAGTAAATAACGTATAAGTGTAACAATATAAAATTAAGTAAAAAAGGGAATTCGGTACAGGTCAAAATTAATAAAGGTAACATTTTAAATAGTAAAAATGAAATAGATAAATGAAGTGTAGTAAAAATGTAATAGAAGTAATGATTTTTGAAAGTTAGATGATATTTATTGTAAATGTAGTTGCTTATGTTCTCACACCAAGATTCTTCTCCTAGCAATTTTTGCCGCGAAATTATCTGTAAAAATAAACATTTTCGGTAAACAAGGTCTCTGATCACGTCAGAGGGACACTGCAAGGCAGGAGTGTGGTTTTAGCCGGTAAGAGTCCGGCACTGCCCAGACTGCCTTATCAGTGAGACAGTCTGGGCGTCCATGAGGATTTCCCACTCCTGCCAAAACAAAAAAAAAAAAAAAAAAAAAAAAACCTAACCTAACCTAACCTAACCTAACCTAACCTAACCTAACCTAACCTAACCTAACCTAACCTAACCTAACCTAACCTAACCTAACCATTATAACTTTGCATCCCGGTGACGCATTTTGAAGCTGTTTTCAGCAAAATTAATCGTTTCTAGGCTCCGTTTAACTTTCCCACTGGTGAAAATTGACGAATCTGCGAAAAACATTTTTCGTATATTGACTTGTAAAATTTTCAGTAAAAAATCCCTTTGAAAATACTTTATAAATTTTTATCTTCAAAATTCTAATCTAAATCTACGTTTTTATAGTTTCAATAGTTACTTACCTGCCTTACCTGCACTCCGGCGCGCGTTCAGCGAGTTCGAGTCCCGTTTCGGCGGTGTTATTGCAGGTTTTTACTCACATTTTGGTCGAAAAACCCGTTTTTTCTGCAAAATTCAAAATTTTTGTTCAGTCTAAATTCCAATAACCTCACAGATAGTTAGCCCGCGCCGAGACGCGTCTTTTGACACCTCGCACGCGAGCCTAGCTCACATAGAACTTCAAAAATTTTTTGCATTTGGTATTTTCACTAACCGACGAAATCCACCTAAGGGATAGTACAAAATCATCAAATCATTATAACTTTGCATCCCGGTGACGCATTTTGAAGCTGTTTTCAGCAAAATTAATCGTTTCTAGGCTCCGTTTAACTTTCCCACTGGTGAAAATTGACGAATCTGCGAAAAACATTTTTCGTATATTGACTTGTAAAATTTTCAGTAAAAAATCCCTTTGAAAATACTTTATAAATTTTTATCTTCAAAATTCTAATCTAAATCTACGTTTTTATAGTTTCAATAGTTACTTACCTGCCTTACCTGCACTCCGGCGCGCGTTCAGCGAGTTCGAGTCCCGTTTCGGCGGTGTTATTGCAGGTTTTTACTCACATTTTGGTCGAAAAACCCGTTTTTTCTGCAAAATTCAAAATTTTTGTTCAGTCTAAATTCCAATAACCTCACAGATAGTTAGCCCGCGCCGAGACGCGTCTTTTGACACCTCGCACGCGAGCCTAGCTCACATAGAACTTCAAAAATTTTTTGCATTTGGTATTTTCACTAACCGACGAAATCCACCTAAGGGATAGTACAAAATCATCAAATCATTATAACTTTGCATCCCGGTGACGCATTTTGAAGCTGTTTTCAGCAAAATTAATCGTTTCTAGGCTCCGTTTAACTTTCCCACTGGTGAAAATTGACGAATCTGCGAAAAACATTTTTCGTATATTGACTTGTAAAATTTTCAGTAAAAAATCCCTTTGAAAATACTTTATAAATTTTTATCTTCAAAATTCTAATCTAAATCTACGTTTTTATAGTTTCAATAGTTACTTACCTGCCTTACCTGCACTCCGGCGCGCGTTCAGCGAGTTCGAGTCCCGTTTCGGCGGTGTTATTGCAGGTTTTTACTCACATTTTGGTCGAAAAACCCGTTTTTTCTGCAAAATTCAAAATTTTTGTTCAGTCTAAATTCCAATAACCTCACAGATAGTTAGCCCGCGCCGAGACGCGTCTTTTGACACCTCGCACGCGAGCCTAGCTCACATAGAACTTCAAAAATTTGCCCTCCCACCCACCCTGTTGTCACTGGCCAGGTAAACTTTTCGATTTTTATAAAAAAATTAAATTGTGTTTTTAGCCCTTCTGGCTAGAAAAATACCTTTTGGTACTACGAAGCAGGGAAAATAAACGGTCTTTAAAATCATCAGTGCCTTGTACCAGTGGTAACGTAGTTTCTCGTAATAATATAAGGACGGAATCTATATAGAACGGTATATCTTCGATATTATTTTATGTTGTTTCTTTTTAAACATATTTTATTCATATTTTTACATTTGACTATAAAAGTCCGAAAATATTATTTCTGACGAAATTAACGACGCGTCCCTGTGGCCATAGAAAATGTTCGGAATCAGAACCCCGATCAAAAAAATGACGAGCTCCCACGGATCTCCCAATGATGACGAAAGGGCTGGTACCTCAACGGAACCGATGCAATCCTCAAATGTGAGGAAGAGTATAGGAGAATGGGAGGCGTCGAAAAATACGCAAAAACCCTCGAACTCTCCACAGAAAATAATACCGCCAGCACAATTAAAGCTAAAAATAAAGACTGCCACAACTGAGGCCAAACTACCAGCACGCAGAATGTCCACAGAGGCAACAATCATCTCCCCAAAACAAAAAAGGGAATACCCCGATAGAGTGACGGAGGCACGCGCCTGTATCAGGAAGGCAAAAACAGCTCTGGGAGAGTCCCGCAACTTACGAGCTGACATCAAGACGGATGTCACACAGGCGGTGGAAAGATTGTTCCAACTAGTGAAGGAGGCCGAGAACGCGAAATTGACAGTTAAAAGTACAGATAACAGTAACGTTATTGAAAGGATACAGACAGAAAGAGTAGTACAAGAAGATAATGACGAAAGAAAGCAAGACCATCTGACTCAAGTAATAGAGCAACACGCAAAATTAATTCAAGAAAATAATCAAAAAATGGAAGAATTAAAGAAAGAGTTAGAGACTGGAAGACTAATTGTAGAAAATAGAGCCACGTATGCAAGTGTTGCAGCCACCGTCCCTAAAAATATTGTTCCTGAGCACACAGCTCTCCACTCCATAATTGTAACCTCGACCGACAATTTAGAAACCGGAGACGAGGTGATCGAGAAAATTAGGAAAGCTGTGAACGCAAAGGACGGTTTTATAACAGTAGATAGAGTCAGAAAGGCCAGAGACCGAAAGGTAATAGTGGGATGCAAAACGCAAGAAGAGAGGCAAAAGGTCAAAGAAAGGTTGAATGTGGGAGGGAACCTCCTAGTAGAGGACATGAAAAATAAAGACCCGCTGATGTCCCTAAAGAACGTCTTCAGTTATAACACTGACGAGGACATCCTAGGTGCTTTCAAAAAGCAGAACACAGACCTTTTCAAGGATCTGAAGAGCGACGATGATAGGGTCGAAATAGCCTACAGGAGGAAGACCAGAAACCCCCACACAAACCATGTTGTTCTGAGAGTGTCGCCGCAACTGTGGAATAGAACACTGCACAAAGGGACCATACACATTGACATCCAGCGCATCAAAGTGGAAGACCAGTCACCACTGGTCCAATGCACATGCTGCCTAGCGTATGGCCATAGCAAACGTTTCTGCAAAGAAACTACAGAAAAGTGCAGCCACTGCGGCGGCCCTCACACTAGACTACAGTGCCCTGATTGGATTGCCGGAGCAGCCCCATCATGTGTAAATTGCACGCAGGCAAAACATGCCAACGCCGAACACAATGCGTTCAGTAACGAATGTACTGTGCGCAGAAGATGGGAGGCAATGGCGAGAGCGAGGGTAGCCTATTGCTAAGGGCACCAATAGTAATAATAGGGCAGGCAACCTCACCAGAGGATACACAGTGGCCCAGGCTAACCTCCAAAGAAAGGACTTGGCAACAAATGAGCTCATGACGGAAGCCACCGACCGGAAGATTGCTTTCGCATTGGTCCAGGAACCGTATGTAGGCGGGATTCGAAGGATGAAGAGCTACCGAGGCGTGAGAGTGTACCAGTGCGAGGACGATGAAAGAGGGACTGTAAAAGCGGCCGTGATCGTTTTCGATCACGATCTGGACGTCATACAGTGCCCAGAACTCACTACGAATAACATCGCAGTGGTGAGGATCCGGTCCAAAGCCTGGGAAATTACGGTGGTTTCTTTCTACTTCGAACCCGACCAGTCCATAGAGACATACATGGCTCAAATACGGAGGACAATAGAGAAAGCTGGGCCAAGAAAGCTGCTCATTGGAGGCGATGCCAATGCCAAGAATACCTGGTGGGGCAGCATCGTAAATGACGACAGGGGTATAGAAATGTCCGGGACCCTGGAAGAGTCGGAAATGCAGGTACTCAATAATGGAGACATACCCACATTCGACACGGTAAGAGGCAACACGAGATACAGCAGCTTCGTCGACTTAACAGCTTGTTCGACAGACATGCTGGGTCTCGTGGAAGATTGGAGAGTTGACCAGGGAGTGACGAGCTCCGACCATAACACGATCCTTTTTCGAGTGCGTTTGCAGAGGGAAAAAGGGATCAATATCCAAAGGACCACTCGACTCTACAATACTAAGAAGGCAAATTGGGACATTTTCATTGAGAAAATGGACCAATTCCAAGCGGAACAAAAAATCAACGCAACTGAAATAAGTAGAGTCGAGCATAAACAGCAGTTGGAAAACATGGCATGGACAATAACAAAAGGCATCACCTTAGCCTGCAGAGACAGCATGCCACCTAAGACAACAAACGCCGAGTTCTCTATGCCGTGGTGGTCAGAGGAGCTCGCACTTTTGAAAAACGAGGTCATTACAAAAAAGCGCAGAATACGCAATGCAGCGAACGATCGCAAAGAAAAAGTTTTTAGAGAGTACCTGCAAGCAAAAGAGAACTACGAATGCCAAGCCAAGAAAGCCCAAATAGCCGGATGGAAGACCTTTTGCCAAAAGCAAGATAAAGAAGGAGTATGGGAGGGGATATACAGAGTGATCGGTAAGACTGCCAAACGTCAAGAGGAATTGACCCTTAAAAAGGACGGTGTGTTTCTAAACCCAATAGAATCGGCAACGCTGTTAGCCGAAACATTCTACCCAGAGGACTCCGAAGAGAAGGATAACTCACATCATCGCCAAATAAGAGAGCTCGCAAAGCAAGTAAACGCTCCGAATCATAATGAAACATATGATCCACCGTTTACTGTAGAAGAGCTAAAGACCGCGAGTAAGAGTTTTAATCCCAAGAAGGCACCTGGAGCGGATGGCTTCACAGCGGACATATGCAGTCGAGCAATCTTCGGGAATTTAGACGTGTTCCTTGCCCTATATAATAAGTGCCTAGAGATAGGACACTTCCCTGACATCTGGAAGGAGGCCACAGTGGTGGTACTGAGAAAACCGGGCAAGGACGACTATCAGAATCCCAAGGCTTATAGGCCAATCGGTCTGCTACCAGTCTTGGGCAAGATCCTGGAGAAGATGGTTGTAGCAAGGATCAAGTGGCACCTAGTACCGCGGATTAGTACTCGCCAGTATGGCTTTATGCCACAGAAGAGCACCGAAGACGCCCTCTATAACCTGGTGAACCATATCAAAGGGAACATAGAGCAGAAAAAGCTCGTAACCCTAGTCTCACTGGATATAGAGGGAGCCTTCGACAGCGCATGGTGGCCAGCTATCAAAGTCAGACTGGCTGAGGAAAAGTGCCCGGTCAATGTAAGGAGGCTACTTGATAGCTATCTCGACTCCCGGAAGATCGGACTGAGGTATGCCGGGGAAGAACACAAAAGAAACACCCAGAAAGGATGCGTCCAGGGATCGATTGGCGGTCCAATACTCTGGAATTTGTTGCTTGACCCCCTGTTACACGTTCTGGAGAGGGATGGAGTGTACTGTCAAGCGTACGCGGATGACGTCGTGATGGTGTTTAGTGGAGATACCGGCTTGGAGGTCTCAAGGCAGGCCAATGCCGCTCTCGCTTATGTTCGGGAGTGGGGAGTCCAGAACAAGTTGAAGTTTGCGCCGCACAAAACTTGTGCGATGGTTCTGACACGTAAACTTAAGTACGACACCCCGCTCCTGAGCATGGGCGGTATCGGCATTGGAATGTCAAAGGAAATTAAAATTTTGGGGTTGACTCTGGATGACAGGATGACCTTTAATACCCACGTTGCACAGGTTTGTAAAAAAGCAGCAAATTTGTACAAACAGCTCTCCAGGGCTGCAAAATTGAGTTGGGGACTGCATCCGGACGTCATCAAAATAATTTATACAGCAGTTGTGGAGCCGGTCATTTTGTACGCGGCTAGCGCATGGGCACCTGCAGCTAAGAAAATTGGAACACAGAAGGCGTTGAATGCAGTACAGAGGGGATTCGCGCAGAAGCTGTGCAAGTCCTACCGTACGGTCTCCCTTAATTCGGCACTGATACTGGCCGGGATACTGCCCCTCGACCTTCGAATACAGGAGGCAGCCGCCCTGTACGAAGCAAGGAGAGGATCGTCCCGGCTCGTGCTACGGGACAGGGAGGCCGAACGTGTGATGGGATTTGCAGAGATTCCACATCCGGCTCTGCAGGTAGAGTTGACCTTTGAAAGCTTGACTACTCAAGCACAGGTCGACAACAGCAACGGGCAGGCGGTGAAAATCTACACCGACGGCAGCAGGCTTGAGGGCAAGGTCGGGGCTTCGTTATCCATATGGAATGACGAGGCTGAGACCAAAACCATCAAGCTTAGCTTGGCTGCGTACTGCACCGTGTACCAAGCGGAGATCCTCGCAATATGCAGAGCCACAAAGGAGGCCCTTAAACGCACGGACAGGGAATACTGCATTTACAGCGACTCAAGGTCAGCCTTGGAGACCATCACCAACTACAACGCCCTGCATCCATTGGCGGTAGAGACGCGCGATAACCTGAAGAAGGCCTTCAACCAGGGGAAAACTGTGAGCTTATACTGGGTGAAGGCGCATGTAGGTCTAATAGGGAACGAACGTGCTGATCAACTCGCGAAAGAGGCTGCACTCTCGAGCCGGAGGAGTCCCGACTACGACCTAGTTCCTGTCTCATTCGTCAAACGGATAATCCGAAAGGACTCCCTCGACGAATGGAACAGGAGATACAAGTCGGGCGACACGGCCTCCGTAACGAGAGTGTTCCTCCCGGATGCCATAGACGCGTACAGACTGGTTAGAAGCATAAAGCCAGCGGGGTTGCTAACGCAGGTTTTCACGGGACATGGGGGGCTCTCCCAGTACTTGCATCGCTTCAAGTGTAAGGAGAGTCCCGCATGTGTCTGTGACCCTGATACTGCGGAAACGATATTCCACTTATTACTGGAGTGTCCGGTACATAATAGAGATAGGTACGATTTACAACAGATAATTGATAAACAATTAAATAAGGAAAATTTAGAAACTCTACTTAGTGATAAACGTACTCGAGAAGCATTATTAACGTACTGTATAAAAATAATTAGTATTGTAATTAATAGAAACAAAAGTTAATAAGCATTTACTACAATGTATATTGTAAAAATATATAAAAGTAGTAAAGAAAAAGCGAAATAGTAAATAAATAGAATTAAGTATTAGCATATATAAAATTTATTAATTAATAAGTGTAAACATATTTTTAAGAACACAAAACCAGAGTAAAAAGTAGATTGAAAAAGAAAGTAGGCACACTAGTGTTGTAAAGAAAAATAGAAATATAAAGAAGTAGAGATAGGCACAAGCACTGTATAAATTGTTTTAAAAGATACACGTTGCAATGAAAATGTAGATAGAAAGTAAAGTAGTAGAGGATAGGCACACGCGGTTCTTAAATGCTCATACACGCAAGACCGCCTGTAAAGAAAATGTAAAATGTAGAGATAGTGTAGTCGTATGAAATTAGTGTAGGACCCTATTAGGGTACAGCATTTTAACTGTATAATTGTAATTATAACTATAGACTAATAAGGTCTGTGAAATTTGAAAAAGTCACAGGGATAAGATAAAAAAAAAAAAAAAAAAAAAAAAAAAAAAAAAAAAAAACCTAACCTAACCTAACCTAACCTAACCTAACCTAACCTAACCTAACCTAACCTAACCTAACCTAACCTAACCTAACCTAACCTAACCTAACCTAACCTAACCTAACCTAACCTAACCTAACCTAACCTAACCTAACCTAACCTAACCTAACCCATTATAACTTTGCATCCCGGTGACGCATTTTGAAGCTGTTTTCAGCAAAATTAATCGTTTCTAGGCTCCGTTTAACTTTCCCACTGGTGAAAATTGACGAATCTGCGAAAAACATTTTTCGTATATTGACTTGTAAAATTTTCAGTAAAAAATTCCTTTGAAAATACTTTATAAATTTTTATCTTCAAAATTCCAATCTAAATCTACGTTTTTATAGTTTCAATAGTTACTTACCTGCCTTACCTGCACTCCGGCGCGCGTTCAGCGAGTTCGAGTCCCGTTTCGGCGGTGTTATTGCAGGTTTTTACTCACATTTTGGTCGAAAAACCCGTTTTTTCTGCAAAATTTAAAATTTTTGTTCAGTCAAAATTCCAATAACCTTTCAGATAGTTAGCCCGCGCCGAGACGCGTCTTTTGACACCTCGCACGCGAGCCTAGCTCACATAGAACTTCAAAAATTTGCCCTCCCACCCACCCTTTAGTTACTGGCCAGGTAAACTTTCGAACTTTTGGGAAAAAATTTAGCTGAAATTTTAGCACTTCCAACTACATTAATAGACTATCCTTTAGCTTAATAAGGGAATTGACGGTCTTCAAGATCTATATGCACGTCCTAGAGACATAAATTGACTTCTCTTTTTATTTAAATTTTATTGAACCCGACTGAGGCCTTGCTATAGGACTCGTATTTTATTTTATTATTTGCTGATCCCCCCTTTACAGGGATTCAGTATAGACATCAGTGTCCTCTGACGTTAGGCCCGCTGCGCAGTCCCCTGATCCCTCTAAAATGTTTGGTTACAGGACACCAGTTGTTAAAACAAAGGTCCCGGAGGAGAGTTCAAACACGGGGTTACCACGACCGACACAGGCTAGCCCATCGGAAAGTCGTAGTATTGGGGAGTGGGAGGCCAACAGACCGAATATTGGTCAGCCTCTCAAAACACCAACGCCTCCGAACAAGGCACCACTGTCTAGCCCCCCGAAACTTAAGTCCAAAGCAACACTCGCCCACCAGAGTGCGCTTTATGGACCCAGGCAGCCTGAGGGGACCGAAGAGAGCTCGCCACGAGACGCGCCACCCGTGAGGTACCTTAACCGAACCACGGAGGCAAAGGCGTGTCTCCAAAAGGCAAAAATCCAACTTCTAAGCTCAAGGAACCTGAAAAAGGAAATAAAAGATGAAATTACTAAAGCGGTCGAGAGGCTTTACCAGCTGGTGAAGGAGGCTGAAGCCGCAAAAGAGAGCGTAGCAAATGAAGGAGTTAGAGCGCAACCCATAAATGAGTCTAGGCCGGACACGAAGGAATCGACAGAGCTCATGAAGTGCCTTGTGGAGGGTCTTAAAGACCACAAGCAGGCACTGAAGGAGTGCCAACAGCATACCCGGGATCTGTCGGAGCAGCTTCAGCAGACCCCCCGCTACGTCGCTGGCCAAGGCCCAACTTTCGCAGAAATCGCCGCCGGACCGAAGCAGAACATCCAGGAACCTCTTCACTCGGTAGTTGTATCATCTGTGAATGATCAAGACACCAGTGAAGAGGTTCTTGAGAAGCTCAGGACGGCGGTAGATGCAAGGAATGAAGGCACTAGAGTGGAGCGGCTGCGCAAGGCGAGGGACCAGAAAGTGGTGGTCGGCTTTAGGACAAGGGAAGAGATGGCAAAAGTCACCGAAAGAATAAAAAAGACAGGCAGTCTGGTGGTAGAGGAGGTGAAAAATAAGGATCCCCTTGTTATCATCAAGGACGTCCTCTCCTGCCACTCAGATGCGGAGATAACCCAGGCCCTGAAACGCCAGAATACCCACCTGATCGGTGACATACCTGCGGATGATGTGAGGCTGGGGGTGAAGTACCGTCGTAAGACGAGGAACCCCCACACGTGCCACGTCATCCTGCAGGTGTCCCCGATTGTGTGGCAGAATTTAACTTTCGCGGGTCGCGTGCATATTGACCTCCAGAGAGTGCGCGTTGAAGACCAAACGCCACTGGTGCAGTGCACCCGCTGCTTGGGGTACGGACACAGCAAGCGTTTTTGCAAGGAGGCAGAAGACCTATGCAGCCACTGTGGTGGACCGCATCTCAGGGCGGACTGCCCGGATGCACGAATTGGCGAGCCAGCGGTGTGCGTCAACTGCACTAAAGTCAAAATCCCCAACCATGAGCATAATGCATTTAGCAGCGAATGTCCAGTGCGAAGGAAATGGGAAGCGTTGGCCCGAGCCTCAGTGGCATATTGTTAAAGGTGTCCCTGCGACCACTGCCGATGGCATAACCTTCTCAATAAGCTTGCAAAAGTCAAAGGGCATGGCACAAACCACTAGGGTCTACAACACCAGAAAAGCAAACTGGAGGCAGTTTCATGAGAAACTGTCTCAAGTCATGCTGGATAGGAAGCTAACCCTGGTGAACAAAGAAACATTTACCATGCCGTGGTGGTCCGGGGAGCTCGCAGAGATGAGGAGGCTGGTCGCCACCAGGAGGGTGAGAGTCGGGAACGCAGCGTCGGTCCAAAAAGCGATGGTTGTCAGCTTGTGCCTGGAAAAGAAAGAGGAGTATGAGAAAGCGGTGAGAAAAGCTCAAACGGAAAGCTGGAAGGGGTCCTGCGAGAAACAAGACAGAGAGGAGATTTGGAAGAGGATATATAGGGTAATGGAGAGGATAGCGAGGAGAGAGAAAGACCTGCCGCTGCAGTTGGATAGGGAGACTCCGGACGCAAAAAGCTCAGTGAGGCTGTTAGCCGAGACTTTCTACCCCAAGGACCGTGCGAAAGACGACACCTTGGACCATCGCCAAACCCGGCTACGAGCAGAAAGGGTAAACGAGTGGAGCCATGATGAGCAACATGAACCGCCGTTTACCCAGAGTGAGATTGATGAGTCCATCGTGTCGTTAAACCCAAAAAAGGTACCGGGAGCTGCGGCCTCACTGCCAACATTGCTCTCAAGTCATGCAGTCCGGAGTTCTTCCTGTCACTGTTAAACTCGTACGCCGACCCGGAAGTCTACGGGCCGATTGGGCTACTGCCTGCGCTAGGGAAGGCGTACACCCCAGGAAAGTAGTATATCAAATTTTGATACTTAATATATTATAAGAATATATTTAATGTGTCATAAAAATTGAAGAAAACTAAATAAATAATGTATATAATAAAATGTAGTTAAGTAAAAAAGGGAAATCGTTAGGTACAAGTCAAAATTAATAATGGTAACATTTTAAAATAGTCAAAACGTAATAGATGAAATGAAATGAAATAAAAATGTAATAGAAATAATGATTTTTGAAAGTTTAGATGATATTTTTGGTAATTGTAGTTTTTATTTTCATGTTCTCACATCCAAGATTCTTCTCCTAGAAAATTTGCCGTAAATTTGTCTGTAAAAAATAACCTTTATCGATTAACAAGGTCTCTGATCACGTCAGAGGGACACTGCAAGGCAGGAGTGTGGTTTTAGCCGGTAAGAGTCCGGCACTGCCCAGACCGTTTCACCAGTGGGACGGTCTGGGCGTCCATGAGGATTTCCCACTCCTGCCAAAACAAAAAAAAAAAAAAAAAAAAAAAAAAAAAAAAAAACCTAACCTAACCTAACCTAACCTAACCTAACCTAACCTAACCTAACCTAACCTAACCTAACCTAACCTAACCTAACCTAACCTAACCTAACCTAACCTAACCTAACCTAACCTAACCTAACCTAACCCGCTATATCTTTGCATCCCGGTGACGCATTTTGAAGCTGTTTTCAGCAAAATTAATCGTTTCTAGGCTCCGTTTAACTTTCCCACTGGTGAAAATTGACGAATCTGCGAAAAACATTTTTCGTATATTGACTTGTAAAATTTTCATTAAAAAATCCCTTTGAAAATACTTTATAAATTTTTATCTTCAAAATTCTAATCTAAATCTACGTTTTTATAGTTTCAATAGTTACTTACCTGCCTTACCTGCACTCCGGCGCGCGTTCAGCGAATTCGAGTCCCGTTTGGCGGTGTTATTCGAGGTTTTTACTCACATTTTGGTCGAAAAACCCGTTTTTTCTGCAAAATTCAAAATTTTTGTTCAGCTTAAATTCCAATAACCTCACAGATAGTTAGCCCGCGCCGAGACGCTTCTTTTGACACCTCGCACGCGAGCCTAGCTCACATAGAACTTCAAAAATTTGCCCTCCCACCCGCCCTTTAGTCACTTACCAGGTAAACTTTGCAATTACGACAAAAAATTATTTTGGATTTTTGGCTCTTCCAGCCTCATCTATACCTTTCTCTGGTGGGAAAATAAGAAAATAAACGGTTTTTAAAACTTATTACCGCCTCTCGAAGGCAAATTGACAATTATTTAATTGACCGACTCCTGATTTACAGGATCGTATTTTACGTTATTAACTTCATACGGATCCCCCCTGTACAGGGATCTAGTAACGGATAAAGTGTCCCCCGGTAATTTAGTCGTTCCGCAGTCAATTTCCGTAATCCAGCCAAAATGTTTGGTATAAGGACACCGGTGAACAAGCCAAAGACCTCGGAGCAGAGCTCAGACGTGGGGAAGCCTCAATTGGCACAGGCTGGCCCGTCGGTTGGTCATAGCGTTGGTGAGTGGGAGGCTGATAGACTGAGTTCTGGACGGCTTCTCAAAACTCCAACTCCACCGAAGAAGGCCCCGATAACTACCCCCCCGAAGGTAAAGTCCAAAACAGCGACACTCGCACATCAGAGTAAGCTCGATGGACCAAAACTGCCTGCGGGGATCGAACAGAGCTCCCCACGAGACGCACAACCCGTGAGGTACGCAAACAGGACCACGGAGGCAAAGGCGTGTCTCACAAAAGCAAAGATCCAGCTCTTAAGTTCTCGGAACCTGAAAAAGGAGATAAAAGACGAGCTAACAAAAGCGGTCGAAAGATTGTACCAGCTGGTAAAGGAAGCGGAGGTCGAGAGGGTAAATGGAGCTGAGGTGGCAGCTGAACCCGAAAAAGCTCGAAATGACCAAAGGCCAACCGCAGATGAACCGACGGAGCTCATGAAGCAGCTCATGGCAAACCTCCAACAACATAACCAGGCGCTGGAGGAATGCCAGCTGCACACTCGGGCTCTGTCGGAGCATCTGCAACAGGCCCCTCGCTATGTCCCAGGCCAGGGTCCGACCTTCGCGGAAATGGCCGCCGGCCCGAAGAAGCACATCCAACAGCCTCTTCACTCGGTGGTAGTATCATCTGTCAACGAACAGGACACCGGTGAAGAGGTCATTGAGAAGCTCAGGACGGCGGTTGATGCCAAGAACGAAGGCACGAGAGTGGAGCGGCTGCGCAAGGCGAGGGACCAAAAGGTGGTCGTTGGTTTTAAGACCAGAGAGGAGATGACCAAAGTGACAGACAGAATAAGAAAAGTAGGGAACCTGGTGGTAGAGGAGATGAAGAACAAGGACCCACTTATAATTATCTGTGACGTTCTCTCCTGCCACTCGGATGTGGAGATCGCACAGGCTCTGCAACGTCAGAACGCCCACCTGATCGGGGACATACCTGCGGAAGACCTGCGGCTGGGGGTGAAGTACCGTCGTAGGACGAGGAACCCCCACACGTGCCACGTCATCCTGCAGGTGTCCCCTACGGTATGGCAGAGGCTGACTATGGCGGGTCGCGTGCACATCGACCTACAGCGTGTGCGAGTGCAGGATCAGTCGCCACTGGTGCAGTGCACACGCTGTCTGCGTTTCGGTCATAGCCGAAAACTGTGCACGCAGCCCGCTGACCTCTGTATCCACTGCGGCGATCCCCACATGCGTGCTGACTGCCCGTCACGACTGGCGGCGGAGGTGCCAAAGTGTCATAATTGCCTGTTGGCAAAACTGGAAAAGATCGACCACAACGCCTTCGACAGAGAGTGCCCAGTACGAGTGAAATGGGACGCATTGGCACGCCTGTCGGTGGCGTACTGCTAAGGTGGCACCAGCGTTTCCAGGAAATACAATTACCAAGATCCCAGGCAGTAGGATCCGAACCCACCCTGACGCCCGCTCAAACTACTGGGTGATCCAAGCGAATCTGCAGAGGAAGAACCTTGCGACCCAGGAGCTCATGGTAGCAGCAAGTGAGCGAAAGTTCGCTTTTGCACTGCTCCAGGAGCCATATGTGGGTGCGATTAAAAGGATGCGAGACTACCGGGGAGCGCGAATCTACCAGAGCGCGGAACAAGGAAATGGAACTGTGAAGGCGGCAATAGTCGTCTTCGATAAAGACCTTGATGTCACACAGTGTCCAAAACTCACCACCAATAACATCACGGTGGTGAGGATCCGAACCAGCGCCTGGGAAATCGCAGTGGTCTCCTTCTATTTTGAACCGGATCTGCCCATACAACCGTACCTGGAGCAGCTTCTGCAGATTCGTGAGGAAATGGGCCCTATAAAAATTGTGATGGGAGGCGACGCAAACGCAAAGAGCACCTGGTGGGGTAGTCTAGTTGTAGATAGTAGGGGGGAAGAAATGTCGGGATCACTGGATGAAATGAACTTGCAGGTACTCAACGTCGGCAATAAGCCAACTTTCGACACCATCAGGGGTGGCAAGCTTTACACCAGCTTCGTTGACCTAACAGCTTGTTCAACGGATATGCTGGACTTGGTGGAGGACTGGAGAGTTGAGGAAGGCGTCACAAGCTCGGACCACAACGGTATCGTATTCAAAATTAATCTTAAAAAAGCAATAGGAACAAATATTAAAAGAACCACCAGAATCTTTAACACAAAGAAAGCAAATTGGAGCCAATTTCATGAGAAATTGGCCCAATTTAAAGCAGAAAATAACCTTAACTTAGAAGAAATTAATAAAATTAGAAACATAGAAGATTTAGAAAATAGAGTTAATAATTATATAGGTACAATTACAAAAACTAGTGAAAACATATTACCTAAACTTAAAAATACCGACATTCTTACGATACCGTGGTGGTCCAACGAGCTTACTGTTATGTTGAACGAAGTCAACACTAAGAGACGCCGGATTCGATGCGCCGCTGCAGTCCGGAGAGCAGGTGTCGTCGATGAGTACCTGCAAGCAAAAGAAAAATATGAGCTCTTAGCAAAAAATGCACAGACTACCAGCTGGAAGAAATTCTGTGAAAAACAGGATAAGGAGGGAGTTTGGGAGGGCATTTACAGAGTCATAGGACGGACCGCAAAACGCCATGAGGACTTACCTTTGCTGAAGAATGGAGTGCCACTCGATGGTGAGGATTCGGCCTTGCTGCTAGCGGAGACCTTCTACCCCGATGACCTGAAAGAGGAAGATAACGATGACCACCGTCGGACGCGAGAAGCGGCCAGTCGTGTAAACGATTGGATGCATGATGAACACCATGATCCACCGTTTACACTTCAGGAGCTGAAAACCGCGGTGGAAAGTTTCAACCCTAGGAAGGCACCGGGGGCGGATGGTCTCACAGCCGACATCTGTGCGCAGGCCATCTTCCGGGACCCGGGGATGTTTCTTGCATTGGCCAACAAGTGCCTCGAGCTGGGCCACTTCCCCGGAGCCTGGAAGGTGGCTACAGTAATTATACTCAGGAAGCCGGGTAAGGATTGTTACACCACCCCAAAATCCTACAGACCGATCGGCCTTTTACCAGTCCTGGGTAAAATGCTAGAGAAAATGTTGGTAGCAAGGCTGAAGTGGCATTTGATCCCGCGGTTGAGTACTCGTCAGTTTGGTTTCATGCCCCAGAAGAGCACCGAGGACTCCCTCTACACCATGATACAACACATCAAAACAAAGCTGAATCAAAAGAAGCTGATCACTGTTGTATCGCTTGATATAGAGGGAGCCTTCGATAGCGCATGGTGGCCAGCTATCAGGACCAGACTGGCTGAGGAAAGGTGCCCGGTGAATCTCAGGCGAATGCTGGACAGCTACCTGACCGATAGGAGTGTTCGAGTTAGGTACGCCGGAGCAGAGTGCCAGAGAAACACCAGTAAAGGTTGTGTCCAAGGGTCCATAGGCGGTCCGATCCTTTGGAACTTGCTGTTGGACCCCTTGCTAAAGGGGCTGGAAGAGCGGGAGGTTCACAGCCAGGCTTTCGCTGACGATGTGGTCATGGTCTTTGACGGTGACACAGGGTTAGAAGTTCAGAGACGTGCCAATGCCGCCCTCGAGTATGTTCGGGAGTGGGGCATCCGAAATAAGCTGAAGTTTGCGCCACACAAAACCTGTGCGATGGTAGTAACCAGAAAGCTTAAGTACGATGCCCCGATCCTGAACATGGGCGGGGTTGACATTGGCATGTCTAAGGAAATAAAAATACTGGGGCTCACAATAGACCACCAGCTCACTTTCAACACCCACGCTGCAAACGTGTGCAGAAAAGCTGCGAACATTTACAAACAGCTATCGAGAGCGGCCAAAGTGAGCTGGGGTCTGCACCCGGAAGTCATTCGGACCATATACACGGCGGCTGTAGAGCCGGTGATAATGTACGCGGCGAGTGCCTGGGCGCCGGCAACCAAGAAGATAGGAGTGCAGAAAATGCTCAACACGGTCCAGCGAGGATTCGCCCAAAAGCTCTGCAGATCATACCGCACCGTTTCGCTGAACGCGTCCCTGGTGCTGGCTGGGATACTACCACTCGACCTCCGAATACAAGAAGCAGCCGCTCTCTATGAGGCAAAGAGGGGGGTACCCCAGCCGGCACTCGCGGGCAGGGAAGTGGAGCGCGTGGTGGCGTTTGCGGAAACACCACATCCGGCAAAACATATGGCCATGGGGTTCGTGAGTCTGGAAGACCAGTCCCTGGTGAACACCCACAACAACCAGGAGGTACGATTTTTCACCGACGGCAGCAGGATAGAGGACAAGGTCGGAGCAGCACTATCACTGTGGGATAGTGAAGCCGAGATCAAGTCCTTGAAGCTTAGCTTGCCGTCGTGCTGCACAGTGTACCAGGCAGAACTCCTGGCCATATGCGTAGCCACGAGAGAAATCCTCAAACGCAGGGAGGGAACCTTCGGAATCTATAGTGACTCAAAGGCTGCACTTCAAACAGTCACAAACCAAGGGTCCCTCCATGCCCTGGCGGTGGAGGCAAGAGCCAACATGGACACGGCTTTATCCCAGAGCAAAGATGTTTCCTTGTTCTGGGTAAAGGCTCACGCTGGGCTGCAAGGAAACGAGCGTGCAGACTATCTTGCAAAAGAGGCTGCACTCAGATCTAAAAAGAGGCCGGACTATGACCGCTGCCCGGTTTCATTCGTCAAGCGACAGATCCGTATGGGGTCGCTTGACGAGTGGAACCGGAGATACAATAACGCCGAAACAGCCTCAGTCACAAAAATGTTCCTCCCGGACGCGATAGACGCCTTCAGGATTGTAAGGGGAGTGGAGCCGACCGGAGTAATGACACAGGTACTGACTGGGCACGGTGGGTTTTCTGAGTACCTGCATCGTTTTAAGCGTAAGGGAAGCCCATCGTGCATCTGTGACCCAGACGCGCTAGAAACAGTCCCACACATTTTGACAGAATGTCCTGCGTTCGGAACACAGCGCCTACATGCGGAGATGAAACTGGAGACAGAAATAAATAAAAATAATATTAGTAAAATCATGAGGAATGGAAAACTTAGAAAAACCTTTTTAGAATACTGTACCACAATAGTCACAAAAGTAATCAAAAGAAACAAGGAAACATAATACTATGCTTTTAATATATAAGTATATACAGACAAAGCATAGAACAAAATATTAGATTATTAAAAAGAACATAAAAATTTAAAATTCTAGATAGATAAATAAAACAGACTTAAAATTAAAACAGATAAAACCCTTTTTTTCAAAATTAGTAAAATCAAAATAGAAAACGTTAAAAGTAATTGGAAATAAAATGTAAAAAAAGGTCTCTGACTACGTCAGGGGGACACTTAGAAAGGCAGGAGTGTGGTTTTAGCCGGTAAGAGTCCGGCACTGCCCAGACCGCCTCACCAGTGGGACAGTCTGGGCGTCCATGAGGATTTCCCACTCCTGCCAAAACAAAAAAAAAAAAAAAAAAAAAAAAACCTAACCTAACCTAACCCCAAGCCCCCCCCCCCCCCAAACATATTCCATTTCCCTCCCCTCTGCGCTCACCTGTAATAGACTTTATATGTTCTATTGTGCAGCAGCAATCCCCTAGTCACCCACTTCCTATCCCTGAATTTGTTGACTCCCAAATATCTCGGAAACGGTTGGGAATATCAAAATTCTGAGCAAAATTTCCCCCCCCCTACAACCCCCCTCCCAACTAGAACCTATACTTCGATAAGACCCCTAGACCCCCTTTTTGACCCCCTTCGTTACGACCTCAAGAACTGATTAGTACTATAATAAACATTATATCCCTATAGTCTACTTACATTTATATTCTGCCCCCCCCCCCCCCCCCCTCCCCCGTGACCCCCGTGACCCCCGTGATACCCTGTGACCCGTGGGATCCGTCAGGACCCCTTTTCTGACCGCCCCTGGCGACCCCCTAGAACCCTCCAGAATCTTTTATACCACCAATTTAACTCCCCCCCCCCCCCCCTTCCCCCCTCAGGGCTTCCTCACCCCCCCGCAATCTAACTTCGGCCCCGTTGGAGCTAGGAAGTCGAGATTGGGCTCGTTTGAAAGGGCGCAAAACGCTACTTAAGTTGGCCCCTACAGAATCCGAATTTGGCACCCAAGAACCACTCTAGCGATAAACTTAAAAATAGGTTTTGATATTGTAAACTGACATTAGGGTCTCAATAGACCCCTATTATATAACCCACAACCTAGAAACTCCTAGGGCCCTTGTGCGGTCTTTTATTTGTACTTAGCACTCTTTTATTTCTTTTTATTTTATTTTACATTACTTTAACGTCCCTATTGACGCTTTTAATATAGATATTGATTGACGCATACCTTCCAACATGTTCGGCTTTAGAACACCCTTAAAGGCGACCGGTGGCGAGAAGTCTCCGTCAGGACCTGAAGCAGTTGCCCCTCCAAATGTAAGACGTAGCATAGGAGAGTGGGAAGCTACAAACATCAGCCCCACTCCCCATACAACGGAAAAGACGTCGCAGGCCGGCCCTGCGAAAACCAAAATAAAGCCTGCCTTGACGCAGGAGAGTAAAGCTACGACTGCGACCACAGCGAGGAAATCCGTTGAAACGGGCTCACCGTCAAAGGTCAAATATGCAGACCGAACTGCGGAGGCTAAAGCCTGTCTAACAAAGGCAAAGCTTCACCTAAGCAGCACAAGGAACACCAAGAGGGAGATTATAACCGGTATCTCCGAAGCCACAGAACGACTTTATCAATTGATAAAAGAAGCTGAAACGGAGCTAAAAGTGGCAAAGACGCGTAGTTCCAAGGAAGGGCTGGCACAGACAGACAAAAAGTCGCCAGACACAGAAACAATTTCTCCTGAGGGAATTGACACGAATATGATTCTTCACACGATGGAACAACATTCAAAGCTCCTAGCAGAAAATAATAAGAAAATAGAGGAGCTCAAGGAGAAAATAGATCACAAAAACGAATTCTTGGATAGGGGTACCTATGCGAGTGTGGCCGCAACTCAGTCCGTGAACTCACTGCCACGGCGCAGTACACTACACTCTGTGGTGGTCACATCCAAGAACGAAACCGAAACGGGCGACGAAGTCCTTAGCAGAATAAGGGAAGCGGTAAATGCGAAAGACGGGTGGATAAAGGTGGAAAAGGTGAGGAAAGCCAAAGACAGGAAAATAATAATAGGTCTGGAAACCGAAGAGGAAAGAAGCAAGATCAAGACCCGACTTCAAAAAGAAGGAATCGACCTAACTGTCGAGGAAGTCAAAAACAAGGACCCACTTTTGATTTTGAAGAATGTTCTAGTCGTGAATACCGACGAAGATATCATCAAAGCGCTTAAAAATCAAAACAAGAGTGTTTTTGACGGCCTCGACAGTGGCGAAGACAGGGTGGAGATAAGGTACAGGAGAAGGACACGTAACCCCCATATTGGCCATGTCATCATCAGCGTCTCGCCCACCATCTGGCGACGGGCTATAGAGATCGGGACCGTGCACATCGACCTCCAACGCATAAAGGTCGAAGACCAGACCCCGTTGGTCCAGTGCACTCGCTGCCTAGGGTTCGGACACGGTAAGCGGTTTTGTAAAGAGCCTGCAGACTTATGCAGCCACTGCGGCGGTCCCCATATGAGACCAGAGTGCCCGGACTGGCTCTCAGGCTCACCACCCGCATGCCGAAATTGCACGAGGTCTAAAATGGAACACGGCGCGCAACACAATGCGTTCAGCCACGACTGCCCTGTACGAAAGAAATGGGATGACGTGGCCAGATCGACGGTGGCGTACTGCTAAGGGCACCCGAAGCAACCCAAACCTATATAGATTAGTACAAGCCAACCTCCAGCGGAAAAAACTCGCAACAGACGAGCTCCTATTGGAAGCCGCAAATCGCGGAGTTGCCATTGCTCTCCTTCAGGAACCATATGTGGGAGGGGCTAAGAAAATGAGGAACTACAGGGGTGTTCGGATCTTCCAGAACACTGACGCTGGGGATGGCACTGTTAAGGCCGCAATAGCGGTCTTCGACCAAGACCTCATAGTCACACAATGCCCAAAACTCACCACGAACAACATCACCGTGGTGGGGATCCAGACCAGTGCCTGGAGGATCAACCTGGTCTCCTTTTATTTCGAGCCAGACCAGCCAATAGGACCGTACTTAGAGCACCTCAAACACATTGAGGAAGAAGTAGGCTCCAAAATGTGGGTCCTTGGAGGAGACGCAAACGCAAAAAGCACCTGGTGGGGAAGCTTGACCATCGACTGTAGGGGCGAAGAAGTG
Organism: Globia sparganii; assembly: GCA_949316385.1. Classification (NCBI taxonomy): domain Eukaryota; kingdom Metazoa; phylum Arthropoda; class Insecta; order Lepidoptera; family Noctuidae; genus Globia; species Globia sparganii. Next base: position 21,143 of record OX438675.1, read on the forward strand.
TCTGGGGTTCTCGACGAGCTGAGTCTCAACATACTCAACAGAGGGGAAATTCCGACTTTCGACACGATCAGGGGGGGAAAACGCTACTGCAGCCACGTTGACATCACGGCATGCTCAACCGATATTCTGGACCTGGTAGACGACTGGAGGGTAGACGAGGGCCTCACGAGCTCGGATCACAACGGCATTGTTTTTAACATCAAACTAAAAAGGTATAAAGGCATAAAAATCAATAGAACAACTAGAATTTTCAATACAAAAAAGGCAAATTGGCCTGAGTTTCGTGAGAAACTCAGCCAATTAATGCAAGAGAATAAAATTAATAAATCTGAAATAGAAAAATTAAATACAGTCGATCAATTTAATACAATTATACAAAAATACACTCAAGCAATAAGAGACGCATGCACTTCATCAATGCCTATAAAGAAGAATAATGAAATACTCACCTTGCCGTGGTGGTCCGAGAAACTCGAGAGGATGAAGCAGGAAGTCGCTACCAGGAAACGCAGAGTTAGGTGTGCAGCACCAGTCCGAAGGTCGAAAGTCGTCGAAGAGTACCTGAAACAGAAAGTGGAGTATGAAGCAGAAGCAGCCAAAGATATTATCGAGAGCTGGAAGAACTTTTGCGCCAAGCAGGACCGAGAGGGAGTTTGGGAAGGGATTTACCGGGTAATAGGAAGGACCAAGGGAAGGGGAGAGGACCAACCGCTAGTAAAGGACGGGACGGTACTAAACGCGAAAGGTTCAGTCGAATTACTGGCCAACACTTTCTACCCAGAAGACCATAAGGACAGTGACAGCACATCCCACCGCCTTATCAGAGAAAGGGCCGATGCTGTGAATGCTGGAGAGCAAGGTAACTCTTGCGATCCACCACTCACGATGTCTGAACTGATGGCGGCGTGCAGGTCTTTCAACGCCAAAAAAGCTCCAGGAGCGGACGGCTTCACCGCCGATATTTGCTGTCGAGCTATCGAAGGCGTCCCTGAAGTAACCCTTGCTCTCCTAAACGGTTGCCTGAGGTGCCACCACTTCCCTGAAGTGTGGAAGGAAGCGGTTGTAATCGTTTTAAAGAAACCCGGAAAGGATGACTATAGCAACCCAAAGGCGTACAGACCCATCGGCCTTTTGCCAATACTAGGCAAAATATACGAGAAGATGTTGGTGGCCCGCCTCAAGTTCCATTTGATTCCAAGGATGAGTACTCGCCAGTACGGATTCATGCCCCAGAGGAGCACAGAGGACTCCCTTTATACACTAATGCGGCACATACGCAGCAAGCTGGAGCTTAAGAAAATAGTAGTCGCCGTATCTTTGGACATAGAGGGAGCTTTCGACAGCGCCTGGTGGCCAGCCATAAGAGTCCGTCTGGCTGAGGAAGAGTGTCCAATTGGCTTGAGGAGGGTCATCGACAGCTATCTCGAGAATCGAAGGGTCAAGGTCAGGTACGCAGGTGAAGAGTTCGACAAGGCCACAAGTAAGGGTTGTGTCCAGGGTTCTATAGGAGGGCCAATATTCTGGAATCTTTTGTTGGACCCGCTACTAAAGAGCCTAGAAGCCAGGGGTGACTATTGCCAGGCCTTTGCTGACGATGTTGTGCTGATCTTTAATGGTGACACATCGCTGGAGATCGAGGGACGTGCCAATGCCGCTCTCGAACATGTTCGGGCGTGGGGAGTACAAAACAAACTTAAGTTTGCCCCGCACAAAACCAACGCAATGGTTATCACTCGTAAATTAAAATACGACAACCCACGCCTGAGCATGGGCGGGATCGACATTGTCACGACCAACGAAATCAAAATCCTGGGTGTCACCATTGACGAAAAGCTGACTTTTAACTCACACGTCGCAAAGGTGTGCAGGAAGGCGATAGAAATCCATAAGCAATTAACTAGGGTGGCAAAGACTAGCTGGGGACTTCACCCCGAAGTCATAAGGATAATATATGTGGCTACCGTGGAACCGGTCATCCTGTACGCAGCCAGTGTATGGGCCCCGGCTGTGGGGAAGCGGGGCGTTATGAAGCAGTTGGGAGCAGTTCAGCGCGGCATTGCGCAAAAGCTGTGTAAGGCATACCGGACGGTCTCTTTAAACTCTGCGCTAGTGCTGGCTGGGATACTACCTCTCGACCTCCGCGTCCGCGAGGCAGCATCGTTATACGAAGCTAAGAGGGGGGTGCCTCAGCCAGCACTTGGCGACAGGAGCGTCGAGCGGGCAGCCTCGGCAATGGAAGCCCCGCACCCCGCGGAGCGCGCTGAGCTGGAAATCGTAGGCCTGGTAAACGATGAACAACTTGATGCCCAGAACGAACTTGAGGTTCGTATCTTTACGGATGGGAGCAAGATTGGAGGCAAGGTCGGAGCAGCACTCTCCATGTGGAGCGGTGATGCCGAGACCAAAACCATCAAGCTTGCTCTCCCGCATTACTCCACCGTTTACCAGGCTGAGCTTCTGGCAATATGTGTTGCAACCAGGGAGATACTTAAAAACAAAGCGCAAACGTTTGGAATTTTCAGTGACTCTATGGCGGCTCTCCAAACCATACAAAATCACGACCGACACCATCCACTGGCAGTGGAGACAAGATCCAACATCAGAACTCTTTCTATCCAAAACAAGGCCGTCACCTTGTTTTGGATCAAAGCCCATGCGGGGTTGGAAGGGAATGAGAGGGCCGATGAATTAGCCAAGAGAGCCGCTGAAGGTTCCAAACGGAAGCCTGATTATGACTTGTGCCCTGTTTCGTACGTCAAGCGATGTATCCGTACGGAAACACTGGAGGAGTGGAACCGGAGATACAGATCCGGAGAAACTGCTTCAGTGACCAAATTGTTTTTCCCGGACGCGGTGGCTGCTTACAGGATAATCAGGAAGTGCAAAATCGGCAACGTGACCACACAAATCATGACGGGGCACGGTGGGTTCTCAGCATACTTGAACCGTTTCAAGTGTAAGGGGAGCCCATCGTGCATCTGCGACCCCGAAATTGACGAAACGGTGCCACATATATTGTTCAGCTGTCCCGTCTTTGACAGAGAAAGACTAGAGGTTGAGCACATATTGAACACAAAACTTGATGCTGAAAATATGTGGCAAATAATGGCGGGCAAAAATAGAGAGATCTTATTGAAATACTGCATAAAGATATGTGAAAAGGTTATAAAAAGAAATAAAAGTGCATAAGAAAAAATGTTTACATAATATTATGGCAATATTAATGTCAAGCATTGAACAATTAGAATATAAAATAGTTAAGTGTAAATGTAAATAAATAAGAAACAAATACTCGATTTGCCCAAAACTGAAACAGTAATATACAATGAAAACTATTATTAAAGCAAATATAAAGTAGACGTAAGAAACATGTACTAGTAATAAATATAGACAGTTAAGATGGTTGTATAAAATGAAAATCCACATCCTGGTATAAATAAATAATAGAAATAAGCATAAAATAAGTACAAATGTATGTGCAAGAGCATAAATAACAGTGCTCCGCCCCAGTAAGATAAGAATAAGTTTAGAAATAAGAAACTGTAAAATAATAAAACACTAGGCTAGAAATAAATGTACATAAGACATAAGTAACTTTAAGTCATATAATAAATAACTGCCTACCCACTCTTTGTAACACCCGGTTATGATAAATAAAAAACAAGAAAAATTAGACAGAAAGAGACGATAGTTGGGAATCCCACCCATAATAGACACGAATGAGGATGAATGTAAGAAAGATATAGTATGAGGAATAAAAGTACGAGAGGCATAAATGTGAGAAATGGCACGAAAGTAAAACTAGACAGGCATAGGCTCCGATAATGTTGGAGGTAGAAGTATTAATAAAAAAAAAAAAAAAAAAAAAAAAAAAAAAAAAAAAAAAAAAAACCTAACCTAACCTAACCCAACCTGGGCGAACCCAACCTGGGCGAACCCAACCTGAGCGAACCCAGTTGCACTCGGTCTCTCGAGCTGTAAGCAGCAAAACTCCACGCGCTCCGCACAAAAAAATACGATTTAATTGGTTTTTGTGCTCCGATATATATGAGTGAAGTGTCATTGGCTGCGGAAAACAAAGCCGCATAAAGTGGTGTGCTTAAATTGTGCCGGTCTACAGTGCTCGAAAAGTTTTTAGTGCAAAACCTCATTTTTAGAGGTTAAGTTTAAACTTACAAAACTAAAAACGCATACGCTGCCGAAACAAGATCGGTGACCCCCCTCTTTTTCATCTGAATCCCGTGGACATTGTGGTTCCAGATCATCCGGACCACTCAAAATCACCGAGACACCGCATTATCGCGAGTTATTCAGGTTTTTCAAAAAACCACGTGGAGTGAAAAAGCTGAAGGAGTGGAGACTGCGGCGTGAAACTTGGAGCAGACTTGGACCCCTATCACACAAGGCGAGAGCAACTTGTTTTAGAATTTTAAGACAACTGGTATATTTTATATGCCAGTTCAAACTTTGTATTTTTCGACCTCTATAACTCTGGATAGAAGAACTTTTTCAAAATTTTTCAACTGCAGCCTGGTGCGCGCTTATTAGAAGACCTGAAGATTCTATTTTTAAAACTTTTGATTAACCCAATTTTATGTAATAATTGAAAAACTGAAAAAATATTAATTCTTGTATTTTCATATTAAAATTTATTTTAAAAACCAAAGTCTAGCTGTGGTCGTTTAGAAGCCTAATTATAGTTAATTTAAGTATTTTTTTCAAAATTTTCAAGCATATGGTTTTAAAGTTATCGAATTTTATCTGTTTTTTGTCTTTTATTCAGAATTAAATAGGAAATATAACTTTTTGACACCAGGACAAGTTCCAATATACCTATTGTGACCTACTTAAGCCCAAACACGGGCCGCATAGCTTCCAAATTGGCTATTTTGGCCAAATCGCGCCATCTTGGTTTTTAGGTTTAAATTTTTAAGGCCCGATATCTCGGGAACCGCTGGACCGATCAATCTCGTTTTTTCAGTCCGGATAGCAGCTAACAACCACCTATAAGGGTGGTGGGTGTTCAGGCTGTTTCAGGCCCTTCAAAAAAATATTCGCTGAAATTGCTTTCAGGACATACCTGAAGTGACGCTGAACTGTACATTCAAAACCCGGACTTTCTCCGACAAAGGGTTCCAAAGTTACAGGCACCTAAACTTGACCTTTGACAGTTCGGCGGCCATTTTGAGCAATTTCAAACCGTCATAACTCCTGAACCGAGAGTCGTGGGAGATCGCGGTTTTCAATTTTGTACTCGGGGGCATTCTGCTTTCCCCACCCCACGTTTTCAGGCGGTTTGGAGCTTTAAAATTTTCAGGTCCTGAAAGTAGTTTCGGCGGATAGAAGAGCTCAGGCCAAGTTAGGAGAGTCCAAACTCGGGTGTTCTGCGACCAACCAACGCGGAGTTATCACCTGTCAAAGATTAACTTTGACAGCCGTGCCGCCATCTTTGTGAAATTTTAAACACCCATATCTCCGTAACGGAGGGTCGTAGAGCAGCCGGATTTGCTTTGCGGGGTTTGACTAGAGCTTGTCTTGCTGGTGGACTGTCTTTCAGGCGTTTTCAGCAGAAAAAATTTTTTCAGCCTGAAAGTCATATCATTGCATAGATCTCGTCGAGCTCGGTAAGATAAGCCCCGGCACGGGGGGGTTCGGCCTGGGGGTTGCTGAGCTATCGGCTTTTAACCACATTCTGGCCGCCATCTTGGATGGTAACCGGAATTTTTAAACTCTGATTCCTCCGGAACCCTTGGGGCTAGCTGCCTCGTGTTTGGGTTTGTTGAGACGGGCTCGGCGGGCTCTATCCAGTGATTGCACTGGATTGACTCTACATAGAGCCATTTAAGAAAAACAAGCATAGTCAGGCTCCGACAGAGAAAACTGACTTTAAGACCTATACAGAGCCCCTGACAGCTACCCACAACCAAGCTATTTAGGGTAGAGCTCACGTAGAGACAAATTTTACAATATTTAAATTGTATAAATTATTTTAGTTATAAGTTCTTGTGCGGTTTTATTTTCTATTTTGTGCGTGCATTTTCGTTCGCTCTTTTTTTTTTTATATATTTTTTATACATTATTTTATTTTTACCCTATTGGTCCTATTGACGTATTTATTTTGACGCATACTCTCCGACATGTTCGGCCATAGAACACCGCTAAAAGCGGTCGAAAGTAAAAAGTCACCGCCTAAACCTGGAGCAATGGTTTCCACAAATGTAAGACGCAGCATAGAGAACTGGGAAGGCCCAAGCAGCAGCCCCGGCCCCGCTTCAACTGAGCAGACGTTGCAGGCCGGCCCTGCAAAAATAAAAACAAAACTAGCTTTTACGCAAGAGAGTGTGGCCGTGACACAAACAAAAAAGCCTGTCGACACACTCTCACCGCAAAACGTTAAATATCCAGACCGAACTGCGGAAGCAAAGGCCTGCCTCGTCAAGGCAAAGCTACATTTAAACAGCTCCAGGAATACAAAGACGGATATTAAGAATGGAGTTTTTGAAGCTACAGAACGCCTTTACCAACTGGTAAAGGATGTCGAATCGGAGCTAAAACTAGCTAAAAGAAATATGACTAAGGAAGGGCCTGCACTTCCAGAGCCTCAACCAGTTGCCAGAACTTCTCCCGAAATAGCAGACACTACCAAAATTTTGGAAAAAATGGAACTCCAAACAAACCTCCTTGTGGAAAACAATAAAAAGATGGAGGAGCTGAAGGACGCGATAGAGTACCAAAGGAAGTTCCTTGAGCAAGGAACTACCTACGCGAGTGTGGCCTCAGCCCAGGGAGTGAGGACAATGCCAAAACACAACACCTTGCACTCGGTTGTGGTCTCATCCAAAGACGAAACGGAAACGGGTGATGAAATACTTGACAGAGTTAGGAAAGCAGTAAATGCAAAAGACGGCTGGATAAAAGTAGAAAAAGTAAGGAAAGCCAAAGATAGGAAAGTTATAATAGGCTTACAAACCGAAGAAGAAAGAGGGAAGATAAAAGACCGACTTCAAAAAGAGGGTGTTGACCTCACCGTTGAGGAAGTCAAGAACAAGGATCCGCTGCTGATCTTAAAGAACGTTTTAGTAGTTAATACTAACGAAGACGTCCTTAAAGCATTAAGAAATCAGAACCGGGGTGTTTTCGACGGCCTCAACGCTGAGGACAACAGGGTGGAGATAAAATACCGAAGAAGGACAAGGAACCCTCATACTGGCCACATTATTATCAGCGTCTCGCCCACCATTTGGCGACGAGCGGTGGACATTGGGACAGTTCACATAGATCTTCAACGCATCAGGGTCGAGGACCAGACCCCGCTGGTCCAATGCACCCGCTGCCTGGGCTTTGGACACGGAAAGCGGTTCTGCAAAGAGCCTGCAGACCTGTGTGGCCACTGCGGCGGACCCCACATGAGATCGGAGTGTTCGGACTGGCTTTCAGGCTCACCACCCGTTTGCCGAAATTGTACGCAGGCAAAAGTCGAGCACGGTATACAACACAATGCTTTTAGCCATGACTGTCCACTGCGGAAAAAATGGGACGACATAGCTCGGTCAACCGTTGCTTACTGCTAAGGGCACCTCAAAGGCAAATACTCCCTACGGAGCAATACAGGCAAACCTCCAACGTAAAAAGCTAGCAACCAATGAGCTTCTCACAGAAGCCACAGAACGCGGGATAGCTCTAGCCCTTCTTCAGGAACCGTATGTGGGTGGGGCGAAAGTAATGAGGAGTCACAGGGGCGTTAGGATCTTCCAAAACACTGGAACAGGAGACGGGACTGTTAAGGCAGCAATAGCTGTCTTTAACAGTGACTTCATAGTCAAACAGTACCCAAAACTTACCACAAACAATATCGCTGTGGTAGGAATCCAGACCAGTGCTTGGGAGATCACGCTTGTCTCTTTTTACTTTGAACCAGACCAGCCAATTGAGCATTATTTGGAACACCTCAAACAGATTGAGCGTGCAGTCGGTTCCAAAAAGCTGATCGTAGGAGGCGACGCCAATGCCAAAAGTATGTGGTGGGGTAGTCCAACGGCTGACCTCAGGGGAGAAGAGGTAGCAGGTACTCTCGGCGAGTTAAACCTAAACATACTTAATAGAGGGGAAATTCCGACCTTCGATACTATCCGGGGAGGTAAGCGGTACAGTAGTCACGTAGATATCACCGCTTGCTCCAATGACATCTTGGACATGGTAGACGACTGGAAGGTTGACGAAAGACTCACGAGCTCGGATCACAACGGCATCACGTTCAAAATCTTCTTACAAAAGTCAAAAGGCGTTAGAGTTGAGCGAACTACTCGCAAATATAACACTAGGAAAGCGAACTGGTCCAATTTTCATGAGAAATTTGGCCAGTTAAAAATAGATTTTAAATTCACCATAACCGAAATAGAAAAAATTAATAGCATAGAGCAAATAGACATAGCAACAGAAAACCTGACTAAAGCAATAGATGAAACATGCAAACAAACTATACCAACTATAAAAGCCAAAGAAGAACTTACCTTGCCGTGGTGGTCCGAGAGACTTGTTGAGATGAAGAAGACCGTCGTCACCATGAAGCGTAGAATCCGCTGCGCCGCCCCAATCCGGAGGTCGAAGGTCGTAGAAGAGTACCTGAAAAAGAAAGAAGAGTATGAGTTAGAAGCGGCCAAAGCTCAGACCGAGAGTTGGAAGGAATTCTGTGGGAGACAGGATAGGGAGGGAGTTTGGGAGGGAATATATAGAATAATAGGTAGGACACAGCGTAGAGAGGAGGACCTGCCCTTGGAAAGGAATGGTGATGTGCTGGATGCGAAAGGCTCCGTGAAGCTGCTAGCGGAAACATTTTATCCGGAAGACCTTATAGAATGCGACAATGCACATCACCGATCCATTCGAATTAAGGCCGAGACTGTAAACTCTGGCGAGCAAAATGACCCTTGTGACCCACCGTTTACAATGGCGGAGTTGGAAAATTCGATGGTATCCTTTAACCCAAAGAAGGCACCAGGATCAGACGGCTTTACCGCCGACATTTGTCGTCACGCCGTGGGTAACGACCCGGAACTGTTTTTAAAGTTCCTCAACAAGTGCCTAGAATGTCACTGCTTCCCCACTGCCTGGAAAGAGGCAACAGTCGTGATTCTCAAGAAGCCTGGAAAAGAGAACTATTCCAGCCCCAAATCATATAGGCCGATTGGGCTGTTGCCTATATTAGGGAAAATCTTTGAAAAGATGTTGGTGGCCCGCTTAAAGTTTCACCTTCTGCCAAAGATGAGTACCCGCCAGTACGGATTCATGCCACAGAAAAGCACGGAGGATGCCCTCTACGATCTCATGCAGCATGTCCACAAGAAACTTGACCAAAAACGCATAGTGACGCTCGTATCTTTGGACATAGAGGGGGCATTTGATAGCACATGGTGGCCAGCAATTAAGGTTCGTCTGGCGGAGGAAAAATGTCCAATTGATCTTAGGCGGGTCATAGACAGCTACCTTGTGGACCGCAAAGTCTCGATCAGGTACGGTGGGGAGGTATATGATAAGGGCACTAATAAAGGCTGTGTTCAAGGCTCGATTGGGGGCCCAATCTTCTGGAATTTAGTCCTAGACCCCCTCTTAAAGTCAGCAGAAGAAAGGGGAACGTACATCCAGGCGTTTGCGGACGATGTCGTCCTGGTCTTTGACGGAGAGACTGCACAAGAAATAGAAGCATGGGCCAATGCCGCGCTCAATCATGTTCTGGCGTGGGGTGTCGAGAACAAACTTAAATTTGCACCGCATAAGACTGTTGCTATGGTAATAACCAGAAAATTGAAATACGACACACCACGCCTGAGCATGGGGGGGATTGCCATTGAAATGTCGAATGAAATAAAACTTCTGGGTGTAACGATCGACGAAAAATTGACCTTCAACAAACACGTCTCACTCGCTTGTAGGAAGGCAATCGCGATCTACAAGCAACTGTGTAGAGCTGCAAAGGTTAGTTGGGGGTTACATCCAGAAGTGATACGGCTGATGTATGTGGCGGTTATAGAGCCCATAATACTTTATGCTGCAAGCGTCTGGGCGCCGGCAGCTGGAAAGATGGGCATTAAAAAACAACTCGGGACAGTTCAGCGTGGAATCACCCAAAAGATGTGCAAGGCATATCGCACGGTCTCCCTGAACTCAGCACTGGTGCTGTCTGGGTTGCTCCCCCTCGACATAAGAGTTCGTGAGGCGGCATCTCTGTATGAAGCCAAGAGGGGAGTGCCCCAGACATCACTGGGGGACAGGGAGGTCGAGCGAATGACCGCTGCAACAGAGGATCCCCATCCTGCGGCACGCGATACTCTGAAGTTTGACAGCCTGATAAACCAAGAGCAGCTGGACGAGTGCAGTGTGGATATCCGCATTTTTACGGACGGGAGCAAGATCGGAGGAGGGGTCGGCGCTTCACTGTCCGTATGGAATGGTGAGGCTGAGACCAGAGCCCTCAAATTTGCCTTATCAAATTACTGCACGGTTTACCAGGCTGAACTCCTGGCAATAGCAAGGGCAACCAGGGAAGTAATCAGGCTCAAGGCATCTTCTTTTGGAATTTTCAGCGACTCAATGGCGGCTCTACAAACATTAGTAAATCCCGGGTCACGCCACCCTCTTGCTGTAGAAGCTAGGGATAATATTAGATCCGCATCCCGCCAGAACAAGGTGGTAACCTTGTTCTGGATAAAAGCTCATGTGGGGCTACAGGGGAATGAAAGAGCCGACCAGCTAGCAAAGGAGGCCGCTGAAAACTCCAAAAGAAAACCAGATTATGACCAGTGTCCGGTCTCATTCGTCAAGCGGAACATACGTATGGCGACGCTTGACGAATGGAACCTTAGATACGAAACTGGTGACACAGCATCTGTCACAAAATTATTTTTCCCAGATGTGCGGACAGCTTATGGGATAATCCGAAGCATGGGAACAAACAACATAAACACGCAAATTATGACAGGGCACGGTGGATTCTCCGAGTACTTGAACCGCTTCAAGCTCAAGGAGAGTCCATCGTGCATCTGTGACCCAGATGCAAGCGAGACGGTCCCGCATATATTATTCGACTGCCCTCAATTTGACAGGCTCCGCTTTAACGCTGAACAAGCATTGAGTACGAAAATAACACGGCAAAACTTAAAACACATAATGAAAAGCAAAAATAGACAAGTGTTCTTAGATTACAGTAAATGTATCGCACAAAAAGTAATAGATAGAAATAAAACTGTATAAGGAAATAATGCTGTCATAATATAATATATTATATTAGGGTCTAGCATAGCAATAATAGTCGTAAAGTAGTAAATGTAAAATAGGAAATAAATTAATAGTATGTAAATTGATGTAGTTTAGAATAACAGCTGTGACTGTATGTAATGCTCTCCATCTCTGTAAAATTAGATTAAAGCTATGTTTAAGGAATTGTTAGAATTTAAGCTAAGATTAAGTGTATTATAAGAATAAAAAATGTCTTCCCTTTTCCTTTCTGAAATTATTATGTAAAAACTAATGTATTTAATAATAAAATAGAATTAGAGATACCCTAGTTCCTGTAAAAATATAATTGTTAAAAGGAACTACATAAATTAAGTTGAAATGAAACATGTGTAAATAAAAAACTGTCTACCCATTTCCTTATCTAAACCCCAAGCAGAATAAGTGTAAATAAAGATAAACTAAATATAATTAGAAAGATTAGAAAAAAATAGCAGTAGTTGGGATTCCCACCCATGAAAAGCATGAGAGATTTTTAATGCAAGAAAGATCAAGTATGAAGAATGGAAGTACGAGAGGCATAAAAGCGAGAACTTGTATGGATGATAATTAAATTAGCGAGCATAGGCTCCGTTTCATTTCGGAGGTAGAAGTATAAAAAAACAAAAAAAAAAAAAAAAAAAAAACCTGAGCGAACCCAACCTGAGCGAACCCAACCTGAGCGAACCAAAAGGTCTAAAGGCATAAAAATCAATAGAACAACTAGAATTTTCAACACAAAAAAGGCAAATTGGCCTGAGTTTCGTGAGAAACTCAGCCAATTAATGCAAGAGAATAAAATTAATAAATCTGAAATAGAAAAATTAAATACAGTCGATCAATTTAATACAATTATACAAAAATACACTCAAGCAATAAGAGACGCATGCACTTCATCAATGCCTATAAAGAAGAATAATGAAATACTCACCTTGCCGTGGTGGTCCGAGAAACTCGAGAGGATGAAGCAGGAAGTCGCTACCAGGAAACGCAGAGTTAGGTGTGCAGCACCAGTCCGAAGGTCGAAAGTCGTCGAAGAGTACCTGAAACAGAAAGTTGAGTATGAAGCAGAAGCAGCCAAAGATATTATCGAGAGCTGGAAGAACTTTTGCGCCAAGCAGGACCGAGAGGGAGTTTGGGAAGGGATTTACCGGGTAATAGGAAGGACCAAGGGAAGGGGAGAGGACCAACCGCTAGTAAAGGACGGGACGGTACTAAACGCGAAAGGTTCAGTCGAATTACTGGCCAACACTTTCTACCCAGAAGACCATAAGGACAGTGACAGCACATCCCACCGCCTTATCAGAGAAAGGGCCGATGCTGTGAATGCTGGAGAGCAAGGTAACTCTTGCGATCCACCACTCGCGATGTCTGAACTGATGGCGGCGTGCAGGTCTTTCAACGCCAAAAAAGCTCCAGGAGCGGACGGCCTCACCGCCGATATTTGCTGTCGAGCTATTGAAGGCGCCCCTGAAGTAACCCTTGCTCTCCTAAACGGCTGCCTGAGGTGCCACCACTTCCCCGAAGTTTGGAAGGAAGCGGTTGTAATCGTTTTAAAGAAACCCGGAAAGGATGACTATAGCAACCCAAAGGCGTACAGACCCATCGGCCTTTTGCCAATACTAGGCAAAATATACGAGAAGATGTTGGTGGCCCGCCTCAAGTTCCATTTGATTCCAAGGATGAGTACTCGCCAGTACGGATTCATGCCCCAGAGGAGCACAGAGGACTCCCTTTATACACTAATGCGGCACATACGCAGCAAGCTGGAGCTTAAGAAAATAGTAGTCGCCGTATCTTTGGACATAGAGGGAGCTTTCGACAGCGCCTGGTGGCCAGCCATAAGAGTCCGTCTGGCTGAGGAAGAGTGTCCAATTGGCTTGAGGAGGGTCATCGACAGCTATCTCGAGAATCGAAGGGTCAAGGTCAGGTACGCGGGTGAAGAGTTCGACAAGGCCACAAGTAAGGGTTGTGTCCAGGGTTCTATAGGAGGGCCAATATTCTGGAATCTTTTGTTGGACCCGCTACTAAAGAGCCTAGAAGCCAGGGGTGACTATTGCCAAGCCTTTGCCGACGATGTTGTGCTGATCTTTAATGGTGACACATCGCTGGAGATCGAGGGACGTGCCAATGCCACTCTCGAACATGTTCGGGCGTGGGGAGTACAAAACAAACTTAAGTTTGCCCCGCACAAAACTAACGCAATGGTCATCACTCGTAAATTAAAATACGACAACCCACGCCTGAGCATGGGCGGGATCGACATTGTCACGACCAACGAGATCAAAATCCTGGGTGTCACCATTGACGAAAAGCTGACTTTTAACTCACACGTCGCAAAGGCGTGCAGGAAGGCAATAGAAATCCACAAGCAATTAACTAGGGCGGCAAAGACTAGCTGGGGACTCCACCCCGAAGTCATAAGGATAATATATGTGGCTACCGTGGAACCGATCATCCTGTACGCAGCCAGTGTATGGGCCCCGGCTGTAGGGAAGCGGGGCGTCATGAAGCAGTTGGGAGCAGTTCAGCGAGGCATTGCGCAAAAGCTGTGTAAGGCATACCGTACGGTCTCTTTAAACTCTGCGCTAGTGCTGGCTGGGATACTGCCTCTCGACCTCCACGTCCGCGAGGCAGCATCGTTATACGAAGCTAAGAGGGGGGTGCCTCAGCCAGCACTTGGCGACAGGAGCGTCGAGCAGGCAGCCTCGGCAATGGAAGCCCCGCACCCCGCTGAGCGCGCTGAGCTGGAAATCGTCGGCCTGGTAAACGATGAACAACTTAATGCCCAGAACGAACTTGAGGTTCGTATCTTTACGGATGGGAGCAAGATTGGAGGCAAGGTCGGAGCAGCACTCTCCATGTGGAGCGGTGACGCCGAGACCAAAACCATCAAGCTTGCTCTCCCGCATTACTCCACCGTTTACCAGGCTGAGCTTCTGGCAATATGTGTTGCAACCAGGGAGATACTTAAAAACAAAGCGCAAACGTTTGGAATTTTCAGTGACTCTATGGCGGCTCTCCAAACCATACAAAATCACGACCGACACCATCCACTGGCAGTGGAGACAAGATCCAACATCAGAACTCTTTCTATCCAAAACAAGGCCGTCACCTTGTTTTGGATTAAAGCTCACGCGGGGTTGGAAGGGAATGAGAGGGCCGATGAATTAGCCAAGAGAGCCGCTGAAGGTTCCAAACGGAAGCCTGATTATGACTTGTGCCCTGTTTCGTACGTCAAGCGATGTATCCGTACGGAAACACTGGAGGAGTGGAACCGGAGATACAGATCCGGAGAAACTGCTTCAGTGACCAAATTGTTTTTCCCGGACGCGGTGGCTGCTTACAGGATAATCAGGAAGTGCAAAATCGGCAACGTGACCACACAAATCATGACGGGGCACGGTGGGTTCTCAGCATACTTGAACCGTTTCAAGTGTAAGGGGAGCCCATCGTGCATCTGCGACCCCGAAATTGACGAAACGGTGCCACATATATTGTTCAGCTGTCCCGTCTTTGACAGAGAAAGACTAGAGGTTGAGCACATATTGAACACAAAACTTGATGCTGAAAATATGTGGCAAATAATGGCGGGCAAAAATAGAGAGATCTTATTGAAATACTGCATAAAGATATGTGAAAAGGTTATAAAAAGAAATAAAAGTGCATAAGAAAAAATGTTTACATAATATTATGGCAATATTAATGTCAAGCATTGAACAATTAGAATATAAAATAGTTAAGTGTAAATGTAAATAAATAAGAAACAAATACTTGATTTGCCCAAAACTGAAACAGTAATATACAATGAAAACTATTATTAAAGCAAATATAAAGTAGACGTAAGAAACATGTACTAGTAATAAATATAGACAGTTAAGATGGTTGTATAAAATGAAAATCCACATCCTGGTATAAATAAATAATAGAAATAAGCATAAAATAAGTACAAATGTATGTGCAAGAGCATAAATAACAGTGCTCCGCCCCAGTAAGATAAGAATAAGTTTAGAAATAAGAAACTGTAAAATAATAAAACACTAGGCTAGAAATAACTGTACATAAGACATAAGTAACTTTAAGTCATATAATAAATAACTGCCTACCCACTCTTTGTAACACCCGGTTATGATAAATAAAAAACAAGAAAAATTAGACAGAAAGAGACGATAGTTGGGAATCCCACCCATAATAGACACGAATGAGGATGAATGTAAGAAAGATATAGTATGAGGAATAAAAGTACGAGAGGCATAAATGTGAGAAATGGCACGAAAGTAAAACTAGACAGGCATAGGCTCCGATAATGTTGGAGGTAGAAGTATAAAATTAATAAAAAAAAAAAAATAAAAAAAAAACCTGAGCGAACCCAACCTGAGCGAACCCAACCTGAGCGAACCCAACCTGAGCGAACCCAACCTGAGCGAACCCAACATGAGCGAACCCAACCTGAGCGAACCCAACCTGAGCGAACCCAACCTGAGCGAACGCAACCTGAGCGAACGCAACCTGAGCGAACGCAACCTGAGCGAACGCAACCTGAGCGAACGCAACCTGAGCGAACGCAACCTGAGCGAACGCAACCTGAGCGAACGCAACCTGAGCGAACGCAACCTGAGCGAACGCAACCTGAGCGAACCCAACCTGAGCGAACACAACCTGAGCGAACCCAACCTGAGCGAACCCAACCTGAGCGAACCTAATCTGAGCGAGTCTTAACTTTGTATCCAGGTGACGCATTTTGAAGCTGTTTTCAGCAGATTTGATCGTTTTTAGGCTCCGTCTAACTTTCCCAATAGTGAAAATTGACCAAAACGAGAAAAACACTTTTGCGCCTATTGACTTGCAAAATTTTCAGTAAAAATTCTTTTAAAACACTATTAAATTTTTATCTTCAAAATTATAATTTAAGTATCCGTTTTTATAGTTTCAATAGTTACTTACCTGCCTTACCTGCACTCCGGCGCGCGTTCCGCGAATTCGAGTCCCGTTTGGCGGTGTTATTCCAGGTTTTTACACACATTTTGCTTGAAAAACCCGTTTTTTCTGCAAAATTCAAAATTTTTGTTCAGTTAAAATTCTAATAACCTCATAGATAGTTAGCCCGCGCCGAGACGCGTCTTTTGACACCTCACACGCGAGCCTAGCTCACATAGAAATTAAAAAATTTGCCCTCCCACCCATCCTTTAGTGACTGGGCAGGTAAACTTTTGAGCATCGACAAAAAGTAGGTTTGTGTTTTTTGCTCTTCTTTATTACGACGCAGGGAAAGTGAACAGTATTAGAGTGTATTGGGGCCTTTGAAGGCATACTATAGAAAACATTTTTAACTTATCGACCGAGCCCTTGTTTAGAGGGCTCGCATTTAGAGTTTCTCTTGCTGATCCCCCCTTTGCAGGGACACAGAAGAGTTTTCAGTGACCTCTGACAGTTCGGCTTATGAACCTCACCTTCACCAAAGCCACCGCCATGTTTCGCACGCCTGCTAAGAAAACCGCGAGCTCGCCTGTCCTCGAGGGCTCGCCGCGATCTGCAGAGCAATCCGGGACCTCGCAGTCGAGTGTGAGACGTAGCATTGGGGAATGGGAGGCCGGGAAAATAGAGCCTAAGGCGAAGTCCCCGGCCAACCCAAAACCTGATACAACTCCGCCGGTCGCACAAAAAATTCCCTGCTCTCTGGGGACGCGGCGGGCCTCCGCGGATGCCGCGGGACCCAGCAACAAGCCCGAGATGAAGTACCCGAACCTGATAGCGGAGGCGAGAGCTTGCCTAAGTAAGGCAAAGGTGCACTTGGGAAACTCTCGAAACTTAAAGACCGAGATTAAGACGGAGGTATTGGCAGCCATCAATCGGCTTTACGAAATTGTTAAAGAGTCAGAGAAGTCGAGACTCCCTGCCACTGCGGCCTCCATTCCGACTGTAAACCAGACCAGCCTGCCCTCCCCAAACGAAGAAATCAGGGCAAACGAGGATCTCTTAAAACAGCTGGAGGAAAATAGCGCTCTCCTAAAAGAAAACCTCAGTAAAATGGAGTCGCTGCGAGATGCTTTAGCGACGAGGGACACTGTTGAGGAGAGGACATACGCGACTGTGACTGCTGCGCATAACAGCCAGACCGGGGCTCAGGCCTTGGGGAAGGCAACGCTACACTCCGTTGTCGTCTCCTCGACAGTGGAAACAGAAACAGGAGAAGAGGTTCTGGAAAGGGTAAGGAAGGCAGTAGATGCGAAGGAGGGCTGGGTGAAGGTGGAGCGGGTCAGAAAAGCGAAGGATAGGAAGGTTATAATGGGGTGTCACTCAAAGGAGGAGAGAACAAAAATAAAGGAAAGGATTGAAGCAGCTGGGCAGGGCCTCGTCGTCGAGGAAGTGACGAACCGGGACCCGCTTCTGATTTTGAGGGACGTTTTACTTATTCATAGTGACGAAGAAGTATTAAGGGCCCTCAGAAATCAGAATCGGGAACTCTTCCGCGGCCTCGGAGACGAGGACCAAAGGACGGTCATAAAATTCAGAAGGAAGACGCGCAATCCCCATCAGAACCACATCGTGCTCAGTGTGTCCCCATTAATCTGGAGGAGGGCCATTGAAAGTGACAAACTAAGAATTGACCTGCAGATTGTGCGCGTCGAAGACCAGACGCCACTGGTGCAGTGTACCCGCTGCTTGGGCTACGGGCACGGAAAGCGGTTCTGTAAGCAACCAGCTGATCTTTGCAGCCACTGTGGCGGCCCGCATCTTAGAGCGGACTGCCCAGACAGGCAAGTGGGCGAAGCAGCGGTGTGTGTAAACTGCACCAAGGATAAATTGGGAAACACTGAGCACAATGCTTTCAGCACCGAATGCCCTGTAAGGCGAAAGTGGGATGCCCTCGCTCGAGCCTCAATAGCGTATTGCTAAAGTTGCCCCTGATATCCACCAGTACAAAATGGTCCAGGCCAACCTGCAACGGAGTCAGCTGGCCACAAACGAGCTGTTGCTGGAGGCTGACAAGCGCAAACTTGCCATAGCGCTGCTCCAAGAGCCCTATGTGGGTGGGGAGAGAAGGATGAAGGGCTACCGGGGCGTAAGGGTCTTCCAGAGCTCTGAGGGAGGAGAAGGGACTGTAAAGGCAGCAGTAGCTGTCTTTGACCAAAGCCTGGATATCATACAGTACCCGCAACTCACCACAAATAACATCGTTGTGGTGGGAGTCCAAACCAGAGCCTGGACGATCACGCTGGTGTCCTTCTACTTCGAGCCCGACAAGTCGGTAGAGCCATACTTGGAGCAGCTAAAACGAGTGGAGCAAGTGGTGGGCCCTAGCAGGTTGGTTATTGGAGGGGACGCAAATGCGAAAAGTACCTGGTGGGGTAGCGGCAACGAGGACTCGAGAGGGGAGCACATGTGTGGAGCGCTAGGAGAAATGGGTCTGCAAATCCTGAATACGGGCGACCTTCCAACCTTCGATACCATAAGGGGAGGTATCAGGTATAGCAGCCACGTTGACGTAACGGCCTGTTCGGCGGACATGCTGGACCTGGTGGACGGCTGGCGAATCGTGGAGGGACTCACGGGCTCTGACCATAACGGCATAATTTTCGGCATTCACCTTAAAAAATCTAAAGGATTACACATTCAACGCACTACACGAAAATATAACACGAAAAACGCAAATTGGAGACAGTTTCGTGAGAAACTGTCTCAAATTATGCTGGCAAATAATCTAACAGTTACGGAACTCACAAACATACACACCACAGATAAACTAGAGGACACAATAAACACATACATACAAGCCGTAACTGAAACCTGTACACACATCTTAAAAACAAAGAAGAAACAGGAAACAATTACGTTGCCGTGGTGGTCTGAGGAGCTCGCAGGTATGAAGAAGCTGGTCGCCACCAGGAAACGTAGAATCAGAAACGCAGCGCCGGTCCGAAGAGAGTTGGTGGTAAGGCTGTACCTGGAAGAAAAGGAAAGGTATGAGGAGGCTGTAAGGAAAGCAACCGAGGAGAGTTGGAAGCAGTTTTGCGGGAAGCAGGACAGGGAGGGCGTCTGGGAAGGGATCTACAGAGTCATAGGAAGGGTCGCGAAAAGGGAAGAGGATCCACCGCTGTGGTCAGGAGGTGAGGTGCTGGATGCGAAGGGCTCGGTGAGGCTGCTGGCCGACACATTCTACCCCGAGGACCGTGAGGAAGACGACACCTCGGACCATCGCCAAATACGGCTACTAGCAGAAAGGGTAAACGAGTGGAACCATGATGAACAACATGACCCACCGTTTACCCAGAGTGAGCTTGATAGGTCCATTGGGTCGTTCAACCCAAAAAAGGCCCCGGGAGCTGACGGCCTCACCGCCTACATCTGCTCTCAGGCCATCTCCTGCAACCCTGAATTTTTCCTGTCGCTTTTAAACAAATGCCTGGCACACCAATACTTCCCGAAGTCCTGGAAGGAAGCAACAGTGGTTGTGCTCAGGAAGCCAGGCAAAGACTCGTACACCGTCCCGAAGTCCTACAGGCCCATTGGGCTATTGCCTGTGCTGGGGAAGGTGTACGAGAGGATGCTGGTTGCTCGTCTCAAGTTCCACCTGCTCCCCAGGATTAGTACTCGCCAATACGGCTTTATGCCCCAAAAGAGCACCGAGGACTCCCTCTATACTCTCGTGCAGTATATCAGAGAGAAGCTGGCACAGAAGAAGATCGTCACGCTCGTGTCACTGGATATAGAGGGGGCCTTCGACAGCGCATGGTGGCCTGCTATTAAAGTACGATTGGCTGAGAAAAAGTGTCCTGTGAATTTGAGACGGGTGATCGGCAGCTATCTCAGCGACAGGGTGGTCACGGTGAGGTATGCAGGGGAAGAGTGCCAAAGACGAACCAGCAAGGGTTGTGTCCAAGGATCCATAGGGGGGCCCATCCTATGGAACATGCTGCTAGACCCGCTCCTGAAGCAGTTGGAGAGTAGGGGCGATTACTGCCAGGCGTTTGCCGACGACGTGGTGTTGGCGTTCGACGGCGACACGGCACAGGAAATCGAGGGACAAGCCAATGCCGCTCTCGAACATGTTCGGGCGTGGGGTGTCAGAAATCGGCTGAAATTCGCGCCGCACAAAACTTGTGCGATGGTACTAACGCGGAGGCTCAAGTATGACACTCCGCGCTTAAGCATGGGGGGGATCGACATTGGCATGTCCACAGAGATGAGACTTCTGGGTGTCACGATCGACCACAAGCTGACCTTCAAAACCCACGTCTCACTAGTCTGTAAGAAGGCGATCGCCATATACAAACAGCTACGTAGAGCCGCTAAGGTCGGCTTGGGGTTGCACCCAGAGGTCATACGCCTGATGTATGTCGCGTGCATAGAGCCCATTATACTTTACGCCGCGAGTGTCTGGGCACCGGCAGCAAAAAGCTGGGCATCGTCAAGCAACTTGGGATCGTCCAGCGCGGAATCGCCCAGAAAATATGCAGAGCATACCGCACGGTCTCCCTAAACTCGGCCCTGGTACTGGCTGGGATACTCCCGCTCGATCTTCGTATTCGGGAAGCAGCCGCATTGTACGAAGCCAGGAGGGGGGTACCCCAGCCGGTACTGGGAGGCAGGGAGGTAGAGCGGATGGCCCCAGCGCTGGAGGCCCCACACCCCGCGGAGCAAACGAACCTGGAGTTCGAAAGCCTGGTAGACGAGGAACAATATCAAAACCACAGCAATTTTGCTGTGAGGATCTTTACAGACGGCAGCAAGATTGAGGGCAGAGTCGGAGCGGCGCTATCCTTATGGAATGGCGCCGCCGAGACAAAGGCCCTCAAACTTGCCTTGCCGTCTTACTGTACCGTCTACCAGGCTGAACTACTGGCCCTACAAAGAGCGGCAGGGGAAGTGCTCAAGTCCCGGGAAACCTCTTTCGGCATCTTCAGCGACTCCATGGCGGCCCTTCAGTCGGTGATCAACTCAAGTTCCCCCCACCCCTTGGCGGTGGAAACAAGAGACACCTTAAAACGCTGCAGGCTCCAGAGCAAGAGTGTCTCCTTGTTCTGGATCAAGGCCCACGCAGGATTGGAGGGAAACGAGAGAGCCGACCAGCTCGCGAAGGAAGCCGCCCTGGGATCGAAGAAGAGGCCGGACTACGATCTGTGTCCCGTGTCATTCGTCAAGCGACAAATCCGGTCGGAAACGCTTGACGAATGGAACGGGAGATATCGATCAGGTGACACGGCTTCGGGCACCAAAATCTTCTTCCCGGACGCAGTGACGGCGTACAGTGTGGTGCGCAAGATGGCTCCCACGAGCATTACAACGCAAATCTTGACGGGGCACGGTGGGTTCTCTGCATACCTGAAACGCTTCAAGTGCAAAGAGAACCCATCGTGCGCCTGTGAGCCCGGCGTGGAGGAGACTGTCTTGCACACGTTGCTGGAGTGCCCGATCACCGCCAAAGCCCGTTGCGACATAGAACAACAACTTGACGTCAAGCTAATCGCCGAAAATTTACCGTATCTAATGATGGGCAAAAAGAGAAAAACGTTTTTAGATTATAGTTGTAAAATAGCATCCCTAGTTATAAATAGAAATAAGACAGTCTGAGAACATTTGATACTTAATATATCATAAGTATATAATTAATGTATCAAAGAAATAAAAGAAAAAAAAAAAAAAAGAAAAAAAAAACAAAAGGTATATATATAATAAGGTAGACAACGAAATTTGGTACAGTCCAAAAAATTAGTATAGGTAACATAATACATAATTATTAGTATAAATACACTAGATATAACGATGATTAGTAATTAAAGACGTAATCTTGTTAACGTAGTTGTTATGATTATCGTATTTAGGATCCTTCTTTCTGTATAAAATGTCGTTTATTAGCTGGTAAAATAACCTTCTTCGAAGAACAAAGTCTCTGATAATGTCAGAGGTGCACTGCCAGGCAGGAGTATGGTTTTAGCCGGTAAGAGTCCGGCACTGCCCAGACCGACTCACCAGTGGGACAGTCTGGGCGTCCATGAGGATTTCCCACTCCTGCCAAAACAAAAAAAAAAAAAAAAAAACCTAACCTGAGCGAACCTAACCTGAGCGAACCTAACCTGAGCGAACCAAACCTGAGCGTTTGATCGTTTTTAAGCTCCGTCTAACTTTCCCAATAGTGAAAATTGACCAAAACGCGAAAAACACTTTTGCGCCTATTGACTTGCAAAATTTTCAGTAAAAATTCTTTTAAAGTCCCGTTTGGTGGTGTTATTACAGGTTTTTACACACATTTTGCTCGAAAAACCCGTTTTTTCATCAAAATTCAAAATTTTTGTTCAGCTAAAATTCCAATAACCTCACAGATAGTTAGCCCGCGCCGAGACGCGTCTTTTGACACCTCGCAGGCGAGCACATAGAACTTCAAAAATTTTTTGCATTTGGTCCCCCGAAAACAACCAGCACCAGTATGTGTACTTAATTTCAGCTGAAATATCATTAGATTTAGAGGATAAACAAAAGATTCTGCATTCGTTGAAGAGTTTCAACAGCAAAGCATTCATATTTTCCCTTTTCTCTTTATTTTCAAGTTGTATTTCATGAAATCATTTTCTTTGTTATTATAGGGATAGAGTAGTGCATTTGACATTATTATATTTATGGATAATGCTATTTTATGGTTCTTTATTGGTTGGAAACAATCGGTGTTGAAAATTTAGAGATGTCAACAAAAACAATTCATATTTGTTCTCTTCACTTTGAAGCATTGAGCTATATAACTAGAGAAGCAAACCTCCCGGTCGATTCCGTAAAAATCTCACCGTGATAACTTAGGTGAAGTGAACGTGAAGTGAGCTATCAATAGTGGGAATCCATATCATTAGGTGGAGTGACAGCTCACTTCACCTAAGTTTTCACGGTGAGATTTTTACAGAATAACACTGCTCAATAAAATGTGTCAAAAAAGTGTAGCCACTTTATAAACGCGACGACGTAGCTTTGAAACCACTAAACATTTAAAAGTAAACATATACCTGTCTCACTTACACACGTCGTAAGAATAATACCGTCGCTTAGATTAGACAAAGACCGCAATATAAATATGCAATGACGGGATGGGGTTGCCTACCCATGCGAAATTTTACCCAACATTTTAAGCCATAAAAAGCGTTTTAGGTTAGGTTAAATTATTTTTTGAATATTTGAATTATGCATTTCTTATTGGATGTGTAATAGAAGTTTATAAATAATGAAAATAACTAAGACGTTTTCATTTTGAATATTTTTTCTTTATTATTACTGAAATTGAAAGATTTAGTAGGTAGCCAGTCAGTCTCTTTTCTCAGCAATCGGATTATTTCCGCCCATTTTTCACGGCGTGCTGCATCTTTAGGCACCATGCTACGTTGTTATTATTAAAAAATATTTAAAAACACTTATTACGTAAATTAAAAATTCCCACTAATGTGGGAAACTAAAACTAATTTTTTAGTGGTAACACTGAACCTAATATACAAAATTCTACATTTTATTGCGTTTTTACGTTGATATAAACACAGAGACAATTAATTTACGTGTGCAAAATAATTCCGCACCCTAATTGCGTAACACACTATTACTCTCAATTTGAATCATTTTGAAGCTTATTGCTAATCCATTGCTGCTTACACGTTCGAAAAGTGTGTCTAGTCAACAACGTAAATAACGCAATGAATGATGTTGAACTGTCAAAATGAAACCGATTGCTACTGATAGTGTGTTACGCAATTACCCTGCCGGTTAATTTATTATGTTTTTGTGATCTTGAATCACACTCTTTCGCGTTATTTTTTGTCGCATGTCACTCGGTTGACTTCGGTTGGCGTCACACAGAGCACTGAACTGACGTTAGCTACGCTGATGGCTGTGGCCATCAGCCTAGTGGCAACGCCTTGGTGTGGTAATTGCTAATCTAGTGTAACATATATATCAATGCTTTGAAGAATCTAGTTTCAACCGGACACTGAATAAAGTAATTGAGACAGAGTGGGAGATATCTCTCGCTTGTCTTCAATATCTATTAAAGCTTACTTATATTTTATTTGTTTCAGATTTATTAAGAGAATTAAAGGACAAATGTCAAAAACAGCCCAAGAAGATAAAGAGACTTAGCGAGAAATTTTTAATACAGACGAAAATATTATGGAAAGAAATCTCCTGAAAGAATATCACATCGAAATTAAATAATTTCGATGTGATATTCTTTCAGGAGATTATTATTTTACTCATTTATTTGAACTACATATACAATTTTGATCAAATGATCAAAATTGTATAGTTCAAATAAATGCGTGATTTGTTTGTTGTTGTTTTTTCCTGTTTGAATATAATTATATACTTAATTATAATTTATTGTTGACTTTTAATTAAAGCCCACTGTCATCTGCATGTTAGAAAAGGTAGGTGTTGGAAACTTAACATCTAAATTTCAAAAATATTAATTATGTTAGTTCCGTCATTATATCCCGAGAAATTCAAATTTTCACACATTTTTTCCAAATTGCAGTTCTTTTACAATTTTTTTTATTATTATTCAAATTATTATCTATTATCATCAGCGGTCCATTGACGGTAACACCTCTTAGGGCTTAGCTGTGAAAGATGGACGAACCTGCAAATAACTTAAATGAAAGACCTAAGTTAGAAAACTTGGGGTATTTTTACCCGTTGATATTGTACCGTGAGTCCATGACATGAAAACATTCTCACAATCTTTTATCGATGTTATTTTATAGAAATATCGATTAGGGGCTGCTCTATTAGCCGCCATTTTATCCTCTCAGTAAATTGTAGGCACGTTTTTCTTGTAGGTATGCCGGGTCCATGCGATTGGTACGTCAGTGTTATTTAGTCGTTGCAATGAGACGACCATAGATTATACAGTATAAGAGACGACCCTCTATTTTCAGTTTATACAAAGTACTCTTTGCCCTATAAACTCAAAGAGAATGTAATCACTAGCGTTTATGAGACGGGAGTGCCATAGAAAAAGCGTGAATTCGTATTACTATGAAACGGGGGCGAACAATCTTGCCAACATGAAGCCGCAAACAACATCATTTATTTATTTGACATAATGCCAACATCAAGAACAAAATAGGGATGTCACGTCACACGAATGATCGAATTATCGATATCGGTATTTGTCGTTATTAGCGTTGTGACCCACGCAGCCAATTTTTTTAAAAATAATATAGGTAGGTTAATTATTAACAAAAAAAAAGAGTTGAAAGTGTATTCATAGGATTTTATTTCGTTCAAACTTTAACATGCTTGCTTAAGCATAGATCAAAAATGTTCCTTTACTCCAGGCTGTGCGGTGTGCTCCAGGTTGGAAATTCGGCAAAAAAAAAATAATACAGGCTGGTAATTGGTGACTAATAAATTCATTACTAAAATCAGGGTTAAAAACCTTGTAACCTTGTTGTATTATGCTCACACACTGGTACACCGTGTTGAGCATTCGCAGCAGTCTGGATATTTTTATGTTTAAGTCGTATGAGAAAACGCTGACTCCAGGTCCGCATTTAGTCTTTGATCCATCTGTGTAAACTCTGAATTCCTTCGAGCCTGAGTAGTCGCAGTCCTCTTTAAGCACTATGTTGTAATGCTTTTGAAAGCAGTATCGTTTTGGGACTTTGTCGCAGGTTGATGTCATCATTAAATTATTTACAACAGTTCCTGAAGTCATCAGTCTATTTTAAAGTCCCTGAAACAAACATGGAAAAATTGTTATTAAAAAAATATGCAAAAAAAAAAAAAAATTACTGAGTAAAAATGTAGGTAAGCTTTAACAGTTGAGAGGCTATGCTAAGCAAAAAACATTTATTCTTCAAGAGCACCCTTTTGTATACACATAACTAATAGGCTTTGCTATGATAGATTAAGAACAATATTTTCCCAGGTATTTTTCACTTCAAACGAAAAAGATCAATAAAACTTACAACAAGTACAACAGCGCTATTGTTTACATGATGTAATTATGGATATGCATTATTTTACTCGAAAAACCAAGTCTTCAATGAAACTTACGATTAACACAGTTATTTCACGCGGTATTAAATTAAATTACGTACTTACCGATCTTCATATAGAGGAAATCTTGCCATGAATGTTCTTTTTGACCGTCCATTCGACAAGTTTTAAATTCCACATATTTCGCACTTTTTTCTTTTGAATCCACTTATTTTTGTTTTTGTGATTGTCTTGAGTACTTTTTAAACTACCACCACACCCAAAAATATAGCAAATAATTAGATTATTTTGTGAAAAGGGCACTTCATATAGAAACAACAAAAGAGAAACGTCAACATGACATGGCCTGATGGCCATAGGACATGGCAGTATGGTTTGGGCATGGCGGTCAAAGATGGCGGCGAAGTACAATCCGCCTAAATTCGAATGCCGTCAATTGTCTACTGCTTTCTAGATTTCAACGTCCTTTCAAACTTAGACGGGTTAAAAATTCGCCTCCGTCCGTTTCATACATTCGTTTTTTACCTTGAGAGTTGCGCCAGGCTGAATTATACTCTTTGAGACGACCGAACCACCATAGACCAATATACGAACCACGACCGACCCTCTGCATTGCAGACAAAGAGAATGTAAATACTAGCGTATTGCAGATCTCGTTTCTTCCAAGTTTCATTTCGTGGCTATTCTTCTTGTGAAACTTAGACTATCAACTAAAACATATACCTATATTTACCACATATCAAGTCCATTTAGTAGTTATTGTGAAATGATCTAGAAGTAATAATGAAGAGTATAAAGGCGCCAGTGACGTGGGGCTGGAGCCGCTGGGCGGCCGCGCGCGCGCTGCGCGGCGTGCGGCGGCGCTGGCTGCTGGGCGGCGTGCTGGCCGCCGTGCTGGCGGCCGTGCTGGCGCCGCGCCTGGGCGCGTCCGGAGGCAACTACCGCATGCTCAGAGCTCACTAGCTAGACATCATACACCGCATTGCACCTCATGTAATTACATACATTTTGTTACTTCTTTAAGTTTGTGACATGCTGTCTGCTTGTATTAGGTACTACATTATATTCTCACAGCAGGTTTACTTCAACCGCTATGTTTTGTGATCGGCAGTTTAGCGGTTATTCGTCCCTCGTTCGTGAACACTGGCAGGCAGGCAGCAGTCACTGTACATCCTACATTGTGTTGACAGCGTGAGGCATCTAATCCAATTGTATTCTACACATAATATAGTAGGGCTCAAGCATGTGGTGGAACACCCGCTGTGAGGCTCTATCTATATCTCTTCTACTTGCTGCCATCTACAGAGTGCTGGATTATTGTTTACAATATATATACCAATTCCTATTTGATATATTTGTTGATCTGTGGCGGTTACTCTATTATAATAATGCTACACACAAAGTATACTTACATTAAATTTGGACATTTTAGTATGTAACAATGTCAATAATAATATTTAGTAGGATGCACAAATTTTATAGAGTTAGTTCTAATCCCTAAGTAAAGCATGGAACTAAGATTCTTTACCAACTGAAATAAATTTCAAAACCTGTTCATAATTCTATTACTTAAAATGGATACCTTTGTAAGCTTTTATTATTCAGTAATTTCATCTTGAAACCTGATATTTCAGGACAGAGTTAAAAATCATGACACTTCATAAAGCAAATAAATTTAGAAATAGTTCACGGCTTGGTAGCATGAACTACTGCCTGCAGGCGGGCGGCGGGCACAGAACAATTTGTGCTGTAGGGCTCCTGCTAGTCAGATATGCATTTTGATAGCCAGTAGTGTCAAACATTTTATTGTTTTACCAAATCTTTTGTTTCTTTGGGATAAGACATTAATATAAGACACTAGTAAAGTTTATTTACACTGTTAAGTAAATACCTAAAATATTCTCTTTTGCCCAGTGAAAGTGAGTAACGAAAGGTGTTCATGATCCTCTTTGGTGGAGCAACAGGCTTCGCTGTAGCCTGCTGGCAGGCAGACGGCTGCCCACTGCGTGCTGGTGGATGATCCAGTCGCTGTTCACACGTTATGAGCTCGAACTTGGCATACCTTAAATTCAGACAAGTTTTCACTATAGAAAAGTATGTTTAATATTGCTCTGTAGCACTGCAGCCATATTACTGTTTGGTGAAAGACTCCACATTGTGTTCCCGTGTAGTGTTCACCGGCTCGCGGGCAGCCTCCTGGCTTGTCGGTGCGGTAGTCTGACGTGCCGGTGTGTGTGTAGGAGGTCTGCGGGCGGAGTACACGTCGTGGGCGCTGGTGTCGTACGTGCACTTCAGCGCGGGCCGGCGGGCGCGGGTGCGCGTGCGGGCGCGCGTGCTCGCGGCCTGCGTCGCGCACGCGCACCTCGTGGCGCCCGCGCTCACCGCCGCGCTCGTATGCGCTCTCACGGACGGCGTGGACTACCGGATCGCGCAGGGGTGGGTGTGCGAGTGTGCAGCGCTGTCTCTGCGCCGTGTGACGTGTGTAACGCGTGTGTCGCGCAGCGTGCTGCTGTGGGCGCCGGGCGGCGGCTGCGCGTGGCTGCCGCTGGCGCTGAGCGCGGCGGGCGCGGCGCCGGGCGGCTGCGCGCTCGTGTACGCCGCCTCGCTGCTCGCCACGCCGCTGCACACCGCGCTGCTCGTGAGCATCTCACTAGTGCTGTGCGCCATATTCTATTACCGACTGCTCAAGTTGAAACGGCCGAGCCACGATAGGTAATGGAGCACCGCCGTGTGTGACGAGCGACTGCCGAGCCTAGCACGTGTGTGCGCAGTGCGGGCGCGCGGCGCTGCCCGCGGCGGCGGGCGTGCTGGTGACGCTGTGCACGGCGGCGGCGCCGTTCGCGGCGGGCGCGCTGCTGCCGCTGGCGCGCTCGGCGCCCGCGCGCGGCGCGCAGCTGGCGGCGCTGGCGCTGCTGTACGCCGAGTGCTGCGAGCGGCTGTGCGACGCCGAGGCCATCGTCTACCTCGGCGACGTGCTGGCGGCGTTCGCTCTCGGTGAGTGTCCGCCTGGCTCGTGGCCGTGCGTCTCGGCTGCTCCTAGCTCACGCGTGTGTCCACAGAGGTGTGCTGCGTGCTGGTGTCGGCGGCGTGGTGCGTGCTGTACGCGCGCGTCGGCGTGCTGTCGCGCTCGGAGGCGCACCTCGTGGCGCTGTGTGCGCTGCCGCGCTCGCTGGATACGCGTGAGTGCTGTACCCCCGTATACGGTCAAATAATGAATGTTGGCGAAATTAGACGTGGCCGGTATCAAATCGTGGTAAAACAAAAACGTTAAATCGTCAAAAGTCATTATTTTTCCGATGGCGAACGTTCCGAGAAACCTTCACCGCTAGTGCAGGCACTTGCAGGCTGGTCGCTGGCGTGCGCGGCCCGCGGCCTGGCGCGCCTGCCGGGCGTGTTCGCGGCGCCCGCGCAGGCGCTACTGCTGGCGGCGCTGGCGCCCGGCGCCGACTGCGACAGCGACGCCGAGCTGCCCGACGACGGGCTGCCCGACGACGGGCTACCCGACGCCGAGCTGCCCGACGCCGCGCTGCCCGACACCGGCGAGCTGCTCAGCGTTGCCTCCTGAAGCGCCGCTCGTCCCGTCGTTCCGCTAACAGTTCCACGCCACACGCGACACGGTCCAGACGTGCCGCTGCCGCTCTCACGTCGCAAGTGCGGCACATAGTGCACAAGACGCTGTAATTCGCGTGATCGCCGCTGGTCAGACAAATGATTTTTGTTGAAACCACTTCATACTTACTTTATAGATTTCGATCTCTAGAACAATAAGGATAAGGACATGACTCTGTAAATGAGGCCTTAAGACAGCCATCTACACTGCTATGGTTACGGTAAACGTTATGTAAGTATAACGATGAAGTAGTGTGATGAGCCCAAGGAGCGAGCGGTTCGTGCGCAGTCGAGAGATCAGTCCGTCAGATGAAGTCAAGCTGCCCAGCAGCCCCGGGGCCCTGGTGCGTCCACTCCGCACTGAAATTGCAACAGCTTGCAATCCATCCCGCTGGCATGGTGTCGCTAGTCCGTCGCTACGGGGATATGGGAGCACAACGACGCTCAGCTGCGAGCGGCGGAACAGTTGCACTCCTATCGACAGGTCGGCGTAGGTGTGTTCCCGTCTCTGCAGCTATATTCGGGCCAATACGACGAGTGAGGAGTGAAGGATAAAGCTTCGGCCAAGCCTGCGCTTCGCGTACGCGGGACACGGTCGCGAAGGGAGCGTCAACAATGCGGACGAGGCTATTCGAGAGCGTAAGTTCGGCATCGCTCATCCATGCAGGTAGTAGGAATACGTCATGCCTTCGTCGATACTCGTGGGAACAGTTAGATAGCTTATTACAGTCGGCCTGGTGCTCCTAGCACTAGCACTGTATTGATTCCTTTAAATTAATAAGAACTGCACCTACCTAATTATAAATTCACTAGAATAACATAATACAATGACCAAAACTATTTTTTTTTAAAGCTAACTATTTTTATTAAGAAAATCGTATTGATCCTAGCATTAGTTTATGCATTCAAAATTGAGTCTTATTGCCTTAAATTATGAATTAATTTTCTTTGGCTCTATCGGCGGATAGTATAGCAAAATACATAATTAAAAAAATTACTGAAGTCGATTCAAAGAATTTTCAGGTTTTGCGCATTTAACGTTACACGTTGTATAGGTATATTCATAATTGACTACTGAATCGATTTCAGTAACTTAAAATATACTATTCCGCCGATTGAGCCAAAGAAAATTAAGTCTTATCCTAGGGCAATAAGACTCAATTTTGATTGCATAAAGCAATGCTAGGATCAACACGACTTCTTTCTTAATAAAAATAGTTAGCTTTAAAAAAAATAGTTTTGGGGTGTATGAGGTTTTGCGCATTTAACGTTACAAGTATATATTATATTATAAAAAGGAAAGATTTGTTTGTTTGTTTGAAATGAATAAGCTCCGAAACTACTGGACCGATTTGAAAAAATATTTTTGTGTTGGATAGTCCATTTATCGGGGAATTCTATAGGCTAAGTATATAATATCACGCTACAACCAATAGGAGCGTCGCACCAATGAAAACTGTTGCAAACGGGAAAAATTATTCCTTTTGAGAGCTTCCGTTGCGTGCGCTGCGTAAACTTACAAGTTACGCAAAAATAATGTATGACGCAATTGTTACCCCTTAAAAGTTCTAAAAAAAAGTCCGCGACAGCATAATGGCCCTGATTATGTTGTTCACAAACTAAACTAATTTTAAGTTCAGTGCATCTTTTTCTTTCTATTTCATTAAGAAAAGGACAGAAGATAGATATTAGTTTAGTCCCGTCAAATTAGATAATCCATAGACAAGTTTAGACGTGATAAAAAAATTGGCTACTAAAAATACGTCAATTTACGTCAGGCGCTGACTAATTTGGTATAAACTTAGTCAGTAGAGTAAGTTTTTGTTGAGATTTAGCTCATAGCCGTTTTTGCAAAATGTCTGATTTGAGTGATCCACATTTTGGGCAATAACTGAAGACCCTTGAGAGTGACAAATTTTTTACTTTGGGCTATGAGTTTTGACTATTTTTGACTAAATGTACAATCAGATTTTGTCACGAAATAAAAAAAGATCACTCAATCCAAATGCACATTTTTTTATGATAATCAAATTTGTTCTAAAATAATGCATTATTACCGAAGGTGTTTTTATAAACATAATATCAATCCTTAACCAATTATATACGTTATTCATCATAAGTATTTAGTTTTGAACTGACTGCCCTTGACATCTTTTGACTTCAATGAATACTCAGGAGATATCATAGTTTTAAAATAAATCAGCACGGCCGCCGCGCGCTGGTAGCTGTGAAGGGTTTACTATAGTTCCACTCTTACTGATCATAGCGTGATGTAGGTACCTAAAATAGCTTCTTAAAGTAATGTATACATGGCTCCACATCAAGCTATACATTTCCATTTTTAGCTGACCTCGCATTGTAGGTATAGATTTTTCGTACAATCAGAAGTCAGCTTATACTGGTTATATAGCTTGATGTGTAGCCGGTAATAATCTTAAAGTAATGGAATATATTTTAGTAGTATAAGTAGTAGGTTTTTTTCCTCAAATTAACGCGGGTGAAACCGCGGGGCACTGCTAGTTACTTATAAAAGCCATTGGCGTGAGATAAGTAGAGCCTTTTATTGTGATATAATAGTGATATATATAATTTATTTACGTAAGTATTTTGTAAATAATATAAATTAAACGTATCTGAATTAAATAGTAGGTACCTACTTTTTTCACCACAGTGAAGCTAGTTACTCGTGAGCGTTGGCGTTCATTCCATACTAACGTATTCCTCTGTTTTCTCCCCGGATAATGATAGGTACTATTTAGTCCAAATATTTTGACTTGATTATATTTTTTTTCTACAATGAAGAATATTGAATATTCACAAATCTCAAATCGTTTATTGCAATCCATAATGTACAAATATATTACTATTCAAGTATTCCGTTATCTACCGTCCAGGTGCATCCTACGGAACATCACCATATCTTTTTCACACAGCGATTTCATAAGAACCGCCATAGTAGTTATTGCTCTTCTATACTTATAATAAATCTGTAGAAGTGAAAATTCTGTACATTGAAAATATCAAAAAAATAAATGGCAGGGGGTGTTACTAGACCGACACCGAACCCAAAAATGTGATTAACAAAATTTTTGTCTGTCTGTCTGTTTGTTCAGGCATCACGCAAAAACTACCGGTTCGATTACGATGAAACTTGGTATAATTATTCTTTAATATCCTGGGCACCACACTGGGTACTTTTTATCCCGGAAAAGTATATATAATAAAAAACAAACTTAATTTTGCGGTTCGATCCCTAGACCCGATTAATGTACCAACCACAAATAATAAGTTTGTCGTAGGTTACGTCACACGCAATGGATGTCACTAAGGGTCGCTGCACACGGCTAAGATACTATAATATTTTATCTTATGATACGCTATCGCTCGCCATACAATTCAATGGACTATCACAGACAACGAAGATAATAAATAATATTTAATATTTTCGTATCTTAAGATAAAATATTATAGTATCTTAGCCGTGTGGAGCGCCCCTAAGTTATGCTGTAAATGTAGTGCTGAAGGTTGTATTTGGCTTGCACCGTTCGCAGCACACGCGTGGCGCGCGGCCGCCACGGATCGCTACCGTATACCCTATTTAAAAGGACGGAGTCTGAGCTGAGCGCGCGCATTAGAGTTGCCCAACTATCGATAGTTTCTCTATCGATAGATGACCTCGAAAACTAGTAACAATATCGATAGTGCTATCGATAGTATCGATATCACAAATGAACTAATACTATTGTTTGGAAGCAATAGTATCGATACTATTACATGATAATACTATCAATAGTATCGATTATTTTTGAGTAATACTATCGATAGTATCGCCGTTTATTAAACTATCGATAGTGTGAGCTATCGATACTATCAATACTATCGATAGTATTGCTCCTAAAAATATGCTGGTCTTCGATAGTATCGATACTATTTTTGTGTATCAATACTATTGCCCTGTATCATACTACGATAGTATTGATAGTATCGACAGGCTATCGATACTATTGATATGACGTCAACTATCGATAGCCTATCGATAGTTTAGCAATAGTCGACTATCGGTAGGCAACACTAGCGCGCATCATACATTTTTTGAACTTTGATTTGAACGGACGTGTCGAGTGGCGAGCGTTCGTTCTTATTAGCATTCTGTAAATTGTATGTTTTAATTGCTACTTGCAACTCTAAACCGTGCTTTTCAGTGCGACCTTTTTATTCCTTTTAGTTTTTACTAAGTACAGTTTAAGGTAGAGTTATTTAGGTTTATTTTTATAAGTCGTAGGTATAGATTTTGTTTTAATAACTAACTGACCCCGCACGCGTCGTTTTGCAAATTTAGAAAAATCTTTTTGCATTTGATAGTCCAATTAACGCATGCCAATAAACGCATTTTTCTTTCTTTCTTTCAATTCTTGAGGAAGGCTATAAGGATATTAAACATCACGCTAGAACCCTTAGGAGTTGAACAAAAAGTCAGAAAGCGAAGTAATAGCGCAGGCAGGCGATGCGATGCGACAGGGTGGGTCGGGGGAGTAAAAAAGTTATTAATAACATTGTTTGGTTGTTACTGGCCGTGGGGACCATATTGTCCGGTCCTCCTTTATTTCTCTTTCCTACTCCATCATCAGCTCCTGGTCACCATCTATCTATAACCTATTCATCGAGACCATTCCAAGGAACCTTTGGAGGTTCTAGTATTATTGAACTTGTCAGACGCGGCGATAGAAGATGGAAGATGCCGCGAACTAAAGCTGGAGAACACGATGACGGCGTGTGGCATCGTTTCTTTAACGAGTTGTCAAAACGTGGTGTCAGTTCTTTTCAGAACTGTTTGCTCCCTTGTTTCTTTAAGAGTTGTCAAAACGTGGTAATGAAGCAAACACGATACCACTACTGTAAGTTTAGGGAGTTGGGTATCCTGTAAATTTCAGGTGATGCTGCAGCAGCAGTTCAAGGTTACTATGTTCTACTATTATTTAAATAACGAATTGCCAAATTTCGACTCTATAGAGTTGAAAGAAAAGAGCTGATCATCTTCAAATGGCTGAACCGATTTTCTTGAATCATAGCTAAGAACACTCGAACAAGTGAACTTTCAAAAAAAAATCGGTTCAGCCGTTTGGGAGCTACGATGGCACAGACAGACACACAAATACACACTTCAAACTTATAACACCCCTCTGTTTTTGTCGGTGGTTAAAAATGAAAGTGATCGCACAAAAATGATGGAAAAGTGGTCGTCTAATATAATATTACAGAAGCAGGTTCCTACATACCTACCACCTACAAAACCTGCATGGCTGCCAGAATTTACTAAAGGTCATCCATCATCATTTAGGTACTAAAACAGCAGCACCGCTCCGACCTCCAACCTCCGACACAGGAAATATTTTGCCATTCAAGTTAGGGTTTCATGGGGATTGAGTAGATGATCCCAGACACTTTTTCCTTCTAGATTAATTAATTAATTTATTTGGTGAAAGCCAAACACTTTTTCCAAAATAGACAACCGACTTCCAAAAAAAACACTACAAAGTGAAAAATAACTTTAAATTCGGAAGTCGGTGTCGCTGGTTCCGCATTTTCATTTTTTGACACCGACTTCCGAAATTAAAGTAATTTTTCACTTTGTAGTGATTTTTTTGGAAGTCGGTTGTCTTTTTTTTGTGTAAAAAGTTTTATTTTTCACTTTTTAGTGGGTCAGTGTGTAATTTATCTAAGTTACAATAGCCTAATGTCAACTGCTCTGCATTGTTGAGGAGTTCTCCTAGTAAGAACCAGGAGAACTGGAGCTGATTGAAAAGTTATTATCAGCTCCACACCACCATACGCATTTGACGAGCTAAAATGCTTAGCAACAACATTAAAGTACCTACCTAATCGAATCGCAACCTGTGAAATACTTATTATTGAGTAGTTCCGATGACCATCTATGGTCTTCATCATCAGTTCCACTTTACCAAATGGTGCTTTCCGAGAACAAATGTACGAGTTACTATAAAAAATACCCATATCGCTATAAACGTGCCTAATAAATTTGAGGGTTTCCCTCAATTTCCATGGGATCCTCTCATCAGATTCCAACTTGGTGACAATGGGACCACCTCGAAACCATACCCTTTCAAACAAAAAAAATAATTTTGAAAATCGGTCCACAATTGGCGGAGTAATCGTGTAATAAATAATTAAAAAAAAACCGTCGAATTGAGAACCTCCTCCTTTTTTGAAGTCGGTTAAAAAAGAAAAAAAAACATCTGTAATGTACAGAGGCCAGCACATCAAGCTACCCCATTCTGTCAGATTTTCCCAATTGAATATGAACCTTATTCCTTTGTGCTAAAGTTGAAAATCTATCAAAGAAAGGAGATGTTCCAAAATGTATGGAGCCTGGGCCAGGTCCTTGTACACTATACTTAAAAATAGAGAAATTCATTTAAAACAGTTCTCAACTGTCCAATTGCTTTAAAATAGCTTGGTTTTCTGGTAAACAGAAGAAATTACACTTGAAATTGCAACACACAAAAAACAACCCGTCATGGCGGTAAGCTGTCATTTTGATTGATTAATGACGTTTGACATGTTCTTGTTTAATGCGACGCTCATGGAATTATTATGTACATAATAATTCCATGGCGACGCTAGACGAAAGTGACAGAAGTGACACTGTTGTGACAACTGACAGTTCTCTTTTTAACAACAATAAATTCTCAGTTTTTTCTTTAACTACCTTAACATTCTACATCAGAACATAGCAGGACTAATGAATAAATCTGATTCACTGACTATAAAACTAGTAGAATTATTTGAAAAAGGAACTATTGTAGACGTTATTTGTGTTACAGAACATTATAAACAAACGGGTTATGAGGATTTATTACACATCACAAATTTTTGTCCAGCGGCTTTCTTTTCTAGAAATACAAAGAGAGGAGGAACATGCATTTTCGTTAAAATAGGTCTTCAGTTTAGAGAATTATCGGACATAGCAAAACAATCAGTCTCAGGCATCTTTGAATGCTGCGCTGTGGAGATAATAGCTTACAATCTTATCATTATTTGTATTTATAGGATTCCTAAACATAATTACGAAGTGTTCTATGAAAAATTAAATTATATTTTAAATAAAGTTAGTCTATCTTCAAATAAGAAAATCGTTTTGTGTGGAGATTTTAATATTGACGTTTTGAAAAGAAACAAAACTACATTAGACCTTGAATATTTTCTTATGAATTATAATTTAAAATTAGCACTTTATACGCCCACTAGGTTAAGCAGTCACACCTGTATTGACAACTTTGCGCACAACTACCGGAAAGATTGCAAAGCTGAAGTTGTAGATCTGACCCTTTCGGATCATACATCTCAGATACTTAAAGTGCCTATTAACAAAACTTGCAAACTTAAATATTGGAAAACTAAAAAGCTGGACTTATGCATGGCAAACATAATTACTTTTAAAACGCATCTAAGCTGTCTATCTTTTATGAAAGTACACGATGCCATAGACGCAAACGAAGCTTTTGACCATTTTATGGATGATTTTTCTCTTTTATATAGATTATGTTTTCCGGAAAAAGTGATAACTATAAAAACAAGCATGAAAACGAAATGGATATCTCATGGAATAAAAATATGTAGTAAGAAGCAAAGGCAGTTACTCTGGGTTCATAGGTTAAATCCTGACTCAAAAACCAAATTAGTTTTTAAAAACTACACTAAACTTTATAGGAAAATTATAAAATTAACGCAAAAAGCTCAAAATAATCACTTTATGAATACCGCCCAAAATAAATCAAAAGCTACATGGCAAATAATAAATACATCTAAGATGTGTTTACCACAAGAGCCGATTATGTGCGTAAAAAGAGGTGATCGGTCGTTTACACACCCAATGGACATTGCAAACGAATTTAACAATTATTTTATTGATACTATTGAAAATAACGTAAAAACTGACATCACGATGAATAATATTAATTTAAATAATCAGACATTAAATTCACTATTCATGCAACCCGTTACCATTGATGACATAATAAAAATAATTAGCAGCTTAAAAAATACAAGTACTGTTGCATATGATGGCGTTTCTACAAAAGTAATAAAATTTGCAAAAGAAATAATAGCACCACCTTTAGCCCATATACTAAATTTGTGTATTGCTGATGGCATATTTCCAAATAATCTTAAAAAAGTTATAATTAAACCTTTGTCTTTATGAGATGACAAAACCGATTTTAAAAATTATAGACCGATTGCGAAAATTCCGATTTTTTCTAAAATTTTTGAGAAAGTCATCTATCATTCTTTATATGCCTATTTCGAAAAGTATGAGTTATTTTGTAAAGAACAAAAGGGATTTCGTAAAAATACAACGATTAATATGGCACTATTTGATCTATTAGCTAATGTAATGTCATCTGTAGATAAGAGAAATCCTGTCTGTGCAGTTTATACTGACATGACCAAGGCTTTTGATTTTGTGGACCATAAGATTCTGTTACAAAAATTACATAGTTATGGTGTAAGAGGGAACATTCTACAGCTAATAGAATCGTACTTGAGTAATAGGCTTCAATGGTACAGAAATTGCTAGGATATGTCCAAAGACTAAATTAGAAACCATTTATATATCAAAACCGAGACACGTTAGATACGGTGTCCCTCAGGGTAGCGTACTAGGGCCGCCACTCTTCTTAATATATATAAACGATCTTCCGAAAGTAACATCAAACAAAATGGTTCTCTTTGCAGATGACAGTACAGCTGTAATAAAGTGTACAAATAAAAATAACTATGAGAATGACATCAATACATGTTTACGTGACATTATAAATTGGCTACATAATAATAATTTAATAATAAATTTAGATAAAACAAAAGTTATGCACTTTAATCAACGCTGCGAAAACCCAAACGTTCGTATTACCTATCAAGGCTCTGACATTGAGGAAGCGAATAAAGCTAAGTTCTTAGGTATAGTGATCGACAACAAACTGACATGGAAACCTCATGTCGAAGAAGTGTGTAAAAAACTGAGTAAATCCGCTTATGCCCTTTTTCAACTTTCAAAGAAAGTCAATAGTCAGGCTCTTTTAACGGCATACCATGGACTAGTTGCCTCCGTTTTGCGGTATGGTGTTATTTTTTGGGGGCAGTCTACTGATAGGGTGCTTGTATTTAGGATGCAAAAGCGATGCATAAGGTCAATGTGCGGTCTTAAGACCACAGATAGCTGTCTTCCTTATTTTAAATCCTTGAAAATATTAACATTTCCGTCTTTATACATACTGGAAACGGCTTTATTTGTGAAAAATAATCCACATCTGTTTCAAAAATTGTCGGCAGTCAGAAGCAATCCAATACGAACTCAATATGTACAGAGGCCAGCACATCAAGCTACCCCAATCTGTCAGATTTTCCCAATTGAATATGAACCTTATTCCTTTGTGCTAAAGTTGAAAATCTATCAAAGAAATTTGACAGATTGGGGTAGGTTGACCTGCTGGCGTCTGTACATCAATTGTGTCAAGTTAAATGTAAAACCGCACTAATGCAAAAGAGTTTTTTTGGCATTGCCCCACGCATTTATAACAAAGTACCTAATATTATTAAAACTATGACTGTATTTAAATTTAAAAGGGCACTTATCGAAATACTAATAGAAAAAAGTTATTACACAATTGACGACTTCCTTAATGATGAATCACTGACTGATTGACATGCAATTTGACATTTTATTTTATTTTTATTGTAACCTTGATGACATTTAACATTTTTTTTTTTCTCAAATATATATAGTTTTTTTATTTTTTTTATTATTATAACTGTAACGTTAATTGACATTTGTAATTATTGTATTATTGTGACATTTTTACTGTAATTCAAACGATTTGACATTGATTTGTATTTTGTATTATTTAATTCTCTTAATTTTTATTTAAAATTAAAATATCTGTTTGTGCAAATTAAATAAAAATATGTTTTGCATGCCCATGTGATGGTAGAGCATGGAGGTCTCTTATAATAAAACATCTATTACTAAATACCCATGTTTGCAAACCAATAAATGATTTGATTTGATTTGAACAACAATGTAACTAAATCTGTGAGACGCCATATTGAAAGTCGATAAAATTAATTGATAAATATCAGTTCACTACCACAACAGTACACATTTAATTGAATTATCTGTATTTTTCCCGAATTTTACGGATTTTTCTCTTTTTTTTGAGATACTGTACATAGACCTGGCCTATTTTGAAACATCTCCTTTGACAGATTGGGGTAGGTTGACCTGCGGGGCAATTGCGTAACACATCGATCGGAATCGGTTTCATTTTGACAGTTCAACAACATTCATTGCGTCATTTACGTGTTTACGGAAAAAAAAAATCGAACTTTGAAGCAATGGATTAGCAATTTGCTTCAAAATGATTCAGATTCCGATTGATAGTGTGTTACGCAATTAGGGTGCTGCTGGCGTCTGTACAATCAACAACGTTTCCACAGATTACTTGATTATTAGATGGCGGCATATTCGAACATTTTCAATTTTTACGTCTAAGTCAACGAATAAATACCTATGAAGAGAGGAAGTGCCCTATTGATCTATATAAATTAAACATTATAGAAATATCATACGATTCTATACAGTAATAAAAGTATTATACATGTTTCTTTCTAACCTACGTGACTCTAAAAGTCTAAAAACTAAAAAGAGAACCATATTTTGTCAGTTTTCTAAAATTGCAATACTGATACATGACGTCACGTAAACCCAGCCCATCAGTCGGTTCGCCATTTTAGTTTCTGATTCTCGAGTGTACAAGAACCAAGAAGTGTCATTTGGCGTTATAGTACGACTGTTGTGTGAGGGGCTGTGCCTCGAAATACAATAAAAGAGCGCCTCTGATATCCCTGCGTAATTCGGTATGTAAAGAAAAAAAATCCTACTCTGATTCCCAAACCATTTCGAGATTTAAAGATGTATGAATGTTTCTTATGATTATAATTCTGTAAATACGTACCTGTTATAGTCGCGAATCAAATTTTGATCAAGATACAACCTGACACTGACCTGTAAATTGCAAAAAACGTAAGAAATTTTGAATTTCGCGGTCTCCCACTTCCCATTCACCTTAATGTAACTATGTAATTTCGATTGATCGATTTGTAATCAATACGATTAACAATAGCATTGCAACGAATGAGCAGATAAGGACCGCACTAGGTAGTGGTCGGAGCCTACGCCATTTTAGTTTCTGTTTTGGCACGCGTTAGTATCTTTTTGTTCATGTCCTCTACATATTATTTAGTCGTTGTCTGATACGTAGTATCTCTAAGTAGTCTGTGGTTCAGTCATTCAGTGCATAATCCTGTATTACTATACTCTTTGGCATAATCTTGGTCGCGGGTTGGATCGCGGGTGCGTGCTGTAACAAAAGTATTTTTGTTATTGTTTTGTGTTTTTTTTTTAAACCGACGGTAAGTGGATGAATATTCATTTATAACATATTATACGTCCCTGTAAACAATTTTGCACGAAATAACATCACAATAATCCTTTTTTGGTAAAACAAAGTTTTACGTAAATAGGTACTTCAAGAAAATCTAAGGCCCGTATTACAGAACGTCACTCAATACTCAAGCATTAAATAAAACTAGTTTCAACCAATCAAATGGCTTGAATCTAGTATTAAGACGCTGAAAACCAATATTGAGCTCCGATGTTTAGGTATTTTAGGCACGCCCACTATTTCTCCGATATCCTAGCGCCATTCGTAAAAGGATGTGATACAGCGAACTACCAAGGATGAAACAAAGTGACGCGGTCAATAATAATTACCAATGAACCAATAGAGGGCGCTCTTATATATTTATTGTTCTTTATGAAGTGCTAAAATCAAATTAGACAAGGCGATTAAAAAAACAAATGAATATTTTTACCCCTTTTTTAAAATTATTTTAAGTATTTACACTGATTTTTTTAAAACTATTTACACTGAATTAGACGCTGACAAGAACCAAATAGGCTTGTCTCAAACAATTTTTTAGCCAAATCTATACAGTTTGTGACGGCGAAAAAAATATATGTTAATCTTGAACATATTTCTGAGAACCCTCTTGTATTCAAAACAGGTTTTTGAAAAGTTTTCTCGATACAATAAAATGGTAAACTAACCTCTTAAAATGATCTTTTAACAAAAATATCTCTATTAATTATCAACGTACATTGGTAAAATTTATAACAATAAGGTATCATATTTAAATACAGAACTTGGTTGTTTTTTATTTTTGACTACTCAACCTATTTTTAAGTAATTAATTATTTTTTGGTTTGTATAAAGTTACGAGCGTCGCGTCATCGCGCTTCTCTTTCTTATGTATGCAATCCGACAGTGATCGCATAGACGCGCGGCTAGACGGACGTATGTCGCTTTGCCCCGCTATCCGTTCATTTAATATTTTGTTTTTTGAGAACTTATTTTATTTTGTTCTTTTAGCTACAATAAATTGTAAAAATATTAGCATTAGCACGTAGACATTTGTATAGGTGATTTTATAAGTTGTACAGGTACATATTGTATAAGTTATTTTATAAGTTGTACAGGTACATATAGTTCTAAGTTGTGTAAATATTTTCTGTGTAAAACGGGAAACAAACAAAAATGCCGGAGGCCAGCAAAAAAGCGCTTCTATAATAATAAACAAAAACATCTCATGGAAGTAGTAAAGTAAGTAATTTTTATAATGTAATATCACAGTATAATTATATACAGTATTGTAACTCGGCCGTATCTTGGACATAAATGCCTACAGCCGCGCGGTACGTAAACATGCGATAGGGCTGCCCGCCTCCAGCATTTGAATTACATTTGCCTACTTTGCGTTTCCATTTAGTTTTGTGATTGTAATATACTTTATTTTATATAAAAAAATAAAATAAGTACTTTGGGAATTGAATAGGAAGTGTTCAACAAAAATGCATGTTTATGTTTGAATAACAAATCGGTCTTATAAATTTGCGACCGAAAAATATTTGCGCCTTGACTGAGACGTACGAAACGCTTTATTATCAAATTTTAAAGTATAAAAAATCCGCATTCTAATATAAAGCTTAATTAAAAATTGTTTTGGGAAACATGGACAAGGTGGGGAACTCCAATCTTTACAAACTTCAACACCTACCTACTCAACTACAATGCAAGAAACAGCTGACGAGTAATTTTAATAACTTTTTATCTCAGCTTATTAACGTCTCTATAAATTAGGTACCTACAACTCGCAACAACTCAAAACAAAAATTCTTTGGTCACCAATGCCAAGCTGAACAGCTGGCTACGAATGTTTTAAAATCACAACCCACTCAATCATCTAAATATTCTGTGAATATCTCATGAGTCTAGCTGTTGTTGTCGTTATTAATACCGAGAAAAAAAAAAACGGTTTTTTGTGGTATAATTGTTGTTATAGCAGCAGCAGAAATACTTAATCTGAAAAAATGTCAACTATTTAGTGACAGACAGACGGTCAAATTTATTTTTTTCTAGTATTATTCATACACACAGTACAATAAACAACTATTATTAATAATAAAATACCACGTCTTTACTTTGAATTATACAAACTAACAAAACAAAACACACATGCCCCGAGGTTTCTAACACAAGCGTAAGTACCTACCGTATCATGATTCATGAACCGCCTATAACTACCTATTTCACTCTTGTCAATCACTTTCCTTTACTCTATTCACTTTACACCAGACATCGTTTTTTTCGGGAGATAAAAGGAAATACTTATCCATTAAAACTTTTTAACAAAAAAAAAACCGACTTCCATAAAAAACACTACAAAGTGAAAAGTAACTTTGATTTCGGAAGTCGGTGTCTTTGGATCTGTATTTTAGTTTATTGCCACCGACTTCCAAAATCAAAGTTACTTTTCACTTTGTAGTGTTTTTTATGGAAGTCGGTTTTTTTTTTGTTAAAAAGTTTTTATTTCTCGCTTTTTAGTGGGACTGTTTATAATGCATCAAGCTCATCGCCTTTTACAAAATATTACTTTTCCCGATACAGGTACGTTAATTGTTGAGGAGTTCTCCTGGTACTCCACCATCAGCTCCATTTCACCATTCGCATTGTGACGAGCATAAATTGCTTAGCAACCATATTAAAGTAATCGAATCGCAACCTGTGAAATACTTATTATTGAGTAGTCCCGGTGGCCATCTGTGGT
Source organism: Globia sparganii (assembly GCA_949316385.1). NCBI lineage: Eukaryota > Metazoa > Arthropoda > Insecta > Lepidoptera > Noctuidae > Globia > Globia sparganii. Next base: position 65,231 of record OX438675.1, read on the forward strand.
CTTCATCATCAGTTTTACTTCACTAAATTTTGCTTTCCGAAAGCAAATGCACGAGTTACTATAAATAATACCCGAATCGCTATAGGTATGCCTATAATATTTGAAGAGTTCCTTCGATTTCTCCAGGATCCCGCTGATAATCCTGGCAGCATCAGGCCAGACTTATGTCAACATTGCATTGAACTTAAAATTTAGTCCTGTTTAAAATGAGCCCAAACACGACTACGGTGCTGTAATTTCAAGGTTTGTACTTTCTCTGATGCTCCTGGCATCAGCATCAAGTCTATGTGTAGGTACTTCGGTGTTTCTCATTAACAGTATGTTTATCCACACATCGAGCCCTTTTCAATGAGCCTAAACACGATATATCTGCTGTTAGTTGTCGAGGAGTTAGGTACTCTGCAGACTATCCTGACTGCAGCATCAGGTCATGACTTGATGATCATGAGACCAAATGTGGCAAATGCCCTATCAAACATCAAAACAATTTACTAAAACTGTCCTTGTCTGTTCGAGTAACTTCTTACTGTTAAGGAGTTGTACCTTCCATCATCAGCTCAGCTACCTGAGATGGTGACAACCATACGCAAATACACAAGATACTTCATAAAATATGCGAAAAACAATAAGTGAGCCTATAAAATTTGAGGGTTGCCCTCGATTTCTCTAAGATCCCATCATCAGATCCTAACTTGGTGACAATGGGACCACCTCAGAACTATCTACTTTCGAACAAAAAAAGAATTTTGAAAATCCGTCGACAATTGGCGGAGTATTCGATGAACAAACATACAAAAAAAAAAAAAAAAAACATACAAACATCCGAACATAGTACCTCCTCCTTTTTGTGAAGTCGGTAAAAAAGACACATTATGTACCTACCTACTAGTAAGTAAAATTATTTTATAGTCTTACCTTTCAAAGTTTCCAGGTAATCTAAAAAAAGTTATCCCTGGACGAATTCATGCAACCAAAAACAGCACAATATATCCTACTCGTCATATTAAATATGTACTTGAACTTATTTTTAGTGAAAAAATCGCGCGGTTATTGTTAAAAAAACAACACACCGACCGTTCGTCACTGCGGCACAGTCGCGACTGTCTGCCTGCCGAGCGAATGCCGAGATCGAGGCGCGTAGGCATAGCTCGCGCATCGTCCGTTTGTATGAAGATGGAATACTGTATATATAATTATACTGTGGTCGAGTATTTATTTGGTACTTGTTAACACCCCCGTGGCTACTATTTGAGATTGAAAATGCCAAAAATCTTATTTTTATAACAAGTGTTTTATGCAAAACATTTAAAAAATACCAACTTTAAATCTATTTTATAAAAAAATCAAAGTCCTGACTGACTGATATATCAACGCACAGCCTACACCGCTAGTGCAATAGCATGTAGTAGACATGAAATTTGGAGGGTATTTTCTTTGTAAAGAGTAGGTATTCACCAAGAAAGGGTTTTTCAAAATTCCATCTCTAAAAGGGTGAATGGGGGAGGGTGAAATTTCACCCGGACGGAGTCGTGGGCAGAAGCTAGTATTAAATAATTATGTAAAATTTGCACGCCGATATTAATGGCAGAATATGAGATTCATAATATATACTATAACTTAAGCTCAGAAGTGGAAAATCAATTTAAAAACAGTACAACAAAAAAAACAGTCTTACAACAAAAAAACCATTTTTACTTCATAATTACAATTGACTCAAATTTACAATCAACAAAATTACTTACAGTTCACCAAGACAAACTAAACACTGCACACTTTAGCACTCTTGCACTAAACTAAACTCAAATGGCTTACGTAACCTTACGACTAGCTGATGATTCACACGTCCGTCCAGTCCGAGCGCAGAGCAGCAAAAGGGCTGTTCAGTTTTTTTTTTTTTTTTTTTGATAATGGCATCTCGCAGACCGGCTCAGCGGCGCGGGCTGGCTCGAGCAAGTGTCGGGGTGGAGGCCGTTCTGTTTTTTTTTTTTTTTGGAAATGGCATCTCGCAGTTCAACCTGTAGGAGGTTGTCGACTGCTTAACCGGACTTTCTTGTGGATGCCTTGAAGTTAAGGCCTCCAGCCAGGGCTTAAAAACTAACTAAAAACTAAACGACTCACGCTAAGGGCACCCCCCGTGGGGTTCGGACCTCGGCTTAGGGCGTCGCTGGAATAGGGCAGCAAGGGACAGGCTGGATCGGTATTATTTAGGGACGAATTTAAAACTACAGGTTCAGCGGCGCGGGCTGGCTCGAGCAAGGGTCGGGGTGGACTAGGTACGGGGCGTCGCGACGGGCCTCGACGGCGAGGACGATAGGACGGCTGTCTGGGCTTGTACTTGTTTAAAGTACTTGTTTTCTTGCTACTCTCCTGTAGGAGGGTCGTAGCGTCGTCAGGGAGGATGAGAGTATGCCTCGGTCGGCGAATCCTACTTATGCGAGAGGGAGTGTATCGGGAGGCCGCCGCAATCAGGGGATTGGGGTGTTTGATGGCAGAATCAAAGAAGCGCTTGGAGAGGCGTTTCATGAACTGCTGGACGGTGGGGATTCTAAGGTCGAGATGGAGGTTGATATTCCGGACATAGAAGGGGGCTCCCGTGACCTTTCTAAGGAAACGGTTTTAGAGAGTCTGCATTTTATGCAGGTGACGAGGCTTGGCGTGTGCGAAGACTACGCAAGCGTAAGTCATGATAGGGAGGCCGTTCTGTCCTCAGCGTCTTGCTTTTATAGGCGAAGTGGGGTAGTTACTGACGTAAGAGAGGATTCTTCTTACAATACCTTATCTTTAAGATCTCTCTGTACCGACCTTATTTACGCAAATAAATGATTTGATTTTTGATTTTGATTTTGAAATGAATGAGTTTGGGTTTGCCAGCAGCATGTTCTCAGTTGTCATTCAGCTGTACATTTGTAAGTATGGTGGTGTGTCCTTCGGCAGGCGCAGCGTGCGGCGATGGGTCTAGAGCTCGTGGTGCACGGCGTGCGCGTGGCGGCCGAGAGCGAGCTGGACAGCGCGCAGTACGACGCGCTCGTGCTGGTGACGTCGCCCGGCGTGGCGCCGCCGCAGCCGCTCGAGGACTTCGTGGCCGACGCTCGCCAGCTCGACGCCGACCTCGACAAGGTGCGTGTAGCGGCCCGCGCAGTGCTTCTCTTACTTCTTCATTGACTTCAATATACAACGTGTAACGTTAAATGCGCAAAACCTCATACACCCAATTAGAGCATTAAGTTAAAAGCATAATACTTACAATGACCAAAACTATTTTTATATAAAGCTAACTATTATTATTAAGGGTCCCTATCAATTTCGCGGTCTAAAAACAGAAAATTCAAGTTTTTTCAGCGCAAATTTCTCAATAACCTTAAGTTAACTAGTTTTTTTTTAAATACACAGTTATTTATCAACTATTTATCTAGTAAGTGTACAATTTTAAATTTTGATAACTACTTAATATAAATTACAAAAAATAAAAATCTAACACATGTTTTTACGTAATCACGAAACACCATGTTTTTCAATTACTTTCATAACTTACTGGCAGCAAATAACAATCTAAAAAAAAAATTATAAATACTGGACCTAAATTATATTAGTAAGTGTACAATTTTGTTTTTTAAAGTTTAATGATTTAGTACTTGTAAAAAAATGTTAATCACGCTGAAAAAATCCAATAAAATCATGTGCAAAACCCTTGTCTACGCGTAAGAATTTATTGAAAATAATAATGAGGGTTAAATATTTTAAAATATAAGGTATTTATCTACCAAAATCAATGTTTATATTTTTATTTTGACTACTTATTTAATTGTAGTAAAATATCTAAATGATGCCTTATAAACTTAAATTCGATCGTTTGTTTATTATAAAAACTTTTTAACAAAAAAAAACAACCGACTTCAAAAAACAAAAAAAAACACTATAAAGTGTAAAATAACTTTCATTTCGGAAGTCGGTGTCTTTGGTTTTGTATTTACGTTTTTGCCACCGACTTCCAAAATTAAAGTTATTTTACACTTTGTAGTGTTTTTTTTTTTTTTGAAGTAGGTTGTTTTTGTTAAAAAGTTTTTATTTTTTACTTTTTATAGTCAGAGTGCATCTCATGACAATTCCAATAAGCCCAAACACGGCTAGAATACATGGTTTTATTACGAAGTTCCGGTACCTACCTTCCAGCTTCATCATCAGATCGGTTTGATGGTACCATTTTCGTCAGAACCATTTATTTAAATTTGCTTCGTCATAGTCGCTTAACTATCTTAATCGAGATATCTTATCGCCACCCGTGAAATACTTATTATCATTGAAGAGTTCCTGTGGCTATCTGTGGTCTCCTTCATCAGTTCCACTTCACCAAATTATACTTTTTGAATGCAAATGCTTGACATGTTGATGAAAATACCAAAATTTCTATATGGTATGCCTATAATATTTGAGGAGTTCCCTCAATTCCTCATGGATCCCATCATCAGAACTGGATTTTGACAAGAATGGGACCAATCTGGAAGCATATCCTTTCAAATAAAAAAAAAAATTCCAAATCGGTTCATAAATGACGGCGTACTGAGGTAACAAACATAAAAAAAAAAAAACAACCGAATTGATAACCTCCTCCTTTTTGAAGTCGGTTAAAAATTGAAATTCTTAGACTTACTAGATAAATAGGTGATAAATAACTGTGTATTTAAAAAAAGAATGTAGATAACTTAAGATTGTTGAAAAAATTGTGCTAAAAAAAACTAATTTTCTGTTTTCACCCCGGGAAATTGATAGAGACTCTTAAGAAAATCGTGTTTATCCTAGCATTACTTTATAATAATAATAATTTATTTATTTCAGACATACTTTTCGTCCATAGTTTTACAGTCATACAATTAAAATTACAACAAACAATATTAAATTCAAAACAGATAAAAACCCAAAATAAAATTGTGATAATTAAATTTAAAAATGTCAATCGTATAAAAAAAAAGAAATATTATTAAAAATGTAAAATATAAAATTAAATTAAATTAAAATCTGTTCATAAAATACTCAATTCATTACTTTAAATTAAATAATTTACAATAAAATCAAAATTAAGTTACTTTAAAAAAAAAAAAACAATGTGTCAGTGAGCGCCCAAAACAATGCGCATCCATTTGTTTTGGATAGGGCAATCCGCACGCGATACAATCATCTCCAGGATGCCGTTGCTACTGCCTCGCACACGCTGTGACAAGGAAGCTACCCTTTTGCGCACAATCGCATGGAAGCCATCCGTTCTCGCCTCCGCAAACATACCGGACGCACTACAATAGCGAGGCAGCCGCATCAGCATCCTGAATTTTTTTTTAATTTTTTTATTCTAATTTATTTATAGAGAGTTTAATCACAAATTGATTATGCCACCCTCATCGGTACAGACAATTAAGTATTCCTTATGATCTAAATCCTATTTTTGCTAACATATATAAGAGTCTTGCATCCTTTGACTATGGGGATGCAAGAATGCTATTACACCTTCCAACATCCAGTGACTTGGATAACAATATCACTCTTTCGGCCTCGTTCCGGACGCATTCCATCAGTATATGGTAAGTGTCTTCCACTATATTACACTCCGTACAATTTGGTGACGCAACTTTACCCATGAGAAATGCAAAACTGTTCATTGGAATGTGTCCCGATCGAAGTCGAAGAGCCATTACAATTTCCGGCCGACTCATGTTTGCCTGGTCAAACCATGAACCACGAGAAAGTGTTGGCTGGATCGTCCGATACCAGATTCCCTTGCTCAGTGACCTCTGATCGAAGTGTTCGTGCCACATTTTAGCGCATTCAAAAATCACTAAAAAATCACTGTGCACGGGAAAGAGTGGACAAACCAACCCATCATCACAAGCATCTTTCGCCAATCGATCCACTACTTCATTATATTCCAAGCCAACATGAGCTGGTATCCATTGCAGTACAATATTCTTGTTCTTAGAAATAAGTTTACATATAGATTTGATCACGCTGTAGGCAATCGGAGTACCCCGAAAACTCGAGGTACACCGAGCCAAATGTTGAAGAGCGCTTCTCGAATCACTCAAAATAACATAATTGCCACTTTCAAGTGAGTCAATGTAAGATAATGCTTCATCTATTGCCACAAGTTCGGTACACATTATATTGCATTTTGAGTTTACCTTTAATTGCACTGCAGTTTTAGTTTGTGGATCGAAAAATGCTGCTCCCGAACCTATTTTATCTTTGGATCCATCTGTGTATATTTTGTAGAATCCCGAGTACGTCTTATTTAAAAATATGGTACATATCTCACTGAGTTTAGCAATTTGATAGTGTTTTTTAGTCGCAACCAAACCCAATCTAGGAAATATGACCTGAGACAGATCAATCCTGTGAACCCAAGTCTCCAATGAAAACATTTCAAGCTTTGGGCTCGTATAGACAGGTAGCAAATCAAGAGACTCATGAATTCTGACCAACAACGGTATCTTTCTTTTCCAGTGTGGATGTTGACAGTGTGCTTGTAGTTCCTCTAACACAGCAATAATATTTGTTACCAGCGTATGATTTTATTTTGAGCCAAAATTTACCCGCTAGATAGTACCTGCGAAACTTCAACGGTTGCAGGTATAGTTCATTTTCCATAACGTGAATAGCCGTGGTTCTAATAAAGCCACCGATAACCCTCATGCAAACGTTTTGGACCCTGTCTAATTTACTAAGGTGAGTTTCACAGCTACTATCATAAAGGAAACAAGCGTAATCGATTCTACTCCGAATAGTTGAGATGTACAACCGCCTCAGATGTTTGGGATGCACTCCCCATCCAGATCCAGAAAGAATTTTAAAAATATTAACTAATTTTAACACCTTTTCTCGAGTCTCATTAATATGCTTAGCCCATCTAAGTGATCGGTCAAGCCAAATCCCCAAATATTTTACATTGTGTACCACCGGCAGCGATACCTCATTAATTTTTATAGTAACGTTCTCTCTTGCAACCCCGTTCTTAAAAATACAGACACTGCTTTTCAGAGGGGATATTTCAAGACCCAAATTCAAAAGGAGTTTAGTCATTTTATATAAAGCGGGTTGTAGACGTTGTTGGGCCGATGAGACATCACTGCAAGTGGTATACAACACAAAATCGTCCGCATACTGCGACAGAAACACGTCCCCACTGTTACGACATACGTCCATGGTTGCTATATTAAAAAGTAAGGGTGACAATGGATCGCCTTGTGCCAATCCCCGACCGGACGTACGACTAATGACATTATTACCTACTGTAATTTTAAGGTTTCTCAGCTTGAGAAAGTTCCAGATGTAACTACATATCCTGGACCCTACACCAATTCGTTGCATGACTTTAAATAGACCTTGTAGGTCTACATAGTTATATGCGTTGTTAATATCTATGAAAACAGCCACCGTAATAAGTTTTTTAGAAAAGCCAATTTGAATGCGAGATACTAAAACGGATAAATTATCTATAGTTGATCGACATTTTCTAAAACCTGTAGTGTTATTTGATAAAAAGTTATGTTTTTCGATGAACCACTCTAATCTGTTCATTAAAATGTTATGAAAAACTTTACAAACGCATGATATCATTGAAATAGGACGAAAAGATGATAAACTTTGGGAGTCTCGTCCCGGTTTAGGAATGGGCACAATTATAATATCGCGCCATTGTTTAGGAACAAAACCCGAAATGAAAATCAAATCAAATCAAATCAAAATATTTTATTTCACATAAGCCTACAAGGGCACTTATGAAACGTCAGAAGCTAGGTGCACGGTTCCAATTGGTCGTTTCCTATGGAGAAGAACCGGCAAGAAACTCCACGGTTACTCTTTTAAAAATAATTGGCTTTTACAATGTTTTCTAATTACAGTAGGTATGGGAGAACAGCGTAGGCCTGTCAACAAGTGCCAGATCTTATTAAACAGTTGAATCAAAATCTTTTTACCATTATGTGGTAACCTCTTGATCATGGAGTAAGAAATATTGTCGCCTCCAGGTGCGGTATCTTTAGATCGGACACATTTATGAAATTCTGAGGGGGTAACAACAACATCAAGCTCAGAGTTATTCATGTCAAAAGTCAGGTCGCACGGGGATACAAAGTCCGGCGTTAAACTAAGAAGCAGATCAGTGGCTTTGTGTTTATCCACGTACTGTGTTGCATATTTGTGTCCCTTCAACCACTTCATTTTCTGCCATACGGTAGATTGAGATGTAGTATAATCTAATGAAGAACAAAAGTTGCAAAACCCTTTACCTTTAGCTATCCGAATCATTTTCTGGGATTCGCCAATCTTATTTTGCAATGTTTCGTAATTTTGAGGGTTTGGATTACGTCTGAATTTAGATAACGCTAATCGACGCTCAGCTACACATTTAGACAAATTAGGGTCCCAATAAGGTTTAGGTAAAAATTTACTGTCTGGATTTAGGTTTATCTTGACTGAAGGGATACAAACATCGGCAGCCAAGTTTAAATAATCAATGAATCTGTCATAATCACTCTGTAAGTCTCCGGAGAATGTAAATTCTAAAAAAAGGGTATCGAGTAGCTTACTGTATGAAGTCCAGTCAGCATTTTTGTAATTTCTACGGAATATTGGTGAAGTACTAGACTGAATATTTGAAGTAATTTTAAATAGCCCTATGATCACTGCCTAATGTCTCGTTCATGACGGACCAGTCGAACATCAAGGCTATATCAGATGATATCAACGAAATGTCGGGTGCGGTCTTTGGACATTCCAAGTTAGCCATTTTTATTCGGGTTGGGCTACCATTATTTAAAGTAATAAAATGATTGTCCATTAATGCTTCAAAAATTTGAACACCCCTGGTATCCATTTTATGTGACCAATTAGTATGGTGTCCATTTTCCGAGAATAATAGTATTTTTAGTAAAAATAGTGTAAAGCATCCCAATCATTTTGAGAAGTTCTGATCGACGGGGGACAATAAACAGAAATAATATTTTTAATAACGCCACAGTTAAATACTTTTACGCAAACTAATTCTATACCTTGATTACTGATTTGGACTTCATACATTTGAGATTTTATTGACTTGTGGGTAAGAATTGCAACCCCTCCGTAACCATCAAACCTGTCTTTACGATAGATTGTGTAGTTGCTCAGCCTCATGTGATTTTCTGTATCCAGCCATGTCTCACTTATCGCCGCAATGTGTATATGTTCTTGATTCAACAGTTGTTCTAATAAAATCATTTTAGGTTTTACGCTTTGTGCATTCCATTGTAGAATGTTTAGTTTAATACTAGTTTTTTTGTTATCCATGAAATAATTCAAACAATTTTTCATCGTACGCCAATCCGACACGTTATCAACAACCACTAAAATCAACCATTCTACACAACATTGATCTCTTCAAAAATACGATCTCCTTTAGTCTAACTAAAAGTTCATCAAAATGCACTTCTCTCTTTTGAGACACCTCGGGGCCATCGCGATTTCTTGATTCCTTTAAATCTTCCATTTCCTCCTCCGTTGGTAACCAATGGGTCCAATCGTCTTCTTTAGCACCCTTTGTCTTTCCATGTGTTTTAGTAGATTTTTGCTTTTTTGTAGTGGGTGAACTATGAACAATCGCCTCAGTTTTGACAACCTCTGCAAATGTAGGTGAGCTTGATCTCTCTGTGGACTCGATGTTATTATGCAGTGGAGGAAATAAATTAGGCATGTTTGTAACGCTAATAGGTTCCGTCTGATCTCTGTGTGGAGAAGGTGCTACATATAACGATAAGGCCTTCCTATAAGTACAATTAAACTCTGCCATGAGCTCTTTAAGTCTCTTTTCTTTTAAATATGCAGGGCAAATTTTAGATAACGCCATGTGTTGTCCGCTACAGTTTAAGCATTTGAACCTTTGTATGTCGCAATTTGGGTGATTACTACCACATTTTGGGCACAATGTATTCTTGGTTGGGCACATTCTTGCTGTATGTCCGAACTTCCAACAACGTGAGCATTGCGACACGGGGAATACAAATGGATCCACCTTAATCCTTAAACCATCTGCGTAAATATATGCTGGTAACAATTCTCCTTTGAAACACAACCGAACTGCTTCACTCATAATCCATAAGTCTTCTGGCGACTCATTCATATTACGCCTCTTTAGTCGTTGCACTGAAACCAACTCAAAGTTCTCAGGGCTAGTTATACAACTCTTAAGGTCATCTTCAGCTAGGTCGAGATCCACATCTTTGATGACACCGTAAGAATAGGTTTTGATATCTGGTCTACTAAATCTCCAGTCCATATCTATAAGATCTTTACACGTTTCTAGCTTAATTGCGCTCAACTCATTTGTAAAATCAACACGAACCTTGTAATTATTGATGTATTTTACCTTCGATATGTCTTTGATACCTTTATTTTTAAATAATCTTGCAAGGGCAAATTGTCTTGGTAGCTTTTCTTTAGAGGAAATGTAAACCTCAACACTACTTTCTTTGATCTTCTTCTCCTTATTTTGTACTAATGTCCATTCTGTATCGTTCTCCTCTCTAGTTCTCCGTTTTATCGGTCTCTTCGGATTTTCATTTGTTGCCACGTCCATATCACATTGCTCCATCACGTCTTGTTCCGCTATAGAACTGTTGCTGCTAGTCAAAACACTTCTTGAATCAACCTCTGCCGGCACACCAGCACTCTCCAGCTTTACCCACAGTCTATCGTACAGAACAGTATCGAAGGCTCGCGATAAATCCAGAAAGCACGCGTATACCGGCGTACTCCTTTCAGTGTAGTATCCGACAGCCTGCTTAACACACAAGATAGCACTTTCCGTAGAAAGCCCACCTCTAAAGCCGAATTGGGCATCGTGTAAATCCACGTAAGTTTTAAGGGTGTCATTAAGCAAGCTGTCAAATACCTTGGCCAATACCGTAGCCAGCGATATAGGCCGATAGTTGCTCCTATCTGATAGATCCCCGGTCTTGTTCTCTACAACCGGAACAACGATTGTTCTGGTAAGTTCATCCGGCAAATAACCATGACACAAACAGAGATTGTAAAACATGGAGAGTACGCGCGGCAGGTGAACTCCTGCATTTCTTAAATGCTCAATGCTGAGACTGTCATAGCCAGGAGACTTACCTCGCTGCATACTGTGAATAACTTTTTGCACATGTTTTGCTGTAAATCTCACAACTCGCTTCTGAGTAACAGTCTCAGCACCATTACACCCAAGAGTTGAAGGACGCCTCTGTTCCGTAGAATCACAATGTGGCCTTATTTCAAAATGCTCTTTAAAGAGATCAGCGATCACGTCATGATCACTTTCCCCATCCACGCTTACAGGAAAGCCAGGCCTAATGTTCATTCTCCCAGTTTGCTTCCAAAACAACTTAAAATCTTTGTCAGTATGACGTGAGGCCAGGATGTCCATTTTTATCTGATCCTGCCTATCCTGGCACTACTTTAGTTGTTTTTTAAATGCTGTTCTGCTCTCGCACATATCACAATACACTTGACCCCTATTCGGCTTACCAGCTTGAACCCATAACAAAAATTTCAGTCTGGCTTCCCTGTGGTAACCAGCCACGTGTTTATTCCACCCCGCTATATATCCACCCCTCCTCTGTACTCCCCCACGCTCATAAGAAGCAATGGCGACCTCTGACAGGATAGATACTAGGTTGACATACATATCCTTTAACAAGGTCCTATGGCCAACATTGCAACAGTAACCGTCGCAACATTGTGACAATTCTTCTGGAAAATCGATTTCCCGAAGCAGAGAGTGACACTGACGATGATATACCCCAATTTGATTTGCCGTCCTTTCCCCCTATATGATCTTACTGGTCAAAGTAAGGACAGCCTCCTTTTTACAAATTAACCTACCCAAATCACATTCAACAAAGTGGGAAATGGTCAGACCACTGCACATTGTAATCTACCCAAACACGGTTAATAGACGGTAAAGCGGCTTTTGTTACGACACAGTGGTCCAACCATCTCGCACACCCATGCGCCTCACTGACAAAAGTAAATGTATCAGAGTTATCACCTAGAATATTCACATCCACACATGTCCATTCCCGATCATTACAAAAATCAAACAATTCGTTCCAAAACAGTTCCTTTGAATGCGCATTATAATCACCTAAAAATGCATTCAAAATTGAGTCTTATTTCCTTAAAATAAGACTTAATTTTCTTTGGCTCAATCGGCAGACTGTATGGCGAAATACATAATTTTTGAAAAAAAAAAAAACCTATATTAAAAGTTACTGAAATCGATTCAGTAGTCAATTATGAACAAACTATTTTCAGGTTTTGCGCATTTAACGTTTCACATTGTATACTCTGGCAGTTGAGAGTATGTTGAGCATGCCATGCCATCACTGCTCATACTCAAGGATTGGCCTTGTGAATTGTTAATCGTCATAGCGATGGCAAAAGACGAATCGGAAATGGAATGAATTTAAATTGAAAGGGCATATCCGTTGGGATCATCGGAATCCTCGGAGATCATTCTGTTGGCCATGCAGACGCCGTGCGTGCTGCGCTGCGCGCGCGCGGCGGGCGGGCGCCTGGTGCTGGCGGGCACGGGCGCGCTGGGCGCGTACGACGACGTGCGCGCGCTGGGCGAGGCGGCGCGCGCGGGCGTGCGGCGCGCGGCGCGCGCGGGCGCGGCGCGGCCGCTGCTGGCGCTGCAGCCGCACCCGCGCTGGCCCGACGCCGCGCTCGTGCTGCTGCTGGCCGCGCTCGAGGAGCTCTATGTCGTGAGTCGCCTGCTCTTGTTTGCGCCATGCCGGCTGACCCGACAGACGTAGTCCTGTCCAAACAATCGTTCATATAAAAAGCAGTTTCAGTTTTTTTCCAAATTTTCCAATCTTCCGGGCAACTTTTCAAATTTTTTTTTTCTCTAAAAGCCTTATTTGGACTAAAATGAGGAACAATCAAAATAAAATAAAAAACAAAACTGCCCTGCCGTTCTCAAGTGATGCACTCGAGCAGCATTTCATAGACGGGACAGGTACGGTACAACGTTGTAGTTAGAGGAAGACGCTCTTAGAGACTGTCTTTAACTTTTTGAGACATCTTGACCTGCATTCACTCATTTTGAAAGAAATGTACACAATCAGCAAACAAAATGAGCAATTTACACAAACACTGAAACACTTTTGATGTCATCGATCCTGAACTACGCAATCTCCTGGTACCTACTACAAAAGTCAGAAATCGCAAAAAGCTTTTCCCATACACGTTGGAAACAAACTTTTTTAAGATGGTTAAACCAGCCGCTGCAATGAAGGCTCACCGAAAATTAATAAAAAAATAAATCGAATCGAATGAATACGCGTTATAATTTTTTTCATCGGTCCGTGATATTGTGTCCGTGAGCGGTGTCTATGTGTGCGTTGCTCGAGCGCACTTTGTATGTAGATTGACTTCTGTACTGTACTCTCTGTATTTTGTGTTCTTGGGCTGAGGCACGGTATCTTGCCGAAAAAGGAATTCATCAGGCATCACTGTGGTTAAACCAAAATCTTCTAACATTAAATGTCAATAAAATATATAACATTTTCGATGAATAAAACTACACAACCTTAGAGCATTAAACCAACCGGAGACGCAACGAGCACTAATATCTATGCGAATAAGTCTGTCACTTTCATCGCGGGGGACGAGGCAACGCACACAAATAGTGATAACACACTAATGCATTTTCGATCGCGTTGTTACTTACGCACACGAAAAAATTATCGAACACAAGCATAAACTATACGCACACATGTACTAACTCACACAGAGACGCCCTGTCAGGATACGGCATGACGTCATTTTTGTGTAAGCGATGAAAGTGCTTGACACTATCGATATTTTGTTGTCGATGAGTTCAGCCAATAGTTGTGATAAAAAAGGCTCTTCTTTATTTAATTGTTTTTTCATATTTACTTATCAAATTGATCTTCAATGCAGATCAATTCTTTTTAAATAGGTAACATAGGATTTAGATTTTAAAGTTAGTCTATAAGGATTCATTGCCACGGTACAAGAACTGCCGGTCGATTCTGTAAAAATCTCACCATGAAAACTTAGGTGAAGTGAGTTTGTTTTATCTAGGAATTGACACTATTGACAGCTCACTCCACGCTCACTTCACCTGAGTTTTCACGGTAAGATTTTCACAGAATATCATCGCTGCCTCGATGGTCTAGTGTTCGCAAGGATGAATGCTGAACACGACGTTCTGAGTTCAATACCCGGGTCGGGCAGTGTTATTGGTTTTCTTATTAGGAATTTCTCAGTAGCAGCACGGAGTCTCTTGTTATTAGATTGTATTCTAGAACATGAAGCTTCAAAATGCTGTGAGCAAATTGTACTAGTACGTTTAGGAGTCCACGAAATATGATTTGCTCAAGCCCAAATCCTAACATCCCGAGTCATTGCATCTTTTGGAAATCTGAAAAATTAATAGAATAACACAGGGACTGAATTACCCAAAAATAAAGGTACCTTTAAATTTGGGTATAACGTCATACCGTTAAATAACGATAACCCAAATATAACGATATCGTTATTTTTTAAAGTAGCCGTATTTTAAGGTACGAAATTCATACCGGTATATTTCAGTAGAAGTAACTTAACCTTTTTAATAATATCAGTACCAATACCTTAACCTTTTTAAATAAGGGTTTCTTTGACACACCGCCTCGCCACTCTGTCTGTTTCTGTCGTTAGCGATTGTTAAATCACTCCATGTCCTTCGCGCGCTAACTGCCTACCACTAGTACAACAAACATAAGGTCAAGTTGCAGCAAGTTGTTGTAGACACCCCCGTGCACCCGCGCCGCGCCGTCACCATGTTTTTCGGTACCGAAATCGTATAGCGGTTAAATAACAATTTATCCTAACCTTTATTTATATGGGTACCGGTATAGCTCAACCTCTATTTTGAATCGGTACCGTTATATTTTTGAGGTATCTTAACCTTTAACCGTAACCGCTTTCAGTCCCTGGAATAACATACTCATAAAGTCGATATCGATATTTGTTTCTATGCAGTCACAGCTCTCATTTTGCTACAGTGTGGCCTGTTTTTAAATATAAAAATTGCGTAGTTTCGTGATAACTTGACCCGTAAATATTTTATAGTAATGAAGAATAACGATATGAGAAAATTGTAAGAGATTTGTGGAACATAAGTTTGATATCATTAATCAATTATTTGATAATAGATATCAATTTTTTAAAGGCTTTAGTAAAAAAATCTTATAAAGTAACAAAATAAGTTGTAAACAGTAATAAGAATAACAAATGCGAAATAGAAGTTTGAAATAATTGTCAATATTTATAAATTACAACTTTAAAAATTACACTAAATTAGGTCTTGTACAATTTAGTGGCAACATTCATTGACCGACAATATTTTTTGGTTTTTTGCAAATTTATTGCATTTTATGGTATTATTAGGACAAAATAATACTTATAGATGGAAAGTAAGGTTATCCTTTTGTTTACTAGATGTTTCCGATCTATTTTACACGAAAAAACACTGCAATTCGGCATTTTTCTCTTACGTTCGTTCCGCGCTAGTGTGATTTGCTGAATGACGTGGAACGCGCGGCAACTAGTTTTATATGACTGATATGACCGGCGGTCTCGTACCTTTGGCAGCGGGGAACGCCTGACAATGGCGTCTCCGGTTGGTTTAATGCTCTAAGTACACAACCAACTAACTTCACTTTATAAGCACACATCTATAATAATCTATAATAATAATTATAAATCTGTAGAAGTGAAAATTCTGTACATTGAAAATATCAAAAAATAAATGGCAGGGGGTGTTCTATGTAATGACCGGGGTTCCAAGAAAACTGAATGTATAAAGAAAAACATAGGCAGTATCAATAAATTTACTCAACTAATGGTTCCAAGTTCCGTTGCAATATTAATACTAACACCTTAATTGTTACACAACGAAAACAAAAAAAAAGTGAGTAACATAAAATAAAGTACCTATACAAAAAACTATAAAGAATAAAAAAATAAAAAACAAAATATCTTGATCAAGAAACTATCTATCTTAAAGATCAACAAAATATCTATCAACTTAGAAAAACTCTTAGACTGGTATCGAACTCGATGCTAAGTAACTTAAACCTAGCACTATGCCCCAAGTCCAACCGGCTTCTTGTATACCGTAGCGAATATGTCGACCACTGTTTCGGGATGAATCCAAATTAGGTAACTTAATCAATCGGAGCCGGACCTCAATCCACAATACTTATGTCTGAACCATAAGGGCGTTTCTGTAAGCTGAGGACAAGAGTAGAACAGTCAGCCTTGCAAACATCTCCAATTATTTAAGCTACACTTCGTTAAATAGACGCAAACACTTACCCCATTACTTCCATTACTCGCACACAAACTCACAATATGGCACCAACTACAATACGTAATGTTTATTCTGTAGTAATATCCAAATATTGATGGCTTTAATTTACAGAAATTATGCAAATAATTACGGAGCAACCGTTAGTTTTCTGTCTTTGACCCATTGACATCACTACGGTTTAATTATTTTTCTGCCACCGTCACTTATCCATTGTCTAATAATATGTTATCAAAACTATTGTGGCGAGCCTAGTAACGCCATCTAGTATTGGACGCGAGAACTAACTATAGGTCATTACAACTAGACCGACACCGAACCCAAAAATGTGATTAAAAAAGTCTGTCTGTCTGTTTGTTCAGGCATCACGCAAAAACTACCGGTTCGATTACGATGAAACTTGGTATAATTATTCTTTAATATCCTGGGCACCACACTGGGTACTTTTTATCCCGGAAAGGAAGCATGATCCTCCGTTAATGTCGAAAATACTGCAGCATTAATTTTGAAATAAATATATGGTAAAGTTGAGGATTAATGCTAGGTCTTATGTTAGACGAAAACACGATTTCATAAAATTTTCACGATAGAAAAAAATTCCAAAGTTACCTCCAAACCGAACAATAATTATTCAAAAAATACTTCAAATTACCTCCAAACCGAACAATATGTATTCAAAAAATACTTCAAATTAGATCATGAAACTTTGTATACTAACCGACCTAACTATAAAGCAGGTCTTATGTTATTTACTTTTTTGAATTACCATTATTTTCACCGTAAAAAGCAAATACCTAGACTATTGGCGCTGCCTGCCGCCTAGCACCGCACTCTGTCTCGCTCTCACTCAGTCCGCGAGCAGTATCGTGCGAGCGAGATAAAGAGTGAATTTTAGCTGAGGTAGTGTAGCCTCTTGACCGTATAGTTCGGGAGAGATACCGAATGGACCCGAACACGAACCTCCGCTGACTCGGTACTGGGTCCCATTGGACCCAAGAATTCCAACATACGACACCCTACATTGATTATGTAAATATTTGTTATGAAAAAAAAATAATAAACTGTAAAATAAATAAACTGTATTCAGTTTTCTGTGTTTATACTTAAAACATGGTGTTTTCTTGTCGGCATTAGCCGACGGTGGCGTGTTGGGCATTTTTCATTTGTCAGCTATACCCGACCGAGGCGTTCAAAGGGTATGATGAGTACAATCTCCCATTTCGATTTGTCGCATGTTATTAATTTCACCCTGTATAACTGATTGTCGATATATTTATACAGGCTCAGATCCAGACCCATCACCGAGCCGAGTGTCATAGCACAGAATACCTAATAGTACTTCGTACAGAATGGCCACTCCCTACCCCGCGCTGACATCAGATACCGCACCTCACCTCGCACACCCGCGACATTATCGGCGGTTCATTAGCTAGGGGCGCTCACAAAGAACCGCAGCACTGTACTGCTGACACGAACACACAATTTTGCGATTTAAAAGTTTTATCTGAATTTTAATCACGATGCTTCGATATTGTGATGCTTTTCCGAATTTGTATTTACATAAATGTTTGTAAGATATCGCATTTTAATACCATGCGATATAATAACCGATTATTTATAGTTAAGTAGGTCATTTAAACGAAAATACTTTAGTGTAAGCAATATTTAGCTAAGTACCTTATTTGCATGGGTATTTGCTCTGGGATAGCAACATTTAGTGAAGTGGAACTGATGATGAAGACCACAGATGGCCAACGGGACTACTCAATAATAAGTATTTCACAGGTTGCGATTCGATTACTATAATATGTTTGCTAAGCACAATTTATGCTCGTCACAATGCGAATGGTGAAATGGAGCTGATGATGGAGTACCAAGAGAATTCCTCAACAATTAACGTCCCTGCATCGGGAAAAGCAATATTTTGTACAAGGCGATGAGCAAGTTGACATTAGGCTATTGTAACTTAGATACTTTATAAACAGACCCACTAAAAAGCGAGAAATAAAAACTTTTTAGCAAAAAAAACCGACTTCCAAAAAAACACTAAGTACAAAGTGAAAAATAATTTTAATTTCGTAAGTCGGTGGTAATAAACTAAAATACAGATCCAAAAACACCGATTTCCGAAATTAAAGTTATTGTTAAAAAGTTTTACATTTATTACTTAACTATTATAATATTATTTTTATTTCATTACGAACCCGACGAATTAGATAAACACACGACTAAAATATTTTCGTTTAAATGGCCTACTTAACTATAAATAATCGGTTATTATATCGCATGGTATTAAAATGCGATATCTTACAAACATTTATGTAAATACAAATTCGGAAAAGCATCACAATATCGAACCATCGTGATTAAAACTCAGATAAAACTTTTAAATCGCAACATTGTGTGTTCGTGTCAGCAGTACAGTGCTGCGGTTCTATGTGAGCGCCCCGAGCTAAAGAACCGCCGATAATGTCGCGGGTGTGCGGGGTGAGGTGCGGTATCTGATGTCAGCGCGGGGTAGGGAGTGGCCATTCTGTACGAAGTACTATTAGGTATTCTGTGGCTCCGCACGACAACCAACCCTACTAGAGTTTACGCACACATTTGCACGTGTACCAACGTCATTTGGCTATGTAGTAGTAGTAGGTAATTATTTTGCGCGCGTTGTACGGAGTGTCCGGGGTGTGGTCATAGCCCGTCATCGCGAATATTTCTGTATTGAACCATATTTATCTAAAACCGACTGGCTACATTAGCAATGGAGATATTCAGAGGCGTAACTTGGTTGGAGCAAGTAGGGCACGAGCCCCGGGCGCCTATCGAAAAGTGCTGCAAAATCGCCAATTATTCAGTTTAAAAAACAAAATACATTAAATTTCCAGTCACGAAAAGCTAGAAATTTTGTAAACACATATTTAGGGCTTCGCAACCTTTGGATCAAATAAAAATAAAAACAGTTTGGTAATGCTTTTATTTTTATATAGGGATATAATTATGTTAACATATACACATCTCTATGTTGCCAGTGGGATGTCACATATTTTTGCAATATGAACGGCATTTATATCTAAAAGAAAACGGAAACATTATTTGTCTGTATGTCATTATTTATGCTTCAAATGTGATGTCAGATATTTTTGATCTCGACAAAGTATCACATTCTTCTGTTTATACCGCAGGACTATATGTCCGATATTAATTAATGAATCGGGAAGTCTGATATTATTGCCGATCTGTCCATAGTAGCATAATTCAAACTATAAGTTTGGGAACATTGTTCGCGCCGTTTTATTGAGCACCTTCAAGGTTGGAACGAGATGACACTATTCCGCATACTGCATCGCATCTATGACGTGTGGAAGGTCGAAGCGCCCCACCATGAGCCTATACAGGGTGCAATTGAAGTCATGGGCATTATTTTAACCTAAGGCACTACTCATGATACTATGTAATTGCATTAGGGCTACTATTACGCAAATCAAAAATATTATTAATGCAAGTATGGAAAATCTTAAAATGTAGTAAGTCATACAAATTATCAAATAGTTGCGCTTCTCGATAGCAAATGCGTAGGTACACTACGCCGTACGCGTCATTGGGCGTGAATTCTTAGACGCCGCCCGACTCACGTGACATTCGTAAGTTGCCAATGAATTGATTCATAATAAATTCCAAGTTTCCCTTCGTACTTTGCCGGCTTAGGACGGTCAAAACTACTTCAACTAACATACATTAAAAAAAAAAACATTTACGTACCTAGCTTGTGGATTGTTTTGAAAAAAACTAGAGTAGCGCTGGCAGGTCAGCGCGTAGCTTGTCAGCGCGACACGTTTCAGTAGCGTGCTGATCACTGTGGAGTATAGACGCACAAAAATGCGAAGGGCATTAATAATTGCTGCTTTGTCCACATCGCGATTCGTCATGACTGTCCACGCTGTCGGCGTCCGCTCGGCTCGACACTAGAACGTTCACTGAAGACAGAGGCGCGCGGGCGTTGGTCAGCGTCGACGGCTACGCGGCGCCGACGCGCGACGCGTACGTCCGCTGACTTGTCAGCGCTGACCAACGCACGCGCTGATAGCTACGCGTTATTCTAAAACGCTTCCTAGAAGCCCATACGTTTCGGCTGTCAGCGCCGACGGTCAGCGTGCGGTCAGCGCGACTCTAAAATCAGCTTTAGATGCACAGCGTAGATTTCGGCCAGGCCTTGGGTGCTGGTACACTAGTAAGTGTGCACTCGTGTACTATGTAACGCTGCGTGTGCGTGTGACAGCCGCTGCAGATCCGCGAGTCATTCCCGGAGCAGGCGCACAAGATGAGCGCCCTGGGCGTGTGCGCGCACGGGCTGCGCACGCCGCTCGACGACCTGCTGCGTGACGCCGTCGCGCTCGACATCGCCAGGTGACACACACACCCTCGAACACACTGTTACTATAAATACAGGATGGAAACCACATATATGCCATAAATTATACCATATACTTGTTATCGTCTTTTCTGACGATATACAGAAAATTAACGAAATCGGTCGCGAAAAAAAATCAGCTGTTCCCTACATTTTGACCGAGTTATGTGAACCTACATGTAGGGAACAGCTGACTCTTTTCGCGAACGATTGTGTTCATTATTTTTTGTATATCGTCAGAAAAGGCAATAAAGTATGTTGTTTAATTTATTGCCTAAAAATATTTTTGTTCAATAATTTATAACTACTTTGTTGGTTTTAATACATTTTCTACGAAACAAACATGAAGTAGAACAATTAGCCGAGTGATGTGTGCGCTGCAGGGGCGTGGCGCGCGACATCGGCGGCGCGGACCCGGAGCGCATGACGCCGCTGCGCACGGCGGCGCACCTGCGCGACGTGTTCGCGGGCTCGGCCGTGAGCGTGCGCGTGCTGGACGACCGCGCCGCGCTGCAGCGCGACTACCCGCTGCTGGCCGCGGTGGACCGAGCCGCCGCCTCCGTCGAGCGGCACCGAGGTACAATCGACTGCTTATTACGCTTAGCATAAACTCGCATTTCCTAATTCAATATGACAAACTGGAAAACGGGCCCAAAGAAAGGCTCTAACAACAGACAACAGCAACAGCGGGTAACCGGTGTTACCAACATGCCAAATAGTATGTTTAATAATACCACAGAAAAAAAGTTGAATCTAATAATGTTACATACATGTCACCGAAAGTATTTTCGAATACAAAATTATATTTAAACCATTCGATTCTAACAAGTATCAAAATAACAGTAGAATGTGACTAAACGTCACACTCATGTTCGATTTTGTTAGCAGAATATATTTTTAAATTATTTCGATCGATCACTGGCTTAAACTAAAACGTAACCGCAGTTGAATCGTTGTTCATTAGTAGAATATGATTCAGCTGTGGTTCCATTGCGATTTTTGAACAATTTTGTTAGTAGAATCGGCCCCCAGGTTTATGTATCTGTCTAACGCATTGCAAACCAAGAATACGAAAAATAATGATATTGAATTAACCATAAGTATATTCACGAGCATTAATATATTACTATGGACAGTTCGGCAATAATATCAGGGCCTCAAGTAGTGTTGCCTACCGATAGTCGACTATCGCTAAACTATCGATAGCCTGTCGATAGTTGACGTCATGTCAATAGTATCGATAGTATTAATACTATCGTAGTATGATACAGGGCAATAGTATTGATACACAAAAATAGTATCGATAGTATCGATACTATCGAAGACCAGCATATGTTTAGGAGCAATACTATCGATAGTATTGATAGTATCGATAGCTCACACTATCGATAGTTTAATAAACAGCGATACTATCGATAATATCGATAGTATTACTCAAAAATAATCTATACTATTGATAGTATTATCATGTAATAGTATCGATACTATCGATACTATTGCTTCCGATCAATAGTATTAGTTAATTTGCGATTTCGATAGTATCGATACTATCGATAGCACTATCGATATTGTTACTAATTTCGAGGACATCTATCGATAGAGAAACTATCGATAGTTGGGCAACTCTGGCCTCAAGTCTGCTATTACAATAGTGTCAGAATGGTCTATCACTGATTTCATAATTGTTGATTTTGACAGGTTTGGTAATCTATATAATGGCGTCATTATGACTTTCCAAAGGTCAACCACTGACACTCCATTGAAAGAAATGGCATAAAATGGTAATCTCGTACATAATGAGAATGACATGAATAAATATAATGCTTATTGCTATTTACGAACATCTTACTACTTCAGATTGCAAACACTAATACGTAATATGTAAAAATAAATATTAAATGAAATCTAGCATGTTTAGTAGTAGTTTTTCTCAGACCATTGACCGACTAATGATCGACCATTATGAATTTAGCAGATTACGAACTTTTAGCAAAATGACAATGGGATCGTGTTGGAATGACGAATTTATAAAAAGAGCAGACTTGGGCCCCTGATTTCATGAATCATTCATACACATCTGTTCTCAAGAAGAAAAATATGTGATCATCACTATGGCAGCATAAAAATCGCACCGTACCTATAATGTTTCGGGTTTTTCTTCTTGAACCCTTATCCGGGCCCCACACAAACAGATATACCATGTAGAATTTAAATACAGTGTTCGTAAAGCACTGCAGAATACCTAACATAGGTGCACAAAACGGGCAGAGTGCATATTTTAACCACTTATTTTTTTAATGACTTAGTATTATTTTACAAAATCATTAACTTGTTTTTTTTTTAATAATTTAGTATTATTTTACTAAATCATTAAAAAAACAAGTGTTTAAAATATGCACTCTGCCCGTTTTGTGCACCTATGTTGTCTGAGACTCTGTTTCCACTATCCTTTTACAAAATAAGTCACCTGCACAGTCGATGCAATACAATGCATTTATCCTTTATTTTTTATCATTGTACGATGGAGGTATCAAAAGTAGGTAGGTTTAATGGAAACAGTTACTTTAGTTTGCTACTCGTAACAGGCTGAGTGCTTAAATTGACCACATACCTACTTTGAGACATTGTTACACACAAAGTCTTAAGGGCCTAGTCTTCTAGTGCACAATTTATGAATCGCGTGCGGCGAGTCCACGCGCCGAGCGTCTGTACCCGGGCTCCCCGCACTAGCGTAATTTGACACGGTCGGAAAGTTGCTCTACTAAGTATTATTTATTCAGAATTGAAGTGGCTTAGCTAAAAATTTTAAGAAAATTACTTTGATACAAAGTATTTAAAAAAAAAAATCTTAAAATTTTAAGAAAATTACTGATACAATGAAAATGAATTTGATAGAATGTATCAGTCATTTTCTTAAAATTTTAAGAAAATAACTTGGATACAACGTGTCAGTCATTTAAAAAAAAATAGTTAAGCCACTTCAATTCTAAGGTGCGACATATAAACAGACAAGAAAAAAAAGCAGAATAGAAAAATAGGTACAAAAGTGATGCTTATTTCAAAATAATCTCTTCCAGCATACCTGCGATAGGACAATAAATAGAGATATGTAGACAGTGTGTAAAGGAGACAAAAAAAAATACATAAAATCAAAGTCAAATTATTATTAATAAAAAAAAATAATAAAATAATTATTATTATTAATTAGCCTTTATTTCAAAAAGGCACATAAAAGTGATTATTAACGATACGGAAAGGCTCGTGAGACAGAAAGTTCAGCGGCTATCAATCTCAAACTTGAATGAGGATTTTCAGTCACTATTTCCTTCACTTTTGCGATATTAACTTCAGTTGAAGACGTTGACGGCCTACCAGGGCAAGGCAAATCTAGACCGCTTTTAAACGCTTTGTATTACTCATAAGCACGTGTTTTTTATAAAGTCGATTCACCGTAAGGCCTTCTGTAACATTTTCAGTGACTTCGAACACGAAATACCATTGGCGATGATCTAACTAATATATTATACTCTATCACATACATTACAGTTACATTCTTATATAAAAAATATCGGTAATGGACATTAGTGGTTTGCATCGCATATTTTCAATCATCAATGGTACTCCCATAGTAGAAGAGGTAGGATTAATATTTCGAGCTATTGACAGGTTGCTTATATCTGAAAATGGTTGACGTGAGCCAGCAGCGGACCTATGAAAATAAATAAGTCATATAATAACAGAGTTTTCAGAAGTACCTATTCGTAAAAAATCATCGTACTAATATTATGTAGCACCCTGTGGTTTCTTCCGCTGCGAAAAAGTAGACTATGCGTACATTGGCTACTTTTTCGCAGCGGATCCTTAGGCTACCTCTATAAAAAAATTATCTGTATTAATTCTGCCGTAACGGAGTTTAGAGGAAACAAATATACGGTGATTGATAATTAGTGACCGATACTTAAACACGTGCTTGTACTCATGATAACAAACAACTTTTATTATAGGACCAAACCTGAAATTGTGAAAAAAAAATCTGCTGTTCAGTCATTTATGTTCGCCTAACTGGTTAAAATGTAAGTACTGAACAGCAGATTTTTTTTCGCGAATTTTGGTCCCATAGTAAAAGTTGTTTGTTATCATGAGTACAATCACGTGTTTAGGTATCGGTCACTAATTACCAGTCAGCCTTTATACTGAGTGTAATTTTATCATCTCTTGAGGGGTCATTGTACTCATCATTATGAACAACTTTTACTATGGAAACAAACCAGAAATCGCGAAAATAAAATTAGCTGTTCCCTACAACCTAGGGAACAGCGGATTTTTTTTTCACGATGTCACGATTTCAGGTTTGGTCCCATAGTAAAAGTTGTTCATAATAATGAGTAGGATGATCTCTTATGAGGATAACGGTGATTAAAATGCGCACACTATGTAGACAAGGATATTATAAGTTGGATGATTATATCGTAGATAAAAATGTTTGGCTAAATGCTGGTCCTGCCACAGGCACTTGGGCTCACTAGTTAATTTTGACCCCACTATCGGCCTTAGCATCCTAGAAAACCTCGGAAACGACATCCATGACAAAAACCTTGAACATTTTCGCGTCCGCCATATTAGATTTTAATTTTGACCTCACTATCGGCCTTAGCACCCTATAAAACCACGAAAACGATATCCATGACGAAAAATATGAACATTTTCGCGTCCGTTATCTTGGATTTTCATTTTGACCTCACTATCGGCCTTAGCACCCTAGAAAACCACGAAAACGATATCCATGACAAAAAACTTGAACATTTTCGAGTCCGCCATCTTGGATTTTAATTTTGACCTAACTATCTGCCTCAGCACCCTAGAAAACCATGGAAACGATATCCATGACGAAAAATTAGATATTTTTCTCGTCCGCCATCTTGGATTTTAATTTTGACTTCACTATCGGCCTTAGCACCCTAAAAAACCACGAAAACGATATCCATGACGAAAAATATGAACATTTTCGCGTCCGTCATCTTGGATTTTCATTTTGACCTCACTATCGGCCTTAGCACCCTAGAAAACCACGAAAACGATATCCATGACAAAAACCTTGAACATTTTCGCGTCCGCCATCTTGGATTTTAATTTTGACCTAACTATCTGCCTCAGCACCCTAGAAAACCATGGAAACGATATCCATGACGAAAAATTAGATAGTTTTCTCGTCCGCCATCTTGGATTTTAATTTTGACTTCACTATCGGCCTTAGCACCCTAAAAAACCACGAAAACGATATCCATGACGCAAAATATGAACATTTTCGCGTCCGCCATCTTGGATTTTCATTTTGACCTCACTATCGGCTTTAGCACCCTAGAAAACCATGGAAACGACATCCATGACGAAAAATCATACTTAAACTTTTCGCGTCCGCCATCTTGGATTTTAATTTTGACCTAACTATCTGCCTCAGCACCCTAGAAAACCATGGAAACGATATCCATGACGAAAAATTAGATAGTTTTCTCGTCCGCCATCTTGGATTTTAATTTTGACTTCACTATCGGCCTTAGCACCCTAAAAAACCACGAAAACGATATCCATGACGCAAAATATGAACATTTTCGCGTCCGCCATCTTGGATTTTCATTTTGACCTCACTATCGGCTTTAGCACCCTAGAAAACCATGGAAACGACATCCATGACGAAAAATCATACTTAAACTTTTCGCGTCCGCCATCTTGGATTTTAATTTTGACCTCACTATCGGCCTTGTCACCCTAGAAAACCACGAAAACGATATCCATGACGAAAAATATGAACATTTTCGCGTCCGCCATCTGGATTTTAATTTTGACCTCACTATCGGCCTTAGCACCCTAGAAAACCACGAAAACGATATCCATGACGAAAAATAAGAATATTTTCGCGTCCGCCATCTTGGATTTTCATTTTGACCTTAGTATCGGTCTTAGCACCCTAGAAAACCACGAAAACGATATCCATGACGAAAAATATGAACATTTTCTCGTCCGCCATCTTAGATTTTAATTTTGACCTCACTATCGGCCTTATCACCCTAGAAAACCACGAAAACGATATCCATGACGTAATAATGTGGAACTACTGATAACAAATTCAACATTATTTTCAGATTCTTTTAAAATGGAACTAGTGATAAAAAAAAACAATGCGAACAAAAGCGTTCCATGTGGGAAATAGAGACTCCACTAGTTCTACTATTTTGTTATACCTAATAGATATCGTAGTACTAGTGAGAATAAAAATTCCCATTAGTTCTACCGTGGAACTGTTCAGTAGAACAAGTGGGAATAAAGAATCCCACTAGTTCTACTATTTTGTTATACCAAATATCGTAGTACTAGTGGGAAAAAAAATTCCCATTAGTTCTACCGTAGAACTGTTCAGTAGAACTAGTGGGAACATACCGATAAAATCGAGATGAGATATCGATACTCATCATGTCTGTGGAGTCTCGCTAGCTAATTTAATTTGACCTTGTAGTTAGGCCCTAAACATGAATACTGTAAACAGTTTTACTTACCTTTGGAATCTATTTCTCTTCATTACTTCTAAGTTTGAGCCCAATTTTTTTTTTCGTACAGACATTTTTTTTTTTTAATTTACGATCCATATTGAAATCAAATATTTACAAAACTATTACTGTATTACAATTATTTACAAAACACTCGAAAAATTATATACAAAAAATAATAAAGTAGAGCAACTTTTGATAGACAACAGTGCGTAACCTATGTTAGAGCAGGAGCAAAGTTAGAGCGAGAGGGAACAGTTAAAATTCGTCGTGGACCACACGTCTGAACGCTGCGACCGTGCAGCGGCCAGGCCACTAAGGAATTTCTCTTTCAATTCTTGTACATAAACTCTTATTTTGTAGGTCTTTTGAAATTATAATTATTCTTTGGACAAGGTGATTTAGGTGCTATTTTTTTTAGTATTTGCTTATTGAACCCTTACGTAATAATTAGATTATTATAAAATAATCTAATTATTACGTAAATACAATGCATAGTTATTCTGAAAAAAACCGTTTATTATGAGATAAAAACAGAGAATTTTGATGAAATTGCGACCTCTGGATTAAGAAAATGAAGGATAATTCGAAAAAACTAATCAGCGCATTTTGAAGACAAGAATGTTGAGCTAATTATGCGCTGAACAGATTTTTAAATTAATTCTTCATTGCCATAAACGAAGAGCTCAAACGGAACTCGAAATGATGTTGGGCGCGAAAGAGCTGTGTTTAACACTTGATTTACCTAACATAATCTACCTAGATGAACTTAAAAAAAATATCTAGCTATTACTTATATTATGGTTATTCATGTGCAATAATAATATTTCATGTTATTTCATTATTTTGTTTAGAAAAAAAATTACAAAGTTGCGCAAATAATTCGCCGCGAGTGAATTTTGCAAGACTGCAGCCTTAAGCAAGAAAAAAAAGAAACTACAATAAAAATAGACATTTGAAACTTGCTCGTGGGTCTAGAATTCTAGATATCAGTTGCTCCGCGCTAAGGGCTTTAAAACTGGGTCATTTTTCCACCAAGATTCAATTTTGTTGCCTGCCACGCTCACCCAGCGTAGATATTGATATGTCCTACTCTATACATAAGGTCAAGGCTAACTTACATAGGGCATTATCATAAAAGAAAAAATAATATTGTAGTTTCTATTGTCTTTTTCGTTTACTTAAATCTATCTAAATATTTTTTTTTTTTTTTTGTAATCTGTTTTGTAACTGCATTTCCTATTCCTATGTCTAATGCATGCCGTAAGGCTACACTATAAAATTTAAAAATAATATGGGTTTTTTAACATGTATTTTTGGTGTATGCTTTTTTGGTTGTCCTTATTTTTTAAATAAATTAATAAAAACGTAAATGGTTATCTATACTGGCCTGCAAAACTAAGTACTACACTTTTAAAATTTCATTTTTTTCTAAACTATACTCGTAGAAGTTATAGATTTAAAAGAAAAAACGTTTTATAGCAAATTTTATCAGGTTTCTTTGAAACTAGTAAACTATACATTAGTAACATTTTTAACTTAAAAAAAAAGATAAAAATAGGCATTTTAGCTTAGTGTCAAAAAACTGAATTAACATTTTTAGTATGTTTTACATTACATGCTATTTAATTTCTAATAACTGGTATAGACTCTTGACTACAGCTTCGAGCCGGTTTGGCATGCTGAACACGATGTTTCGGAGCCGATGTTGAGGAATATTCTCCCATTCTTCAATCAGGGCCTGTTTTAGTGCCCTGAGGGTGGTAGGTGGTCTGCGGCTTCTGACTACCCTCCCTAGCTCATGCCAGCCGTGCTCAATCAGGTTGAGATCAGGACTTCTTGATGGCCAAGCCATCACGCTGATACCAACCTCCTTAATATACTCTTGCACGACCTGAGCCTTGTGTGGCCGGGCATTATTAACTCTTTTTAACCGACTTCAAAAAGGAGGAGGTTATCAATTCGGTTGTATTTTTTTTTTTTTTTTTATGTTTGTTACCTCAGTACGCCGTCATTTATGAACCGATTTGGATTTTTTTTTTATTTGAAAGGATATGCTTCCAGATTGGTCCCATTTTTGTCAAAATCCAGTTCTGATGATGGGATCCATGAGGAATTGAGGGAACTCCTCAAATATTATAGGCATACATATAGCAATTTTGGTATTTCCATCAACATGTCAAGCATTTGTATTCAAAAAGTATAATTTGGTGAAGTGGAACTGATGAAGGAGACCACAGATAGCCACACGAACTCTTCAATGATAATAAGTATTTCACGGGTGGCGATAAGATATCTCGATTAAGATAGTTAAGCGACTATGACGAAGCAAATTTAAATAAATGGTTCTGACGAAAATGGTACCATCAAACCGATCTGATGATGAAGCTGGAAGGTAGGTACCGGAACTTCGTAATAAAACCATGTATTCTAGCCGTGTTTGGGCTTATTGGAATTGTCATGAGATGCACTCTGACTATAAAAAGTAAAAAATAAAAACTTTATAACAAAAAAAAAACAACAGACTTCAAAAAAAAAAACACTACAAAGTGTAAAATAACTTTAATTTTAATTTTGGAAGTCGGTGGCAAAAACGTAAATACAAAACCAAAGACACCGACTTCCGAAATTAAAATTAAAGTTATTTTACACTTTGTAGTGTTTTTTTTTTTGAAGTCGGTTGTTTTTTCGGGTCCTTTTTATTTCGAAAGTATATCTTCTGTACTTACTTAAAAGTTATTCCAATTTTAAAAGTGTGATACTTAGTTTTGCAGGCCAGTGTAATTTTTATAAAAAAAAAACACTGAAACCCCGATACGAAAGCAGTAGGAAGTAACATAAAATAGACACAAGCACCTACATACATTTCTAAAAGAGGAAATTCATGTTAAGAAGCATAAAGGGCATGGAAATGGTTGTAAGTACGTTGTTTTATAGATACCCAACAGTTTTGTAGAATTTCGTTTCACATACTTACATTTTTGCTCATAATATTATCATTTCATTGAATAATGAATACTAAAACTGCATCATTAAATGTTTGGAAAATCAACTGCTCTAGCTAGGAATCAAACTCGTAGATTTTGAAAAAAAAAACTGCCTGTTTTATTGCACCCTCCGAAGATTAAATTCTGGAAAGAAATCATATTACGACAAAATAAAGGGCCATTTTTTAACAAAAAACAATTATTTTAAGATAGTAACAGTTTTTAAGTATCTTGAATGTAAGTGATTTGTTCGTTTGCACTGTGGCAGTAGTTGTTCGTATATTTTGAATTCTTTGTTAAACCATAATTATACAAACGGCGGCCACATCAGAAATTGTGAAAATATTTTGTCACTAAAGTTTTTTTTGTGAACGCTAAATTTTAACAATAATCAATTTTATTATATTTCTTAGCGACAAAATTGTGTAGGGTTAAATATTTTATTACAAGACAAACTAGAAAAAGTGTAACAGTATTACAGTAATTACTCATGCTATATTAGATATTGGCGCCGATTCTGTTGTTCGCAAACTAAACTGAATTTAAGTTCAGTGCATCTTCTTCTTTCTATTTCATTATAAAAAGGACAGCAGATAAATATTAATTTAGTCCTGTCAAATTAGTCAGCACCTGACGTAAATTGATGTATTTTTAGTACCCAATTTTTTAATCACGTCTAAACTTTTCTGTGGATTATCTAATTCATTTCATTTCTTTTATTCATTAACAATTTACATTGTGTCTGAATGTTTTACAAAGATACCTACGCAAATAATTAAAATAATAAGAAGTTAAGCAAAGAATTTAAATTAATCCAACACAATCTCATTACCTACCTATATTAAAATATGATTTACATTCATAAAGGTTAAAAACTTAAAACAATGTCAACAAGAAGAGAAATGAATAAAATACATGTCACTAATACCGGGGGCGGATCTACTTAAAGGCTTTTTGGGCTGCAGCCCAGGGCCCCGTGGATATAGAGGGCCCCCAACCTGAACTGAAAACAATAGACGATATTGTAAATAATAAAAATTATCTAGAATTTAAAAATTCGATCATAAGGTTGATAAGATGATTATGGATTTAAATAATAAAAGCCAAGCCTATGAGACATATAGCAAAAAATTTAAATTTTTAATGGATGTGCAAGACAAAAATAAAGAACACAGATCTGGAAAATGTATGTGATATTATTATTATCCAAATGACGTAGACTAACATTTAGTGAATGAGTGCATTCAGTTAAAATCTTACTTACTGCAGTCTAAGACAGAGTCTTACACGTCTTACAGTGAAATTTTTTGGCTAATTTATGAAAAGAAACTTGTTGATGTTTTCCCAAACTGCTATACCATCTTAAAGATTTTTTTAACGTTGCCGATCACTAGCTGTGAAGCGGAGCGCTCTTTCTCCAGGATGTTGTGTTATATAGAATTTTATTGGACCAAACTAATATTTATCTTCTGTCCTTTTTATAATGAAATAGAAAGAAAAAGATGCACTGAACTTAAATTTAGTTTAGTTTGTGAACAACAGAATCGGGGCCATTGTTAATGTATCGTTGTAATCTTTGATATATGTGTTACATTAGATTAGTAATTACCGCGCCAATGCGTTGCGACACTTGCCACTGGACTGGACCTATGGCAAGTACTATTAGGTATTCTGTGCTATGGCCACAGCCATATGCGTAGCTAACGTCATGGTCAGCTCAGTTTTAAAAAGGCTTACAACGTCAAATAAATTTCTCTTCGAGCGTCCATCCTTCTATTTATCTTTTTCTTTGAAGTAGGCACTGATTCGAACAGCAAGCTCTTTGCACTTTCAATCTCCTCCGAAGAAAAACTTGACACATCGTCATATTGTCTACTTTATTTTGGATAAAGGCTAAATAACTCACTAACTACCTACTAAATTGCACTGATTGCATTTTAAAATTATTATTAGATTTCGTCTTCGTGCGATGAGTCACCGACGAGTCAATACGTTCTACTTTGTTAAAAAAAAAAGAGTTATTGACGAACTAGAAACAGTGTTTATTGGATTTAGAGAAAATGGAAATAGTAAGATTTTAGGACCTCCCACCGAGTTTTAAGCTAAACTGACTTACAAACCGAATCAGAATCGCTTCTAAGTTATAAAATGCTGACTAGGCAAGTCTGGATGGCTGTCAGCCATTCCACTATCATTAGCAAGGCATAACAGTTCGCTCGCTAGCGCTTAAGGACGAACACTTATAATATGCTTTCCACAGATTATCACAATATGGCTTTTAGGGTTCCGTACCAAAATGGTAAAACGGAACCCTTATGGTGAGACTCAGTCTGTCTGTCTGTCTGTCCGTCCGTCTGTCATAGCTGGATATCTCAAGAACTACTAATGCTATCAACTTGTAACTTGGAATAGTTATAGATGACGTTTGCCCAACTATTTTGCAAATAAGAAAGAAACAAAAAAAAATTTTTTTTTTCAATATGGACTGAAAGTTGGTCGGAAAAATTCGAAGTCGGGCTACTGGGCATGTGAGGTGTCATATATTATGAAAGAGCGCAGTTCACACATTTTTTCTTTATGCCGCATATTTTTCGACTTTGATGAAAAATGTAACCCCCCAGGGGGGGGTTACATTTTGTCTCTAAATAGCGCACTTTTTCAGAAATCATCAATAATTACATTAGTTTCACTAGCGGCCAAGAGATGGCGCTGACCTAAAACTGAAATATTCTACACCGCAGTGTTAAAATTCTCTGACGACTATAGGCTTCGCCGATGAAAATGTTAGTCTGCTCTGACGTGTTCGTGTCGCAGGTTGCGTGATCTTCCTGGAGTACGTGCCGCAGAACTATGAGCGCACCGTGATGCTGGTCGGAAAGGTGAGTGCCGAGGTGTCGACAGAGGGTGACTGACGAGTGTGCCATGTGCGAGGTAGTGACGCGAGTGTGTCCGCAGGGCGTGACGTACGACACGGGCGGCTGCGATATCAAGGCGGGCGGCGTGATGGCCGGCATGTCGCGCGACAAGTGCGGCGCCGCCGCTGTCGCCGGCTTTCTCAAGGTGAGGCTCTTTACGCTATTAAAAGTTAAACGGCCCTGGACATCGAAGGAGTGACGTCATAGCGGTGTGCCCTCAGGCGTGCGACTTGCTGCGGCCGGCGCTGAAGGTGGTGGCGGCGCTGGGGATGGTCCGCAACTCGGTGGGCGAGGAGGCCTACGTGGCCGACGAGCTGCTGAGGAGCCGGCGCGGCCTGGCCGTGCGGGTGGGCAACACGGACGCCGAGGGCCGCTTGGTCATGGGCGACCTGCTGGCCGAGATGGTGGAGCGCGCGGCCGGCGAGCGCAGCCCCATGCTGTACACCGTGGCCACGCTCACCGGCCACGCCGTGCGCGCCTACGGCCGCGGCTACACGGCGCTGCTGGACAACCACGCGGCGCGGGCACAGGGCCACGCCGCCGCCTTCCGCGCCGCCGCCGAGCGCCTGGGCGACATGGTGGAGGTGTCCACGCTGCGGCGCGAGGACCTGGCCGCGCACCGCGGCCGCGCGCCCGGCGAGCACCTGCACCAGGCGGACTGTGCGGCCTCGGCGGCCCTGCCGCGCGGCCACCAGGCGCCCGCCGCCTTCCTGCTGCTGGTGGCGGGGCTGCACGAGGCCGACGTGCCGTACGCGCACCTGGACGTGGCCGCGTCGGCCGGCGACCTGCCGCACGCGCCCACCGCCGCGCCGCTGCTGGGCCTGGCCGCGCACTTCGGGCTCGTGGCCGGCCGCTAGGCCGCGCACTGCGGGCTCGTGGCCGGCCGCTAGGCCGCGTACTGCGGGCTCATGGCCGGCCGCTAGACCGCGCACTGCGGGCTCGTGGCCAGCCGCTAGGCCGCGGCACCGGTGTAACAGAATCAACGCACGTCCTGAAACTAGTTTGTTCATAATTGACTACGAAATCGATTTCAGTAAAAATTATGTATTTTTAAGCCAAATAAAACCAAATCTTATTTCAAGGCAATAAGACTCAATTTGAAATGCATAAACTAATGCTAGTGTCAACAAGATTTTCTTAGTAAAAATCAGGGACTAGAAAACGACATGAGTTTCGTTCCATTACCACTATATTATCATACAAACGTTCCAAAATTTGTAACGATTCTAAAACCTATAAATATCAATAACATTACAAAACATAAAGTAACATTTTCGTAGAACGATATTATAAGTAACGTTATAGTTATAAGCTTATCCGCTTGTAATAACGTTACAGATTCATTTGTAACATTATTGTACATAGTTTTTCGTCATATTTTATGTCATAAAGCTGGAAAAGTAGCAACTTTGGGTATCGAAATGTATTACGTTATTATATTGTTATACTAATATTGTTACTGAACAGTTTAGGATTTCGTTCCGTTTGTCAGTATCGTTATAGTCAAGGAATTAATTTTGTTACATTCCTGGTGGTACGGTACAAATGATCGGTACCGGAACTACGCGAAGTACGCGTAACGTTATTTTGAGCAACGTTTCAAGTCCCTAATAAAAATAGCAAATTTATAAAAAAAAAAGTTTTGGTCATTGTAATAAGCTTTTAACTCAATACTCTAATTGGGGTGTATGAGGTCTTGCGTTGATTGTTACACCTTGTACCTATATATATTAAGATGAAGTACATAACTGCATAATCATTTATTTTTGGATGTTATATTTTATTTTTTCTATCCAAGCATAATAATGATAGAATATGTACTATTTATATACTTACGTTGTTTATAAATAAAGTTGTACGTTATATAGCGTGTAGTTTTTCTGTAGCGTCGCACGGTGGATCGAAAATCGGTTGTAGAAGAATAGGATCTCGATGTCTTAAATGTTATTTTTTTTTGCTGGAAATGACTTCTGCCGATCATTACTGTTCTATAAAATGTCATATGAAGTAATTGTGTGCATAAATGGAAGAGTTATAATTTTTATAAGAAAAAAATAACGCGCGTAAACGCGCGTTATTTATTAAAATAAAATTTAGTTAAGTTGTGTCATTTTAGTTAGTTTCAGAATGGGAAATCGTCTTTTGACAGGAATAAACTAAATTTTGGTGATTTTTAGTCTAGTTTAGACGCATTTGTGACAAGAGAATCGGCATCATTAATTGCACGCACAACATATCTATTCTGTTGAAGAATCCGAATCATCACTGGCAAAAGTGTATCATGACCAATATTTGCTACTGCATCTGCATCTACAAACAATAAATCTTCAGTCGGTGGGTTTTCATCTTCCTCCTCAATATTATGATCAGACAATTCTTCATTATTTTTATTTTGTATATTACAATTACCTATATGAAATTAAAGCAATTTTGTCAGCCCGCTCAGTCAGTACATACTCGTATTATTTCTAATTCAACGATTTTCTCATGCAGTTAGTTAATCAGCATGAGTTTTAAGTTTTAATTTCGTTTGAATATCGATAATTTTTCAGGGTACACTGAATAGTCTTATTTTTTTCTAATCACAGTCAGCTTTTTGATTTGGAAAAATATCGGAAAAATATTGGAAAATTATTTTTTTTCTTTTCTTTTCCTTCCGAAATTTTTCCATTACCCATCACTACGAGCGAGTAACAAACAGCCACGTGTGACGTAAATTACCGCGACGCCGCCGAGATCGTGCAACTTATTCTGCCTCTTTCATTCAGATTAATCAGCAATATTTTATAGATTAACCTTAATAGTATACAGGTTAATCCGTATAAAGGTTAATCAAATATACGGCTTAAATGTCTAACCGGTTAACCTTTAATCCGATTAATGGGTCCTTGTTTTAAAGTGATTAGTGTTGATCAGAATATTAGTAGTTATCATTTATGCCATTGTAGAATTATTTTAATGTTATAGAAGTAAAATCATTTAAGTTTCGAAGACAACACGTTTAATTTAAATTACCCTGATTGGACTACCCACACATATACCCACGTTGCAATATGGATTCTGATGAAGGCCGTCCTGAGCTTTCAGATATATCCTCGCTATCGGATTGAAAATTATGATTTCGTCAGTCGTCAGTGTAATATTATTTTCTTCGGATTCTAAATAATTATAGTGAACATTATCTGTTGTGACGCATAGGTGTTGAAGCACTGATTTCGATAACGGCAAAGGTTTTTATGTTTATGACGTGTACGAAGTGTTAATGAGGAATTATATTGATCAGATGACTAATGCAACTGGAAATTTTAAAATTCAATATTTCCGAAATCCTGGGCTTGTTGCAACTGATTGTGTTTGTGGTGATGGTTATTATTACAGTGGTCAACATACAGGCTTAAAGAAAACGTGACCGTGAAAAGTATAGCCGGAAAAAAATATTTTTCAAAATCATAGAAAAAAAAAATCCCACTTGTGTGAGCAAGATTTTTAAAGTTTTCAAGAAAAAAATGGTTTTGGTAGTGAATTTCTATAACACCTTAAAACATTTCGTGTAAAAATCAAATGAAAAAACGAGATATGGTGTTTTTATAGTTTTTAAGGATTTTTCTCGATTTTATTTCTCTTAAACTACAGTAGTTAGAGCCGGCGGGGTTTTATTAAGAGCTTTGTTTGATTTTAAACTTTCCTAAAAACACATAAAACGAGCATGTCCGCAACTAAAGCATAATACCACAGTGTGCCAGCGAACAACAAATACCACACTGTGCCAGCGAACAACAAATACCACACTGTGCCAGCGAACAACAAATCGATGTTAGTAGTGCCTAATAAAACAGCGGCATATTGTCCAACTTTTTATTTCCTTATTGTTTATTTTATAATATTCTTTTCAATTTGCAATTTTACAGCTCGGCGGGCGACGTGCACTCGCCGCGTTACTTCTATACAAATAGTTTATAACTCTCAATTTAAATAGAGTTTATCACTCACTTATACAACTCATAAATACAACAAATACAATTCATAATAATAGTAATTTACACAAACAACAACATAATTTGACGCATCCCCTCGAGCCGGGCGGCATACCGTTCCCTCCATCACAATATACATTATACTTAGCACCTCCAACATATTTTTCATCCGTCAGGATGTTAACTGAACATTTTCACCGAAAGCCGAAAGTGTTTTACATAACAAGTACTAGCTGCAATCGTGGACTGCGATAACAAACAAATCATTTACAAAAACAATGGAAAACAAATTCGCCGCAGCGCACTCGTCGTGCTGGCGCGCTCGCCGTGCCGCAGCGTGACAGCTGCGCCGTGACAGCCGCGTCGTGACAGCGACAGCGTGACAGCCGCGCCGTGACAGCGACAGCGTGACAGCGGCGCGCCGGGGACTAGTGCGAGCGGGCGGCGGCGTGTGCGTATCAAACGTACATAAAAAAATATACAGGACATGTACACACTAAACTAATCTCACTAGAATCGAACAGCATCTCGCTGTGTGCGCCAGCGAGGTGCGACGAAATGTTCAGAGCTAGGACGGCGCGGCCGGCACGTCGGCCGCGGCCAGGCGCAGCGCCGCGCACGCCAGCGGCGGGGCCCCGGGGCCCGCGCACGCCAGCGGCGGGGCCCCGGGGCCCGCGCGCTCCTCGTCGGCGCCGGCCAGCGCGTGCTTGAAGCTCTCGTACGTGAGCCAGCAGATGGCGGCGGCCGGCATCTGGTACAGCACGCGCGCCTGCACGCCGCGCAGGAAGCCGCGCGGGCCCGAGGCGCGCAGCACGTGCGCGGCCGCGTCGCCCAGGCCGCGGGCGCGGGCGGCGCGCTCCTGCGTGTTGAGCACGGTCTTGCACACGTCCAGCGGCGTGGTGGCGGCCGCGGCCAGGGCCCCGGCCGCGGCGCCCGCCAGCGCGTGCGCCAGCGGGTCGTAGGTGCGCAGCGGGTTCAGCTTCTTCTGGCACGCCTCGTACGTCACGAAGTGCAGCGCCTGCGGGGGACAGAAACGCACGGGCTAAACCGCCGACAACATCGACATCACATTACTCAAAAAAACAGCACCCAAGTTTCTATAAAGTTTACCTTTTTTTATCTATTTTTAACAGACCGGGTAGGTGAGTGAGCGACATTTCGGGCGGAGCAGTTTGTTTGCACGTAACGTGAGGTATGTAGGTGCTATACAGACGTGTTGCTGGAGTGGTCGCGCCACTTCTACTCGGCTGAACAAGAGGAAGTCGTGATTGTCACGTAGGTAATATGGTGAACAAGTGATTGTTTACCTGGAATGGCACGTTCATGGCGACCTGCGTGCCGTAGGAGCGGTAGAAGGCGCGCGCGCCCTCTGCGCGGTACACGTGGCGCGCACACTCCCACACGCCGCGGTACGGCGAGTTCAGCATCTGCATGCGCTGCTTCACCACTGCAACCACAACAACGGAACTTCCTTACTGCAGTCGGTACACTCACATCCGAAATGTGTCCCACAAGGGCTATTCTTGTCTGCTCATGTTTGTTTTCTATTTTCCATCACAATCTACTAATAATAAAGCTGAACAGTTTGTTAGAATGCGCTCATCTCTGGAACTACCCGTAGGATTTGAAAAATTATTTTAGCATTTGATATCCCAATGCTTGAAGGTCACAGACTATTGAACATCACGCTACGACACCCTTAAAGAGTCGAGCAAACAGAAAAAAATCCGAATGAACGCTAAGCGTAAATGAAGAGATAACCATTCCGTATCAAAAATAACCATTCCGTATCAAAAATAACCATTCCGTATCAAAAATCCTGAACGCAAAATGGTTGAAATAGCAAAACGACACTTACCAAAATGTCCTATTATCATCGTCATAAAAAAAAAACGGGTATGGTACAGTCATAGGTACTGCACATAAATATATAAATATAAGATTTTTAAATCAATCGTTTTATTTATCTTATGCTCGAGACACTCAACCCTTACTAAACGTTGTATAGCGTCTGTAGTTACACAACGCTTTGCCTTCCTTCTTTCGGAAGTTTACTGACGACTGAATGAGAGAAATCGGTGTGTAACTATTCATCTGATATAATACGTTTACTAGTAAGGGGGTAAATATTGTCAATATTGGTAATATTGGGGGCGTTTATTGCGGTTATTATTATTATTTTTTGTTTAAGCTTATTTTTATGCGTCATGTTTGCCGCAAATAAACGTATTTTCTTTCTTTCTATTAAAATAAAATAAACTTAAAATAAGTTCAAAACTATAACATCGCGATTACGATGTTGGTCCCATGGAGAAAGTTGTTTAGTTTGAAGGTCTGTACCACATCCTTAAAGAAGAATGCCCACGTCCCATACATTTAAAAACCTGACAATGAAAGTTTATGTATAGTGGAAAGACTACCTGTACGTTTAGAAAATAATGTCTTGTAGTCATTTTTACGATGTAAACTCTACGAAGACCAAAAAATATTAATGTTAGGTACTTTTATTAGGTTAGGTTTTCCCTTAAAAAATAGGTAATAAGAAATACCTAAATGCGTTAGAGCTAATTATTAACGCTCGAAGTTTAGTCTAAAATAGGAATACTTACCTAGCTATGGTCTCAAACGTCTTTTTTACTTTGTGAATTCCTAGAAACCAACTGCCCTCACGTCACTGCTTAGACTCTCGATGATTGTATTGTATTTATTGAACTGTCAAATCAAAGTGTGTCAAATGTCAAAAAAATCCGTTTCAATCGTGCGAACTCAATTACATACAGCATGATTAATTTTCTTTAATTATTATGTAATTTAATTAATCAGTATTATAAAAAGACTAATAAAGAAATACTCACTGATTAAATAAAACGTAAAATAATTATGTCATTCAGGTTGGCTGGACAAATCTTCAAAATAGCTCGCATTTAACTACGTCAATAGCGCATTTTATGTGACGGCTAAACACCCTTATTTCAGAATTTGTGACGCTACAGAATCTTAGATAATCGATCGAAAACGTGTCCAGCCATCTTGAAAAACCACTTTTCGCTGGTCTCTCAATCTCGGTAACGGAAGTGATTTTGACGACTTTTTGCATATCAACGGGCGTCACATAAATTTGTGACAGGCATCGAGCTAAAAGTTTTGTGATACTAACAGCGGTTTAGTAGAAAAATGCAAAAATCTGTGTCCAGCCATCTTGAATTTACGTATAAAACTTTTGGCTGGCACTTCTGAATCTCAATAACGGGAGCGTTTTCGAATATGGTTCCTTTACTAACATTTAGTGACGCAATTTGTGACAGTAATAACGTTCGATTTATGGCGTCACATGTAAGGGTTTACGAGAAATCAGTAAAAACTTACATGTCCAAATAACCTGCGTTCAAGCTGGCTGGACACATGTATCTCCGCTACCTGATTATCTACGGCCTTCGAAATATATTAAAATTTTTGTGACGAGGACAATAATGATTTACTGAATTTGTGACGGAGAAACCTTGAGTAGTTTCAAAGATATTGATCATTTAAGTTTTCCCATACAAACATACATTAATATTGTGAGGTGACCATAATTTTTACATAAATAAAGTCTCAATGGTATTGAGATAGAAAGTGTCGATTCCATCTGGTTTTTTTATTTTTATTATGTCCGACGTTTAAAAGTGATGCTGATACTTATTTTATATAATTATGCCGACATATACTTTTTCATTTAAATACCTTCGAGCATTAGTTATCCTGACACAATGGTGTCAATTCTCTTGCACACCAAACTAAACTATGACTAAAATTACTTACTTTTGGCTATGAGAATCTTAGAGCTATTCTGCATTAAAATATCTAAATTTAAAAATAATTTTGACACAACCAAATCGAATTTGACAATCGCGACTCCACGTGGTAAGTAGGTATTTTTTTTGTTTGTTTGGCTTCGCACGGTTTGTGCATTCAGCCAAAAATTAGGTACTTATTTGCCCTCATCATCATCATCTGCCTAGCCTTTTCCCAACTATGTTGAGGTCGGCTTCCAGTCTAACCGGATGCAGCTAAATACCAGTGTTTTACATGGAGCGACTGCCTATCTGACCTCCACAACCCAGTTACTGGGTAATACGATACCCCTTTGTAAGACTGGTTGTCAGACTTTCGGGCTTCTGACTACCCGTAACGGCTGTCAAAGATCCACGAATGACAGCCAGGATGCTTTCCGAGGTACGGAGAGGTCTCGGTATGTAAAGTTGGTCACCCATCCACAGACCAACCGCGGCAAGCGTAGCTTAACCTGATCGATCGACCTGTGCGGCTGTTATTATTTAGCAACGGGCCCCTCCCCGTGTTTTTTTTTAGCCGAAGGGGCATAGTGGGGCAACCTCGACCTCCTTTTTATGGAATTTTTCACTTTTGTATGGAAAATATTAAAAATTATTACCAACGTGTTGAGTTTTAAGGGTATG
Source organism: Globia sparganii (assembly GCA_949316385.1). Lineage (NCBI taxonomy): Eukaryota > Metazoa > Arthropoda > Insecta > Lepidoptera > Noctuidae > Globia > Globia sparganii. The sequence goes on from OX438675.1 coordinate 106,895, forward strand.
CGGGTTTCTAAAAGGGGATCGAAATTTTCATTATTTTTGCGATAGGACACACCGTTTTCTAGATATAAGCAAAAGAAAAGAAAATCAAAAAACAGTACTGTTTTTGCATCCGAAGTCGAGGTGTTGGTGTGAATTTTAGCTCATGCCAACAAATTTTATTCCACACCTTTTAAGTCGCGATTAAAAATAGCCAGATTTAGTTAGAGAATCTAAATGTTAGGTGAAAAACCTCAAATTCAGAATAGCAAAATTACTATTTTCTCTAAACTATTAACTCAGTGCAATCTTAGTGCTGTCAAACTAAAATTTAATGTCATTCAGGTTGGCTGGACAAATCTTCAAAATAGCTCGCATTTAACTAGGTCAACAGTGCATTTTATGTGACGGCTAAACACCCTTATTTCAGAATTTGTGACGCTACAGAATCTTAGATAATCGATCGAAAACGTGTCCAGCCATCTTGAAAAACCACTTTTCGCTGGTCTCTCAATCTCGGTAACGGAAGTGATTTTGACGACTTTTTGCATATCAACGGGCGTCACATAAATTTGTGACAGGCATCGAGCTAAAAGTTTTGTGATACGAACAGCGGTTTTGTAGAAAAATGCAAAAATCTGTGTCCAGCCATCTTGAATTTACGTATAAAACTTTTGGCTGGCACTTCTGAATCTCAATAACGGGAGCGTTTTCGAATATAGTTCCTTTACTAACATTTAGTGACGCAATTTGTGACAGTAATAACGTTCGATTTATGGCTTCACATGTAAGGGTTTACGAGAATTCAGTAAAAACTTACATGTCCAAATAACCTGCGTTCAAGCTGGCTGGACACATGTATCTCCGCTGCCTGATGATCTACGGCCTTCGAAATATATTAAAATTTTTGTGACGGGGACGATAATGATTTACTGAATTTGTGACGGAGAAACTTTGAGTAGTTTCAAAGATATTGATCATTTAAATTTTCCCATACAAACATCCATTAATATTGTGAGGTGACCATATTTCTTACATAAATAAAGTCTCAATGGTATTGAGATAGAAAGTGTCGATTCCATCTGGTTTTTTTTTATTTTTATTATGTCCGACGTTTAAAAGTGATGCCGATACTTATTTTATATAATTATGGCGATATATACTTTTTCATTTAAATACCTTCGAGCATTAGTTATCCTGACACAATGGTGTCAATTCTCTTGTACACCGAACTAAACTATGACTAAAATTACATACTTTTGGCTATGAGAATCTTAGAGCTATTCTGCATTAAAATATCTCTAAATTTAAAAATAATTTTGACACAACCAAATCGAATTTGACAATCGCGACTCCACGTGGTAAGTAGGTATTTTTTTTTTGTTTGTTTGGCTTCGCACGGTTTGTGCATTCAGCCAAAAAGTAGATACTCATTTGCCCTCATCATCATCACCTGCCTAGCCTTTTCCCAACTATGTTGAGGTCGTCTTCCAGTCTAACCGGATGCAGCTAAATACCAGTGTTTTACATGGAGCGACTGCCTATCTGACCTCCACAACCCAGTTACTGGGTAATACGATACCCCTTGGTAAGACTGGTTGTCAGAGTTTCGGGCTTCTGACTACCCGTAACGACTGTCAAAGATACACGAATGACAGCCAGGATGCTTTCCGAGGCACGGAGGGGTCTCGGTATGTAAAGTTGGTCACCCATCCACAGACCAACCGCGGCAAGCGTAGCTTAACCTGATCGATCGACCTGTGCGGCTGTTATTATTTAGCAACGGGCCCCTCACCGTGTTTTTTTTTTAGTCGAAGGGGCATAGTGGGGCAACCTCGACCTCCTTTTTATGGAATTTTTCACTTTTGTATGGAAAATATGAAACATTATTACCAACGTGTTGAGTTTTAAGGGTATGCGGGCTTCTGAAAGGGGGTCGAAATTTTCATTATTTTTGCGATAGGACACACCGTTTTCGAGATATAAGCAAAAGAAAAGAAAATCAAAAAACAGTACTGTTTTTGCATCCGAAGTCGAGATGTTGGTGTGAAGTTTAGCTCATGCCAACTAATGTTATTCCACACCTTTTAAGTCGCGATTAAAAATAGTCAGATTTAGTTAGAGAATCTAAATTTTAGGTGAAAAACCTCAAATTCAGAATAGCAAAATTACTATTTTCTCTAAACTATTAACTCAGTGCAATCTTAGTGCTGTCAAACTAAAATTTAGTTAAGTTGTGTCACTTTAGTTAATTTCAGAATGGGAAATCATCATTTGACAAGAGTAAACTAAATTTTGGTGATTTGTAGTCTAGTTTAGAAGCATTTGTGACAAGAGAATCGGCACCAATACCTACCTATGTACTTACCATGAAAAACACCAATACCTACCTACTAAAAAGAGTAGGTATCTGCACGTAAATAATAACATCAAAAAGTTACCCCCCCCCCCTTCCTCACTTCTACACTTTTGTCATCTATCGATTTAAGGCGAAAGCGCTAGGGTAGCCCGCGAAATTCAATTTTTTTTACGTTTTTTGCAATTTGCTGGCAGTATTAAGTTGTACGTTGATTAAAATATGATTCGCGGCCGTAACAAATATGTATTTACAGAATTATAATCTATAAATTCATCAACACAACTCTCTAAGACCAAAGTAATCCCCAAGAATGACTATTTCATGAAATTTTCACATTTGGGGATTATACTAACTTAACAAGTTGTATTACTGATTGTTGTAATGATTATAATTCTGTCAACTACTATCACCAAAACACGGATTTTCCTCCATTAAAGAAAACATCTTAAAAAATACTTAGTCCTACATAAAACCTACAATATTGGTAACCCTACTGCAGTGTTTGTATGGGAAAATTTAAATGATCAATATCTTTGAAACTACTCAAAGTTTCTCCGTCACAAATTCAGTAAATCATTATCGTCCCCGTCACAAAAATTTGAATATATTTCGAAGGCCGTAGATCATCAGGCTGCGGAGATACATGTGTCCAGCCAGCTTGAACGCAGGTTATTTGGACATGTAAGTTTTTACTGATTTCTCGTAAACCCTTACATGTGACGCCATAAATCGAACGTTATTACTGTCACAAATTGCGTCACTAAATGTTAGTAAAGGAACTATATTCGAAAACGCTCCCGTTATTGAGATTCAGAAGTGCCAGCCAAAAGTTTTATACGTAAATTCAAGATGGCTGGACACAGATTTTTGCATTTTTCTACAAAACCGCTGTTCGTATCACAAAACTTTTAGCTCGATGCCTGTCACAAATTTATGTGACGCCCGTTGATATGCAAAAAGTCGTCAAAATCACTTCCGTTACCGAGATTGAGAGACCAGCGAAAAGTGGTTTTTCAAGATGGCTGGACACGTTTTCGATCGATTATCTAAGATTCTGTAGCGTCACAAATTCTGAAATAAGGGTGTTTAGCCGTCACATAAAATGCACTATTGACCTAGTTAAATGCGAGCTATTTTGAAGATTTGTCCAGCCAGCCTGAATGACATAAATAATTCATAAATCTCAGAAACAGAGTTGAATAAAGTCAAGTAGCAGTGTGTAAAATGGAATGTAAAAAAGGGTATTTGAGATGCATTCAAAACATGGTATACGTTTACCCTTGACGTAGATTATGCATAAACAAAAATTAAAATACTTATATTTTTTTCCTGCGTTTCTTTTAGCATTGTGGTAAGCGTAATTAATATACAATTAAATTAGCAGAATTTTAAGATTTATTTCATTTCTATACATAGTCAGGTCAAAAATGAGCATTCTTCGGCTGGTCATTGAAGAGTAACCCTGTATTTTATAGGTTGATACCAAACGGATACGGTGATGCAAAAACTGTCAATGTCCAACACTAGTCAAAGTGTCACAAACTAAATATCTTGGTGTTATTGTTGACCAGAGATTATCGTAATACCCCCATCTTGAACATTCACAAACAGAATCAGGAAACTGAGCTGGATATTCAAAAGGCTGAGGTATATCGTAAAAAGTACCCACCAGCACAAGTACCCCAAGAAACCTACTGAACGAAATATACGTAGCTTTAGTACTGTCGGTCCTAGTGTACTGCATCCCCATTTGGGGGGGTGCAGCTAAGACTAATTTCATAGACCTTGAGCGGAGAAAACGAGCTTTAATAAAAGTAATCTACTTTAAAAACCTTAGATAATCTACACAGTCTTTACCAAATAAGCGATTTACTCTCGGTGCGAAAACTATACACAATTAAAACAGTTCTAAAGAAACACAAATCTCTTCCGTTTGACCCCGGCTTAACTTTGAAAAAAAAGAAAAGATATAATAGCGAAAGTTCCTCAAACCAAAACCAAGTTCGCCTGTATTCAATTCAAAAAACGCTCAGCTCAGCTATACAATAGACTTAACAAAGAGATTTACGTATATAGGTAACTAGCACTTCGCCCGCGACTTCGTCTGCGTGTATTTCGTACTTTCCTCTCAATATTTCCAAAATGGATATTTATGATCTTCATAATTTAATTATTCGTGCCAAGTTTCAAGTTTATTAACCAAATGAATAATATTTTTCATATAAACTGTCTCCCCGCTTTTCACCCCCACAGGAGTGGATTTTCGAAAAATCGTTTGGGATATATTCATTACTTAAGTCAAAGATTTTTTATACCAATTTTCCAGTTAATCAAGCTACGCAGTAAAATCCTCCCCTGTAAAATTAACTACCCCTTTTCACCCCATTAGGGATAGATTTTCGAAAAACCCTGATACATATTATTCTTTATTTTTGCTCTTAAGTATAAATACTGAGTTTTGAGTTAATCGGACTGCGCGTTAAAATTCTGCCATATAAATCTTGACATGCCCAATCCCCTTTTAGGGGGTAGTTTTGAAAAACAAAAAATGCAAAACTTCATAATTTACTTAGATAAGTATTCGTGCCAAGTTTCAAGTTTATTAACTCAAGGAATAAGATTTTTCATACAAACAAAATCCCCCCTTTTCACCCCCTTAAAGGTCAAATTTCCAAAAACCCCTTCTGAGTGCTCCTCTACATAATAAAAGGAAGCCGTATGCAAAATTTCACGTTCCTAGTCCTTGCAGTTTCGGCTGTGCGTTGATATGTCAGTCAGTCAGTTTCTCCTTTTATATATATAGATAGATAGATAAGAAACAAAATGAATATAAAAAAAATGTAACTAATTGGATAAAACCACTAATCTATGATGACACGGAGGCGCTGCCGCGCTGCTAGGATAAAATATAACCCTCCACCTGCCTAATGCCTGCACCATTCGTAACTTTGTGCATACACTCCGATTCATTCGTGTTCACATAAACACACCCTCTCTCACTCACACAATCGCATGCCTGCGTGAGCGTGTGTGCTGCATGTTTAGCATTAATTTTATCTTTTTTTTTGTATTATTATTCCCTTTTTAGTATCGCATAAAACAAGTACCTAAACGATACTTATTAAGTTAAGGAAGCGGAGTCTCCTAACACAGGCTTATTTTCATAAAAGGAAGCTTCAATCACTAATTTTTAAGGTTTACTTGTTAAAATAATAAACTATTTTTCATTTTTCATACTAACTGGACAATGATCAAAGGTGTATGCTGTATGCTATTTTGATCTTTGTTATCAAGTAGTTAAGGGCCTATACTATCTCAAATGGCTTAGCATGATCCTCCGTTATGTCGAAAATACTGCAGTATTAATTTTGAAATAAATATATGGTAAAGTTGAGGATTAATTTTAGGTCTTATATTTGACGAAAACACGATTCCATAAATTTTTTTTGATAGAAAAAAAATCCAAAGTTACCTCCAAACCGAACTATAAACCGCTGGTATTCAAAAAAATACTTCAAATTAGATCATGAAACTTTGTATACTAACTGAACTTAACTATAAAGCAGGGGCTCAAGTCTGCTATTTTTATAAATTCGTCATTCCAACACGATCCCATTGTCATTTTGCTAAAAATTCGTAATCTGCTAAATTCATAATGGTCGATCATTAGTCGGCCAATGGTCTGAGAAAAACTACAAAATTTAATGCTAGATTTCATTTAATATATATTTTTACATATTACATATTAGTGTTTGCAATCTGAAGTAGTAAGAAGTTCGTAAATAGTAATAAACATTACATTTATTCATTTGTCATTATGTACGAGATTACCATTTTATGCCATTTCTTTCAATAGTGTCAGTGGCTGACCATTGGAAAGTCATAATGACGCCATTATATTAGTAAACTAGCTTCTGCCCGCGACTTCGTCCGCGTAAATTTTTTTTGTTTCCCCGACTCACCCCGTCGCAACGTGTCGCCGGCCTGCGCTATTACTTCGTTTTCGCTTGACGAAAACTTCAGACTTTTTTTCTTTTTGCTCAACTCCTAAGGGTCCTAGCGTCAAGTTTAATAGAATATAGCCTTCCTCAAGAACTGGGCTATCAAACGCAAAAATATTTTTATATATGCGACCAATACTTCCAGAGATTTAGAGCTTTCAAACCGTGTTTCAAACAAACAAACTCTTCAGCTTTATTATTAGTATTATTTTAAAACTATGATATCTCCTAAGATATACATTGAAATCAAATGATGTCAGAGGCAATTTTGTTCAAAATTAAATACATGTGATGAATAACGTATTTATTTGGATAAGGATTAATACCATGTTTATAAAAACACCTTCGCAAATAATGCATTATTTTAGAACAAATTTGGTTAGCATAAAAGAGGTTATAGTGAGCTAACCTTAAAAGATAGACTAATGCTGTCGCGGACTTTTTTTTAAAGCTTTTAAAGGGGAACAATTCTGTCATATATGATTTTTGCGAAACTTTAACCGTTTACTCAGCGCACGCAGCGGAAGCTCTCAATAGGAAAAAAATCCCCCGATTTTGAAACATTCTTCATTGGTGCTCCGCTCCTATTGGTTTTAGCGTGATGATATATAGCCTATAGCCTTCCTCGATGAATGGGCTATCTAACACTGGAAGAGTTTTTCAAATCGGACCAGTAGTTCCTGAGATTAGCGCGTTCAAACAAACAAACAAACAAACTCTTCAGCTTTATAATATTAGTATAGATTACCAAACTTGTCAAAATCAACAATTATGAAATCAATGATAGACCATTCTGACACTATTGTAATCGCAGACTTGAGGCCCAGATCTTATGTTTTTTTAATTACCATTTTTTTCACCGTAAAAAGCAAATAATTATCTAAACTATTGGCGCTGCCTACCGCCTAGCACCGCACTCTGTCTCACTCTCGCTCAGTCCGCGAGCAGTATAAATAATACGTTCATTTCGCTGGCACAGATTTAGTGCGGGGGATTTTCTTGCACCGCAGCGCTGACTCACGCGTCGCCTTCGCCACATTTTCCTCATTGGAACGTGCCGAGAAATAAGATGACATACCGCAGATTTAACATAAATGAAATATATGATCTGAATTCCCCCCTCCTCTCTCCACCACCCCCAGCGAGCTGAGTCGGAGTAGCAAAAATAAAATATTAGAATGCTTGTCACTCGCAAACGCAAACGAGATTAAGGAATAGATCATTCAGTATTCTCTGGACATTCCGAATGATGCTCTCTTAAAAGTATGTTGGTTCGTGACCGTCGCCAATTGTGTTAGTGGATCGCTCATTCATAGCTATTACCTACGCCTGAATTACGCTCGGCCAATGGCGAGTGCAACAAACAGATCGCGCCGCTTCCGAGAAAATGCGCTAACAGGAAAACAATGGTCATGGAATTATTGTTATGTTTCATTCATTTAAAACCTATTTCGATGATAGAGTCCGACGTCTGATATAGAGGACTACTAGGTGTTCGTACTTGTGTGGGAGCCACGCTGTTTGTTCCACGTAGCAAGGGTCACGTGCACTGTTTCCGATACTTATCATATGAACCAGAAATACGCAGCTAAACCAAACGAGCAAGACGGCGCTGATGCTAACTAAACGAAGGTCAGACGGACCATTTGCTGACACAGTAACACTTGAACACGTCCAACTAATAAATGATCAAATATGAGAATAATACCACCTGTGCAAATTTCAGGCTTCGCACAAATAACCTCCATGAAAGTGATATGCAGAAAGTATTGATTCCAAGGACGACCGACTGACAAAACTAACTAGCCAATATATAATATTCGTTAGCAGGTGAAGTCACCATATCCAGCAGGCAGCCCGGTGCACTGTACGTATGGCTGCAAAGCAATCTTTCGATAGTGCCATATCTGGCATGGGTGCATCGTTTTCCGCCGGATTTTTCTGCCGATTTTGCTAAACCTGCAGTTTGCCAAGTTTTATACGCAGCAGCGTTCATGTTCTGGACAGTAGCGACTCGTAAGGTTAACGCGTCTGCACCCACCTGTCTGAACTGTCCTGGGCCCACTCCTACGTCCGCTCAGCGGCCTGCTTTGTGGTCGTGGAGCTCAATACCTACACTGTCTACAATAGCTACTTGGGTAATTTTTATTGTATTATAATACTTATGTGAACGCGTAAATAAATAAGTTCGGGACTTAAGACGGATCGCATTATGAGCGCTTTATGATGTCAGGATGATTAGGTAAATCGTGTTCGTGAGCAGTAGCACGAGCTCTTTGGTCTATATATCTGATCACGTTTTGACGGCAGAAAAGGTGCGAGGATCTGACACGAAACGCAAAGCTTCAATGGAACATGTACTACACGTGTGTTATCATACTTATCATGCATGACTGGTTTTTCTGTTTAGCCGTCTGTCAAAGCTGCCTGAGCATAAGCTTCGTCACTTTGTACTTGGACCCTCGACTGGGAGCGGCATGGATGGGACGCACGCGGTGCTGCGCGCGTGGAGCGCTGGTATGGCGTGTGGCGCTCAGTCCGCTAGTACGGTGCGAGCGCACTGCCCTGCCCCGTCTGACGTCGCTCCAACACTTCCGGACCGCGCGTACAATCGCCGGATGTTCGTACGCTGCGCGCCGACAACATTACTACTCACAACAGAGTGTCGACAAGCTTACCATCAATATTTGCATCTGCACTTTAATAGGTTTTCCCCGAGTGAGTTCGAGTCAGCTTCTAGTATTTTAGAAGGAACGTGCGCAAGGGAGCCAATTATCGATTGTGATGGATCAATCGAGGGTAAATTTATAAAAGCGCTCAGCTGCGAGTAACATAGTCGGGAAAGTAGGTACCTGTCGATTGTTTAATTATTCATACTGATAAATTAGCCGGTAAGAGAGACGCATTCATTACAGTTGTACTGTATTTGCAATATAAGTATTCAAATAACACTTGAGGTAGCTTAGCCGCTGAATACTTGTGTACTCAAGTGGGTCGTACTCGTCGCATTTTCGACAAGTACGGTACCTTAGAAGCAAAAATTAATTTATTAAAAGTTTTCAGCTGAATTTGAGGCCAGTTATTTATTTTATATGTTTATATTTTATTTCCGCTATCGAAACGTTACGAAGAAGAAGGGCATCTGCACTAGTTGTGCATTGGCACCCTGCACACGAAAGGTATAGGAGGAAGCAGATTGGTCACCGCGCTGCGAGCGGTTCTGCTGATAATTACTCGCACAGATATACCAGCTGACCAATGTAGACGCAGTAGAGCGCAGCCTACACTAATGTATTTTTTAATGTATCATCATTACGCAACGCTAAATTAAAAATATTAGTAATACATTTGTTCAAAGGATCCTAGACTCTCCTGCGAACCGAATCTGTTTTATAATTTTAACAGGAGTTGATATGGTCACTTGCTAGTGAACAAATAAAGAAGACAGAAGAAGGTGACGGGACAATACCGAGGGCCTGCCCACACTGCCACTGAACAATACGGGAGGGCCTGCCCACACTGCCACTGAACAATACGGGAGGGCCTGCCCACACTGCCACTGCCCAGAGCCTGCCTGCGACCGCTGTCAAAAGGTAAGCATGGATTGATGTTCTCGAGGAAGGGTGTTCTCATGACATCCAGAAGTCGAAGAAGATTGAGTCTTTAAGTACAGCCTACAGACTAGACACAATCATTACGCTGCGAATGTATAACTTGAACACGCACTGTCGCGTGTAATTGAATCTGCATAGCAAATAGCATATTTATTTATTCGTAATTACATGATAGTAGCAATTGGCAAATAAAACATGTTTTAGGGGCAACGATAGCGTCGCTTGTGGTACATTGATAACGCTGTTGATGCTATTTGCTTAGTGATTACTTCGTATTTATAGTAGAATCATTGAACTCCGCCACTGCTCCTGCGTTATCTACCGCGAGGGGCGGCCGCGCTGACACAGACAGCTCCTTGCTTCTGTAGCCCGCGGCCAGAAACTCTTACCAATATGGGTTCATATCTCAGGGACATCAGGGATATAATTACCTATGAGTTCCACTAGGACGTAATGCATAACAATAGACATAATTAATTAAATCGTTGTATGGCGTATCTATGTAGTTGAGCGGCTATTGAGCGCGGCAGTGCTGCGAGGAGCCCCCGCCACTGTAGCGACACGCTCGGCTCGTGACAAGAGACAGTGGACGTCTGAAACCGAGTGCACGTTACAATTTAATGACCAGTCGGGTAGCTGTGAGACTGCACACTCTGTACCGGTCGCCATTATCCACGCTGATAAACTACAACAACACAGCAACTTGTGTGCATGTCTACATGTTGTAAATTTCACGGAACACTAATATAATCGAACACTTGAATATTTAAATGACTTGAAATTTTAATGGTTCGTACATTTAGTTAAATTGGTGCCCACCCCAGAATTGTCTGATGCCTACCCCCGGATGTTTGGGGAAATTCTAAGCTGGATACTTATTTAATATAACTTCACACAAAAGCAATCAAATAAATAATCTAGCACCAAGACACATTCCATTTAGTTATTTTTTTTATTCCATTTACTTTTGAAATCACAAAAATAATTGAATCTACTAATACGAGTACACAACGTGATAAGCTAGAGTAGGTAGATTTAAATTTCGCGCCAGAATACAAAGTGACAAGCGGGGCACGTCGTAGTCGGAACACCGCGCTGTGGAAAGAATTTTGTGGGTAATTATAAGGATATTCTCCAAATTGACGAAACTCTTTTGGGAGCAGATGGTTTAAAATGAAAAACGTGTTAAAAGAAAAGGATCGGTCGTGGGATCGCCCGCACTACAGATGGAGATGGGGCCCGATACGGAGGCGGTGCGAGCTTCAAGCTGTCGAGAGTCTGGATGATTTACTTGCACTACTAGCATAAAACTACTTGGGCCACGAAAATCCCGATGGGCATATAAAATATTAATAGGCAGACATCGGACTGTCGACAGTAGTAAAAACACAAAACTATGAAGTGACAGTGGATTTTTAACGCGCCTAAAAATTTTTATTTTAAAAAGCCTGTTATAAAATATAGAATCTAGGATGGAAGAGCGAGCGAAGCAAACTCGGGATATTGGGCTGATTCTAAAACCTAAGCTGCTTTAAAACGAGTTTAAACTTTTCGTCATAATTCGATAAAGTAAGTTCTCTTTCTATATCGCACACCTAGATCTAAACAGCGATTAACTCAAAAAAACACTTTTTTCAGAAAAGATGAAAACTGATTACTGTCTCCCTGTGCACTGAAGGAGTTTTCTGTATTGATCAATACTTTTTAAAATGCAGATAGTAGAAGATGTTATAAGAATCTTGTGTTTTAATCGTGTAGTGAGTTAAGGAATTCGATGATACGCATAACTCAAAAATTGAGATTTACGAGTTAGCTCTCTTTAGATCTAGGTGTGCGATATGATAGTTAAGAGTAAACAAAGACTATTCAAGATGGGGTGCTAAAATTTTGAGGTTCGCTTCGCTCGCTCTTGCGATCGACATTCTGTTGATTCTTGAGCTTTTCTTCATAAGTCGACAAAGAAAGTAATTCCTAATCCTTTTGGAATGATCGAAAGAAAATTGAACCTATCAGTGTGCAAAATTTTCGAGATCGCTACGCTCGCTCTTATTCTACATTCTGCTGGTTGCTTTTTGGGCTTGCCTGCATAATTCGACAATGTAACTCCTATTTCTGCTTGAAAATATAAAACAAAACCTGACCAAACCGTGGCGGGTTGTTAAAATTTTCGAGCTCGCTCCACTCGCTCTCCCCACCCTACATGCTCTACCGATCTAATACATACGACCAATTTGGCAGCATTATTAAGTAACAACCAATGTAAAAGCCGCGTCCCTGAATAACATAAATAATGTGCAGATGGAGATGTACAGACGGCAGCACATCAAACTACCCGAAACTGTCAAATTTTTCTAATCAACCTTGCTGTAGCGATAAAGTTGAAAATCTTTAATGAAATTTTACAAATTGTGTAACTTGATGTGCTGGCGTCTGTAAATGAATTTTAACATCACGCCTTTAATCTCCAAAGTGTTAGGCAGGAGTGTGCCTTTATTTATAGTAAGTACTTACACTTACATTTCGTCAGTTATTAAGTGCCATGTCATAGGGCCTACTACCGCTAACCGGGCACAAATCTAGGCTTTCCAGGCTTCTGAGAAATTTCTGAAGGAAAAACCCAATAACATTTTACCCGACCTAGGAATCGAACCCAGCTAGGACCTCTTGCTCAGCAGTAACGCTGGCGACCACTAGACCAATGAGGAGATATACCTCCCTTAAAATATTCCTCGGCACTCATGATGACCCCCCCAAAATCTTGGGCTGCGACCGCGCGTGGTCCGATAGGCATGGCGGGCTGATACCAGTCGGGGGTGCGGCGAATGTACAGTCAACAGCAAAAGTAGATGATGAAAATCAGAAATTCAATACTAATGAACGGAGTTCGCGTCAGAACTGTGTGGCGTCGAAGTATCGTTATGTGATTGTAAATTATACCAAACATTTACAACTTCGACACCACACAGTTCTGACGCGAACTCCGTTCATTAATTAGTATTGAATTTCTGATTTTCATCATCTGCTTTTGCAGTTGACTATACAAGTATCTCCCGGGTCCCCGACTCATGGTAGTAGAAGGAACTGTGAGGTTTTAGTCGGTAAGAGTCCGACATAACCCTCAGTTCTTCCCAGACGGAGGGTATCCATGAGAATTTCCCCACAAAAAAAAAGGTTATGGCCAGGCCCCCCCTGGAAAAAGCTCTAGATACGCCAACGCGTAACGGTAGAGGGCCACGGGGGGCTTGTTGCTGTTATTGGACACGAAGCATGTTCAGCGAACGAATATGTTTGATAGTCAACAGTCACAACTTCACATGCACAAGGAGAGAAGCATATCATAGGCTCATTTGCTACATGTGTGTAGTTAAGACGGGCAGAGTTAGGTGTTTCGGGTTTGACAGCTTTAACTTACAACTAAAATACAAGTGGCGGTACTTACCCTCAGTTGGATTGGAGACCGCGTCGTGTATGAGCGACGCGATGCAGCCCGACAACCCTGCAACAGTCAGCACACCGGCGTCAGCACAACATCACACTACAGCACTTTTACATTATACATAGAGAAGTGTGCCGCTCAGAGGAATGCCAAAGGCAGTACGCAAGACGTAGACTGGGCTCACCGTGTGTGATGTGGTCGTGCCGGTGCCTGGTGAGCTGTGACAGCGAGTGCTTGCAGTACTCGTAGGTGGCGAAGAAGCAGGCGTGCGCGGGCCCCGCGCCCATCACCACCGCCGACATGCCGCGGACGGGCCTGCGGCAACACAACACCAACATGTAAACACCCGAGCTGCTCCGCACTACGCACTGCTACTTCCACTACCAGCTAGATAGCAAAACGTTCAACGAAAACAGAACGTGTTTAATTTGCTGACTACATGGCATGTTCTCGTCATCGTCCTTACAGTCGGCTCCTCAGAAATTGTGGTACCAACAGAGACCAATGTCGGTACTCTAGTTACCTAGTATGGTATATCTGGGTCATTAGTAGATAGGTATATTGTCGATTAATCAAAATCTTCGCACTCTGATGTAAAACGGACGAATGGATTAAGTGTGTCAGGGGGTTGCTGACCAGTACGACTGCATGAACCTCCTGTGCGTTACATAAAACACAACTATGCACAACCCCTTTGTAAACTATATTAGACACTAGCTTTTGCCCGCGACTTCGTCCGCGTGGGTTTCGTACTTTCCTAAAATAAATTTAACACCCTCTCCACCTCCCCTTAATAAAATTACTAAAATTCATGTTTACGATCTTTATACTTTACTAGCAGACCCGGCCACGCGTTGCTGTGGCTAAGGTTCACGTTATTATAAATTAATTAATTATTGATTATAAATTGAGATATAAACTACCCTATCTTTCAAGTTGGATGACACTGCACACAGTGTGCAAAATTTTATTAAAATCGGTTCTGTAGTTTAGGAGTCCATTGCGGACAAACAACGTGACACGTAATTTATATAATTATATTAAGATTTAGATAAATAAGTATTCAAAGCAATTTTTTAGTTAAACTACCTATGTTTCAAATAAACTGTCTTCCCTTTTCATCACGACAGGGCTTGTTTCTATTAAAAAAGCGTTTGGTACGTTTCCATTTTTATGACTTAAAGATTATTTATACCCATTTTCCAGCCATACTTTTTTTGTTTAGGTAATTATTAGTACCGAGTTTCGAGTTAATCCGACATCAGGGGGTAATCTTTTTTTCTTAACCTATTAGCTTTGTCACCCCTAAAATTCTCTGTGAGGGGTTTTTTGAAAACTAAAAGTGACAATATTTATTATTTACTGAGGCAAATGTTGAAAAGTTTCAAGTTTCTTTACCAAAACAATAAGATTTTTCATATTAACTGTATCCCGCCTTTTCACCTTCATAGTTTTTATCCCCATAGGGGCGAAATTTTGAAAACACGTTTGGGATGTTTTCATAGCTTGACTCAAAGATTATTTATATCAATTTTCCAGTTTATCAAGACACACAACATAATTTTATTCCTGTTTTATGAAAAGTTCGACTATAAACGATGTCGTAATTCTCGAAATTATTTATATATAGGGTGACTGGTAATTAGTGACCGATACCTAAACACGTGATTGTACTCATGATAACAAACAACTTTTACTATGGGACCAAACCTAAATTCGCGAAAAAAATCTGCTGTTCAGTACCTACATTTTGACCAGTTAGGCGAACATAAATGACTGAACGGCAAATTTTTTTCACAATTTCAGGTTTAGTCCCATAGTAAAAGTTGTTTGTTATCATGAGTACAAACACGTGTTTAAGTATTGTAAGTTATTACATGATTCACGACTTAACCACACCAAGAGAAGTTTGGAAAAATTGGACCAAGAAGAGAGCCCCGGGAGACGCTCATAAAAACATTATGTCGTGAAAATATGTCTTACATTTTTAGAAAGCAAGTTTGTAAAATAAGTTAGTAGTCAAGAAGGTACAAGCTTTAGCTTTTAAAACCTTAGCGAACTAATTGCTTGATGGTGGGAGGTCGTGGAAGACGCAGTCAAAGGCTTCCTCACATAGTCTGACTGCGTCTTCCACGAAACGAATAAAGTACGTCTTTCAAAATTTCAGTATTGTATTTATATTTGTGGTTTAAAAAGAATGTCACTGAGAGCTGGAAAATTCCTAAAAATATGTATGGTGATAAGTGTTGCGAAAAGACTAATATTGTAGCAGCTATTAATTGTGTTAGTATCAATGTGGAATTTTGAGAATAATAATAATATGTTTTTGAATAACCATTCGATATCAGCGTGTCCAACTGAGTTCATTTTTGTAAGATAAGTTGCTGGTCTCAGGGTTAACAGTACTGTACGTGACTTATTGGTAGCTAAATTTTAACGCAAGCTGTTGTTTAGATAAATGCTACAATAATCAACAGAGCGCTGCAGATCGTACAGCATATTATTAGTATCGAGTTGCTCGCACACTTACATGACGCATACGTCTCTAAGTCAGTAATTACATTTACATAACACGATCTTCATAAAGGATGCAATCGGGTCGCAAACATCTTTTATGTTGTTTATCTCATTGTATGGCCCCCACAGCTAAAGTTTATAATATTTAGTTCAGTGGTTCGGCGATAGACTGCCCCGCTTCGCGTACGCGTTACGTCATCGTCATCTCTTATTCGTTTAATCGAACAACAGGAAACTGCGATTACAGCCATGATTGCATTCACATTATCTAGTTTTTATAATTCATCGGATGACTCAAAGCCGTATGTAGTTAAAAACCTGAATATGTGCGCCAAGTTGGCACAGTGGCAACAAGCACAAGTTTGAACTAATCTTTATGAGGGCTGGTCTCTGGATCTTGGTTTTGAGCCTCGCTATTTTATTACTCGACTACGGCGAAGCAAAAAGGAGGGTTATGATTTTGACTGGTATTTATGTATGTATGTTCATCTGTTCCCTCATAACTTCTAAACTACTTGTTATAATTTGTCAAATGAGGTACTTATCGTTGGTAACGTCTTGATCATCCGCTGTTATAAGCTATGTGACGCCACGTTAAATTGAATATGGCGCCAATCGAATATGAACTTTATTCCTTTGAAGTAAAGTTAAAAATGTATCAAAGAAATTTGTCAGATTGGGGTAGCTTGATGTGCTGGCCTCTGTACCTTATCTTAGAAGCCAATGTCCCTTCAAAGTAATGTGCTTATAGAAAAAACCGGTCAAGTGTGAGTCGGACTAGCGCACCGAAGGTTCCGTACAAAATAGGTAACAACCAATTTACGGTTTTCGGATTTTTGCTTTACTTGTGCTACATGACCTTGCTTCTTGCCAAATTTCATGATTCTAAGTCAACAGGAAGTAGCCTATACATTTTGATTCCCTTGAGAGTGTCGAAATATACGTTTTTTGCGGCAAAAACGGCCGCATCTTATTTTACATTAACTTAGAAGTTTGATTTCTCACAGCTAGCAGGGGCCGCAGACCTGCAGTGCTATTCTGTAAAAATCTCACCGTGAAAACAAAGGTGAAGTGAGCTGTCGTTTCACCTGATGTTACGAATCGCCCCTATTGATAGCTCCCTTCACGCTCACTTCACCAAAGTTATCACGGTGAGATTTTTACAGAATCGATCGGCTGAATATATGGTTTTAATATCAACTCGATACGTCTACGGTCCCCGAGATAAAGGGTCTTGACAGACAGATAGACGGACGGACGGACAACAAAGTGATCCTATATGGGTCTCGTTTTTTTCCTTTTGAGGTACGGAACCCTAAAAATAGGACACACATTATGCACAATAATCTATTAGGGCAAGTCCAAGAGATATAAAAAAATAAAAGAGCTGATAATCTTCAAACGTCTGAACCGATTTTCTTGAATCATAGCTAAGAACACTCCCGAACAAGTGAACTTTAAAAGAAAAATCAGTTCAGTCGTTTGGGAGCTACGATGGGACAGACAGACACACAGATACACACGTCAAAATTATAATAACAACCCTCTGTTTTTGTCGGGGGTTAAAAAAACACAATGCAAGAAAAAAACATTAAATGAAAGTGTTGTGTATGTGTCTAGTGTTTGTGTGGAGTTACGAGTGTGCGAGCGTATGTGAGAGTATAATGAACATTATTATTTATGATGTCCCACTGCAGGGCAAAGGCCTCCCCACTCTCTTTCCACATCTCTGTTCAAAGCTGCTAAGGACCAGTTCTTGTTAATAATTATCATATTTTTTCTTTTATAAAGAAACCCTAACTATTTATTTATATTTCTAAAATTTCCCAACAGAAGATCCTCCGTATTGCGACAAGTTAGTTTTATATGATATTCCTGTAACTTAGAATTGAGATATTTAGTATCGGGATATATTTTTAGTACTTTATTAGGTTGGTTATAAAGTTTTGTGCTGGTGACATAATAGTGTTTCTTGGCAAACGAAGTTCTATGCAACTCTTGAGGAAAAACCGTGTGTTTAATTCTGCCTGTTGGCTCTGAGGACGGACGAGTAGAGTGCTTACAGAGCATTGACTGAAGGACAGCTGCCTGACAGTTAACATTTTAAATTCCGCATAAGTATAGCTGTTCTGTGGAAGTGGAACATCTTAGCGGAAATTATATATCCCCGCGATCTTGTATATCGTCTACCTACGAACCCATTTACTAAAATAATAATGTTTTTGAGCGATACACCTGCACCCCTGGAGTGTACGTTGACATCACGGTGATTGCGTAATAGACTAACAGTGGAGAAAGCGAGCGGTGCGTGGGGCGGGCAGTGGGCCAGGCACGCTGCGGGCCGCCGGGCGGCGAGCAGGCCCGCGGGGGCCTTGCGCGGCCTTGAGGTCGCCGCGATTCGTCGGCGGCGACCTCTACTTGCTTACAGACATACTTGAATCGATTTCGTCGCTCAAACTATATATCTTTTATTTAGACACGTCTTTATTAGACTACTAGCAGTGCCCCGCGGTTTCGCCCGCGTTGATTTGAGGAAAAAACCTACTGAACTACTAAGTACTACTAGTACTGGAATATAAGCAGTGTAATGGAATAAGTATGTAGCAGTAGCAGTAGTAGTAGTATAAGCTGACTTTTGATTATACGAAAAACCTATAAAATGCGAGGTCAGCTAAAACTGGAAATGTATGCTCAGTAGCCGTGTGTACAGACGCCAGCACATCAAGCAAACCGAAACTGTCAAATTTTCCAAATCAACTTTGAACCTTATGCTTTAGCAAATAAAGTTGAAAATCTATTAAAGAAATTTGACAGATTGTGGTAGCTCGATGTGCTGGCGTCTGTACATTACTTTAAGAAGCTATTTTAGGTACATCACGCTATGATCAGTAAGAGTGGAACTATAGTAAGCCTCGCACAGGTAACGACACGCGGCGGCCGTGCGGATTTATTTTAAAACTATGACATCTCCTAAGATATTTATTGAAATCAATACAGTCATGTTAAGGGCAATTTTGTTCAAAATTAAATACTTGTGATTAATAACGTATTTATTTGGATAAAGATTAATATCATGTTTATAAAAACACCTTCGCAAATAGGTAATGCATTATTTTAGAACAAATTTGATTATCACAAAAAAAGTTATGGTGAGTCAACCTTAAAAGATAGACATGCTGTCGCGACTTTGTTTTAGAACTTTTAAGGGGGAACAATTCCGCCATACATTATTATTTTTGCGTAACTTTAACAGTTTACGCAGCGCACACAACGGAAGCTCTCTAAAATTAATATTTTTTCCCGTTTTTGCAATATTTTTCATTGGTGCGACACTCCTATTGATCGTATCGTGATGTTATATAGCCTATAGCCTTCCTCGATAAATGGACTATTCAACACAAAAACAATTTTTCAAATCGGTTCAGCAGTTTCGGATTCATTACAAACAAACAAACAAATCTTTCCTGTTTATAATATTATCATTATAGTGTACATGTAGAAAACACTTGCACTAACATATAAGCCATGGTAGCATGCGACCACGGGAAGGTACTTGCTTGTTTCATCCTTTTCAGTAGTCGGGTTTCAGTTTTTAGACTTATTTTTATTTAATTATTTTGGGGCTATATTTATATTTTTTTAAATGTGCTAATTAAGCCCTTTCATTTGATACCCAACAAGGCGCCATCCCAAAATATTTATTTTTCAATTCATTAATGTAATATGTATGTCCTCTAGAGGGCGCCATATTGAATTTAGTGTGACATCACATAGCCTATAACCAGAGGACGGTCAAGACGCTTCTACGATACCTCATTTGTCAAATTATTACAAGTACTTTTGAAGTTATGAAGGAACTGATGAACATACATACTACATACCTGTTAAAATCATAACCCTCCTTATTCGGGTGAAAATAACAATCAAAAATTATATTTATGTAAACTGAATATGTATTTTGTTAATTTCATCTATGATCCATCACCGTGACTGCCTCCCATGTAATATTTTCGGTACACACGGCTACACATCAAGCTATTAATTTCCAGTTTTAGCTGACCTCGAATTGTATAGGTTTTTCGTACAATCAGAAGTCAGCTTATACTCGTTATGTATAGCTTGATGTGTAGCCGTGCGTACATCACAGTCGGTTTCACTTTTTAGGGTTCTGTAGGTACCATAACATTTTTTTGCAACAGGGCCTGAACGTGGTTCTTAAAAATTCGATGTGGGGCTACTAGGGCATATCATAATTATGAATGAGCGCTGTTTGCACATTCTCAAACAGCTTTTCTTTATTTTAGGCGACATAGTGTTTGAATTTTGATGAAAAATTAAAAAAAAAAATACCGTTCTCCCCCTTATCTCCGAAGTTTGCATAGACGAAAATCTGAAATGATTCTATGTGATAGAAGTTTATGTAAGGATCACAGGAAAAATAAAACCATGCCTCTAGCTAGCAACTTTTCAGAAATCACTATCGATCAAGAGATGGCGCTGATCTAAAACTGCAATATTCTACACCGGAAGTGTTAAAATTCTCTGGCGAATATAGGCCTCGCCGATGAAAATTTAAAAACATTTCACGTTTAACAACCAAAATGTCCTCCTTCCTACTTACTCGCAGGTTGCTTTGGGTGAACCTTGAAGCACAGTTGTAGTTTTTTCTGGGCACACAACTATTTGTTCTTAAATTAGTGCATTATTTGTAAAGGCGTTTTTATAAACATGATATTAATCTTTATCCAAATAAACACGTTATTCATCACAAGTATTTAATTTTGAACAAAATTGCCCTTGACATCTTTTGATTTCAATGAATATCTCAGGAGATATCATAGTTTTAAAATAAATCAGCACGGCCACCGCGAGCCGTTAGCTGTACGAGGTTTACTATAGTTCCACTCTTACTGATCATAGCGTGATGTACCTAAAATATCTTCTTAAAGTAACGTACAAACGCTAGCACATCAAGCTACTACAATCTGTCAAATTTCTTTAATAGATTTTCAACTTTATTCCTACAACATAAGGTTCAAAGTTGATTGGGAAAATTTTGACAGTTTCGGGTAGTTTGATGTGCTGGCGTCTGTACACACGGCTACACATCAAGCTATACATTTCCAATTTTAGCTGACCTCGCACTGTATAGGTTTTTCGTACAATCAGAAGTCAGCTTATACTGGTTGTGTATAGCGTGATGTATAATAATAATCTCTAATATTATAAATGTGAAGGTTTGTGAAGATGTTTGGATCTTTGTTAATCACGCACAAGCGGCTTAACAGATTTGGATGATATAGTTTATAATCAGTAATAACACATAGGATACTTTTTATCTCGATATTTTCACGGGATCGAAACTAACGTGGGTGAAACCACGGGGCGCTGCTAGTAATAAATAAGTATAGTACCGGTAGACCGCGTTCAGATAATTTTGTGGGCTATAGTCTGGTTTATACAGGATGGGTATTAATGAACCCTCAAGAATTCAGCCAGATGTTAAGTAATTTTTGGAAAAATAATAAAAAAAGATGCTCTCATTAACATTTTTACTAATATAAACAGTTTGCAATGTAGGTGGCTGAAACATTTTTCAGTCACCATAAGCAGTCTGTTGTGGTTAAGATTTGTAAATCCTACTAATCCTACTTCCTACTAATATGAAAAATGCGAAAGTTTGTGAAGATGGATGGATGGATGTTTGTCACTCTTTCACGCAAAAACTACTGAACGGATTTTGATGAAACTTTACAGTAATATAGTTTATACATCAGAATAACACATAGGATACTTTTTATCCCGATATTCCCACGGGATCGAAACTTACGCGGGTGAAACCGCGGGGCGCAGCTAGTTAACAATAAAGATATAATAGTAAAGTACTGTCCGCCTGTTCGCCCTTCCACCTGTCCGCCTGCCTGTCAATCCTTCTTTTGAAGGACTGCAGGTACGTTAAGTAACACATCCAAAATGTTTATATATTAATATGATGGTACGGAACCCTCGCTCTTGACCGGTTTTTAATGATGAATCGAGACGTAGAACCGATCTACTTGCCGCGCAGCGGAATCAACACGAGTATTTTAATTGAATGTCAACCTCCACGTGGGGGTTGCTACACGTCATTAAGTTGTGCGCAGCGACAAAGCGATACATAGGAAATAGATAGAATACTGAAGTGTGACATAATGTACACGCACGCCCACGTGGAACAATGAACAAGGTAAGGTCAAGGGGCATGACGTCCAAGTGGCGAGCTGCTGGTATTGACGTCACGAATCCATTAGAAACAGGAATGGTTCCACGACGTGACACGTGGCAGTGAGTGGCACTTTACATACGCTCATTTCAATAGCTTTTGGAGCCAATTTAGATGATCTCCGTCGGCCGATCGATCAGTCGGATCAATATTGCACAAACACGGGACTGTGTCGGTCGGGTAGTGCGCGAGGATCGCGTGAACTGCTCCGACACTTGCGCGCGATTTCTAATGACCGTAGTTGCACAAATTCCTTCATCCTTCACTATTAACAGTTTCCTCCACGCGCTCCTTCAATAGGTTGTAATGTATCGACTTTCCGGTGTATTGTGATTTATTTTACTCAAGTTTAGTTGTTATCGTCGTATGTGTAAGAAAATCAGATTTTCAGGGATGACAATTTATTTATTTATTTCTTTTATTTCTTTAAAACCAATAACAGAAATTAAAGACACAGTTTGCATATACACATAAAAGACTAAATATAAAATCGTCAAGTAAAAAGTTAACAACACTTTCATACATGCCTCTCACTCACAGTAGGTACTTGTGACATGCCCACAAAATCTTCGCCTATTCGTCCGCAAACAGATCGTGTGTTGGATTAGAGTCCAAGAGATCATTAAGTGCAGCCGTAGTTGACGAAGAAACAGTGGAATAAGCAAGCTATGACTTGCTAAAGCAGTCGCATAGTAGAGATGGCTAGCAGGCGGCTCGGTGATCTATCACGAGGTCAGCACAAGCCCGCCGCCGACGTCATCGTCAGCGCGACGTCGAAGCACACAACGCTCACGTTGTGTGCAAAATTGCACATCACCTTTTGTGTCCACCTCTACGAATCAAATTAAGATCTATCTGCTGTTAATATGAAGACCGTTGACATGTGGTTGAGTGAAGTTGGGTTTTTTTTTTTGAGGATGAGATAACATCAAATGACCCTTCCCGCTCCGGGTGGAAGGGACTGAAGTTGGGTGGCCTACATGATAGCAGGCGAGGCTGTGGCTATGGCACTAGTACCGACACCGCACGTCTAGCACATTGACATAGTTTTATCTCGCATATCTTCGAGATACGCACGGCTCTACAGATACTGCATGCTACACAAATGCCGTGATTGTACTCGTTGATAAAGATGTATGATGTTAATTTTCGTTGTATGAGATGTGTAATACAAAACTCTTGACCCTATGTTACTAATATTATTATGTCACTGTAACCACAGCTTCCCCAAATGTTAGTCGCTCGTGCACACCCAAGTAGAACACTGCAGGTCGTGGTGACAGCCGTGGCAGGCGAGGCTTTGACGATCAATCAATGTTAGTCGCTCGTGCACACCCAAGTAGAACACTGCAGCTCGTGGTGACAGCCGTGGCAGGCGAGGTTTGACGATCAATCAATGTTAGTCGCTCGTGCACACCCAAGTAGGACACTGCAGGTCGTGGCGACAGCCGTGGCAGGCGAGGCTTTGACTATCAATCAATGTTAGTCGCTCGTGCACACCCAAGTAGAACACTGCAGGTCGTGGTGACAGCCGTGGCAGGCGAGGTTTGACGATCAATCAATGTTAGTCGCTCGTGCACACCCAAGTAGAACACTGCAGGTCGTGGTGACAGCCGTGGCAGGCGAGGTTTGACGATCAATCAATGTTAGTCGCTCGTGCACACCCAAGTAGAACACTGCAGGTCGTGGTGACAGCCGTGGCAGGCGAGGTTTGACGATCAATCAATGTTAGTCGCTCGTGCACACCCAAGTAGAACACTGCAGGTCGTGGTGACAGCCGTGGCAGGCGATGTTTGACGATCAATCAATGTTAGTCGCTCGTGCACACCCAAGTAGAACACTGCAGGTCGTGGTGACAGCCGTGGCAGGCGAGGCTTTGACGATCAATCAATGTTAGTCGCTCGTGCACACCCAAGTAGAACACTGCAGGTCGTGGTGACAGCCGTGGCAGGCGAGGTTTGACGATCAATCAATGTTAGTCGCTCGTGCACACCCAAGTAGAACACTGCAGGTCGTGGTGACAGCCGTGGCAGGCGAGGTTTGACGATCAATCAATGTTAGTCGCTCGTGCACACCCAAGTAGAACACTGCAGGTCGTGGCGACAGCCGTGGCAGGCGAGGCTTTGACGATCAATCAATGTTAGTCGCTCGTGCACACCCAAGTAGAACACTGCAGGTCGTGGCGACAGCCGTGGCAGGCGAGGCTTTGACGATCAATCAATGTTAGTCGCTCGTGCACACCCAAGTAGAACACTGCAGGTCGTGGCGACAGCCGTGGCAGGCGAGGTTTGACGATCAATCAATGCATGGTAGCTGGCAGGATATTGCTCGCCTCCACTGTCATTTGTGCAGATATTCCACCGACGATGCGAGACGCCTGACTCAAAGGTTGGCAACTCGCCTGTAGGGACAGGAAAGCAATGCCTAGGAGTGAACTGTCAGCAACAATTAGGTACGGACTGTCGTTTTGGGCGCACGAATACGTCGAGTTGAACCTGGATGCGAATAGCACATGATTACAGGAACGAGGAAGATGTCATATTTCAGCGGAAATATGGGTACCTATATGTTAAAACCTCTACATGATACTGATGGTAATACGGTGTTTGTTACTCCGACAACACTACCAGTCGCCTGAGGAGTCGTGTCGTCGTGGGATGCGAGTTGCGACTCAATAGGAGCCGAAATCATATCGCAGCTATTACAACATGATAGTATCGCCGGTTATCAGCCGCGCCCGTGTACCAATCTGTCTTGTGCCGCGATATCGCGATATTATTCTTTATTTTTATAGTTTTTGCAACAGGTAGCTATTTCGTCTTTACACGTCGTCGCCTCGTTTGTCGGGTAATTGTTGTTCATTTAATTTATAACTGTTACTGTTTGTAAGTATGTTTGCACGATAGTCATGTACCGAGACTGATAACTAGCTGCGACTAGGTAATTAATAGTAATTAATAGCGAGCGCAAGGAATGAGTGTATGAGAAGTAATCAATGCGTTGCATGGATACCTAAGACAGTGCGTCACGCCCCGCGTACGGCGCAGGCGTGGCGTAGAAATTGTCGTCTATAAGTAGTTCGTATCACAACTAGTCTGTAATTTTCCTTCTACAAGGACTCTCTAGACATAACACTCAATAATCTTGACTTGGAAACTTGATCGCCTGCTACGGAACGATACGATAGTGGTATGCCTGTACAGCCAGGTTCCACATAGCTACTTCCCATCATTGCAAATATGTCACACCCTGGTGTGAGGGACGTGGTTGACCACTACATAACACGAACGCTGGTGTCGGAGACAGTTCCTCGCGAGCGGTTCGGTAGCGAGAGCAGACTTACTGCTGATAACGAGCAGGACCTCGACAGATGGAGAGGGCCTGACGTAGCGAGTACCGCACAACTTGACACACAGATAGCAGATGCTTTTTTTTTTTTTTTTTTGTGGATGGGAAATCATCCAATGACCCCTCCCGCTCTGGGTGGAGCAGAAGGGAGTGTCAGACTCTTACTGACTAAAACCCACCCGTGTTCCTTCCTTAGCCCTTTGTGTTCCGGGGTAGCGGTAACCCTTTCGGACAATCCCGCTGCCCCGGCAGGCTTCGGCCCTTTCGGGCCCCTTCCTTATGCTGACATCTCTTTGAGGCGCGCGTGGAACACGTACGCGCCGTCCGGCACGGGCCTGGTCCTGATCGGACAGAGAGTTACCCATTACTCTCCGCCCGCAGGCCCGCGCCTACGGTGGCCGGGAGTCGTCTCGCGGCTCCCGACGCCCGGGGCGTCTCCCGCGGCGGCTGGGACGTGAGGCCCTCTCCCTCAGCCGTCCCGCCACCTCCTTCGCTAGCATGACTGCTTCGCAGAAGGAGGTGACTGCCTCCCAGATAGCAGATGCTTACACACTATTCTTAAAGAAGAAGAAGGAACCTCGAAAAGTCGATTTCAACTCGAAACATTTCCACTTCCACACACAGCCCACTGCCCATGCGAGGCTGCATTACGAATATAGCTTGCTATGGGCGTGAGTGAGGTTGGCGATGTGTACGATATTTGTGCAATTGCCACCTTAAACGGACCAGCATTATAAGTTACAATTGCCACCGGAGCAGCATTCATTGATTAAGGGTACGTATCAAAATCCCGAATTTTAAAAGACCGAATTTTAAAATACCGTTGGACGAAATCCCGAAAATTGAAACGCCGAATGGTTGTTTGGTCGAAAGTTTAAAATCCCGAAAGTTCATTTGCCCGAAAGTTTAAAATCCCGAAGTTTAAAATCCCGATGTTCAAAATCCCGAAATTACATCCCAAAGCCTAAGACAATGACAAAAAAAAAAAAAAAGGAGCTTAACATAATAGGTATGTATGATACCAATAACATAAAATACCGATTGGACTAAATAACTAATGTTTAAAATATCAACATTTATTACACCTAAGTTTGATACACCAACATTTGGTGATTAATCTAATGATTGTTTAAGATATTTGGATATTTCAACCATGTATGAAATACCTAATGGACGACTCGACTACAGCTTATTAATACTGAACGCTCGTTTTAGTTCTTTCGATGTCAGGTCGACGGAGCCCCGCTGCGCGGGGCTCCTATTTCTGTCTGCAGGGCTTAAAGGAACCTAACCAAACCGAACCTCGGTGTGCCCCTGGCGTCTAGTCTTCTTCTGGTTGAAAAGCACAAAAATAGACAAAATCAGGGTTAACGGTGAGGTAAACCAATTTAAGGAACTTTTGGAATTTCAATTTTTTTTTAGCTTTATGCACTTCAGTAACATATCCAATTGACATTTTAAGCTTTCGGTATTTTGAATATAAGTGAAACAATCATTAGGTATTTATATTTTAGGGATTTTGAACATAGGTTATCTTACGTTAGTTCTTTTAATTTTAGATATTGCAATTCGTTCCCAGAATGCCCACCGTCATAAATGTGCTGTAGAGTCATCTATGAGTAATCGCGGGTACTAAGCTACGTCGCCGCTCTTTGGGATTTCATCCATCGGTATTTCGTCCATTCAGGATTTCGTCCTTTCGGGCATTTGAACATCGGTATTTTGTGTTTCGATATAATGACTATCGGCATTTAAAACTTTCGGTATTTTGAATTTCGGTGTTTTGGACGTCGGTATTTCAATCATAGGTATTATGAACTTTCGGGATTTTGATACGTACCCTTGATTAAGTTACAATTGTCAACCATAAACGGACCAGCATTATTACAATTGCCACCTTAAACGGAGCAGCATTAATTGATTAAGTTACAATTGTCAACCATAAACGGACCAGCATTATTTTATTAAGTTACAATTGCCACCTTAAACGGACCAGCATTATTTTATTAAGTTACAATTGCCACCCTAAACGGACCAGCATTATTTTATTAAGTTAAAATTGTCAATCATAAACGGACCAGCATTATTTTATTAAGTTACAATTGTCAATCATAAAGGGACCAGCATTATTTTATTAAGTTACAATTGTCAATCATAAACGGACCAGCATTATTTTATTAAGTTACAATTGTCAATCATAAAGGGACCAGCATTATTTTATTAAGTTACAATTGTCAATCATAAACGGACCAGCATTATTTTATTAAGTTACAATTGTCAACCATAAACGGACCAGCATTATTTTATTAAGTACAAATCTATACAAATATTTTATTATAACAGTTATACATTTGGGGGTTGTGAGAAGCGTGTGATGTCATTGAGGTTATTTAAGCTACGTTAATTGGTTCGGGTCGATCACAACAATCGCGACACTTCGTACTCTGTGACCTCTGAACTTCTACATAAAGATAAAATTAACTAATTGCCATCTGATAGTTACTGTATCTGAGCAGACGACGATAAGAGATGCGCAGACTTGGGAGTTGGTTTATATTTGACACTGGTAGTGAAGTTTGTGCTAGAGCTGGAGAACATGCTGATGAGTTCAACATGACACACGTTGGATTCCCAACTAGGCAATTTACCACGGATAGACTTTGTGAATGCTGTACAGTGCGAAGGACGTGATGAAACTTGGAAACTGGCACTGGACAATGAACTGGAGAAAAGTCGGAAAGAAGACCCAGATTGACCAGCGCAGCGGGGCTATTGCGTAATACATTATCAATGGGATTCGGTTTCATTTTGATAGTTCAACAACATTCATTGCGTTATTTACGTTGTTAAGCGGACACACTTTTCGAACATATGGAGCAATGGATTAGCAATTTGCTTCAAAATAATTCAGACTCCGATTGTGTGTTACGAAATTAGGGTGCTGATTCTCATTCTATTAAAATTTTGCTAAAGCATTATTAGAATGGACGTATCTCGCATCGGTCGGAGACGCAGCGACGCTCGATCATTGATTAGCGCGCGGCACTTTCACTGTCCGTAGCGACGCACGCGACGTGATAATGTGTGATTATAAGATCAGCGAATGCTAGACGAAGGCGGCTGCGAATCACGCTCGAGATAACGCACTATGCGCGCTGTGACGTATGTGACCTAATAGCCTGCACGACGTTATCGCGCGCCTGCTCGCGGGGGGCGCCGCTAGTGTCACTGACCGCACCGCTACGCGCTTGTGTTCCCAGAGCCTCGCTGATCAAGGAATAATGTGAATCAGCGTCCAAGCTAACGGTGCAGTCCGTGCAGCCATCACACGTGTCGGCTCTCTTAGGAACAGCTACCGGTGCAGTCCGTGCAGCCATCACACGTGGCAGCTCTCTTAGGAATAGCTAACGGTGCAGTCCGTGCAGCCATCACACGTGGCGGCTCTCTTAGGAACAGCTAACGGTGCAGTCCGTGCAGCCATCACACGTGGCAGCTCTCTTAGGAACAGCTAACGGTGTAGTCCGTGCAGCCATCACACGTGGCGGCTCTCTTAGGAACAGCTAACGGTGCAGTCCGTGCAGCCATCACACGTGGCGGCTCTCTTAGGAACAGCTAACGGTGCAGTCCGTGCAGCCATCACACGTGGCGGCTCTCTTAGGAACAGCTAACGGTGCAGTCCGTGCAGCCATCACACGTGGCAGCTCTCTTAGGAACAGCTAACGGTGTAGTCCGTGCAGCCATCACACGTGGCGGCTCTCTTAGGAACAGCTAACGGTGCAGTCCGTGCAGCCATCACACGTGGCGGCTCTCTTAGGAACAGCTAACGGTGCAGTCCGTGCAGCCATCACACGTGGCGGCTCTCTTAGGAACAGCTAACGGTGCAGTCCGTGCAGCCATCACACGTGGCGGCTCTCTTAGGAACAGCTAACGGTGCAGTCCGTGCAGCCATCACACGTGGCGGCTCTCTTAGGAACAGCTAACGGTGCAGTCCGTGCAGCCATCTCACGTGGCGTCTCTCTTAGGAACGGGTTTAACATGGACGACTCCACTCGCCAACATCGTTTATACTTTACGAGTGACTAGGCTAGCATGACATCCCATTCGCACAGTCTGCAGCAGACGCGCTCAGCTACAGTTTATTTCGAGTGTGGAGTTTATTAGATACTGGGCAAAATCACAGGCCACATATCACCTCTAAGGACATGAATTCCGCCGTATCGTTGCTTGCCCATAATGCGTTTAAAAATATACTGTAATAATTGTAAGTAATAGTGACCATTACAGAATATTTTTAAAATCAATTATGGGCAAAATAAACATTTTAAAATTCCAATGACACAACATTTTCGCATACTGGAAATGCCAACATTGTTTGCGTTGTTTAAGTATCAAGTTCCAATAGAATTTAACACGATTTTCATAATTAGATAGTATCGTTATACCTCATTTGTGTAGACGAGGCCGAGGGTGATTTTTGTTATCTTTGTCGAACAAAAATCAATCAATTCCACACACAACAACCTTTCTTTACCATCCCATTGCATGCATACTCCAGGCATGCAATCTTATAGTAGTCACGTGTAGCCAACGTCTGCTTGCATGTTTGGGAAAGCGGCTGTGAGCTCGTATCACCAACCCATGAATCATACTTAGTATTGCTTGTTTTAAACTGCGACTACAATTTTCAAAAGGCAGGTTTACAATTCGACGAAGTTGGTGAAAATCTGATAAAGAACGTAGGAGATAGAGACGGGAAGGCATTATGAATGACATTAAGTCACAGTGAGTTATGATAGCCACTACATACAGACAGCCGACAGAGCAGCGGCGGTCTGTGCCAACGGCCGCCACTTGTGACTTGCAGCTCGTAAGTTTGAACCCAAGCACACTTTGATTGAATAATTTCATCTAGTGCTCTCAAAACAGAACATCACGAGTAAACTCTCATAAGTAATTTATAAATTTTTTGAACATAGGTACAATAATGAATGATGTTATATAAAGATTGAATGGTGAGCTATGTTAAGCCAGAGGGCGTACAAATGTTTGTGATTTAGCAATCAAGCCAGCCAAGACCAAGCCTCGACAGTAAAATAAAATAAAAAGAAGCCTGGACAATAAAAAATATTACAAAGAATGACACACCCATCAAACCGCACTGGTCCCGCCCGCGTGGCATTTAATTTCTTTTGACTGTACTTACCCGTCAAAACGAGTAACCTAGATAATGTGGATAAGACACGAGTCTAAAACAGAAGAAGATCTAGCGGGGTATACAAGGGGGGGGGGGGGTCTTAGGGGATCAGACCGGAATAAATCTGTATTTCGAGCCACTCTCTCCCACAAAGAGGAGGCCTGTGTCACAGCAGTGGGAACATTATTGTATAGGTTAACAATGCTGTGCTAAATGTAAATAATATAATTCAAATGATAGGACCTCCTTCCGAGACAGTTCCTTCACAACACCGACCTATTAGCATGTCTTGCACAGTCGATAGTGTGCAAAGATAATGTTTGCGATACTGGCCACTTAGAAACGACTATCAGTAACATATTTATGGCATAACACGCCAGAGATAGCGAGCACAATGCTAAGGGCACACAGCAGAAGAGAGCGCGGCGGCGCAGCCTCACGTACGCTGATAACAGATAACAGCACCGACAGCGAGTGTCGTGTGATAATGCAGGCGCCACGCTGAGGAGGGCTTGGTTCTGATTGCGCTGCAGCGGGGTCTGTAGTTGCCACAGGTGCAAAGTAACACACGAGATGTTGATAAGGACCGCCGATCACGCAGAACACGGCGCGTATTGCAACTGCTACTCGGGCGCGTCTAGATACGTTGACATCACAGTGCGTATCAGATGCAAAGGTTTCATAAAATTCCTATTTCCTTTCTGTTATTCCTTTGATTCGGTCATACTCACAGATATGTCATACTAGTCTAGGGTCACCTTATCTTGTGCTGATTCAAAGTGAAATAATTTGCCAAAAACAGACGAGAACCTGTGGTGCGGTGCCGATAGCCCGGCTTGCGGCGATACGAGGCAGCATTGACCCAAATGGGCGTAAGTACTGTAGCGGAGATAAGATTGACACATCGCGTGTGTAGTGACGTTGTTAAATACACTTATAACGCGCGGCTCCCATTGAGCTATATAACTAGAGAAGCAAACCTCAATAAAATGTGTCAAAAAAGTGTAGCCACTTTATAAACGCGACGACGTAGCTTGGAAACCACTAAACATTTAAAAGTAAACATATATCTGTCTCACTTACACACGTCGTAAGATTATTACCGTCGCTTAGATTAGACAAAGACCGCAATATAAACATGCAATGACTGGATGGGGTTGCCTACCCATGCGAAATTTTACCTAACATTTGAAGCCATAAAAAGCGTTTTAGGTTAAGTTAAATTATTTTTTAAATATTTGAATTATGTATTTCTTATTGGATGTGTAATAGAAGTTTATAAATAATGAAAAGAATTAAGACATTTTCTTTTTGAATATTTTTTCTTTATTATTAATGAAATTTAATGATTTAGTAGGTAGCCAGTCAGTCCCTTTTCTCAGCAATCGGATTATTTCCACCCATTTTTCACGGCGTGCTGCATCTTTAGGCACCCTGCTACGTTGTTATTATTAAAAAATATTTAAAATCACTTATTCCATAAATTAAAAACTCCCACTAATGTGGGAAACTAAAACTAAGTTTTTAGTGGTAACACTGAACCTAATTTACAAAATTCTACATTTTATTGCGTTTTTACGTTGATATAAACACAGAGACAATTAATTTACGTGTGGAAAGTAATTCCGGTTAATTTATTATGTTTTTGTGATCTTGAATTGCACTCTTTCGCGATATTTTTTGTTGTATGTCACTCGGTTGACTTCGGTTGGCGTCACACAGAGCACTGAACTGACATTAGCTACGCTGATGGCTGTGGCCATCAGCCTAGTGGCAACGCCTTGGTGCGGTAATTGCTAATCTAGTGTAACATATATATCAATGGCGGCTCCTCAATAGATAATGGCAAAGAATTATCTTTAAACTATCTTGGTGCAGTACCTTAACTGCTTATAAATGCAATCTCTTTACATACAATCCGAATGCAGGCTGCAAATCCGCAGCCCAGTTGGGAACCGAATGGGAGGCGCAGCGTCATGACTGAACGCACTGCATACATCAGTTCGTTTGCCAGGCGTGGTGGACATGGAGGTTATGTAACTGAGAATAGTCTCGTTCAGTCAGGCTCAGGACGCTGCTGCTTCGCATTCGGTTCCCAACTGAGCTGTGCTATCGCCCTTGCTCTGAGTGTTGTTCTGTCATACAACACTATCTATTGTCCTTGCTTATAACATTAATTACAATTAAATTGTGGCGCTATCTACAACGCCACATGCGAAACAACTCGCCATACTGACGTCACGAAATCCTGCATCTCGCAAGCAGAGTTTACCGCGCAACTAGCATAGATACAACGGCCCGACATAAATCATCGGGCAGTTGCCCGCCGGACAACACCCGTATGGTAGGAGGATCCTCCCTTTTCTATGGAGGTTGAGTAAACTTTACACCCTGTTCCTCACACCTCTATAAGATGACCAGTTCCTTTTACCTCAGCGGGCAGTGTATAATATATGCAAACAACGGGCTGATCGGAGGTTCTATATAGAGGAACACTAGACACGTAACAGTAGACGAGAATGGTTGGACAGCTCAGTACTGAACAGTACTTCTGCAAATAGTTAAAATATTGAACAAGATTATTTGAATCGAGTGTGGTTTGTCGAAGCCATTAGAAGGCGACGGCTGAGAATTGGAGAAGTAAGAGCGAGTGTGGACTGGCGAGTACTGAGTGTGGCGACCTTGTCTGCGCTGGCCACGTAGTGGCAAGATGTGTTCAATCACAATCTGAATCATTTTCAAGGATATTGCTAATTAATTGCTTCTTATTAAATGTTCGAAAATGTTGTCTGCTGAACAACGCAAATAACTCAATGAATGTTGTTGAACTGTCAAAATGAAAGCCATTGCTACTGATAGTGTGTTACGCAATTAGCAGATGGTAGAGCGTGTGTGACAGGTGCACTCAGGCACTATCATCATTCCGATGGCGATGGTAACTACGATCAAGAAGGTACATACAATTAGCACGCAGATGGTAGAGCGTGTGTGACAGGTGCACTCAGGCACTATCATCATTCCGATGGCGATGGTAACTACGATCAAGAAGGTGCATACAATTAGCACGCAGATGGTAGAGCGTATGTGACAGGTGCACTCAGGCACTATCATCATTCCGATGGCGATGGTAACTACGATCAAGAAGGTGCATACAATTAGCACGCAGATGGTAGAGCGTATGTGACAGGTGCACTCAGGCACTATCATCATTCCGATGGCGATGGTAACTACGATCAAGAAGGTACATACAATTAGCACGCAGATGGTAGAGCGTGTGTGACAGGTGCACTCAGGCACTATCATCATTCCGATGGCGATGGTAACTACGATCAAGAAGGTGCATACAATTAGCACGCAGATGGTAGAGCGTATGTGACAGGTGCACTCAGGCACTATCATCATTCCGATGGCGATGGTAACTACGATCAAGAAGGTGCATACAATTAGCACGCAGATGGTAGAGCGTGTGTGACAGGTGCACTCAGGCACTATCATCATTCCGATGGCGATGGTAACTACGATCAAGAAGGTGCATACAATTTACTTGCACTTGCTGCTGCTGTGTGATTGTAAGAGATAGTATCTCTGCCCCAATTAATGATCTTTGACCAGTTCAAGACACACGGAGGATCCTATCCTGCCTCCCGACTTTCACCTAATAAATGCCTCTAGTCTTGAAGCATCCCAAGTTCTCATAAATACAGGAATTGAACATGAGGACGCGACGCCACAAGAAACGAATATCAACTTTTTTGTATGTACAGAGGCCAGCACATCAAGCTACCCCCAATCTGTCAGATTTTCCCAATTGATTATGAACCTTATTCCTTTGTGCTAAAGTTGAAAATCTATCAAAGAAATTTGACAGATTGGGGTAGGTTGACCTGCTGGCGTCTGTACAATGGTTGTGTGGACAACCGCAAAAAAAAAATACACATTAAAAAGTTGATTGGTTTTATTATCTACTGGTTTATAAGTTTTGGCTTTCACCGAATATACGATTTTGAGGGACGACGTACAGGCGTTTTGTCTGTTTGTTGAAAATGTTGAACGGTAGCTGCCGCTCTGTTGACGCGACACGAGCGTGTCGGTACACCGAGCACGTGTGGCGCCGCAGACGACGGCAACCAGCACAACGAATACAAGTACCAGACCACTACTGACATTGCACGTACCTAGTCCTTGTGGTCTACGAGCGGGGATTGAGCTGATGTAACTCTAGGTTAGATTTTAGAATAGTTACATAGACAATTCTTGTGATACATAGATGTCATGTGTGGACTGTGGAGAGCAGACTGTTGGTTTACTGTACGTCTGTCTGTACCTTCGAAGTTCGCGCTTCGGGGATTACATTTTAGCTTTCGGTCTGTGTAGCGAGTAGGTCCGAGGTCTGCACATCGACGGGCGCTCCTGTAGCTGTGTCGAGTGCGCCGTCTGCTCATCGCGTCAGTACTGATACACACGTTAAACACTCTTAGCACCGTATTACAGAACGTCACTCAATACTCAAGCATTACATAAAACTAGTTTCAACCAATCAAATGGCTTGAATCTAGTTTTAAGTAATGCTTGAGTATTGAGTGACGTTCTGTAATACGGGCCTAAGACCCTTCTCACTTCACGTTTCCCTTTCGTTTATACCATTGTTCCAGACGGTCAAGGGAAACAAACGGTGATTGGTTGAATGAAGTCAGCATGATACTGGACAGGTGCAACTTACGAGTTTCCAAGAGGCCGAGGGCATAAGGACCTCATGCTAGCTAGTGAAACTTGCCCAATCATTGAATTAAGTAAATGGAATTTAACCATATCGGGGAAAGTCAAGGGTTGTAAGGTGCCAAATTCGCTATATTTCTTTCTTTCTTTTATTTCTTCGCTATTATCTATTTTTGATTTTTTTAGATTCTCTGGAAATAACTAGGTCACTCTAAACTCTGTACTTGTATTATGTATTTAAAATCACTTTACATGTATGTGCCTTAAAAATGTGTGTATTTGTGTTGTGTCCCCAGCAAAGCAATAGTTTGGTGTGACGCCAACATGTTGGTGTTGGTGCAAGCGTGGTACCTGAGCAGCCCCTCCTTCTTCACCATGTGCCGGAACGTCTCGGAGATGGAGCTGTTGTTGGCATTCCGCAGAGACTGCATCCGAGTCTGCAACAAACGTACCAACAGTTACTCAACTATGTAATCGTACGAAAACCCAGGACTTCCCCCGACTACCAGTTACAAATGTGAACGAATGTTGCGTCGGTACGCATCAGGTCGCACGGCCGGCAGTCATGTGGTCTTCACACTACTTATTTACAACAAGGCGTTATATACCGGTCACTGTCCACAGTCCTCCATTATTATGTGTTTAACACAAGTGACACCTCAAAATTCTGTTTTACTGACAAACCTACAATTATTGTTAGATTCAACATAAAAAAGAAATAAACTATACAGTCTGTAATTCTCTCTTTAGCGAGTCTGTAATTTTTTCCAATGATTCTACACATCGATGAAAAATTACAGTTTCCTACACAGCAGTTCACTTAACGAACAAACAACATTTTTTAATCACGGGATATTAACGAGAAGCGTGTAATTTAGGCATCACTCGGTCCATGTGACCATAGAGCAGGTTGACATTGAGCCACTAGTTATATAAAGTCCTGCCAGCGGGATTGGCTCATTTGTGTCCGCATTTCTCTACGACAATGAGTTTCCTGGCGCTGGTTCTGGTAGCGGCGACACTGGCGACGGCGCAGGCGGTGGCGATGGACGAGGACATGGCGGAGCTGGCGCGCATGGTGCGCGAGAGCTGCGCGGACGAGACGGGCGCCGACATGGCGCTGGTGGAGGCGGTGAACGGCGGCGCCGACCTCATGGAGGACGCCAAGCTTAAGTGCTACATCAAGTGCACCATGGAGACGGCCGGCATGATGTCGGACGGCGAGGTGGACATCGAGGCCGTGCTGGCGCTGCTGCCGCCCGAGCTGGCGGCGCACAGCGCGCCGGCGCTGCGCGCGTGCGGCACGCAGCGCGGCGCCGACCACTGCGACACGGCCTGGAAGACGCAGGTGTGCTGGCAGAACGCGAACAAGGCCGAGTACTTCCTCATATAATGCATCACGCTCATTCTAAATCACTAATACAATCCGTTTGTTCAATTTTTTATAAAACATTTTGTTGATAATTATTGTGTCCAGACTAAAGTCCAGATAAATTACTTTTATTACCTATTAATTTTTATTTATAATAATAAATATGCCTATTCAATACACTGAATGGTTTAATTTTAATTACAATGGTAAACATTGAACTGCAAACACTTTTCCTCAAAGGAAAAAACATGAGATTAACTTGTGGTACCTTTAACGCCCGTCCACTATTAATAATGCATTGAAGTTTAACTAATGTGCTCACAGGTTCATTACACAATGTGACCACTTAATACATCTTTAATAAAATATTATTTTAATGCTATTCCTCAGTGTGATCCTGGTATGATAGACAGTAATTTTTTTTTCTTATTTTATTAAGTAGGAGTTAACAATTGACGTGAAATTTCATTGGTTTTTTTTTTTAATTTATGTATTTTGTTTTCTCTTCTACTCTTACACACATTATCTACGTCTCTTTTTATACCTCATATTGCAGGTATGCTGGAAGAAATTACATTAGAAATAAGCTTCACCTTTGTACAAATTTTTCAGTTCTGTTTATTAAATATGTGTGTACATAAATGGTTAAATAAAAGAATTAAAAAAATAAAGTAATATTTGGCATGCCTATGTCAGCTGCAGGTGTTGTCAGTGAACCGCAAACTATCATCATTACTTGCAAGTTTGGTAATTATCAGATGGTATTGGAAGATTTGACGGGCTACACTCGCTTTGATATTATTGCTTGGTTCATTCTGTGCCATCATGGATACAATCTATAAAAAATACATAAAAAGCACAATGAAATAAATTAACAATGTTTGAGAGTAACATACTGAAAAAAGTGTTTATTTATTTATTTATTTAATACTTCAAGCACATAAATGTACAGAGGCGGACTTAATGCCAAAAAGTCAAAAAGTTACACATTTTTCGGTGCAGTTCTGAATAGCCAAGTGTGCAGACTAGAATGTGCGATAAGGAACTTAGTTCCAAAAAAGCACAAACTTAACAAAACATTACACCTATATTCCACAAAGACATAAGACAGGGGTGTATAGTACACAAAACAATAATCAAACTAACCAAAAACACTAAGTACAGTCATTTCTGAAGGAATGTTGTGTTTGTGGTTTTCATTATGTTTCAGTGTATCATATTACAAAAATTTAATATGAACTCATCATCATCTGCCTAGCCTTTTCCCAACTATGTTAGGGTCGGCTTCCAGACTAAACGGATGCAGCTGAATACCTGCCTTACTTAAAAAGAATGTAAAGCCATGCCCTTTGGAGTTTAGGTTTCAGCATACAAACCCCCAAGCTGTTATAAAAGCTTTTAAAGATCTTAAAATTAAATCAACAGAAGATCTCTGGGGAATGTCTGCAACAGTATGTGGATATCATCGAAACCATTGCGCCCTAATTAGCTTTCATATTTAACACCAGTGCTGACCAAGGAGTTTTTCCGGATCTTATGAAACATAGTACAGTAGTTCCTTTGTTCAAATCCGGTGATAGTAAAGAACCCAACAATTATAGGCCTGTGTCAATTCTGCCAGTTTTCAGTATGGTGTTTGAAAAGTTGATGCTCAATCTGGATTGTAAAATCTTGCCAACACACACTAAAATACGAAAGTGGTTATTAATCGAACAGTTCACCAACAAAGAACTGCAAATTTTATTAAATTTAATCATAGCATAGCAACAAGAATGGCAGCCCAATCAAAACTAATAGTACCGAGATACAAGAACTATTACGGGAAACGAACGAACGCTTATTTAATACCTACTCTAATTAATGATGTTCCAACAAAAATCAAATCAGAAATAACAAACAATAACTATAAAAATAAACACAAAAAATTCTTTGATTCTCTTTGAAAATGCATCATGCTGTATAGATTTCATTCAATAAGTGATTAGCATCTTCATTTTGTACATTATGGTTGTTATTTACTAACTACCTCACATTTTTTTTTTTTATAAACTAAGTCTATACTAATATTATAAAGAGGAAAGGTTTGTATGTGTGTTTGTGACGAATTGGCTCAAAAAGTAATGGACCGATTTAAAAAATTCTTTCACCATTTGGTTGCTACAATGTCACTGATTAATATAGGCTTTTTGATTGCGAGAGGAAATGAAATGTTTGAAAAGTAAATCTCCGCCCGTGCGAGGCCGGGACGGGCCGCTAGTATATTTGTATAGTAACATAACTAAGTATTAAGTTAGTTTTAAGATTTGCTAGTGTGTCAACATCCGGACAAACCTATTGAGGTTTTTGTGATGTTTATGTTTGTATTTTGTTTTGTTCCATAATTAATAAACAATAAAAAAATAAATAAAAAAAAATGTAGGGCAACTGCTTATCTGACCTCCATAACCCAGTTACTGGGTAATACGATACCTCTTGGTAAGACTGGATGTCAGACTTTCGGGCTTCTTACTTCCTGTAAAGACTGTCAAAGATCACAAAAAAGAGCCAGAACCAACGGCTTAATGTGCTTTCTGAGGCACAGAGTTATGTAAAAAAAGTCACCCATCCACAGACCAATACCAACCAAGAATTTAGCTAACTTGGGAAACATTAAGTTCAAAACTGGGCCTAATTGCCATCAGCTGAGATATTGATACCGAGACACAAGTCCTATTAAATTAAACTGGTAGTAGAAGATCCGAACCTAAATCGACCTTCACTGAGCTGATAATAGAATAAAACTTATTTTATAATAAATTTAGTGTATGAGAAAATATATAAAAAATGGGTTTGCTAAAAAATTCCTGGACAGAATATTTAAAAAAAAAATGATTCTTCATTTTTTGCAGACAACCCTATATCAACATGTCTGCAATAAAACAGTGCTTATGTTGATATAATTTTTTTTCTATTATCCAATCAAGTGAAAGTAACTGGCATCGACATACCTGCCTATACCTGGCAACCCAGTAGTTCGTCCACATACATAATAGACAACCCAACATCTGCACATTCTATGTTTTATACTTTAAGTCAGGATAAAATTTTCTTATTATCTTGATATTGCAACATTTAATGAAAAATATATTTTTTTTTTAATAATTAAAAATATTCTGTGCAGGATTTTTTTTAGCAAACCCATTTTTAATATATTATTATTATATTATCTCACATTTCTGTCCCACTGCAGGGCAAATTCCTCCCCTTCCCTCCTTCCACTTATCCATATCCAGTGCTGTTATGCGCCAATCCTTGTGGAAAGAGTCAAATTCATCCCACCATCTCATTCTGGGCCTACCGCAGTGCCATTTACTGCTGTTTGGGACCCATTGTATAGTTCTTTAGACCATTTTTAACATATTTTCTAATATACTAAATTTATTATAAAATAAGTTTTATTATTATTCTATTATCAGCTCAGTGAAGGTCAATTTAGGTTCAGATCTTAGACTATGGTATGAAGTTGCTACACAAGCTTCAACTATAGAAAAGCTACATAGATTTTGTGATAGTGAAGTGTTATGTTCTCTCACTGACAGATTATAGATTGCATTGAAACTGAGAGGTGCCCACATTAGAGGAAATCAACATGTTATTTATATAATGACATAATGTAAGTTAATGACAGAATAAATAAATAAATACATTCATTTATTTCACGTAAATAACACCCATTGCCACACAACATAAATGAATAGAAAACATAATAGAAAAATCAAATCAAATCAGTCAAAAAAATCAGTAATAAATGCACTAACACAATGCGCTGATTCTTCCTATTTGTACAAAGCATAGTTTCCCTTTATTACTACATTGCCATTGTGCAATACTAGATATGGTATAAAAACAACAAATCCTGACAACTAAAACTCACTACTGAAAGGTGTCCCACAGATTATGACTACCCATGCATTAAGAACAACATTGAGACAGGCTCACCACTCACTACACACCAGTCTCAGGCAACTGCTACCTCATAGTAAATAACAAGTGATCATGTATCAAGGTCATGTTTGTTATGTGTAAAACTACTGATTTTGGTGGTAAATTCTGAATGATTATGTCATTGCAATTATGTTTAGTTAGTTGAAATTACGTACAGGCATGTCCATCTATGTACTGCAGTATACAATTAGGACTTTAATGGACTGACAATATTCAATTAGAGTAGTTACTATGAGATTTATGCTGGATAATAATGTGTTTAGACATTGCTTATTAATGTAGTCAGTAAAAACCAGTTTAATGGCCATGTAGTAATGTTTGAAATAACATTAGAATGAAAATTGCAATAAAATTAGAGGCTTAGGGGTTAACAAACAACGTGTAAAGGTCAAAATATTGGGCTCGTCGGAACATTTGTGACTGTGACAGTCGGTGAATAGGTAATTGACTTGTTTTTACATAACGAGAGATCGCAAATTGGTGGCGTAACAGGCCAGCCCATAGAACTGTCACGCTGATTAGGTTAGTTTGAATGGCAGCCAGCAGCAGCCCTGCTGCCCCGCCGGCTGCTGCCCATGCTTACCTTTACGGAGTCGAGCGG
Source organism: Globia sparganii (assembly GCA_949316385.1). Taxonomy (NCBI): domain Eukaryota; kingdom Metazoa; phylum Arthropoda; class Insecta; order Lepidoptera; family Noctuidae; genus Globia; species Globia sparganii. The sequence goes on from OX438675.1 coordinate 148,275, forward strand.
GTACATTACGCAATGCTCCATCACCCCTGCTATTGCTCCGGCAGTCATGTGTGTGACGGAGTTTTGGGTCGGAAGGGTTTCATAGTCCTCAAAGTTCATAATACTCACTGAATACTGACACTCAGCACAAAAAAAACACTGCAAGAGGAAAATTTACAGGGGGGCTACGATTTAGATTTACCGAATTAGAAGTATCATTTTCACTAACTATTTTTATCACAAGTCATCCGAAATTTAGAACAATCAAAATTATTCCAGCGACTCTCAAGCACGCGCGACTTTTGCGGTATCACAGACTACTAAGAAATAGAATTTTCATGTCATTGAATTCGGTCTTTTAACATCTGTGAGACAGTGATGTCCATTCCTCTAGAAACAAAAATCGACTACAATGAACAAATATAATCGATATGATAATGTTGTAATAGAATTATAACGATATAATAAAATACTACATAGCTTGATTACCTACCACGTAAATGGGTGATAAATACTAATTTTCATAAAGAATGCCATGTATGTGTATACTTATGTTTTGGATAAATAAATGATTTATCTGTCTATCTATTTAATAATAAAAGTATAATATTCAATTAGTCACCAGCTCCACGAGTGGGAGAACAGCGGTAACTGTCTCGTCTCAGAGATGGGCGGGTGGGTAAAAATGGGAAGGTGGAAATTGGAAGGAAAGGTAAAACAGGTAAAAATGAAAAAATACCCTTTTTTACCGGGTTTTAGTAAAAAATACCGGGTAAAAAATGAGTACTCTCTATAAATTATTTAAGATAAGATTTATTTATTTCTGAGTATATGGTACAGACGCCAGCAGGTCAACCTACCCCAATCTGTCAGATTTCTTTGAAGGATTTTCAACTTTAGCACAAAGGAATAAAGTTCATATTCAATTGGGAAAATCTGACAGATTGGGGTAGCTTGATGTGCTAGCCTCTGTACATTAAGACCAATGGCTTCGTCATCAATACTACGATCTACACCGTTAATTTTGATCATTGATGATAAAATATTGATTTTAAATCTCAAAATTTAAATGTCAAAAATAGGGTTTCCAAATAATTATAAATTGATTATTACCACATTTTTATCAAAAAATGTAAAATGCCTAAAATATTAACAAATTTAATTTTCCATGAAATCAGTAATGTTAAAATATGTCTTGTCTGAAAGACATATTTTAACATTACCGATCTGAAAGTTTCGCAGTCTTTTTAAATATTGCCATATTTAAATCTTTACAGGCCTTGGGTAATTTATTAAATATTTTCGGTGCCATGCACTATGCAGCAGACACTTTTCGCATCTGTGACTGTGATGTCTTACTTAGACCTTTGAATAGTTTTAACACCAAAGAGTACACGCTACACGTACTCAGAACCACAGAACAGAAAAAAACAGTAGAAGTCGCATAGCGCTTCGTTAGTATCGGAACCAGCGTACCCAAACTCACACAAATACAGGTTAATTGTATTTCGTAACACGAAGAAATCCTTGGTGTAATTGGTTGTTTAATATTGAATGAAAGTAGGAAATATGTCAGAAGTCGCTTATTTGAAAATAAACCACAGTTATATGACGATAGAGTTGTATATTGTCTACTTTTTGTCAAGTATTTATTACCTTTTTCGTTTAGACCGCACACGGAATAGTTTAATGAGCAAGTTACGCTACTCGCCGCTAGATGTCACTATAGTAAATGCATTCGATTTAAAGCTCTATTTCGTTACTGATAAGATTGATATTTACGTAACAAGATTATTACTATTCGCCCTCCTCTAGGGATGTACCACTGTCGCCATGTCGTTGACTTATTTATCGACATTCCGTTTTATTTTCAAACAAAATACAGTCGACGGCTAGAGTCGATAAATATTATTATTAAAAACGATTAAAGTTTCTAAAAGTAAGTATAAATTAATACAAATTAAAATGAAATAATAGTTTAATTAATTACTTAGGTAAAACAGCTAAAAATAAAAAAATACACAGATTATTGGCCTTGAAATATCACGTACTTGTTAAGAAGTTGCCTTTTTGTTAGTTTTATGTTAATTTTAAGTAGATGGTGTATCCGCACATTAATGTAGCGTTCTGTAATGGCTTTTATCAAGTCAGTTACATGGTTTGATGTGGGGAATTCTCCAATTTGATGAAAATTAATATCTTCGAACAATTTTTCTCCAATAAACTTTCTTAAGATTTTGGACATTAATTCTTCTTTTCTAAATAGTTTTCCATCCATAGATCTAATGACAACTTCAGCCACTTTACAAATTTTAATCATGTCCCTTGATGGATATACAAGCCCACCTTTATCTTTGGCTAAAATAAACTTATGTAAAGAAGTGCACTGATTTGAAATGAGAGCGCCAACACAGACATCGCAATGAATTTTCTTCATTAAGATTCGGGCAATGTAACCTGCAATATGCACTATTGCTTGAGAACTAAATTGAGAAATGGTTTTTAAAAGTTCGCCGATTTCTTGCTCTTCTGTGTTGTCTTCTGTCCAATCGTCCTGTGTTAAATCTGAATTAGGAGATGTTTTATTTATACGATCTACCGCGGATGAACAGTTCAGGATAGATAATTGTTCCAAAGCAGTACAATTCCCTGATCCGAAATCTTTCAATTCCACATGAACCAACAGTTTTTTATATGCTGCGACAAACTGTCTTGCTGTCGGATTATTATTTGATCCACCGTGTGCCCTAATATTTCCGAACAGTAGTTCCAAGTGATCCTGACTTAATTTGTAAAATGGCAGGTATATGATAATTTGTTCTTGGATGAGGCTTGAGTAAAGATATTTTAACGCTTCAGCGCATCCTAGGAACCCAAGGAATCCGGTTTTTCGGAGACTATTTGTTATAAGAACGCCATTTTCCAGTTTCAAATTTGAAATGTAATCACAAGCCATATTCAAATAATCGAATATTTGAGTTGCGTTGCCCTCATTTAAAGCCTTCTTAAAACCATACTGATGGAGATTTCGTGAATTAAAGATGTCGAACAAATTATTGATCAACAATATAAACTTTTCTGTGGCCTCACTTTCTTTAAATGCCACAATTCGTAAGTCTTTACGGCAAAACTGCATAGCCTCCGCCACGCTTAAGCTAAAAAGCTGTGTTGCCAATTTAACTTTCATCCTTTGATTTTGAAAGTTGATATGGCGGTGTCTGAGTTTATTTGACAGATGGAACTTTTCATTTTCTTGTATTTTATTTAGTTCAACTAAATATTGCCACTGCAGTTTGTTTCCCTCTTTGTCGACTAATATTTCATACATCTGAAACGTATTTCGTATGAGCTTTATCATATGGCATGGGTCTAATATGACGACAATCAGTTCTTTTGTGACTGGATGTTCAAATTTCACATTTCTGTTTTGGAAAGAACAACCTAGATGTTGTGCCATTGATAAATTGGCTGCACATCCATCAAATGTCAATGCGACAATTTTGATGCCTATATCGTGGATCCGTTCAATGCATTGCTTAACAAGCTCACCGCGTTGTGCTCCTGTGATTCCATCTACCAGGAAAAAGGCTACAGGAACCTTAAAATTATGGTTTATGGCCGTTATTAAAAAAACTAAAGCTTCTTTGGCTTCTGCTAGGTGGTCACCATTTAAGCCGGTACCCATGTCAATATATCCATGAAATTTCTGTCCATCCCATTCAATTCTTCGACGTATAGCCATTTCATCAATTACCAATGTAGCTAATAACGGATGGTTTGATGAATCTGCTTTATGTTTTAAAGCTATAAACGACTCTTTCGTAAAACCTGGCTCGCCGCCTATATTTGCATACCATTTTTTTAATGTTTGTGGATGAGGCAAAGAACTGTTAAATGTACTACGCACATATTTATATGCTTTAGGTGAGTAATAATGGAGGGTGAGGGCAAAACTGCGTAGTTCTGGTGAGTACAGTTGTTTTGAAGTAACGCCCGATTCTAGGTTTCTAAATTGTCGAGAAACCAAATCTTTGATCTGTAAAATGAGAAAAGAATATCATTAAAAACCAATTGTTAAGTGCGTGATAGATGACGCATTTCACAATCATGCCACTCCGAAGGCTCGTAGGCTTACATAATGGCTTTAACCCTAAAAATGCAAACAAAGATCAATCATATTGTTGACTGAATTGTCTAGTCAACAACAGTGAAAGAGACGCAATCTAAAATAACGTAATAGGTACTCACCTTTACATTAGTGTTTTTTAGATTGCTGATATTTTCATTAACTATAGAGAATTTTTCTTCTAATACCTTTAAAACGTCTTCAATTTTGTTTACTTTTTTTTTTAGTCTGCGATTTTTAGCTTTTAATTTACCGATTATCAAGTTCTTTCTCTTAATTTTACTTTCCTTCCACCGTAACAGACCTTGTAGTTTTCTTTTTCGAGGAGTAGAATCTGGTAAAGTAGTATCTAATGTTTGTTTTTTTTGAGGGGGAGTTTTTGTTACATCATCATGTTTTCTTTTATGTTGCATAGGTAGCGAGGATACTTCCAAACTTGGTCCTGCTCCCACATAAATTGATGCATCGCTTTTAGCGACATTTTGCGACGCATCTGACTGTACGAAAAAATAACAGTAAATTTTATGTCAATCTCATTAGTACGCAGTAGTAGTATAGGTGTGCAAAATAAGAAAATTTAAATGAACCGCACGCCACAGTGGCTTTGCAGTCGCGTGCGGTTCATTATGTCATAGCATAATTGTATTTTTGTAGTACAATATTTACAATTGAGTTCGAGTCTTTTAAATTAATAATATGTATGTATATTCAAGTCTGTTACTCATTTCGTTAAGGTAGGTCCGCAAAGTTAGCCCGCGAAATTCAAATTTTCTTACGTTTCTTGTAATTTGCTGGTCAGTCTGGTTGTATCTTCATCAAAATGTGATTCGCGACCATAAAAAGTATATATTTACAGAATTATAATCTATACTTATAATAAACTAGCAGACCCGGCCACGCGTTGCTGTGGCTAAGGTTTACTTTATTATAAACTAGCTTCTGCCCGCGACTTCGTCCGCGTAAATTTTTTTTGTTTCCCGGACCCACCCCGTCGCAACGTGTCGCCGGCCTGCGCTATTACTTCGTTTTCGCTTGGCGAAAACTTCAGACTTTTTTTCTTTTTACTCAACTCCTAAGGGTCCTAGCGTCAAGTTTAATAGAATATAGCCTTCCTCAAGAACTGGGCTATCAAACGCAAAAATATTTTTATATATGCGACCAATACTTCCAGAGATTTAGAGCTTTCAAACCGTGTTTCAAACAAACAAACTCTTCAGCTTTATTATTAGTATTATTTTAAAACTATGATATCTCCTAAGATATACATTGAAATCAAATGATGTCAGAGGCAATTTTGTTCAAAATTAAATACATGTGATGAATAACGTATTTATTTGGATAAGGATTAATACCATGTTTATAAAAACACCTTCGCAAATAATGCATTATTTTAGAACAAATTTGGTTAGCATAAAAGAGGTTATTGTGAGCTAACCTTAAAAGATAGACATATGCTGTCGCGGACTTTTTTTTAAAGCTTTTAAAGGGGAACAATTCTGTCATATATAATTTTAGCGAAACTTTAACCGTTTTCGTAGCGCACGCAGCGGAAGCTCTCAATAGGAAAAAAATCCCCCGATTTTGAAACATTCTTCATTGGTGCTCCGCTCCTATTGGTTTTAGCGTGATGATATATAGCCTATAGCCTTCCTTGATGAATGGGCTATCTAACACTGAAAGAGTTTTTCAAATCGGACCAATAGTTCCTGAGATTAGCGCGTTCAAACAAACAAACAAACTCTTCAGCTTTATAATATTAGTATAGATCTGTAGAGAGGTCAATTCTGTACATGAAATATATTTCCAAAATAACTATCAGCGGGTGATAAGTGATCGATACTGACGCCAAAAATGCAATCAGTAAAATTTTTGTCTGTCTGTCTGTCTGTCTGTATGTTCGTTATAGAAACAAAAACCACTCGACGGATTTCAACGAAACTTGGTACAATTGTTCTTCATACTCCTGGGCAGGTTATAGTATACTTTTCATCACGCTACGATCAATAGGAGCAGAGCAGTGAAGGGAAATGTTGGGAAAACAGGATTTCTTTTTAGGTGAAGTAGTAATAGGTTAGTAGTAGTTAGTTAGTTGTAGGTAAGTTTTGGTTAATTTATGTTCAGTTTTTTTTAATATTAAGTAGGTAAAAGCGTAGGTACTTTTATTAATTATACGTATAGGTATTATTAATTATAGTAGTTATAGGTATTTAGTTTTAAGTGAAGTAGGTTTTATTATATATTAGACGTAGTTATATATTTTTAGTTATTCAAGCCCCAAGCGGACACCGGCGTCCGCCCGCTATTGTCTTGAAAAACGCGTTGAATGAGAAATACGCGTTCTCAAGAATCGGCAGAAGAAAGAGCACATCGGTTAAACTCTATGAGAGTTAGTGCCTCAATTTCCGGAAGTCATTATTCCACGCAGACGAAGTCGCTGGCAAAAGCTAGTCATTAATATATTCCTCTAAGTTAGATTTGTTCTCTGTCATGTTTTCATGAAAAAATCATTGAATAGAAAATTTTGATTTCGCGGGCTACACTACGGATCTACTTTAGGGAGCTAAAATCATAGAAGAATCGCGGTACAACAACATGTGTTATAAAACCGTAAAAATTACCAAATTCCATACATTTCATACAGAAATTCTGCCCTCGTAACAGCAAATGCAGTAATCGACATTTTTACGATTTTCCGTTTTTGTCAAAATTGACATGGGGACACTTCAAGCATGGGGAGACTTTGTATTTTTATCTACCTTTTTCGTAACAAAACATATAAGTTTTATATCAGTTAAAGTAGAGATTAAAAATAAACACTTAAACGTGTTTTTCTCGAAACCGCCATTTTGCAAGTACTGCATTTGCTGTTACGAGGGCAGAATTGTCCTTAGGACAAAATAAATAATGATGTACCTACTTGGAAATGTATGATTTTTTGTTTTGGCACCGCTGTGTCTGCTAGGTATTTTTTTCCACTTTTAATTAAAAAATCTACTTCTACGAAGTGATCCGAACAAATAGTGCTAGTTTTTGCTGGAAACCAACTTTGCCTTCCAGTCGCTTCAATCCATTTTTCTTTCCTATCTGGATTCTTAGGAAATCTAAAATCACAAAATAATACGAAACCCACTTTTTATAGGTTTGAGACTTTGTGAATTACACTTGTTCGATTAACCTTTTCTCGATTACAATATTACTAATACCGCACACAGGGTTAAATTTATCCCGATATTTATCATAGAACAGAGATTTTAAGTTTAAAATATCGATAACTCATTATCGATAACGGTAATCTCTAATTGAGTAGCTGACTGTGACGTATGCATAGTTGGAATCTTCGCGAAAAATATGTTTGAGTTTAAAAGAAAGTAGACCTTAAATTGAACAACTTAAAGTCAACTTTTACTTGTCTTGTTTAATAAAATATTGTTTTTCAAATTTTAATCGAAATAAAATCAATTAAGTCTTACCGATGGTATGATATACCTGCATTTGATAAATTTTTGGTTCTGCTATCGTGTTTACATTCTAAAACAGCACAATAGGGCATTTTTGTATTTTTTTTTAAGTTCTTTTTACTGTGACGGTTGTAACTAGACTGATATGCGTGATGTGGGCGTGGAAGCAGACATATGCGGAACTCCGCAAAGCTCGGGGTACGCGGGCCCCGCCTACTTGCGACTTCTACTGTTTTTTTCTGTTCTGTGCTCAGAACGGAGACTTTCGAGGTCACATAAACCTCGCTTGGTAACGAAACCATGGAGCGAATTTAAATCGACCAACGCCATCTACCAAGACATGAGGTAAACTTTTCCTACAACTTGGTTTAGGTTCAGTTACATATTAAGACGTTAACACTCGTTGACTCAATGAACGCACAGGAAGAGGATAGGTTAAGTATAAAATAACCACAAAATTAATCGGAAATGCAAGTTTATTACTTTAAAAGCATGTAGTCTTCACATTAAAAATCACTGTTAAATTCCCCACATACATCCCTCTAATTCCGCATAAATATAATGTACGAAGTGATAGTCGTATCATCGTGCGCGACCAAGTATAACTCGCGGGAAGACGGCTCGTCCCGAGTGCGCCACACGTGTGACACGCGCGCTACAAGTGCTACACGCGCGCCACACGTGTGACACGCGCGCTACAAGTGCTACACGCGCGCTACAAGTGCTACACGCTACACTTGCTACTAGTGCGGCACGCGCACCGGGCGGCCGCGCCGCACTCTATTGTATAAAAAGCGGAACATTCTCTCGAACCAGTTCGGGAGCGTACACCGGTATACATACATATACTTAGTATTATTACAAAATAAACTCTATATATACATCTAGATGCAATTTAATATAAATAATTTAACTCGTTCTCTCATTCGCATACATTACATTGAAAGCTGACATTGCTTATCATTTATTCAATAGTAGTAGTTTCGTGAAGACATAATATTTCAAATCGATTGGTAATCGATTACAGCGTCCGCCTGGGACATTGTTTGCTGCCTAGATATTAGCTCAGTGAAGGACACTTCATACCTATGCAAGTAATAAATACATAAAATATGAGACTTGGTAAGATGATTAAGTTCAGGACCGACAAAGTTAATACTCGCACGCACATTATGGTCAGCGCAGACAGAAAGGAGCGCAGCAGATTTTATTAAGGCACTCGAAAATCAACTTTAATATTATTGAAATAAAGGCGCGCGTGCCTTCCCGCGTATCCTCGAGGACGCGCGAGCATTTTTGTCAGGTTCAAGCATATATGCACTTTATTTCAATAATTTAAAGTTAATTTTCGAGTGCCTTAATAAAACGCTCCTTTCTGTCTGCGCTGCGCTGACCCTTACTGACATTCATGTAAAACGTTTGCAGCTGACAATAATAAAGAGCTGGCACGTGGCGTGCGCGGCGCGGCACACTCGCACTGTACTACATCCGTTGTCGGCATCACTTATCACTCGCCATGACAAAGTGAAACAGTTACATGTACAGTCAGCAAAGGAGATAAGTATGCAGGGTCGTCGAATATAGTTGAAGTTTACTAAGAAACCGATTGATATTTTCGAATGAAATTTAATTTGATAAATTAACTGTTTTTATTCGTACACATCAATCGGTTTCTTACTAAACTTCAACTATATTCGTCGACCCTGCCATACGTATCTCCTTTGCTGACTGTACCGTAACTCGATCCTATAGCTTGATACATATTAACATAAGGCTAATTGAACAGCTCATATTATTATGTTCTACAAACGATTACGTATTAATTAGTAAGTATTTAGTTTAAATAATCTGAGCACTATTTTAAACTTGATTGAGTAGATTTTTCTAATAATTCCTTTGATCCGGTAGAATCAACCCGCGTTAATAGCACAAATTACGAAATTAAAAAATAATGATCGCTTTATAAAAACTAGACAATTAGTCGTAGAGTAGGATTGAGATACGAAATTCGTGAAGATAATGATAAAGTTCGTAATAAAGCTACGCAGTGATACAGTGTTAGCTGATTGTAATGACATAATTATACCACGCGCTCATCACCACGGCACATGTCGACGTGTTCAAGTGAGCGTCGTGGTGCGGACCGCGACGGGCGGCGCCGAGTACGCGGCTGTGCACTCGTCACGTAATGGTAACAAATTAGGCATCTTAATTACTGTAATCTATCTACTCTTACGCATACCTTATCATATACATGTTATCTGGTAAGCCATCGAATGCCGAATGAAAAACAAGAATACAATAGGTACTTTGAATATAATTTCGTCTATATTGCAACCAAAAGTAATATCTGCCTAGAATAAAATTAAAAACAACGACGTAATTATAAGAGAGTGCGGCGCGGCGTCGCGGCGACGTCACGCGCGCGCCGCCCCGCACACACACGCACACACACACACACCCTCACACACACACACACGCCAGCAGTCCGTGACGTCACGCCGTTCCTGCGCCGACCAGTATCATGTAGCTGCTCTCGTCGGAGTCGCCGACACAGAGGAGCGGCGTGCGTCTGATCGCGCGTCGTTGGTGCTGTACATATTATGACATTTTATTTGTGTTCTGATTTCTAATCTAACATTAAAACGATAGAATCACGATCCGTTCCCGGCACTCACCTCGGTAAAATAAAATAATCGTCCACTACCCACAAAAGCTACACTTATAGCTACCGATACATAGCGATATAGTCATCTATGTCCCAACTTAAAGTCTAAATCAAAATATTTATCTTACATATCGTAATATATTTGGTTCTCACTAAATTAAAATGAATTCAACGCGCCCACACAAAATCACAATATACAAAATGGAGCTGACAATACAACAATTAATAAAATTAAACTTCGTATACCTAATGACGTTCCCAGTCCGCATACAAAAATTCAATTGAATATATCCAATAGTTTAGTAGCTTTAGTCAATGGACATTTTCATTTTTAAAATTTTCTACATGATGTATCTGTTAACAAGCCAGCATCGACAGGTTAAAGACATCTGCAGTTAAACACAACATGTTGCCAGCTCGCTAGTTTAATAACCTTCGCCAAATTTGTTCTTAAACTTTATTTCCCGATGCGAATTAATGCATATTATACCATATGCTTGAGACATAAGAGTCACGGTCATGCAAGCGGAAGTTATTACTTCCTACAAATGTTAATTTTTTTACAAACCTGAAAAAAGGGGTACCCGGCACACTGACCTGGTACCATTTTCTGCAGATTTCGGCCATGTGTTTGTTGGGTCAATGATACCGCGCTGTTGCCGCAATATTTAAATGGCGTTCTTTTTTGTTTACACTTTTATATAAAAAAGAACACTTCTTCTTTTTTGTTTTACTTTTTTTCACTTCTGTTTAATATGTTAGAAAAAATAACTTTTTTTTAAATCAACGTTAGGATTTATTTATTGTTGTCTTGTCATCTCTAAATTGTATATAATAACATATAGGTATCCGTATATATCTGATTTATAAACAAGGCATCGTCGGGCGAGCGAGGGCTCCATGAGCTCCTGCCGCCCGCCCTCGCTACGCTACGTAAATATATTATTATGTGAACGCTACAATATCATCGCTAGCCGTACAGTAACATCGATATCGTAGTGATCGTGAGGAGAGCCTCAACACAGACGTCGTATAAATAATAACAACAAAGTACTCGCGCGGCACACGCGGCTGGCCCTCCTGCCGCACGCGCGGCTATGTAGTGAGAGACTCGTCGACTGTCGGATCTTTCGTTTGCAAATTTGTAATATCAAATGAACTCTGAGCATTTAATAATAATTAAGACGTGCGCAATAGGCGAGCGCGCGTGCAGCAGCGGGCCCGTGCGTCGAGTGTGTCTAGAACAGACGCGCGCGTCGAGTGCGCCTAGAACAGGCGCGTGCGTCGAGTGTGTCTAGAATAGGCGCGCGCGTCGAGTGCGCCTAGAACAGGCGCGTACGTCGAGTGCGCCTAGAACAGGCGCGCGCGGCGCTTGAGCTCGTTGCGGCGCCACTGCGGCAGGCGGTAGAAGTCCTGGCGCCCGATCTGCAAGATCGCTTCGAACTCCGCATCCGACAGGTGCCGCTGGGAACAAACACACGTCTTATTAAACGAACAAAAACTCGATAAATCGCTTACTTAAAAAAAACAATTAATTTTAAACAAAAATGTGTCTTTTGACTATCAAAAAAATATCACCAAATTATTATAAAAGATCCCCGTCGTCGTTCAGTGTTTTATGTTTATTGGAACGAAATTCCATAACTTCCACTTGGCGCACACTTGGCGAACGAGAACTAGACCAAAAGAGCTCTCATTCGCACAGTGTGCAAAAGCGAAAGGAACTTCGATCCCATCGCGTGTCCCACTCCCGCGACGTTTTTCGAATTTTTCTTTTCTTTTTCACATAACAATTTAAAAAAACATTTATACCTCGAGATTGAGGCGGTCGACGTCGGGCGGCAGGCGGTAGTTGGTGATGAGCAGCAGGTGGTAGGGGTAGAGCTTGGCGGGCTCGTGCAGCAGGTGCGACGTGGCCATGTTGGGCAGCGAGCGCCGCACGCCCGTGGCGCCCACGCCCACGCCCACGATGGCCGAGCCGTGGCGCCCGCCCACGCCCACGCCCACGGCGCCGCACGCCGCGCTGCTGCCGCGGGTCACCACGCCACCGTCCGTGGTCTGGGCACAGGGGCGTGTTAACATTTTAGTGAAACGTAGCTAATACTCTCGTGAGTTTTACACGTTTTGTTTAAGTGTATTCAAATCTGTGTAAGATAGCACTAATTTAAGCAATTCTGGATAATCGCCGCAGGATAAAAGCAAGTTGATTGAACCTTTGGTTCAAGCTAAATAAATGATTATATTTTTACACGTCAATCATATTTTTAAAAAAAACTTTTTACAAAAAAAAAAATACAACCGACTTCCAAATAAGACACTACAAAATGAAAAATTACTTTTAATTTCGTAAGTCGGTGTTGTTGGTATCGCATTTTGGTTGTTTGCCATCGACTTCCGAAATTAAAGTTATTTTTCAATTTATAGTGTCTTATTTGGAAATTGGAAATCGGTTGTTTTTTTTTTATTTATTTATTAAGGTACACCAACAGCTTCTATGTAAAAAAGTTGTGTGTTTATGAATGTTGTGTGTTTTTTGTAAAAAAGTTTTTATTTTTCACTTTTTAAACCCACACAAATTTGTATAACACTACTTGCTATGTAAATATCAGTGACAGGAAGTTATTATAACATCATCAATATAAACTAAGTGGCAAAAATATGTATTATTGAAGCTGACTCAAAAACTACCCAAGCAAAGTTAATAAAATTTAAACATGGGAGACATTCTGATCCATTAAAAAAAGAATTTTTGAAATTGATTTACAATTATCGGAGATATCGCGTAAAAAACATAAAATAAAAAAACATACAGTCCAATTGAGAACCCCCTCCCTTTTTGAAGCTGGTTAAAAACTAGATGAGGTCGGCGTTTCCTATCTGACTACTCTGAGAAGAAAAACCAAAACAAACTCAGAGGTCACAGTCTCTTTTAAAGTCCAGACATAATCTTGGTCAGATCATGTAGATTGCTGCCTGAAATGGTCTTTTGAAGAAAGAGCCACACAGATTGAGTGGATCTGTCCAGTCAGTGCACGCATTTGTCAGTAAGAGCTTAACTCAAAACTTAAGGAGCTCAACGATTCAACGAACAATACCAAACAAAGGTCATTTGGGAAGGCCGCATAAATTACTCAAGCTGCCAGACCATGACTAAAACTAACTGAGAAAAAATAAAGACAAAAGAAAATTAACCCACATAGTCTTCACAATCATAATACTTTACAAAGTAAATATTCATGTCACTGTATATGTAAAATTTATCAATGTCAATGTGTATATAAAAATCCGGAAATAGTTTTGGTCCGATCATTTTGAGGACCATGTAGATTAGTATCTGAAATGGTCTTTTGAGTATAGAACCACACAGATTTGAGTGGACCTGTCCAGTTAATGCACGTATTTGTCAATTATCGTGCAGCTCAACTCAGAACTTAAGGAGCTCAACGATTAGACGAACAATACCAAAGAAAGGACATTTGGGTAGGCCACATTAATTACCCAAACTGCCAGACCATCAGTAAACTGAAGGGAACAAAAAACAATGACCCACATAGTCCTCACATTCACAATAATTGGATCGCTATTGGAGCATTCAACGCTTGCAGACGTGCTCATCAATGCATAATATCAATAAAATAAATTAACGCTTGAATAAACAGTGACCTAGTTATAGTGATTTAGCGTGTTATACAAATAAACATTATAGTGATAAGTTAGAAAAATGGACTGACTGCATAATATACTTTTACAAAGTGGTATATGGAAGGCAGTCCCTTTAAGCGGAGTACGATGATACGAAGCCCTCCACCAACACCGACCCCGGTACAAACACAAGCTCCTACTTCACCCCAACAACCAAGACCGGACCAACACCATGCGGCTGAAGAAAAACTTGAGACCTTGGACACCAATGAAATTAGCAACTGGATGATGTCAATAGAAAAATGCCTAAATGAAGTTTGTTCCATTGCTCAGGATGGAAAATTGAACTCCGAACAAAAGCTGAGGATCAATTCCCTATCGCGCAAGGTAGGAAATGGCGTATCCCAGATGGCAGTATTCTACCAGGACTTAAAACAAAAGGCCAGAGAAGTGCAAAACTCACTTCAAGCACTGAGAGAAAAACGAGACCTCACGGATTGCCCTGATAACTTCCGTAAAACAATCCAAGACAGCATTATAGAAAATTGCGCCCAACCAACAAAGATAGAAAATGTTTCTTTTGCTGATATGGTAAAGATGAACAAAAACAACTATTTGCGCCCCAGTAACCTCAGCTCTATCGCAATTTATCCTGATGATAAATTAAAAACTAGTGACGACACTAAATCTCTTGTTCAAAAAATAATACGCCCAGAACAATTGAAACTGCACGTTAGAGGATTGCGTAAAACCAAAAATGGAGGAGTTATCATCAGCACTGAAACCAAGGATGACATAGAAAAACTACGGAACTCGTCACAGCTAAGTAGTTCCGGCCTGAAAGTGGAAGAGCCTCACAAGAGAAGACCCAGAATTATAGTGATAGGAATACCCTCAGCCCTAACTGACCAAGAAGTCTATGACTGCATATACGACCAAAACCTAGCCGATAAGCTGCCTAATTTGCCTCGTGACTCTTTCCTAGCCTCTTTGAAATTAAGTCACAAATCGGGTAAAAAAGAAGGACCTACGTGCAATTTTATTTTAGAAGTACCTGCTAGCATAAGAAAAGCCCTTATTAACCAGAATCGAGTATTTATAAATTGGACATCCTGTCCTGTTAGGGATTTCACACTTGTGACGAGGTGCTTTAAATGCCAACAATACGGGCATGCTGCAAGGACCTGTCGGGAAGATACTCACACGTGTGGACACTGTGGACAACAAGGTCATCAATCTAACGATTGCACTAAGAGTGCTGAACCATCACAGTGTGCAACATGTCTGCGATTTAAAAAACCCAGCAACCACAAAACAGGTGATCTGGAATGCCCGGCAAGGAAAATTGCTGAAAGCAGGTACATTAACTCTATAGATTATAATGAAGGCGCCTAAGAGCGCCGCCCCTAATCTTTTATTTCTTGCATTAATAAATAAGTCGTTTTAATTTATTATACATTTATAACTTTATTCTAGTAGTTTAAAGTAAATAAAACTATGGATAAGTTACTTATTGATATTGATATGGTCTCCCCATCCGTGGCAAAAACATGCGAGATTGAAAAATGTAAACTATATCTCCCTGATCCTTCTAAATCGCTTAATATTCTTACGCAAAATATTCGCAGTATAAATAAAAACATGGACAACTTGTACATTCTGTTGAAACGGCTGGATACTGAGTGTGACATTATTGTATTGACAGAATGTTGGCTATCTAAATGTCAACAGAGCCTTCCATATTTGTCAGGATACCAAATGTTTAGTAGTAAGACTATTCATAATCAAAACGACGGGGTAGTTGTTTATGCCAAACAAAGTTTGAACATAACGGTAGAAGAACCTCCCATACAAGATTGTAGCAGATTATTGATAAAAGTGGGCCTAGAGACTGCTATTCTAGCTATTTATAGGCCTTGTGCTTTTAAGCAAACTGATAACTTTGTTGCGTCGTTGGACGAAGCACTCCAAAATCTATCCTTATACAAAAATGTAGTACTAACAGGTGATATAAACATAGATATTAACCCAGAAAACAGTGATAGAGTTGCTAAAGACTACCTTAACATGTGCGCATGCAAGGGATTGCTTCCGGCTCATTTGCTTCCAACACATCTGAGTGGATCCTGTTTAGACCACACCTTGCTTAAAACTAATCTTTCGTCTTTACCCTATTACCCTAGTAACAGCTCCTACAGTTTCCGATCATGGAGCAGTCCTGCTTAGTTTAAAAGTAAAAACCCCTAGATCTAAGTGTACAAATACCATTACTAAAATAAATATGAAAAACCTTGAATACGCATTAAATCATATTGACTTTAACCCAGTTTACAAAACGGATGATGTGAACATTTCTTTGCCTTACTTTATTAATAAGGTGCAATATGCTATTATAAATAATACATCGAACATAAAACTAACTAAGAAAAATAATAACCTAAAACCATGGATCACGCCTGGGCTAGTAAAGTGCATTCAGCATAGGGATAAACTTCACATGCATGTAAAATCCTCTCCAGATAATACCATTTTAGAAACATCATATAAAAGATATAGAAATTTCTGTAACAATCTTCTAAAAAAGTTGAAAAATACGTATAACAGAAATTTACTTGAAGAATCACGAAAAGACAATAAAAAGTTATGGCGCCATATAAAAAATCTAGCTTTTGTATCAAAACAGCATGAATCATCATCAGAATTATTACAAACGCACGCCTCGCCGCTTACGTCAGCAAATCATGTTAATAGTTACTTTGTTAATGTGGGTCAAAAACTTGCTGAGCAAATAAAATGTATTTATTACACAAATCACAACATTCACGGAAACAGGGGCGATGTGTCATCGCAATATCATCAATTAACTTATTTTGTTTTACTGGATACAGACAAAGACGAAGTCGAAAGGGTTATTATGGGGCTGAAAGAAGGCTGTGCGGTTGGATGGGATGGTATCTCAAATAGTGTGTTAAGGAATTTCAGACACATTTTGGTTCCGCCTTTAACTCATATTTTCCAAATTTGCCTCTCTGAAGGCATTTTTCCCGACTATCTAAAAAAAGCTATAGTTGTCCCAGTGCATAAAGCAGGTGACAAAAAGGTAGTTTCTAATTACCGACCTATTTCAATACTATCATCTACATCTAAAATATTAGAAAAATTAATTAACAATAGGTTAATGAAGTACTTAGAGTCTAAAGCCATCCTCTCGGATAAACAATTTGGTTTCAGACCAAAATTATCCACAGCTGATGCTGTACAAGATATGACCGATTACATATCTCAAGAACTAGACAAAGGTAATCATTCAATTGGTATTTTTCTTGACCTAGCAAAAGCTTTTGATACCGTACCTATTCCTATCTTATTGAACAAGCTCGATAAAATAGGTATTCGTGGTAAGCAGCTTAAGCTTTTTGCAGACTATTTAGAAAATCGCTGTCAATGTGTGAAAATTGATAATTTTACTAGTCCAGAACTAAAAAATACTTCTTTTGGGGTCCCGCAAGGAAGTATATTAGGACCAACCTTATTTCTTATTTATATTAATGACCTCTGCAGTCTCAAACTGAATTCGGGCAAAATAATATCGTATGCTGATGATACCGTACTCCTGTTCTCCGCAAATACATTACATGAAGTTTGGTTATGTGCACAGCAAGGTTTCAATATAGTTAATAGATGGTTACAGCATAACTTATTGACATTAAATGCTGACAAAACTAAATACATACGCTTTTCTTTACGCAACTCAAAGCCATCTATAATAATTCCAGATATTCATGCACATGTTTGTAACAAAGTTGCAAATTCAAAATGTAATTGCCCCGTAATCCTAAATACGAAAACTATAAAATATCTTGGAGTAATTATTGATGCTACTCTTACATTTAAAAATCACATAGACCTATTATGCAGTAGAGTCCGTAAATTGATGTTCATTTTCAAGAAAATTCGTCCGTTTGCCGACTCTAAAGTGATAAAACAGGTATACTATGCCTTGTGTCAATCGATAATTACATATTGTATTACGGCATGGGGAGGAGCGGCTAAAACAGTTTTACTACCACTGGAGCGCGCTCAAAGAGCTGTATTGAAAGTATCCACATTCCGGCCTATCCTGTTCCCGACCCAACTTTTATACAATTCTTGCAATGTTCTGACAGTGCGGCAGTTATTTATTATGTATGCTTTATTAAAACAGCACTCTAAACTGCCGTGCGACAGAGTTGTCACTGATAAAAGACGAAAAGACATCTGTATGGATAACTATAGATTAAGGCATTCGTTTATGTATAGATTTTTTGTATTTTTAGGCCCATTTCTGTATAATAAAGTAAACGCAATTTTGTCTATCTCTGCATTAAACACGGTACATTGCAAAAATGTTATTACAACATGGTTACAAAATTTGTCTTATGATGACACAGAAAAGTTACTGGTTGTCTTAAGTTAAATATTATTTTTAATTTAGTATTGTCCTATCATTAGTTGGTTAAGTTACTATTTATGTTTATCTTCAATCTTAAGAATATTAATGTAATAAGCTAATTTGCACGTATGATACCTGAGATACAGGTTTATCCTAGTTCAGGTAGATCCCATTATTAATACCTACCACTCTAGTTTAAGACTTAATATTGTAAATATGCAGTATTTCATAAATAAAAAAAAAAAAAAAAAAATTAAAATAATACACTCTACAAGTAAATATTCATGTATACAGGGTGGAATTGAAGTCATGGGCATTATTTTAACCTAAGGCACTACTCACGATACTGATTGCATTAGGGCTATTAATACGCAAATCAAAAATATTATTAATGCAATTAAGGAAAACCTTAAAAATGTAGTAAGTCAAATTGCACAAGGCTTATTATTGCAAATAAACACTTAAAGTAATTAAAACAAAATACTTCGTTAACGCCAATAAATGTTGAAATATCAAAATCTTAAAGCGCAGTACAGCCACTATCTACTGTGGTACAGCGCAAAGCGAAATGTAAACAAACATCACCTGCGCGCGCGCGGGTTTTTCCTTACAAGTAATAATAACAATGGGCTACAAGACATTCCGTCCGGCGGGATTCCCTGAACTCTCTCCGTCCCACTCGCAAAAATACGAATATCACCCCCGCGCGGGGTATGCTTCCCGCCGCAACACGAACCCGGACCCAGTGTCATAACGACTGCGCAGGTGCATTGACGCGTAATTGATTTATTGATCCCGTGACGTAATCGCTCGCGTCATACGGTGCTTGGATTGCAGTGTATTAAGTGTTAGTGTAGTAGTTGTGTGTTGTGTGTGTGTTTGTGTACACGATGCCTCGACCGCGTAATGTGCAGGCTAGGTACACCAACCAACAATACCCACAAATGGTTGTAATTTACGATCGCACAAGAAATTTAGTATGAACTCGTGAAATGTTCCATCGCCGCAACCCAAACGACCCTATTCCTTCACGGGGTCTCATTCCACCAGAACCACTAAGAACCTGTTGGGTTTTTCGTCTTTTCACGTGCCAGCACATGCACAAGCTCGTGGAAGAGCACCCGTTTACCCTCTGTCACTTTACCGACAAATAAAGTTTTTTCAAAACAATCCACAAGCTAGGTACGTAAATGTTTTTTTTTTAATGTATGTTAGTTGACGTAGTTTTGACCGTCCTAAGCCGGCAAAGTACGAAGGGAAAGTTGGAATTTATTATGAATCAATTCATTGGCAACTTACGAATGTCACGTGAGTCGGGCGGGGTCAAAGAATTCACGCCCAATGACGCGTACGGCGTAGTGTACCTACGCATTTGCTATCGAGAAGCGCAAAGTATTTCATACTTTCTATGACATACTACATTTTAAGGTTTTCCATACTTGCATTAATAATATTTTTGATTTGCGTAATAGTAGCCCTAATGCAATTAGTATCATGAGTAGTGCCTTAGGTTAAAATAATGCCCATGACTTCAATTGCACCCTGTATACACAGAAAAAATTAAAAATAGTAAGCAAAAAACAGTAAACTAAGTAAAGAGGTTGTCAACTCACCACAGCACTTCGATCCACATCAGTTATGGAGCCGGCAGATACTGAAATTATATTATTATAGTTATATGAGACGGTTGTTGCCAGGCGACCATACGATACGTACGCGTAGGCAATGAGAATGTGTTGTTAATAAACGACCTAGGACACTAGGTTATTTGAAGCTAAGCGCTCATGCGGGCCACGAGTATGGTGAAGGCGACCTACATTATAGTTCGACAGGGAGGAATACAATGTGTTTGCGTGGAGCTGATGACTGAGCCTTGATGGGAATACAGATTGCGAAAGATGATGCCGACACTGAGCTACGATGTGACGACGCTCAACGAACGTGGCCGTACGGTACTACATGAAGCTATACTGAACCTATGCGCTGAGGGAAACAACATGTTGCGAAAGTCGACACGTGAAGTTGTATTACTCGGTGTAGTCGTCGCGGTGCTTCACTACTGGTACTAATGCGCAACATTATCTGCACTTGTATTGCAAAGGAGCAGTAAGTAGAGACAATAAACGAAACAACAGAGGAGCTAATATTTGCTTTAAATATTTCTGAAGGGTGAATTTCTACTGTTGCCGCACAAAACCGATATTTATAAGTTTCAGTACTGTCTCTGCCTTGTTGTATTATGAGCTCGGCCTTATTGAATGTGTTTCATCCCAATTTTCACAGCTACTCGACAGGAATTTGATTTTTCGGAATTGTCATATTTTTGAGAATCGCAATTTAATAAATACTGTCAAACACCTTATTCTATGTAACTTCAAGTGTCGCTTTAGATATGCAGAATAAAACATATAGATGAATGATGAAGGACAAATACATATATATGAATAATATTAATATAAGGTGTGGTGTGGCTAGGTGTGAGTCGTGAGTCGTGAAGCGCAAGCGGGCGGCGCTACTTACTGCACAGCTCCGTCCGCACTGCGCGCAAAACACACAAGCACGCACGTCAGTACATCATACAGTGGCCCTACACGGCGCGAGCACACGGCCGGACCATCATTACGTACAGAGAGTTGTCAGTAACAGTCTGCAGCGCTATGGTCGCAACAGACCAACGGGATCAGGCGACTGTTTTGTTCGATACAGTCGTCCCTTAGTGTGTTAAATGTATGGTGTCGAGCAATCTCCGTTTTTAGAAAGGAAGGAATGTTGTGACAAAGAACTCTCCTGCTATGGACACAAGTCCATTACCCTTGAACCATTATACTATATTTAGGAGCTTCGGATCGCGGGCCGGTGCCGACCAACAGACAGAACACATCGTCGTATTGGTGCACTCTGTGCCCCAGGCCCCGCTGGTCACAGTTAACATGGTACATCGATACATACCAAGAATTAAACTTACTTATATAACAGGTATAGTAGTAACAGTCAACTAAACCGATATTAGTCTTGAAGGTGTGAGGTATTAACATTGTCGTGGCTATTGGATCTTTAAACTGTAAGTGACGCAGTTGCTCACTGAGTGCGGGCGACGCGCCAGGCGCGGCGCGCAGTGCGCGACTGTCAGGCCGCTGCATGGAATTTAGCGGGCAGCGGGGCGGCAGCGGCGGCGGCGCGGGAGCGGCAGGATCTTATGCGTAAATTTAAATGGACCGGTCCTCGAAAACAGCGGCGCGGGAGCGGGCAACGAGCGGTGCACTCAAGGCAATCGGCGACCGCCCGCGCCGCCGCCGCTGCCGCCCCGCTGCCGCCCCGCTGCCCGCTAAATTCCAGGCAGCGGCCTCAGCAGGCGACGTGCGCGGCGCCTCGTGCGCGACTCTGGCGATACAGTCGGGGGATACTTACTATCTGACTTGCCGCTGCTGAAGTCGGTGCTATGCGTCTTGTCTCCCATTCCGCTGAATGTGAAGTCGCCCTACAACATACATACGCACCGGTCAGTCAATGTTAATGGAACAAACAGTTGCGCAACACACCACTAGAAACGATACACAACACATACATAATAAGTGGAGCCCCACAGGTCCTCTCTTCACCAGAAACTGACAGCGTTGCATTACTAATGAGACGTGGTGGTGCCGTGCGGGGAGTGCGCCAGGCGCCACAGACACTCGCTCATGATACTAAACAACTACGACTATTGGTGCAAGCCGAGTGATACAGGACACAGGGTTTTCGTTGGCGACATTTCACAAATGTGACGAGTACGAGTATCTAATTATGTTAAACCACGAAAACTGAAATATTTTTTGTAAATTCTAGATGATCTGCAGGCGTTGTTGGTTTAAGCCCTGGCTGGAGGCCTTAATTTATTGAGGCATCCACAGGCAAGCCCTGTCAAGCAGACTCAACCTCATAGGTTGAACTGCGAGATGCCATTCATAAAAAAAAACAAGTTTTTAGGTTTTAAATTGACGGCTAACTTGAAATGACGAGTTTAGATTATTTTCTTTAATTATTGCGAGATACCGACACCCATCACGTCTATGAAGTTTCACCAACTAATCCAATTAACTGTGTGGTTTATGTTTCAGGTAAGGAGAAGACCCTGAGGGTTGGTCACTTGACCAGTGAACAAAAGAATCTAATATGTGTACATGTAGGAAATGCAAACCATATTCATAAGCTGTAGTCTCAATAAATCAACACACATTAATAACCAACTACGTTCGTAATGAGGACAAAATAAATAACAACTAATTATTATGATAATAATAGTGTGCATTTTTATTGAATTAAAGAAACCCTTTGCAAGTGGACAAGATACCATATTGTTAAACCTGCAGTAGTAACATGTTTATAATTAACTGATATTTGCGAACAGTTAATCGACATAGGATACATTCACTTTCAGATAAAAATAGAAACAAAGCATTTTAAAGTTAAAAAACTGAGGACTTAATATTCCTTGAGTATTTAGAATATATTAAATGAGTGTCTTTATAGTATACATATATAACAGGTGTGATATAGAAGGTATATGCTGTCGCAGCCGGCGTGGCCGACACTTGACATACAGTGCAACTAGGTGGCGCGCGATCACACGTGGAGGATCCTGCTCCGAGTGTCCTCATCGGACCGGTGTGCTGCGTGGCAGCCGGATTGCGATCATCGATGGACTTTTTGGGCGATCAATTTCGACAGCAATCTAGTTGCACTATACAGGCTGAATTTTTCAAGTGAGCGTGGATTGCCAAATCCGAAACTATGAGGAATAGCGGAAAGTACTCAAAGGAGTCTCGGGTTCGATTTTGATGAAAACTAAAACTGCATCATTGGATTTTTGAAAAATCAATACCTCTAGCCAGGAATCGAAACAGTTGATTTTGAAAAAAAAAACCACACACTGTATTATTACACCATGGGATAGTGTCGCTAATAAGGATCGAATTTTGGAAAGTAATGACATACGGCAAACTAAAGAAAATAACCAATTTTTAACAAAATACTTTTTTATTTTTATTATGTTACCTAGCTTTGTTCAAATGTGTACCATTGTTTGCAATACATAGCTGGATTCGACGTCTCAAGGATTGTACTGCATTCAGCATTACAATCACACTAATATTATAAAGGCGAAGGTTTGTGAGTGTGTGTGTGTAATGTGTTTGTTACTTCTTCACGCTCAAGCGGCTGGACCAATTTTGATAAAAATTTGTATGGAGATAGCTGACACCCTGGAATAACATATAGGCTACCTTTTATCCCGATATTCCCACAGGATCGACATTTACGCGGGTGAAACCGCGGGGCGCAGCTAGTTTATTTATTTATTTACAGGAAAACCAAGTTATAACAGATGCATAACAATTGTATATGAGACGTAAAGCCAATTACAGGTTCTCACGGGTAAAAACAGAAAATGTGGTAGAAATCTTAGGATCACTAACAAGCCCAATAGAAAAGAATACATACATAAGGTATATAAACACTATTCGCTTTTGAAAAAGTCAGCATTCAGCTGACTATTATTATTGATTCCATTTAGAATACTATCACTACATAGTATAAAACAAAGTCGATTTCTCTGTCCCTATGAATGCTTAAATCTTTAAAACTACGCAACGGAATTTGATGTGGTTTTTTTTTAATAGATAGAGTGATTGAAGAGGAAGGTTTATATGTATACCTAATGTAGTGTAGTTAATATCAGCATTGCACCCGTGCGAAGCCGGGGCGGGTCGCTAGTACACAATATTGTACAGTTTTACAGTTTTTACTTGTGCATAAAGTTTTAATAAATAAATATTGTAAAGCTGAAGAGTTTGTTTGGTTGAACGCACTAATCTCAGGAACTAGTGGTTCGAATTGAAAAACTATTTTTGTGTTGGAAAGTCCATTTATCGAGGAAGGCTATATAACGTCACGCTACAAGTGATAGGAGCTGAGCATCAATGAAAAATGTTGCAAAAACGGGAAAAATTATTCCTTTGACAGCTTCCGTTGCGTAAGCTGCGCAAAAAAGTTACACAAAAATCATGTATGACGCAATTGTTCCTCTTTAAAAGTGAAAAAAAAAGTCCGCGATCGCATTATCTTTTAAGGCTGACTCACTATAGGTAACCTTTTTTATGGTAATAACATTTTTTCTAAAATAATGCTTTATTTGCAAAGGTGTTTTTAGAAACATCCAAATAAATACGTTATTCATCACAAGTATTTAATTTTAAAAATTGCCCTTGACATCATTTGATTTCAATGTCTTAGGAGATATTATCATAATTTAAAAATAATACTAATATTAGCTGTAGAGTTTGTTTGTTTGAAAGCTCTAATCTCTGGAAGTATCGGCCGGATTTATGAAAATCTTTTTGAATTTGATAGCCCAATTCTTGAGGAAGGCTATTAAACATCACGCTAGGACCCTTAGGAGTTGAGCAAAAAGAAAAAAAAAAAGTCAGAAGTTTTCGCTAAGTGAACACGAGGTAATAGCGCAGGCAGGCGATGCGATGCGACGGGGTGGGACGGGAGAACAAAAAATTTCACGCGGGCGAAGTCGCGGGCAGAAGCTAGTTTAGAATATTTTCCAAAGATCGTCTCAAGTCATCAATTGCATTATACGTGTTTTAGTAGATTTCGTTTTTCACGTGCTTCCAGACAAAATAATTAAGAGAAAAATTCCAGTATTTAAATTCCTTAAGTTGTCATTTCTTCCCAGAATTTGATCCTTATTAGAGACACTATCGAATGGTGTAATATTACAGTGTGTATTTTTTTTTTTATCAAAGTCAATGGGTTCGATGCCTGGCTAGAAATATTGATTTTTCAAAAATCCAATGAAGCAGTTTTAGTTTTCATCAAAATCGAGCACGAGACTCCTTTGAGTACTTTTCTCTATTCCTCATAGTTTCGAATTAGGTCATCCACGCCCACTTGAAAAATTCACTCTGTATAATAGTCACCAAGACAATGCAGGAGATTAACATCACATGTGAACGGTTCAGTGGCTAAGAGTTACATTTATTTGTGGGAAACAAAATCTCTTGATTGTAGTGCGGCGTGCGGAGCTTGTGAAACTAGTTTAGTGCTGACTACAATCTCGTGCACTGTCCTGCTGGGTGTAGTGTGTGTACTCACGGCGGTGGAGGAGGAGAAGGTGTGCGAGCGAGGCGCGAGCCCGTAGCCGGGGCGCGGCGCGGCGCGCAGCGACGACACCACTGCAAGCAGCCACTGTACTGCGCCCGCCCTAGCCCCCGAGCCTAGGCCCTAGCGCCCTAGCGCCCTAGCGCCCTAGCGCTACCCTAGCCTACTGCGACACCAGCCGGACACTGATCGCCGCCCAGTGTCACTAAACTATTATTTAAAACGCGTCATCCGGCATCACAGGTACGCACGAGCTATTTTTTAACGAGACGATTTTTTTTCACACTCTTTTTTTCGTTTCGATTGTCGTGTTCAAAAATGGCTCGCGCGTACCTGTGCTCAGTGTTTGAGCGCAGACGTAGAACCTTCGGCGACCGCCGCTCGACGTGTTCGCTGGAGTGTGGGTGTGTGGGTGTGGTGTGTGTGTCAGTACTCACGCGGTCGCGGCGGGAGAGCGCGGCGGGCAGCGTGCTGGAGCGCAGGCCGCAGCCGGACCGCGGCGCGCCGTGCACTACACACACAGTACCATCGCTACCACCACACGCACCGCGTGCCGACTGCTGGCCCGACCGCACACACAAGCACTCTGGTTGACTGCCAGTTCTAGTGAGCTTTACTACATACAGGATGTAATTGAATAGTGCCCCAAATTGAAATATCTTATTCAACGTGTTATAAAGAGAATATTATCGCAAGTCATTAAGGAAAGGGATGCTCATACGTGCGCGTAGGCAAACGATTTGGTAACATCGTCGCCCGCCTTGTTTTCGTAGGAACGATCAAAATAATTATGTACATGACCGCTACTACAACGCGTTGCCGAATTGCTTCATGTTGTAAACTCTGCGATGCAAGGATTGGTTATCGGGCGCGCGCTAAAATTGATACTTGAATTTTCTTATTTGTTTTTAGATTTTGATCTTTTTATTATTACTGGAAAGCCGATAATTCGTGTTTACTCGAAGGCAATAATTAGTTTGCACTATCTAAGTCGATACTTACACGATTTATATCAATTTCATCAATTTTTAATTAACCTTTTGAACGTAACCTTTTGAACGCCAGACTATAAACGTATCACCGTACCCCTGACGCCAGGCCACTTTTTCTGTCAAATGACCTTCATAAAAAATAGGGATTCCAAAACTTATATGATATATAACTGAGTTTTTATTTTCGACTTTAATTTTCTAATAAACCGTACTCAAGACACTGAAATTTTATTTAACCTGCCACTATATTCCAATATATGTAGTAATCTTTACACAGCATTTAACAGAGACTATCAATGAAAAAGCAGATATTAGAAAACTACAAAAATATATTTATTACAATATGGTTACAACACTATTCAACATGACTTGTCTTGGTATTGTGACAATGGCGTTGCTTGCCAGTCAATTTTATGACATTCTCGCATCTGAATTAGGGATGTAGCAGTGTACACGTTGGTTATCGATTCTAATAAGTATTCTTATCTAATATAATACCTATGATGATGAGTTTAACAAGTGTCGATATTACACATTGGTGCCGATTCTCTTGTACACCGAACTTAAACTAACTAAACTATCACTAAAATTCCTTACTTTTGAAAAATACTCAGATTTAGTTAGAAAATCTAAATTTTAGATAATAAACGTCAAATTCAGAATAGCAAAATTACTATTTTCACTAAATTAATATCTCAATGCAATCTTAGTGCTGTCAAACTAAAATTTAGTTAAGTTGTGTCACTTTAGTTAATTTCAGAATGGGAAATCGTCGTTTGACAGGAATAAACTAAATTTTGGTGATTTTTAGTCTAGTTTAGACGCATTTGTGACAAGAGAATCGGCCCCATTTGCATATTTTATTTTTGATTGTGTAGCTAGAGGCATGGTTGTATAACTGAGTTGTTTTAAAAATACGTTTTATTTCTCCTGATACCAACTTATACACAAATAATATACTCTGGACTAAAATTTCATATTCATCTTTTAAGTTTTTATTGATTTTACAATCATACGTCACAACACTAGCTGTCACATATAGCAGACTGCGGCGTGTGAGAC
Organism: Globia sparganii; assembly: GCA_949316385.1. Taxonomy (NCBI): domain Eukaryota; kingdom Metazoa; phylum Arthropoda; class Insecta; order Lepidoptera; family Noctuidae; genus Globia; species Globia sparganii. The sequence goes on from OX438675.1 coordinate 175,780, forward strand.
ACTCCTTTTATACGCGTTTAACATCTACTTTTAAAACAACAAATTTCTCGATATTGGTGGTTTATTTATATTAGTTTCATGCAATACAATATAGACGGAAGCTTAAACTTTTAAATTATATAAATAAAAACACACAAAAGTAATGATTAAATTGTTTATTTCATAATCTATATATAGGGTGACTGGTAATTAGTGACCGATACCTAAACACGTGATTGTACTCATGTTAACAAACAACTTTCACTATGGGACCAAACCTGAATTCGCGAAAAAAATCTGCTGTTCAGTACCTACATTTTGACCAGTTAGGCGAACATAAATGACTGAACAGCAGATTTTTTTTCGCGAATTCAGGTTTGGTCCCATAATAAAAGTTGTTTGTTATCATGAGTACAATCACGTGTTTAGGTATCGGTCACTAATTACCAGTCACCCTGTATATAAAAATGAATTGCTGTTCGTTAGTCTCGCTAAAACTCGAGAACGGCTGAACGGAGTTATCTTATCTTGGTCTTGAAATGTTCGTGGAGGTCTAGGGAAGGTTTAAAAGGTGAGAAAAAATCGAATAATAACCGAGAAAACCCTTAAAACAGCCCTTTTATATTTCCCATACAAACGTTTTCTAAATAAAATGTAGAGTCAATTTGAACTTTATTGCAAAATAACAATAACACTTCATGCTTCATTCAAAAAGTGTTTTTTTATTAAATACGGATTCGTTTTGTTTGTTTTAAAATTAATTTATACAACAATTTAGGTCTTTTATTTATCGATTGAGGCAGTACGAAGTCTGCCGGGTCAGCTAGTATGAAATAAACAATTGATGAGGGTATTCTCTCTACTACAGAGATTTTAGCTAGAGTTTTTATTAATTGTTTTTGTTTTCTTTTATATTTTTTTTTCTTTTTCGTGACGTGAATATTGTGTTTTTTCTTGTATTTTGTTATGAATGCTGTGCACGTCTGTAATTGACGTAAACACTGCTCCATGTCTCTGTTCCCTGTTATTTGTAAATGTTTGTGTTTGTGTTGTTGATGTGCCTTAATAATAAATCCTACTTCCTACTATCCTACTAATCCTACTAATAATATTATAAATGCGAAAGTTTGTGAGGATGGATGGATGGATGTTTGTTACTCTTTCACGCAAAAACTACCTACTGAACGGATTTTGCTGAAACTGTACAGTAATATAGCTTATACATCAGAATAACACATAGGATACTTTTTTTCCCGATATTCCCACGGGATCGAAACTTACGCGGGTGAAACCGCGGGGCGCAGCTAGTAAATAAATAAATAAATATGGTGCGACGTGTATTTTGTCATATATTTGTGACGTTGGCGTTCAGGGTAAGATTTCGTTTGTCACATATATGTGACAATGGCGTTCAAAAGGTTAATAAATAACATTGTAACAGTTACTGCACCTCCTATTTCGGTTTGACGCAACTTTTCAATTTCATCCTGTATTATATTTTCAGAAACGTTCTGTTCCATGTTTTATTAATTTAAGTAAAACAGGTTTTTAGACATCAATATTACAGATTTGGAATGATCTAAATTGACAACAGGAACGAAAAATTTAAAGATTTTCTTCGTGTGCGTGTGCGTCAGCTCAACTCACATAGATGTAACAACTTGGAACAACATTGACATGGACGATGTGCACTCAAACTTGCATCATAACACGAGTCAGATCATAATATTGATTTGAAAATACAACCACAATATAATACTGCTGTTTCATTAATTAAATTAAAGACTCAGTTGACTGCACATCGTCTACGATACGATGCACTCGCACAGTTTCTATTTAGAACAAAATATTGTAATATTTAGTAAACACGTGCTGAAATACTGTCATCAAATATAATTTCTTGAGAACTGTGTGGTGACGTGAAACTGTGCGCACACTTCAACATGCACCATGCAGCACTCAGGCGCAACATAACGGAACATTCACAACACCACGTCACCGTCAGTGACGACACTGGACAAACTAGGTTGCTAACACAATGACTGGATCGCAAGTTGACCACGTCGCTCTTAGTCCAAATCTCAAAATGACATTATGAGATGTGGACTAAAAGCGATGTAGTCATTTTGCGACTTAGGTATTTTGAGATTTGGACTAAGACTGACGTGGTCAATTTGCGATCCAGTCATTCTGATACCAACCCGACAAACTATATCATATTTATTTATTTATTTATTTATATATACTTTATTGTACACCACAAAAATACAACAAGTAAAGATACATCAAACACTACAAAATATACAATGGACGGCCTTATCGCTTTCTGCGATCTCTTCCAGGCAACCTTAGGATGGACAGTGATTTTCCTGGACATAAAATGGGGCTATCGTTGGTGCAAATATAATGTATACAATACACTAAAATATATACACAGATATATACATATCCAAAATTATAGATACATAAATACATACATACTAAATACATAAGCAACGAAAATAAAAGAAGACAGTAGATGATTGCAGTTAGGACAACAATATCACAAAGACAAGTAGTGTTCCTTTACGAGTCTTTTGAACACATATAACGACTGCGCGCGTTTTATTTCAACTGGCAATGCATTCCACAAACGAGCGGCCTGGACAGTAAAGGATTTATCAAGGAAGGTTGTGGAATGCATAGGCATTTTGAGCTTCAAGTTATCTGATGACCTTAAAAATTTCGTATGGGAGTCACAAAGAAACTGGAAACGCTTCTTGAGATAGAGTGGGGTGGAAGGGGAAAAGAGCACATTGTACAAGAGGGAAAGAATATGAGCATTCCGACGAAGGCGAATTGGTAACCACTTGAGCTTCACACGAAATTCGGAAACATGGTCATATTTGCGCAGACCGAATATGAACCTTATACAAAAATTTTGAAGCCGCTCAAGTTTTTCCAGTTGGTCTTGGGTAAGATCAAGGTAGCTGGCATCAGCATAGTCAAGGATGGGTAGAAGAAGCGATTGTGCAAGCGCAATCTTAGTGGCAGTCGGCAGGAAATTTCGCAATCTCTTCAAAGAAGCAGCGGATGCAAATAACTTGCGGCTAACTTCCTGTAGCTGGGCAGTCCAAGAGAATGCCTTATCAATAAATATCCCCAAGTTTTTAACTTTGTCACTAAAGGGAACCACTGAGTTGTCAAAAGAAACTTTGGGAAGGGTCGTCCAGTCGATTCTTGAGATCATATACTTATATGTATTTAAATAATCATATGAAGCTTATCAATAAATATAGATAAAAGCGATAATATACATACCTATTCTAATACATAGCGATATATTTAATAGTAACGAGGTCACTCAAAATATTGATGATGTCTGAGGGGTACGTATCAACATCCCGAATTTTAAAATACCGATGGAAGAAATCCCAAAAATTGAACCGCCGAATGGTTGTTTGGTCGAAAGTTTAAAATCCCGAAAGTTCATTTGCCCGAAAGTTTAAAATCCCGATGTTCAAAATCCCGAAATTACATCCCAAAGCCTAAGACAATGACAAAAAAGGAGCTTAACATAATAGGTATGTATGATACCAATAACATAAAATATTTATTTATTTATTTATTTATATATACTTTATTGTACACCAGAAAATACTTAACAAAAAAAAAAAAAATATTACTACAAAACATACAACGGGCGGCCTTATAGAAAAAACCGATATCTTGGCGAAAATACCGATTGGACTAAATATCTAATGTTTAAAATATCAACATTTATTACACCTAAGTTTGACACACCAATATTTGATGATTAATCTAATGATTGTTTAAGATATTGGATATTTCAACCATGTATGAAATACCTAATGATCGTCTCCTCTACTGCTTATTAATACTGCGCGCTCGTTAGAGTTCTAACGATGTCAGGTCGACGGAGCCCCCCTGGGCGGGGCTTCTATTTCTGTCTGCAGCGTTTAAAGGAACCTAACCTAACCAAACCGAACTTCGGTGTGCCCCTGGCGTCGACAGTCTTCTTCTGGTTGAAAAGCAAAAAATAGACAAAATCAGGGTTAACGGTGAAGTAAACCAATTTAAGGAACTTTAGGAATTTCAAGTTTTAGCTTTATGCACTTCAGTAACATATCCAATTGACATTAAAATTTTTAAGCTTTCGGTATTTTGAATATAAGTGAAACAATCATTAGGTAATTATATTTAAGGGATTTTGAACATAGGTTATTTTACGTTAGTTATTTTAATTTTAGATATTGCAATTCGTACCCAGAATGCCCACCGTCATAACTGTGTTGTAGAGTCATCTATGAGTAATCGCGAGAACTAAGCTAAGTCGCCGCTCTTTGGGATTTCATCCATCGGTATTTCGTCCATTCGGGATTTTGTGCATTGGGGATTTCGTCCTTTCGGGCATTTGAACATCGGTATTTTGTGTTTCGATATAACGACTATCGGCATTTAAAACTTACGGTATTTTGAATTTCGGTGTTGTGGACGTCGGTATTTCAATCATAGGTATTATGAACTTTCGGGATTATGATACGTACCCTGTCTGAGGCAGTCGTGGGAACACAGAGCCAGCCCGTGGAGCATGCACCGAGTTAGTAAGTTTAGCGGCTATGGACAGCACTCGCTACCAAAGTGAGCTTTGACTTTGAACTCGAGGTTTGAATGGTTTCTTGCAAACTTAACGCTTCGTGTTATGGTAAACCAGTCGCAGTGTCGCTGGCAGGAACAAAAACACTGTTGCTAGCAACATTCGATGCTACCGAAGACAATGTTTAGCCAGTGTTGCAACTTTAGTAAGGCAGTGTATAAAGCTCATGTTTGGTCGCAAGGACTGCGCGGTGTAACATAACAATATAGTAGGAAGTAATGAACAACAAGCGCGACACATAGTGAGGTATGCAACAAGCTGCAGCGACACGCCTCTAACTACGCCGCAACGACGCCGACGGAACAAACTGCTGACGTCTGGGATGTTTTAGCTTGATATTATAGAATCGTTGGGAATCTAGCCGTCATGGCAACAGCCGGTCCGATTTGTCCGGTTGGATAAGTCAGTAATGACAAAATACTGGAATAAGTGATCCAAGATATATTACAAGTTTCATGAGAAGCTTAAACTAAGCTACACGCCTTCCGACCAGAGAATGCGTTCCGGACGTGACAGTTATATTGTAGCACCTTCAAGTTATTTTACATACAGAACGACAATAAAGATCACTATGAGGCAAACATATTAATTAGGGCAAACTAAACGTAATGTGAAGACTGCGAACATTGAGTCAGTTCATGTTCAATTGACGGGGGTCAGGAATGCATTCTTTCGGTGACCGGAATCAATAAGATATCTTGGCAACCTTACAGTAAGTGACCGATACGAAGATCAAATGAGGTTTTATTTAGGAAAACTGCGAGGAATCGCAAAATAATGTCTGTACCCAGCAGCGACATGTTCAGGCGCCGCCGCGCCTACAGCGCATGCGCCTCACGGGTCCAGACGGCGCGATACGCAATGTTATGTCAGCCTTTCACTGTGATGCATCCATATGAGATGACAATATACACGCTGAAATTTTAATGGTTATTTTCGCGTAGCGAAATGATTTTGTGTCAGTAGTACAATCGATTTGAAAATATAAAAGGATATAAAATGACATATTTACAATGTGAAAAACGAACTCGAATGCGACTTCGACCGGCGCTCGGCTCGTTCGTGCGCGCTAGATTATGCCCTATCACTACGCGCGATAACTTATTTTGCTCTACACATTTCTGTTGGCAGCGCGCGGGGCGCGTGCGGCCCGAGTACCGTTACCACTTGTGAATTACTGTTGTTTCTGACACTTTCGAGTTGATACATACATATTTGTTGAATTATATATTTGAAAACAAAACATTTTTATTTACCTCTATGATACTATTGAGGGCAAATCGTTCTGCCGTGGGAAAACAACCATTACAATGTCTATGTGTATGTTGCGGATGAAAGTCGGTGATGCCGGCCATCGGCGCCGCGAGCCGGCGGTGCTCGTGAAGGCGCAGCACTATTCAAGCGGAAGGACTTTACCATATCTTACCTGCACGACAGCGAACAATGGCGACGTTCGAGCTAGTGCCTTCAGAGATTGTAAATATTGTTATCTTATGAAATAATATGTAATGAAAGACAAAGCGCTGCTGTGGTACCAAGAGCATTACTGCATAATAATATATGGCGCGATAAATAAACGCGCATACAAGCTAACGGCTTGTCAAAGGCTCAAACTACGAAATGTGTGCATTACTCTTGAACTATGTCCGTTGGGTTATGAACTCTATTCGCATAGACATAGAGTATGTATTAGTAGTGGACAGCGTCGAGAGTAAGGCAGTGTGTGAAGTAGTTGATGTGACTCACCGTCGTCTGTGTAGTACGTGTACGTGTGTACTGCAACAGACTGAATGTTAGCATCGTGCAAGACAGCAATATACTGAACCATCGCTTTGTCCTTCACACACATACCGACAAACACACTAGTTCATAGACTAGTATTTTAACCGAAACTGCAAACAAACAAAGTTGAGACAAAACAGCACCCTCATTGCGTCACACACTATGAATCTTAATCTCAATCATTTTAAGGATATTGCTAATCCATTGCTTCATATTATGTTCAAAATGTATCTGCGCAACAACGTTAATAACGCAATAAATGTTGCTGAACTGTCAAAACGAAACCCATTGCTACTGATGGTGTTACACAATGACCCCGCTGTCCAGATTTTTTTTTTTTAAGTTTTCACTTGAGGATTAATTCTTTGATATCGAATTAATTCTTTGTTATATTTTTATTGTGAATAAAACTATGAACTGATGTGTTTGATGAGAAATAGCGCGGTATCGATTAGTATGCGCACCTGTAGTTAGTTAGAACATGAGACACCGCAGTGTGGACAGTTCGTGGCATAAGTTAGTGTGTGGTCGCTCCGAGCACGACGGATCATGAACGAAGGAGGCGTTAGTAGCCGGCGGTGGCGACGAAATACATGTTGTGTTCTATGCGTAGGGTCCCTCAGATAATCTAATGACACGATGCGATCACGTCGCCAGTCTGTAGTACTATTATATTGAAATTGTTCACGGTTTTTTTTTATTTTAAGAAATACATATCCTAGATGCTAAGTCGTACAAAGGCAGGCCGACTGGCGACGTTCGCAGTGAGTAGGGGTCGGGGGCGGGGCGAGCTCGCAACATAGCGTGCAGGACGTCCACGGGCTCGGCGCGCGCGCACACACACGTGAACTAACTCTCTTATGTATTTCACAATGTGAGCTTAGTTGATCATATCAAATTCAACGACATCATTATGGACCCTTTGTGAGGCACAGAAAAATGTTAGAACATATTACGTCTTGGACCATTGTGAGATAGTTAGTTACTGCGTGGCGAGGCGTGAACATCCTGTACGTATATACAGCATTTTTTATTTTATTAATAGAGTATGATTCAATTAAATACAATAGCAGGAAAATATTTTTCGAGGCGTATTCCGCCTAAAGAAAGTAATTCTGTATTTTCTTAGATTTTAAGTTACTCTCTTCTCAATTTAGGCGACAGAGTCTGGTGCTCATTATAACTTGTTAAATTAATTAAGTATCTATTTACTGTCGCACAAATTGAAATAGTTTTGTTAAATTCAAGAGCGATTTCCTCGTAGAATATCCCCTCGAGTGTGGAATCGCTTTAGAGTTGCCTTACCGTTGTAGGTGGGCAGGTGCGCGTGGTCGTGCTCGTAGCAGGCGGCGTGCGTGTGCTCGCGCGACGGCGACGCGCCCACGGGCGACGAGTAGCGCAGGCGCGGCAGCGGCTCGCGCGACGCGCTGGGCGTGCTGCACACACATGCACTGTCATGTCTCATTATGAGCCCACCCGCGCCTCCTTGCCTACCCCTCTCATTATACACGACGAAAACAAAACAATCCCTTCCCGCTAGCAATAACTTTTCGCCCGGCATATACATTTGTGTTTGAATTTGAATCTTCAGTAGTAAGTATACGCAAAATAATCAGATGAAACGGCTCTATTTAATATACCTAGGTAAGTATGATCGCAGTGCAAGTAGGTATATTATTCAATATTATCGTATGTCCGTGAATCTCTTCCGACGCCGAGCGGGTAACAGATTCCCGAACATAAAAGTAATACAACCTATGAATTTCCAATACCAGATTGAAGGACAAACATTATGCAGTAAAAAAATATTTTGTTAGATTGAGCAGTAAACCGAGTTGAATGAACTAAATTCAAGATACGGTCTATAAATTTTAGATTCTGATTAAAATTATAAATTAACGATTTTCGGATATTTTCCTGTACCTTTTTGTACTGTGAGACGTTGCTTCTTGACAAATTTCATGATTCAAGGTCAACGGGCATATTTAAAACCAATAAAGTACACCCATAGTGTTTTAATTTATTTGCGAGTATCAAAATATGCGACATAAATGGCAATTTATGTTAACTTCTAAGTCAACGTCTTGGAGGCTTAATATTTCTACAGCTGCAAGGAACCGTAGATCTAAATATTTGATATCAATTTCAACTTGATACCCCCACAGCTCAATTCACCTTAGTTTTCACGGTGAGATTTTTACAGAATAGCACTGCAGGCTATTTGCAACATTTTTTGTATGGACACCCATATGCGGAAGTGAAACATTTTCAAAATATTTTTATTTCAACGTTTTTCTGGAAAAATCTCAAGCGGTAACCTTAAAACTAAGTAAACAAAAAAAAAAAAAACTCAAATTAGGACAGAAGTACCGTTCGTACGTAGAAGTAATCTTATTCGCGATCTCCTGACTTTGATTATATGTATGTAAGTTAAAACATGTTCCCATAATAACAAATTAGGCTTCCTCTTTGCTACCCTCTTATTGCGCCCTACAGGGTCCACAATGACCTAAATTATATAGTTACCACCTAAGTACACATTATCGTAAAGCAATAAAGATATTGAGTATTAGTACATCGTAGTATCGGTACAGTCTACACTAATATATAAATGACAAACTATATCTCACCGGCTTGCATTTCTAGGATCCAGATTCTGTTTCTTCCACTGCTGAAGTTTTTCACGCTCTTTTACTTCTTTTAGGAACACCTGAAACATGAAACGATATCTTCAGAATCCACTACATCTGCTCATTTACTTTCACTGGGTAACATAACTAAGAATAAGGGGTGGGAGCGTGGAGCCACGTGGGTGGGAGCGTGGAGCCACGTGGGTGGGAGCGTGGAGCCACGTGGGTGGGAGCGTGGAGCCACGTGGGTGGGAGCGTGGAGCCACGTGGGTGGGAGCGTGGAGCCACGTGGGTGGGAGCGTGGAGCCACGTGGGTGGGAGCGTGGAGCCACGTGGGTGGGAGCGTGGAGCCACGTGGGTGGGAGCGTGGAGCCACGTGGGTGGGAGCGTGGAGCCACGTGGGTGGGAGCGTGGAGCCACGTGGGTGGGAGCGTGGAGCCACGTGGGTGGGAGCGTGGAGCCACGTGGGTGGGAGCGTGGAGCCACGTGGGTGGGAGCGTGGAGCCACGTGGGTGGGAGCGTGGAGCCACGTGGGTGGGAGCGTGGAGCCACGTGGGTGGGAGCGTGGAGCCACGTGGGTGGGAGCGTGGAGCCACGTGGGTGGGAGCTGAGGCGAGGCTGTTGTGGCGCAGCCTCGCAGGCATATGTCCGCAGTGGAGTGAGGCCGAGGCGACAGCCGGACGTACCTGTGCGATGCCGGTCTCGATCTTGGCCAGCTCGCGCTCCTCGCGGCGCAGCTTGGGGTCGACTCCGTTGCCGTTGACGTTGCCGTTGAGCTTGCCGTCGGCCTCGTCGTCGCTGTCCGGCACGCCCTTGTACGTGTCGGACCAGCGGCGCCGGCGCTCTGGAACGTTACGAAGACGTCGTTCACCACATAATCTCAATAGGAGCTATAGTTTTCCAATCAAAAGTATGCACTTCGGATAATATCGACTACACAAACACAAACGCGTGATCGGGAGATATAATATAGAGCAATTAGAACCATGGAAGTACTTGTCTATTTTATTTTTCTAATCCTTCTATTCTAAAATTTTTTTTTATAAATTAACGAAATCAATTATTCTCATTTTTAAAGGTAAACTTTTGACTTGGCATCGTTTATCATATAATCACGTTAAAAGCGAGCAAGAGAATAAATAGCAATGCTGCAACCTGGGTCCGTGTAGGGGTAGGGCGGCGCGGGGAAGTCGTCGCGTTCGATCTTGGGCTGCGCGCCCGGCGGCGGCTTGTAGGCGGCCGGGTAGTGCGACAGCTCGATGGGCTCCTGCGACACACGGAACCTACAGCTACGTCGGAAATTATACCGCCATCTTGTTTGTCAATAAACTGTGACACTGACAATTTCACGTTTACCGACAGACCGCCTACCAATGTTATTCGCTCGCACTCGAGCTTTCTTAATACTAACTCGGCAGTTCTTAGTCATCAAAATACGAATCGGGTGCGGAGTCTTCTGGCGGCATAAGAGTTCATACGCACTGTGCAGGTAGCCGCAATGCGGCTAGCCGTGCGGCTGACCGCAGGATGCGGTTGAAAACCGTTGGGATTTGCGGTCATAACGATGCATTTCAAAGTTCATTTGCGGTTATATCGGCAAAGATGGACGCGGAAGAAGTTGCAGCAATTTACTACATTTACACATGTTACGTAAAGAAGAAAAAACTAAGAAAGAAGTATAATAATGAATACTCTGGTAATTTGGTGTTCCAAATTGCTGGCCGACTGGATTTCGATGATAAATTTTTCGGTATTGAATTCTATTTTACCAGACGTACCACGTGCACACACTCACTCAGTGGCGGGCAGCCGCAGACTGAGCCGCACAGTGCGTATAGCAACCGGCCGGCTGGACGACTCGGGCCGCAGCGCTCCGAGCGACCGGAGCGGTCTGCGGGCAGCCGCATCGCAGTGCGCATACAAATGAATATTACGTACATAATTGTGCTTGCGGTCAGCCGCACGGCTAGCCGCATTGCGGTTACCCGCATAGTGCGTATGAACCCTAAACGCCGGAAGAGTCTCAAAACATAATCGATCGAACACCGATCATGTGTTGAGACGACTAATATAGACTGGTCGACATCGAACGAGCGAGAATGTAGTTGCACCATTACTATTATTTAATACGCGACCTCCCCGAGGCGTCACTCAGAGGCGCAAGTACATTCGCGTCGCAAGAGGAAACATTAGCAAGTGCGGCGCCCGACCTCGTTGTTCATGTGCGGCGACTTGGGGCGCGGCGTGTCGGCGCGGATGGAGTCCACGAGGGCGCGCATGGCGGGCCGCGCCGACGCCTTGCTGGCGGGCCGCGACGCGCCGCGAGAGCTCGCCGACGCTGCAACACGTATATGTGCCTAACTAATGGAATCCGAAATTATTCTTTTTTTACATTTTCAATTCTAACATTGTTTTTTTGCTATTATTTCCGTAAAATATTGTAAGTATTGGTCAATCCATTGACCTCCTAAAATATGGGAAACTATGGTCCATGCTGAAAAAACAGCTTATATTTTAAAATAAAACAATGGTTACTATGACACTGGTTGTTTTAATGTTGGCAATAAGGTAACTGTTTCAGAAACTTTTAAAGAGGATTTATAGCATGGGTGTAGATAAATAAACTTATAATGGATTTCAGTAAGTACCTTACATATATTTAGAGTATGTTATTGTGGTATAAAGTTTCGAGTGTACGTACAGGGCGGGCGGTGGAAGTGCGGCGACGTGGGCGGGCGGTCGTAGGGCTGCAGCGGGCGGCGCAGGTACGAGGGCTCGCTCGTGAGGTAGGAGTACGTGGTGATGCGGTGCGGCGAGCACGTGCCCGCGTCGCGGTACTCGCGCAGCAGCAGGCCCGGCGAGCCGGCGCGGTAGCCGTACTGCGCACCACACACGGTCGCGAGTATTACCAATTTGTACAAAATTGCAACAAAATCTGCACATTTAACTTCAAAACCTTCCATTTTCGGTAGTCATTGTAATTTTCTCAAAAAATACCTTATGTCGGACTAATAAACCAATACGGACCAATGTCTCTGTGGGCGTTTTGCACGTTTCGTTGTATCGAACCGGCCTTCTGTACTGATTGTCTTACGAATAATAAAGAGTCAGGAAGCGTAACTATGAACAAAATCAACGAGAAATTCCTCCAAACTTCACTACATTGACAAAATACCTCGAGTATTCGAACGAAAGAACACACATGCAAATAATCCAATCAGCTATGCTCACGTAAAGCGTTGTATTCCGGCGAGCGCCGTGATTGGTTCTGGTGCGCGGTGGCCTTTTCGGCAACGCCTACCGCGGTAAACATTTTTGAGCTTGAGTTACATTTCTTGACTTTTATTATTCGTAGTGATTGACTTACCAAGCAGATACCAATCGGAGTTAGTAGTGCAATTTAGGGTTTTGGATTTTATATTGGTATGGATACGCTGGGAATTTTTGTCTCTTTTTCTGGCAAATCTTCTATCTGCCGTCTTTGTTACGCCGAAGCAAAACCATTTTTTATAACCTCCTTTTTTTGAAGTCGGTAAAAATAAATGTCAAGCCAAAATAATATCATCAAATTAAACATTGTAAGACTGTTTTATTTAAATAAGAATTATTATTAAGCTATTACTATCGACTGTACCCTATTGGAATAGAAGAATCCTAGAATATTAATAAGTACTTTTATGGCAAGTCAATACTAAGATATTGTCATCAAATCTCCCGTCAATTGCACTACCTATTCCAACACTGTAAATAACAAGTTCCCAGAAGAATCCTCTACAATGTGTAACACAATTAACGCAAAACCTCATTCACTCCAATTACAGTATTGAGTTCAAAGCATTTTACAATGGCCAAAACTATTTTTTTTTAAAGCTATTATTATTTTAAAAAAATCGTGTTGATCCTAGCATTACTTTATGCATTCAAAATTGAGTCTTATGGCCTTAAAATAAGACTTAATTTTCTTTGGCTCAATCGGCAGATGGTTTGGCAAAATACATAATTTTTGAAACAAAAAACCTATATTAAAAGTTACTGAAATCGATTCAGTAGTCAATTATGAACAAACTTTTTTCAGGTTTTGCATTTAACGTTACACGTTGTATATCTAGTAGAAGATAAGTAAAAGAATCCTCTACATCTAATAGAAGACACTAAAAGCTCATAATAGTATGTTTTTACTAAAACTTACTAAAACTAACAACAAGACAAAAATAAAAGTTCGGCTTCATTTGTAACTTCATAAAATCGGTGTTTTCAAAAATATAATCATTCATATAAGTATATATTGTATTTTATGTGTATATTGGACCTCCAGGCGTCTTGAGGGCAATCATACAATGTAGCATTCTGTAAGTTTAAAGGCTACGCGATCGGAGCACAGCATGAGCCACGCCACGGCGCGTAGCTATGTTTGTTACGAACTACGATGGTGCTGTTTTGTTCCCAGTGATTTGCTATAATTATCATGTTCTCCTTAGTCTGAAGGTTCAAGATACATGCAGCAGGTACAACCCGCAGTCAGGCGACACATCCACATGCTCGAGCTTTGCGATGAAACAACATAAAATGAACAACAACAACCATAAATAAAAGAACATTAACTGAAACGTGTAAATGTGTCAACTGAAAATAATAAAAACCGTGTGCCCTTGAAGTGAAACAATGGAACATGTTCAATGAGAGAGCATTGTCTCCTGCCTGGCTCATTGTTGTGTGAGCAGGACAGACCCACAGGGCAGACAACTACATGATCATTTTACTCGTGCGATTTCATTGCACACTATAAGTTGAGACAACAATAAAATGTTTAGACGATGCAAGTCATTTGTTGCTCCAATTGTGCAGTATGCCACAGGCAAGAAACTTATATCGTGTCAATGGGGCTTTATGATCGCGTTCCGAATGCGATCCTTTATATACATATTTGTATATTTTTTTCAAAATAAACAATGATAATTCTCCAAGAGCACATGCAAAAAAAAATATAATAAAAAAAATAATAAAAGTGTGCGTGACGGACCTTCCTGGTCAAGCTACTGTAGGGGCTGCAGTAGGAGCCGTTGACGCTGGGCGTGCGCGAGCGCAGCGAGAACTGAAGACAACAAGCGACGTCACGCGCGGACTGCGGCGCGGGCGCAGCTGCACAGTGTGGTGCGGGCTAACGACACGTGCGCACATGGACAAACCTTAAGCCTCGTGTTCATAGTTAACAAAAGTTCACAAACCATCTAATATTAAATTCAAAGTCCTGACTGACTGATATATCAACGCACAGCCTAAACTGCTGGTCCTAGAGACATGAAATTTGCAGGGTGTGCTCTTTGTGAAGAGTAGGTATATATTAAGAAAAGGTTTTTCGAAATTCCACCCCTAAAAGAGTGAAATTTCACGCGGACGAAGTCGCGGGCTGAAGCTAGTTGCTAATAATACTGTTTCTAACAACAAAATTGCGTAAAATGTTAACATTGTACTCAAAACTTTAATATGTTGCTGAAACATAAAAAATGTTGCTGAAACAATGTTGTGCAAACTTTATTTCCAATGAATACGGGGCTTTTCCGTATCGTATCTCTTTAGAGGAGCCATCGTGCATAGAAATATCTCAAGTGATTGTACACGTTACGTTATACCGTTGGAAGTGCAGCTGCGCCGCCGGCCGAGCGCGCACGACGAGGGCCCTCACGAGTCAACCAGCGTGCAGCTAGCTGACTCGTGATAGTCGGCCCTGTTGCAAATAAACATTGAAAATTATTAATAATTGCACGTTTGTACACGTATGCTTGTAGTTTTAGAAATGTTTCTTTATAAGTAATACACAAAATATCGGAAAGACGACCAACATACATGAACAAACGTAGTCTTGCTTGTGATCATAATCAGTCAATGTTAATATTGCCAGTATTATGATCTACTTAATAAAAACAAAAACTTTTTAATTACAATTGGAAATACACAAGCAAGACGCACAGAGTATAAATGACTTTAGTAAGAAACACAAATATTCCATTAACTGATTGAAGTCAACAGAAATTGTGTTGTTTTCTGCAACACTAACTGTTCACAATGCGCACTGCAGTCATTTACAGCCTGTATCACAAGTAATAAACAGCCAGGGTGCAATACATTCACAGCTACTAGTGTGTCGGTGCATCGCTGACAGGTGCATTACGCCGATAATAATCTTTGTTTAAAATGCATCTGTCACAAAATGTCAAAAAATAAAACACAACGGTACTCAAAGAACAACAGAAAAATAACTAAATAAATATTTGATTCTACCAGCACATAAATTAAAAACACATAATTATAATAACCAATTTATAGATGGCAACGCATTCTAATAGAATAGAACAATAAATAAAATATGCGTTGGCAGGATCTGTGGCGTGCCTCTACATCTACGGTGCAGCACACAACAATTAAATTTGACCCACGGGACTGTACCACATCTCACACACCTCCATGGGACTGTACCACATCTCACACACCTCCACGGGACTGTACCATATCACACACACCTCCACGGGACTGTACCACATCTCACACACCTCCACGGAACTGTACCACATCACACACACCTCCACGGGACTGTACCACATCACACACACCTCCACGGGACTTTACCACATCACACACACCTCCACGGGACTGTAACACATTTCACACATCTCCACGGGACTGTACCACATCTCCCACACCTCCACGGGACTGTACCACATCTCACACACCTCCACGGGACTGTACCACATCTCACACACCTCCACGGGACTGTACCACATCTCACACACCTCCACGGGACTGTACCACATCTCACACACCTCACACAGCACGGTGAAATATTTACAACTTGTGTCTACTGTGCAGGTGGTATACTAATATCCTTATAATAATATAATATCGAAAATATGTAAGCAACAGCTTCGTCAGTTTCTAAACAGAAGGCCAATTTTCATAATTTAAAATGATCAAAATCTAGTCGCAGTCTCATCTTAGCGACAAACAAATGTAAAAAACTTGTCAAAATGTAGGGAAATTAGAGGTTTTTTTGACAGATTGAGACTGAGATTAGACTGTGAACGTTCTTAAAATTACGAGAATTGCCCCTCTGGTATTGTCAGAAAACTGTCGCTTAGTTGAGTCATATAGTAAGCACAATTTACAAGGTACTTCAAAAAATTTGGCAATAATATGCATAATAAAACAAAAAAATTAGTTTTTCCATATTGTCCTATCATAAACAGCACCAGTTCCGAAAAGTGCGGTCGTGCGCGGCCTGGTCGCTGGCGTCCAGGTCGCCGGGGTCGAGCGGCGCGGGCCCGCAGCGCGGGTGTGTATGTGTGTGTGTGTCACCTGCAGGTCGGCGGAGGCGCGGTCGTGCGCGGCCTGGTCGCTGGCGTCCAGGTCGCCGGGGTCGAGCGGCGCGGGCCCGCAGCGCGGGTGTGTATGTGTGTGTGTGTCACCTGCAGGTCGGCGGAGGCGCGGTCGTGCGCGGCCTGGTCGCTGGCGTCCAGGTCGCCGGGGTCGAGCGGCGCGGGCCCGCAGCGCGGGTGTGTATGTGTGTGTGTGTCACCTGCAGGTCGGCGGAGGCGCGGTCGTGCGCGGCCTGGTCGCTGGCGTCCAGGTCGCCGGGGTCGAGCGGCGCGGGCCCGCAGCGCGGGTGTGTATGTGTGTGTGTGTCACCTGCAGGTCGGCGGAGGCGCGGTCGTGCGCGGCCTGGTCGCTGGCGTCCAGGTCGCCGGGGTCGAGCGGCGCGGGCCCGCAGCGCGGGTGTGTATGTGTGTGTGTGTCACCTGCAGGTCGGCGGAGGCGCGGTCGTGCGCGGCCTGGTCGCTGGCGTCCAGGTCGCCGGGGTCGAGCGGCGCGGGCCCGCAGCGCGGGTGTGTATGTGTGTGTGTGTCACCTGCAGGTCGGCGGAGGCGCGGTCGTGCGCGGCCTGGTCGCTGGCGTCCAGGTCGCCGGGGTCGAGCGGCGCGGGCCCGCAGCGCGGGTGTGTATGTGTGTGTGTGTCACCTGCAGGTCGGCGGAGGCGCGGTCGTGCGCGGCCTGGTCGCTGGCGTCCAGGTCGCCGGGGTCGAGCGGCGCGGGCCCGCAGCGCGGGTGTGTATGTGTGTGTGTGTCACCTGCAGGTCGGCGGAGGCGCGGTCGTGCGCGGCCTGGTCGCTGGCGTCCAGGTCGCCGGGGTCGAGCGGCGCGGGCCCGCAGCGCGGGTGTGTATGTGTGTGTGTGTCACCTGCAGGTCGGCGGAGGCGCGGTCGTGCGCGGCCTGGTCGCTGGCGTCCAGGTCGCCGGGGTCGAGCGGCGCGGGCCCGCAGCGCGGGTGTGTATGTATGTGTGTGTCACCTGCAGGTCGGCGGAGGCGCGGTCGTGCGCGGCCTGGTCGCTGGCGTCCAGGTCGCCGGGGTCGAGCGGCGCGGGCCCGCAGCGCGGGTGCCAGATGGCGGCTCCCTGCAGGAACATCTCCTCGCCGTCGCCGAAGGGGTCGCCGCACTTGCTGCAGCGCGCGCACGTCGGGTGGAAGTGGTGGTTGTCACCGGCCTGCACGCATGCCACATGTGTACTGCACACGGATATCCCGACAAAAGTATGCACTTCGGGATTCATCGTCTATCTTCAGTAATACGAACGTGCGATGATAAGAGCTGGTACAACCAAAGATGAAGTACTTGTCTAAATTTGTATTACCATGATTAAAACTTTTCAAATCTTTTGAGTGGCAGATGACCTGCGACCGGAGTACGTAACCGGAGCGCGCTATGATAGGTGCCATACTACAAAGCGCGTCAGCAAAAAACTAAAAGCTTTGCCTCTGTGGGGGGTTACTCTGTGCTGCGACGTTCGTGCTAACTCGGAAACATGAGATTACCGAAGCGCATACCTTTTCTGGTATAACTATACAGACGCCAGCACATCAAGCTACCCGAAACTGTCAAATTTTCCCAGTCAACCTTGAACCTTGCTTTAGCGATAAAGTTGAAAATCTATTAAAGAAATTTGACAGATTGAGCTTGACGTGCTGGCGTCTCTATGTACAGACGCCAGCACGTCAAGCTCAATCACGCTGTTTGTGTGCATATAATAGATATCTATGTATCTACTATATGCACACAAACAGAGTTCGGTAAACAATTTTTTTGTCGATTTCCTTTATAAAAATATGTAGGTATTACTATCGCTATTTTACTTCGTCAAACGTCACAACACTCGCAACAAATTCTTGAAGCAATATTATGATGATCATTCTGTGAGGCAACGGATGCTAACTGGGCACTGACACTTTTGTTTGGTTTTATTATGAGGACTGCAACAGTATTTACCCGATCTTTAACCTATTTGTATCTATATAAATCGTTGGGTTGCTCTCAGCTGGAGTATGTTGTTTCGGTATGGAATCCCCACTATGCTAAATCTATACTAATATTATAAAGAGGAAGGATTTGTATGTATGTTTGTAACAAATTGGCTCAAAAGTACTGGACCGATTTTATAAATTCTTTCACCATTTGAATGCTACATTATCACTGATTAATATAGGCTTTTTTTTCCACCCGTGCGAAGCCGGGACGGGCCGCTAGTATTCTGATATGATCGAAAAAGTACAAGAAAATTTTTAAAGGCCATGCATTTTTTTTGCTATCGTATTTATGCATCCTAGAATGACCTTTTGAAGAAATATAATTTGCAAATTTAAAGTCTAGGCGACATTTTGGACACGATGTTTTTGTTTGATCTGTGCAATACTTATGATTATATCGATATTCGCAACAAAATTAGCGACATAGTAGGTACCCAGAACAACGTTATGCCGTGAAGTGCGCGCAAGACCTTTATTCGCAGTAAATTCTTGTCGTACAAACGTAGGCTTGCGAGCACACCTGCGCCGCCTACCGATCAATACAACAAGATCTTTGAAGACATCGACTTCTTTTCTGTCTCTGCTCAAAAAGTTTGAAGTCTTATCCACAAAATGATTTAGATTTTAATGGTTGTCTTAGTTTAATATTAACTCATTCTCTCTCCCTCTCTCTCTTTTTCTGATATTGCATGCCTGTCGATGTTTAAGTTCGTTACTAACTATTTTTCTGTTTTAACAGCTTATAATAGCGCACTGTTATATATAACTTTTAATATGTTGTGGAAAATGTTGTAGATTATACATTTATAATCTTTGTGTATTTATAACTTAGTATAAGATTTAATGTATAAGTAACTGTTTACTTTCCAGAATAAATAAAATAAAAATAAGAAACACTCGCAACAAATTCTAGAACCAATATTATGATGATCATTCCGTGATGCAACGGATGCATTAACTGGCCACTGACATGTTATAGCGGCAAGTTATTTATGTAACAATACGTACGGCGGTACAGCGGAACAATGAGTGCACACGTCACAATGGTATCAAAACAAACGAGTCCCGTTGTGTGACGTCACAGCTGTGATGTGACGCGCCACACGTCACAGCGCCCGCTATGCAACAATACTATTGTTGTTATCATTGTGAGTTATGTAACGGAATTAATCAACGCTTCCTAGAGGAAACACGGAAATAAAGGAATACACATCGATAAGTAACCAGAAACGAGGGAACAAGGAAAGGACATGGACAAAAAAGTACATTCCATATACACAGACATAGTAAATAATATTGTATATTAAAAATAGAAAAATGAATTATTACGTAGTTTTTAACCTCTCTGAACTTGTCAGTTTTTATTTCAAAATATTTAGTAATGCAACGAATTCAGAGTATCATTTGTCAACGTCCGCCATAATGGACCATAGAGAAAGATAAAACTATTATTGGGCGTTCCACACCATGCATACTACTTGTAGACATGTGATATGGACGACAAAATACTCTTATTAGGAACGTTTTATTCATACGAAACTATCTTTATTGGTATATATATTGCATTTAATAAAATTGTAATTTCATAATGTTGATGCGTAAGATATTTTTTTTATATTTCACATAAAAAATAAACTTAAAACGGAACGCGTTTGTTTGACAATGTGTCATTGTCTATGTCAAATGTCAAACTATTGTGAATAATGATTGCAGATTCTTCAATTCTGTAATGCGTATTGTGATTGTTTTTGCTATTATTATCTAATATTTTTGACCCCTGCTTATTTCTACGGACTGATACCTTCTACAACTCGATTACCTTGCTATTAACACTGCACACTGGACTCTGATTTGCATTGCGTTTCGGATTTGTTTTGTGGATCAATATGAGGTGCATCAACTGCGGAATAGCCATGCAAAGGTTGCAGAGGCATCTCATATCCTCGCTTTCTGCACATCATCAAACAAGACTTTCGCGTTGGATAACAAATGCTCAAACCCAGGTAAGAAGTTGGACTAGAAAAAACTTAATCTGATTTATTTTTATACAATATTGTGGTAGGTATGCGAAATTAACTTACAGTGCATCTTATTTTCAGTTAGGTACCTCTGGATACATTTATTTGTCATCCATGCTTATTATTATTAAATACCGAAGCTGGTGAACATGAGAGACTACTGGGGCACAACATGGTTTGCCTTGGTTGTGGCAAATCTGTGAGGAAAATAAGATACCATAATGTCAGTACGGAGTATCCATTGCTGGCTGTCCTATTATCATAAAATAGTAATTATGTGGTAAGCATTTTGTTTTTCATTATTATAAATATCTAGTTGTATTAACCTATAAAAACGAGTTTTCATCCTATGTACTTAGATGTGATTGTAATATCTGTGTTTTATATATTTTCCATCTTTATCATATACTTAGTACTGCTCATTTTACAATAACATAATACTTGAAAACATAAAGAGATGTTTATAAAAGATACCCTGTTAAAAAATTATATAAACATAAGCATTTATCTGTGTTTATTCTAACTGTGGTTTATTTTCAGCCCTCAAGAAACAACTTAATATGTTTGCCATGTGTGCAAGCAAATAGTCCAGAGGTGCATGACTCATCACGGGACATGCAGGAATTGGCTTTTGACAATGATGCAGCAGCCCCTAATGTTCAAGCTATTAGCCCACCAGAGCCACCACCGTTGCTGCCTGTTCAAAGAGGGCCACTTCAAATGGAAACTGATACCATATCATTACCTAATTATAAGCGAGCTCGATCACATCTTTTCACTGTATATTTCAACAATGCAAAAACAGAATTTTACATTTGGTATCGCATAATGTTACATTTGATAGACCTCCTTCGGTCTCTTTATTAACACTATTGCTGCATTGCTGTAATGTATGTTATCTAGGTAGGCATTTAGAATATTATTAGCTGCATCCCCAACCTATATGCCCCTGGCCAGCCCGGAGTATGATGTGAAAGAGTCCATATAAGACCATGTGCAGGGTGACCACGGGCTTTTTCCCCCAAACCCGGCGGCGCGCGCTTTACTATTAATTCCCCATTTGTTCATTTAATTTATAACACCTCAACTTTGTATTTTGTAAATTCATTATTTTGATTAAAAAGATTCCTTTGTTAAACTTTTAACATCTTGATTATTCTTTCATTTTAATTCAAAATCCTAAAAATACAATGATTATAATATATCAAAATATTTTTACTTTTTTCTATAATAAATAAATAATATTTTTTACTCTTCTGTTTTATTTTGTGCTTCCCTTGTTTATTGAACTATTAAAAAAAATAATAGGGTAACTTGTAAAAATGTACCTACTTTAAAGAAAAACATTAGTTTCGAATATACCTACTTTATTAATATTGTTATATTTGTTATGACTGCTTCGTTGGTCCAGTGGTCACAAGCGCTACTGCTGAGCATGAGGTCCTGAATTCGATTCCCAGGTCGAGCAAAGTGATATTGGGTTTTGGTATTAGGAATTTCTCAGTAGCAGCCCGGAGTATGGATTTGTGCCCCGTTGATGGCAATAGACTCGCCCCCTATTACATGGTACTCAAAATAACTGGTGAAATCTGGGTGTACTATAGGTACACCTCTGCCTGACACTTCGCGGAATACAGGCGTGATGTTATGTTGTTTGTTATTATTGTTACATTTTTTGAGACTATTACCCAGTTTAATAATTGTTAGTCAATATGCCGTTAAAAATCCTTCATTAAGTTGGTCATTAGGTACTTTGTTTAAATGCTTAATAATACTAAAACCATATCAGTTATACGTAATAATTCCCAACTGTTCGCTACTATAAAGCATCTTTAAGTTTTTAAATAGTGAAATTATAATCTATACACCTTCTTGCTAGCGATCTGATTAAAAGGTTTAATGAAACTATTTTTGTCCAGTCTATTGTAATGACAAGTTCTCTGAGTTTTTTATTTATAGCAATTTAATGAGCCAATATTCACGAATATAAAACACCAAAAATCATTGGTGTATATTGAATTCGATAACTATGCCGACGTCCTTACAAAAATTGGCCATGTCCTTTAAAGAACTTTTTAAACGCAAACAAAATTAACATATTATCCTATCAAGTGTTTAAAATCAACATGAAATATGCACTGCACCTACTAAATAAATTGTTTTTTACCCCTAAGGGAGTTAAATAGGGGATGAAAGTTTGTGTGCAAAATCTTATTCCTTGAGTTAATAAACTTGAAACTTGACACGAATACTCATCTAAGTAAAATATGAAGTTCGGCATTTTTTTTTTCTCTAAACTACCTCCTAAAGGGGGATGGGGGAGTGTCAAAATTTGTATGGAAGAATTTTATTAACTCGAAACTTAGTATTTATACTTAAGACCAAAAATAAAGAATGACGTATATCAGGATTTTTCGAAAATCTACCCTTAACGGCGTGAAAAGGGGTAGTTCATTTTACAGGGGAGGATTTTACTGCATGGCTTGATTATCTCGAAAATTAGCATAAATAATCTTTGAGTCAAGTTATGAACACAACTTACAACGATTTTTCAAAATTCCGCCCTTATAAGGGTGTAAAGCGGGGATACAGTTTATATGAAAATTCTTATTCATTTGATTAATAAAGTTGAAATTTGGCAAGAATACTTATGGAAGTAAATTACGAAGTTTGTTCTTTTTTGTTAGGTTACGGGTGTCAAATGTTGTATGGAAGAATTTTAACACGCAGTCCGATCAACTCCAAACTTTGTATTTATACCTAAGACCAAAAATAAAGAATGGCGTGTTTGGGTTTTTCGAAAACCTAACGGCGTGAAAAGGGGTAGTTAATTTTACAGGGGAGGATTTTACTGCATAGCTTGATTAACTCGAAAATTAGTATAATAATCTTTGAGTCAAGTTATGAATAAATCCCAAACGTTTTTTTTTTAATTCCTCCTCTATGGGGGTGAAAAGTAGGGAAACACTTTATATGAAAAATCTTACTTATTCATTTGGTTAATAGACTTCAAACTTGGAAGGAATACTTTCCTGGGTAAGTAATAAAGTTTATCATCTATATTTTACAAAACTATCCCTCTAATTATACGTTTAGGGGTGTTAGAGTTTGTGTGAAAAATTTTAACACCCGGTCTGATTAACTCGATACTCAGTATTAATACTTTTGACAGAAAAGAAACAATAATAAGTAAAGGGTCTTTCGAAAATAGACCCCTGACGGGGAAAATAGTGGTAATTTGATTTTTAAGGGCGGTATTTATAGTACGTAGCATATTTTATGTTACCGCGCATTGTTATGCGTACGCGCACGTAACTACTGCACAGATTGCTCTGTGATACCAACCAAGATGCGGAATTTGAAAATAACAAATCTATCTACGAGAGAATATGATTGTATTGTATTGACGCTGAGTAGGAACTTAGTATAGTGGGGAAAAAAATACAAGTCTAGTCCTATGACACTGCCAAACACGTTCAATGCTAAAGGCGCAAGGATAGAGCCTTGTGTATCACCAGTTGATACTTCGGTAACATTTGACACATCCGTGGATCACGAGTCTTTGACAGTGGTTTCAGAAATACAAATAAACCAGTTTTATAAGGTACTTGGAATTCTTTTAGGGGCGAATTTATCACGCAACAATTCATGATCCACATTGTCAAAAGCCCAGTAAAGTCTATATAAGCTGCGTCCACTCACAGGTAACTGTAACGTATCAAAGCTTGAAAAAAAAAAGTTGGATTTGTGGTAGAAAACCGTGCTATTGGTGTATGTGTGAGGGAGTACCTGCAGAACTTTGCCGGAGATGTACCGCTGGCAGTAGGCGCAGCGCACGCCGTACATGCGCTGGTAGTCGCGCTCGCAGTACGGCACGCCGTCGCGCCCCATGTATTCGCCCTGCAGCACCGCGCCGCACTCGCCGCACGCGAAGCACCAAGTGTGCCATTGTCTGCACAACACAACATGCACGTCAACCCAAACATTCTTCAATCATATAAAAATAACAGAAGAAGCAACAGCGACTTATAAACACAAGTTTGTTTATTATAAAAATACGTATATTTAGGTGAAGGTATTAATCTAAGCGCCTGTATCGCCTGAAATGAATGGATTATAATTAACAACAAGATTAGAAAAATACCATCGACATAAGTCACCGGGTTGGTCAATCTAAATTGGGTTAACATGTACTAAAATTCTGCCTCTCTTAGAAAACTCCCTTCCCGTGTACTCCCACTAAAATATTTATGATGAGTCGGCATTACCTGCCCCTAATTCGGGACGTCAGGCACCCATTAATGTATTACGAGGTTGACCGTCAGGTCACTTTGCATAAAGTCCTGTAGCAATAAATAAATGAGTCCAATTAAGTAGGTACAGAGATGGCGCGAGCGCGACCTTTAGCCCGCGTGCCCCGCCGCCTCCATGAACCACAGCTCGCCGTCCCGACAGGAATGTGATATATACCCACGACATAATTATGACATACCCACACATAAACAGCGCATACAACCCGAATCTCTTCAAAGTTAAAGTGAACAGGCTTCTTCTGGGTAAGCTCACTCCATCGTCGACTTTGTCTCTGTCACCTCTTATCTAGACTAGAGCCAAGAGCAAACCCATTTCAAATAAAAAAATATATACCCCGGGTTGCCTAGTTACTATGAGTTATTTTAACATTATGTTATAAAAGATAAACGGTGCATCACCTCACCTGTCTAATGCTACGAGAGCCTGTCCTTCTGATAGTTCTTGTCTACATCCCGCACATTCTGAAATAAATACAGAGCATTACAAACCAACAATTTGCATAAGAAAAACTACACCAAAGTGGCTCTCATGTCATATGTTGTTTTTGTCAGTAATTATTGGCCACGTGCTAGATAAATATAGAAGACCAAGTTTTGGTAACAGAAAGACCCATAGCTCGTAAGGACTCTATTAAACGGTCAATCATCGTTTGTGCCCTGCACGCGATTGGGCAATATCCAATATTTTTCGTGAAACGTCTAAAAGTGCGTGAGGTCGGCAGTAATTACTTGACGCGGGGCTTCTGCCACAACACACCGGTGTGTTGTGCGGCGGGGTGCGCGTCAATGTCACGGTCGCTCAAGGTCAAGGGTCAATGAATTCGCGTCTTCTGCGAACTCATGGAAAGTAGAGAGCGTTCGCTAAAACCCATACATATTCAAGTTCTTTGACACAGAATTCAGTTCCTTTGTTGTGTCGCTCCACTTGACGACGACCAGGGCCTCAAGTCTGCTATTACAATAGGGTCAGAATGGTCTATCATTGATTTCATAATTGTTGATTTGGACAAGTTTGGTAATCTACTAATATAATGGCGTCATTATGACTTTCCAATGGTCAACCACTGACCCTCCATTGAAAGAAATGGCATAAAATGGTAATCTCGTACATAATGACAAATGAATAAATGTAATGTTTATTGCTATATACAAACTTCTTACTACTTCAGTGCAACCACTAATACGTAATATGTAAAAATATATATTAAATGAAATCTAGCATGAAATTTGGTAGTAGTTTTTCTCAGACCATTTGTCCGACCAATTATCCACCATTATGAATTCAGCAGATAACGAACTTTTAGCAAAATGACAATGGGATCGTGTTGGAATGACAAATTTATAAAAATAGCAGACTTGGGCCCCTGTTCTGTCTAACATCTATGAGCTAACAATAGTTCCTCTTGTAGATCATAGGTGCTCTAGCTAGGATAACACACATAGTACACACGGCTACACATCAAGCTATACATTTCCAGTATAAGCTGATCTCACATTGTATAGGATTTCCGTACGATGCGAGACCAGCGTAAACTGGTTTTGTATAGCTTAATGTGTAGCCGTGTGTACATTACTGCAGCGGCCAGCAAAAGAGGCATTGATGGACGAACGTGTAAAATACGTAAGTCCATCAATTAACAGTTGCGGCCAAGGCTTGTATAGTACTTTTCTCAAATAATGCGCGGAAATTAAAACTAGGTAGTACCTAGGCAGAAAATTTTATTTGAAAATACAATTACTTTTCAAAATCAATGACGAACAACAATAATTTTTCCCGCGTTCAAGTGTTCATTTTTTTTTTTTCAATAATCAGTTTTCTATTTGCAAGCCAGTTCGAAATTTAGACCTTTTATAAGTTACCTCCTTGGTTGCCATGTTTCTGAGTAAAAGATCGTTTCCATTTTTAAATTACACGGCAGAATATGAGTATACCTTAAAATTTATTTGGCCGCTAAACTTACGAAGTAACTATTTAGTAATCTGTGGCTAAACCACGACAGATATGCATTTGATGAATTTCGATTAATCTCGAAGAAGGTTGCCAAAATAATGCTCAAATTTCCAAGCATGTTTGAGAAAAAAAAACTATTTCGTCAGACATGCACTCAATAGCTGATATTCTGTACTGTACAGTGAAGTATTTTTAAATACCTTTTGAAGCAACGGCTCTGAGCAAACCGTTTGTATAGAAAACTATTTTTTAACTACTTGATAACAAAGATCAAATAGCATAGTCCTTTGACCAATGTCAAGTTGACATCAACCTAAAATCTTTCTAATGGCGGAAATTTGTTGATATATGCAATGTGGCAGAGACATCGACATGCAAACTGAAACCATGAAATTCAGCACATGATTTTAGAAGTTTCTAGCGTAGACAATTTTCGTCAGTTATAAGAAATAAAATTTGTTTCATAGAAAAGTGCAATACCTACGCAGTCAAAATGTATGAACAGCAATTTTTTTTTTATAACCGACGAAAAATTTCAAGGGTAGGGGTCCAGAATCAATTAATGACTGGTATGTAACAGGTTGCACGTCAGTATCCCTGCCAGCCTGTACATTAATGACTTTTATATCTATGGCATGTCAGGTCAATCAGGGAGCTCTCATGACTTTTAGTTCCAATATACACATTGTCAGGAAGTCGTACCGTTCTGGTCGTGCGGCGTGGCGGAGCCGGGGCGCGCGGGCTGCGCGGCGTGCGGCTCGCGCGCGGGCGACGCGGCCGCCAGCTGCGCCGTCTGCCGCTGTGGCGCCGCCACGCAGCCCGAGCACACCACCTCCGCGCCCGTGTACGTCACCTTCTCGCCGGACGGGAATGCGCGTCTGTGGCCAACGCGGATATTGTCAATATTGAACAAAAATCAATCACATTAGGATTCCAAAACGGTCAGGATCATCCTCTAACAGTTAGGAACAAAAGCTGTTAAAAAAATATATGTATTGCAATTAAATTTTTGGTTTTATAAACAGTAATCAGCATTTTAATCGATTCACCATTTTATGACTTCTAAATAATTCACACATGCTCAAATGAGCCTTCGGGAACATATTTAGAGAGATGAAATGGCCCTATTAATAAAACTTTCAAGTTTCAATAAAACTTTTCAGTTTTTGTATCAATAAATATTTCAAATCAATTAGTCTTTAAGGCACAAAATGTTTCACTGCGGCCAGCTGCGGAGTGTGGGTATAAAAATAAACGAATCGATGTATTCCCGCTAGGGGAGCACCGACTAGTGAGACGAATTCTTGTCACCTTGTATGGAAACAGCTCCAAATGGTCACAGATTTGTATATTAACTTATCTATAATCAGTTGCCTATTCAGCATCAGCTATGCATATCCGGACAACAAGCCTTTTGTATAGGTACATTTAAACGCATAGGCAAGGTAAGGTAAAACAAACACAACTGTAACTGAAGGGAAGTAGGTACCTCTAGCTCGAGGAGTATAAGTTCTAAATTTGTTCATGCTTGAAATATTTGATAGCACATTGAAAATGTTGAGATCGATCTTGAGGCCATAACACACGATGCGGAATTTGGTCAGATCAGAGGAATCTAAAGCGGGCGGGCAGTGCGCGTAGTGTGTGCTTACAGAGGGAGACGCCTGACACTCACTTGCATCTCGCACAGGTGAAGCACTTCTGATGGTAGGTGTTGCCGAGCGCGGAGACCACCTCGCCCTCCACGTACTGGTTGCAGGCGGCGCAGCGCGTGCCGAAGGCGCGCTGGTAGTCCTGCGGGCAGTAGTAGTGGCCGTCCTTGCAGAAGAAGCCGCCGCGCGCCAGCGACGCGGCGCAGGTGCGGCACGTGAAGCACGCCGTGTGGAAGTACTTGTCCGACACGCGCAGCACCTCGCCGCTGCACTTGCCGCCGCACGACGCGCACACCACTTTGCCTGCACAACAAAAATAAACATTTTATTATTATCTCGTAATCAACGCCCTTGTCGAGGTCAAAGTCACCTCAGTTGGAGCACAGTATTGCGTTTCATACCGAATCTAAAATCATCATTTTCATCATCCAACGCCCGATGTTCAAGTTTTAATCGAACACTAAGCGAAAATGCATAATTGCATCGAACGCAAGTATGCACATTCGCTCGTCCACCAAAATGTGGGCCAGTTATTTTATTTACCAGTGCCTACCAAGTGAAACAGTGCCAAACCAAAAGATCGCAGCAATTGGAAGAACCTCGGATTGCAGAGACGGTCGGTTGCAGCATATAAGGTCAGATTGAACCATTTATTTATTTTCAAATCAACTTTAAATATGGATTCCGATTCTCTGTTCATCAACCAAACGGAACTCTATAAAATCCTGCACAAGTTTTTGACCAACATAAAGAATGATAGGTCCGAGAGAAAGACTATCGATAATTATAAGCGCAAGGCTAAAATTTTGGAAGCATACTGGCACGATTATCAAGAAAACCATAGGAAAATGTGCGAGTTTGCAGCCCCTGGTGGTCACAGTCGGAATGAAAGGGAAGGGGGTGAAATAAAACAAGAAATTATTTTTCCTTTTCAATATATTCTCCATAAACCCGAATTATCTTTTTAGACCTTTCATATAATTTGTTTATACCTTCGAAATTAACTGTCAAGGCCTTCAAAATGAGCAAAAATTGCCGAATTCACTTCTTCGTCATCCGTAAATTTCTTTCCACGACGCCCTTTTTTCATATTTAGGAACAAATAATCTGGACAATAGACAGGGTAGTTCCGAAGCCACACTTGTGGTGCGTTATCGTGCAAAAAGAGCTCATCTCGAGAGCATTATCCCCTTATCTTTTCTTTAATTGCTTCTTTTATTTTTTTTAGTATCGTAGGGTATTATCATCTCGTGATATTGACACTATTTCTTTATAATCGATCAATAAAATCCCCTCTGAATCCCAAAAACTGTAGCCATAATATTTCCGGCCAATTGTGACACTCGGTGATGCACCTTTTTTGTACCAATGCATTGACCTGCTTTGACTCAGGTTCATATTGATGAACCCAAGTTTCATCTCTCAAACTCATCCCTGTTTTCACTACACAGCTCCAAAAACTCGCGCGAACACTCAACGTGCTGCTGTTTTTGAAGCGGTGAGCATTCTCGGCACCCATCTTGCACTGACCTTAGACATGCCAAGATGGTCATGGAGAATATGAAAAATGGTCGTAGATGATATTATCATCTACGACCATTCCTTCATATTCTATTATACTGAATCTTATTCAGTCATATCTACAATCTGTTTCTTTTTTGCATCTTCGAGAACAAGTTTTCTTAACTTTTTCAACAATGTCTGAGGACGTTGCCTCAATTAGCCAACCTGAGCCCTGATCGTCTTTAACTGAGTCTCTGCCTTGCTTGAAAAGACTATGCCACTTGTAAATATTTGTTTTTCCAGGGCAAGAGTCCCCGTAAACAGACGACATTTGTTCCATAATGTTCTAAGGCGTTTTTTCATTCTCATTGAGGAACTTAATCACGGCACAATACTCAATTAGTCAATCGGGAAGAAATTATAAACTATAGAGAAAATTTGTTTCTTGTGTTTTTTTCTTTGTTCATACAGCGATATCTCAAAGGTTAATAAACCGATTGGGATGAAACTTAGTATTTATAATTTTATTGAAACACCAAATCTTGAGAAGTAAAAGTACCCATCCCTTCCCCTCTCTAACCCATCCACTCCGCGAACTTTTTGACCCTCCCTCGTATAATGGTCAAAAATAAAATTCCCTATAAAACCGCCTTCAGTGCGGTAGGGCGGAACCAATTTGCATGATACAGCAGTTAACTGTGATACAATTAATGAGCCCTAGTCGTAACGTGTCGACATTAACATGACTGACCCGACGCAATTCGATCGAACATTCAAGTTAAATAAAATTTATAGTAACCCACGACACAAAAAAAAACTCTAAAAAGTAAAAAAATAAAAAAATTCTCTCGGCCTTTAACTTCATTTATAGAACTTAGTAATATTTTTAAGATGAGCGTCGCCGCGTAGGGGGACCGCAGGGTGTGGCAACCCGAACGAGCAGACACGTGAGGGCAGACGTCAATCACGGTTTTGTCTACTTTACTAATTTTTTAGATTAAATTAATTAAGATTGAAAACTAATTAAAAGATTGGATATTCCCCTCTCTAACCCATCCACTCCGCGAACTTTTTGACCCTCCCTCGTATAATGGTCAAAAATAAAATTCCCTATAAAACCGCCTTCAGTGCGGTAGGGCGGAACCAATTTGCATGATACAGCAGTTAACTGTGATACAATTAATGAGCCCTAGTCGTAACGTGTCGACATTAACATGACTGACCCGACGCAATTCGATCGAACATTCAAGTTAAATAAAATTTATAGTAACCCACGACACAAAAAAAAACTCTAAAAAGTAAAAAAATAAAAAAATTCTCTCGGCCTTTAACTTCATTTATAGAACTTAGTAATATTTTTAAGATGAGCGTCGCCGCGTAGGGGGACCGCAGGGTGTGGCAACCCGAACGAACAGACACGTGAGGGCAGACGTCAATCACGGTTTTGTCTACTTTACTAATTTTTTAGATTAAATTAATTAAGATTGAAAACTAATTAAAAGATTGGATATTGTTGTTTCGGTACTTACTTACGTCGTTTAGAGTATAGAGTAAGGTCTTTGAATAATCCATACTTTATCATTATCAACATTCTTTTTATTTGTATTCTGGTTTCATTTTATTTACTTAGCGGTCTCCCGACGCGGCGACGAATTAAATACATACTTATTGAATTGATAACAGAATCAGATAATATGTATAGATAGTGCAATCCACGAAGACGCGCCCCACTCTTCTTCCGAATCGCTAGTGGTTATCGCTAGTTAAATCCACTAGTGTTTTAGTTTTTTCGATACATACTAATTACCCACTAGTAATAATTAGTGTGTATCAACAAAACTAAAACACTAGCGGAATCTTGCACACTTGTGCTGTAAGCATTAGGAAAAAGAGTGGGGCGCGTCTTCGTAGATTGCACGATCTGTAACACTTTTATTTGTTTTTTAATGCGTTAGCCCAAAACACAAAAGTGTAACCGTAAGACCTATATCTGTAACAGATATGAGTGTTAACAGTGTTAATAAGTGTAACTGGTAAACACGGCGTTGCCAATAGCCGCAGTCCCGACTAGATTGAGGCTATTTTGCCATCAGCTGTCTGTCCGCCGCGCGTTTTTGCGGTACCCTGCAATTATAGCTTTAAATGATTATTTCTGTTACACGTATTAAAACTTATTGACACATATAAAAGGTTACACTTTGATTTTGTAACATTATTGTATCTGTTACATTATAAGTGTTATTATTTATAAAACAGTTTTTAAAAAACACTGAGTACGGTTACAATTTGGTACGGTTACGGGTTTTGGTATGCGGTCACATCCACATGAAGGGATGAACGAACGAGCATCAACAAGACGTTTCTCCTCACGAAGTTATGAAAGTAGCCCTTCTGTGATTCTGTCGCTTCCCATTGGATAAAAAGGTCCCCATTATCTAACTGCAGTCAATAAAAAAGCGATTGTAATAAATGAGCAACAATGGTGTGGGGTCAATTGGTTGACTCAAAGCTGGCAGAACGCAGAGAGATGCAGCAAGAGATGACGCCCACGGATGAAGCGGCACTCTTCGTGCTCACACAGACACACTTGCATACATTTTACAGAGCTGTACCTGTACGTGCGACACGAGCACCGACATCGACCCGACGCGGACGGTTCGGCGACTTGAACAGATTATAATCGACTTTCTGGAAGGCTTTTTTCTGCGTTTTTTCAGACAGAATACATTTAGAACTCCCCTACTCCCCGCTCTCCCTCGTTGTAATTTGTATTTGCTGTTTCTCTTTAACTAAGTACCTACTTAAGCTGTTTTACTTCTCTAAATGATGTAGTCGATGATTTTGGTGCACGGTAAAGCTCTAATGAGTTTATGTTGGCACCAGCATGCAATAGGCTCCCGGAAAATGTTGTGACGGCTCCCACACTGAACTGCTTCAAGAATCGACTGGACAGATTAAATATCTCCAAGCTATACGATACACACGCATCAGCTGATTAGCTGCTAGTGTGTCTAATCAAATAATAATAATTTAAACGTATGTACTACTGAATAAAGAACATAATGAAATAACTGGTTCTACAAAATTTAAATGTGTTGAGGTCTTGCATCCCTGGTACGGAGATTAAAAGATAGAACTGCTGCTCTTATAGAATAACTAGAAGTATATAATTATAACAAGTGATCTTTATCATTTTTATGAAGCATTTGACACCTAGGTAGACTTGCGCTCAGTTTAGTGAAATCTTAATAGAACTACAGAAAGCGGCAAGTCAATTCACTGGGGTTAAAAGTATAAACAGGGTTACAAAAGGTACAGTAATCTGTCCGTACTTAAATTATGTTTGGAACTGGCTCTTTCACTAGGAAACTTCAAGAGACTGATTTCATGTTTCGATGTAAAGAACTACTACAATTTTGCAGCAGGTGCTTTTACCACAATCGCGCCAGCAGTAAGTTGCTATAATCGTAAAGCACGAAACGATGTAGACTTATAGAGCAATAACATACGAGTCCATCTAACTAATCACATTCTGTAGTATATTGAAAGGTATAGTTGGGTGATTAGTGATAGTGTAACAGTTCACGAGTGTGGAGTCATCATCACACATCGAGCATCGATCTCTTACACTACAACGTCACGTTTATAATCCGCTGGGGCGAGCAGAGGGAACATGTGCCCTGTGTTCGTTATTGTCGGTCAATGACAATGCGGTGGGGGACGAGCTTATTGCTATTTATTCGACGCCGAACTAATCTTGTTTAAGGCTATGATTATTCGACAAAATCATGTTACTGATTCGCTATACGGAGCGCAGGCTAACGTTATCTAATCTTTCCAAACGATAATGCTAATAGATCTACGTGATTCACTTGTTATCATTGAAGTTTAATTTAGAATAGTATGTTAATAAAATTGATATCTGTCTTTTTCAGTTAGTAGTCTCTTCACTAACCCATATAGGCCATATAGCAACACCACACTAACCTACTTCCCGTAATTGATTTGTGAATAGCTCAGAAAAGAATATCGTGTTTTCATTCTGAACTCCGACGTCAGTCAATAAAAGGAAATACTTTATTAAAGTGACGTTCAACTCAACTCTCGGAATTGAATTGAAAACACAAATAGAATGTATGAATGGAGTTGTGTATGTAATGCAAAAGGTTGCCTGCAAAAGGTATCACGTAATTGGGTCGGCGAGGCACGATGCCGGCGCGCGGCGGGCGGTCATGTGGCGCTGTGGCGCTGTGGCGCTGTGGCCCCGCTTGCTGCTGCATTGCACTCGATGTTAACATCTACATTAATTCAACTGCACGCTGGGGACCGCGATGTTACACATACAAGGTGTAAAATACGAGTAATTAACGCAAGACCTCATACACCCCAGATAAGAGTATTGAGTTAAAAGCTTAATACAATGACCAAAACTTATTTTTTTTAAAGCTTGCTATTTTTATTAAGAAAATCGTGTTGACACTAGCATTACTTTAAGCATTTAAAATTGAGCCTTATTGCGTTGAAATAACATTTGCTTTTCTTTGGCTCAACCTGCGGTCAGTATGGTAGAATACAAAATTTTTGAAAAAAATCCTATATAAGTTACTGAAATCGATCCAGTAGTCAGTTATGAACAAAATACTTTCAGGAGTTGCGTTTATTCTGTTACACATTGTATATCACACTTATCAACGGTTCACGCAATATTCGCAAGTTTGGAGCGAGGCTCCCAGAGTCGTAGAGAATTGAGAACCTGACACAAATAAAGAGCTTATATCAATGACACAAGAATGCTTGTGTAGTCCCAGTTTGAGCTGGAACATAATACTAACCAAAGATAGACGGTATGGATTACAGAGTAATTTGGAAGGGACCAACGACTGAGTTCGTATACAATATACATGCTAAACAAAGCTTTTATAGTGAAAAATAATAAAGAGTGCAATGAACTGCGGCTGTTATAAATTGTAGTACATTATGGACACGAGACGTCGCGTCGGGCCGCGGCGCGGGGCTGCTCGCGAGACACGCGCCGTGTGCGGGTGGCGGCACGACTCCTAGACATAGCGATGCAGTGAGACTAGTTGCCACGGCACTTGCACTGCCTCATTAAATAGACGAGAAGGCAAAGTAACCACAATAAGGAGCATATACACCAGAGAGTGCTTACCTATACAAATAGTTTCTATCTACCTACTTATTCCATTTATCACCGGTCCTTCGGAACGTAGATGATTTTTGTTTACGGTCGAATGGCCCGCGGGCCATTCGGTTTGGGCCGTTCAGACTAAATATCCTGATAACTTGGCTGCATAAGGCCTTGCAAAGGTTTTACTGAGGCCGGATATCATGCTTTTGAGGGGTTAGCAATCCAAAACCAAGTCCGAAAAATGGCCACACTTTTACAACTGCTGCTGAAGTCCCAGCAATTGAACACAACAGCATCTTTGCTATGTCGACTGTATCTGAAATTTTAATGGCCATCTTTTTTGAGATTGACCTTCTGTGGGTATATCCACTATATTGTGTTGTATAATATAAGGTGTGCGCTCACCGGTCGCAGTGAATTGGACGTGGGTCGCCGCCTCTATGCTCTGACGTCACGGGCCCCCACACTATGTGGCACAAGGATCTATTCATCACGCTCATCAAATTACCTGATCGTAGCCATTTACATATTATTTTATAATGTGACCCAGAAATAACAATGAAAACAATAGTGCTGTATACAGTCATGTATGGGTAATTCATGCTATGCCTAACAACTTACAAGAGAAAATATATGGAGGTGATTGAACTTTAACAATATCTACCTAAACATGGGCTTTATGGACAGCTTAAATCGTTTTAGAGATACATAATTATGTATCTTTTATTTCACATAAGCCTACAAGGGCACTTATGAAACGTCAGAAGCTAGGTGCACGGTTCCAATTGGTCGTTTCCTATGGAGAAGAACCGGCAATAAACTACCAGGTACTAGGTACCAGGTACTTGATAAAATAAAAAAAAATGGTCTACAGATGTACAAGGCCTACAAAGTCCTACTATAATGATGTAGCCCACTAGAGATACACATCAACTTGTGTAGGCAATGGCACGTAGTATGTGAGTGTGTGGCGCGTCAGGCACGAGCTGCATCTGTGTCGCATTAGGCCGCTCGTGTGCGCACGCGGCGGTGCGCACCCGGCCCCACATGGCCAGTACTGCTGCAGTGCACGGATAACGTACCAATATCAGTAATCAACCGCATTACTTGCTGTTTGTGAGATGCACATTCTGCTCTAGCTCAAACTGAATACCTACAGGTTGATGAACAGTTCTACGAAAATGTGCCATAAAGGACGAATGCGGAAACATAATATTTAGAAAATTCAGGAAAACCTGGGTGACGCGCCTTGTTCGAATTTCAAATTTCATGGCTGTGTTTATACAGCCAGTATGTGGAGACTCATCAATTAAAAGAAACAAAACTACACAGACACAACTATAAATCAAAGGAAAATTATTTTAGTGTCCGTTATGAATTCCAGCTGTTGCTACGTTCTCCTACGACAGCGAAAGCTATGACACATTAAATGTAACAAACGAAAGCGGACCAAGGCAACATGGCGCAGATCTGGAGCTATTAGCCGACTGAACGTTACAGCCACGTATAGTCAAAAGCGTTTAGCTGAAATTCCGTGTAGTTTGGGCGCGGTAAATATAGGCGCGGGTTGGCGCGGCGCCAGCGGCTGGAATACCATACGTAGGGCGCTCTATTGAGATAGGTTATCTGTGGCGGCGCCGCGCTAATTTGCGACCAGGAATGCGGCACACGGCGCGACAGCGCCGCTTGCTGCCGAGGACTCAAGGGACACTACCAAAAGCAACGAAAGGCTTATTCCTAACCATTAAGGTAACACATTCGCAGAAAAATACTCTTAGAGGAATATGGATAAGTACTCACTGAAACTTATTATCTACCCAACGCATTGGATAATGCGCAAAATTAAATCAACAGCGGATCACTGCATCTGATCAAAGAGTGATTTTTCAGAAAATCACTCTTTGATCAATCTACCGTTCCTTTGTATGGAGTGGTTCTCAGTTGAGATATCTGTTGAGTGTCGGTCGGACTCGGGAGCAGGGCGCGGTGGTGACTCGCCGACCGTTAATGTACTCGATTAACCTTAATGTACAGACGCCAGCACATCAAACTACCCAAAACTGACAAATTTTCCCAATCAACTTTGAACCTAACGCTTTAGCGATAAAGTTGAAAATCTATTAAAGAAATTTGACAGATTGTAGTAGCTTGATGTGCTGGCGTCTGTACCTCGTGATTGCCATGTCATGAGCCACTGTTTCCATTCATCTAGTCCGCGGTGAACTACTACTTCATTATTGAACATTCCGGCGTTTACCGGCGCACGATGGTTAATTGACAGTGACACAGAGGCCCGATAATTCCGTAACTTGACAAATTCAAGGTCTATAACTCCGAAATAATCTGAGAAATGGGGGGAATTTGGGTGTTCAGGATATACATACCTACCAGGAGGTCTATTTACAGTGTCTTCTCTTTCTTGCAAAAGTATTTGGATGAAGTAGCCTTTAGATACCTCTACTCTACACATCCGAAAAATTCTAGACAATTCTACAAAATGTGTGTGTGTGTGTGTCTGTTTAATCCCCAGTAGCCGAGGATAACGAGAACTTACTGTCATACAAAAGTCCCCAGGCAAATATTGTACAATGAAAAACTAAATGACTCAATTGGCATCTTCCGAGTGAGTTTAATTAAAAATATTGGAGTGTTATTTGTCGATTTCAATAGGTTAATTGAATTAGATGGCAACGCCGATAGCCTGGCTGGCGGGCGCCGTGGAAGGCGGCCATCAGACAAGGCTATTATGACGAGCACGTACTCAGGTCTGTATGAAACGAATGACGAACAAATAAAGTTCACTGTGCTTGTACAAATGCTTCAGAACTAGCACCACGTGATATAAAAACTTAAATTAGTTTTTCGTTTTGAGAAATAAAAAAGTGCATTTCGCTTGTTTTTTTTTTAAAAGCGCTATTATATTATTGGTACAATGTTCACTCAGGCCGCGTCCAGAGAATGTATAGTAAATACCTAGTTACCAGAGCTAAAGACTACTATATAACACATGGTTTAATTTTAAATAACAGTGAACTGGCTAAACAAATTCGAACATGCAATACATACTCAATTTTTGTTCTAGTTACTTTGTGACGTAACACACAAAAACAGTCTCTCGGACATAGACACGGGTGAGTCACCGAGTATCACCGAATACGGAGCACGGCATGCGGCACGGCGCATGGCGGTACAAGAACCCCGAGCATATATGTCCAGCCAGGTGGCACCGACATTAGTGGTGTGGGATCATATCTGTGGCAGCTTTGATGTTGCTGCTCTCTCTGAATGACCGATATATTGATTAATAACAAAAGCACGGAGGATGGTCTGAGTCTAAACGGATTTGAATATGGCCAATATCTTCGACTTATTTGCATTTGTATTGAAGACTTCAACTACAAAGTCGACAAAGTACACGAAACAAATTCCTATTCCATGAGAACAACTCTCAGTCATACATGTTGAGCACACGTAAACGAATGCTCCTTCAGGCGATTGAGTCAGACATCTAAATCAGATGGCGGCGCGTACATCACGTCGCTATTGACGAGATGCTTCACTCCGGCCGCCGCGTCGCGCCGTCGATGGTCCAGCGCCATGTTACGAAACTACGCAAAGTGCCGAATCTCGAGCAATCCGTGCTACTGCATCGTTTCGTCACCGGCCAACCGTGTCAGTATAACGTCAGTGACATAACTACAACATGGCGCGCTATTTACTGTTTACCAGCTGCCACGAGTTGTATATTTATGGTATATAATTTACTTATTTACAAATTTACAATTGGCAGACGGAATGTTTAAAAAAACATGCTATATGCTCACATAAGCTTATCTACATTTCAACGCTTTCTTGTTCACACAACTTCCAAAGGTCTTCTACGATTATCTCTTACAGAGGTTAATACGAGGATCAATGTTGTAAGTTACATTGTGTAAAGTAAAACTTCGTGCGTCTACTTAGCACTATTATATGGATAGTTTGCACGGAGTCTTAGCAGTGTTCAGTGCCAACAGCAGGCGTCCCGTGGGTGTGATCGTCAGGCCGTGCCGGCGGCGCGGCGCAACCCACCGAGGACCCGCCATTGTTGTCACAACAGTGCATGCCGCAGGGAATACACTACAACGCGAAATAGCACGAGGACTGTAGTGGACTTACATAACATGCTCTTTAGGTGGTTACAAGCTAGAGCATTGTGATATTATATTAAACGAAATAGCACGAGGACTGTAGTGGACTTACATAACATGCTGTTTAGGTGGTTACAAGCTAGAGCATTGTGATATTATATTAAACGAAATAGCACGAGGACTGTAGTGGACTTACATAACATGCTCTTTAGGTGGTTACAAGCTAGAGCATTGTGATATTATATTAAACGAAATAGCACGAGGACTGTAGTGGACTTACATAACATGCTGTTTAGGTGGTTACAAGCTAGAGCATTGTGATATTATATTAAACGAAATAGCACGAGGACTGTAGTGGACTTACATAACATGCTCTTTAGGTGGTTACAAGCTAGAGCATTGTGATATTATATTAAACGAAATAGCACGAGGACTGTAGTGGACTTACATAACATGCTCTTTAGGTGGTTACAAGCTAGAGCATTGTGATATTATATTAAACGAAATAGCACGAGGACTGTAGTGGACTTACATAACATGCTCTTTAGGTGGTTACAAGCTAGAGCATTGTGATATTATATTAAACGAAATAGCACGAGGACTGTAGTGGACTTACATAACATGCTGTTTAGGTGGTTACAAGCTAGAGCATTGTGATATTATATTAAACGAAATAGCACGAGGACTGTAGTGGACTTACATAACATGCTGTTTAGGTGGTTACAAGCTAGAGCATTGTGATATTATATTAAACGAAATAGCACGAGGACTGTAGTGGACTTACATAACATGCTGTTTAGGTGGTTACAAGCTAGAGCATTGTGATATTATATTAAACGAAATAGCACGAGGACTGTAGTGGACTTACATAACATG
The DNA here is from genome assembly GCA_949316385.1 of Globia sparganii. Classification (NCBI taxonomy): domain Eukaryota; kingdom Metazoa; phylum Arthropoda; class Insecta; order Lepidoptera; family Noctuidae; genus Globia; species Globia sparganii. The sequence goes on from OX438675.1 coordinate 215,772, forward strand.
CTGTTTAGGTGGTTACAAGCTAGAGCATTGTGATATTATATTAAACGAAATAGCACGAGGACTGTAGTGGACTTACATAACATGCTCTTTAGGTGGTTACAAGCTAGAGCATTGTGATATTATATTAAACGAAATAGCACGAGGACTGTAGTGGACTTACATAACATGCTCTTTAGGTGGTTACAAGCTAGAGCATTGTGATATTATATTAAACGAAATAGCACGAGGACTGTAGTGGACTTACATAACATGCTCTTTAGGTGGTTACAAGCTAGAGCATTGTGATATTATATTAAACGAAATAGCACGAGGACTGTAGTGGACTTACATAACATGCTCTTTAGGTGGTTACAAGCTAGAGCATTGTGATATTATATTAAACGAAATAGCACGAGGACTGTAGTGGACTTACATAACATGCTCTTTAGGTGGTTACAAGCTAGAGCATTGTGATATTATATTAAACGAAATAGCACGAGGACTGTAGTGGACTTACATAACATGCTCTTTAGGTGGTTACAAGCTAGAGCATTGTGATATTATATTAAACGCAAAAGTTTGATGCAATCAGATACAGAACTACTTTCAGAGGATTTCATAGCCATTCTATAAGGACAATTAAATTACAGATACAACTTAACATAATATCTAATTGATAACCTAATCGACCCGACAACTGTGAGAAATCAGAAGAAAGGCGCATTGTGTATCAGATAAGCTGACGATATGCCATGAACAAAGATCTGTAGTAGAGAACAGACGATATCGGCTCAGCTGCATCGCAATCTGTTCCGCATCGACTGGGCGAGGCGACGGCGCGCGCCGGCGAGGGCAGACCTGCTGGCGATCTGATAACGATAGTGACCAGTCGACCACTGTGTCCTGTTATAATTGTTGGATCGTTCGGAGCACAACCGACACCGGCACGCGACACAGATGATAGACATTTCAATTGCCAATAAAGAAAATCGCTCCAAGAAATAAAACAGATTATAATGAAGCTTCGAAATATACCACTAGCCGATCATCTGTTACGATCACTATCCGACGAATCAGGAAACTAACACCAAATTTGCACGAGTCACATTGTGTAGGCGTTGGAATTTTTGAAATTCAGCTCTGCAAAAGGATAACAGAAATCTAGACAACTCCTTGCAATCTTGAATCTTGCATGATGTCGTTTAGAATGAAACAAACCATTGTTTCATTTGGAAGGACAATAAAGATTGGATCGTTTCAAATGTTCAATATTACCTATGGCCACGGAATAGTTTCGAATGATATTGAATCAGTTTTAATGGGAAAGTTACGTAAACACTAGACACATATAAGAGACGGCGTTGGTCGGTCAGGCTCATCAGCGAGCGAATTACTTCAAATGGTAGGTATTAGCGCGGAGGAGCTTTTTGTTCCAGCACATTATTGCCATGCAAATAACGTTGTTACAGTCTGTAATACCTAGCATTACTCACAATTACATTCCGGATGTGCTTAGTTGAATGTTACAAAAAACAAAAGTTATTTATAATGAGTCTGCTCAATAGACCATCCCAAAAAATCTAAGACCCATATTATAATGATTATCGTTGATCTTTTCAAACAACAAGACCGATTACATCGAACATTACGTTGTACCTAAGACATATCGAAGCTTACACAAAGGAAGATTTTCATCGAAAGGTACTATTTCCACGAATAATGATTTCTTGAAAGTACACGTTGTTGCACACGTCACATTTGCGTATCCTATCAGTTTATTTATTTTGCACCGGCTCTGTGATGCTCAAGATATTCTTGAATCCATTCAATATCCATATTTGCTAAAATAAACAAAAGTAAATCATCATTAAATTATGAGCTACTTTCAAGTGACGCTCATCGTTAAACAACTTTAATCAATCTAAAATATACACAATCTACAAGCGAACAGTGTACAGACACCTATAGAAAAAAAAATAAAAATAAAATAAAAAAAAGGAAGAAAAAATCTATACATATAATAAATCTGTAGAAAAGTCATTTTTGTACATTGAAGAAATTGAAACAAAAAATAGCCAGCGTGTGAAAAGATAAGTAACAGAACCCATTTCCATCATTTTTGAAATTTTTGTCTGTTTGTCTGTTTGTCTGTTTGTTTGTGCGCACATCACGTAAAATCTACGAATTCAATGCTGACAATGTTTATATACAAAAATTATACGCAACTTGAGGTTTAACTTAGTTTTTGTTTCATCGAAATCGGTTCACTCTATCAAAAGATATGATTAATTTAGTGAGTTCAAGAAGTAAAATATTACGTTACGCAATTAAGTATAGTACTTGCAACGACATCTTAAGACTAAAAATAGAACTAATGTTGATAGTTGAAATCTAAATCCGATAGATGGCGTTGTGCAAATGACGTCATTTTCTGAATCGCGGTGTTAAGATTTTCCGCGCGAGGATGACGTCCACCGTGTTTACTAGGCAAATTGGGTTTCGTTAGGTGTCTTAAAAGTTCTTGCGTGTGTCGTAAAAGTTCTTTGGTTGCTTGGTTTATCGATTTTCTAAATTGGTCGAAAAAAAAGTATTTGCTTATCTTATTGGTTTCGTTTGGTCAACTTTGGTCATTGGTTTGAAGTACGAAGTAAAGATTGTATTTGATTTACTTCGTAGTTTGAATCCAATAGTGCCAATCGTTATACAGTAAGTTAGTGTTGCCAATTCGTTGAGTCACGACCACGAACAGACGATACGTTGTCACACTAGACTGTTCGACGCACCGTTCTTTTAAGTTTGTAGGCTATTCAGTCATAAGTGTTGTTAGTTTTGTTTATTGCTTTAATTTTCCTTGAAAATGCCTCAAAGAAAAAAAACTAACCTTTCGCTGCGTAGCCGAAATGCGAAAAGGATGAGACTTTGTAGGTCTCAGGAATCGGAAGAAGATCGTGAAGCACGGTTATCTGCTAACCGAGAGCACATCGCTCTTTCACGTGAATCGGAAACGTTCACCGAAAGGGAGTCACGTTTAAGTTCACAAAGAACACGGACCGCGACTTTGCGGTCTCAAGAGAGTATCCAGGAACGCGAAGACCGGCTGTCTGCTGATCGGGAGCGCCACTCTCTCTCACGTGAGTCAGAGACATTCACAGAAAGGGAGTCGCGCTTAAGTTCGCAAAGAACTCGGACCGCGACTTTGCGTTCTCAAGAGAATATCCAGGAACGCGAAGTTCGGCTGTCTGCTGATCGGGAGCGCCAGTCTCTCTCACGCGAGTCAGAGACTTTCACAGAAAGGGAGTCGCGCTTAAGTTCGCAAAGAACTCGGACCGCGACTTTGCGTTCTCAAGAGAATATCCAGGAACGCGAAGTTCGGCTGTCTGCTGATCGGGAGCGCCAGTCTCTCTCACGCGAGTCACAGACTTTCACAGAAAGGGAGTCGCGCTTAAGTTCGCAAAGAACTCGGACCGCGACTTTGCGTTCTCAAGAGAGTATCGAGGAACGCCAAGCACGTCTGTCATCTGACCGAGAGCGACACGCTCTCTCGCGCGAGTCTGAATCTCTCTCCCAAAGAGAAGAACGATTACAAATAGCTAGACATAACTATGTAGGTGTACAAAGAAACAATGAAAGTTATCTTGCATCTGAAAGGGAAAGAATAGATGAACTAAGACGAGCAGAAACAGCAGAACAACGTCAATCTCGCCTAGAAATAGAACGAGCTCGATACCATATGAATAGAGAAACAAATAGCGGAGCTGATGAGTCCATGGAAAATGACGATGCAAATATTTTATTACCTTGGGACAATAGGGAAAAATCAGGGTTCACATATTCGTCTAGAATTAATTATGCTGGCTTTACTTTCGTGGGTGACATGAGAGAAATTTGTAATTTTTGTCATGCTTTGAAATGGAGGAAAGAGACAGATGGAATGTGCTGCTCAAATGGAAAAATTGTTCTTCCAAATTTCCAAGATCCACCACACTTACTTAAAAGTCTCCTGAATGGCGATCATCCCCAGTCGAACCGTTTTTTGTATAATATTCGTTTGTATAACAGTGCTGTGTAACCTGCTTACTATTATTATATTTGTATGCCGATTATTGGCCGAACATACAGATCAGCTAAAATGTATGAATAACACCTTTTTGTACTTATGTTCACAAATAAAGATTTGATTTGATTTGATTTGATTTTGATTTTGCTTTCCAAATGACTTCCTTTGGGGCAAAACAAATAACGGAAGGACCGTTCATGCCAACCTTCAAAGTACAAGGTCAAGTTTATCACCTTATTGGATCTTTGCTGCCAGAAAATGAACCCAAATTTCTCCAAATTTATTTTGTATCCGATTACACGCAACAGCTCAATGTTAGAAATCACAATTTTCCCCAGCTCAATGCTGAGCTTTTGGGTCAACTTCAAGAATTGCTGCATCACGTTAACCAGTACGTTCGTGAATTCAAAGCTGCATTGGAGTCAATTCCACAAGGCAGCAATGATTTCAAAATTGTTATAAGTGCCGATAGACGTCCTGTGGGTGAACACCGTGGAAGACACAATGCACCCGTCGCAGATGAAGTTGCAGTTGTTTTAGTCGACCAGGAGTGTGAGAGACGTGATATCGTGTTGCGTACACGCGACGATCGCCTTCAACGCATTTTGTAAACCCACCGAGCTTACGACGCCCTGCAATATCCACTAATTTATTGTCATGGTGAAGATGGGTACAATTTTGGGCTGTACCAAGTGAACCCTACTACGAGAGTCACTAATTATCAAAAAAAAATATCTGCTCAACAATACTATTCCTACCTTTTACAAATAAGGCAAAACAGTTTCGTATATTTGCAACGATTTCGTGGTTTGTTCAGCCAATTTATTGTGGACATGTACGCAAAAATAGAAACTGAACGTTTAGTGTATATTCGCACTAACCAGCGACGGTTACGCGCTGAAGAATACGTGCACTTGCGGGACGCCATGCAATCAGATAATAACGTCGAAAACTTGGGTCGATTGGTTATTTTGCCATCCAGTTTCACAGGCGGTCCGCGGTATATGCACGAACGAACGCAAGATGCTTTTTGTTACGTCCGTAAATACGGCCGGCCGGACCTTTTTATAACATTTACAACAAATCCAAAGTGGACGGAGATTTGCCAGGCACTTCTCACAGGACAGGCGTCATACGACAGACATGACATTATTGCTAGGATTTTTCATTTAAAACTCAAAGTCTTGATTAATCTACTTACAAAGGAGAAAGTTTTCGGTTCAACTCTTTGTTTTATGTATAGCGTCGAGTGGCAAAAGCGTGGTTTACCCCACGCGCACATTCTTCTGTGGCTGGAAGAAAAAATTCGTCCCGATGCTATAGACAGTGTCATAAGTGCAGAATTTCCGGACTATAATGCAGATCCGATTTTGCATGACATAGTAAAAACACATATGGTTCACGGGCCATGTGGCCTCTTAAACAGGGAATCACCGTGCATGAAAGATGGTCAATGCTCAAAAAAATACCCCAGAGCACTGAAAGAACTAACTATGGCTGGGGAAAATGGGTATCCGCAATACCGGCGAAGATCACCGTCACAAGGTGGTTTCACAGCTACTGTCAGATTCCGTGGACAAGAAATAATTCTAAATAATAGTTGGGTGGTTCCGTATTCTCCAGTTTTGTCAAACGCTTTTCAAGCACACATTAATGTTGAAATTTGTAATAGCGTCGAATCTATAAAATATATATGTAAATATGTTAATAAAGGTAGTGATCAAGCCATGATAGCACTAAGAAATAACAACCAATTTGATGAAGTGACAAGGTATCAATCTGGCCGATACATAAGCTCTTCGGAGGCAGTTTGGCGCATTTTGAGTTTCCCTATTCATGAAAGGTATCCGCCAGTCATCCATCTTGACGTGCACCTGGAAGGCGGGCAGCGAGTTTACTTTCAGCCAGAAAATGTGGCAGAAAGAATGAACAACCCAAGACAAACCACCTTGCTCGCATTCTTTCGCCTTTGCGAAAGAGACAATTTCGCTAAGTCTCTGTTGTACAATGAAGTGCCACATTATTATACTTATAACAAGCAGCAAGGTGTTTTTAATCGCAGGAGACGTGGAACTGCTGTAGAAGGCGAGTCCGGCATTTTTAAAGAACACGTGATTGGAAGAGTATACACGGTGCACCCAAATAATGCAGAGTGTTATTATTTACGCCTTCTTCTTCACACAGTGCGAGGACCTACTTATTTTGCTGAGCTCCGCAAAGTGGACGATATAGAATATCCCACATTTCAAGCTGCTTGCCGCGCACGGCATTTATTAGATGGCGATCAGCATTGGGATGATGCTTTAGCCGAAGCATGCGTCAGTGATAGTCCACATCGTTTGCGCCATTTATTTGCCATTTTGTTGACATTTTGTGGCCTATCGGACGCTGGGCAGTTGTGGCAAAAATATAAAGACGCGTTTGCCGAAGATTTTTTGAGACAGCAAGATATAAATAGTGAAACTTCTGACCAAGTACGTGAAAGCTGCCATAATAGGGCTTTGCTGGCTATACAAGATATAGTTACAAGTATAGGAGGGAACCCCCTCAGTCAATACGGCTTGCCGACACCGACAGTTGGTGGGGAACGAATTAATAGGGAGTATACATCTGAAATAAATTACAACCCCGAAGAGTTAGCAGAAATATTGCGAAATGGCTGTTCAAATTTGACGTCAGAACAACGTCAAATCTTTGATAGAGTATGCTGTAGTGTAGAACATTCATTAGGAGAAATGCTGTTTTTAGATGCACCTGGTGGAACAGGTAAAACTTTCCTCACTAAAGTTATCTTGGCTCAAATAAGGAGCCAAAACAAAATTGCCCTTGCCGTCGCTTCCTCAGGAATAGCTGCCACTTTATTACCAGGAGGAAAAACTGCACATACAACATTTAAAATACCAATCGACTTGGACCGCACAGAAAACCCTGTTTGCAACGTGTCTCGCAATAGTGATAAAGCAAGGGTTTTACGCGATTGCGCCCTTATCGTTTGGGACGAGTGTACGATGGCAAATCTTAAAGCTGTCGAAGCTGTAGATAGAACGTTGCGAGATATAAGACAAAATGACCGACCGATGGGAGGCTTAACGGTGCTATTCTGTGGAGACTTCAGGCAGACACTCCCTATAATACCCAGAGGAACGAGGGCCGATGAAATAGGTGCCTGTTTAAAGAGCTCTATTTTATGGCGTAGTGTCATATTAACTAATTTGAGCTTTAATATGCGAGCATATTTGGGAGGTGACGCAAACGCGCAGGTTTTCTCAAATTTACTACTTCAAATTGGTAACGGCACATACCCGACTCAAGAAGGAGGTAAAGTAACTTTAGTCGAAAGCCTGTGTTCTTCTGTTGCCTCACAGCAGGAACTCATTTCCTCTGTATACGGAGATCCATCAGAGATCTCGAACCATGACGCTGCTTGGCTATGCCAACGAGCTATTTTGGCACCTCGCAACGACCAAGCAGCAGCAATAAATTCTCAAATATTGGTACATGTTTCTGGAGAAAGTAGGGAATATTTATCTATTAACACGGTTTTAGAAGAAGGAGATGCCACCCACTATCCAGTAGAGTTTTTAGACTCTCTAAATACACCAGGTCTTCCAGCACACAAAATTTATTTAAAAGTCGGAGTACCAATCATTCTACTCAGAAATTTAAGCCCACCAAAACTATGCAATGGAACTCGGTTGAGAGTAACAAATCTCCAACGAAATGTCATCGAAGCCGAAATCTTAACAGGTTGCGGCTCCGGTGATGTTGTTTTCATTCCCAGGATACCCATTATCCCCAATAATTTTCCGTTTACTTTCAAACGTGTGCAATTTCCTGTAAGCCTCTGTTACGCTATGACTATTAATAAAGCCCAAGGCCAGACGTTATCCGTTGCGGGTGTAGACCTTACTTTTGATTGTTTTTCACACGGCCAACTCTATGTTTCTCTATCACGTGTTAGCAACCCAAACAACCTTTTTGTATATGCTCCGGGTAATTCCACCGCTAACATAGTATATAGAGAAGCATTAACGTAATCAACTATACCAAAGTCAGGACTCTTATCTAAATCATCAAAAAGGTGATATACTCTTATCTAAACGACGTTGTTTTGTTCTCGACAACCACGCGAACGAAGTCGCGGGCACAGCTAGTAATAAATAAAATTCTCGTGTCGCGATATTTGTTACGTGTCAAACTCCTCCGAAACGCCTGGACCGATTTGTATGAAATTTTGTATGCATATCGGGTAGGTCTGAAAATCGGACATCATCTATTTTTTATACCCCTATATTATCGTAAAACGACGTTTGCGGGGTCAGCTAGTATACAGCTAGTATATATCTGGATTTTACTTCAAAATACAGTAAATAATACTTACTCACACCCACTACTCACATACACATTCTCCTCCACACAATCTCCTACTCACATAACACACATCCCTAGAGCGTTTTTTTTTTTTCTTTTTTGCCTTTCATAAAAATATTGTATTTGCATTTCATTTTTATATATATATTTTTTTTTATGTCTTTGTTTTTTTATTTGTAAGTATAAGCTTAAATCATCTTGAAATAGCTTAATAACTAAATAACAATTATATAACCTGGGGAAGGGCGGAGCATCCTAACACAAGCAAACTAATTGCTTAAATGGATTCTCCACATTGTAATTAAAATAAGTTATTTATGATGATACAATAAACATTTATTTATTTTATTTTATTTTATTTTTTTCTATAGAAAGTATATGGTCAGGTGCACGAGAACTACTTATTCATCAAGTTCAGGATCGATCGCAGAGCATCAGATATTAAGCTCGGCATGAGCCGCCTGTCAGAAGCGCGTCGGAAAGGGAAGAGGGCGTGAGATGAGCATCATCATCACTAATTTCCGAGGCTACACAATTACCGTCACTTCGTCGAAAGAAGTCTTTCGTTATTCACAAATTAGTATCGTGCTGTACCGGGGTTTTCACTGAGCACGTCAGATAATCTACAGCATCTTGACTTCGGCTCTTTGTATCAACACGACAAACACGATTTAGTTTCGTCATTTTAATTATTTTAATAATATCACTGCATTTGTTTGCAAAGAGGATTCATAAAAAAATTTCACAAAAAAAAATTAAAATAACCGAATTCCAAAAAACACTACAAACTGAAAAATAACTTTAATTTCGGAAGTCGATATCAAAAATCAAAAAAACTGTTTTACAAAAAAAAAACAACTGACTTCCAAAAAAACACTACAAAGTGAAAAATAACTTTAATTCCGGAAGTCGGTGTCGTTGGTTCAGCATTTTCGTTTGTGTTTGTTACGCGATTACTCCGCCAATTGTGGACCGATTTTCAAAATTCTTTTATTTTTTTATTTGAAAGGGTATGCTTCCGAGGTGGTCCCATTGTCACCAAATCGGAATCTGATGAGGGAATCCCATGGAAATCGAGGGCAACCCTCAAATTTTGTAGGTACGCCTATAGATTTTGGTATTTTTTATAGTAACTTGTGCATTTGCTCTCACAAAGCACCATTCGGTGAAGTGGAAGACTGTGGAACTGATGATGAAGACCACAGATGGCCATCGGAACTAGGTACTCAATAATAAATATTTGACGGTTTGCGATTCGATTAGGTACTTTAATGTGGTTGCTAAGCACAATGCGTATCGTGAAGTGGAGCTGATGGTGACTTCTCAATCAGCTCCAGTTCTCCTGGTTCCTACAAGGAGAACTCCTCAACAATTAACTTCCCTGCATCGGGAAAAGCAATATTTTGTTAAAGGTGATGAGCAGTTGACATTAGGCTATTGTAACTTAGATAAGTTACAAACTGGCCTACTAAAAAGTGAAAAAAAAAACTTGAAAACAAAAATAACTTTAATTTCGGAAGTCGGTGTCAAAAAACGAAAATGCGTAACCAACGACACCGACTTCCGAAATTAAAGTTATTTTTCACTTTGTAGTGTTTTTTTGGAAGTCGGTTGTTTTTTTTTTTGTAAAAAAGTTTTATGAATCCTCTTTGCAAACAAATGCAGTGAAACTCCAGTGCAGCATAATGAATGTAAGTTGTTGTCAAACGACGCACATCCGAGGGCCAGTCCTAGTCGCGGGCTCCGGGACTCTGCGTCCACGCCGATCATTCATCAAGCCGCCTTGTCGGATGCACGAGAGCTCGCGACAAATCTTCGTGTCAATCAAACTGCTTACAAGCGACCTCTATACAAATTGAAGCGGTTTTGTGTTGACATTGCAAGAATATAAACCCACATTGCACATTAGTCTCTGCAAGTGTGGCTATATAGGGTGACTGATAATTAGTGACCGATACCTAAACACGTGATTGTACTCATGATAACAAACAACTTTTACTATGGGACCAAACCTGAATTCGCGAAAAAAAATCTGCTGTTCAGTCATTTATGTTCGCCTAACTGGTCAAAATGTAGGTACTGAACAGCAGATTTTTTTTCGCGAATTCAGGTTTGGTCCCATAGTAAAAGTTGTTTGTTATCATGAGTACAATCTCGTGTTTAGGGATCGGTCACTAATTACCAGTCACCCTATATAAAATAAAATATGAAAACATGATCTGTACGAACTATGTAGTGACAGTATATTTCAGTAAGATCAGTCATAATTGTAATTGCGTCCTACACGACGCTCCCAACTCTGGGAACTAGGACGAGCCGCGGCGGACAGATGGCGGACCACTAACACAATCGTACGGATCATTATCAGTTAAGGCGAGCCAATTGGAACTAAACATAATTATGACTAATTTATTCTTCCTAGCTAGCCTGTTGCCAAGTTTCATTCTAAACGTATTTTTTGTGTAAAATTACGCAGATCTGTTTTCAGTCTCAATATTATGATTAAAGGTTATCATTATTTGAGGAATGCTTTTACGTCGCTAGTGGTGGCTCACCCGTCTGTAAACATTGGAGGATTGGGGAACGTCTGTAAACTGTATATATGTTTACGCGACCTTCACATTCTTCGCCTGATGATCATCAACATGACGGAATTCTCTCTTCACATAAATGAAGTTTCGCACAAGTCAGTGCAGCTTGAAGTAAAATAAACAATTATTTCAATATAAGAACGGCACGCGTCCTGAGCCACAACACACCACAGATAAATAAGAAAAGTGTCAATAACAAGTTGATGTACCTGAACTGAGCTGTGTGTAACTAGTGCACTGACAAGATAACACTTCACACTGACACCGACAAAGGATTGCAACAAACACTTTCCTTTCAAAGCATGAAGCACTATTACAGGGAGAGAGAGAGATCAGGGACTTTTAACACTAACCGCCAATAATAATAACAACACAATATGGAATCTGCGCTGGTCAGCTAAAACATCAAGGGCCGACCAGACACAAAGCTTCAAACACAAAAAACGACTTTGCTGAGGGGACTTCTGCGTCGTGAAGGGGAAGGCTCTACTCCATTTTCGCACATATTCGTTTTGTAATTCATGGTGTAAAGTGGTGACGAGTTGTTGTTGGTATGCGTATGCGCAACCCTGACGGCCCCGCGGCTCCTATGCCGCAGGATGGGAATCATTTGTGCGACCTCGCTCCCACATGGATTATAACAACCATAATTATTGTAACGAACGCACTGTTGCCAGATTTTATACCCAAAATGTTGGCACACACGTCAAGGAATTTGAAAATGCATTCATAATTACATTCTGATCTAAGTATATGAATGGTGACGAAAGCTATGGAAAACCCATAAAATTTAATTCTGATAAGATGTAACCGAAGGTTTGGGAACTGAGCAAGTATACTCACGACACACTACGTAATAAGTGAGCCAACAGAAAGTTTTACTGTTTGTACGTATCATAAGCACCGCTGTTTCCTCGAAGTAATCGCCGCTTTAAATAGCCCAACAGCAAGCTCGCTGCTGCCATTGTAAGAAGTCCAGAACAAACTTGTTTAAACAATCAACTATTTGTAGGGCAACGCTCATTTCACTACGTTACCGAACGCCATAACATTTGTTATAACTACGCGGAAGGTTTTTTTACTCTCGGTAGACGGTAGGACCACACGTATTTTCAATTATTATAAAACGACGAAGCCTGCATAAAGCAATAAGTGAGACGAGGTCGTTTTGCACACGCCTCATCAATTACTGCACAGTGCAGGGACGAGGGAACCGTTTCTATAACTGAGATCCGTTTGTTGATTTTTGCTGGCGAGGAAATGACGTTCCGTCAATTTGCAATTAAGTGGTTAGGTAGTTGGTCATTAGGGGCGGCGCGGCTCGTCATCTGTGCGGTCGCAATTACTTCTGACATTAGAGTGTGAGGCTTTCACCGCGATTCACTGCGAGTCTGCAACCATGATGCCAGGGATTAGGGAGAAAGCTGAACTTATACAACGGGAAAAAAACAAACGTAGCTTTAAATTTATTTTCAGCATCATTTTGTTGAACCTGATTTAGACCATCCAATAGACATTCTAGGAAGAATTTATAATCTCTAAATTATAACCTCTTTTCAAGGATTATCTCAGAAACAGGAAGCAGGGGGTTAGAGTGGGCCAGTACACTAGTGAGGACGCAAACACATCATACGGCGTCCCTCAAGGAAGCGTATTGGAACCTACATTGTTCCTTATTTACGTCAATGAACTTTGTAACATTAATATTGCAAACGCACAAGTCTTCTCTTATGCGGATGATACTGCTGTGGTCTTCACTGGTGATACTTGGCAGAATGGTAAACTTAGTACTGAGGCAGGCTTGACGGAAATCGCCAAGTGGTTAACAGTTAATTTGCTTACATTAAATATCACAAAAACAAATTACATTTGCTTCAGTGTCTGCCAACGTACACAACCAGAGGAAGATTTTAATATAACAATTCATACTTGCAATAACGGTAATCGCAATAATTGTGGCTGCCCAACAATCAACAAAGTACCGCATATTAAGTACTAGGTGTTATCGTGGACCAGAGACTATCATGGTACCCACACATTGAGCAGGTTGCCGAGAGAGTCAGGAAATTAAGCTGGATGTTCAGCTGGATGTAATACGTCGTTCCCAAGACTGCCAGTAATCATTCAGGCCATCAAAAGGATTTCCTTAAGATGATTTATGTTGCGCTAGTCCAGTCAGTACTTTCCTATTGTATATCGGTCTGGGGTGGTGCAGCCAAAACAAAGTTACTAGCGGTGGAAAGCGCACAACGCGCTCTTATCAAGTACATGTACTTTAAAAAAAAAGAGATATCCCACTGAAGACCTATTTCGACTTAGTAATTTGCTCTCAGTCAGGAAACTTTACATCGCACAAATGATATTGAAAAAACATAAGTCTCTTTCCTATAATGCTGGCATACTGACAAAAAGAAGGAAAGACATGATATTAAAAATCCCTAGGACAAGGACTTTGCTTGCCAGTATGCAATTTAGCAAACGATCTGCTACGATATATAATAAAATCAATAAATACATCTACATTTATCCCAAAAACTACTATGACAGTAAAAAAATAATAATGGAATGGATACAAACGCTTACCTACAATGATACCGAAACACTTCTGACACCTTGACACATACATACATACCCTCACATTCATGTACTCTTAGTCATACCTACAGGCTAACACTCACCCACATATACTCACACACATACTTACACCCACTCATACATATTTATTTGACTAGCAGCGCCCCGCGGATTCACCCGCATAAGTTTCGATCTCGTGGGAAATTCGGGATAAAAAGTATCCTATGTGTAAATCCTGGTTACAAACTATCTGTGTGCCAAATTTTATCGAAATCCGTTCAGTAGTTTTTGTATGAAAGAGTAACAAACATCCATCCATCCACACAAACTTTCGCGTTTATTATATTAGTAGGATTTAAGTTAATGTTAATTTATTTGGTTTAGCTTAAAATTACACGTTTTGCTTTTTTATAACACACGTCTTGCTATGGCAGAACGGACTCTCCTCACACAGGCACTATGGGCCTAAAAGCAGAATCCAAACAAAAATTTTGTTTATACCTAAACTTGTTTTACCAATACATACAACAAAACATACACACACACAAACAAACAACAACATTAGGTTAAGACTTTTACTAACAATAATTAATTCATTATGGATTTTAATCTGAAATAAATTATTGTTATTATTTGTTCTATGATCAAAAAATTCATATCAGTTTAATCTACACAAAGGAGTTTAACCGACCCTTTGGGCTAATTTAAACTAATCGATAGTTTAAACCAGGGACCGAAACCGGTACGATCAATACCGGTATTTTTCGGTTACAACCTTTATTGATTTACCGGTATTTTACAGGTGGTTACCTTAATTCTTAACTATTGAATACAACCGGTATTCATACCGGTTACCGAAATAAAAATTACCTCTATCTTACACGTGCCGCCGACATTAGTTAAAGGGCGCGCATCGCCTGTGTATGTGTAGTACCGAGTTGATTTCTATGATGAGTAGTTACCTATAGATTGCAGATTTAAAAAAAAGAGTAAAAGAACTCGTATCTTTCCACTTCATCATAGTTGTGTATGTATTTATTATTTTGATTACGATATAATTACATATTAACATTCTAGTGATATTTATTTTAGAAGTAAGTATGTATGTATGTTTATTTGAATGTAAGTATATTCTCATAAGATTTATTTATTTTTATTAAGTGGATTGTTTACGATTTTATGAATTTTTTTGACGTGATAACGTCTTATAAATCGATGAACACCGGCTGCACGCACGAAAAAGTGTCACGTTCCGCCTGAGCCTGATCGTGCAAGCGAGAGCGCGGAACAAGCGATAGAGAGGCACGATCGGTCCAAGCGTTGGCTTGTGACACATTTATTCATCAATGTTTCTTTGAGACGATGACGTTATCACGTAAAACTATCGTCCTTAAACCGACTTTACAGACAACCAATTTTTTTGTCTCCTTTACTCTTTCACACGCTGTCTACATCTTTCTATTTATTGTCCTATCGCAAGTTCGCTGGAAGAGATTTCTTATGAAATAAGCGTCACCTTTGTAACTATTTTTCTGTGTGTTTTTTTTTGTCTGTATATATGGTATGCTTACATAAATGGTAAAACAATAATAATAAATAAATAAATATTACGTAGATAGGTATTATAGCCCATCTAATTATTTTTTTATTAAGTAATCGTAGGAGAGAAAAAGAACAGACTTTGCTCTCGGAGCCGGTAGAAAAAAAATTTAGATAGTGAGACACAATGTTCAGATGATTTACCGTCACCAAGAAAGCTACCCAGACCAAGTTCCCCATCTATTATTTCTGTCGGTATAACTTTAGAATAGTGCCGCAGGAGGGGGAAGTTGGTACTTGAGGGGGAGGGAGGGGGGGTTAACCCCTCCCACCTGGCACCACTCCCATGAAAAGGTAACTCACCGTTTCCGAGAAAAACGATCTTTTGTAACCTACCATCACACTCAAAAATTGCTTAAAAGGGCACGTGAAGGGGGTAGGGAGTAGGAGGGGGGAAGTGGGGCGTTGCCCATTTTCCCCTGGTACCATTCCCACGAAAAGGTAAAGCACCATTCTTAAGAAAAATTGATTATTGTAACTTAACCTCAAAACACTTGTTGTCAAAACAAAGTTGTTTCTGCAACGTCTCCGGCGCTGCGGGAAGTGCAGCCCCTTCGCCCTTACGTAACAAAGCATAGGCACCTGTGCGAGCCGTAGCGGCTGAGGCTGGTCGCCGGAGGCTACCAGCAAGCCGAAGCTGCGTAGGTGAGCTGCTCTCCCTCCGCGCCTCCGGTTTTTTATAAACACTCTAGGGGTAACAGCTAAAAGACTACGTGGAGTCGGGGTGCCCCGATTCGGTTTTGGGACATAAAGTGACATGACGCAAGTGGCGTAGTTTTTTTTTTTACGTTCAGACAATATACTGGACAAACTGTACAGATTTGGTTGTCAATTGCCCATAATAACGTTTCGTTTTCCCTTTTTATCTGAATGAGGTTAGAAACAATTTTTATTAATTTCTCGAAAAATATGAATTACCTTGTAATAAGAGTGATAGCGTTATAATCGGGGACTCAAGCCCTACCAGCTTTGACCCTTTTTAGCCCGCAACTTCTGCGGCACTATACTAAAGTCAAGCCTTTCTGTCCCCACGGGTATAAAAAGAAGGAAAGAAAAGATATTGCAGTTAAGAAGAATTGTTCAAAATGTGCTTTTTATGGAGAGGGAGAAGACAAAAGAAATAAGCTATTCGGAAAATTTGTAGCGAAGGAACTTAAGTAAGTATATTAAGCCATGTGCGCACCAAATGTTATGAACAAATCTTAAAGTATTTACAGGAAGCTATGGGTATTGTGTGGTGCGTGGTGCCGAAATTAAAGAATAGCAACACCCTACTTCCAGTGGGTGTCGTAAAAGACGACTAAGGGACGTAGGTACCGGAGAAAGGGCAGCAGCGTTCTCTAGACATTTTACCACCATACTGCGATCACCAACCCGCCTGCCAACCGTGGCGATTATGGAAAACCCTCCCGAGAATGAGAAGCACAAAAACACTTGGCCCCTAGTACCCAGCGGCCCGCCTACTCTTGGCTACGGTAGCGGCCAAGGCCACAGTAAGGGAAAGGGTGCTAAGAACCCCCGGAAGAGATTTGGCTACCACAATCACCGAAAACTGGACCTGGCAACATACAACACGCGTACACTCCGGACCGACGCCAACGAGGTGATCACCGAACTCGAGAAAGAATTGAGCAGGTTACGATGGAGTATAGTGGGGTTATCTGAAGTCCGAAGAGAGGGGGAGGACTCGATAATCCTCAAATTTGGAAACTTGCTCTATTTCCGGGAGAGCGACCAGCAGTCCCAAGGTGGTATCGGGCTTATCGTCCATAAGTCCTTTCTGAGCAACGTGGTGAAGATCGACAGTGTGTCGACCAGGGTGGCGTGCCTAGTACTCAGAATATGCGCTGAAGGTCGTACAGGTTCACGCCCCGACGATGAACTGGAGACCATGTATGAGGATATTTATAGAGCCATGCATGGCTCTAAAACTCACTTCACCGTTCTCATGGGGGACTTTTACGCGAAACTGTGCAAACGAAACGATGATGAGCTCCGAGTGGGGCAATTTGGAGTTGGACGCCGGAACCCCCGGGGCCATCTCCTGGCCAGTTTTATGGAAAAGGAAGGTCTCTTTATGACGAATTCCTTCTTCAGAAAACGTGAGCACAGAAAGTGGACCTGGCAGAGCCTGGATGATGCAACTAAAAATGAGATTGACGTCATTATTTCGACGAAGAAGCAAGTATTCAATGATGTCTCTGTGACCAACGCGGTGAAAACCGGACGTGATCACCGCATGGTAAGAGGCACATCAAGCTGGAAAGATCTCGACTGATAAAGTCTACACTCCGCTCAGCACCGATCCAAGTCTAAAACACCGAGAACTTTCAGCTTGAACTTCAGAATCGTTTCGAGTGCCTAGGGAGCTTTGTGGACAAGTATAACGATGGGTTCGTAGAAACTGTCCACACGGTCGGGTCTAAGATCTTCAAGACCCGTCGTACGAATACAAGAGGCTCTCTGATCCTACTTTACAGCTCATGAAGGAGAGGCGCGAGATGATTCTGCAGTCTTCAGATGATACGCTCAAGTACAGACGCCAGCACCAGCACGTCAAGCTGCTACAATCTGTCAAATTTCTTTAATAGATTTTCAACTTTATCGTTATAGTATAAGGTTCAAGGTTGATTGGAAAAATTTGACAGTTTCGGGTAGCTTGATGTGCTGGCGTCTGTACCAGCAGCTCAATAGATGGATCTCTAAGTCCTTGAAAAGCGACCTTCGCCGCTTTAATACAAACCTTATTAAGAACGCGATAGAGCAGAATAAAGGCTCCAAGGTCTTTGCTAGACATCTGACTATAGGGCAGAGTCAGCTTACGAAACTGAATACCGATAATGGCAGGATCGTATCTGCCAAACCTCAGCTGTTAAAGAAAAATCGAAAGGTTCTAAGGACAGTTATACACGTCAACAAGTAACCCCGTTACGAATCTGGCAAACGACCCGAGAGCTAGACTTACCCGACACTATACCGAAGACATCCCGGACGTCAGCCTGTATGAGATTAGGATGGCTCTGAAGCAGCTCAAAAATAACAAGTCGCCGAGTGATGATGGAATTACGGCCGAACTCCTAAAGGCCGTCGGAAAACCCGTGCTTAAGGCCCTTCAGAAGCTGCGTGGTTCAGTCATACTCGAGGGTGAAACACCACTGGCATGGAACAGAGGTGGTGATACTTTTCTTTAAGAAAGACGACAATGCCCTTCTTAAGAATTATAGGCCCATCTTACTTCCGAGCCATATCTACAAGCTGTTTTCAAGGGTCATCACGAACCGTCTCGCGCGCAGGTTTCACGACTTCCAGCATCCCGAATAAGCCGGATTCCGTAAAATGTTTAGCACCGTAGACCACATACATACGCAACGACTGGTTATACGGAAGACCGAAGAGTATAACCTGCTTCTCTGCTTAGCGTTTGTGGACTACGAGACAGCCTTTGATTCGATCGAGACATGGGCTGTACTGCAGTCTCTTCAACGGACCCAGATCGACTATCAGTACATCGAGGTGCTGAAGTGTCTGTACGAAAATGCCACTATGTCAGTCCGACTCCAGGACCAGACCTCGAAATCTATCCTTCTGAGAGAGACAGGGAGATGTTATCTCTCCGAAACTGTTCAGCGCTGTACTGGAGGATGCCTTCAAGATTCTGGACTAGAAAGGGGCTGGCATTAACATCAATGGCGAGTAAATAACTCACCTTCGGTTTGCCGACCATATCGTAGTCATGGCTGAGACTATTTATGGAGGACCTCAGTACAATGATCGATGACCTCAGTAGAGCCTCTGAAAGAGTGGGTTTTAAAATGAACATGGACAAAACGAAGGTCATGTCAAATGCCCATGTAACGCCCACTCTCATGAAGATCGGAGACGCTACACTCGAAATCGTGAACGAATATGTTTACCTAGGACCAACTGTCCTGTTGGGTAGGTCGAACTTCTAAAAAGAGGTCAATCGTCGAATCCGACTCGGCTGGGCAGCGTTCGGGAAGCTACGCAATATCTTCTCGTCCCACATACGGCTGTGTCTCAAGACGAAAGTCTTTGACCAGTGCGTGTTGCCACTGGCAACTTGCCAGTAATGGCCTATGACACGGAAACGTAAAAGGCTAAATGTCACCCAAATTGAAATGGAGAGGGCTATGCTTGGAGTTTCCCTGCGTGATCTAATTAGAAATGAAGAGATCCGCAGGAGCACCAAAGTAACCGACATAGCCCGAAGAATTGCCAAACTTAAGTGGCAGTGGGCAGGACAAATCGCTCGCAGAACAGATGGCCGATGGGGCCTAAAGGTTCGGGAGTGGCGACCGCGTACCGGAAGAAGTAGCGTTGGAAGGCCTCCCACAAGGTAGACTGGCGACTTTGTGAAGGCCGCAGGAACACGTCGAATGCGAGAAGCACAGAACCAGTCGAAGTGGAGGTGCTTGAGGAAGGCCTATGTCCAGCAGTGGACGTCTTTCGGCTGAAATGATGATGATTATGATGAAGGGGTATCAATTAAATCAACTTACAAATGAAGAAAATGACAACTAACACGCTAATGCTCGAGTCTTCAATGCTAAGTAATCCCTTTGCAGACTTGTGACCACACAAGCTATTCAATAATAGAAAATGTGATTTTTCAAACTTCGTTTTTATCTCATAACAATTAATTTTACCCTCCCTGATTCCACTAATATTGTCTAAAATGATGTAAGATGAATCAAAATCACATATATTTTTTAACATCACTAATGCAATTTCGTCAAATCAAGTACCTAAGCACCCAATTTTCTGGGTGTTTACCTTGGTTTAAACACGGTGGATTGCCCATCTATAATGATGAGAAAAAAAGATAAACAAATGGTACTTTACCAATTTACAATGTAATATTATCTTAATTACCTTTGTTCATTTTCTTTTTTTACTTTAAATCAAATACTCCTCAAAAAGGCGAACTAAATAAATATAAACAGTACAGGTACAGCACGCACGACGATCTCCCTAGTAATGTATTTTCTAATGCCAACAAATTGTCGGCGTTGCGATATTCTGTTTCTTTCTCGTAGTCAAGGTCATTTTTAGGTAACCGGTATTAAAACGGTAACCTAAATAAAGGTAACATATTTTTTCTTCTTGGGGTTACCCAGATAGCGGTTACCTTAATCGTAGAGGTAACCGAAATTCTTCGATACCGGTACCGTAATTTATACAGGTTTTCGGTCCCTGGTTTAAACTGCTAATAATCGATCAACTACCATTGATCTTATGAGATAATCGATACTCAGAGATTAAACTCTCTTCCGTGGTTTAAACTACGATTGATCTTACGGCCCTAAGCGAAGTGCCGCGCATCTGTTGAGTATGGCTACGCAAGTTGTAACGACATCGGCATTGAATCGCTGGACACAATACAATCGTCTCAATGGGCGGCAAGCTGCGCACGCGATGCACTCCCTACGAATTGTGTCACATGTGCACGTATTTACAAACGCGTTATAGCGAGCCGTATCAAGGACGAGCATTATATTTCCAATGACCATCAGTACAAATAAAGTAACTAAAAATCTACGTGTTACCTGGAACCCCTTAAAAAGGCTAAGATTTTGCTTTGTGCAACTTATTAAAGGACAGGACGTGGGCCCGGCTCATATTATACGCACTGCACTGGGTGGGGTCTGGGGATAGAGCTAGGTCTGGATTAATAATTACTGTTCTGAAAACTAACAATACTAACCTATTTATATAAGCATTATTGTTACTAACACCAAAATACTAACAAAGTTATGGACCTAGTCTGAAATAAAGTTTTACTTAATTTTAATTCAATTCAATTATTAGAAACGCAAATTCTTTGCGAAATTTAAATTGAGCTCTACCTGTAATTGCAGTGACGAGCGCAGTTTATTTTATAGCATTAATTATAAGAATCCGCGTCAGTTTGTCTGTGTCCATTGTGTGTATAATGAAGCTGAAGACAATCAATAACGCGCACACCCCGAATATGACAACGAGTCATTACATTACGTAAAGAGCTTTCTAAAGCTGCCCCGGTCACCGTCCACTGCGCGCTGCACTCCGGTGCGACCGCTGATACAATGGATACAACGGGCGATGGATATGAAATATTAGAAAGCGAAATACAAGCACGTGCATTAAATGCAATCAAAGTTGCGAACTTACATTAGTTCGGTGTTGCCTTTCTCTGCACTTGTTTCAATAATGATAAATTGCGCTTTTTGCTCAAAGCTTCCCTGTGGGGGGCGACGGTATTTCATAAGGAATCATTAGTCTTCTTATGCTTTAGAAAACAGGAGCATGTCAATACTCAATATATTTATTGCTTCCACATGTGAACTTAGGTGGTAGGTTGTACAGAGTATGATCATTGTGGACCCTGTGGAGCACAGCAGCAGTAGGAGAGAGGAAGAGGTCTTTTGTTTGACTACTTAGTTGTTATAATATATTGTAATTATTGAAAGTACATAAAGACTATCTGCATGCCCAGTCATGGTCACGATTCGTCTTCATCACTTGATGTTCCGGCTAATGCACTGATGTAATGCCGCGCATACACGGAGAGTTCAAGTGGCTTGTAATAATGCACTTATATGTAAAGCTCTATTGCAGGCTCAGCTATCAATCCTTCTTCCATAAGCTGGTAAGGCAAAACAGCAGAGAGCAGTCACAGGACAGCATCACGGTGCGCACCTGCGACTTTGGTCAATCTTGGGAACGGTTCTGATGAATTCAGTGAACAAAAAGCTATACGAAATCAGTAGAAATGTGTTCATGAGATAATGTAAGGACAGCTGCACAGTGATTCATGTTCACAATAGGACAGCTGTATAGTAATTACCAAATTCTGGAACGAACAATCATTGACTCGAACCATTGTATTACTACATGTATGTTTAATCAGATTGTTGATACCACGGTTGATACCAAACGAATTAAGACGAGCACTAATCCTGCCGACAAACTGTCACACAGTTTGGCAGGTTTATGAAATGTGTACTAGCATTTGATTCAAAATAAATTACTTATTATTTCTAAGATTTCCTGAATACTGAACGGTGCGCGTCACTCGATAGATTAATGCTGCTGAATGTGTGGACGAAAGCCCATGCCATGGTTTTTACTCGACATGATATTGTGTCTGTACGGAAACAAAATAGTAAAATAATAAGCCATTAAAAAGTTATGAACCAACAAAGATTCGTTTTTCTTGCTATTTTTAACGTAACAGTATTAAAAGAACTGCAAAAACTGCTCATCACTGATACTAGCGTTGTCGGATACGAAGCCAGGCGAGACAGGGTGCTTTTGGCCATGACCAACAGTGAGTTCGAACTCGCGACTAGTTTACTCTTAATACACGTTTCTCGTTTCAATATGCTAGAAGACAATAATTTTCCTCGTTTTTTTACCTTACACCTTGAACATATGCAAACTGCGTTCACCTCGACACGACGTCTTACCTGAAAATAAACAAACAGTTTTATAAATAAAAAAAAAAATGTAGAAATGGTCTTAGTTTTATGTTTGAGGATAATAATGGTTATAACTAAAGCAGGAACTTAAGTCTTAAGAGTTCCTGCTTTAGTTAGTGTTAAGAGTTTAAGATGACTTTCCTTAACTTTAGTAACAATTATATTTATTTATCCATCGTACATCTAACATTACAGGATAGGCCCCGGCCCGCGGTAGTGAGTCGTGTGCTTCGAAGAAATCGGCCTATACGCTCTCTAGTGGTTATATTTCTCTATGAGCAAGACCACAGAAATATTCTTTATTATATCTATGAGGGAAAAGTTATTTCTTTTGAGAGCTTCCGTTGCGTGCACTGCGTAAACGATTAAAGTTACGCAAAAATAATGTACGACGGAATTGTTCCCCCTTAAAAGTTCTAAGAGAAAGTCCACGACAGCAGATGTCTATCTTTTAAAGTTGACTCATTATAACCTTTTTTTATGATGATCAAATTTGTTCTAAAACAATGCATTACTTGCGAAGGTGTTTTATAAACATGATATTAATCCTTTTTCAAATAAATACGTTATTCATCACAAGTATTTAATTTTTAACAAAATTGTACTTGACATCTTTTGATTTCAATCAATTTGTTAGGAGATATCTCTCAGTTTTAAAATAAATCCGCACGGACGCCGCGTGCCGTTAGCTATGCGAGGTTTACTGTAGTTCCACTCTTACTGATCATAGCGTGATTTACCTAAAATAGCTTATTAAAGTAATGTACACACCGATCCACATCAGGATATACATTTCCAGTTTTAACTGACCTCGCATTTTATAGGTTTTTCGTACAATCAGAAGTCAGCTTATACTGGATATTAATAGCTTGATGTGTAGCCGTGCGTACTAAGTAATAATCTTAAAGTAGTGGAATATATTTTAGTAGTTTAGTAGGTTTATTCCTCGAATTAACGCGGGTGAAACCGCGGGGCACTGCTAGTGGTATAGATATTATTGGCAAACGTAAAGTGGGTGATAGACGTACGAACTTTAAGTAGGCGGTTTTAAAGTACGCGTACTTACTCGGCTTGACGTCGGTGACAAACGTGAAAGTTGGCTCACAAAGAAGCTTATACCTGAGGGGCAATTCTCGTAATTTTTAAGAACGTTCACAATCTGATCTCAGTCTCAATCTGTCAAAAATAAATCCTAATTTCTCTACATTTTGACAAGTTTTTGACATTTGTTTGTCGCTGAGATGAGACTGCGACGAGATTTTGAACGTTTTAAACTACGAGAATTGGCCTGCTGGTCAGCTCCTGAACACCGGTTCAGGAGCTGACCAGGTATAAGTTTCTGAATATAAAAAAGTGTAAGATACCTCAGTCTATCTGTCAATGATCACTACTGAACATAGTTCTATCGGTAACAACTTGAACGATGCTTCAAGTCGATACTTTTGATCGTTTGGCACGGATTGAGTGTCATGATTGCTTGTTACTATATGTTCGCCCGGTAGGTTATTTCCCCAATGTGACTGTGAGTACGTCAGCCCACAATAACTAATCGGAAGTCATAGCCGTAAAATTTCATTCAGACGAACACTGCGTGCACGCACAAAGTGTCGCAGCGGAGCGGCGCTATCTCAGATCTGCACCGGATAGTGGACACGCCATTATGTTGCGCAACCAACACCACCTCTAATTAAATAATGATGTAAGTAGAGCATGACGAGTGTGACAATAACATTATGCAAAAGGCTGAAAAACACGAAAATGAAATTAAACCAAACGTACATAATTATTGGAACAGGATGCAGCATTTTTTTTTGTTAGTCTCTTTTGTCCCACTGTTGGGCAAAGGCCTCCGCTTTTTCCTTCCAAACCTTCCTGTCTTGTGCGATCTCTGACCATGTTGGCCCTGCAAATGATATTAGATCGTCACACCACCTTCGCCTTTGCACACCCCGGACACTCCATACAACGCTCGCAAAATAATTACCTATTACTACTACATAAACAAATGACGTTTGTACACGTGCAAATGTATACGTGAATTCTAGTAGGGTTGGCTGTCGTGCGTAGCGTAAAAAAAATGGCGGCGAACGACGACTAGAAAGAATAGGTGACCTTGTACGAGCGGCGTTCAATTGTTTATCTAGTTAGTCGGGAGTTGGGACTCGGGTTCATAATGAAATAAAAATAATATAATGGTTAATATGTAAAAGAGGTTTATTTATTCAATCAATAATGCCAAAATAACGTACCTAACTAAATTTTGCTTACACTAAAATATTTTCGTGTAAATAACTTACTTAACTATAAATGATCGCTTATTAAATCGCATGGTATTAAAAATGCGAAACATTTATGTAAATACAAATTTGGAAAAGCATCACAATATCGAACTATCGTGATTAAACTCAAATAAAACTTTTAAATCGCAAAATTGTGTGTTCGTGTCAGAAGTACAGTGCTGCGGTTCTATGTGAGCGCCCTAGATAGAGTCTGCGACGAATACATCGAAATGCGGGATGAGGTGCGGTACCTAATAAGAGCGCGGGGAAGGGAGTGTCCGTTCTGTACGTAGTACTATTAGGTATTCTGTGCCTTGGTCTACCTCGACAGCGATGTCCTGCCTCTGACGTCCAGTGAGTGACGATCTTTGCCATATCTTGAATACATCTTATACGTAGATGTATCATATAATAGGAGAGGAATTGCAACTTATGCATTTTAATGTATTTCCTATTATCCCTAATAATAAATTATACGAATGCCCATAAAATCTAAACACATTTTGTACAAATCTAGTTTTCTACGAAATGGCGATAGGTTTTTAAGCCTATAAACCATCTCTACGATAGTAAAATCCCCGTAAAAGCGAATGATTAGTGTTCGCAGAACAGTAAGCGTTATGCTCCAGCGCATGCTTCATTAACATACAGTGTTGACAACAATGTATTGTGCGGTGACGTCATCCGCTTTTGTTGCCAAACACCGTGTGTGGCGATGTTGCGCCACAGTCGGCGCACTTGTTTCATTCATTACTACACTCCGCTAGAATTAGCAGCCCGATGAGCGGCGCACTGTATATGAAAACAATGCTCCTGTCACGATTGTGATACGTTGGCAAAGCATTACTTCACGACCTTGTTGAGACTCGCTAAGGTCGAGGTTACGGCTCCGTTTCCATCAGAAATGAGCGAGGATGCGTAGCGAGGGATATGCGTAAAACTAACCAATAACAACACTAGATTAACTCAAGCTGTGAAAATGAAGCGATGTTATTTGTTAGTTTTACACACATCATCAGCATCACACACGTCGCTAGTAGCGAGTCGCTACGCATCCTTGCTCATTTCTGGTGGAAACGCAGCCTTATAGGCTCGTAACATGAACTAAAAAACATACGAGTTTAAAAAACAAAACAATATATCTCGCTGTGACGCTGTGCGGAAAACGATGTCAGAAGCGAACAACTGGCAACAGGAAAATGACGAGAACGAATAAATTGTGGAAATATAGGTAGGTACATAATACTCAAGGAAAACCACAAAATGATTAGGTACATCTTAATTTGAATGCTGCTAGTAAGATAACTAACAGGTAAAACATGACCACGATAAATGTTGAAAACTTCGATCTTACTGAGGTCCGCAGGATTTCCAGCACGTAATTTAGCTCGGAACGGAGCCTGGAGGTTTTCCAAGATTTCAGTTCAATATTATGTTCGTAACTTTCAGAGCAAAACATGTAAAGTAAAAGTTCAGCGTGTTTTCGTCTTTACCGACCCTTTCAGGTCTAAAAGCAATTTCCATGCGGTGTCTAGAGCTCGGGTCGATGCCTGGCTCCGCTGAACTTGGAGGTAGTACAGCGAGCACGTCGGTGCGTGTAATTCGCGGCGGCGCGCGGCGCCGACAAGAGCCACGGGCCATTGATCGCCGTCCCGCACAATGGGAACATTAAACGGGCCGATCACACCGATTCACGACAACATACGATAACATTGCCCGTTACATGCCTTCCAATGTTCTGAACATTGTCATAGTGTTCAATCATAGCAGTTACTCAGGTTCTAAGTCCCATACATGTTTTTAAAATAAATATTTTAAGGCCAGGAGTCTCAGAATCGACCTATTTTGATTCAACATTAAACAATCAAATATTCTTTGTTTTGATCTGATAAAAATATATGTTGTAGTTCAATAAACATTCTTGATTATTCTATGGTTCAAAACACGATATTTACAACTTCACTCGATCATAAAAAATCGCAAACAAATCGAAAATAGGGAAGTTTTTTATCGTTTTTCAAGTCGTACTTGAAGTAGACCAAAGTTTTACTCTAAAAAAATATGTCAAAAAATAGGCAATGATGTTTAGAAGAATATTCTATGGCTATTTTTTTTTCAAAACAGTTTTTTATTGTTTTGACAAGATATAATATAACAAAGCGGCCCGCGCGCTTCGCTTTAGTAGCCGGCTAGGCGTCTCCGAGGCAGGACCTGTGTCGCTTTTACTGGCTCGCCGCGTTCCTCCGCTAATCGATCGAAATATACGTTATATTATTGTTATTTTCCGTGTTTGTATATTAGTTTTAAAAATAAGCCTGTAAATATTGTTTTTAAGTTCTAGTATTAATAATTAAACAAGATGTTAGTTTATGTTGTAAAATATAGTGGTATTTAAAATTAAATTATGGGGAATAAAAACAGAAGAAAGAAAAAATATCCAGGATTGAACTGCGGAAGCTTAAAAAAAAAAAGGTAAGATTGATTATTATTTTTCTACGTATTTATACCTACCTACTTTTAAAAAACGACGCGACAGAGCAATATTGTAGTTGTATAGGTAATTATGTACTTACCTACTTGCTTTCGTCACAGTACTAGCAGACAGTAGCAGGTAGGTAACTAGGTACCATAAATTTACAATTATACTAATATCAAAGTAAATATAAACTACTACTCCATTCACAATAAGATTACACTCTTTGCACTGCACTCTTTGCAGTTCATCGATACCAAGATGTAAAGGCGTATTTACAAAAAAAATGCACAGGCGAACAGTAAGTACCTAATCTACAATTCGATTTTTTACCCGACTTTCAAAAAGGAGGAGGTTATTATGTTCGACTTTATGTATGTTTTTTTTTATGTATGTTCTGTTCACTGATTCTCCGTCAACTGTGGACCGATTTTCAAAATTCTTTTTTTATTTGAAAGAGTATGCTCCCGAGTTGGTCCCATTGTCACCAAATCGGAATCTGATGAGGGAATCCTATGGAAATCGAGGGAAACCCTCAAATTTTGTAGGCACACCTATAGCGATTTGGGTAGGTATTTTTTATAGTAGCTCGTGCATTTGCTTTCAGAAAGCACCATTAGGTGAAGTGGAACTGATGATGAAGACCACAGATGGCCATCGGAACTACTCGATAGTAAATATTTCACGGGTTGCGATTCGATTAGGTACTTTAATGTGGTTGTTAAGCACAATGGAGCTGATGGTGACTTCTCAATCAGCTCCAGTTCTTATAAGGAGAACTCCTCAACAATTAACGTTCCTGCATCGGGAAAAGCAATATTTTGTAAAAGGTGATGAGCAGTTGACATTAGGCTATTATAACTTAGATTAGTTACAAACTGGACTACTAAAAAATGAAAAATAAAAACTTTTTTACAAAAACAACCGACTTCCAACAAAACACTACAAAATTAAAAATAACTTTAATTTCGGAAGTCGGTCTCAATAAAAGAAAATGCGGAACCAACGTCACCGACTTTTTATTCAGTATTTGCTTCTCGCTCAGGCGCAATAGGTAGGTAGACATGTACTTACCTAATGCATCAACTCAAGTCTACTCTACAAATTATAATAATAATGCAAGGTTGTTGATGTTGTTGTACTTTTATACAAAATAGTGACTAGAATGTATGTAGATATCTGTTACCTCCTGACTTACCACTCGACTTACCGACTAACTTAACGACTTTGGTTAGTTTTAGTTTTGATTGTAATATCTTGAGTCAAATAAAAAGCAACTTTTTTCTTTTTATTGTTTCAGTGACAGTCATGATTCATATGATTTTACTGTTGAAGTGGAAAACAAGGAAGATGACTTTCAACCCGTTTCAGGACGCAGAATTGTCGACATAAATTTTATTTTGCGAAAACTGCAAGAAAAAGTAAGCAAGACAAGGAAAATGAGCAACCAGATAAATGCGCATCCAGTACACACTCTCTGCCTCAACCAGCACCCTAATTGCGAAACACACTATCGATCTCAATTTGAATAATTTTGAAGCATATTGCTAATCCATTGCTTCATATGTTCGAAAAATGTGTCTGCTCAACAATGTAAAACACGCAATGAACGTTGTTGATCTGTCAAAATGAAACCCATTGCTACTAATAGTGTGTTACGCAATTACCCCGCTGATTTGCAGCAACCAGGTCCAAGCACGCTCGCGATTAATATTTATGATTTTTTATTATTTTTTGAGTAAATTATTAAGTTATTATTATATATTTTAAAAAGTATTTCTTATTTCTAATAAATAATTTATTGTCCTGTGTATTATATTGTAATGAGTTTTATCAGAATTTATTTAATCCAAAGTAAGTAAGTAAGTATGTAACTAATAATAAATAACTAGCTTATGCCCGCGACTTCGTACGCGTGGATTATAAATTAGTTATAAAACATACATGTGGTAGGTGAAAACTAAAGCTACGGAATATAAACTCCTGTCAAAATCCTTCTAGTAGTTTATTATCAGACAAACATTCTAAAAACTGGATCGTAAGGAAGCGCTGTAACAGTCATGAAAGAAAAGAGGTAACAATTAAAAAAGAAACAATTGTTGGTAGGTAATAAAGTGATTTATGTTGATAAGTATACTTATATTTCCCTAAAAACTAAACACTCGAAATATTAACATGAATTCCGTAAAACAAAGTTAACTGTTCCTACTGTTACAATTTTAAACTGTGACGCAAAATTTTTGAACAGCGGGGTCAGCGAGTTCATTTGAACTACGCGTTCGCGGGACTTGCCACGCGAGGAGGGGGGTAACGCTAAATGCCTACTGCGCTCGAATATCCTGGCCTTAAGGGAGACATACTATCTTTGGCTGGTATGGCATCATTAGTGTCAAAAAATAGCACTACAATCTCTAAGCAAAGACTTGCTCCGAGTCCGCGCACAGTATTAGCTGTGCTAACACATTCATTATATTCCGCCTGTAAGGTCCGCAAGAAGACGGATTGGTATTTATATTCACTTCGATGGTGAAACATACAGAGCCACCTAATCTAATTTTGGAAATCCGGTCGCAGATTCAACCATTTAGAATATGCTAATGTAAGCTTACGCAGATCCAACCCGGAGAAATCAGCAGTATCACTTTTTCAGATCTGGATTAATGAGATATAACATTTAGACTAGACAAAATAAATGTCGGACACTGTATTATCGTATCCTGAATCTCAGATCTCATTTTTATTCATTTTCATTAGTTCTGTGAACTTAACGAGCCCTGAGATTGCACAACACGATAAAATAGTGTTTCGCGAAGGAGCGGTAAAGCGCGGGAGAAACTTAGGTCGGCGCAGGTTAGATTATATCAGTGAAATGGACACCTGCCGTGATACTTTATAAAACTCGTCACTCAACATGATCCTTGCCATTCGCAACAGTTCAACGCATGTTCAGCAGAACATCAGTATTCCTTCCCTTCTTCAGATGAAGTGATTGCTGTGTGACATGCACTTTCCGCCAGTTCACGGCAATTTAGTTTAGAAGTTCGGATGCAGAAAGTTTTTGCATCAGAACTTCTGAACTAATTTAACGTGCCAATTTTTTCAGGTTTAACAATGCCTGTGGTGCTTTTAATGATTCATTAAAATAAACACAATGACGAGTCTAAATGAAAAGCAATATGAAGGAAAAAATAAGTTGATTGATACTGGCAACAGGTCTGGCTGTATCTATAGCGCCGCGGTGGAACACGCTCTCGTCGTAACGGTGATCGGAAATAGACTCCGCGGTAGAAAAGTAACAGCAAGTGATCAAAGTGAACTATTTAGCAGTTCGCACGAAACACTATTGTGTATCAGCTGCGCGGCTCGTGCAAAAAATCAATCCAGTTTCATTCAAGGTATTCGCTATTTGTGTGCGAAGATTGAAGTGCGCTATCACGACTCACGATCAGTCGCTGTGTCGTGGTGATTGGATGACAGTCATAAAATACTATATTAATGTTATATCAGTAGTGCCTAACTATAACATAAATGCTAAAGCCCGTCACAGACGTAGCTATACAATATATTAATATGAATCATAGCAAGGCATATTACGACATATTTTCTATATAAATTTTGAGTGACCGCACACGCAGCTATAATATATATTTCTATGACGTCACCAAAATGACATATTTTATCTCGGTATATTTTGGCATATTATATATTTTGAGGATACGGCGTGATGTTCCATTTGTAAACTTCTAAAATAGTGTGCTTATTCGATGATAAATCATGATACAAATTAAATTCACCACGAGTTCTCTTTTGCGTGACTCTACCCAGATGGTTCTATTTTTACCGACTTCAAATAAAGGAGGTTATCAATTCGACACGTATGTATGTAATATTATTGGAACTGCAATGTATTCACATACGAAAATCTATTAGGGCTTCCGAACAAATATACATTTTATAGATGTATGTATGTTTGTCCATGCATTTCTCCGCAACTGTTAATCGGATTGTGACCATTCTTTTTTATTGGCTTATGTTTACTTCAACTTAGGGAACAGTGCAAGTTTCATCAAAATCGGCTAAGTAGTTTCCAAGATATGGACTAATTACTTGTAACTGTGACGGCCTGGCTTATTGATAGGAGCTACTGGTGTGGTGTCAAACGGAAAAATCTTAAAACTTTGGTCAAATTCTAGTGCAATATTTACAACAAAATGATTACCTATTTATTACAAATAAATATTCCAGTTTTTACATAAAACTATAAATTACGAAATAAAGAACGAAGGAAGTCGGTGGCAATAAACTAAAAATACAATACAGATCCCAAGACACCGACTTCCGAGATCAAAGTTATTTCATAATTTCTTTTTGAAGTCGATTTTTTTTTTCTTCAATACTTTTTTTCGATCCTGACAAGGCAACATCCATATCAAATTCAGCATCGGAATCATCCTCTGAGGAACTTTCAATAAGGTCTAAAAGTAGTGATCTTGTCGAATTCATTTAGGTAGGTAGGTACCTAGAATTGATTACAGTATTATTTCAAAATTTGAACATCCTGTACAGAGAATAAGCTTTAAAACCGTGAGCTTGCAAGGACGACCGAAGACCGAGTGAGGGCAAAATATATATTATAGTATAGCTTCCGTGTGTGGTAGCGTGCTATACTATAATATAATATATTATATTATAGTATAGCACGCTACCACACACGGAAGCTATGAGATATATTATATCTCGATATATTAATATATATTATAGCTACGTCCACAGAAATCTAAATAATTGTCTTGTTTGTATTTGTATTTTGTATTAAGTTATCGACGTCAATATATTATTTATTTATTTTGCTTTAACATATAAATAAGAAGAGACTTCTAGCCCAGTAGGTAATGGACCTCCAGACGAGTGTGGAGGATCTGGCTCCTCGATACAGTCCTTCTTCTCTTCATTCTCATTTGACTAAAAATTATTACCTTTGTACTTAAAAACTAGGCAGCAGGCGGATAGCTGTGTAGCGCGTGGTGCTAATAATAGCCGGTGCCGTAGTAGCTGATGTAGCGCGTGGTGCTAATAATAGCCGGTGCCGTAGTAGCTGATGTAGCGCGTGGTGCTAATAATAGCCGGTGCCATAGTAGCTGATGTAGCGCGTGGTGCTAATAATATCCGGTGCCGTAGTAGCTGATGTAGCGCGTGGTGCTAATAATAGTCGGTGCCGTAGTAGCTGATGTAGCGCGTGGTGCTAATAATAGCCGGTGCCGTAGTAGCTGATGTAGCGCGTGGTGCTAATAATAGCCGGTGCCATAGTAGCTGATGTAGCGCGTGGTGCTAATAATATCCGGTGCCGTAGTAGCTGATGTAGCGCGTGGTGCTAATAATAGTCGGTGCCGTAGTAGCTGATGTAGTGCGTGGTGCTAATAATAGCCGGTGCCGTAGTAGCTGATGTAGCGCGTGGTGCTAATAATAGCCGGTGCCATAGTAGCTGATGTAGCGCGTGGTGCTAATAATATCCGGTGCCGTAGTAGCTGATGTAGCGCGTGGTGCTAATAATAGTCGGTGCCGTAGTAGCTGATGTAGCGCGTGGTGCTAATAATAGTCGGTGCCGTAGTAGCTGATGTAGCGCGTGGTGCTAATAATATCCGGTGCCGTAGTAGCTGATGTAGCGCGTGGTGCTAATAATATCCGGTGCCGTAGTAGCTGATGTAGCGCGTGGTGCTAATAATAGTCGGTGCCGTAGTAGCTGATGTAGCGCGTGGTGCTAATAATATCCGGTGCCGTAGTAGCTGATGTAGCGCGTGGTGCTAATAATAGTCGGTGCCGTAGTAGCTGATGTAGCGCGTGGTGCTAATAATAGTCGGTGCCGTAGTAGCTGATGTAGCGCGTGGTGCTAATAATAGGCGGTGCCGTAGTAGCTGATGTAGCGCTTGGTGCTAATAATAGCTGGTGCCGTAGTAGCTGATGTAGCGCGTGGTGCTAATAATAGCCGGTGCCGAACGCGACCTTTGACTCGCGGTGTACAGTAACGCGCGTGAACTTTACTTGTCTCACTGCGCTAGACGCTGGCCAGTGGCCGCTCAATA
Source organism: Globia sparganii (assembly GCA_949316385.1). Taxonomy (NCBI): domain Eukaryota; kingdom Metazoa; phylum Arthropoda; class Insecta; order Lepidoptera; family Noctuidae; genus Globia; species Globia sparganii. The sequence continues at coordinate 249,256 of OX438675.1, forward strand.
TCGGACGTTTCGAAACCACAGCAGCTGCCTTGAGCTACTGTCTACCGTCTATTTACACAGATATTATCTTTGCAGAAAGTAAATGTACGGTCACACATTTTAATCTCATGGTAATAAGATATACAGTAATACACAGTGACAAGCTCTGCCTAGAAATATAATAATTATGTATTTAACTAACAAATACAGTGCTTTTACATTTCTAATATTATCACGAATTCACGATCTCATTTTATCAAAATCATGTATCTACCTAGGCACTTGGCAGCTTATCAGATAAGGTGCTACTAGTCTCTGCAGAGTCAGGTATAACTTTGCGATATTCACTTAGGGGAGTATAGTTCCAGTTACCTGCAGTTATCTGGCGCATCAGTCCGATCGAGTAGACCCGTTGTCGGCGACGGTGTCGCGCGTGTGACGAGCACGCGGCGGCCGCTGCGGTGATGTCACCGGCTGATAGCGCGCCGCTAATAATGCCAAGGGCAATCACGTCACCGCTGCCACTACTTCACACTCACACACGCAACATACTTATCTCTCACTCCGTAGCACCGCACGGAGCAGCACAGAAGACCCACTGCTACGAGCTACGCCGCGTAGCCGCTGCTCTACTAAGCTATACGAAATTACGATTTGTGAAACTATACGCTGCCCTGTCATCATCAATATCTGCCTAGCCTTTCCCAACTACACACACACTGCCCTCTATTCATCTGAAATAATTTATAGGAAATAATGTATGAACTGACTGTAAAATTGGGTGACACACTTCAAGACAATCCTACCAACCTCAGACTGCAGTCTGCACAGAGCTTTCGAAGACTACAACAACAAACAAAACAACAAGAACAACAACAAGTCCGTGAAGTGTTCATTCACTCAGTGGAACGGACCTTCTGTATATAATATGATGTCATCGGGACTTCAAGAAATTATTTTTTATTTACTGTTGAAGTTATTATTATCAGTAGTGGTTGACCTCTGATTCATTTTATTGGCCGCAAGCGTGCCCGCAGCACTTAATAACACAATTTAAATTGATATATTGTTGGGTGCGGGACTTACTTGACTATTTCTTATACCCTTAGTGCTATTAAGATTTTTTTTATAAACAGAAACAGTGTCATCTTACATAACAATAATATGTTTATGTTTATCGAAGACGCTCTTTAATTTGCTGGTGAGATAAGTAGACGCACCTAAAGATGGTCCTTAAGGTCCATCATAGTCTGAGATCAATTAGGACGTGAAAAATTTATTTTTATTTTGTAAAACAGAAATATTTAGGAAACGTAATCAGATATATCGACATCATTATGAAAATATGTACATCAGAATGTTGTGATTACTCAATACAAAGCGTGGCGTGCACGCGGCACTGGTGGCTGGCGATGGCGCCATGGCGGCCGCAGCACATGTGTGCCGACGAAACTAGTCAATTACATTACCTACATCGGCCGGTTCATGGTTTGATTACCAAAACCACATTACATAAAACGGAAACGATACTACACACAAGCAAAACTGTTTTACCAGAGAACCGTTCACGTTGTTAGTTACGGGCATCCGGCTAAATAAAATAAACGAAACAATTGCCTCACACCGTATGGTCGAAAATTTTAAACAACACATCTACGGCACTATTACAGTAGGTACTCTTCGATGAGAATGTGCGAATTCGTGCCACACCACACCACACACGCACATTACCCACCTTCATATAGTAATGGAACCTATACGTGCCATAAAAAGTACCATTACCATAACAATACGCGGAGAAATGGATCAATATCATTTGTACCTATTATAAGACGCTAACGTTACTACAGGACACACCAATGCGCCGGTGATACTCCAGCACAGAACAAACAAAACGGCAAACAAATAAAAGAACAATACCTAATTGTACCGACTGAAAATGGCGAATGATGTGTCGATGACGAGATCAATAGATGTTTAGTTAAAAACAACATGATGTACGCAGAGACCAGAGTACAGACTGGCGACAAAATGAACACGACTGGTGAGACAGATTGAGCAGACGCGCGACACGTTGTCGCCACGCGCTACTCACGGGGTTTAGTGCGTTCCGCAGTGACGACTAACGACGACATACGGGAATACAAATACATAGAAATATAAACCTATGGTCAAATATCTGTAGTTCTACAGATAGATGTAAGAAAAATGCTTCGTTTACCTACTATTTAAACCGGAGCAAGAATTGTTTTGCATCGCGGTTCAATGCAAACAATAATAATTTGAGTAAATAGCTGGTAAAATGTAGGAAATGCATGGGCGAAAGCACTTCACATATTTTTATAAATAGCATAACAAATAACGGCCTCTGTATAAATACGCATTACAGTACTCAGTAATGTCACAGTATAAAGATTATGAACAGTACAGAAACTACGTACAAACGCTCGAAACGGCACACTCACACAGACGTGCGCATCTACGATAACCCTAAGCGATTGTCGCGGTGCTCTCAGTCACGGGTGCCGTGTTGGAATGAGTAGTTAGCATTTAGAATACATTTATTCCTTGCACCACGCACCGTCCATCTTTTTAAAAATTATGGCGGCTGTTAACATGTTTATTTTTTTCGTCTCGGGTGTCGTTTACATAGTGAAATAAAAAGGTTGCCAAAACCATTAGTGAGGTCAAAATGTAAATCCAAGATGGCGGCTGTTAAATTCATTTATTTGTCATGGGTTTCGTTTTCAGTTTACGAGGGTGCCAAAACCAAAACCGATAGCGAGGTTTAAATGTAAATCCAAGATGGCGACTGCGAAAATTTTTAATTTTTCATCATGGGTGTCGTCGAGGGTGCTAAAGCCAATAGTGAGGTCAAAAATGTAAATCCAAGATGGCGGCCGTTTTTATTTTATGTCATACGTGAGAAGGAACTTCGTTCCTGACAGAGGTCCTTCGACCGCAACAATTATTTCATAATGAGAATTACACAATAAAAAGTATATTTTGGTATCTTTTTCAGACGTTTCCGTAGCAAAGATTCTAACCAAAGCTTGCTAGTTGTACCACAAGATGACTTTGTTCAATATGTCCAAAAAATGGAAGAAATGTTCCATTCTTGTTTTAAAAGAGAACATATTAACTGCAAAATAGCTCTTTCAACTTGACAAAATCTCTTGTAAAGTACCCTGTCCTTGTTTCCCGAAAATTATTTGAAAAAAAATATTTATTACAATGAAAATATTTTACACAAAAATTTTATAACAAAGCATTATAACATGTCGTAGCAGGCGAAAGTATTTTTCAGTAAATAATGTATAATTAGTTAATTACGAAGAATAAAGATAATTTTTTTAAATATTGTTTTCTTTATTTACACCCATTCTCGAGTTGAAACGGTAAGGTGCAGGGGGCTATTCAAGTATTACGTAAGCACTACATGGGGGCGGGGGGTCTTTGCTTTGCTTATTTTTGATGACATGGGGGATGGGGGGTCTCGATGGTGATTACGTCAGCAGTATTTACTTTTTTATTTTTCGGATTTTCTACAAAATTTAGTAGATTTTGGTTTGAACAAATACGGCAACCCTACTTGTCTATGCTTGAAAACGAAATGAACGATGAAAAATTTTAATTTTTTCGTAGCCGCCTTCTTGAATTTACTTTTTGACCAGAAGGAGGGAAAGATAACCAACTAACTCCTAACCGCAAACCACGTTATAAAACTTCGAAACAATAAAACACTTATCAATTTTACAGACATTAAGGGTGACACACTAACGCTCCGTAGGTAATTATTTCCACAAATAGGCCTAGTTTCCATACTGTTCATATTTATACTGTGGTAAATGTGCAAGTAAATCCCCGATATAAAATGTACTGAAAACTGTAACCCGACTCTATCGAAACAAACGCGTGTTGTGTTGTCCTTCGTTCTACGTTATTACAATGATCGAATTATATTGGAACAATCATTGTCGAATACATTCGTGATTGAAGAAAAGCAAAGCTTTATTGTTCGCGCAGATGCGGCAGTCGGCAGAGGCGCGAAGACGACGGCGCGGCGCGGACGTGTCGCGGGTCGACGACCGCCCGACGGGGGGCGTTGCAGACGGACGACTGCACGCGATCATGCGGCAAAAATACCATACACTAGCATTTATGCCACATTCAATGTCATCATTTTTACCGACTTCAAAAAAAGTTGGTTATCAATTCGACACGTATGTATGTAATATTATTACAGGAACAGCAATATATTCACATACGACAATCTATTAGGGCTTCCAAAGAAATATACAAAATTTTATATATGTATTTATGTATGTTTGTCCACGCATTTTTCCGCAACTATTAATCGGATTGTGACCATTTTCGTCATCAACTTCAAATTAGGGAACAGTGCAAGTTTCATCATAATCGGCTCAGTAGTTTTCATGATGAAGAGTATAGACTAATACTTGTAAGTGTGACGGCCTGGCTTATTTATTTATTCGAGGCTACGGCTACGAGCTACTGGTATGGTGTCAAAGAGAAAACATCTCAAAACCTTGGTCAAATTCTAGTGCAATATTTACAACAAAATGATTACCTACCTATTTATTACAAACAAATATTCTAGTTTTTACTTAAAACTAAAAATTACGAAATGAAAAAGTAATTTTAAAAAAATTGGTTGTCTGTAAAGTCGGTTTACGGACGATAGTTTTACGTGATAACGTCATAAAGAAACATTGATGAATAATTAATGTGTCACAAGCCAACGCTTGGGCCGATCTTGCCTCTCTATCGCTTGTTCCGCGCTCTCGCTTGCACGCTCAGGTTCAGGCGGAACGTGACACTTTTTCGTGCGTGCAGCCTCATCGATTTCTATGACGTTATCACGTCAAAATAAATCGACTTTAAAAATAAATTAACTCAAAATTATGAAATAACTTTTTGGAAGTCGGTGGCAAAAAACTAAAACTAAAATACAGATCCCAAGACACCGACTTCTGAAATTAAAGTTATTTCATAATTTTGAGTTAATTTCTTTTTGAAGTCGATTTATTTTTTTAAATTAAGTACTTTTTTATTGAGACTACACGTCTGAGGAGACGAACTCATGGGAATTAAATACAATACGCGTTCTAGAGCGGGCGGCGCGCGGCGCGGTGAGACGCGACATTTAATTATGGGTATTAGGAGGAGTGACAGATGATCAGTAATGATCACTGGCGAATGATTGTGATGGATGATTTCGCAGCTTTTTGTAATTATAAATTAGATATCGCGTGTAGGGGATTCGACCGGTCTAAATGAGTGCCGAGTGGTGCATTATAAAACATTGAGAAGAGGCAACATACTCGTAGTCCTAAATAGATTACAATAAACACTACAATTTTGAAAACTCATCATAAGCCATGCGATACAAAAGGAAGGAATAAATAATCCTAATATTATCGGTCTCGTCTTTTCAGTTTCACATCTTCCGTAAACATTTCGTCCACTTCTGACTACAACACAGTCATCAGGTCACGATCTGAACTCACGAACTGTCCATCAATTTTTTTGTTGAGTGTCTTCAATTTCCTTTTCTTTTTGGATGAACTTCTGTAGCGAACCGTGAAGTATGTGGTCTATAAAATAGAAACTTTACAAACCAGCAGGCAAGGTATATTATAAACACAGCTGACTATTTTTCGCTTACTATTGCTGCAGCACCTTTCTCAGATTGTCCTAGATCTTGAATGCCCACGATGATGTAATCACGTAACATACATAGTATGAAAGCTAGCAAGTGACACACTGACAGTACGGTTGCGTTCGGTCGGATGGAGTGCGGTGTACCGGATGTGTTCCAAGTGCGTTTCCGCGAAGCAATGCGTCTGTATTACTAATAGTTGGGTACACTTGCCGCGGACTGCGCGCAGACGTTGCTTCCGACTGCTCCGATAGACGCCCGACCGGCGGTGTGGTTGTGTTATATCATATGCATGCCCTCGTTGCGATACCAAACATTAAGAACTGGAACAATGGGCAATTAATGTGGAATTTTCTTTCGACGTCAGCGTCAATCATCTTTCTCATTGAAACTTGAAGCTGGCATTTGTGAACTTGGGAGTCAACAAAAGTTCATTACATACAAAAGTTGAAGTCTTTATGTGGAACTGGGGAAAATACGGAAATGGAGCACAAACTTGACTAGAGCTTCAGGATGCGAATTACTATCTCGGGCTTCTCGTGAAATTGTGTGAAGGTCAGTCGTAAAATGTCGGATTTCACCCGAAAATTGCTTTTATTCCTGCGTTTGGACAAATCAAGATTATTATGAGGTTTTTCAGTGGCTTTACAACATAGCCTGTAATATAAATCAAGATTTCTAAGAATACATATAAGTGTCCGAAACAAAACTTCTCAAGCAACACTGACGGAGGAGCAACGTCAGATGAAGATGTAGCACAAGAGCTCCGAGAACTCCCCCACAGGTTCCCTGTACAACAACGTACGAAATATACAACATGTTGCATGTATTTCTGGGCACGTAGAGTCGATTAATGCCCAAAGCCGTACCTGTAATGTAATAAAGTAACGGTACGGTAAAGGTACAGCACATCGGTATCCAGTGTAGCATTGTGTATTCATTGCAAGCTACACGCTACACAACACATGACTCACGCCACCCGGTACATGCGCTCATGAGCACACGACACGCTGCAATACATCTTCAATGTGTCAACAATCATTGCTAATAACTACACTTTTATTTCAAACACGATTGTGAGCTGTCTTCACACTGAAACATGAATTTCGAAGTACAGCGTTCAATTAAGTGACGCATGCTATTATCGTGTACTTTGTGAGATAATTGATTAATACATTATTTATCACTAAATAGTGTAGAACAATAGCTAGCAGAGGGTGCAACAGCTGTTGTCAAACGTATCAATCACGTTTACATACACAAATAACTGTATCACTACTACGGGTACATACTTGTAGATATCCGTATCACAGATTAAATTAATTTTATCATTCGTTATCAACGAAACACATCATTATCTAGGAAAAAATGTACACAAACTGTGATATTACAACATTAGTAGAGGTGTCTGAAATCATTTAGATAGTGAGACTGTAGTGAACGTAGTTTGGTATTCAATGCATTAGCCGTTAGACCCGCTGACACTATCGGCACATCACAAAATTGCTCTAACGTAGATAGCGTTACGTTCACACCGCAGAGCAGATGATACAGAAGCTTCAGTCGTGCGTTTTGTCTCCTACCTAGAGATGGTTTTTTGTCTGGGTATTTTGGGACGAATTGAGTAAATGCCCAATAAACGTCCATTTGCGCCCGATAAACGTACCAATACAGGGCAGTTATTGGACGTTTATTGGACATTTACTCAATATGTCCCAAAATGCTCAGGCAAGAACCCATCCCAACTCCTACCACAATGCGGTATCCACAACTTCAGTCATCATAGCGGCGAACATCTGACATAGAACTGAAGTTATAGATAAAGCCTCAATTAGAAGTAAGTGCTCGGTGGCACAGGCTGGCTATTGGTCGTCTCATAACTGGACCAGTGGCTGTTGGTACGTCTCTACCACCTCCTAGCTGAGACTAAAAACTGAAAAGTGATGAGGATAGAATTTTGTTCTCACACACCAGTAGACTGCGAATGGCTGATTACATGACCGCCTAAGTTCACATGTGGAAGCAATAAATGTATTGAGTATTGAGATGCATCCCATCCCTTTGAAAACACAGTATGCCTGTGTGCGTGAATCGGTGTTCTCCTTCTGGGTTTTCTTAATGCCTGTCTGGACTGAAAGGCCGAGACCTTTCGCCAGCATTGTATCGCCGACTATCAGCTACATCAATCATAGAGGGCTCCGGCGCGGCGAGAGTGTCGCGATACCATCGCCGCCGATTCGACGCTGTCTGTAACGAGACATCCTTTATACGCCGCAGACCCGCAGTGTATCAATCGCCATCAATTACGACGCCAACTTAATTATTTATTGGCCGAATAGTACATCTGGTGTTACGTTAACAAGTCCCCTTCGAAATGAGATAAATACTATAACCAAGCTAAATACTACAGAGGATACTTGGAATGATAAGATTAAGTTTTATCATAACAAACCGTTTGCTTCGATACTAGCTAGGAAGTAAGTGCTGCACGCCTACAAACACTTCCTTTGTGTAGCACTAACGACCCCATTACATTTAATTAGCTAAGAGACAAGTATTTGGGACAAGACAGTTGAGTGAACAAAGAGCCGGCAGTGCAGTGAGCGTTGGAGCACAAGAACAAAGCATGTGCTGGTGTGGGCCCCGGGCCCCTCGCGGACAGAAAGACAGGCGCGCCCGTGCCCGCCTACTTGGAGTGCCAACAGGGCCGGCGTGACGCTCACGACCCCGTGCACACGCCATCACACATCAATAGCTTCGTAACGTGCCGGATCACCTATATCTACATCTACTGAAATAACGAGGCAGACGCAAAGGAAAGACGAATGTTAAGGAGTCCAAACCGTTAGAAAGGATCATAAGAATTACTTGGTAAGATTCAGCCGGAGAGAATATCTATTATCATAACTGATACAGAGTCTGATATAATTTCAACTTCCTCGAACACTTGGCTAGCTCACACGTGACTTATTCAGAGGAGAACTTGAAGCTGCCGCAGAGATATATAACGTGGATAGTTTCCTTTGTGGGGTGCATAGGTACCTGCGTACATGGTGTGCATCAATGTGATAGCGGTACCCGTAACGAGTTATGCTAACGCGCCGAGCTTACAATGGAGTAATCATTTATTTCCCCGCGCAGACATACAGCGACACAGCTCGCACAGTGTAAACACACGCGCACACGGAGGCACAGCTGAGCCAAGCAAGTGACAGTGGTCCTTAATGTTACATAACTGGTCCAATTGACCCGGATGTTGCGGCCGCCCGGGGAACATACTGCTTAATACATAATGTTCACAGTTACACATTATTGCTATTACTGTCCTGTATGACTCATGGCTGCTTTGAGTTCCCCACACGTGTGTTTTGACTATTGGTCTCAGAATACCACCTTGCGAAATTCTCAACATTTGTTGAGAAAGCATTAAGAGCTTGGGATAAATAAAACGTTGAAGCGTGCTTCCTAATGCATGTTTCTGTTTTACTTGCTTTCCTACTGCATAGAACGTTCGCCGCTTTAATGACAGAAGATAAATGGCAGCGTTTAAACAATTCCAAGAGAAATGTTTAACTGCAATTTAGTAAAACGAACGTTTGTTTTGTTTAAACGAGCGGCAAACCTCGCGTTCTCTTCTAATACCACAAAACAACAAGTTTTTAAAAATAGAAGGTAAAGGTCATCCGCGGAGGTTAGTAGAGTTCAACTTCAAACGGGAGAGTTTATCACGCAGCTCGCAGTGGACGGGGACTGAGCGAGCTGCGGACACATACAGCGGATTACGTTAGGAACGGAAATATGTTATCAAAGCGGAACCCTGTGCGCAGGGCAGCGCTGCTAGGGCTGTCGAGACATCAGAGACAACTCACAAGTTTCCAGTCTAGAGAACGTGTAGCCTCGTCCAATCATGAACTCCAAATGAACGTACGTCTGAACCGAATGTCTGTCACGTGCTTTACTACAAACAGACATGGAGCTGATAAGCGATAAGGAATAAGGAAAATATCCCACTAGTACTCAGGTGTGAGAAATGCTACCTGCTATAGGCATGTCTTGTATATTTGACATGACTGAAACCGATGCACCTGCCGTTTAGTTTCTTCACCACCCGTGGTAGACTAGTAGAGAATGCCTAAGACATTAAGTGCACCTTTGTACCTTTTTGTGCGAAAACTTTAAATAAATAAATAAACTAGTACACTTTTTAAGTTGACATACTTAAGAGCCTAGGTATACTACCTCAGCTAAAATTCACTCTTTATCTCGCTCGCACGATACTGCTCGCGGACTCAGTGAGAGCGAGACAGAGTGCGGTGCTAGGCGGCAGGCAGCGAAAATAGTTTAGGTATTTGCTTTTTGCGGTGAAAAAAAGGTAATTAAAAAAAAAAAAACATAAGACCTGCTTTATACATAGTTAGATCAGTTAGTATACAAAGTTTCATGATCTAATTTGAAGTATTTTTTGAATACCAGCAGGCTTAGCATGACGCTTTCTATTTCTACGAATAATAGACACAGCTTCTACTATAAAGTGACATTTTAATTCTCCATGTTTGACATCGCACCGTAGAAATCCTTCTACAATCTGTCATTTTGTCTTTCGTTTCTAACGATCTTTGTCTACGTCTTTTTCTATGTAGACTATTTCAGAAGAAAGTTTTCTATACCAAACTGTCAAAATGACACTGACGACTGACAGTTGTAAGGAGATTTTAAACTTTCTACACGACGGCCACAAAGTATATACGGTTATCTACAAAATCATGATTTTAGAGGAGAGCGTTTTGAACGCAATACTGTGATAATTAATAGAAGAACAAAGCTATCTACTCCTATTTTACATCATTTACTTAATAGGGCATTACCAAGGAAGTGGTTAAGGCCAATATTACTACAATATTTGTTTGTTTCAAATACGGTACTTCGACACTGAGAACAATTATTGATGTACTTAGTTGTCTTTATAAACGTGACTTACTATCAGTAAAAAAAAAACGAATAAAAATCCTATGACAAAATAAAGAATTCTGAGTCGACTTATGTACAAGAGTATGTATTTCGTAAACAGTGCGGTTGACTCTTTCTACTTGGCTGCCGTCGTCGTACTGTCTACACGGAACGTCATCTTTGTCTTCTCTTCCGTCGACAAAACGGTGCTCGTGCTAAGCCTGCTGCAGTTTATTGTTCGGTTTGGAGGTAACTGTGGATTTTTTTTTCTATCGAGAAAATATGGAATCTTGTTTCCGTCAAACATAAGACCTAACATTAATCCTCAACTTTACCATATATTTATTTGAAAATTAATGCTGCAGTATTTTCGACCTAACGGAGGATCATGCTAAGCCATTTGAGGTAGTATAGGCCCTTAACCACTTTATGGAGCTATTTTAAGGTAACTCGCTATATAGTCAACCCTACGCGGGTCACATCTGCTCGATCGGTCTGGGAGTGGGATCAAAGCCGGCCCGCGCCACACGCACATTCATCAATGTTGGGTCATACAGCTTACGACAACCGACAAACGCTACACATAGAAGGTTCATACAAAACTGTGAGCAAATAAACTAAAAGATGCACTACAGATTGGTACAATCTGCTAAGTATAATGTAATTAGCTGTATGTTGGAGACAGTTCTTAGTTTCGGAAGGTTGTTATTGAGCGTGTGTGGTAATCAAAGTCGGCGATTTCCTAACCTGACAAAACTCTGATGGCATCTAGCCAGATGCATCATAGCTTATAACAAAAGCTATATCTAAGTAAGCTATAAAGTAAGTAAAGTTTTGTTCATTGCTGTTTTTCTTCACGTCACTAGATAAAGCTAAACGTAGGCAGACATTGTTTTGGGATCTGTTTCACTTAAACAGTGTTTTCATTATTTCCTGAGTATAAGAACACAACTGCAGTAATATACATATACTATAGCAGCATTAGACCTTCTAACTTGTAAGTTGGCGGTAGCTACATGTGAGCACATGGCATGGCACCGTACGATTCTAATTAGCTGACACATTCGTTCATATTAGCGGCTTGACCTCCAGCGATAACATACAATATTACTGGTTAGCGTTTGGTTCATCTAAACTCGATCTGTCAAGTAAACCCATAAATATTCAATTGCTGAAGTTACTGTTGAGTATCGCTTCCCTTCACGTGTTGAAACATACTTTTACGCAATACGAGTGGATTTAAATGATATTGAACTCTGTCTTTCTTTGCTTGCCCAATAAATACACCATGGTCCATGACATACAATAGTCTATTGCACACTCCCCAAGTCACCATGCATACTTGCCGTTACTGACAATTATCTACTCGTATTTGGCCTACTCATCATTTGCCTAGCTTGTTCCTTATTATGTATGTTGGGGTCGGCTATATATTTTTCGTACCAAGAAAGCTCATAACAGCTGAGTCATTATTGGAAGGGAAATTTTAAACTCGTATAACTAATTTAAGAAAGTAATTGTGCTAATTTGCCGGTGTCAATTAAATGTCAAAGTGCTGTCACGCAAGCAAATTAGCGATAACCCTATTTTAATCCAGCCAAATTACTTATACCGAAGTTAGGTAAGTACAAAGTTTCATTCGTAATATAATTAGCAAGGTACAATAAGCTGTTGTCCAATCCTAAATATCAACAGCTTATTACCGATAGCAATGAGAAACAAAGTTCCGCTCCTACAGTAGTGGTCTATCAGTAAAGATACGAACTCACGACGAGGGAAATTAAATTCCCGGAGCACAGCGCGCCGGTTACGTAACACGTGCCAATTGAGATGGACGCCTGCTCTTATTAGCTGCTATCCTAGTTGGAGCACGGAGCTACGTGCCGCCGAATACCGGCACATGCACGACAACCGGCACCTTTTGATTCGACATACCAAAGAGACATTTTCATGTGGTGTATCCTCGATTAAAATTGATCATGTTTGTAAGAAAATATTTTTGCAACATTCTGCTTATTAATTAAATGTAAATAGTTCTTAATGATAATTTCCAACCTAACGTTCACATTGGCCCACATAACATAGCTAATGAAGTATTTGATTGAAGCTAACACTCCGCTAATGTGTCCATTAGTTGGGCACACACGGCTGTCCTTCTTATTTCTGACTGCTACTTTTACCACGTGAGAAAATGTTTGCGGGCACAACACCATCAATTGCTCAAATATATCGACACAGAGCACACACTTCAAGCTAAAGTATCTGATCCAGAGATACACCTAGATAACGCAAGAGCAACTACTTCGCGTGCCAAAAATCGCACCAACTTAAATTCAAAAATCCTAAGCCGACACTTTCGCGCTCAGTCCTGCGTACTGCTGGCTGGGTGAGCGTGAGTGAGAAAGAGCGCTTGTGGTTGTCACAAGCGCTCTTTCTCACTCACGCTCACCATAGTAGGTAGTCAAAAAAATGGCACGCTTGGTTTTCATACAGATCGTGATACTTGCGCTGTCTAGGTCTGTCTATCTATATATCTGTGATCTGAACTGTTGGTAGGGTAACCTACCCAGAGCGTTTTCCAGCAAACATAATCAGGGCGCTGAATAGGCGGGGCATCACGTGAGACCACCGAAAGTCAATAGGAACAGTATAAAATAGAAACATCGTGCACAGGGGGCTACTATCAAATTTCAGGAAGGACAAAAAATAACGTTATTTTCAATGCAGTTGATAATGAAGTGTTTGCCAAAGTAGTTAATAGTTAGCCTTCTTCTGCACCTTGTGTCAGTGTGGTGCAAGTGAGGGCAGGGGTTGAGCGGCAGCCGTGATTGAGAGCAGACGCCGTGATTGATAGATGAACATCAGGTATTACATGCAATTCAGCACTGTACTCGTAGAGATGTATTTGTGAGCAAACAGCGTGTAATTTATACGTTGAACAATCTCAACTAAATAATTGAGACATTCATACTAATATTATAAGTTCGAAAGTAACTCTGTCTGTATACTACCTTTTCATGCCCAAACAACTGCACAGATTTCAATAAAATTTGGCAAGGAGACAGATGACTTCCTGGGGAAGGACAAAGGTACTTATTGTCTTAAAAATAATCTTCAAGGGGGTATTAGGGGATGAAAAGTTTGTATGGAAAACTTAGCATTTCTTAAGTTAGGGATATGAAAATAATGCTTCATGTAAGAAATAAAAAGAAAACGTGTTTCAGACTTTGTGAACAATCATCCCACCAGGGGAGGATTTACAAATTAACGCAATCATTGAAATTTTAAGAAATTGGAATTTTTTTTTTTTTTTTTTTTCTCTTTTTAAGAGATTTAAGTATCACTACATAGTATAAAACAAAGTCGCTTTCTCTGTCCCTATGTATGCTTAAATCTTTAAAACTACGCAACGGATTTTGATGTGGTTTTTTTTAATAGATAGAGTGATTGAAGAGGAAGGTTTATATGTATAATGTAGTGTATTTAGTATCAGCATTGCACCCGTGCGAAGCCGGGGCGGGTCGCTAGTTAGAAATATAGTCTGAATCCGTAGCTTGAGGTAATAATTATTTAACTAGCTTTTGCTGGCGGCTTCGCCGCATGGATGTCTAAAAATATCCCAAGGGAACGTACTACCGGTATAAAGTACCCTGGGTGTTAATCCAGGTTATAAACTATACAGGTGATAATCTGTTCGGTAGTTTTTGAGTTTATCACGTTCAGAGACACGCGGCGGGGGGACTTTGTTTTATAATAATAAGACGTGGTGATTTCATTATAATCGGTCCACCCGCTTAAAAGTTATTACAATTTAAATTTATAAAATAACTTAGCTAAATGGACCATGGCGTATGGCGGAGCTAGTTTATTTTTTTAATTTTTTTGTTTATTAATATTTTTAAGTTAGACATTCAGAATCATTTGCATTTATTATGTCTGTCTGACTGATACCTTCTCACGCTTTAACTGCTGAATGTCTTTGGATGACAAGTATAAGCATAGACCATAACCTGGGTTAGGAGATAAGCTACTTTTGATCTCGGGAGCAGAGATCCACGCGGGCGGATCCGCTAGCAGAAGCTTGTTACGGACAATATTTTAAATGTAGAGCACGCTAGTATAAATTGCGGAGATTTAAAAAATAAAGTCGTCACAAGCATCATGGCAATAAAACTAAAACAACCATTACCAAAAATATCAATTAACCCACAATAAGGAAATAAATAACGCAACAACTCAAGTATTTACAAACAAAATTATACTTTACGACAAAGACGTGACAATGAGATCAGCTCCCACGATAACATTTAATTGCTTGTAAACTACTACGAGAAGCAAATAAGAGCATAAATACGGTGAGACGACGTGAGAACGTCACGTGGTCTATATCTACCCAGCTACCTCCGCTCTCCGCGGGGAAGTGCAGGAATCAACGCAATTGATGGACGAATCGACCTCGAGCACCAGTTAGAGACTAAACGCAGGGGCCGGGATCCTCCGGCAGACGAAACAATTCGCGAACAAGGTCGCTCACTGATTATCTGAATGAATGAGTCCCACTGTTCGGTATTATAGTTGGCAACACGAACGGAGCCAGCGACTCCGCAGACGTCGATATGGTTTATATGAAAAATCAGCGCAAAACATCCGTTACCAAAATACTGCGCGTTCTAGTCAAGCTGCCGCCGTCACGCCCACGTGTAGCCCAGTCGAGAGCAAACGAGCCGTCTTCACGACGCGTGCGCTGCTCGGCTTATTTATTTGTACGCTTCTCTTCGCGGTAAACGTAATTTAAACATAGCAGTGAACGCGGAGGCTCTCGAATGCAAATAGCGAGTCACACGTGGCAGGCGTGAGCGTGTCCGTGCATCGATGAGTTAGAAAACTTGCCCATACGGCAGCATCGTACATACTATACGTAAGCAGGTTCTAATTTAGCAAGAATATTGTATCGCAGTGACGCTAAACGTAACCTCAATACGTTAGCAGTAAAATAATTTAACATCGTCTTTGAAGCGAGATTTAATTGACCGGCGAGGTCGTTACATGACGTCCGTGTCACATAAAATGACGGCTCTCTCAAAACTAATACGAGGGCATATTTTTCCAAGCGAATTTTCACGGTTTGATTGGTGGAGCTGTGATGATAGTTCACCGTTGATCTTGGCACGCCATGCGCCTGCGCCGCGGTGTAACGTGTAACCTAATTCTGAGGCATTGATTTATGAGTTGACACGTAAAATATCGCATTCTGGATGAAAAGTTTCTTGCTTCAGAACATTCCTAACCGAAACAACACCGGTCTCCAAGCCTGAGATATCATACACTTATGTACCTAACACACAACCTACAATATTAATATCGTCGCATTCTTTCGTTTTGATACCCTCTACAGTTCTCTTATTACAATAAAGATTTCCAGAAGGTTAACAGTCCCATTCATTATGAAATTAATTAATTAGTCAGGCGTTCTTTCTTCAACTATTATTTATTTAAACACCATCAGTCAGTATATTCTTACACCATATCCTTTCTTAACGTTTCTTTCATTGCGCAAAATATAAAAGTGACTATACTCATGCTTCCATAGGCAAGAGTTGTTATCATTCATAAATCTTAAATCAACCTTAAAAACAGCACGAGCACACTTTGAAAAAACATACATCACGTCAGCCAGAGTCAACACTAAAAACAGCCAGTCCAATAACATTCAGAAATAACTTGCTGAGTCAGCGCGCGACAAGATGGCGAGCTTACACAAGGCAAGTACATGGGCTGCACTTGACTACAGCCGCACTTAACAACAAGTTTCGAGTGCGGCAACGTCCCCTCACCTTGACCTTGAGATCTGGACAGGCGCGACCCCGCAAGGATCGCTTATCTCTTCATATTCCTCACGTTCGATAAAGATGACGTATTTCTCAAAATATTACCTCAAGCCATGACGTGTTCACTTTGTCCTCGGCCGAGGCTAAATAAACAGCACACGGTAATAATACTCGATGTATTGAATAAATTATATTTGTATACAGTTTTAACATTCATATTCTATATTAATTTCTGCATCTCTTTTTTGCTGGACACTGAGTCATGCGGACAAATGTGACGTTCAGAATGATTTCGCTGATACTTATCAGGTTATCAATTAAATCATAAAAGTAGCAAAAACAAAGCCCTCGCTGGACAGAACAGCCTATCAAAGCAGTTTTTTTTATTGAAAGACAAGATCTACATTAACATTTCCTTACAGCACTTTATTTGTATTCCCCTCGTGGATTGTTTGTGTATATTTTCCTACTGATGATTCAAATGTAAGTAGTATTTTTTCCATAAAACAATAGTACCAGCGTTATCTACGATTGGCTTAAAGACGCTTCTTAAGAATTTCTTGGAAAATCTACACGTAAATAGCGTAAGTAGAAACGATGTTCACCATCTCGTGAATTCGTGATACATAGTAAAGTAACGACAGTTGTGTGGAATCACACGTAATGTCATTGATGTTAACATTTTGAGAGCAATTAATTTAGGAGTAAAACTCCCTCACACATGAAATCGTTCCGTTTCCTTGCCCTTCGAGTTGGTCTATAAATACATGACGTGGTTCAAGTTAATTGGGCGACTAGTGATTAAGAACAGCTGGTATACATGCACCAAATTCGTTAGATCCATCTGGTGTTAACGCTTCAAATAGTTAAATACAATACATTCAGATCAGCACCACCAAGACATCCTAAATATTGAGAGGATGTCCTATGTTTGTCTCCGTAGAACATCTAGGTGTATTCACGTGTCCCACTTTTAAAGAAAAATAACGGTTTATATCTTCAACCGCAACAAATCAAGCAATATTGTACATGGAGAGTAAAACAGAAGTGGTTATTGTGATTCTGTGATAAAATATAGCTTCCGCTCTTGTGCCACAATATGATACGTCATGAAGTGTTTAAGTCAGCTGCGTACTCTTGGCGTTAATATAAGAGGTAGGCCACCGGCGAGCCACATGGTAGAAAGTAACTGACTACCGTCTGACTGAAAGAGCCACTGCCAAGAATGGGTAACGTAACTCTATGCAAAACCTTTAGGTATGGAAGAGATCCATAGCTAGCGGTGAACAGCAAAAGGCCTAGTAATTAACTATCAAGTAGTTCTAAACGTTGCCATCGATATAATGTGATCGATGTGTATCATATCAAAACAAGCGATAGTCGCTCGGAGGTCAGGCGCCGATAGCTGCGCGCCGCGTGTCGCAAGCTCTTGTGCAATAAACTGACTGACGGTTCAATGTCGCCGCGCGTTATCACTGCAGGCCGCTGATATAAGCTCCAAATGTTACGTGTGTTGCTAAATCTGAACCACGTTAGTAGATATTTGGAAACAGAGTGTAACTCTTCTGAATAGTTGAGCTGACATTCATACATCATTGAAGAAGTCATTGGCCGTGGGCGCCCAAAAATAGAAACGTTCTGTACATCAATGTATTGGCACGTTATAAAGCTAGAATTAAAGTATTCTCAGCATGCGTAATGTAAACATTTGAGTATATTGCTCGTACCACCATTTCTGAATAGAAGCTTCGGCTTTTTATGTTTGGCTGCTGGAGAGCGGAACCGACCGCCGACCTCTCCTGAACCACAACAAACGAATGTGAATGGAACGCCATTTCGATCTATTTTTGCTTTCCAAACAACTTACTCCCATAATAACATTAATGGAGATAGTTACGTTCTTTTAAATTAATCATTATACTTTCATTACGGGCTGATTACAGCGTGCTCCGTAAGATCCGGTTGAAAGTGTGATGGATATTGTAAACACGACTCGGCTCCGTGATTAGTAGAATTATTCACGGCTCATGAAATAATATCCAATTTGCTTGTGATTGCAAGTGCCAATAGAAATTACTGTGTCGTTATAATTCATTATCATTATACATCTATTAAAAATACATTGGATCTATGAATTATGTCAACTGAATGTATGCAGTGCAATGTCATCATCATCTGCCTGCCTTTTCTCAACTATGTTGGGGTCGGCTTCCAGTCTAACTGGATGCAGCTGAATACTAGAATGCAGTGCAATATGATTTTTTTTAAATGTAATAATAGTACATTATGATACACATGTGTGCTATGTTGGTCATTATATCCGATGCGGTATTATTCACGTGAGCTGTAGGCGAGAACCATAAGGGAGCTGAGTGTTTAAAGATGCAGAAAACATTACAAATATCACAAACGACGAATTATGCAGAGTTTAAACATAAGGCGCATGGTTTTGTATTTGACATAAGTGCCAGCTGTGTTGCTAAATATTGATCAACAAATCGAATCGATTAAAATCATCGAATCGATACGAAATTAATTTAGTAAAAGCAATGCTATTTATATTATACTAGCTTCTGCCCGCGACTTCGTCCGCGTAAAATTTTTTGTTTCCCCGACCCACCCCGTCGCAACGCGTCGCCGGTTTGCGCTATTACTTCGTTTTCGCTTGGAGAAAACTTCAGACTTTTTTTCTTTTTGCTCAACTCCTAAGCGTCCTAGCGTCAAGTTTAATAGCATATAGCCTTCCTCAAGAATTGGGCTATCAAACGCAAACATATGTTTAAAAATCCGACCAAAACTTCCAGAGATTTAGAGCTTTCAAACAAACAAACTCTTCAGCTTTATTATTAGTATTATTTTAAAACTATGATATCTCCTAAGATATTCATTGAAATCAAATGATGTCAAGGGCAATTTTTTTCAAAATTAAATACTGTGATGAATAACTACCTGTTATGTTTATATAGTTGAATAAGTATTAATACCATGTTTATAAAAACACCTTCGCAAATATTGCATTATTTTACTTTACTTTAAATTTGGTTAGCATAAAAAAGGTTATAGTGAGCTAACCTTAAAAGATAGACATATATGCTGTCGCGTCGTAACTTTTAAAGGGAAACAATTCTGTCATACATGATTTTTGCGAAACTTAAACCGTTCACGCAGCGGAAGCTCCCAATAGGAAAAAAATCCCCCGATTTTGAAACATTCTTCATTGGTGCTCCGCTCCTATTGGTCTTAGTGTGATGATATGATGATATATCTATAGCCTTCCTCGATAAATGGGCTATCTAACACTGAAAGAATTTTTCAAATCGGACCAGTAGTTCCTGAGATTAGCGCGTTCAAGCAAACAAACAAACTCGTCAGCTTTATAATATTAGTATAGATATTGTTTAAAGTGATCATTCTCGAATCAAATCGATCTACTTTATTTTTATTTAATGAACAATATTTGTTCGAAAGATATACAGGATGGCCATAAAGTGATGGATCAAACGAAATAGGGAGATAAAGGAGGCGGGGGGATTTCCAACAAAAAATCTTATTCAGCATGGCCATAATTCAATTGCCCAAAAAGTTATGGATGTTTTTGTTTTCTTTTAATAAAATACCGAGTTCTTTTACAATCAGACTAATATAAAAAATGTGACTTAAAAGAACAAAATAAACGGTGTTGTATTATTATTACTAACAGTTTAACTAGCAGCATGATAAACTTGAAATTATTTTGAATTAAGCTCATTAATCTACTGAAATTTGCACCTTGATATGAAAAAAAAAACGATCATAAAACGAGAATTAAGAAACAAAGAGTGATGTGTTACACTTCATTTGAATCGGCAATAAATCAGCAAGTTTTTCTGATACAGGGTCACTTTTGCCGTAGTAATTATTTTTTTCACAGTGTGCTTTTAAAGTGAGAAACATTTTTTGATAACGCATTTAATAAAACAAATATATTCATAATATCATAATATCATCAATCATAATTTTAGGGTAATTGAATTATGGCCCTGCTGTAGAAGATTTTTTTTTTTTTGGAAATGACCTCCTTTATCACCCTATTTCGTTTGATGTTTAATCCACGACTTTCTGGCCATCCTGTATAAATACTTGTGGAATTGCTTTGGCCGTCTACTCTGGTTGGGTTCGTCTATATAATATCCCTTTTCGTATTTTTTATGTGATATTGATTACCTTTCAACATAACACTCTCTGACTTTTTTATCTCACACCACTACCCGTGATATACAAAGTGTTAATGAAATAACCCAAAACCTCGGACACCCCAACCGATTTTTATATTAATAAATTGATATGACATATAATTATTTATTTTCAAAAATTATAATAAAAGATATTTGTAAATGTTGTTGTCGCGCTACTTCTTACAGATTCGTAGCTCTATCGCCGCCGGCGCGCTTCCCGGCCTTGGCGCCAGCTCTAGCACCCTCTCTCCTCACCCTCGCCCGCGCTGTTTGTTTTCATTGCGTTGGACAGTAGCGTACAGCGTCGTTAAAAAATATTAGACACGGCATGACAAATAATTATTTTTTGGAAAAAAAATAACCCATATTAAAAATTATTGTATTCGATTTTGCTGCCGATTCTAAACAAACTAGTTTCAGGTTTTGGGTTATTTCATTAACACATTGTATACTTATCATTCAAGTCACCACGGGAAATCTGATTTACGTGGTTTCTTTTATTTTTTTATCTAGTATATTTAAGTTTGCACATATTTCTATTGTATTGCACTTATTTTTATAGAGTAAACGATTTATTTCTTATTCACTAAAGTGACTAACTCATTTTTTCGCTAGACCTAATAGTATTAAATCGATTTGGGTTTACTGTATGGCAACACTGACGTAATACGTTTAATTAGCTCTATTTTATGCGTTTTGTTTTGCATTAGTGCGTTTTGTATCCGTAACGGGGCTGAACAACCATTAAAACATTTTAGCTTGGAAAATAACTACGGATATTTAAGACCATATATAACTAAATTTTGAAAAGTTTGGATATGATGAGGTACCCAACTCGCCAATCTCCTTTTGGTTCATTTTGGGACCAAGGACAATTTTATTCAGACTACTTATTTCAAAGAAAATGTGAAATATGACTCGCGGATTCCTTTTGGCATGAAGTCTCTTTGATGAGATTAAAAAAAGCGCACATGTTCGACTAGTAAATAGTTATCTACAGCGTTACCGCACTAGTGTGGTAATATAAAATAAAAATTACGCGTGTTTATTGCACTGCATTATGGAACTAAAAGCGGTTCATTAAGAGCCACTTTACGAGCAAGTGTGTTGAAAATTGATTTATTATTTTTATGTCTTATGATATTTCCCGTGACCCTGAGGACCCGGACCTTTGGAAGGCGCACGAGGGGCCGAACTCCGAAGCTAGCTCGCAGAGGCCCGTTAGACGTTTTTAATGAATCGAGGCACCAACCGACGACTATCCCTGTTCGACAACCCCCGGTTGGTGTCGAACTGTTGCAGGTTATGGAAACAAAGATATTGGATTAAGAGTTTTAGTGGCTAAAGTGAACTGTTTATTTAGGAATATGGACAGTCTATAGCCCCTACCTGACCAATGTTTTATTTAGATTACACAGATAAAATGGCAGGGGGTGACTTTCACATTCAATAATGGGCTCCCGAACACGGTCGCTAGCACATAGTGTCGGAGCAACATGTCCTGAGGTGCTTATAAGGAGTAGAGAGGTATTCCACGGCTATCAGGACAATCCCGGAAGTACGGTCAAGATCTCTACCAGCGTCTTTCTGGAATACTTCCTTCCTCCGAGCACGTTTGCTCTTGCGGATCTCCACTCAAGCCGGCCAATAAAGGCAAGAAAGAAGTGGGAGCTCTATTCCTCGTCATTGTTCACTCCAGCTGTGGCCGGCTGCCAATAAAGGCAAGCTAGAGGTGAGGAAAGAGACTTCTCCCGGGAGATAGGGACCGTGGAGTCGCTACTGCCCAACAGCTCCCCACATGCTGCCCTGCGGGTTTCTGTATCTCTTTTGGCCCGGCTCCTCACCCTAGACCTGTTCCGGCAAAGTAAACTCTTCCGGCACGGGCCTAGAGTTCAGAGCGCGCAAGCCCCACCACGACGTCAACGTAAATCTACGGCGGTGTGGTTGTTATTATTCAAATATAACACTTACACTCATTTGAATTACATAACGGCTTCTTGTAGCAGCCATAAAAGGCAACCTAACTCATATGGATTTATTTGCACTTTAGCCTTGGATCAGAAGATACCCATCCAATTGGGCCCTATACGGCATACGTAGAGGCAATGATTTCCATTGTTTTTTTAGTAAGCTCCTCTATATCTTAGTAAGACCCAACACCCAAAACATTAGAAGGTTATTTTAAGCCAAGTCACGCGCACCCTTCCGAGCACGCGGGTAATGTTCAACCTCCCAGCTGTGAATATAACGAGCCCTTGGTTATATGTATCGCGCGACAATCATTGGGCACGTAGCAGCCGGCGGCTAACACGACAACGAGGCGCCAACATCTTCCCTTAGCAACCACTACCGATTATAGTGAATAGTCTTTCACACCTTCGAACATAAAGTTGAGTCAAGTAACTGAAAGTCTTCAGCACAATAATTAAGATAGATGATCAATTGTTTTCCATTAATGAAGAAAGAAGAAGTCGTTTAGCTAGACGGATTTTTTAAACGATTAGCTGACTCACAGTCGAATTGATTACCTCCTCCCATTTTGAAGTCGGTTAAAAACCGCGAGTACTTCCCGTTTTACCGGCTCTCGTGAGAAACAACTTACGTCCTTATACTGAATAAAAACTGGATCTATGCACGTATTCAACCATTACAGCCAATGACTACGGGATTCAATTACAAATGGATACAGCATTAGTATCAAAGCTGTATTTACGTCTCTGGGTCGGTCACTCGGTGTACAACATGTTACAGAACACACAGGCGTTGTCCGCGGCTCGTAGTACTGATGTTCATTATCGAGTTTAATGTGAGTATTAAATTAATCTGACAGTGCGCAGCGTTTTATAATCTGTGGAAGTTCGCGAGAGTCACACGTGTGTATGCAATTCAATGTGATTTATTAACTTTTTGATAGCTAGTTGTTTTCTGTAAAAAAGAGTGATCGCATACAATACAAAGGTTTGTTCTTCCAAATTCATTACAAATGATTGTGAACCTAGTTGAATCCTATTAGTTTAATTTATTGCAACTTAAAAGAAAGATGTGTGGGTAATTTAATATTTTCTTTAGACGCTAGTCAGTGGCTAAGTTATAAAGATTGTAATGAAATAGAAGTAATAAAAACAATGAACATTATTGTCTGAGGCGCAAGGTCGAGCCGCGAGATAAGAGGATCACCGACACTCGAACCAGCGACATTCCAACAAGTCTAGTTCCCACGAATACCTTCAAATATTTTACTATAGTATAGAAGTCTACTTGTAGACAGCGCTGCAACAGCACCCCTACCACCAACTACCTTATACGAAGCCACCTTTTCGATTTTAAATTGTAACTGTCATCCCACTTTACAAAATGAACTGAATCCATCATGCCTCGTGGTCGTGTACCAGCTCTGCAGTTGAGTCCATTCGCTAACAAGGTAATATGTAATCACTAACTGACAAGCGCGAACTGTTCCGTTGTTAATAGAGCGCTGACGTCACCAACTTGCGCTGAACACTTGAGGTGTCCTTCGATGGTCGCTACTTAAATGAGCAGCTGTTGCCGCACAACACTGTACTAATATTAGCGACAATACTGCTTTGCTTTCAATTTTGTCTTTTGCAATGCGGATGATTTTTTTTTGGTTATTTCTCCTTCTGCTCGTAGAATGAAAATATGTTAGAGTTACGTAGAGATTCAGCTATCCCTGACTATTACTCAAATTATTCGACCGACTCTATCTTCCGTGTTAATATTGTAATTCGTATGTTATTGTTGGTGCAGTATCTCCAAATGAACCGGATCGAGAACGAGACGACAAATGACATCATAATGATTATGAATGTCACCTTGTGGTGAGAAGTGAACCGCCAACATAGCTAGTAGTACACAGCTGCTTTGTAGGCTGCTGCGCTAAACACTGAGCGCATTGACATTCAATGTAGCGGCATTGTTAATGAGATACATCGTTGTAATCAGACGGTTGGCAAAACATTTCATTAGACATTCAGCTACAAGTAGGTAATCCGAATAGTAGCATTTAATACAATTGTAAGCCGCAATAAAACTGCAAAGCAAATGTAAGATTTAGACAAGTTCTACAATCAAAAGCAAATCAACTATCTAGTATTTAAATTTTTCATGCATGACAATACAAAGATAAAATATTTACATAAGTACTACGTATAGCATAAGTTGAACAACGATTGTGCAAAAATACAGAAAGACGAATTTTGACGGATGTTGTAAACGAGAGCTGTAATGAATAACATAACGCATCAGGTGAATTGGGACAAAATAATAACGTTATGTATGCGGTAGAAACGGCGATCGTTTTCGGAGGCACCGGAGCGCGCGGCGCTGCGGTGCGGTAAATATCCCGTGATGTAACACACGCCGATCATTAGCGTTCAATAATATTGCACACACAGCTAACGTTCACTAGCTCGCTCTCAAAACTAAATCACTTCTAGTTGAGTTGATACAGGCCCAAATCGTAGACTAGAACCACTTTGTTATTGTTAACCGCATCAAAGCATTTGTGCCAAAATACACAATGCAATTTATAACCGTTACTCTCTGAGTAAATAGTTAACAATCAATTATAAAAATAATAAGCTCTAAATAATGTATATTTAGGTATGTATTGAAAAATATAAAACAGGTGACAGTAATAAATGACCAATCGGGGTTACAGAACACAACTGACGACCATGAACACAATAATAATTAAATAACACTGGAGTGAAGTGAAACGATTGCTATTAGTAGCGGCAGGCAGGTAAAAAGAACCAAGGAAAACGAAAACTGCAAATAATTCATGTACAGGAAACGAACGAGTCGACAAGAAAGCTGTTTCGCTATAAACTGGCCAAATAAGTAGCGGCAGGAACACGGACAGGCAATCAATGGCCCCGGTCGGTGGACTCAGGAGTAATTTCTCTCCGGTCGAGTTAAGAGTGGTTTAATTCATTGAAATGCAGGCGAAATAGTGACGGCCAAGACTTTTGTATACAAAGAGGTACATAAATCTCATTGAAATCGAAGCGTTCGCTGTCGTGGTCACGCTCCGTGATTGTTCAACAAATAACAATGAATTAATAAAATAACGTAAATGTGTGCAAGCGTAAGTGTGTTGATCGCGAGCCATTCAGTGCAGCAACATGCACGTTACGAGTGTGGGGGAAATGAAACTGAAGCAGGATCGTAGACTGCACGTAAAGTGTCGTCTATACATGACAGAAATGTTATAGTTGACTCTACTACGTTACGCTTTATGGAGGATATGTTTGCTGAACGCATCAGAGCCTCCTTAATTAGTGACTCTTGATTTTGAGTATTGATACCGATCTGCAATAATAATTGCATTAACGTAAGTTATCAATAATAATTCTGATAGATGCAGATTGTGACAAAATCTAAAATAAAATATGAATAAACATTCCGAGAAATCTGTGAATAGTGAGTGCCAAAATGTCACCGCAACCAACACAAGCGTGGCGTGATATTTTAGGAAAACTCAATCTCCAAGAATATAAAGGTAAACGACACTAAGACGACGCTACCGGCGGAATACAAAACAATCTCGTACAAACTCATAAGACTCCAAAACGAATCGATGCAAGAAGTAAAAAACAATAAGCTTTACAAATCAATAGCAAATTGTAATAACGTGAATAACCACAGCTATAAAAACGACCGTGTGAATAAAAGCCAAATCTTTGTTTATTCAAAACCAGTTTCAGCTATTCGCAACGCGGATTAATTTGGACGCGCACATTAACTATTAAATGTGGATGATTGCGCCTGCGACTTAGCACTAGCAACAAACCATTACTTTAAAAGCGTAAGAAACATTGCAGGAACTCTTATCGCTGAGAAGTCAGCAGTCAATCCGTATTATAAATACTGAGTAATCAGCAATAAATATTCGATAAATGACGTCAATCAAGGTCAAGCTCTAATGATGTAACCGCAACAACAATAGACATGGATTAATGTGTACGTTTTTAATTACTAACTATATTACCGGTGGGTTGCCGTCTAACGCAGCCTGCGACAGACCATTAGTCGAGATGACATCATGATAACGTGGCTCAGAGATAAGGCAGGGCCTCCATACAAACTATGTAATGATATAAGTACTATTTATATGCTAACCTCTTTTCGATTGGTTCTCTCGTTCTTTTTCCTTTTCTCTCGCCTTTTTGTCTCTCCTCTCCCTCTCCTGTTTCTCCTTCTCTAGGCGCTTCATCTCCTTCTTCATTTCCTTCTCGTTCTTTTTCGACTTAGTGTCGTCGATCTTCTCGGACAGGATGAAAGTCCCCGTCTGGACTTTCGTGTCTACCTCTTCTTTCGGCCTCATCGTGTATCACAACGCGACACTATCAACTCACACAAGGATAATGTAATTATAGCAACAAAATCCCCTGTAAATGCACTCTCTTAGAATTTATCTCGACGTTTCGTTAGCGTGAAAAATTTCAATTCGGCACAGAGCTAGCGCGCGGTGGCGGCCGACGCTTTATCGTACACGTAGCTACGACCGATGCTTGCTATTGGCGAAACGGTATCGAAATTATCACTGGCACTCTTGAACGATTTCAAAAGCAAAGTGCGCGATGATACGGAGATCGATCGCGAGCGGCGACGTGCGGTGTGGCCGAAACGCGCGAAGCACCGACCGTGACTGAGCGTGCGCGAGCACTGCGCCCCCCTGGCCTCGGCACTGACGCTGACGGCGACGCCGGCGCACCATGCGCGAGCGACGCGTGCCTCAAACTCTATAAATAAAGCCTCACTTCCTATACAGCATAGAATCAGAAGACGATTTATGGCCGTTGAACCCATGAAAGCATTTCGCGGCCGATGACTAACACCAAAAAGCGATTACAATTTTCATACAAATTACATTCGCGAGTTTAAATGCCAAGATCTCAGGCGACAAGAGCGTTTCTCGCTGAAAGCGCATTATAAAAGTTAAAATTCGTCATTCCAATTCTCAAGCCTCATTCTGTGGATAGGTATCGAGTTATGCAAGTTTAATTAGTCAAAGAATGTATTGTTTTTCTGGCTAAATAAATTCGATGGACAAATATATCGCCAAAAAAGTTAAATAACTCCAAAACTCAAAGCGAAACGGCGGCTCTTTGCAAGGAGCTCTTAAATTGCTCAACAAGACCCGAGAGTCCATTACCAAACATGGCGCGTTGTCGATAAATAATGGATGCACAAAACGTTTTCGAAACTCGACGAAAGATGCGACAAGGGCCCGACCCGACCCCGAAATTTGAAAGCACATGAAATAAAGGTGACTTGATAATAAAACTCGCTATATCACCAAATGCCAATCGCAAATCGATGTTGCTAAATCATTCACAAACCAGCAAGGTCGTGATAGTGATAAGCTAATCCGCGTTTCGCTTATCTTTACGAAATTCCGACCCCAAAATTTATATTTAATAACAATGAGTATTGACATTCAATCAATCACGGCCATTATCCAAAAAGTTAAACCCTCGGCATGCGTATTTATCTGCACTAATAAAAACTAATAAAGTGTATGGAAATAGAAAGGCTATTTGCCAGGAAAAGGAAGGCGATGAATGGGACGTCAGCGAGTTAGAGCCTGCGCGCACTAGCGATTAAAGTTGGTCGATAGTTCAGTCGCAATCGTATAACGCAATCGGATTCGATAGTTCGGTCGTACAACTTTGAATCTCCAAGTGCGCACACTGCCATATAACTACTATCGAACTATCGAATCCGATTGCGTTATACGATTGCGACTGAACTATCGACCAACTTTAATCGCTAGTGCGTGCAGGCTCTTATTAGCAAAACACAAGATGGTAAAAAGCGTTGTTTCCATCGGTTCCTAGCGGGCGGAGCGTGTCGGGTGGTGGGCACTGAGCCCGCAGTACCGCAGCCGCAGCCAGCAAGAGAGCGGGCCGGCCGGGGAATAACTTTACAGATTGGGGAAACGCAGCACTGAATAAGAATAGATTAATCACTGTGAAACCAACGTAGGCGGGAGGTGGGACACCAACCTATGTATAACACGAGTTGAAACGATTATGCACGGTGGCGGAGCAACTCATCGGGTTCCCGAATTCAATTTAATGATCTACGAATATCCCCATGATGTAATATCTAAGAAAGTGCGTTTAAATAATGCTTTTCATGCAATGTGCGTCAAATGAGAATCCGCTGGAGCACCATCCATTTATGGCTGCATTGCTAAGCAAAGCTTTTGTCGTTGTTAACATAAGACCGCAAGCAAATTGACGTAGTGGTAGCAATCTGATGTCACCGCGCTACATGTGACCCCGGCCATGAATACCAGACACTAGTTGGAAGATTATAAGAGAGGTTTTGATACGGCGATGCCTCCAAAGTCTTTCAAAGGTTTTATAGAGCCTTAACTTATTCTTTGTCTTTTGTTCTATGAGTTAGCTGACCACAGATATGAAACTGTGAAACTTTTGCTAGGTATCTCAGTATTTTGATCTCTATAATTAAATTTCCCCGCCGGCAGTGCGCTCGAAAGGAATGATATCTGCACATAGCGCGTACCCACCGGAGACGTGATTAACTCTGATCACCTTTGGCGATAACATTTGCAATCGCGCAGCAGTAGACAAATGGAGAGATAATTTTCACAGAAATGGGCGAAAGCAATGTGCATATACGCTGCGTAAGTATATATCGTTATACGCAATATTTCGCTCTAGACATCCCTTAATATGTGTGTAGCAAAGGATTCGATTAGTAGGTTCCATTGGTTCGCACTCGCACACGGTCAAGTATTCCATTGGCTGCTCACTCCGAGTCGTCAAAGGCGGCCGCCGCGAGAGCGCGTTCAGCTCAGACCTTAGATTAAGCGTGTAATTAAATCTGACTAAGGAAAGTTCCTTTCCGGATAAGCTTGATAGATGTTTTCTAGTGGCTTAGTGCAGCCAGACCCACTTTAACAGAAAGTTAATCATTAAACATTGAATTACTGCTGGAAATTGGAACCGAATCAAGCGCGTAATTGGGAATTTTCATTAAGTTGTTTTTCAAGATGCTTCATCGATATTTATAACCGACTATCACCCGGAAATGAGCTTTCGCTAAAACATTAATAATCCGGACCGTTACAGTGATGAAGGAATTTCTCTACCCAAATACACAACCAAAAAGATCGCTTTTCTGCAATCTTAAAATATCTCGCAGTTTAGTTTGCAAGCTGCCTTAAGGTGGAACTAGTCGCGAGCTGTCTCACCTGGCTTCGTGTCCGACAGAGATATCATCAGTGATAAGCAGTTAGATGCTAGTCTACAAGCACAACGTGTAGTTCTCACGCACAGAAACACCGTTCCGATCTGAAAGGCGTGTAAAAAAAAACGAAAAGTGCTTTGGCAAATCGAGTTTTATGAAAAAACCACTGCACAAATCAATTACAAATAAAGTTCATTGACCTCTTCGATAACTCAGCTTTGTCGGTACCAACTTTGTTTTGAAAATTTTACAGTTCTTTTATTACTTATTTACACCCAGTTTCAAAGTTTAAAATAGCAAGAAAAAAAACGAATATTTGTTAGATCATAACTTTTTATTTTACTATTCTGTTTCCGTAGAAACAAAATCTATACTAATATTATAAAGCTGAAGAGTTTGTTTGGTTGGTTGGTTGAACGCGCCAATCTCAGGAACTACTGGTTCGAATTGATAAACTATTTTTGTGTTAAATAGCCCATTTATCGAGGAAGGCTATAAGCTATATAATATCACGCTACAACTAATAGGAGCGGAGCATTAATGAAACATGTTGCAAAAACGGGAAAGAATACCCCTTTTGAGAGCTTCCGTTGCGTACGCTGCGTAAACGGTTAAAGATACGCAAAAATCATGTATGACGGAATTGTTCCCCTTTAAAAGTTCTAAAAAAAAGACCGCGACAGCATGTCTATTTTTTAAGGTTGACTCACTATAACCTTTTTTATGGTAATCAAATTTGTTCTAAAATTATGCGTTATTTGCGAAGGTGTTTTTTTAAACAAGATATTAATCCTTATCCAAATAAACATTATTCATCACAAGTATTTAATTTTGAACAAAATTGCCCTTGACATCTTTTAATTTCAATGAATATCTTAGGAGATATCATAGTTTAAAAAAAACTTCGCAAGGCGGCCGGTCATGAGTATAAGTAATACTCTTAAAGTAATGGAATTATTTTAGTAGATTTTTCCTCAAATTACCGCGGGGCACAGCTATTTAATAATAAGACAAAACGATACCATGTTTAACTTTGGATGCACAATGTCAAATAGTGGACTAATACTCTCCCGAAATTTGTATGGAAAAAATATCGACTAGTGGCACCTTAAGTTACCAGATCGAGCAGAACCGCGGCCGTACCCAAGTGTCTGCAAGAATCGCTGACGTCTCGGCAACAAGTAGGTGCAGCTATGTCCCGAAGGGGCACGTACAGCTTCGCACAGTTCTGCTGAGACTTGTCTACGTTCAATATCGTGGACGAGACACAAATGCCTTAAAAACTGTCTTATTGTATGCAATTTAAATGTCTGACTTCAGACAGCATGCAATCTCGCGCCAATGACTTAGCTTTCGTTTGTGTGATACAAGGACCGACTCAGTGCCTGCAATGTCGCGGAATAACATCGTGATCCTGTTCTGCTCCATCAAACAGAAGTGCTTCTCAACCAGAGCCTCGAATAGTCTCCTTTATCCTTCCCGTGTGGTGGGGAGAACTAATTTGCGATATGTTCTCTTGATTGGTGTCCTTTTCCACACCTTTCAAAACTTCATAAAATTAAATTTTGAGAGCGCCAAAAAATAGTCAAGAAATAGTCATAAATAGTCACCAAGGCCAAAAAAATAGTCGCATTATGATTTCGAAGTTATAGCTATAGGTTGGTGAGGATTGTGTGGTGAAGGTCTCCACACAATCCTAACCTCTACTGCAACCAAACGGCTGGGAGTATCAACTTGGTTTCAATTCCAAAAAATAGTCAAGAAATAGTCGTAACGCTATGCCAAATCTCGAAAATAGTCATTAAGTGATTCCAGAGATATAAAGGTACCTAGGTGAGGATTACTTGGTGAGCCTTTCCCGCCACAATCTTCACCTGATTACCGCGGAACGCACACGTTTTGGAATTTGAATGGTGTCAAAAAATAGTCAAGAAATAGTCGTCTCCAACCATGATAATTTCGAGCTGGTTTACAATGTACGAGGGAAGGTCCAAAAGTTCGTGGAATGGAACGGATGGAGTGGGGATAGGGGCGCTCGCTTAGTGTCATACTAATTGGGTACTCATCATTAGTATATAGATTGAGTTTCAGCCCTATTGCGTCATTCGTTTATGAACACTGGCCTGCTAAACAAGTCAATCCAGAAGAAAACTGAAACTATGGAGAAAATTGAACACCGTGCTATGATAAAATTCCTTACCAAGCAAGGAAAGAACGCTCAGAAATTTTTTTAGAAATGGAAACCGTTTATAACAGTGCCCTAGTAAATCAATGTTTATAACAGTGCCCTAGTAAATCAATGTTTATAACAGTGCCCTAGTAAATCAATGTTTATAACAGATTAACAGTGCCCTAGTAAATCAATGTTTATAACAGTGCCCTAGTAAATCAATGTTTATAACAGTGCCCTAGTAAATCAATGTTTATAACAGATTAACAGTGCCCTAGAAATCAATGTTTATAACAGTGCCC
This sequence comes from Globia sparganii, assembly GCA_949316385.1. Taxonomy (NCBI): domain Eukaryota; kingdom Metazoa; phylum Arthropoda; class Insecta; order Lepidoptera; family Noctuidae; genus Globia; species Globia sparganii. Next base: position 281,625 of record OX438675.1, read on the forward strand.
TAGTAAATCAATGTTTATAACAGTGCCCTAGTAAATCAATGTTTATAACAGTGCCCTAGTAAATCAATGTTTATAACAGTGCCCTAGTAAATCAATGTTTATAACAGTGCCCTAGTAAATCAATGTTTATAACAGATTAACAGTGCCCTAGTAAATCAATGTTTATAACAGTGCCCTAGTAAATCAATGTTTATAACAGTGCCCTAGTAAATCAATGTTTATAACAGTGCCCTAGTAAATCAATGTTTATAACAGTGCCCTAGTAAATCAATGATTTACAAGTGGCATGGTTTTTATAACATGGCCGGGAGTTGATTAAAGACGACTTCCGCTCAGGAAGGCCAGATGACCACAAAAAATACGTACTTAATAATTTTGTGCTCGACTGTACTCGACCCGAAAAATGTATGTAGAAGTTCACGTGTAAATTTAACATACTTCTACATAGTAAACCAGCTCGAAATTATCATGGTTGGAGATGACTATTTCTTGACTATTTTTTTAAACCAAATTCAATTTCAAGAACGTGAGCGTTCCGCAGTAATCAGGTGAGGATTGTGGCGGGAAAAGCTCACCACGTAACCTAGGTACCTTTATATCTCTGGAATCACTTAATGACTATTTTCGAGATTTGGCATAGCGTTACGACTATTTCTTGACTATTTTTTGGAATTGAAACCAAGTTGATACTCCCAGCCGTTTGGTTGCAGTAGAGTCTCACCAACTAACTTCAGAATCATAATGCGACTATATACCTTGGTGACCTATTTATGACTATTTCTTGACTATTTTTGGCGCTCTCAAAATTGATTTTTATGAAGTTTTGAAAGGTGAGGATTCTGTGGTGAAGACACGTTGATTGAAGTTCAGTTAATCTTAGTAGTTGAGGTTTTAGGACTCAATTATTTAGGTGAAAGGTACCTAGTGTATGCCAATCGATTTGATGTGTGAAGGTGTGTCGGCGGCGCCGCGGCGTGCTATATACGGCCAGTTTCCGGGATCGGCGACCTGCGTCCCGGGACATTTCGCCGGAGACACACCGCACACGTGCCTACGACACACTTTATTGTCTGTTACACCACAACACCCACAGATGGCAACACCAAGAAATGGCTGGTCCTTATATACATCATGGACGGTGGCTACGTAGGAAGTAATTCCGTTGTAAGAGAGGCACATAGTAAAGGGCTACACAAGACAAGTACTTAGTACAATCGCAAGTTCGCGACAGAACAGTATAAAAGCTTGTAACGACCGTTTTAAAGTTTAATGTATCATAATGATCTAGTTCACTTTCGCAATGTGAATGTTTTCACGTTCGATACCTCGAAAATAACGATAGATTTTACGCGTGAAAAGTATAACTTAATTGAAACTTGGCCGATAAATAAATTAATTCAAATCGAACATAAACGAACTCGACCAGTCGGACTCGATCACGCTCGATCCTCTATAACTCGACGAAGCACGACGATCTAGCCCAGGCTCAGCTCTCGTACATTCATAGCGAAGTTTGTTCTGGCGCCGAACGACGACATGTACGCATAGCAAGCGTTGAATGTAACTCAGAGGACCGAACGTCACCGCCATGCGACGCGATTCCACGGTACAGAGGGCGCAGGTTATCTTATCATGAAACATTTTATGGTTTGTCGCTGATTGCCAAACAACCAATCGTATAAGTTTTGTAAAAACATATGGATGGTATGCGACCTACATAATTACGTAAAGCGTTTGTTTTGTATTTCACTTATCTAATGCATAACATTACAGTTCGTGGCTCACATTATATTCATGTGTCAGTGCCGTCAACTTCTCTGAAATGTCATAGGGGTATGTAGGCAGTTAGTGTTGCTCGTTATTTCATCGTGTCTCATGTCATGTAGGTATCCTAAATCTATTTTTGCGCGCGAGAGTCGAGACGGCTATAAAGTATTCAATACATACCTCAGACTAGGATAGAATAAAGACATTACGTAGAGATAATGTTACGAGACACAAAATCGTTAATTCTTTGGACAATGCCGACCGTCGCTCTAGTAGGAAGGTCTAATTCAGACAGGATCACAGGACTGATAGGTCCTTCGACTACGACAACGCTGATATTTCAATGGCGCTGTTTATTAAATATAATTTGTAATCGATTGCGTCAGGTAACAAAACTGATCAGTTACTAACTAGTCTGTGATCGATTGCGTCAGATAACAAAACTGATCAGAGTTACTAACTAGTTTGTGATCGATTGTATCAGGTAATAAAACTGATCAGAGTTACTAACTAGTTTGTGATCGATTGTATCAGGTAATAAAACTGATCAGAGTTACTAACTAGTTTGTGATCGATTGCGTCAGGTAACAAAACTGATCAGTTACTAACTAGTTTGTGATCGATTGTATCAGGTAATAAAACTGATCAGAGTTACTAACTAGTTTGTGATCGATTGCGTCAGGTAACAAAACTGATCAGTTACTAACTAGTTTGTGATCGATTGTATCAGGTAATAAAACTGATCAGAGTTACTAACTAGTTTGTGATCGATTGCGTCAGGTAACAAAACTGATCAGTTACTAACTAGTTTGTGATCGATTGTATCAGGTAATAAAACTGATCAGAGTTACTAACTAGTTTGTGATCGATTGTATCAGGTAATAAAACTGATCAGAGTTACTAACTAGTTTGTGATCGATTGCGTCAGGTAACAAAACTGATCAGTTACTAACTAGTTTGTGATCGATTGTATCAGGTAATAAAACTGATCAGAGTTACTAACTAGTTTGTGATCGATTGCGTCAGGTAACAAAACTGATCAGTTACTAACTAGTTTGTGATCGATTGTATCAGGTAATAAAACTGATCAGAGTTACTAACTAGTTTGTGATCGATTGCGTCAGGTAACAAAACTGATCAGTTACTAACTAGTTTGTGATCAATTGTATCAGGTAATAAAACTGATCAGAGTTACTAACTAGTTTGTGATCGATTGTATCAGGTAATAAAACTGATCAGAGTTACTAACTAGTTTGTGATCGATTGCGTCAGGTAACAAAACTGATCAGTTACTAACTAGTTTGTGATCGATTGTATCAGGTAATAAAACTGATCAGAGTTACTAACTAGTTTGTGATCGATTGCGTCAGGTAACAAAACTGATCAGTTACTAACTAGTTTGTGATCGATTGTATCAGGTAATAAAACTGATCAGAGTTACTAACTAGTTTGTGATCGATTGCGTCAGGTAACAAAACTGATCAGTTACTAACTAGTTTGTGATCGATTGTATCAGGTAATAAAACTGATCAGAGTTACTAACTAGTTTGTGATCGATTGTATCAGGTAATAAAACTGATCAGAGTTACTAACTAGTTTGTGATCGATTGCGTCAGGTAACAAAACTGATCAGTTACTAACTAGTTTGTGATCGATTGTATCAGGTAATAAAACTGATCAGAGTTACTAACTAGTTTGTGATCGATTGTATCAGGTAATAAAACTGATCAGATTTACTAACTAGTTTGTGATCGATTGCGTCAGGTAACAAAACTGATCAGTTACTAACTAGTTTGTGATCGATTGTATCAGGTAATAAAACTGATCAGAGTTACTAACTAGTTTGTGATCGATTGCGTCAGGTAACAAAACTGATCAGTTACTAACTAGTTTGTGATCGATTGTATCAGGTAATAAAACTGATCAGAGTTACTAACTAGTTTGTGATCGATTGCGTCAGGTAACAAAACTGATCAGTTACTAACTAGTTTGTGATCGATTGTATCAGGTAATAAAACTGATCAGAGTTACTAACTAGTTTGTGATCGATTGTATCAGGTAATAAAACTGATCAGAGTTACTAACTAGTTTGTGATCGATTGCGTCAGGTAACAAAACTGATCAGTTACTAACTAGTTTGTGATCGATTGTATCAGGTAATAAAACTGATCAGAGTTACTAACTAGTTTGTGATCGATTGCGTCAGGTAACAAAACTGATCAGTTACTAACTAGTTTGTGATCGATTGTATCAGGTAATAAAACTGATCAGAGTTACTAACTAGTTTGTGATCGATTGCGTCAGGTAACAAAACTGATCAGTTACTAACTAGTTTGTGATCGATTGTATCAGGTAATAAAACTGATCAGAGTTACTAACTAGTTTGTGATCGATTGTATCAGGTAATAAAACTGATCAGAGTTACTAACTAGTTTGTGATCGATTGCGTCAGGTAACAAAACTGATCAGTTACTAACTAGTTTGTGATCGATTGTATCAGGTAATAAAACTGATCAGAGTTACTAACTAGTTTGTGATCGATTGCGTCAGGTAACAATACTGATCAGAGTTACCAGCACCCTGATTGCGTAACACACATCCAATCACAATCCGAGAGTTTTGAAGGAAATTCCTAATATTTTTTTACCTAGGCTGCAACGTAAATAGCGCAATGAATGTGGCTGCAATGTCAAAATGAAAAGCATTGCGATCGATTGCCATTTTATACGCAATTACCGCGCCGATCCTGAAAAATCTTTTGGAAAGGCCCTCTTATAAAGTCGCGGTAGCGGAAGTCCTAGAAATGTATGTGGTTCGTGCGAGAGCCAATAGCGCAGGCGGTATAAAGTTGATGTGTGACAATCTCCTCTAATCCTTTGATTACTGCGAAGGTGATATGTGAAGGCAGCGTTACGTCAGTTACATGTAATACTGTGAATACATGTAAGCGTTATTGGGCAGTCACGTTTCGGTTTCCTCTTACCTCTCGAGCAGTGCTCGGTTGAATTGCGTAACCCGTTTACTGTGGCGATACGCTGCCGTGCGCTGCGTGCGCCATGCGGGCTGCGCCGCTCAATTGTACGTTATTACAATCATTTCACGGCATTTATTCTTCATTCTCTTCAGAAATTTGTGCACTAAAGTTTTGTTTTGTTTAAATCTGTGCCCAACAGTGACTCAAAGTACCATCATAAAGATAGGCTCTTTATTGCCAGTGATTTGTAGAAATAATATGATAGGTGAATTCTCTTGTGTCTTCATTGTACTCTAACGTATTGCATAATTGTATAGAAATCAGTGGGGCAATTCTCGTAATTTTAAGAACGTTCAGGGTCTGATCTCAGTCTCAATCTGTCAAAAATACGTCTAATTTCCCTACATTTTGACAAGTTTTTGATATTTGTTTGTCACTGAGATGAGACTGCGACTAGATTTTGAACGTTTTATATTACGAGAATTGGCCTTCAGGTCTTACGCAAAAACTCTCGTTTTCACCAACACCCATTCTATCTCTTGCTCAACAATATTTTCCAAAAACATTTAGGTACTTAGTTCCCTTGCAAAACCAATCAAAGCCATACAGCAGGATGCCAATCCGTTCTCATTTGATTCTTACAGCAATAAAGCTATTCGCTCAATACTCGATGCTCATAATGAGCCGACAACAGCGGTCCAAGCTTTACGTAAACGTGTGGCTCGCCTTCACCTACTTATTGAAATTCGTAATTAAGCAGCTTCTGACTCATCGTAACATTATGGGCCATAAATCCTCGTCCACCGTCCACACGTAAACCTGATCGAGGCTCTAACGACGACACGATGCCGTGGCGGAGACCGGCGCGGTGACGGACGAAAGCAAAAGTGTCCAATTAAATGTTACGGTACGCACACGCTCGTCATACACCAGATAAACTTGTTTCTCTCATTTATTATCTACAAATAATGTTGTAAAGATTAGCCTCAATATTTTGAATAACACGAAAATCCGGTAAAAATGCAATAAGAAACACACAAGACCGAAGATGTAAGGAGGATGCAGATGGTCTGTGATCAAATGTATGAAAGTTCGTATCGTTACACTATTATTAGGTCTGGCTACACATACATCCAATGATATGGTCGTAGTAAGGTATACTTCACGTTAATTATGTATGTGTTACGGCTAATAGCCGAAGTGCGGCTACACCTGGTTTTAGCCGTGTACAACTAGATGTATCCTACGTTGACGTGTAAAGGTTTAAAGTAACCTAACCAAACCTAACCTCGCGATGCCCTTCGCACGCTCTTGCATCCTATATCGCCTATCGACCGAGCGCAACCATGCAACCGATGTCACCCGAAGTACACACGAACCCCATGTGGCCATATGCACTTAGTTGTCCCCGGCTAAAACTAGGTGTAGCCGCACTTCGGCTATTAGCCGTGACATAATACTATGTAATAAGCTTAGCAGGTTTAATTTGTACAAACTACTTTGCTCACAGACTGTAGTGCTCGCGGCAGCGTGAAATTTTGCGATCCACTTACGTAATCACGGGTTGAAATGCACAAAACATACACATCGAATGGAGTCAACGAGGTGGTGCCATTAGTTCGGCGCCCGCGGCCTATTGCCGGCAGTCGCAGGGGAGTGTGTTACCTGACTTAGAAAAGTGTAATACCGAATAACACGTCCCCGTAAGTTTACTAATACGAAATACCACGAAAAACTTATCGCCGAAGCCACGTGACCTCGCTTAATCAAACTTGTTACGAAAAGACATCAATAAATTTAGGGGGTTCCTAGTAAAAAGCCAATTCCAGATTACAGTAACTTTCTGCTGGTTCACTACAGTTGTACTGAAGAAGAGTGTATTTTACTGTTTGGTACGTCAGAAAACAAAACTTTTCCAGCTTTCACCACTTTCGATCCTAGAGAGAAAAGAAATAAAGAAAAAGTATTTATTGCGACTCGTACAGGAGGATCACAAACTAAATTAAACACAGTCTAAATTAAAATACCAAAATAAAAACAAAAAAAATTAAAAAAGTAACAAAAAGAAAAATGAAACAAAAAGTCCTATACGAGGCCAAAAGGCTCCTATCCCAGCATGATGCTGCGATATTTAAAAATAAATATCGCAGCGCTGGTATTCTGATAGGGCCCGCTGTGATGTCACGGGCAGTTACGGAAATAAAAAAATAATAAAAGAAATAAATAAATAACATAGATTACGTAGATGGGTACATTTCGTACCTGCCTAACTATTTTTGAAGTGAAAACTTCTTTAGCGGCGCTGCGTATTTTTTTTGGAATGGGTAAAAATCTCTAAACTCGCGTCAGGACACGTGACCTGATCGAGAATTCGTAAGACGGATGGAGAGAGGGCAGGCGGCGCAAGGCGCTTGCGCGAATGTTGAAGTGAAAACTTCTTTAGCGGCGCTGCGTATTTTTTTTGGAATGGGTAAAAATCTCTAAACTCGCGTCAGGACACGTGACCTGATCGAGAATTCGTAAGACGGATGGAGAGAGGGCAGGCGGCGCAAGGCGCTTGCGCGAATGTTCGATAATTGTCATGTTTGTGTACGATAGCGCAATGAATAAATATTGTATCCTACCACATAAATAATAATACTTTTATACTGATAACGAAAGCAATTCGTACAAAATTATTCTCTAACCATTCCAAAATATCAAAAATGCAGAACATTAATATTTTTTATCAGATTTATACGGTGCGCGGATTAATTGGAGTGCACGATACCGTGCAATAGGTTACGTTTGGTGTTTGGGCTCATGTTCAACAAAAATGAGAGAATTTATTGTTTTTTTTTTTGAGCTTCTCAAGTCGCGAGCATCTCAGTTTGGAACCAATTTGCAACCAGATAATAGTCATTACTGACTTGAGAAGGCGTCAATAAATGCGATAAAACAAGTGTTTTCTGAAACTAAACAAGTGTCCAACCAATGTGTCCAACAACAACTTCCATCTGGCTCAAAGAATTTGGAAATATGTACAATCTGCTGGTATATCCAAACAATACTCAGAATCGACATCTTTTGCTCACAAAATGCGTCATTTGGCCGCGATAGCCTTTTCAAAACCAGCCATGCTATTCTCTAAGGATAGCCTTGCGGGCAGCGCTGTCGCAGCGCTGTCGCGGTGGGTTTGACAGTTGCGAGAGCGCTGTCCGCAAGGCTGTATCCTTAGAGAATAGCTCCCCAGATGAAGCTTTTGAAACACTAAAAGAAAAAATATTTTTGGACTTAACCATATTTTTAGATGGTCTTGCATACTTTTGCTATTGTAAACGATAACAGAACTCATATTAATATATTTGTTTTTTTCTCAAATGTTTGATGGTTGATTGTTAAATTAATAAAGACTTTTTTATAAAAAAAAAATGGATTTTTATTAGGAACCCCCTAAAATGTATGTCTTATCGTTAGAGGTTTGGTTAAGCGAGGTCACGTGGCTTCGGCGATAAGTTTGTAGCGTGCATTCGTTGTTAAGTTTTTCGTAGTAGTAAACTTACGGGGACGTGTTATTAGGTGTCACACTTTTCTAACAGTCAGGTAACACACTCGTCGCAGGGTTCCTCTCTGCTGAACACACTGACATTACGATACTGTGTCTACGGTACCTAGCTACAGAAAGTAGACTGAAGAGAAAGGTTCGGAAGGACTACTCCGAATAACGCGAGAACATTAACTTACACCTAAAATGCCAGATTCCGTAATCTGACGAGTTCTAATACTAATCTATGGGTTCTCTACAACTTCGTATTTAGTTATCTGGTTGCAGGATAAATCTATCAGACCATAAGCGCATCGATGAGGGTATGAGAACTTATTCGCTTGGGAGTATTGTCGAGCCAAAAACCGTACGTGAACGAGTAGTTTTTAGCAATCGCACATAGACTGGACCTTCTGCAGCTTCTCTCTATCTGACGCAGTCATCTTCTGGCGAATTTATATAAATTGGTTCTTAGTTTATGAAATTACACACTCGTCATCTAACCCTTGCTTAGTATAGTTTCTAGTCTGTATTTTGCTTCGACTACCAAAATGTCGTCTGCGGCCAGCAGCCCAGGCCGCTCACTCGCAACGCTTTGTCGCGTCTAGTTGATGTTGTTCTATTACTTGGAAGACGCTCACGCGATCTAGACTTTTATTACTTGGAAGGCGCTCACGCGATCTAGACTTTTCCGTTTTTTGACAGCACTCGTCACGGTCAGACTAAGTTTTTATCAGATATCGAATCGATCCACGTTTTAAAGAGGCTCTAACTATTCGTTCGAATGACCCTAGTATGGAGGAAATTATTATTTTCGACAGATATGGTTCATGATCTAATACAGGTAGTAGACGACCAAATTCAATTTGAGATAGCGTTGAAGACAGAACTCTTGTCCTCGGGACTCGAATGTATTCGTTTAAGCGGGAAAGCAAAAGGCAGTATCTAGAGCTACACAACACCATCACAATATCTAGGTTATACGGACGAGATCTCTCGATTTCCAAGCGTAACACAATACCTGTAGCTTGGCTATAGCTGACGAGGTGGACACACTTTCTTAAGTTTTAGGAAAGTGCAGCGAAGGCCGCGAACATTTGATTCTTGATTTAACAAATTCACTAGCCATGCTTTGCCGCCTTCTACGTATCTCGTGAGTCGTGGTCGTGAAGGTTACTAAGTTATTGTGTCGAGAAGGTGGGCAGCATAGCACCTTTACTATTATACTTGGCTGTAATTCAGGCACCACATTTTTGAACGCGTGGTAGGAGTTTATTATTCTTTCTATTCGTTTATCGGTCAACTAATTTTCAGTCCTGGTCATTTATCGAAAGCTCTGTGTAATTAATTAATTGCTCTTCCTTAACATTCTAGTCGTGAACCTTCGAACAATGCGATAACTGTGATTAACTAAGCAGGATAATTTGTTAATTATGTATGCGTCATCGATTTGTTCAATCTGCTGTAATAATTAATTTATTTACATTGAGTTATAATGTTTATTTATGCAATTATGCGTAGAACTCGTGTACCTACAAGTCGCTAGATGAGTGTTCTCATGAAACATGCAAACATTCCGATACAGATCGAATTGCCAGCAGGCTAAGTATACAACGTGTAACGTTAAATGCGCAAAACCTCATACACCCCAATTAGAGCATTGAGTTAAAAGCATAATACAATGAACAAAACTGTTTTTTTTTTTTAAGTTAACTTTTTTATTAAGAAAATAGTGTTGATCCTAGCATTTCTAGTAAAATTTTATTCATCTCGTAAATAAATTGGAAACTATAGTTTTGTATAATTTAGAAGCATTTTTTTTTTAAATTTTGTAAATGTAAGAACCATGGATCCGTTTATTATAATTTTTTTATATTGTCTTAAAAGAGCATGGCAGTTGAGAATGTGTCATGCTCACTTAAATGTCTCACTGATGGTAGCGCGTGTGTTGGATCATTCGGTTCCCTTCAAAATGGTTGAGCTGGATAGTGCTGATCCATGCGTCATGTTCGTAAACGGGCGCTGTCAGTTGAGACTGGTCATCTCTTAGCTGCCAGGGCTTCTTTACCTATTTTGAATTGTTTCTTCATAACATTGTTCTCACATATAGAAGCAACAAGAATACTGTACTCCGGATTTTTTAATATCTTAATTTAAAAGAGTGTCCTTGGAGTTTCTTGCCCATTCTTCTCCAAGAGATCTACGTTTTGGAATGGGCAACTAGGATCAACTTTCTGACTAACTGACCGACTAGTTAATTTTGACAATTCAAAAGTGCCTGGAAATGGTTTAATTGAAATAAATGCTTTGAGTTTGAGTTTGAGTATTGCTTTATGCATTCAAATTTGAGTCTTATTACCTTAAAATAAGACTTAATTTTCTTTGGCTCAATCGGCGGATAGTATGGCAAAACACATCATTTAAAAAAAAAAACCTATATTAAAAGTTACTGAAATCGATTCAGTAGTCAATTATGAACAAACTATTTTCAGGTTTAGCGCATTTAACGTTACACGTGGTATGCTATCTATTATTATGCCATATATTACACACCCCAGTTGAAAACTGAGCGATAAACAGATCTGTGAACGATGTGAATATCGGCTGGTAAGGGGTGACAAGTGGCCTAATAATTGAAAATGAGAGCAAAGCTGGGGGCATTGCTTGTTATTATAATTATAATAAAATAATAATAGTGAGTATCTGGTGTAACCAGAGCAGGCGGCGGAGCATGCGATCCGGCGACTCCGACGGACACCGGACACCGCGCCGCTCCACCGGCCACGAAGGCAACCGAACTGAATACCTCCGCGCCCACGCCAGCGCCCTTACCTACTTACTAGACATACACACCGCTACCAGCTCTCAATGCTACGTTAATGACGAAGACAGGCATTCCAATCAAGTGCCAAAGTGTTAACTCAAGAAAAAAGTTTGAGAATGACAAAACTAACTTAACATTTATATGGCATGCCTTGATTATTAAATTTTATCCTATCATTTTGCTTTGGCCCTGTAAGTTAAATAAAACAAATCAACATTATGATCTAAAGCACGGTAATATTATCTATACAGTATTCTATCTTCATACAAACGGTCGGAAGTTCGGAACGACCTACGCGCCTCGAGTTCGGTTTACAGTCGGTAAACAGTCTCGAATACTGTGCAGTGACGAACGGACGCCCGACAATGTGATGGTTTTGTAAGCAGCAAGCGTGCGATTTGTGACAAATATTCATTGAAATAAGTACAAGTACATACTTACTCAATATAGCAAAGAGCAATTTTAGACTGTATTGTGCTGTTTTTGGTTTCTTGAATTCATCAATAATTTCAAAAAATTAAATCTACCAATAAAAATACAACATGCATTTTTATTTAATTCTTTTTATTTTATTAACAACGAATTTCATTTTTTTATTAAAAAAGTATAATACGTATTTACTTATACAATCACGAAACCAGAAAGAAACTCAAGCAGGTTGATGAAATTTAAATACTGTAGGAGATTATTTCTAGAACAAGGCTAAGTCACAATACTATATAGATAATATTACCGTGTCTAAAGCTTTGTAGATTGATAATGTTGGTGTAATACAAGTATTGTGGCTGCAGTGTTTATCAACACTTATTGAATGTGGTCTGAAAGTGAATAGATAAATTGAGCTTCACGTTGTACAGGAAAATATTCCAGTGTCATGAACAAAATAGTAAGAAACATTGGTAGTGATGCAGTCAAACATTTGCATTAATTACCAAAGTGACCCAGTTCTATGCTGTGGACTGCACAGTACACACACTATTATACTAACTACATGTTCCTCTGTTCTACTCACACGATCATGCTAACAACCAGCTATTAGCAGACCATTTAGCCTAAATTTAGGCTATCTATAAATGTTATCTATTAGTTTATTGTAGTTCATTAATTACAGTGACTTGTAAGAATGCATATTTTATGATGAATCAAATATTTATCCATGAAAGATATAAATCATAGTTAAAGAAATAAAATAAGCCATAATGAATATAAAACCTATCTTAAAAAAATAACTACAAATACAACATGTAAGCATAGCTTAGTTAAAAAAGAGCTTTTGTTAAAAAAAAAAACACAAATGGAAATAACAATAATGAACATAAGTGATAGTGCTTATCTGGAATGAATTGTCTTAGTTTAAATGATGAGCATCATAACAACAGACAGACAGTAATAAATGTGAATGTGCACAGATAGGCGAGTGATTACTCTTGTGATACACTCAGCCACTGTCTCACAGCTGATGAGGTGAAGTGAGTGCACCACCAGGACTTCACACTTGATGCAGTTTGTGAACAATATTGATTCAAATCATAATATGTGATGATCATAATTTATTGTTTAAAATTATGAAAACATGAATTAAAATATATCACATTTTACTGTTACTCTAAAGCATTTTAGTAATAAACGGAATAAGTTTGTCTTGTATGCACAAGTAAAACACACTATAGTGACTCTGAAACATCAATTATTTAACTGTAGTCACCATTGTCTCTTGAGCTATAAGCAAACAATGTGGAGTTTTTCCTCGTTTTTTTAAAGAGGCAGCTAAGCTATTAGTAGGTAATGATAGTCAGCTTGTAAGACACAGTGGAACATTACCAATCAATTGTGTAGTTACTTAGTATTTTTTGCATTACAAAAAGCTACAAATAGTGTGTTGGGTACAAGGACGCGGCGATTAGCGCCCGCCGCGCGGCACCACCTGGTGAGCCTCCGCTAAATACCGCCACTTAGCACCACCGCCTAACACACAACACACTCTTTCGATCTCGTGTCTAACCAAAATATTTTAGACTTAGCTCTCAATTCTTCGTTTTCTATCGAGTTGGCAGCACATATTTTACCAAAAATCTTAGATTTTTGGGGCATAAAAGTTATCGGACGTGACTTACTGACTGACTTGTCTGGCGTGTGTGGCTGAATGAGAAGATAAATAAATGTTTATACTGACGTAAGTAACGACGGCGCAAGAAAGCAATTAATAACCTCACCGTCGAAATAAGCGACGCATGAGAAAAATCGATAATTTCACCAATAAACAAGGCGCCGTCAAAGTCTTTCGATTCTAATCAGACGACGGTTACGAAAATGTATTAGCGTCCTGCTGGTGTCGTAAAACACTGTTCTTACTTTCAACAACTGGAGAAAATAAAAGCAAACCAATAAATTGCCGGCGAACTCACCCATTTTGTTACGCTCGCCTGCAATGACCGCTGAGACGACGACGAATTACATTTATTAAATATTTTTCATCATCACAATTACACTTATTATGCCACAAACACAAATTATCCGCTAGTTTATCTTAGAACTTGAAAAATCTTCATTACACTAATTAAAAAAGGTTGACTGGTCGCGCAGCGTAACGCTTCCACTGTCTTGAAGATGATGACAGTAAGCGTGCGCGTTCGGAAATTAGACACATAAAACTTATTCGATGCGTTTTGAAATAAAACTTTGTTCTAACAATTACACTCGTTCGCATCGGGATTGAAACTGAATCGATTACAGTCATAAAGATCACGCTATCCGGCCCGACTGTCGTATATGTGATTTACGTAGCGTGGTAAGAATGACAATTTATCTCGCAACTTGAGCATACTGACATATTATTATGATTGTCATTGTAAGTAATTTGAGACTTGTTGATCTAGCGTGCGTGCACGGCGGCGATTCGGTTCCTAAGTCGTGTTTATTTGAAAATTTTTGAATGCAGATTTTCTTAACTCTCGAATTGCTAACATGCTTCCTTGGATATACTGGGTAGCTCATGACACGACGTACTTACAAAAAAAAATTGAACCATTCATCAAGGGCTTCCTAAACCCCCACATGTTCATTGTTGTATGTATTTAATGGGTAAGCCTTTATGCCTAAATAATGTTACTGCTTGTATGTTCACAATATATTTTTTTCTATTTTATGTCTAAACGGGAAGACTTATAATTGGTTTTCTGTCGACAAGACCGACTTAAAAGAAGGAGGTTATCAAGTCGACACGTATGTATGAAAGGAACTGCAATATATTCACATAAGACTATCTTCGCAACTATGAATCGGATTGTGACAATTAAAAAAAAATACTTATGGAACAGTGCAAGTTTTATAAAAAACGGCTCAGTAGTCTTCAAGATATGGACTAATTCTTGTAAGTGTAACGGCCTGGCTTATTGATACGAGCTACTGGTGTGAATTCTAACAATAAATAAATAAAAAATTAAGTTAGTGCAATATTTACAACAAAATTATTACCTATTTATGTTGGCAACACCGAGTGAAGCTACTTCGAGTGTTGGCAGTGAAGTTTTGGAAGGAAGAAACTTCAAATACAGTTTAAAAAACTTCCCGCCATTATTATATTTTACTCGTGCCGCGAAACGCGTTTGATTTTGTGGATTGTTATTGTTTGCGGGTTAATATAAGTTAGTTTAAATCCCTTCCGTGAAGAAATAGTTAATATCAAAAGTGTGCTTTAAACTTCTCGCGCCTTTGTATATCATTGATCGCGCCCCAAAAGTAAAACGTTTGTAGTATAATTCAGGTAATGGGTAAAAGACGACGAAGAAGTAAAACGTTTCTAGTATTTAGGTAATGGGTTAGCGTAAACTCAGGGTAAAGCAAGCTGGTAACTCATCTACAAATAGCAACAAGAATTCTAGCAGTAGCAGATGCAACAGTAAGAATTCTAATATTAGCGACTCAAGAACTCCTTCACCACCCCGCAAAAGGACAAAGGTATCTAAGTAAGGCAAAAGATACCTACCGATACTGTGAGTAAAATTTTGTAAAATAATTTTTTACTCAAAACTAAAAATTATTAAATAAAAAAGTAATTTTAATAAAACGGCTTCAAAAAGAAATTAACTCAAAATTATGAAATAACTTTAATATTGGAAGTCGGTGCCAAAAAACTAAAACTAAAATACAGATTCCAAGACACCGAATTCCGAAATTAAAGTTATTTCATAATTTTGAGTTAATTTCTTTTTGATGTCGATTTTTTTTAAATTACTTTTTTATTTCGTAATTTTCCCTTCGAACGCACGGCTACACATCAAGCTATACATAACCAGTATTAGCTGACTTCTGATTGTACGAAAAACCTGTACAATGCGAGGTCAGCTTAAACTAGAAAGGTAGGTATACCTTGATGTGTAGCTGTGTGAACCTAACCTGACCGAGTCGGGGTGCCCCAAGTCCCGAGCTCGCTGTTGCATTCTAAGTTCTCATTGCGTTTTACTATGTAGAGATAGATGAATCATGAATGTACAGAGGCCAGCACATCAAGCTACACCAATCTGAAAGATTTTCCCAATTGAATATGAACCTTATTCCTTTGTGCTAAAGTTGAAAATCTATCAAAGATATTTGACAGATTGGGGTAGGTTGACCTGCTGGCGTCTGTACAAATCTCACTTAAAAAGATTTATTAATGTTTCTTATGATTATAATTTTGTAAATACGTACCTGTTATAATCGCGAATCAAATTTTGATCAGATACATGTAGCGGTATCTACAACGACGCCACATGCGAACAACGCGTCATACTGACGTCACAAAATCCTGCATCTCGCAAGCAGAGTTTACCGCGCAACTAGCATAGTTACAACGGCCCGACATGAATGATGAATCATTGGGCAGTTGCCCGCCAGACACAACACCCGTCTGGTCGGAGGATCCTCCCTTTTCTATGGAGGTTGAGTGAACTTTACACCCTGTTCCTCATACCTCTATACTGGTGACCCCGACGTGATCGTCAGCGCAGCCTTTGTGCACCTACTCCAGCGTGACGTCATCATCATCACTCCCGCAAGCTTTAGCGGCGAATCACACAGCCAGCCAGCACCCACGGCTTCAACGGGTATCCTGACCACCAGCATGCAGCGACCGCGCGCATTCCTGGTCATCACCCTCAGCCTCATCAGCAACCTCGGCACAGCACACTGCGCTTTCGGCCGGTCAACAAGAAGAGCTCTTAATTACTCTCCTGGTCGACGCCAGCAGTCAGCCTCAACCCGGCGCTGTACCACATCCGACGCACTGGAGCATAATGCAGCGCCACCCCGACTCACTGGGGACATCTTCGCAGACAGTTCCGACTCACCGTGAACTATGCGACAACCGGTTCCGACTCACTGGAACCTCAGCTGGCCTGGCAAGCATCGCAAGCGGAGAAGAAGCGGATTTTTTATACTTTTAAATTTAATAATAAAGCGTTTCGTACGTCTCAGTCAAGGCGCAAATATTTTTCGGTCGCAAATTTATAAGACCGATTTGTAATTCAAACATAAACATGGTTTTTAAATTAAATCTACCAATCAAAAAACAACATGTATTTTTATTGAACACTTCCTATTCAATTCACAAAATACTTATTTTATTTTTCTATATAAATTAAAGTATATTTACAATCACAAAACTAAATGGAAACACAAAGTAGGCAAATGTAATTCAAATACTGGAGGCGGGCAGCCCTATCGCATGTTTACGTACCGCGCGGCTGTAGGCATTTATGTCCAAGATACGGCCGAGTTACAATACTGTATATAATTATACTGTGACATAGGTATTAGTGACGTGCCGTGCAACAAGTAGAGATGTGCTTAATGTTTCCAACACTATCGACCTCCGGTCTCCGGGGGGGAGCGATGTAGCGGTATCTACAACGACGCCACATGCGAACAACGCGTCATACTGACGTCACAAAATCCTGCATCTCGCAAGCAGAGTTTACCGCGCAACTAGCATAGTTACAACGGCCCGATATGAATCATTGGGCAGTTGCCCGCCAGACATAACACCCGTCTGGCCGGAGGATCCTCCCTTTTCTATAGAGTATGAGTGAACTTTACACACTGTTCCTCATACCTCTATAATACAACCTGACACTGACCTGCAAATTGCAAAAAACGTAAGAAAATTTGAATTTCGCGGTCTACCACTTCGCATTCACCTTTGGAAATGACGAGCATAATGTCTTGTAGGTATACTAATACAGAGAATGTCTGTGTTCAAATACATTTTGCTCTTGTAACGAGCAAAGCGGTCCAGCACAAAGTATGGATGTCTGTGATAATACAGTCTGGCATTACGCGGCCGGGTATATTTAGTAGTACGTAATCACTTAACGCTAGGTCCTCTAAATATACCCTATTATGATACTCCAACTCGGGTATATTTTAGTAGTTAGAAATTTCGAAAATCTCATGCTAACTATAGGTACCCGACCTAAACCCTATGGGCCCTATGGGGAGTTTGCACAAGGTACGCACGGCTACACATCAAGCTGTACATAACCAGTATAAGCTGACTTCTGATTGTATGAAAAACCTTATACAGTGCGAGGTCAGCTAAAACCGGAAATGTATAGCTTGATGTGTAGCTGTGTGTACAGGCGCCAGCATATCAAGCTACAACAATCTGTCAAATTTCTTTAATAGATTTTGAACTTTATCGTTGCAGCTTCAAGGTTCAAAGTTGATTGCGTTTTATTTTTTGTCAGTTTGGGGTAGCTTGATGTGCTGGTGTCTGCACATTTAGTGAGGACGCCTCGCTCGCTCAGGTAACATCAGGCCACCACGCCGCTACATTTCCACATTTGTATATCTCTTTATTACGCACATTCTTTGAAAATATTTTCAAGAAATAAGCAGTGATCCCGTAATATGCAAATTCTAAACCACGGAATGGACCGATTCACTCAGACTCAAAGATACCTATGTACTTACCTAAGTTGATTTTGTAGTGTGCATAAAAGAGGAACATCTTAGTCACGCCTCCTCGTCTGATGATCGGCTCGGCGGTTTGTGCATGCTTGCTTAGTGCTCAGTAGTGGTGTTGGCAGAGACCATATGTGAATTAAAACGAACTATGAAAATAAAACAAAAAATATCGAACAGCTTCATAAAATAAGTGCTTTATTGATTATAAATTAGTAGGTATAGGTACATAATTTGAATAAATCGTAACGTGACTGTTAACAAAAATAGCTCAAGTAGTGTCTGTGACATGTACCAATAAACTTATTTACAGATTTCGGGCGACAATCAACGAAAATAATGAATAAGATCAAATAGTCTTATTAGTTGCAAGCTTTCTAACATCCCACGTCATTCAGTTGTTTCAATCGACTTGTTGTGACGCCGGCGCCGCGACGTGCTGAGGCGCTGCTGGGCCGAGCTCACCGGCTCACCGGCTCACCCACAGGCTCACCGGCTCAACGCCGCACTGACTCGACACGAGTGCGCCTTCGGTGTAATCTCAGCACTCGCCCGCGGCGCTCCCCTATTTTATTACATCGGTAAACTGCAATCTCTCCATCCCTAATCGACAAGGCGAACGAATAACTCGTATGTACTAAGCAGAATAATAAACTATACATCTATTATAATTATTACTTTTAAACCAATTTCTTTTTATTTACAATCGAGAAACTACAATATTATAAATATTAGAACCTTATACTCTCTGTACAATGTCGTTAATTTTAATAGACTCTTCATTTATCTTTTTTATTCGCATATTTTTTTAATGTCTGGGCTGACATGTTTCGAGTTTTTACATCGTTGTGAACGTTATGAGTGAGCGACACCCACTCGGAAATGATTTAATATAATATGCATAATATACACAAGATTAGTTATCAAATCGAAATAATTTGTCTCAAGTCTATACAGTCCTCTGGGAACTTATTTCGTAATTTATTAATCAAATAATAATATACATAGCGTTTGATAATAGTTGCAATAGAAGCGTCAATGTTGGCGGAGAATAGTCGGATGGAAAGTTAATAACACTAAATACTTCCTATGACTAATTGTTAATAGATTCAAAAGCTTCCCGAAGAAAATGTTACGTAGTGTTGTTAACGTTCCATCGCTGAGCGAGTACAATACAGCGGTACAGACTACAGTGGTAACGACATTCGAGACTGGTGCGGAAGACTGAGCATGGTACTGAGCGCGGTATTGCGACCTGCACCCTAATTGCGTAACACACGATCAATTACAATCTGAATCATTTTGAAGGACATTGCTAATCCATTGCTTCATATGTTAGAAAATTAGTCAGCTCAACAAAGTAAATAACACAATGAATGCTGTTGAAATGTTAAAATAAAAGGCATTTCTACTGAGTGTGTTACGCAATTATCCCGTTGGACAACAACATGGCACGCGTCAGATCGTCCTTCTGCTACGCGTTACTTTACTACATGTAACAGTTACTGTCGACGTAGCGCTGTCTCCTGAGCACAGGCGAGCGGCGCGACCGCTCATGTAATGTGTGGAACTGACATTATTTACATGACCATTGAACTAACCTTCCTCTATTGCTACTGTTGCTAAACACGGAACAGTGGCAGACATATTGTCACAATAAAGTCTACGCATGTTTACATATTAGTCTCGTCGTCGCTGCAACAATTACTTACAATAATTCATAAACATCCAGGTTCAATTTTGAACGAAACATTTAATAACAGCAAGGTAACGTTTTCGGCGACTCTCCACAAAAAAAATCATCTGAGTTATTATAAATAAAATTAGATCTAGACCGGAATAAAGGTAAATGATGAAACACCACTAAAATATATCACTGCAATTCAATAAGTGCTACTAAAATAAGTAAATTCAACTACAACCGGCGGCGGCGCGGTCTGACGCACAACGCGGCGAATTTTAACGTCTTACAGTATCATGAACTATGAGCAAACGTGCGAACCGATTGACTCGTCACACTCCTTTAATTTGGCCTCCCCCACACGCATCTGTGCAGCAGTGCTATTCTGTAAAAATCTCACCGTTGCCCCTATTGATAGCTCACTTCACGCTCGAATCCACACATATCACGGTGAGATTTTTACAGAATCGATCGGCAGGACACAGTGGACTAACGAGCTATAGCGCACACGGAACTGAACGACACGACTCAGTCAGGAGCCGCGGGTCCTCCTGATTATAAATGTAATCTGTGGCCGCGGGCTAAGCGAGGAAGAGGTGAGAACGGTACGGCGAAAGTGCCAGGGTGACCCGCGAAATTAAAATGTTCTTAAGTTTTTTGCAATGTCAATCAAAATATGATTTGCGACCGTAATATACGTATGTCATCACAGAATGATGATCATATAATTCATCAATACAATTATACAGATACGATTATACAACTCTTTAAGTTCATACCCTGTTGAATGCCCATTTCATGAAGTCATTACTTTTGAGGCCAATTCTAACTTTATGAGTTGCATTGCTTCAATACATATCTTAATATATATAAATTACGTGTCACGTTGTTTGTCCGCAATGGACTCCTAAGCTGCTGAACCGATTTTAATAAAATATTGCACACTGTGTGCAGTTTTATCCAACTTGAAAGATAGGATAGTTTATATCTCAATTTATAATCGCAATATTATTTTATTGCGAATATTGCCAGGACAAGGTTTGTATGAAAGAAAATTTCGGAAATTTAAAAAAAAAATCCATCCGTGCGAATCTGGGGCGCCCCGCTATTATATATAAAACAAAGTCGCTTTCCGCTGTGTCTGTCCCTATGTATGGCTTTAAAACTACGCAACGGATTTTGTTGCGGTTTTTTTAATAGATAGAGTTATTCAAGGGGAATGTTTATATGTATAATACATGCTTAATATAGTAGAGAAACACTGATCACTTTAGAGGTTTCTGATGTGATGTCGTAAATAAACACATTTTATTGCGCTTACATTGCAAACGCTGGCTGAACCCTACGAGATAGATCAAAATAATGTACACCTTAATAAGGTCTACAAAAAAAAGTCCGCGATGGTATATGTCTATCTTTTAGTGATAACCCACAATAGCAATTTTTTATCCTTTACTTTTTACGAGTAATAATGGCTTATTTACGAAGCGATTATAAGAAATACAGCATTAATCCTTATCCAATTAAGTACCTTGAATACATTGTGCATTTAATATAGATCAATATGGCCCTTTACAGCATGTAATTTAAGTTAATATTTTCGAAGATATTACAGATTTAAAATGCAGGGACACAGCGGTTGCTGTGGTACCGGCCGCGGCCGGGTGCCGGCGGTGCGTGCCTACAAGCGAAAACGAAGTCATAGCGCAGGCATGCCATGCGACGGGGTGCGTCGGGGGAACAAAAAATTTCACGCGGACGAAGTCGCGGGCAGAGGCTAGTATTCCAATAATTTTAATTCTGTAAATACATATTTGTAAAGGTCGCGAATCATATTTTGATCAACATACAATCTGACAGTTCTGCAAATTGCAAAAAACCTAAGAATACCGCGGGTTACCTTAGCGCTTCCCCCTTAATGTCGAAAATTGACGAAGATTACAGGGAAATGACGTCACTATTAGTATCGGGAACGAGGAGGCCGTGCTGGCCTCGGTGTCGCGCCGTGCTGCAGCCGCTGGCAGCGCTACTCCTCGTCCGAGTCGGGGTCGCTGGAGAACTCAGCGCCGGCCGCCTGGAGCCGCGGCGGGAAAGGGCCGCGCGTCTGCTGCCTGCGGGCGGACAGCGTCAGTGCCACAGTACAAAGTGCACCAGTATCTCAACTAGGCGCCTAAATCAAACGCGGGTCAACCAACATTTTTTTACTGAAAAGTTTACATTAAAGATTATTGCGTAGAGTTGCTCCTAGTAAAAGCAGTGTACTTGCCCACGCTTCGCTTGCATAGCAGCGGGTCGCCCTGTGTGTGTGTGTGTGTACGTACGCGAGGCGGCGGTAGTGGTTGAGCCACTCCTCCAACATCTGCGCCTGCAGCAGCGTGCCGCCCTGTGTGTGAGTGTGTGTGTACGTACGCGAGGCGGCGGTAGTGGTTGAGCCACTCCTCCAACATCTGCGCCTGCAGCAGCGTGCAGCCCTGTGTGTGAGTGTGTGTGTACGTACGCGAGGCGGCGGTAGTGGTTGAGCCACTCCTCCAACATCTGCGCCTGCAGCAGCGTGCCGCCCTGTGTGTGAGTGTGTGTGTACGTACGCGAGGCGGCGGTAGTGGTTGAGCCACTCCTCCAACATCTGCGCCTGCAGCAGCGTGCCGCCCTGTGTGTGAGTGTGTGTGTACGTACGCGAGGCGGCGGTAGTGGTTGAGCCACTCCTCCAACATCTGCGCCTGCAGCAGCGTGCCGCCCTGTGTGTGAGTGTGTGTGTACGTACGCGAGGCGGCGGTAGTGGTTGAGCCACTCCTCCAACATCTGCGCCTGCAGCAGCGTGCCGCCCTGTGTGTGAGTTTGTGTGTACGTACGCGAGGCGGCGGTAGTGGTTGAGCCACTCCTCCAACATCTGCGCCTGCAGCAGCGTGCCGCCCTGTGTGTGAGTGTGTGTGTACGTACGCGAGGCGGCGGTAGTGGTTGAGCCACTCCTCCAACATCTGCGCCTGCAGCAGCGTGCCGCCCTGTGTGTGAGTGTGTGTGTACGTACGCGAGGCGGCGGTAGTGGTTGAGCCACTGCTCCAACATCTGCGCCTGCAGCAGCGTGCCGCCCTGTGTGTGAGTGTGTGTGTACGTACGCGAGGCGGCGGTAGTGGTTGAGCCACTCCTCCAACATCTGCGCCTGCAGCAGCGTGCCGCCCTGTGTGTGAGTGTGTGTGTACGTACGCGAGGCGGCGGTAGTGGTTGAGCCACTCCTCCAACATCTGCGCCTGCAGCAGCGTGCCGCCCTGTGTGTGAGTGTGTGTGTACGTACGCGAGGCGGCGGTAGTGGTTGAGCCACTCCTCCAACATCTGCGCCTGCAGCAGCGTGCCGCCCTGTGTGTGAGTGTGTGTGTACGTACGCGAGGCGGCGGTAGTGGTTGAGCCACTCCTCCAACATCTGCGCCTGCAGCAGCGTGCCGCCCTGTGTGTGAGTGTGTGTGTACGTACGCGAGGCGGCGGTAGTGGTTGAGCCACTCCTCCAACATCTGCGCCTGCAGCAGCGTGCCGCCCTGTGTGTGAGTGTGTGTGTACGTACGCGAGGCGGCGGTAGTGGTTGAGCCACTCCTCCAACATCTGCGCCTGCAGCAGCGTGCCGCCCTGTGTGTGAGTGTGTGTGTACGTACGCGAGGCGGCGGTAGTGGTTGAGCCACTCCTCCAACATCTGCGCCTGCAGCAGCGTGCCGCCCTGTGTGTGAGTGTGTGTGTACGTACGCGAGGCGGCGGTAGTGGTTGAGCCACTCCTCCAACATCTGCGCCTGCAGCAGCGTGCCGCCCTGTGTGTGAGTGTGTGTGTACGTACGCGAGGCGGCGGTAGTGGTTGAGCCACTCCTCCAACATCTGCGCCTGCAGCAGCGTGCCGCCCTGTGTGTGAGTGTGTGTGTACGTACGCGAGGCGGCGGTAGTGGTTGAGCCACTCCTCCAACATCTGCGCCTGCAGCAGCATGCCGCCCTGTGTGTGAGTGTGTGTGTACGTACGCGAGGCGGCGGTAGTGGTTGAGCCACTCCTCCAACATCTGCGCCTGCAGCAGCGTGCCGCCCTGTGTGTGAGTGTGTGTGTACGTACGCGAGGCGGCGGTAGTGGTTGAGCCACTCCTCCAACATCTGCGCCTGCAGCAGCGTGCAGCCCTGTGTGTGAGTGTGTGTGTACGTACGCGAGGCGGCGGTAGTGGTTGAGCCACTCCTCCAACATCTGCGCCTGCAGCAGCGTGCCGCCCTGTGTGTGAGTGTGTGTGTACGTACGCGAGGCGGCGGTAGTGGTTGAGCCACTCCTCCAACATCTGCGCCTGCAGCAGCGTGCCGCCCTGTGTGTGAGTGTGTGTGTACGTACGCGAGGCGGCGGTAGTGGTTGAGCCACTCCTCCAACATCTGCGCCTGCAGCAGCGTGCCGCCCTGTGTGTGAGTGTGTGTGTACGTACGCGAGGCGGCGGTAGTGGTTGAGCCACTCCTCCAACATCTGCGCCTGCAGCAGCGTGCCGCCCTGTGTGTGAGTGTGTGTGTACGTACGCGAGGCGGCGGTAGTGGTTGAGCCACTCCTCCAACATCTGCGCCTGCAGCAGCGTGCCGCCCTGTGTGTGAGTGTGTGTGTACGTACGCGAGGCGGCGGTAGTGGTTGAGCCACTCCTCCAACATCTGCGCCTGCAGCAGCGTGCCGCCCTGTGTGTGTGTGTGTACGTACGCGAGGCGGCGGTAGTGGTTGAGCCACTCCTCCAACATCTGCGCCTGCAGCAGCGTGCCGCCCTGTGTGTGAGTGTGTGTGTACGTACGCGAGGCGGCGGTAGTGGTTGAGCCACTCCTCCAACATCTGCGCCTGCAGCAGCGTGCCGCCCTGTGTGTGAGTGTGTGTGTACGTACGCGAGGCGGCGGTAGTGGTTGAGCCACTCCTCCAACATCTGCGCCTGCAGCAGCGTGCCGCCCTGTGTGTGAGTGTGTGTGTACGTACGCGAGGCGGCGGTAGTGGTTGAGCCACTCCTCCAACATCTGCGCCTGCAGCAGCGTGCCGCCCTGTGTGTGAGTGTGTGTGTACGTACGCGAGGCGGCGGTAGTGGTTGAGCCACTCCTCCAACATCTGCGCCTGCAGCAGCGTGCCGCCCTGTGTGTGAGTGTGTGTGTACGTACGCGAGGCGGCGGTAGTGGTTGAGCCACTCCTCCAACATCTGCGCCTGCAGCAGCGTGCCGCCCTGTGTGTGAGTGTGTGTGTACGTACGCGAGGCGGCGGTAGTGGTTGAGCCACTCCTCCAACATCTGCGCCTGCAGCAGCGTGCCGCCCTGTGTGTG
Organism: Globia sparganii; assembly: GCA_949316385.1. Lineage (NCBI taxonomy): Eukaryota > Metazoa > Arthropoda > Insecta > Lepidoptera > Noctuidae > Globia > Globia sparganii. The sequence goes on from OX438675.1 coordinate 306,628, forward strand.
AGTGTGTGTGTACGTACGCGAGGCGGCGGTAGTGGTTGAGCCACTCCTCCAACATCTGCGCCTGCAGCAGCGTGCCGCCCTGTGTGTGAGTGTGTGTGTACGTACGCGAGGCGGCGGTAGTGGTTGAGCCACTCCTCCAACATCTGCGCCTGCAGCAGCGTGCCGCCCTGTGTGTGAGTGTGTGTGTACGTACGCGAGGCGGCGGTAGTGGTTGAGCCACTCCTCCAACATCTGCGCCTGCAGCAGCGTGCCGCCCTGTGTGTGAGTGTGTGTGTACGTACGCGAGGCGGCGGTAGTGGTTGAGCCACTCCTCCAACATCTGCGCCTGCAGCAGCGTGCCGCCCTGTGTGTGAGTGTGTGTGTACGTACGCGAGGCGGCGGTAGTGGTTGAGCCACTCCTCCAACATCTGCGCCTGCAGCAGCGTGCCGCCCTGTGTGTGAGTGTGTGTGTACGTACGCGAGGCGGCGGTAGTGGTTGAGCCACTCCTCCAACATCTGCGCCTGCAGCAGCGTGCCGCCCTGTGTGTGAGTGTGTGTGTACGTACGCGAGGCGGCGGTAGTGGTTGAGCCACTCCTCCAACATCTGCGCCTGCAGCAGCGTGCCGCCCTGTGTGTGAGTGTGTGTGTACGTACGCGAGGCGGCGGTAGTGGTTGAGCCACTCCTCCAACATCTGCGCCTGCAGCAGCGTGCCGCCCTGTGTGTGAGTGTGTGTGTACGTACGCGAGGCGGCGGTAGTGGTTGAGCCACTCCTCCAACATCTGCGCCTGCAGCAGCGGGCGCGCGTGCAGGGTCTGGCGCGCCGCCAGCACGCCGCCGCCCGTCTCGCACGCCGACACCCAGCGCCGCACCACGCCCTCCTCATCCGACATCTGCACACAACACAACACCATTACAAAACACGTACGCAACACACTTGCGTGTGGTCGATACATAATGTAAAATTAAAGTAGCTGTTTATAACCGTGTTGTTCTTCTAAACTACGCTTTGGTTCGGTTTTCACTACCATTTGGTGCCTTGATCTGTATTTTAGTTTTGGTTTTTTGCCACCGAAGTCCGAAATTAAAGTTATTTTTCATAATTTTGAGCTAATTTCTTTTTGAAGTCTATTTATTTTGGCCGACTTCAAAAGAAGGAGGTTATCAATTCAACACCTATGTATGTAATATTATTGGAACTGCAATATATTCACATATGACAATCTATTAGGGCTTCCAAACAAATATACAAAATTTTATAGATGTATGTATGCATTGATATATATGTTACACTAGATTAGCAATTACCGCACCAAGGCGTTGCCACTAGGCTGATGGCTACAGCCATCAGCGTAGCTAACGTCAGTTCAGTGCTCTGTGTGACGCCAACCGAACTCAACCGAGTGACATGCGACAAAAAATATCGCGAAAGAGTGCGATTCAAGATCACAACAACATAATAAATTAACCGGAATTACTTTCCACAAGTAAATTAATTGTCTCTGTGTTTATATCAACGTAAAAACGCAATAAAATGTAGAATTTTGTAAATTGGGTTCAGTGTTACCACTAAAAACCTAGTTTTAGTTTCCCACATTAGTGGGAGTTTTTAATTTATGGAATAAGTGATTTTAAATATTTTATAATAATACCAACGTAGCAGGGTGCCTAAAAATGCAGCACGCCGTGAAAAATGGGTGGAAATAATCCGATTGCTGAGAAAAGAGACTGACTGGCTACCTACTAAATCATTCAATTTCATTAATAATAAAGAAAAAATATTCAAAAAGAAAATGTCTTAGTTATTTTCATTATTTATAAACTTCTATTACACATCCATTATGAAATACATAATTCAAATATTTTAAAAATAATCTAACTTAACCTAAAACGCTTTTTATGGCTTAAAATGTTGGGTAAAATTTCGCATGGGTAGGCAACCCCATCCCGTCATTGCATGTTTATATTGTGGTCTTTGTCTAATCTAAGCGACGGTATTATTCTTATGACGTGTGTAAGTGAGACAGATATATGTTTACTTTTAAATGTTTAGTGGTTTCAAAGCTACGTCGTCGCGTTTATAAAGTGGCTACACTTTTTTGACACATTTTATTGAGGTTTGCTTCTCTAGTTATATAGCTCAATGTATGTATATATGTCCACGTATTTTTCCGCAACTATTATTCGGATTGTGACAATTTTTTATTGGCTTACGTTTACTTCAACTTAGGGAACAGTGCAAGTTTCATCAAAATCGGCTCAGTAGTTTTCAAGATATGGATACTTGTAACTGTGATGGCCTGGCTTATTGATACTCGAGTTACTGGTGTGGTGTGAAAGGGAAAACATGTTATAACCTTGGTCAAATACTAGTGCAATATTTATAACAAAATGAATACCTATTTATTACAAACTAGCGGTCCGTCCCGGCTTCGCACAGGTGGAAAAAAAAGAAAAGAAAAATTTCCTGTTGACTTCAAAAATTAAACATCTGGAACGTCTCGAATCGTCTCGCGCATCCCGTTGTTTTCCCGTCCCCGGGCTCTTAGAATTCGACATCAGACGTTTCAGATCTTCGATTTTGACGACCCCGTTGTCGCTGGCATAAGCAACAGGATCCGCGTACGAAGTCGCGGGCAGAAGCTAGTTTGAAATAAATGCTGAGTTTGATTTTGATATTGCGACCGGAGTCGGCCGCAAAAGACACAAAGAGTTTTCTTATCTGTTGTTTAAATCCACACAGATGGTCAGCAACTGTGCAGACCTTTACTTTTGTTTCTAAATATTACATAAGTAGGTATGTAAACGTGTACCTTTTGGAGTAAAATTTATGATTCAGTTACAAAGTGATATTTAGGTTTAAATACATTCTCATAAATTTAAATATTTTGAGAAGCAACTGTGTTTAAACTAAACTTTTCAATAAATAGATACGAGTACGTGTCTGTATCTCTTTACCTAATGCCTGTAACGATTTCCGGATATAACGACGAAATTAGAGTGGTCCCTTCAACGTCGTAATACCCGAAATCCACTGTAATAATAAATTAGCAAAACGTAAAAAGAAGAGAGATATCAAATTTTTTCCTGTTGTCCCCGGGAGGTGAAGTGTAAGAATATAATATGTATGTTCCTTTACTTTTAGTAAGTAAGTACACTTCTTTATAACTGATCATGTAGGCTGAGTTTGCACTATATCTCATATGCGGTAATTGTATAATTATTCATGCTATCATTAAATAGTACCTACTTAAGAGATGTGGTTATTTCCTTTGAAACCCTTAGGAAAAGAAAAAAACAAATCCAATAAATCAAAGACCATAAAAAGCGGCCCAGCCGTGCTTGAGTTATAAATACCTGACTACCTGACTTGTTACCTGACTTTTATTTATGCGCGTTATCCTCATAAGGGGTCATTGTACTCATCATTATGAACAACTTTTACTATGGGATCAAACCTGAAATTGTGAAAAAAAAATCAGCTGTTCCTTACATTTATGTTCACATAACTCTTCAAAATGTAGGGAATAGCTGTATTTTTTCGTAAAAGTTGAAGTTGTAAAAGTTGTTCATAATGACGAGTAGAATGATCCCTTGAAAGGATAACGGTGATAGAAATTACACCATACGCATTTGGAGGTTTTCTTCCAAATACACTAGGTTTGGTTGTGTTAGCGGACATTTTGTTTGGTGCAGGGCGTCTTTATATCGGACGGCATTCTTTTTTTTCATCATGGGTGTCGAATATTAAAAGAGCCACAACCCTAAAGTTTTGAAAATAACAACACGTTGTGGTCTGATTTCAGTCGTTCAATGAGCGCTTTTGGTGTTCGCGTGTGACATTTAGACACTGCGTACCTCGTCCTGCGTGAGGAAGTGCACGGGCAGCAGCTTGCCGTCCAGGTCGGTGAGCGGCAGGTAGGCGCAGTCGGCGAGGTAGGCGGGCGGCTGGCGCGGCACCAGCGCCGAGAAGTGGCCGCGCGTGTAGGCCAGCGCCAGCGGCGACTTGCTGCAGCCGTCCGGCTCGCACAGCAGCGGCAGGTACAGGCCGCGGAAGCGCGCGTAGCCCAGCGCCTCGCCGCGGAACGAGTTCACCACGTCCACGCCGTACACCAGCAGCGGGCGCCGCAGCACGTGCGCCAGCGCGAACACGTGCAGCTGGTGCAGCGCCGCGCCCGGGCGCGCCGCCGCCGCGCGCAGGCGCGCCCACTCGGCGCGCAGCTGCGGCTCGTCGGGCGCGTACTGCAGCCGCGCCGCCTGCGCCCGCTCGCACGCGGCCCAGCGCGCGTACAGGCCGCGCGCCGCGTGCGCCAGCGCGTCGCCCAGCGCGCCGCGCAGCGCGTTGTGCCGGTCGGCCACGCCGTAGGCCGCCTGGCACAGCGCGTCGGGCAGGCAGTCGCCCGCCGAGCGGTTCCACAGCGCGTACAGCCGCGACCCTGCGCGCCGCCCGTCTTATAGCTCGCACACACTACTTCGACTACGAGCGATGTGTGATAAAGTGATCGATCTCAATAGTTATTTATGTAACTACTGTTAGTATCACATGAGTGATTTAATACCCAATTATTTACAATTGCATACAAGACTTTATCTACACCCATGATATAAATCTATACTAATGTTATAAAGCTGAAAAATTTGTTTATTTATTTGGTTGCACGTGCTAATCTCAGGAACTACTGGTTCGATTTGAAAATTCTTTTTATGTTGGATAGTCCATTTATCAAGGAAAGTTATAGACTATATAACATTACGCTACGACCAATAAAAGCGGAGCTCAATGAAAATTATTGCAAAAACGGGAAAAATTACTCCTTTTGTTTGAGAGCTTTGTTGCGTAAACGGTTAAAATTACGCAAACATGACGGAATTGTTCCCCTTTAAAAGTTCTAAAAAAAAGACCGGTTGTATCTTTCACCTTAACCTTTTTTATGGTAATCAAATTTATTCTAAAATAATGCATCATTTGCTAAGGTGTTTTTATACACATGATATTAATCGCGCTCCAGTTGATAAGCGGCGACGCCGCCTCCAGCGTGTGCTGCACGTCGTGTCACGGCACTACTTACAGTACGTCGCGCCGCACTCACCCAGGCGCACGTTCAGCTCGCGGCTCCAGTTGATGAGCGGCGGCGCCGCCTCCAGCGTGTGCTGCACGTCGCGGTCCAGCAGCTCGCAGAACAGCTGCTCCTGGATGGGCGCCGGCAGCTCCTCGATCTCTGCAACCGAAGGTGCTAGCGTTGTGTCACGGGACTACTTATAGCGCAGCGCGCACTTCGCTGTCCGATGACGATTATGAAATCTTTAAACGTTCAGGAGCAAAATGTCCAATTCTCAAAATGTCCAACGGTATCAAAATGTCCAAATCCCAAAATGTCCAATTGTCAAAATATCCAATTACCAAAATGTCTAACTCCCAAAATGTCCAATCTTTGAGAATATAGTAAAGGAAATGGATGTTTGTCCCATACAAGCTTGGTAAATAAATTGATACAAAATTGATACAAATAAAACAAAATGTTATGACTGTATATTTTTGTTCGTCGTAGACGTTGGTGAAGGGTTCTAAGATCCTTCCCAAATCTGATTACTTCAAAACTGTCAAAAAAATTAAATTCAAACCTGCCGACCACGGAGTAATCCACTATCTTCCAACAGATTGAATTTCACTCAAATCTAATGACTGTATCACAAATGATTCTTTCGCTATGCCTCAGTGTACGTTGGATCTCCGTTGGAAACCAGACGAAATCAGAGCTGTGCGAGATGCGAGTTATAGGGATTGTTATTGTAGCCGAGGTAAACTGCAATGCCAAAATCCATAGTCCAAGAAAGGCGAAGTCACCCAGAAATGTAAAAAAGATAACCAGAAACAGCCAATAATATTTTTGAACAATTTACAAGAAATCACAACAAAACATTCATGATGCTGTCACACACGACACCACAGAATTATAAATAAAATCAAAATGTTAACACCTGGGGGTCTACTCCCTAAGTCCGTCAACGAGGTAACGGGCCCGTCCGACAGTAGTCCGATACGTCGAAATGAACCCTACTCCCTAACGATTTCGGATTCATCAGTTTCAAACGGAATCATAGACAATATTCGTGAACGAAAGACGCACGGCGATAGAGTTGCGCTATTTTACCGGTTGATTACCGGTTTACTTATTTTGTAGTTTTCTAGCTTAGTAAACAAAAATTAATACTTTTGTCGTTAGAAAATGACCACATTTTTAAAAATATACTTTTTTAACAAGGAGAAACTACGTGCTCCCTTTTACCGGCTTCACAAGGTTCATAACTCATTTTTTGGGCTTGTTATAGCCTTTTATGACAAGTTACCTTCTGCTTTGCTAGATTTGCCTTTTAATGCGTTTAAAGCTCAAGTAAAATCTAACCTTTGTTCAAAGGGATACTATTCCATCAACGACTACTTAAACGATAAGAATAGTTGGTCGCCCTGATTAACTCAAGACAATGTTTATGTTCTTTCTCCAGAATTAACTTATTGACAGGTTATATGAGTTCATATAATTTTAGATTTTTTTTCTAGTTGACTGATAAGTCAATTCAGTTTTAATTTTATTTCAATTTGTTATTGACATAATCTACTCATTTCAATGTTTTCTAATGAGTTGATTGCAACATTTATGTAACCACATACATCGAGCTAGCGACACACGTGCACATGCTAGTGACCTCTACGATTGATCATATTGTTCTTGCCTGAGCAACCGGCAGCAAGTTCGTCATGCTCCCTTAGATGTCACTGCTTGCGGTAGCGTCGGGGGTCGGGTTGCCTCCTTCCCTCAAATATGGCGAGGGGGGGTGATGGCTGATCTTTGCGTTATGCTCGTGAACGGGTGCTGCTTGTGGTGACTGGTCGTCTTGCTGACCATGGTTTTACTGTTGTTATTAGTAATAACTATTGTTCTTATTTATTTTACTTCGATGGTCCTAGTTTATCATTTGTGACTTAAGTCCCAGCTATGTGAACTGAACCCAGCATTGCATAAATATGTAAGCTGTCACGCCCTTTATACCTGGAGGCTTTTATTTATGTAGTAAGTGTTTGTTTACATTTTTAATTTTGTTTTTTTTTTTGCTTGAGTACGTATTGTTTTTATTGTATTTGTGGGTATATTGGCGTGGCAAGCTGACATATGGCAAATAATTTAATTTAATGTTGTGTGTCCTGTAACGTCAATAAGTTTGCATACCTAGTATTGTATACAATTAAATATTTTCTAACTGAACAGACAGCTGTGCTGCTGGGGAGTTTGTTGCGCCACTTCTTCTCCCCAGCGAAAGCACTAGGAAGTGGTGAAGGGCGGGCGTTTTGGGGGGACTGTCTTTTGTAATTTTGACGTTCGAAAAATGCTGATTCTCAGCCTAGTTTGAATAAAATGACTTATGATTTTGATTTTGACTATGGATGTCGATGGCTACAAGAGTAGGGGAAGACCAAAGAAACGATGGACGGACTGTGTGAATGATGATATGGTTAGAAAGTGGGTGACTACTGAGATGACGACTGATAGAGAAGTATGGAAGAAAAATACATGTGGCGCCGACCACTAATAAATTGGGATAAGGGCAAAGAATCAAAATATATGTTTTATTTATAAGTAACAAATTAAGACCAGAGAAGATCACAACATACCCGAAATCACTATTTTTGTTACACTATAGTGTAATATAAAAAAAATACAATAATCAACATCATAATTTTTATAATTATAAATTGAAACAAACATTAAACATAAACATAGTTTTATATAACTAAGGTAAGACATAAAAAAATACTTTGTCATATCTTATTAGCGTTAGATCGCGATGTGTTTTTTACCCGACCACGGCGAAGCAAAAAGAGGGTTATGGTTGTTCATCTGTTCCCTCATAACTTCTAAACTCCTTATCATATTTTGACAATATCATTGGAAGCGTCTTGATCGTCCGCTGGTTATAGAATATGTGACGTCACATTAAATTGAATATGGCGCCCACCAAAGGACATAGTCAATAACTAAAAGCGCTTTGATGAGGTATTAAACAAATTTGCTACATTCTCAAAGATTGGACATTTTGAGAATTTGGACATTTTGGGATTTGGACATTTTGCCCCTTAACGTCTTTAAAGTCGTATTTAACCTGTCAGCTTGTTCGACCACATAGCAGTGTATGAGGAGACGCTAAGCAGAAGCAGCAATAACACCGTTTAGTTTGAAGCTCTAAAGTCAATATTTAAATCGTTAAATTTGTTCGCATTTCTGTATCGTTTTCTGAATTCGAATAGTATTGTGTTCACTCATACTGAAAAACGTATCTGTATCGTTTTATGCAAGATGTGTGAGCTTTTCTTTCAAGTCAATTAGGAATGGTGAGGGCAAATGTATCGATTTAAATGTTTGTTTGAAACAATGCGTCGCTAAATAGAGTGCGGTGCTGCAGTAGCGTGTTACCGGCCGGCAGGTAGAAGGTGCAGAACTCGTTGATGTAGCGGCACGGGAAGCTGCCCTTCTTGTACCGCACGCAGCTCGCGATGTGCCGCCGGATCGCCGAAGCCAGGTCCGGCGCTGGAACACACCGGGTCATCATATTAGTATTGTTCATAGCTATTCGCTTAGTTGCCACACAAATCATATGTTTTTCTGAGACATAAGTAATTTATAACACTCTCAGAATATATGAACAAAATAATGAATTCGATCTGTCCCTTTACTGCTACGTGACACTTGCGCATGTATAATGTAGGTAGGTAGTGTAGGTAAATCTTGTTTCCCCAAAACTCCGCCACTTCCACGGCGTCCTCGGTGGCAGCGCGCAGCGCAGAGGTCACGTTGTACAAATATTTAATAACTGTATACGGAGTGGCGATTAGGTTATCACATTAAACAGTACAGCGGTTATTACAAATTGTAACCAGTCTGTTAAAATAATAAAATACAAACTATTCCTAAAAATTTAAAACTGAATTTTTCAAACAAAAAAGTACCTTAAAAATTGGAACGACATAAACCACCCTTGATAATAAGGCACTAGACATGCACCGAGCGATGGTATCATCACAAACTTTATGGTATTGTTACTAATCACACATTAAGTTTAATGTAGTAAATACTCAAAGGAAAAAAGGTTTCACAGCTAGAATGTTAATTTTTATTAATTATTTTAATTGTGTATGTTTAAAAAACAACCGACTTCCAAAAAACACTACAAAGTGAAAAATGACTTTAATTTCGGAAGTCGGTGTCGTTGGTTCCGCATTTTCTTTTATTCACTCCGACTTCCGAAATTAAAGTCATTTTTCACTCTGTAGTGTTTTTTTGGAAGTCGGTTGTTTTTTTTGTAAAAAGTTTTTTATTTTTCACTTTTTAGTGAGCCAGTTTGTAACTTATCTAAGTTACAATAGCCTAATCTCAACTGCTCATCACCTTTTACAAAACATTGATTTTCCCGATGCAGGGACGTTAATTGTTTAGGAGTTCTCCTTGTAAGAACTAAGAGAACTGGATCTGATTGAGAAGTCACCATCAGCTCCACTTCACGACACGCATTGTGCTTAGCAACCACATTAAAGTACCTAATCGAATTGCAACCCGTGAAATATTTATTATTGAGTAGTTCCGATGGCCATCTGTGATCTTCATCATCAGTTCCACTTCACCGAATGGTGCTTCCTGAGAGCAAATGCACGAGTTACTATGAAAAATACCCAAATCGCTATAGGTGTGCCTACAAAATTTGAGGGTTTCCCTCGATTTCCATGGGATTCCCTCATCAGATTCCGGTTTGGTGACAATAGGACCATCTCGGGAGCATACCCTTTCAAATAAAAAAAGAATTTTGAAAATCCGTCGACAATTGGCGGAGTATTCGATGAAAAAACATACAAACATCCGAACATAGTACCTCCTTTTTGTGAAGTCAGTAAAAATACGTAATGTAGAATACGTGGGTTCAATTAAGGTGATAACCTAATCGCTACACTGTATATTTGTATAGATAGTTATTTTATTTAGTGCCTAGTATAAACAGTTGAATAATAATTTTATACGGTAGTAAAGTAAATATTCAGTTGCGCGTGAGGCGGTGTTATGTATGCACGTGCTTATCGCAAAACATTCCGGCTTGTGTACCTATTAATCACGTTCGGTGCGAGTGAACTCGCTAATAGTGAGAATGGAGGGAGGTAGTACAGATAACGCAGCGTTGACCGATAAAAGCGACACTGAGGTTTTATATGAGTGTGAGCGTGAGATGATGACAATGACGAGTACGGTGGATGTTGACCAACAAATTGATGTAAGACTATCGGAGAAGAGATCGAGGGAAAAGAGTGAAGATAGTAGTGAAGAAGGTTTTACTACAGTTAACAGGAGAAGACCAAAGAAACTCATTCGAAGCAAATCAAATGGAAACTTGAGTACACACAGATTCGAATTAAATAAACGTAATGAACTTAATAATGATGCGACTATGGAGAATTTTGACGTAACAAATAATACGTTCGAAATATGTTTGACTTCATTACAAATTTTACCGAAACAGATGGCCTTGGCGAAGTGGTTAAGAAGCGGGTCTATACAAAATATCATTAGAATTAAATATAAAAGCCCCTATAAGGTATTCGTGCAGTTTGATAATAAAAAACAAGCTGAAAAATTATTAAATTTCTCTAAAAACAAGGAACTAGACATTAGAGCTCAATTCACAGATGAGGTTGATTTATCCTACGGATTAATCAAAGGAGTTGAATTAGAAATGACAGATAAGGAAATGTTAGACTCACTCAATACCTCATTTGAAATTGTGTCTGTCAGAAGACTAAAACGGATGAATGAAGAAGGTAAATGGATTGATAGTGAGACCGTTAGGTTAGGTTTCAAAAGCCAGATTGTGCCAGAGTATGTATATGCATATGGTTGCAGATTCAGGGTTGAGAAATATGTTTTTCCTGTAACCCAGTGCTCAGGATGTTGGAAGTTTGGACACCATAAAAAGTTTTGCCCAATCAATAAGAATCTTTGTCCAAAATGCGGAAAAGAACACATCAATTGTGAGACAGAAACATTTACATGCTTAAATTGCAAAGGCCCCCATATGGCTATCAATAAAACATGTCCATTTTTTATAAAAGAGAAGAGGATTCGTGTTCTAATGAGTTTGGAAAATACTACTTATAAAAACGCATTAGACATGTATATTCAAGAAAAAAAGGAAAATACCAAGCAGGTTTCACTTGAATTCGAAAATGAGTCCTCTAAAAAGGAACATACAGTTATAAATACGGATGTGGGTAGTCCAACAAATAATCATTTCATTGAAAAGTCGAATGATGATCAGGCAGAAAACTACATACAACAGGCTATGGATGATGAACCGGTTATTTTAAAAGAAAAACACGAAGAGCATAATGCAGCAGCAAGTAAAAAAAGCGAAAAAAACCGGAAAAAAGGATCAAACAATTCAAAAAAGAAGAATAACAATTTGCATGATATTAATATGTCGGTATCTACAGAAAGTCTAGAAGTTACCCAAAATCAAGAAGAAGAAAAAAGAAGTGCGAAAGAGAGAAAATTTCAATGGAAGAGAATTTGGCAAAGTATTATGGAAATTTTGTTCTCTGAAGAGCAGGCTCTAATGGAAAAAATAGTGTCAATGTTGAAAGTTATGTGTGAGGAAATTAAATCATTTTTACTTAGTAGTTTTATGGACAGAGAAGTTATTAAAAAGATTTTATCTGATGGATAGTACACGAAAAGAGATCTCGTTAAATATATGTCAGTGGAATTCACAAAGTTTAAGGCCCAAATTAGGTAGTTTTGAAGCATTTTTAAGTCAAGAAAAAATTCATATTGCTATTTTGAGTGAAACATGGCTTGATCCAAATGTTAACGTTAATTTGAGTGGATATAATATATTTAGACAAGATAGGCCGGATTTCTACGGAGGAGTAGCTATTATAATCCATAAATCATTGCATTCGCAAATAAGCCCTATTCATCTATCAAATCCAGGCATAGAAGTTATTCACGTCAAAATTCTAAATTGTAAAAGTTTAAAAAATATAATATCAATTTACTGCCCTTCTTCTGTAGTCACACGCTCTGCCGACTGGGATAGTCTGTTTAATTTAGAGCTCAGCAATACTTTGATTGCCGGGGATTTTAATGGACACCATACAAATTGGTCGTACAAAATAGATCAAAGAGGAACTCAACTACTGGAATCTTCACTAGAAAAAGGCTGGATTTCTTTAAATAATGGCGATGCTACTAGGGTAAAATTGGTAAACGGATTGGTTAAGAGGACTTCACCTGATATTACGTTTGCATCGTCAGATATTTCGATAAATTGTGATTGGAAAGTATTCAATGAAAACCTGGGGAGTGACCATCTTATTATTAAAATAACAGTTAACTATTCAGAACCAAGAGAATATATAAAGAAACGCAATTACAAAAAAGCAGACTGGAAAGCGTATAGAGAGAATCTTCAACAACCATTTTCGGAAATTAATCAATTTGATGATATTCAAGTGTTATATGACTATTTTGAGGATCAAATTAATTGGTCAGCCAGTAAGAATATACCTGAGACAAAGATTTGTACCAATCCGGCAGCTAATTTTAAACCTAAGGAGTATTGGCACCCATCATTGTCCAGAGCCGTAGCTAAACGAAGACTAGCTTTAAGTGCATTTAGACGTAATCCTACTCCTGATAATCTCAAAATTTTAGAGGATAAAACTGTAGAAGCGCACACTTTGGTAAGTAATGCCAGATCAAATAATTGGAAATTATTTTGTAGCAGTATTAATGAGACTACTTCTGTGTCGGAAATGTGGCGTAAGATGCGTTGGTTCAAAGGCTATAAACATTCACAATCGTTTCCTTCAGAAACGAAACAAAAGGATTTGTTATGTTCTTTAGCGCCAGACTCAGTAATAAACAAACAACCTTATTTCACATCTCGTAATAGTTTATTGGAATCACCATTTAGTACACAAGAAATGAAACATTGTTTTAAGAAAAAAGACACCGCTCCGGGCAAGGATGGGATAACTTACTCCATGTTATATAACCTACCTTCTGTAGGCAAAATGTATTTATTAAACATGTTTAATAGGATTTTTACATCTGGCCAGATTCCACGTCAATGGAGGGAAATAAGCATTGTTCCCATTCCAAAAACTACCAGCAATGCGGACGTAGAACCAAAGCTTAGACCGATATCTCTCATCTCATGCGTTTGCAAAATATTTCACACAATGTTAGTAAAGAGATTGGAATGGTATATAGAGAGAAATAAGTTTTTATCTACGAGTACGTCTGGTTTTAGGAGGGGACAATCATGCTTGGATTGCCTTGCGAAACTTGTCACTGATATTCAAATAGGACTGTCGAATAATACACCTACTGTAGCTTGCTTCCTGGACATAGATAATGCATACAACAATGTTTTAGTTGAGAGTGTTGTGGCTACGTTAGATAAATTGAATGTTGGCTCCAGTATTTGTAAATATATTTGGGAGTTTTTAAATGCAAGATGTTTAATGATGAAAATATATTCTGAGGAGACAGTAATATGTAGATGGACAAATAGGGGTTTGGCTCAGGGGGACCCACTTTCCCCGCTGCTTTTCAATTTAACTACGTATAAAATTTGTCGTGAGGTTGAAGACGTTTCTATATTACAATATGCCGATGATTTTGTATTTTATTTGAAGCACAAAGACATACATTTCTGTGAAATCATTTTACAATCAGCACTTAATGACATGATAGCTAAGCTTGATGAAGTAGGTTTAGAACTTTCCCCTAATAAATCAAAAATATGTATTTTTACCAGAGGTCGAAAAAGGAACAAATTAGATGTTAAAATCAATCAACATACAATTAATGCAGTTGAAAATTTTAAATATTTAGGTATGTGGCTTGATCGATCCTTATTATGGGCTAAACATATCAATGAAGTAGCTGAAAAGGTCTTGAAGTTTTTGAAACTTTTAAAAGTCTTAGCGGGTTCTAAATGGGGAATGCATCCAAAATATCTGCGTACGTTATATATTTCGGTGATTAGAAGTAGATTGGATTATGGGTGTTTTTTGTTCGGGAACAGTGCCAATGTTCATTTATATAAATTAGATAAAATTCAGAACCAGGCCGCGAGAATAATCGGAGGATTTATCAAAAGCAGTCCCATTCATGTAATGGAAAGCGAACTGTGCTTACCTCCTTTGCATAATAGAAGATTATTTCTTTCATATAAATACTGCCTGAAAAGTATGTCTTGGTCAAACAGTATAATGATGCGACTTCTTGTAGAACTAAATGATCTTATACAGACGAGATTTTGGCAAAAAAAAAAGAAACCTTTACTTGTATCGGTATTCAATGAATGTGAATCTTTTCGTGTACATTCCTCTGATCAGTTGGAGATGTTTTCATTAGATGTGTGGGTAACCAGTATTAAAATAGATGAAATTATTGCATGTAATTTAGAAAGTGTAACAGGTCCTAAAAAATCTTTAAACTTTGCTTCTCTAAAATTTGAAATCGTAAAAGAAATTCACGATAAATACTTGGACTTTAATAAATATTTCACTGATGGTTCTAAGAGTAAGGATGGTTTGGGAGCAGCGTTTTACGATGTTGCTACAAACAATTCAGCTATGTACAAAGTAAATACTAATGTGTCTATTATGACGATGGAACTCATTGCAATCTACGAAGCCATTAACTCTGCGTGTAACTCGGGAGATCGGTATTTTGTGATTTTCACAGATAGTAAGAGTGGTCTGCAGCATTTAGCTCGTTGTGCCTCTGGGTTCAGAGGTATTTCGATAGCTTACTCCATTTTACGTAAGGTTATAGATCTTACAAACAATGGCATAGTAATAAGATTGCAGTGGGTTCCATCTCATGTAGGTTTGAGAGGTAACGAAGAGGCTGATACACTAGCAAAATTAGCGGTCATTCAAGGTCAAGAATTTTGTATCCTACCTAATTATTTAGAACAACTAAGTTATTGCAAAACAATTTGTTATGATAGGTTTAAGGAGTACTTTGATGAACGAAGTAGGGAAAAGGGCATCTGGTACAAAACTATACAATATCAGCCTCCTCGAATACCCTGGTTTGCTATCAAGGAAATGAGTAGATATCATATTGTTCTGCTACACAGATTACGCTCTGGTCACTACCTATCCCGCAAGTTTGGTTATTTGATGAAAAAAGTGAATTCTCCCAATTGTGAAACATGCGGAACGGTTGAAGATGTTCACCATCTACTTATGGAGTGTACTAAGACAAAGAAGGAAAGAGAGACACTGTTGAGTAGACTAAAAATAAACGAATATGACACTGGTCCTTATGTTAAAGTTTTAGCGCAGCCCTCACCTGAGATAGCAAACCTACTTGCTGATTTGTTTCAACATTATTAATTAATAATATATATTTATGGAGGTAGTTTAGAATAGTTTAAGTTATGATGAGGCTGACATGCCACTGTGGATAAAAGCCTCTAATAAAAACTAGAATAAAAAAAAAAAAAAAAAAAAGTAAATATTCACCAATGTATGAAGGAGATCTCTTAAGGCCGGGCCCGCCACCCGATATCCGCGACAGAAGCGTCGACAGAATCTCTTGCCGCTGGAACCTGCGACACGACACAATTAAATTAAATTAAATTTAGTTTAATTCAAGTAACAAAAACTCATATACACACAGATACACAGAAGGATACAGACAGGATAACAAGTACAGACAAAAACGAACACTCACAAGGTAACAACAATATGTCTGCTGCAGCATTGCCGGATATAAGGGCAATCCAGTCTGTCGGCGATCGTCGCCAGGACAGTGCTGGCGCTGCCGCACCGTGCGCACCAGAGACGCGCACCGCTTGCGCATCGTCGGTGCGCGCCTCCGCGAACAGGCCCGAGGCGCGCCAGTAGCGGCACCCCAACACAATGTTAGTGAACGTGTGCTCGACACTCGCGCAGCCATGGGGATGATATGGCTTCAATTGATAGGTAGTATGCTTAAGTGGAAACGCGCGCGGTAAAAAATTTGAAGGATAACTTTTTTATCTGATCTATACTGTCCCTTCTGGAAATAGACTCTGCAGCTTGATCGAGACTGATTTATTCTTATGCAAAATAAACGAAATCATATTCTCGTATGCCCCTGTCTGTCTTGTTCAAAAATAGACCAATTTTTTTTTTTTTCAAGTATAATTATTATTTAAAAAATACTTGACTGTCTGTACATATTTGTTTTATTTTGTCATATTTTTCAAATTTGTTTGTCGCATATCTGATTACGGCGGTATAACCGGTTAGTTTTATTAACTGAAAAAGGTTTGTAATACTTTCATAAAACATTAATTTTACTTTTGCTGTTGACAGTCAACAGCAAAAGTAGATGATGAAAATCAGAATACAAACCTACTTACAGAAAATAAACCATTTATCATTTATGGCATGTCGTGTCGTCTCGTGATTCGAGTATGTGCTGAAAAATTCGACGTGTGACTTTATTGGCATGTGTCGCAGCGTAATTATTCGGTTGCCGACTGTGCTCCGCCTAATATAGGGTGACGGGAGTTTTGAATATCTCGAGAACGGAATGACAGATTTTGATACCGTTTGTTTCCGTTCGCTGAGTAGTTCCGTGCTCGTACCTGATGGCCAGGTGCACGAGCGTGTGGCCCACGTCGAAGGCCGAGGCGCGGTCCAGTAGCGCCACCTCGGGCGCGGCGAGGGCTCGTGCCGGGTCTCCGCCCGCGGCCAGGTAGGCCTCCACACGCCGCGCGTCGCCCTCCAGCACGCCTGCGGGCAGTCACAAGTCTGGTGCTGACCCTATCGATTGGTGATTGAGAAACACAGGATGCTATTTTTACGCATTTGTGTCCGATCGACTTTAAAAGAAGGCTTTAAATTCCTATTTTTAAAAAAATACTTTGGCTCAAATGAGCTGTCTTCAATATTAGCGGCTTTTCTGTTCATTGTGTGAATAAGACAGCTCACCGAGACAAGCCTGCAGCCAGATCCAGTCGGTGTTGTTGTTGCGGCGCTTGGACCGCCTGTTGTTGGGCTCCAGCTCGTGGATCGACGCGTTCTGACTGTTGCAGATATCGTTTATACCTGCAAGACACAACGTCGTCAATGAGAACACTGAATTTTAATATTAGTGGTAGATTTTTGTTCTATCTAAGATTTTATGGCATCAACTGCATCAGACTGTTTGAAAAGTGAACTTTTCACTTGCAGCCGGATTTATGAAATTTTTCAATAAGTATTTAATGTTTATTTTAAACTTTTTAGTGAGTTTTTTTTTTTTTTGTAATCTCCTCCTTTGCCCTTTACTTTGATATTCCACATGGTCAAGGTTTTATTATTATCGCGCGACCAAAACGAGTCGATAGCATGCTTCGAGAGCATAAAGAGTCCCACATACAACGATACATGATACCTAGATGCGTGGAATACATAGGGCTGTGTAAGCTGGCGCGCGATCGGGAACAAGCACTGTGTAGCGTGTGAGTGGTATCAGTCGTACCGGGCGAGGGCCGGGCGCCGGCGGGCGGCGGCGGCGGCTGCGGCGCGGGGCTGCTGCCGCCGCACATCGCGCACTTCAGCGCCTTGGGCCAGTTGTCGTACGTGCACGTCTGCAAGCATACTCTACTTGTAACTGCTACTTTATTAAACAGATGGGAGATGACGGTAAGCGAGGCCATGGCCTGCTAAACTGTTTCACTCCAAAGTTATTTTATAAAAAAATCGCATAAACCACTTTAGTTTGTTCACAAATTCGCGTTTAGGGCTTGAGACACATTTGCTGCCGCTGAGTGTACTAAGTGAAGACTTTATTTATAACGGGTTTTAAAATTCGGTGGGCATAGGGGTCTCCCCGCACTTATCAATCGTGGAATCTGCTTGAGCCAGTCAGAAACACTTTTATGTCCCCCACAATATAAGAGAGTAAATGACGCTAACGTCACGTTGTCTTCTGAGCCTTAACATCTTTATGCCGTAAACGTCAAGATATTTATCGAGTTGGCAACCCTTAATGAATGGTGTCTGTTCCAAAAGTATCTGATGAAAATGTAAACAAATGGATCAGAAAATATACCTATTGTTGAAGCCAAAAATATGCATAATTTTATTAACACAACTCTTACAGTTCAAAGGTCTAATACGCGAATTAATTCCCATATAAAAAATCCTTCAAATAAATAATATGAAGGAGCGAGCGTTTCGTATCCCTGTTTCCTCCCTCCCGTTGCACCAAGTGATTTGATTTCCATTACAACCACTAAAAAAGAGTTGAAAAAATCAGAATTGTCTCTATATAATAATGTCAATGTCGATGGAGAGTAAATCTATACATATAATAAAACAGTAAAAAATACATATAATAAAACAGTAAAAAAACTGTGTCTGTACATTGAATATATTAAAAAAAAAATACTTGAGGGGGGTTTAGAAACAGTAATAGAGCACGAATCCAAAAAAAAAAATGTGTCTGTTTGTCTGTTTGTTTGTACACGCTAATCTTCGGAACTACTGGACGGATTTGAATGAATTTTTTTTTGTTGTATAGATATTAAGTCTGGGCAACATATAGGCTATAATTTATTTTGGAAAATGGAACACCTGATGCAGAACCGTAACAGACCAGCTAAAGTATAAGAGATACAAAAATGGTACAGTAGCAAAAATTGTTCCACGTGATGAGCATTTTCTGCTGAGAGAATAAATTTGAAGATCTGGAACACCTGATATGGAACTCCAAGAGCCCAGCTACACTATAACATATACAGGAATGACGATTTAGCAAAAGTTGTTCAATCTGATGAGAACTCTCTGTTGACATATAAAAATCGAAGATCTGGAACACCTGTTGTGGAACTCCAAGAGCCCAGCTACACCATAACACATATAGGAATGACGTTTTAGCAAAAGTTGTTCAATCTGATGGGCATTTCCTGTTAACTTATAAAAATCGAAGATCAGAAACATCTGATGTGGAAATAAAAGCTATCACTAATTTCACTGCATAATTATAAAATAACATAAGCTGGGAGTACCTCCACGCGGTGAAGGTGGTAACAGTTTAGGACTGATTTTCGGTGACGATGGTATATCATTGAAAAGTTGACTCTACTGGCCAAAACTCCCATTTATTTTTATCGAATAAATATGCCTTCGGGCTTATGTTATTTGAGTGTTTAATTTCCTTTGCCATTTATCTTCGTGACACGGTAGCCTACCCGGTAACGCAGGGGAGCAGTCACTTAGATTTTAATTGATCAGGTATGTTCACAATAAAACTATAACCATGCCTAGAAAGAGGTCAAATCTTTCCCAATGTTCCAAAGGATCTAAAAAATTGAGGATCATAAGATCCCAAGAATCTACCGAAGAGCGTCAGGAGAGACTTGATGCTGTTAGAGAACATCAGGCTACAACTCGCTCCGTGGAAACCTCTTCGGATCGCGAAGCACGCCTGCGTTCTCAGCGTACAAGTGGGGACGTTCCCCACTTGCGTGATGCGCGACTGACCGCTGATCGCGAACGTCACGCATTGTCTGGCGAGTCGGAGACGTTCACGGATAGAGAATTGCGCTTGAATTATTCTCAGCGTATCTACGCATCTGCTTCGAGGTCTCTACAGACAAGTGCGGAACGTGATGCGCGACTGTCCGCTGATCGTGAGCGACATGCATTGTCTTGCGAATCGGAAACGTTTACCGATACAGAATCACGCTTGAGTTCTCAGCGTATTCGCACATCTACTAACAGGTCTTTTGAAACGAGTGATGAACGTGATGTGCGACTAACTGGTGATCGAGATTATCATACATTGTCCCGAACACGCACACAACAAAATATTCATAATTAGTTAAAAAGTGAGAGAGAAAGAATTGCTGGAGTACGGCATGAAGAGACAGAAGAAGAGCGCAACGAACGTTTGAATTCTGATCGACTTCGACATTCTCTGAACAGAATGTCGATATCATCTGAAGAATCGGATGTGTCTCAAGATATAGCCGTAGGGCGTGGCGACCTTCCTTGGGTTGAGTTTCTTCCTTGAGTTAAGGAACGGAGTGCATTTACGTATACTCCTATGATTGACTACGCCACATATTCCGCCATCGGAGGTATGGTTCAAAATTGTACTTTTTGTGAAGCTGTTAAATGGCAAAAAGAAACAAACGGTATGTGTTGCTCAGGTGGAAAAGTACATATTGAAATATTACAAAATCCTCCAGAAATATTAAGATCACTGCTAATCGGTGACCATCCACAGTCAAAACATTTCTTGGACAACATCCGTTCGTACAATAATGCCTTTCAAATGACATCTTTTGGTGCGAAACAGATTTCAGAAGGCCCATTTATACCAACATTCAAAGTGAAAGGCCAAGTTTACCACCTTATTGGTTCATTATTGCCTGAAAATGACCCCAAGTTTCTCCAAATATATTTCGTATCCAATTATCAAGATCAACCAAATATTAGAAACCAAAACTTTCCGCAATTGAACAATAGTCTGCTTTCACTGCTTCAAAATATGTTGCATGAAGTAAATCCCTACGTACACAGTTTTAAATCTGCCTTAGAATCTATAAAAATATATATAAAAATGGTGGCCATAGCAAAAATTATTCCACGTGAAGAGCATTTTCTGCTGTGAGAATAAATTTGAAGATCTGGAACACCTGTTGTGGAACTCCAAAGCCCAGCGACACTATAACATACATAGGAATGACGTCTTAGCAAAAGTTGTTTAGTCTGATGGGAATTTTCTGTTGACTTACAAAAATGAAAGATCTGGAACGTCTCGAATCGTCTCGCGCATACCGTTATTTTCCCGACCCTGGGCTTTTAGAATTCGACATCAGACGTTTCAGATCTTCGTTTTTGACGATCCCGTTGTCGCTGGCATAAGCAACAGGATCCGCGTACGAAGTCGCGGGCAGAAGCTAGTATGATAATATGGATGAATCTGATTAAAAAGTCTTAGGAAAATGTGTTTTATTAAAACTTCTTCATAAACGACGATAAAAAAACCGGTCAACTGCGTGTCGGGCCACGGGCAGTGTAGGGTTCCGTAGTTTTTATAACAGCCAAGTGCGGGTCGTATTCGCTGACTGATAGTTTTGTACCATGCTTTAACTAAAAGCCAAACATGACTACCAACCTAATTTGACTTCCTATACAAATCCTCAACTGATCCGACAATTTTCAAGTCAAATATAATTGGACGACTATTACTCGTAAACTTGTAAAGCCCACTTATGTGTGATAGTTTTCCTTAAAATTTCGTTATATATAAGTACTACTGCCGTGAAATTTGAATTTCTAACTACAACCGTTTAGTTGTTAGAGGGGGGCACACTTGACTCTAACGAAAATTGGTACTTTAAAGCTTGATAAGTCACGAACGGTTTACTTAATCAAAAAACGGTCTTCCCAAATCCCTAATATTTTTTGAAAGACCTATCTAACGATATCCCACACTATGGGAAGGATGAAAAAAAAATATCAACCCCACTTTACATGTAGGGGAGGTACCCTAAATAATTGTATTTTTTTTTTCAAAAATTATTTTACCACTTTTTCGGTGTCATTAACGTTTATACTCATTCCAAATTACAACTTTCTAGTACCAATAGTTTTTGAGCTAAACCGCAGACAGACAGACGGACATGGCGAAACTATAAGGGTTCCTTGTTGACTACGGAACCCTAAAAACAACTGGACCTAATCAATTTTCTATTGGAAACAAGTCTGAATATCTCCGAACTCTACATCATTTTCATGTAGTATATCCCCATAAGAAGAAATCCGCTAGAGTCAAATCAGGGCTCCTTGGAGGCCAAGCAATATCACCCCTCCTCGAAATTAATTTTTGAAGAAACTTTTTTTGCACAACCTCCAGTGTCGCGTTACCTGTATGTAACCACGCGATTCTTGCAGTTTCGGAGTCAGGAAACCTCTCAAAAATGAAATACGATCTGAATTAACCGTAACTGCATGGCCTTGTCGATTTTCAAAGAAATACGGGCCTATGATATAATGGATTTTGATGTTTTAAACGTGGATTCTCTGGGGCCCGACAATTTCGATGATTAACAAATTCGTTGAGATGGAAATAGGCGTCATCTGAAAAGATGATATTATTGAAGTTAGAGAATTTCTCTAACATTTCAATCGCAAAATTAAGATCTTGCACAAGTTGAATTTTTTAAGGGTGTAGCTTGAGATGTAGTCGTAAAATGCGTCGTAAAGTCGTTCTGGACACTCAAAGCCGGAGCACGTTTACGCGTAGAGGATCTTGGTTTCGCGCGCAAAGACGCTTTCACCCGCTCAATGGTTTTGTCGGTACGTGCAGTCCGTGCGCGCCCTTGAGGTCGAGCTATTAGTGTTGATGCGGTTGTCTTAAATCTGACGATCCATTGTTTAATCAAATTTGTGCTTGGACACTCACCGATATTGCGTAATCCGAACTTAAGTCGAAAAAGCCTGCGAACAGTCATATACGAGCGATTATTCTCGTAAAAGGCGCGGACGCTCCCGTGAAAGGATTCATTGCGACTAAAAATTCGTAAGCCACGCTACAGTGACATCCTCCCCGCGCGTTTCGATTATTGCGTTCGTGAATGAGACAAAAAGTGCATTTATTCCTGGCCCACCCTGTATTAGTATCGATAATGCCTCGTTAATGTTTCGTTTCGGTATGATTGACGATTTGACGTGTTGTAAGTTAATGTTTGTTTTACCATTGATCCACTTTCGCCAAAGTAGAATGGTTTAAAATACCTTTCAAATAGACAAATCCAAGTTATACCAAAAATTATTCGAAAGTTTCAAAAAATTTCATACAAATACAAAATGTACAGAAGTTAATAAGTAAACAGGGTTTGTTGACACTTTCGTCAGATACTTTTGGAACAGACCATAGGTAGGCTCGAGTCATAGTATGCACTGACCGGACAGGGCCACTTGGCGACGGAGGAGGCACTGGCGCCCTGCGGCGACGATATCCGCAGCGGCTTCAGGCGCTCTGCCACTGCCTCCGCACCTGAGGAGCAAACGATGCATAGAGGCAAGACCAACTTACATAACTTAAACTTACATGCTCTTGTCACTGACTAACTTGGTTCTTACGACACTTGTGGCGGCATAATGATCGAGTATATGCTCATCAGAGGGAAAACTAAACAACCTGAGCATATACCACCACCACCAGTGTATCTCAACGCGGTGTCTTTGAGTTGGGTCTCTCGGTTTAGGTATTATAGCATCTACCTACTACAGACCTATGTATATACTTACACTTTACATACATTCACATTTATTCATCATACTCTTTTATCAGGTTTACATCTTATTTTGCGAATCGGCCTAAAACGATTCATTTCCTTTTATAATTTCCAAATTAAATATTTCTATAGTTTTCATTGTTATGACATTTACGTCAGGCTGTCAAACTGCTATTATTTTTTTCTGTTAATTTTCTTTCGTAATTTCTTACTGGCTTAGTCTATGAAGGTTACTTTTGATTTGTATAATTTTAAATTATTTTTATCTTTATGTAATAGCTCAAATATTGTATTTTATAGATAATTGTGACTGTTTATTGAATAACTGTATCCTAACTTAAATTTATAAAAATAATTAACACTCTCTCAGTATTCATCAAAGAGGTTTTTAAACAAATATTTCTGGCCACTTCAAGCTCATGACAGGAGCATATTTTATGAACGAAAACTTCAATTTTCGAAAGAACTAAAAGAAGTGAAGATGAAAAAACAAATGGGAGACTGATATAAAAGGACCTCTGACATATTATTTAGATGATTCTGCTCTGGTTTCACTCAAAGAAACATCTCCGCTACAGACCACGTCCAATTACTAAAGGAAAAGTACAACAGAAGTCAAGCCTTAACTAAACTTGACCAAGGAACTACACACATCAAAAGTGTCTAGGGATCAACATATATTTTTGCAATAACTTTTCTCCTGATTGATATTAATTAAAATTTTCTTTAAGGATTCATCAAATAAAGTGTTTTCGTTTGTCACAGTAACGATAAACCAAGTCACCTTTGCATTAATAAAGAAATTTGCCATTTTCCTAATAAAGGGATTTTTGACATTTGAACCACTAACACAAAAGTTCGAAAAAAAGACTGAAATAACAGTTTTCTCTAAAATTTTATTGGGTAACTTAAACAATTAATAATCCGTGTTTCTACCGCGAACACTAACAACACAAGAACATCGGTTTGGCATACTCAAAATGAGTTCATCCAAATCACGCTGTGGAATGGCCGCCCATGTTCGTTGCAACAACAAAAAAAGGTCTTCTTGCGACTGGATACCCTCCATATTCGGCAGAGCTCTTCTCTGTAGCATATCCCATGCATGCTCGATCGGGTTCAAGTCTGGCGACTGAGCAGGCCAGGGCAGAACATTGATGTTAGCTGCGGCGAGAGTCTGTCTTACAACTCTTGCGGTGTGCGGTCGTGCATTATCATGCATTAACTGAAATAAGGGACCGATTTGCACTTGTAGAGGAACGATGACGTCTGATACAATCGTCTCAGCATAAATTTGAGCGTTGAGGTTGCCTCTGATCCAAATCAACTCAGTTCTTCCGCCGATCCAAATACCCGCCCATACCATGATGGTTCCACCACTATAAGGATGGACTTCCTGGCAGGATTTTAATCGCTGTTGGCGTCCAGGGGTTCTCCAGTGTCGTATACGTCTTGTATCCGGTCTCATACCAAAACGAGACTCATCAGAAAAGCACACGAAACGCCATTGTTCTTCTGCCCAATTTCTGTATTCAAGAGCCCATTGATATCGAATCCTACGATTGTGCATTGCTATAGGTGGTACCCGTAGCGGTCTTCGGGAATGAAGGTTCACTTCATGCAAGCGGTTTCTGACTGTTTGGTCGCTAATTAAGTTCCCTGAAGAGTGATGAAGCCTCACGGCTAACATCATGGCGGTTATTGTTGGAGCTCTTCGAGTTAAGATTTGAATGTATCGGTCTTGTCTCCGTGTGGTGCAGCGATACCGTCCTCCATGGCGCTCAGCCACGGTACCAGTGCTTCGGTAACGTGTCCAAAGTCGACTGATAACACTCTGACTTGTATTCAGAGCTAAAGCCACAGTACGTTGCCGGGAACCAGCTTCTATCATTCCCACGGCTCTGAGCATTTCTTCCCTGCTTAAATGACGTCGCCGCTCCATAATAACGTTGGTTTTAATCAGTAGTAGGGAAACAGTAGCACTAATAATGTCTTCAATGCGTTGTATGTTTTTATAGGGAAAATATTGACAGCTGATTTTCATCTTTTACTCGAATTTGATTCACAGTTCCTGATTCAAATTATGAAATGCACCAAAAAGGATCCATATAAATTTATAAAATCATAAATTTATTACAAAGCCACATCTCAATCTCAAGAAATCCGCATAAAAATGCTTGATCCCTAGACACTTTTGATGTGTGTATTTTGACTTCATATCTTGGCGGGGTGACTACGCTGAAGTCCAGAGGACCATCTTCTCTTCATCTATTCTCCACTATCTATCACTACTGTGACCTGTGGCTTCGCACTTGAAAAAAGAAAAACGGACTGCAACTACAAAAACCTCTCTTCTTTCTACTGAGTGTTATTGGTATTTTTTTTAATCATTTATGTTATCTCTAAATTATATTGTTCAAATTTACTTCCTACCTTTTTATTTTGTTAGGTTAGTAGATTTGTTACAGTATCTAGAACATGTTGTGACCGAAACCTTACATGATGACGCAGATATTGAGAGAGAGCGGAGAGCATTGTCGGTGCGCGCTAATATGTTGGTACATAGGTTTGCGAGGTGTACAGCACAGGTAAAGATATCTTTGTTCAGAGCCTATTGCCAAAGCTTTTACACCAGCGCCCTATGGACCAACTGTACGCAGCGGGCCTAAAATGCTCTCAGAGTACAATACAACAACAACGCCTTTAGGATTTCAGTCACGTCACGGCAATACTGCCACGACGCGGGGGACGATAAATCAGGTGTGTATCAGAATGGCTGGTTGCCTGTGGCTTTGGTCTATGAGAGTTGATTAGAAAATTGCTACATAATTGCTTATATTTGGTGTGTATCAGAATGGCTGGTTGCCTGTGGCTTTGGTCTATGAGAGTTTTGGTTTGCCTTTATTGTTTTATCAGGCACTTTTCCTTGGGATAATTAAAATAATTGCTACATCCTTTATTTAACATATGTTTGAAGATACAACTAAATTAGATAAATGAAGCAAATATGTAGCAATTATTGACGCAATACATTTCGGGAAACTGCATGCTTGGCTTTAAACTAGGAGGCGACCAGCCAACCAAACGTCAGGATGGCTGTACAAAAAAAATATGTTATTTCTGAATATATATAGTATGTAGCAATTATTTATTAAATGTAGCAAATATAAGCAATTATGTAGCAATTTTCTAATCAACTCTCATAGACCAAAGCCACAGGCAACCAGCCATTCTGATACACACTAAATCAGCGGGGGGAGGGAGTCAGTTTCGCTTATTTACGTAGTAATAGTCAGTATCGTTTTGGGAGTGGGTACTCGTGTTTATCAGTGCAAGTATCTGGTGATAATAATGTTAAATAACATCATGTTATGTTGTTAGAGATAAAGGCTAAAGCACATTGGGACGAGTCGCGCAACGCATTGCAAAAATTCGTCTTCATCACTTTCATACACTTTCTATGGATCAACGCTGGCTACAGGTGCCGCATCGCACTTTTTGTATGAAAATGCTGCGCTGCGGCCCGTTGCAGCTGTAGGTACTCTGTGCGCTCGGCTGTAGGCTACTTTACCGCAGATGTCCGGCGACGGCAGCGCGCTGGCGCCGTCCTGCAGCCGGAAGATGTCCTCGTTGAGCACAGACTTGGGGCTGCGGCACATGGTGCACTGCAACAATTTCAAACTCGACATGTTTCATCATCACCACTGACATCACACGAAGCAACACATCGGGATAAGCGGCTAGAAAAGCCCACATCTGGGTTGGAATCGAGAATTGTCTCAATTTTATTTTGGATTTGTTCGATGTGGTGGCTGATATTTCATTAAGGTGAATGCTTCAGATAGCCCGCGATCCTATCTATGATAGCAGGCAGGCTTGATTGTGTGATTGTGAACCACTGCTGCAAGGTTTCGGCTGGGCCTGTCACCTTGTAGTAGTGATTTCGAAATCTGTTTTTATTTTTTCTTATTAATAACATAGTTTGTAAGTATATTGTTACTAACACTATGAGTCTTGTTGCTCGAAATAAAAATGATGATGATGATGATGATGAAATTCGAATTTTCTTACGTTTTTTGCAATTTGCAATTAAGTATTAGGTTGAATGTTGATCAAATTTTGATTCGCGGCCGTAACAAGTATGTGTATATAACATAAAACAGTCGGGTTTACTTCGCGCAGTATTAGCGCAAGCTTTCTGTGCAAACTCTCGAGGGTACAACTCTTGAAGAAAACAGAATTCATAATTGTAGCTTAAGGTGGATGCTCGGCATTGCACAAGTCCGAGGCCATGTCTTTTCATGGGCCTCGGAACGGGCCGCCTTCGGGATCCCAACTAACGGTAGGAGGGGTTCACATCGGCGTCGAGACAACGATGAGATACCTGGGTCTCGTCCTCGACAGCCGGTGGAACATCGTCGAACACTTCCGACGTTTGGCTCCCAAACTGGAACGGGCCGGGGTCGCCTTCAAGCGGCTCTTGCCCAACCTGAAGGGGCCAAACGTCTCCTGCCGGAGGCTGTACGCGGGGATCGTGCAGTCCATGGCCCTGTATGGGGCCCCGGTGTGGGCGCGTTCACTGCGGCGGCGAGCCGCCCACTATTTGAACGCGCCCCAGAAGGTGGTAGCCGTAAGGCTGATCCGGGGGTACCGCACGATCTCGGGCGAGGCGATCCTATAGCGGCAGTCCGGCAAGCCTCCTTGCCGGATGCCGCTATAGGATCTGGAGGCGATAGTCCTCGCGCGCCTGTACAAGTGGCGCGCGGAGGCACTACGCCGGAGGGGAAACTCCGCTGCCGCGGCAAATCGCGGCGGAGCGGACCGACCTCCGGCGCGATCTCATGGCGGCATGGAAAGAGTGACTGTCGCAACCCAGCGCAGAGCACGCCACGATAGTGGCGATAAGACCCCTCTTTGAGAAGTGGCTAGAACGGCGCCACGGCGCCCTCACCTACCGCCTGACGCAGATCCTCACCGGACACTGGTGTTTCGGGAGTTTCCTGCACACCATCGGGCGGGAGGAAACGCCCGGGTGTCACCACTGCGAGGATCGCCCAGAGGACACGGTGGAACATACGGTGGAGGTCTGCCCCACTTGGGCAGAGCACCGCTGTGTTCTCGTAGAGGCGATCGGCAGCGGCGGGGACCCCTCGCGCCCGGCCCTGGTTCAAGCCATGGTCCGGGGCGAGAGGGAGTGGGAGGCAGCCACCTCCTTCTGCGAAGCAGTCATGCTAGCGAAGGAGGTGGCGGGACGGCTGAGGGAGAGGGCCTCACGTCCCAGCCGCCGCGGGAGACGCTCCGGGCGTCGGGAGCCGCGAGACGACTCCCGGCCATCATAGGCGCGGGCCTGCGGGCGGAGAGTAATGGGTAACTCTCCGTCCGATCAGGACCAGGCCCGTGCCGGACGGCGCGTACGTGTACCACGCGCGCCTCAAAGAGATGTCAGCAACAAGGAAGGGGCCCGAAAGGGCCGAAGCCTGCCGGGGCAGCGGGATTGTCCGAAAGGGTTACCGCTACCCCGAAACACAAAGGGCTAAGGAAGGAACACGCCTTCTGCTCCCCCCAGAGCGGGAGCGGTCATTTAATGAATTCACATCCTCAAAAAAAAAAAAAGGTGGATGCTCAAGGTAGCCCGCGAAATCCAAATTTTCTTAGTTTTTTGCAATTTGCAAGTCAGTCCATTTGCAGTCTATTTGCTATAAGACCATGTAATCCTATGTTAGGTGTACCAGCACCCTAATTGCGTAACACACTATCAATCGGAATCTGAATAATTTTGAAGCAAATTGCTAATCCATTGTTTCATAAGTTCGAAAAATTTGTCTGCTCACACGTAAATAACGCAATGAATGTTGTTGAACTGTCAAAATGAAACCGATCCCGATTGATAATGTGTTACGCAATTGCCCCGCTGGTCTTAAAGAGTTGTATTGATGACTTTAATGATTATAATTCTGTAAATACAACCTCGTTACAGCCGCGAATCAAATTTGAATCACCATTATAACCTAATACTGACTTGCAAATTGCAAAAAACGTAAGAAAATTTGGATTTTGCGGGCTACCTTGAGCATCAACCTTAAGGCGCCACTTTTCGATATTTTTTCTATACAAATTTCGGGAGAATATTACTCCACTGTTTGACATTGTGCATCCAAAGTTAAACATGATATCGTTTTGACTTATTATTAATTGTGTCTGTACGGAAACAGAATAGTAAATAAAAAGCCATTAAAAAGTTATGAGCCAACAAAGACTCGTTTTTCTTGCTATTTTTAACGTAACTTTGGATGTAAATAAGTAATAAAAGAACTGTGAAATCTTCAAAACCAAGTCCGTACCGACAAAGCTCAGTTATCGAAAGATCAATAAACTTTATTTGTAAAAGCGGCAGGCGAGCGCCAATATGATGCATGGTCTCATGTCAAGCGGCAGGCGAGCGCGAATATAACGAATGGTCTCGTGTCAGGCGGGAGGCGAGCGCGAATATGATGCATGGTCTCGTGTCAGGCTGGAGGCGAGCGTGAATATGATGCAT
Organism: Globia sparganii; assembly: GCA_949316385.1. Taxonomy (NCBI): domain Eukaryota; kingdom Metazoa; phylum Arthropoda; class Insecta; order Lepidoptera; family Noctuidae; genus Globia; species Globia sparganii. The sequence continues at coordinate 336,489 of OX438675.1, forward strand.
GGTCTCGTGTCAGGCGGGAGGCGAGCGCGAATATGATGCATGGTCTCGTGTCAGGCGGGAGGCGAGCGCGAATATGATGCATGGTCTCGTGTCAAGCGGTAGGCGGGGGCGAATATGATGCATGGTCTCGTGTCAGGCGGGAGGCGAGCGCGAATATGATGCATGGTGTCGTGTCAGGCGGGAGGCGAGCGCGAATATGATGCATGGTCTCGTGTCAGGCTGGAGGCGAGCGTGAATATGATGCATGGTCTCGTGTCAGGCGGGAGGCGAGCGCGAATATGATGCATGGTGTCGTGTCAGGCGGGAGGCGAGCGCGAATATGATGCATGGTCTCGTGTCAAGCGGCAGGCGAGGGCGAATATAATGCATGGTCTCGTCTCAGGCTGGAGGCGAGCGTGAATATGATGCATGGTCTCGTGTCAGGCGGGAGGCGAGCGCGAATATGATGCATGGTCTCGTGTCAAGCGGCAGGCGAGGGCGAATATGATGCATGGTCTCGTGTCAGGCGGGAGGCGAGCGTGAATATGATGCATGGTCTCGTGTCAAGCGGCAGGCGAGGGCGAATATGATGCATGGTCTCGTGTCAGGCTGGAGGCGAGCGTGAATATGATGCATGGTCTCGTGTCAGGCGGGAGGCGAGCGCGAATATGATGCATGGTGTCGTGTCAGGCAGGAGGCGAGCGCGAATATGATGCATGGTCTCGTGTCAAGCGGCAGGCGAGGGCGAATATAATGCATGGTCTCGTGTCAGGCTGGAGGCGAACGTGAATATGATGCATGGTCTCGTGTCAGGCGGGAGGCGAGCGCGAATATGATGCATGGTCTCGTGTCAAGCGGCAGGCGAGCGCGAATATGATGCATGGTCTCGTGTCAAGCGGCAGGCGAGCGCGAATATGATGCATGGTCTCGTGTCAGGCTGGAGGCGAGCGTGAATATGATGCATGGTCTCGTGTCAGGCTGGAGGCGAGCGTGAATATGATGCATGGTCTCGTGTCAGGCTGGAGGCGATACGTCAATTTAAGTCAGGCGCTGATTAATTTGACAGGACTAAACTAATATTTATCTTCTGTCCTTTAAAGAAAAAGATGCAATGAACTTAAATTTAGTTTAGTTTGTGAACAACAGAATCGGGGCCAAAGTTAAACACTATAATTGATAGCTTGAGACCGGCTAAAGCGTGCTTTAAAAATAAAAGAAACAGCATCAATTGCTGTTTCTTTTATTTTTAAAGTATTGCTGACACAATATTCAATCGATATGATGTTCTTATCGTCATCTCAGTGTCCTAGATTGGTTCGATAAAGTCATCTGTTCACGGTGCGACCTAGTTTATTGTAGACAACAATCCAATCAAAATAGACGAGACCAAAAGCAAAGTCATTGTGAATACGATAAGCGTCCAGCGTTAACACAATATAATAAAAGTTATAAAAACCTGTCTGTGTGCTTTATCATCTACTTAGTCATCTCTGCATATATAGAGCATTATATTAATTAGCAATTAACAATAATTGACGTAGTTCATAACGTGGATCGCACCGCGACGTCGTTTGTGCCGGCTGCAGATCCCACACATTCTGTTCGGTGAGCTACTGTGAGCATTGTCACCGAGCAGTGAAACACACAATGACAACAACGCGCGATATGAGATGCAGGTTCACGTCAATGGACTAGAGGTGGCCCTCACGAAGCAGTCGTCTCGCAGAAGAAGGTCTCGGAGAGCAGATAACGCCCACTTCTAGCCCCCCTAAGTGTGTCCAGGGGCGACGGATTCGGGGAAGTCCGTCGCATCGATCGTACGTTCCCACGACCCCCGGCGTAGGTGTGAGATGGAATACCGGGGTGGTATTTAGTCAGTAAGAGTCTGACAGACCCCGCCGCCCGCCCCACGGCGGCGGACATCCATTACGATTTTCCACCCCGGAAACAAAAAAAAAAGGTTTACGTCAATAGTGGCAAGGACGGGATCAAAGCTAACGGTCCCTCTTTTGCTTGTCCACGCCTTTGTGTAGGTGTATACTTTGAAGCGCGATTTAATATAAATGTTAATGTGTACTAATAGCCGAGGATCCACTGGCTCAGATCACAATCGTAAAAAGATACTCGACGACGATAATGCATTTACGTATGCGTAAAGAGCATATGTGTTAATGCGAGTAGGAAGTCGAGTCTCTGTATGGTATGCAATATACCGATGACAACGTAAGTAAACGAGCCTACACATGATTGTATGATGGCCGCGGGTATAGCAAGTGGTGTGAACTTGAAAAAGTGTTACAAATTACAATGGAGTAGATGGATACCTTTCGTGAGAGTGGGAAGTTTTCGTAGGTGCAGACGTCGCAGTACCACTTGCCGCCCTCTGACGCCGGCACAGAGCTCGCTGTCATCTGAAGCAATTGTATGTTGCTGGTTACGTCATCGCGACGAGACTACTGAATACTTGTTGATTGTACTGCTTATAATACGCGCGCATCGTCCGATTGGTGGCAGAATTCTACTATGTCTAACAGCTCAAATATTATTCTTGTGACATCTAATTGACCAGACTCCAGACGCAATCCCAAACCTCACGCTGCTCTAATTATATACGAACGGTAAAAACATAATAATACGACATATTCGGACCCCCGCATTTTTTTATTTAAAATGAGTTCTCAATGGAACCAACACAGGCCAGGCTTAGAAATGTATGTACGGTCAGCAGCACGTCATAGTAACAGCTAAATTACGAAAACCGCTCTTACTACTGCGACATATAAAGACAACTGCCCCGTTGGTCTCGTGGTCGCAAGCGCGACTGCTGAGCGTGGGTTCCTGGGTTCGATTCCCGGGTCGGGCAAAGTGTTATTGAGTTTTTTCATTAGGAATTTCTTAGTAACAGCCCGAAGTTTGGAAGTTGGCGGTGTGATAACCCCGTGCCTCGAAAAGCACGTTAAGCCGTGGTCCTGCGTCTGATCTCTCTCCGGTCGTGTCGGATTGCCGTCCCATCGGACTATGAGAGTGAGGGAAGAGGGAGTGCACCTGTGTCAGCGCGCACACTTGTGCACTATAATATCTGCGTACCTGGCTAACCTCCGTTGAGATTGGCCACCGTGACCGAAATCGGTCGGGGAAGCTATTATCTATACTAATATTATAAAGAGGAAAGATTTGTATGTATGTTTGTAATGAATTGGCTCAAAAAGTACTGGACCGATTTTAAAAATTCTTTCACCATTTGAATGCTACATTATCATTTATCACTGATTAATATAGGCTACTAGCTGCGCCCCGCGGTTTCACCCGCGTAAGTTTCGATCCCGTGGGAATATCGGGACAAAAAGTATCCTATGTGTTAATCCTGGTAATAAAGTATATGTGTGCCAAATTTTATCTAAATCTGTTCAGTAGTTTTTGCGTGAAAGAGTAACAAACATCCATCCATCCATACTCACAAACTTTCGCATTTATAATATTAGTAGCAATGATATTTTAGTAAACAGATAGGTTATACACTTACAAAACAACAGAAAAAAGTGTTCCGCGCCGAGAGGCAGCACACATACACACTTTTCATTCATTTTACATTTCACTACAAGCAAAAAGGATAGAAAAAGGATAGCTTGATAAAACCATTAGGAAAAAAAGTGACAGCTAGATGTTGTCAATTGCGCGTAAATATAAACAAACATAATTCGAGCCACCAATCACCGCACGTTGGCATCATAGACTAACAAATTAACTAGGCAGAAAGTGCAAACCGCGTGTACAGAATTTGTAGTCGGGATTTGTGCCTATGCAACGAATAAACACTATTTTAAAGGTAGGTAGGTGAAAATAAAAACGTTTTAAAAAGAAAGAAATATATACTTAGATCTATTTTGTGAAATAATTGTAAACATAATAAATATAAAGCGTTCTTTTTGAGAAGTGTTCGACCTTTGTTTGAAGTATATTTATCAGTAGCCTTGAAATGATTGCTACAAATTCTACTGCTTTTTGAAGGCGTCCAGCTGGATTCACTTCTTTGTTTACGAACAATTGCGATCCACTCTTGAAGCCGGATCTCAGTGGTTGAAAACCTACGAAGAAAAGACAGCAAATAGTCAAACTCGCTGTTGTCACGCAGTAAAATAATATAAACGATTAATTTATTTGTTTACGAACAATTGCGAATTGCGATCCATTCTTGAAGCCTGATCTCAATGGTAGCTTTATTTTAACACTATCTGTGACATATTATGATAAGGATAAGCTATTAATATTTTCTTTTCCTATATATATTACATGTTTAATTTATAATTAAATATATCAAACAAAATTATAAAGAAAAGTTATTAAAAGGGAAACTAGAACTCTGCTGTAAAGATAACTTTACTGCCTAATATTCGCATCTGTACTTTTATTCTATGTCCGGAGTGCACGCATCCTTGTCGTTCTTACGACAAAATATTGATTTTCCATCTCTTTCTTTTTTCTAACCTCCAAATATCAGATATTAGGAAAATAATTGAAATATATTAATAAATCGAAGTATATTGTGTATTTACGTGTGGTATGAGATCCCTTGTGTTTTATTAACTCTGGTATCATAATTGGTACACTTTCTAAATACACAAGATGGCATTTTGGATGGTAATTACGTAGCAGTGCGCACCGTATCACTCGTAGACGTGCGTGACACAGACTAAAGGCACAGTGTTGCCAGCCGGGTCCTGTCAAAAGTTACCTGAAATTGATAAAAAAGTAACCTTTTCCTGTGAAAAATAACCATTCATTTTTTTTTCCATCAGTAAGATTAAGAATTCAAACTGCTATGTACCCAGATCTTAGAGCATTTAACCATGCTCTTAGACCCAGCTAGGTACATACGTAGTACCTAGTCAAAGTTTTAGTTCGACTTCAATGATATTTTCGACCTCCAGTACCTAACTAGTATGCAAAGTAGGTACAGACGCCAGCAGGTCAACCTACCCCAATCTGTCAAATTTCTTTGATAGATTTTCAACTTTAGTTCAAAGGAATAAGGTTCATATTCAATTGGGAAAATCTGACAGATTGAGGTAGCTTGATGTGCTGGCCTCTGTACCTACCTACCTATTTGCTTTTGTTGTACAGACGCCAGCAGGTCAACCTACCCCAATCTGTCAAAATTCTTTGATAGATTTTCAACTTTAGCACAAATGAATAAAGTTCATATTCAATTGGGAAAATCTGACAGATTGGGGTAGTTTGATGTGCTGGCCACCGTACTTTCTAGTACCTAAAATATAAATATGTATTACTGAGTTCCCGCCGTTGAAATGAGTACAATCCAGGCAGGCGAGCGAGTCAAACGAATTTTGATGTAAACTTAAAGAACTACAGATCCTCATCCTCAAATACCTACTAAATAATTTGTACACTTAGGTACCCAGTATCCAACTTTTTTTTTCTAACAAAACAAAAAAAAATTTAAGATAAACAATACTAAATGCGTCAGTGCGACCGAGACCGACCGACTGACCGATTCGGCCACAGAGTACATTTTAGTGATTCGGCGACAGACAAACACAAACGAACACGAACAAGAACGAATCCATCCGATTGAACGAGCGAGTTAGTGAGACGGTTTGTTCATTTTGTGCATCATTAGTGCGAGAGAGATAGACTTGTTTAAAAGAAAGAGTTTCACTCACTGCCTAGGAACGAAGTTTTGCGTTAGCCAACATTGCGTTCCATTTCAATTTCATGTAAGAAATTAAATTAATTCTGCAAATTATATTAATTTTACAAATTCCGCAAAATCACCTAAAAGTAACCTTTCAAGTCATGTAACCTAGAAGTAACCTGAAGGTGTTGAAAATCACCTAAAAGGTTACAAAAGTAACCTTCTGGCAACGCTGTAAAGGCAATACGTCCCAATTAGGACGTTTTCTAGTCTTCACGATTTGCGCGCTCATAACATATCTGTTTACTATAATATCATTGATTAGTAGGAAGTAGGATTTTAATTGGAAGAAAAAAAAAATGTTTAAAAAATAAATGTCCACCCGTGTGAAGCCGGGACAGGCCGCTAGTATTATATTAAGACACTTTCAAAGATAAACTGTTGTTAATGAAGTGCAGTTGAATAAACATCTAAACTAAAACTTAGGTTAGGGTTGACATAATGTTTAACACTGCTATTTGTCACGGATTTTCACCAAATATCGTCGACCGTAGGTTCAATTGAGGTAAGGGACAAAATACCCAATGTCCCTTACCTCAATTGAACCTACGGTCGGCGATATGTTAACAATACAATCATAAACCCAACCCACCAAAAACATTTTCATGTAAAATGTTGCCAAGACGAGATCATATGGCTCACACTGTCAAAAATGTATCAGATCTCATGTAGAGCCAATCTTCCAACTCTACACGCCTTAACTCTACAAGCCTTATAACTTCACAAACTCTACACCTTAGGGCTCCCACACATAAACACGATACGACGTCGCGTCGTACAACGATGCGGCGTCGTTTCACGATACGACGTCGCGTCGTGGAAATCTACGATGAGCATCGTAAAAAAACACGACATCGTAACGTAATGTGCCATGCACGATACACGGCACGATGCCGTCGATACAGTGGGGTGGTGTTTAGTTCATTCCGAAAAATGGACCGCTCTAGACGCATTCTGCTTCTGCTGTTAATAAGAAGACGAAGAAAGAAAAGACAGATACTCAGAAGATATTGGATCCACCCATTTCCTACGTCACGACGTCATATCGTGCATCGACACGTTACGACGTCGTGTCGTAGATTTCCACGACGCGACGTCGTATCGTGAAACGCAACACAGCCCGTTACTACAAAAACTATTGTATAACAGAAAAGTAATGAACAGTGACTAAAAATTTTTCACCTGACGCCCATGTGATGGTAGCGAAACGGCCAAGCCACATATTTTGACTAAGATGTAGAGTTTGTAAAGTTAGGGCTTGTAGAGTTAGGGCATGTAGAGTTGGAAGCTTTGCTCTTAGAATTTTGTTTATCTGGTATAATCCAAACCCAAGTTAAGAGGGTTCACAAAACTACTGTGTAACCAAACTTTTTGGTTACACAGTTTTCAAATAATGCTGCTTCATCCTGAGCTAGCAGTTCTTGTACAAGAGTGAGCAATCAACACCAAGTGCAGTTCCACAGACTGACACCTAGGGGAGCCATAAATTTTGTTGATTTACTTTATCTCAGTAAATTAACCAAGTCCATAAATTATCTGTAATGTGCAGTTAACTAGTACCAACTATGACTACTCAGAGTCAGCATCCTGCCTTTTGGTTTCAATGCTTCAACTACTTTTGACAGTAGATCAGTCACAAACATACAATCATAGTTGTGTGAAGCCATTTTCTTTATTTTACTCTCACTTTTAATCAATTAACCAGTCTATCCACTGCTATATTTTGACAGCTTTTCAACAAAAGCATATTTATTACAAATATTCCTATACCTTGCATTTAAAAGACCAATTGTGAAATAGTTCATTTGAATACAAAATGTAATTCTGTGAAGTACCGAAGTTGTTTGATTATTTCATTAGATTCGCAAGGTTATTATGATACTGTCTTGTTAGGTCGGACAAGCAGCCCATGCTTTATAAAACTCATTGTATATGACATGTGACCTTACAGGTTTGTTCCTACTTTCATTGAGTTTATGTTAATGAGAATAGTAATGAGCATTTCATCAGTATATATTGTACATTGATAACTTGATGTGATCATGGTTAGCTTTTAAAAATAAACAGATCATTCTTATGTATCATGAAGTGCAGTCATGGGAGGAATTAAGAGGACAAAAAAGGCCAGACAGATTTGACCATAATATATGAATCTCATTCCTAGAATGTTTAAGTGACTTTATTTCCTTGGATTTGCAATACATGGTGACAATGCCACATAACACAGTAGATGCACAGTAGTTGCTACTTTCAAAAGCTACCGGGTACCTCTGCAACAACCCAATTTAATTGAGAATTAGCAGCTTGCTGTGTGAACATTGAAAATATGCCAGATTTAGCACATTTACTGGAAAATAGGCACAATAATTGATGTCACACTCTAGTGTACACCTGCAATGTCTGGTCGGCACCCTGGCAGCCCCAAAGCTGGTTAAAATTGGGGCTACCAGGGTACCGGGTGCAAAAGGTTTTTTGTTCTTTGTTTACTAGACGAGATTAAGTGGATATTTAAAATTAGTTTTAGGATATCAGGTCCAAACAGATTATAGCATTTAATTATATCTGCACCAAACATAACTCTTGTAACGGTAACAACAATGGCACCAAGTTCAGTCACACTAAATGAATAGTGTTTAGTCACTATCATAATACAGTAATTTATAAGTATAATGAGCACCTCTCCTATTCTAAGTGATAGAAAAAGAAGTAAGTGATGAGTGTAATGACTTTAGCATGCCTGTGTACTATAGTGTAATGTGTTGAGGGGTTGTGCTGTGTGAATCACCTGGCTGGTGGTGGTCTGAGAGACGTTGGTGGAGGCGTCGAGAGGGGCGCACTCGGCCCCCGGTGGCGCGCCCGGGTCGCCGAGCGACGCGCTGTTCCTGCTCCCGTCATTCTGCCCCTCCTCACTCATCTTACCATCAATTATAACATTGAGAATAAACTTCACGCGCTACACTTCACAATCAACTACTATGAGGTTCTCATCATACGAGATTCTTTAGTATTTTTTAAGCTTCTATTTACACAGGTGTACTGTTCGTCGATGATTGTTTCTTTACATGCGCCTGTAGACAATTTCTTGTGACCTAAAAACAAACGTACACCATGAACTGACCACTGTGAATACCAACACATACTAACGGATTGAGAAATAGAAAGGAGAGTGATAATTTCACCTCAAGAATTTCTTATTGGCATCATTGACAGATCGCGACTCAACATAAGTGAATGCGAAACTTATTTATTATAGATCCGAGGTTGTTTGTTGATATGAAACTTGGCATCGTTCTTCCTAGAATTTTGGCGTCGTTACACAACATAAAACATCGAGAGTGCGATGGCATAAGGTCAAGACTACTAGAGCGATACGATTTACTCACACTGTGCTGACGATGTGAAGATCAATTTAAAACGGTTTTGCTCGTGAAAATTGCCAAACAATGGATAAAACAAACCCGGGGAGACTAAAGAAAACTTAAAAGAAATAATGGAGATAGAGGCAATTATGTATACGGTATTTTGACTTTTGTGTCAATTTTGGTGTCTGTGTCTGTCATTCACAGAAAGTCAGAAACGAGATTGCTTGGCTCACTCACTCGCCTCTTTTGTCAAAATTGCTTATATTATATTGACCTGTAATTGAATAAAAAGATATGCGTTTTCACAAAGCCTAATAAACTGCCAATAAGAAACATCATTCTCAAAATTACCAACGAGGCAACCAATAATAATAAAGAGAATTAATTTATTCAAAATGGCTACCCTAAAAAAAGTAAAAGATTTGTCTGTGGTTGCGCGTTCCGTTTCAGGTTCACACATGGAAACTATTCTCCATTTGTGTTTACGAAATGTAACTATTTTTAAAATCAAAACATTCAAATCGCCCAACAGTGAAAATCTGTGGTGAAAATAATGAAAATTCACAAATTGTCGGTGCGCCTGCCAAATTCCTTATGTGATTTTTTTATTTTTCGTTTTTTGCACTAAACATAATAAGTGCATTTCTGCAAATACGAATTTTTCCTAACGGTAACATTTAAAATTTATTCAGCTTGTTTCTAGTTCGAAAATCACAAAAAGGACTTTAACAACACATCGAGAATGAAACGGAGTTTGTTTAGTGCAAAAATAGAAAAATAAAAAAATGAATTTGGCAGGCGCAGCGACGAAATGATGAATGGTGTCATGTAAATGACAAATTTTTGGTACAACTGTTTTCCGCATTTACAAAACTTCAAGCTTAGTAGGTATTATGTTAAAAATTTGGTTTAAGAATTCGAATGAATTTTAGACGCATTTTGTCGAAAAGTTCGTTGAGGTCCTCGACATCTTCGGGGAAAAGTCAGAAGAAGCCGGAGGAAGCAGCGAAATTGCAAAGTGAATTAGAGATACTCAAGCAAACTATCGATTCCTTAAAATTTTCTGTAGAAAGTAGAGATGCAGCCATAGGTACGCTAGCTCGTGAAAAAGAAAAAATATATGTTGAACTAAAAAGTGCACAAAGAACAAATAGGAACTTACACCAACAGCTTGTAGATGAAAGGTGAACAAATTATATTCTTACGTGACATCACACGGCACGCACATAGCCGCAAGTGCGGGTAGGCAGAATATACGTATCGCCATTACTGTGCTTCATGTCATTACAGAATAATATATTATATTAAATTTGTATGGAAGGATTGAAAATATTGATTAGACAAAGTTTTAGGGACATTCATTCTAAGGAAAAGGAATTTTTCATCAACGAGATCAAGAGATTGCCTAAACAAGACGAAAACGAAATAAACGCTCAAGAAAGTAAGGATGTAAGTCTACCTACATACTTATTATCTATGTAATAAACTTTACTCTTACTTACATAATTAATTTGAATTACTTTTCTCTAGATAACCGAAGATCAAGTAAAGGACTCCTTACTTTACGAATTAAAAGCTAAGGATGAAATAATTTATAATATTGGTACTAAGTATTTAAAGATAAAATCGAGCAAAACGTTTTTCCAAAAGCAATTGGAAAAATTACAGGTTCAAAACAAAAAGGTAGGTACCCACCATTTCATTATTCTTTATAATTTTTGTTCCAATTAGTACCTACCGCTAAGGCCGCACTACGGTTTTCTACCGCAGATGGTTACAGCTGCTATTGCTGCTAACCGCGACCAACGACACCGAACAACACGCACTACTTCAATTTACATTAAATTTCCTTATGTTAAAGGCCGCTTGTAGACGTCTACTTTTATTATATTTCAGACATGTGAAAATATAATTTTATTGTTACAAGACAATAGAAAAACCTTGGATGGTCTCCTAGCTATGTTACTAAAATCTGCTTCAGTTACTCCAGACAGTAAAAAGTATTTAAAACTATTGCAAATCAACGCCAATTTACATTACGAAAATACTCAACTTAAAATATATTGTACGTCTCAGCAAGAGTCACCCAACAATACAATACTAGAGCAGTTTGCGAAGTGTTGTCCGATTGATAAACAAACGACGACTGGAAGTAAGTCAGAAGAAAAAATGAATCGTCACTCTTTTCATTCAAAGTTAAAGTTACATAATGCGCTCGAAAATGTTAAAAGTTTTAAGTACATTCATGTTCGAGGTACGATATATAGGTCAGTTTCAGATTCTTGTATCGTAAGATCGACTTGTAAGTGATATACTTTAAATAAAAGTATGATTGTTTTATTTCGATTGTAAATGTAAGACAAACTGTAGTTCAGCACCCTAATTGCGTAACGTACGATCAATCATAATCTTGATAATTTCGAAGCAAATTGCTAATCTATTGCTTCATAAGTTAAAAAAATGTGTTTGCTCAACACGTAAATAACGCAATGAATGTTGTTGAACTGTCAAAATGAAACCGATTCCCATTGTTACTGTGTTATGCAATTGCCCCGCAGATCGTGATTGATCGTGTGTTACGCAATTAGGGTGCAGGCCCACCAGGTAGTAAATAGGTTTGTATACATACTCTGATCTACACCAGAGGAATCGCACCTAAGTGTATTATCATCTGACAAAGCTGAAATTAAAATGTCTCATGAGTCGGTTATTTCACCGGCATGCATGCGGCAGCCATACTTACCTTCAAACCGGAAAACAACAACGGCATTTGCTTGCGGTTATTCTTTCGGGACTAGGGACTCTCACAAGAACTTTCTACCAAGTAATTACTTACCATCAGGTACTAAATTCTAGGTTACTTATTAAAAACTCAAAAGAGATGTGTTGGTGTTAGAGATTGCTGGCTGCTGACTCAGAGTGAGCACCACTTTTTTTATCAACAGAAGACATTCCGCTAAGCTACAACGTTCTTTTGGCAAAATTGGATGTACAGCCGTCATCTTGTTTTTCAAGACATTTTACAAAACAAGCACGAAATATATTATGCTTGTGGACGCCGCCTGCGACTGAGGCGTGCGCGAGCGAGAGGCACTCACGTAAATATATCGCGGTCGCTGCGCGCACGCCTCAGTCGCAGGCGGCGTCCGTCTTGATGAGGGCGTGCGATGCGAAGCACTCACATGCTCATCAACAGTGGACAATGCTTTAGTACACACGGCTACACATCAAGCTATACAAAACCAGTTTACGCTGGTCTAGCATCGTACGAAAATCCTATACAATGTGAGATCAGCTTATACTGGAAATGTATAGCTTGATGTGTAGCCGTGTGTACCTACTTATAGAAAAATATAGAACAACTATTTTTTTAAAATTTGTTTTCAATTGAAATATAGTCCTGGATTTTGTAAAAATATTGTAAGATATATTGAATGATTATTAAGTACTTCTATTTATTTTTTAATCTTACTACTTACACACATACCCATTTGAGATACATAGACACAATACCTTTTTAGTGGGTAGATAGGTTTATGATTCTCAAGTAAACTATAATGTGGAATTAGATTAGTTTTAAATACAGAAAAGAAACATTTTGTAGCTAGACAATGGCCCCGATTCTGTTGTTCACAAACTAAACTAAATTTAAGTTCAGTGCATCTTTTTCTTTCTATTTCATTACGAAAAGGACAGAAGATAGAATATCAGTTTAGTCCTGTCAAATTAGATAATCCATAGACAAGTTAGACGAGATTAAAAAATTGGCTACCAAAAATACGTCAATTTACGTCAGGCGGTGACTAATTTGACAGCACTAAACTAATATTTATCTTGTGTCCTTTTCTTAGTGAAATAGAAAGAAAAAGATGCATTGGACTTAAATTTAATTTAGTTTGTGAACAACAGAATCAGGGCCATTGTCCTTTATTAAATCATTCACATTAGTAATTCGTCTTCACACACAATTAAAACAGAATCTAGGAAAAAAAATAATAATAAAGCATATTATAATAAGGTCAGGCGGGGCAAGTGCGCCGACGGGGTAAGCGCACCTACCCTAAAAATATCGAAAACTACACATATAATACAATTAACGACATCTTACATCCATACAACAAACTAAAACATACTTCCACTTCACAATCACAGATGCCTCTATTCACCATAACTTGATATATCCAACATTTTAGTTTTAGTGTCATTTAAACCTGTTACCAGAGATGAACATGTGTTACTAATCCCCATATATCTTAAAATATTTTACGTTTTGCGGCAAACCAGTGAGGTGAGTACAGAATTTAGTTGTTTTCCTTTAAATCTATGTTTATATTTTAGTCTTAGATAGTGAAATTAATATTTTTTTGTAGAATTTAAAATCTTAACCTCAAAATAGTCAAGTGAGGCAAGTGCGCCTAAGTTTTTAGTAGTACGGCGCACTTCCCCCGAGCCAGAAGTCGTCAACTTTTATTATTAAAATATTTTCTTACCTGACGGCCTCTGAATAAGGGTCATGTTTTTCTGTATTGAGAAGTTACTGCCTAGATGTGCAAGGTAAGGCAAGTTAATATCTTTGTGATGAGAAGGCGTTGGGTGATGAGTTTAAAGTAAAAGTATTAAAAACTATAAACTATTTTTGCAGATGGTTCGTACTTATCAAAGAAAAACCGATAAGCCTAAAGAAAAGGAAAAATTAAAAAGGAAAATTGAAAAAAATTCAAAGGAAGAATTGTTACCTACTTTTGTATTATTTAATAAAGCCTAATTTGATTAATTAAAGATATCTATTATTCCAGCCAACCCTGAAAACATTTTTATTTAAATTCAGCAGTTTTAACTTTTTTTAAAAAAAAGACAGCATTAAAGGTTTAGAACCCCTGATTACTAGTCTATGGCGCACTTGCTCCAAATTTGTTAAGGAAGCTGCAGAAGCCTATAGGACGAGTAAATTAAAAAGAAGCCAAGAGTAATGCGTTTATTTGTATAAGTTCTATTATGTAAATTATCTGTTTTTCTGGTAACGTACGATTCTAGCGTTTTTTTTTTTTGTATAGGCGCACTTGCCCCATTTCCAGGGGCAAGTGCGCCTATAAAAAAAAAAACGCTAATATTTTGTATCGAAATCATTTAAGCAAAAAGTGTGGCGCCCTTGCCCCGCCTGACCTTACGCAATTACCCCGCTGAGTTTAAGCAAAGGTACCTCAGTGTATAGTTTTATTCAGTAAGAGTTTAGCAGACCCTAGGACGGAGGACATCCATGATTTTAACTCTGTCTTGGTCTTATAAAAGTTGCCAGCATTATGGTTTATGGTGATTTTATATATTATTTTTATTTATTTATTTTTTTTTTTCATTATATTTATTGCTATTAATATCTATATTGAAATATTTTCGGTAACTGGATCGTCTTAGGGGCTTAAGTAACTAGCCGAACTCAAGTACCAAATAATTGACAATTTGTAAAAGTATTTTTATATTATCTGTATTGCCTAACTAATGGCAACACTGCTACTTCCTGTCTGTGGTTACCGTGTGTTCTGCGATTATGTCCGAGTAGCTATGTCGTACTTTATAATTAAAAAACTGTTGATTATCAAGTTAATCTTTTATTGAATTCTCCAAGTTCTCATAGGTTATGGGCCTTTGACGCCTTGTTAGTTTAGCTAGGGATATAGTTTTCAGTTTACCAAGCGCGTTTCCAGGCATAAAAATGGATACTACGCCGGCAAAACTGGTAAATTTTCCGCAGCTAAAAGCAGAGTCTTTCGGAAACTGGCTGTTCCGAGTACAGTGTCTGCTAGAAGAGAGAGGTTTAAAAGATATAGCTGAGGCTATAAGCTTCAAAGAAAACGAGAAACACTTGGACGCGAAGGCTAGAAGCCTAATAGTACAATGCCTAACCGACAGGCATCTAAATCTTGTCAAAGACTGTTCGACATCAAAAGAAATGCTTAATGCTTTAAAAAGCACTTTCCAAAGAAAGAGCGTAATATCGAAAATCACACTCCGGAGAAAGTTACTCACGCTAAAACGAGATGGCAGTCTCGAAGAATACTTCGCCAAATTTGAAAACATTATTCGCGAACTAGAAGTCTCTGATGAAAAGATACCTGAATGTGATAAAGTATGTTACCTCATAACGGGACTTGGAGAAGACTACAACCACGTTATTACTGCTATTGAAACTGTTAATTCAGAGCTATCTTTAGAATTCGTCCGTTCAAAATTACTGGACCACGAGGTAAGAAAGTCCCAGGAATGTAACAATGAAAAAGATGAAACATCATTTGTTAGCAAAAACGCTGATGTGATTTGCTTCAAATGTAAAAAGAAGGGCCACAAGTCATATGAATGCCGGATGTCAAGTAGAGGCCGAGGACGAGGCTTCAGAAGTAACAGGGGTAGACATGGAGCAGCTCATTCTACAGAAGAGGAGAGTGTGTTTATAGCGTCGGAGCAGGCATTAACTGCCAAGGATATGGTCGACACTATTTCTTTTATTGTTGACTCCGGAGCCACTCAACACTTCATACAAGAGCACTACTCAAAGTATATGACAGATGTAGAAAATTTACCACAAAAGTTAAGCATAACAATAGCAAATGGACAAACTCTTACAGCTACGCAGAAGGGAATTTTAGTAGCTTCCCATGGGAATAAAAGGATTAAAATTGAAGCTGTGATAGTACCTGATCTGAGTACTAACTTACTATCAGTTGGTAAGTTAATAGAAAGGAAAATGCAAGTAATATTTAGAAAAGGGAAATTACTTATTAAGGACCGAAATAAAATGTTTCATGGAACGAAGAAGGGACAACTATATACATTTGATGTAAAAATAAATATTGAAAAAGATGAACATTCATATCAGCTGATAGAAGATAAAATAAATATTTGGCATCGAAGATTCGGACATATGTGCAGGAAGAAATTAGCTATACTGGGATTACCATTTAGTTTAGAACCATGTGAGCCATGTATGAAAAATAAAGCAACAAGATTACCCTTCAAAAGGCTACAGAGACCAAGATCAAGTAAAATTGGTGAATTGATTCATACTGATATAACAGGTCCTACAAGAGTGCCGACTACAGAAGGCTATAAGTATTTCCAAACAATAATTGATGATCACAGTCACTTCACACAAACATATTTGTTGAGGAATAAGTCTGAAGCAACAGAAAAGCTAATATCATACATAAAAGAGATGGAAAGACAAATGGAAGTGAAAGTCAAGAGAATCAGATGTGCAGTCATTAAAAGATTTCTGTACTAACAAAGGAATCAGGATAGAATATACCCAGAAATACAGCCCACAACAAAACGGCAAAGCAGAAAGGATGAACAGAACAATTTATGACAAAGCAAGAACGATTCTGGATGAGTCTAATCTGCCAAGACATCTGTGGGGACATGCCGTGCTAACAGCAACATTTCTGATCAATCGTTCACCATGTTCGTCAATACAAGACAAAGTACCAGTAAGTAAAATGAAGAAAGAATTTAATCTGGACAAAATAAAGATTTTTGGATGTAAAGCTTGGGTACACATAATGCCTAAACAAGATAAACTATCAAGCAGAGCGACTCCAGCTAGAATGGTAGGATATGCCATGAATGGCTATAAACTATGGGATCCTGAAAATAATTCTATAATAATATCTCGAGATGTAAGATTTGATGAAAGCAATATAAGGTACACAGAAGAAAATAAACCACAGCACTTGTACAAAGAAACATTAGATGAAACAAACCAAGAAGTTGAAAAGAAGATAGATGATGATGATAATGTTAAAAAGGTAAATGAAGAAAATATTGAAAATGGACAGGATGAAAATAATCAAAATGTATGTACCAAGTCAGGGAGAGAAGTGAAAAAGCCACAGCATTTAAATGATTATGAGACTTATGAAGCATACTGCTTACTGTCAAGTGTAAGTGACCCAGTAATATACAAAGAAGCCATAGAACAAAGTGAATGGAAAACTGCAGTCATGAATGAAATAAAATCATTAGAAAAACAAGAAACATGGACAGAAACAGAGCTACCAAAAGGATTTAAAACAATAGACACAAAATGGATTTTTAAGACCAAGTCAGATGGAACAAAAAAAGCGAGGTTAGTTGCTCGAGGATTCCAACAAGAAACTGAAGACTATGCATATGCTCCAGTGGCAAAAATTACTACAATAAGAATGGGATTATCACAAGCAGTGAACAATGACTGGAAAATAAATCAGTTGGATATACCTACAGCATTTCTAAATGGAAAATTAGAAACAGAAGTGTACATTAAAGTTCCAGAGGGAGTAAATGTGAAAAGTAACAAGGAAGGAACAGTTTTAAGACTTAACAAAGCTTTGTATGGCCTAAAAGAATCGCCAAAATGTTGGAATAAAACATTTGATACATTTTGCAAGAAAATAAATATGGAAGATCCAAAAATGACATATGCCTCTACACAGGCAAAAATATATGGCTTATACTATTTGTTGATGATATAATGTTGTTGGGAAATGAAAAAGAAGTAAATAATGTGATTAAGCTATTACAAAAAGAATTTAAAGCCAAAAACTTGGGAAATATAAGTAACTTTTTAGGTATTGAGATACAGCAAAATAACAACACAATAAAATTATCACAAAAGCATTTTATTGAAAACATAATCGCAAAGTTTAATATGTCAAACTGCAGAGAAGCAAAGACCCCGATGGAGAGCAGCTTCCAAGTACCTGAAAAAGAAGAACAGATTAATAATGTACCCTACAGAGAGCTAATGGGATGCCTAAATTATCTGGCAACAATCAGCAGACCAGATAATATCTGGTAAGAAAAGAAAAGAAGTAGCAAAGGTTATATTATAACCTTTGCTACTTCTTTTCTGAGCAGATATCTAGACAAGCCTACAAGAAGCTTGTGGACCGCAGCAAAGCGAATATTGCGTTATTTAAATGCAACTAAAGACATGGAATTGACTTACCGTAAGAAGAAAGAAGACAATCTTTCTCTGATTTCAGCTTTTTCAGATGCTGACTGGGCTGGTGACAGAACTGACAGAAAAAGTGTCAGTGGAATGGTCATCTATCACCAAGGCAATTTAATCTCATGGTCTTCCAAGAAGCAGCAGTCAGTCGCACTTAGCACTTCCGAAGCTGAGTATGTTTCTGCAGCCATGTGTGCGAGTGAACTTTTGTTTATTCAAGGTTTAGCAAAAGACTTCAATGATCAGTGCAGTGTTGAACTAAAAGTGGACAATCAAAGTGCAATAAAAATGATTATGAACAGTGAAAATACGAGATATTCTAAACACATAGACATAAAGTTTCATTTTATAAAAGACATTGTTGCTCGAAATTTAATTGCAGTAAATTACGTAAGTTCTTGTGAAAACACATCAGACATCATGACAAAACCCTTGTGTAATGTGAAACATAGTTATTTTCGTGCTAATCTGTTTAATTGAACTGTAACTTTTGTTTGTTTACATATTTTTTTTGTTGAGGTTAGTAGAAACGTCAAAGTAGAAAAGTATCTTATGTCAAATGTCAGTCTTTTATGTCAGTGTCAACATGCTGTCATTAGTGTTGTAGCAATATTTCTAATTTTGTTTTTATGTAGCAATTTCAAGTTGTAATTAGAAAAATTATGAAACTTAAAATTGAGAGGGAGTGTAAAAGTATTTTTATATTATCTGTATTGCCTAACTAATGGCAACACTGCTACTTCCTGTCTGTGGTTACCGTGTGTTCTGCGATTATGTCCGAGTAGCTATGTCGTACTTTATAATTAAAAAACTGTTGATTATCAAGTTAATCTTTTATTGAATTCTCCAAGTTCTCATACAATTGACATAACACGCGCACAACAACCTACTGTATGCCTTGCTACTATGCAATTACACTATTATTGCAATATTGCTTGCCTTTCACTTAGAGAGCAAACTGAAATATACAGAGTTGATACGACAGAGGGGCATTAAATTACACTACGTATACTACAGGGTGGAATCGAAGTCATGGGCATTATTTTAACCTAAGGCACTACTCACGATACTGATTGCATTAGGGCTATTAATACGCAAATCAAAAATATTATTAATGCAAGTAAGGAAAACCTTAAAAATGTAGTAAGTCAAACCTACCCGATATGCACAAGGCTTATTATTGCAAATAAACACTTAAAGTAATTAAAACAAAATACTTCGTTAACGCCAATAATTGTTGAAATATCAAAATCTTAAAGCGCAATACAGCGCAAAGCGAAATGTAAACAAACATCACCTGCGCGCGCGCGGGTTTTTCCTTACAAGTAATAATAACAATGGGCTACAAGACATTCCGTCCGGCGGGATTCCCTGAACTCTCTCCGTCCCACTCCCTCACTCGCAAAAATACGAATATCACCCCCGCGCGGGGTATGCTTCCCGCCGCAACACGAAGTCACGAACCCGGAACCAGTGTCATAACGACTGCGCAGGTGCATTGACGCGTAATTGATTTATTGATCCCGTGACGTAATCGCCGTACTCGCCGCTCGCGGCATACGGTGCTTGGATTGCAGTGTATTAAGTGTTAGTGTAGTAGTTGTGTGTTGTGTGTGTGTTTGTGTACACGATGCCTCGACCGCGTAATGTGCAGGCTAGGTACACCAACCAACAATACCCACAAATGGTTGTAATTTACGATCGCGCAAGAAATTTAGTATGAACTCGTGAAATGTTCCATCGGCGCTACCCGAACGACCCTATTCCTTCACGGGGTCTCATTCCACCAGAAACACTCAGAACCTGTTGGATTTTTCGTCTTTTCACGTGCCAGCACATGCACAAGCTCGTGGAAGAGCACCCGTTTACCCTCTGTCACTTTACCGACAAATAAGGTTTTTTCAAAACAATCCACAAGCTAGGTACGTAAATGTTTTTTTTTAATGTATGTTAGTTGACGTAGTTTTGACCGTCCTGAGCCGGCAAAGTACGAAGGGAAAATTGGAATTTATTATGAATCAATTCATTGGCAACTTACGAATGTCACGTGAGTCGGGCGGGGTCAAAGAATTCACGCCCAATGACGCGCGTACGGCGTAGTGTACCTACGCATTTGCTATCGAGAAGCGCAACTAATTTGATACTTTGTATGACTTACTACATTTTAAGGTTTTCCATACTTGCATTAATAATATTTTTGATTTGCGTAATAGTAGCCCTAATGCAATTAGTATCATAAGTAGTACCTTAGGTTAAAATAATGCCCATGATATCAAATGCACCCTGTATACGTGTTTAGTATTAATTCGATAAGGTATAAAAATAAAAAGCTCCAAAATTGAGATTTTTTTTTTTCAAACAAACTAAATAGCTTACAAATCAGAGTAAAACGCAACCACCCTTTGTAAATAAAGGAAAAACCCAAATTTCATAGAAACTTGGACCTGGCGACTGACCTTACAAAGTGGCAACGTCGTCGCACGCGCGCCGGGGCGCGGCATGTGTTTCGTGTCGAAGCGGGCGGCCGGCGGTGGCGCGGGCGGCGGCTTAGGCCTCCGCTCGCGCTGGCTGTTATGTTAGATAGTTTTGAAGTACGCCGACAACAAAAACACTAAATTTTTAAATTCTCTATGTGTCCTCCATTCACATTAATGCACAAATTATACCGACGGAGAATATTGTTATTTAGTTTTCTAATTAAATCACTGTCCGTCGCTAAGCACTTTAATTTGTGAAATGCTAAAATAATCCTGTTTTTTAGTTCAACAATTGTATTTACCTCGGAGGCATACACTTCACCCTTAATGTATCCCCACAAAAAGAAATCCATGGGAGTGAGGTCCGGAGATCGTGGTGGCCACCGAACAGGTCCGAATCGACCGATCCATTGCTGCCCAAACATTTCTGTGAGCCGCTCCCTGGAAGCCATCACAGAATGTGGAGGCGCACCGTCCAGCTGGTACCACAACTTGCGATGAACGGCTAAAGGTAGTTGGTCAGTGTACTCGGCCACAGGACCACTTAATAAATATAAAAATTTCGCCGCTGCAAGGGTGCCGTCAATAAAAACAGGGCCGATAATATTATTATTATGGATACCAGCCCACACATTGAGAGAAAATCTGTACTGGTGTTCAGATTCTCGAAACACGTGTGGATTTCCCAAACTCCAGTACCGGAGGTTTTGCCGATTCCAGATGCCGTTCCGAGTAAAAGTACACTCATCGGTCCATATTACATTTGTTAAGAAATGGCGGTCTTCGGATGTTTTATTTAATAGCCATTGGCAGTAACTGTTCCTGATCGGTAAGTCTCTCGATAACAAAGCTTGCACCTTCCGATATTTATAAGGTTTGCGTTTGTTACGTTTTAGAACCTTGTGGATGGTTCTATGGCAACATCTAAACTGCCGGGCGGCTCTGTGCAGACTCGTTGTCGGGTTGCGGGAAAAATGATCTAATATTCGTTCGTCCCATGCAGCGGGTATTTGCCGCGGTGGCACTCCCTCCTGTTGCGGCACTACACGTTTATTGTCCCGTAATCTTTGTACTGCCAACTGTATGGTGCGGGCGTTCCTAGGGCAATTGCGGCTGTCACCATACCTTTCTCTGTATGTTCGCAGAGCTAATGCTGCGTTTCCACGGCATTCACCGTAAATTAAAATCATGTCAGTGTATTCTGACGCCGTGTAAGTTAGACGAGGCATTGTTGAACACTTCAATTAGGTATACACACACACACAACCAAAGTTTAATTACGTGTCCTATCACAATAAAAAACAGTAAATCACAAAAAAAAACACTAACATTAAATAATTATAATAGCAAGTTACGTGTCTTGTCACAATAAAAAAAAAAGAAAGAAGTGTCCTATTCACAATAACAAAACAAAATCACAATTGTCAGCGCACGAGTTCGACAAAACAATAGCGGCACAGGACTTCCGTGTTACGTAACGTACGTCCCGGAAGGATAGCGTTGGCGCACTGAAAAACCAAGTTTTTTAGTTTTTAGAGGCCCCCCTCGCAAGGACCAAAGATGCAATAGCAACACACTGACCTATTTCTATTTCTTTTACGCGCGTGATGTTTTGCTAATGGGATTGTCACTTTCTTTTGTAGGACGTATTTGCTTATCCGCCTGAACGGCACGCGCTTGAAAGTGGACGTGAAACGAAACGTAAACAACAAAATGTCCGCACGGCCGAAAGTTACCACGAACATTTTAAATCACTGTAATTTTGTTTTTAGAGCTACAACTTTCGTTTTATTTTTATTCGATAGTTAAGTTAACGTAGTTTAATACGCAAAACATTCTGAGGCTAAAACGGGTCTACGAAATGTGAAATATATAGGTTGAAAATTAAAGAGGAATAACGTTGTCGTGCGGTCGACGGGCGGTCCGGTGATATTATTTTTATCGTATTTCAACGCGCCCGTACTACATCAAACATTTGTATGCGATTTACGAAATCTGATAGCCGTACCTGTGACTGGTTATGACTTGCGTAAGAGCGGCTACAACGTATCGTAGATTTATCGTTTTAAGGTGCATGACCTATGCCTATAGACATAATCAGCTGTTAAGAAAAATACATCATGTTCAAACGGGCCAAAAACTTAAAAAGTCATTTGCGACTAAACTACTGTTTCAATTTAAATGATATTTGGTACAGAGCTTGAAAATGGTACCTAGTATAAGCAGTTTAAAGGAAAGCCTTTCTGTCGTATCAACTTTGTATACAAAATACATATGCTTTTCTGCTAATATGTCGAGAGTGAATTTTTCCTCTTAGTAACCAAATACTATTAGAAACCGACAGCTCTCTTAAAAAGTCATTATCAACTTCCCTCCATACTTCTATTAAACTCCGTTTTTGCGATAAGGTAGTTCGTGAAAGCAAGATTAAGCAGTTCCGTGAAGCAGCCAAAGTCGTTGGATAAATCACCGAAAAACATGAATACTTATTGCAACTCAACACTGCAACTATATCGTCTTAACAGAGCGAATGAGAGCAAGAAGCTTGTAGATAAAAATGGAGGCAAAACTCTAAATACCTAAGTGAAACCGACTGTGGGCTGACGCTCTCTTTCTAAATACGCACTTAGAACGAGACGAGTGATATATGTTTTCCTTGTCTTATGTATGTATTCAGAAAGAGAGAGACAGCCCACAGTCGGTTTCCTTAGGTGTTCAGAGTATTGCCTCTACTTTTATTTATATACTTCTTGGAATGAGATAATGTTTTTTTCACTGTCATTTTTATTTTGATACTGACATTTGTTTAACAACTTGGTTCATTGCCTTTTTTAGCCATTTCACGACGGAATGCATGATCTCAACAAAAAACACAAACATTACAAAAAGTGGGCAATCTCCTTTTGAACCCACCGTTGCAACACGCCGCTGCGCATTACCCACGCTATTTCTTCATTATCGCTTAGCGTTCCTTCTGACTTTTTTATTTTTGCTCGGCTCTTAGGCCTACCTATAACCTTTACTATATGCATAAAACTTTCCTCAATCAAATGCAATTTTTTTTCAAATCCGACGGGTAGTTCCAGATTCCAGAGATAAGCGCGTTCAGACAAACAGACTTGGCGGGGGGACTTGGAAATGTAAAAATGAAGACCAGCTAGACGATATGAGAACTTGGAGAATTCAATAAAAGATTAACTTGATAATCAACAGTTTTTTTAATTATAAAGTACGACATAGCTACTCGGACATAATCGCAGAACACACGGTAACCACAGACAGGAAGTAGCAGTGTTGCCATTAGTTAGGCAATACAGATAATATAAAAATACTTTAAACACTCCCTCTCAATTTTAAGTTTCATAATTTTTCTAATTACAACTTGAAATTGCTACATAAAAACAAAATTAGAAATATTGCTACAACACTAATGACAGCATGTTGACACTGACATAAAAGACTGACATTTGACATAAGATACTTTACTACTTTGACGTTTCTACTAACCTCAACAAAAAAAATATGTAAACAAACAAAAGTTACAGTTCAATTAAACAGATTAGCACGAAAATAACTATGTTTCACATTACACAAGGGTTTTGTCATGATGTCTGATGTGTTTTCACAAGAACTTACGTAATTTACTGCAATTAAATTTCGAGCAACAATGTCTTTTATAAAATGAAACTTTATGTCTATGTGTTTAGAATATCTCGTATTTTCACTGTTCATAATCATTTTTATTGCACTTTGATTGTCCACTTTTAGTTCAACACTGCACTGATCATTGAAGTCTTTTGCTAAACCTTGAATAAACAAAAGTTCACTCGCACACATGGCTGCAGAAACATACTCAGCTTCGGCAGTGCTAAGTGCGACTGACTGCTGCTTCTTGGAAGACCATGAGATTAAATTGCCTTGGTGATAGATGACCATTCCACTGACACTTTTTCTGTCAGTTCTGTCACCAGCCCAGTCAGCATCTGAAAAGGCTGAAATCAGAGAAAGATTGTCTTCTTTCTTCTTACGGTAAGTCAATTCCATGTCTTTAGTTGCATTTAAATAACGCAATATTCGCTTTGCTGCGGTCCACAAGCTTCTTGTAGGCTTGTCTAGATATCTGCTCAGAAAAGAAGTAGCAAAGGTTATATCTGGTCTGCTGATTGTTGCCAGATAATTTAGGCATCCCATTAGCTCTCTGTAGGGTACATTATTAATCTGTTCTTCTTTTTCAGGTACTTGGAAGCTACTCTCCATCGGGGTCTTTGCTTCTCTGCAGTTTGACATATTAAACTTTGCGATTATGTTTTCAATAAAATGCTTTTGTGATAATTTTATTGTGTTGTTATTTTGCTGTATCTCAATACCTAAATAGTTACTTATATTTCCCAAGTTTTTGGCTTTAAATTCTTTTTGTAATAGCTTAATCACATTATTTACTTCTTTTTCATTTCCCAACAACATTATATCATCAACAAATAGTATAAGCCATATATTTTTGCCTGTGTAGAGGCATATGTCATTTTTGGATCTTCCATATTTATTTTCTTGCAAAATGTATCAAATGTTTTATTCCAACATTTTGGCGATTCTTTTAGGCCATACAAAGCTTTGTTAAGTCTTAAAACTGTTCCTTCCTTGTTACTTTTCACATTTACTCCCTCTGGAACTTTAATGTACACTTCTGTTTCTAATTTTCCATTTAGAAATGCTGTAGGTATATCCAACTGATTTATTTTCCAGTCATTGTTCACTGCTTGTGATAATCCCATTCTTATTGTAGTAATTTTTGCCACTGGAGCATATGCATAGTCTTCAGTTTCTTGTTGGAATCCTCGAGCAACTAACCTCGCTTTTTTTGTTCCATCTGACTTGGTCTTAAAAATCCATTTTGTGTCTATTGTTTTAAATCCTTTTGGTAGCTCTGTTTCTGTCCATGTTTCTTGTTTTTCTAATGATTTTATTTCATTCATGACTGCAGTTTTCCATTCGCTTTGTTCTATGGCTTCTTTGTATATTACTGGGTCACTTACACTTGACAGTAAGCAGTATGCTTCATAAGTCTCATAATCATTTAAATGCTGTGGCTTTTTCACTTCTCTCCCTGACTTGGTACATACATTTTGATTATTTTCATCCTGTCCATTTTCAATATTTTCTTCATTTACCTTTTTAACATTATCATCATCATCTATCTTCTTTTCAACTTCTTGGTTTGTTTCATCTAATGTTTCTTTGTACAAGTGCTGTGGTTTATTTTCTTCTGTGTACCTTATATTGCTTTCATCAAATCTTACATCTCGAGATATTATTATAGAATTATTTTCAGGATCCCATAGTTTATAGCCATTCATGGCATATCCTACCATTCTAGCTGGAGTCGCTCTGCTTGATAGTTTATCTTGTTTAGGCATTATGTGTACCCAAGCTTTACATCCAAAAATCTTTATTTTGTCCAGATTAAATTCTTTCTTCATTTCACTTGCTGGTACTTTGTCTTGTATTGATGAACATGGTGAACGATTGATCAGAAATGTTGCTGTTAGCACGGCATGTCCCCACAGATGTCTTGGCAGATTAGACTCATCCAGAATCGTTCTTGCTTTGTCATAAATTGTTCTGTTCATCCTTTCTGCTTTGCCGTTTTGTTGTGGGCTGTATTTCTGGGTATATTCTATCCTGATTCCTTTGTTGGTACAGAAATCTTTTAATGACTTTGCTGTAAACTCACCACCATTGTCACATCTGATTCTCTTGACTTTCACTTCCATTTGTCTTTCCATCTCTTTTATGTATGATATTAGCTTTTCTGTTGCTTCAGACTTATTCCTCAACAAATATGTTTGTGTGAAGTGACTGTGATCATCAATTATTGTTTGGAAATACTTATAGCCTTCTGTAGTCGGCACTCTTGTAGGACCTGTTATATCAGTATGAATCAATTCACCAATTTTACTTGATCTTGGTCTCTGTAGCCTTTTGAAGGGTAATCTTGTTGCTTTATTTTTCATACATGGCTCACATGGTTCTAAACTAAATGGTAATCCCAGTATAGCTAATTTCTTCCTGCACATATGTCCGAATCTTCGATGCCAAATATTTATTTTATCTTCTATCAGCTGATATGAATGTTCATCTTTTTCAATATTTATTTTTACATCAAATGTATATAGTTGTCCCTTCTTCGTTCCATGAAACATTTTATTTCGGTCCTTAATAAGTAATCTCCCTTTTCTAAATATTACTTGCATTTTCCTTTCTATTAACTTACCAACTGATAGTAAGTTAGTACTCAGATCAGGTACTATCACAGCTTCAATTTTAATCCTTTTATTCCCATGGGAAGCTACTAAAATTCCCTTCTGCGTAGCTGTAAGAGTTTGTCCATTTGCTATTGTTATGCTTAACTTTTGTGGTAAATTTTCTACCATATACTTTGAGTAGTGCTCTTGTATGAAGTGTTGAGTGGCTCCGGAGTCAACAATAAAAGAAATAGTGTCGACCATATCCTTGGCAGTTAATGCCTGCTCCGACGCTATAAACACACTCTCCTCTTCTGTAGAATGAGCTGCTCCATGTCTACCCCTGTTACTTCTGAAGCCTCGTCCTCGGCCTCTACTTGACATCCGGCATTCATATGACTTGTGGCCCTTCTTTTTACATTTGAAGCAAATCACATCAGCGTTTTTGCTAACAAATGATGTTTCATCTTTTTCATTGTTACATTCCTGGGACTTTCTTACCTCGTGGTCCAGTAATTTTGAACGGACGAATTCTAAAGATAGCTCTGAATTAACAGTTTCAATAGCAGTAATAACGTGGTTGTAGTCTTCTCCAAGTCCCGTTATGAGGTAACATACTTTATCACATTCAGGTATCTTTTCATCAGAGACTTCTAGTTCGCGAATAATGTTTTCAAATTTGGCGAAGTATTCTTCGAGACTGCCATCTCGTTTTAGCGTGAGTAACTTTCTCCGGAGTGTGATTTTCGATATTACGCTCTTTCTTTGGAAAGTGCTTTTTAAAGCATTAAGCATTTCTTTTGATGTCGAACAGTCTTTGACAAGATTTAGATGCCTGTCGGTTAGGCATTGTACTA
Source organism: Globia sparganii (assembly GCA_949316385.1). Classification (NCBI taxonomy): domain Eukaryota; kingdom Metazoa; phylum Arthropoda; class Insecta; order Lepidoptera; family Noctuidae; genus Globia; species Globia sparganii. Next base: position 364,102 of record OX438675.1, read on the forward strand.
TTAGGCTTCTAGCCTTCGCGTCCAAGTGTTTCTCGTTTTCTTTGAAGCTTATAGCCTCAGCTATATCTTTTAAACCTCTCTCTTCTAGCAGACACTGTACTCGGAATAGCCAGTTTCCGAAAGACTCTGCTTTTAGCTGCGGAAAATTTACCAGTTTTGCCGGCGTAGTATCCATTTTTATGCCTGGAAACGCGCTTGGTAAACTGAAAACTATATCCCTAGCTAAACTAACAAGGCGTCAAAGGCCCATAACCTATGAGAACTTGGAGAATTCAATAAAAGATTAACTTGTTAATCAACAGTTTTTTTAATTATAAAGTACGACATAGCTACTCGGACATAATCGCAGAACACACGGTAACCACAGACAGGAAGTAGCAGTGTTGCCATTAGTTAGGCAATACAGATAATATAAAAATACTTTAACAGACGAAGATCGTGTGGTGGTTTCGTGCGGTGACTGATAGTGAATACATGATGAATATTTTAGTCTATCTAAAAAAAATGTACTTTTAAGTATTGAGGAGCCACATCAGATTTTTAAAATCTGATCTCACCATTATTTTGCAAAAAAAATGTGAGCAGCTTTCAGAACGTAGCAGTCATTGTCTATGAAAAAGTTTTTCACGATAATGTTGCCTACTAAAGGATATTTTCCAGTATTGAAGGAGTTGGCATGAATGTGGGTAGTAACTAGTGACACACGTTTTTAAAACTATCGATCCTGGCCCCGATTCTGTTGTTCACAAACTAAATTAAATTTAAGTTCAGTGCATTTTTTTCTTTTTATTTCATTAAGAAAAGGACAGAAGATAAATATTAGTTTAGTCCTGTCAAATTAGTCAGCGCCTGACGTAAATTGACGTATTTTAGTAGCCAATTTTTTAATCTCGTCTAATTTGTCTATGGATTATCTAATTTGACAGGACTAAATTAATATTTTATCTTCTGTCCTTTTCGTAATGAAATAGAAAGAAAAAGATGCACTGAACTTAAATTTAGTTTAGTTTGTGAACAACAGAATCGGGGCCCCTATCAAACATACAACACATTTTGACACATAGCACTCCATCTCAATTAAGAAATAAAACTCAATTTCTTTTTACCCGACTACGGCGAAGAAGCAAAAAGGACGGTTATGATTTTGACCGGTATGTATGTACGTATGTAATTACATCTGTTCCCTCGCTACTTGTCATAATTTGACAAACCAGGTATCGTTGGAAGCGTCTTGATCGTCCGCTGGTCATAGGCTATGTGACGTCATATTAAATTGGATATGGCGCCCTCTAGCGGACATAAAGTCATGACCTAAAAAATTTTTTTTTATCATTTCGTGTTGGGTATCAAATAAAAGGGCTTAAATTAGCACATTTCAAATATATATGTATTGTCAGCTGTTGCTCACGACTTTGCTTGCATACACCCGATAATTAGGAATAATTTGTATAAAATCACGCCTCAAATTTGAGCCAAGGGCAGTGGGATTGTCCGAAAGGGATACCGCTGCCCCGGAACATAAAGGGCTAAGGAAGGAACACGGGTGGGTTTTAGTCAGTAAGAGTCTGACACTACCTTCTGCTCCATCCAGAGCGGGAGGGGTCATTTGATGATATCCCATCCTCAAAAAAAAAAAAAAAAAAAGATTTCCGCCAAACATATTTATGTATACAGGGTTATTTGTAAAACACCAGCAACCTCTTAAGAGGTCATTGTGCTCATCATTATGAACAACTTTTACTATAGGACCAAACCTGAAATCGCGAAAAAAAAAATCAGTTGTTCGTGTAACTCGTCAAAATGTAGCGAACAACTGATTGTTTTTTCGCGATTTCAAAGTAATATTTTGTAAAAGGCGATGAGCTTGACGCATTATAAACAGACCCACTAAAAAGCGAGAAATAAAAACTTTTTAACAAAAAAAAAACCGACTTCCATAAAAAAACACTACAAAGTGAAAAATAACTTTAATTTCGGAAGTCGGTGGCAATAAACTAAATACAGATCCAAAGACACCGACTTCCGAAATTAAAGTTATTTTTCACTTTGTAGTGTTTTTTTATGGAAGTCGGTTTTTAGCCTTTTCAGTTGTCGGATTTTAGTTTTCCATTTTACACATGAATCTTAGAAATTAGAACTATGTTGGATCTTTACTAAAAAAACATTATTTTATTAAATAATCCAGAGAATTCTGTGGAAAACTAAATATCAAATATCTGCGAATAATTTTCCATCCATAGTTCGTCAAATTCACAGTGGTGATTTTGAAAGTGGGGTGGTGGACAACAAATTGTATCGGAACGAAACATAGAGTATATTGTTGGCAACATTGATCTTCAGATTTGTGTGTGCCGGCATCGCACGTGAACGTGTCGCAAAAATCTCAATAAATTAGTGAAATCACCATGTCGGACGAATATTTCTATGGTAAGTCATAATCTTAATACTATTGCGCTTAGTTTAATGGTTTTATTTGCATGTTTCGCATTGTACTTTGTTCTGAACTATGATTATAACATTAGCGTTAGCTTTGACACCCGGCTCTCGCCATTTTATTTCACAATATTATGTGGATATCGGTTTCAATTGCTGTCTGTCGTGTTATCATAAAGTTTCATTCGTTGGCGCTCGTTGCAGGTTATAAATTTTACGTATTTTATGTTTTTAACCGACTTGCCGCCATTTTTGATTAAGGAAACGTAATGGCTAATTTCTTCTATCAGTTCGTAATGGCGTTTCTGTTCTGAGCAACGAATTAATTCTACATCCCACGCGAGTTGAGTGCTATTGATTTTTTGTTAACGCGTGTTGAGATTGAAATGTGCGAAGTCAGTGGTGGTTGGGCGCGCAATTTGAATGCGCGGCGTCCAAGCCGCGACAGTTTACATGCCATTGAGTCGCCAAGCATTTGCAAAATTGCTAACTCAGTCATTTCAAAGCTCGCAACAAGCACATCAGCACCGCTGTTGTTTATGTCGGCACCGCGATGTTAGCGTTTTGAGGTTATGATGACAGAATTAACACGAGTTCGTAAGATGCGGTTGCCTGCTGAGAGGCCGCCATGTCTCACGACATGCCATCCCGATTGGATGAGTTTCGTCAAACGTGTTGACAAGGTTGGTGAATGTTTCAGGTGTAACTCTGTCGGCGTCACATCAGTCCGAGACATGGGACCCCGAGGCGAAGGCGGAGTACCCGCGCAGCAACAAGCTGCTCATACGTCAAGCACTATTGGGTCCAGATGCCAAGGCTGACGAACTCAATGTTGTTCAGGTATGTTTTATGAAACGTTGATTGAATAATAAGGTATGATGCAAAAAAATATGTGATCCATTGGCCATCTCTTACAATCAAAGACTTGCATCAAATGTGAACAGTGTTGTGTTACCATCACAGTTTAAGTTCAATAAAATGTTACTATATAAGTATTCAATTTATTGCCTGTTTATAATAATTTGGCATAAAATTTTACTGTATTACCCCATTAACAGGTATATATGGTAATTTACACTATCTATTGTTAAGCTGCAGATAGTGTTTAATGAGTACTGATAAAATATAATAACTTTTAATAATAATAAGTTTTTATTGATTCATAAACAAGTGTTGCAATATTTAGGTATGACACTGGATCCCGCACTAGGATACACTGTGTCACAGGATCTAGTTCAACAGATAATATGAATTACTTAAGATATGTTAACAAACGGTTTCATTAGATACAATTAATTAAACTTAGGACTAAAATACTAACTGTGTGTGTATGCATGTGCTGAGTGTTAGTGTGTATATGATGATGAATACTATATTAGTTGAATGGTATGACTCATTCAGCTATTATTTTCTGTCAGTCCTATCTCTATTGACTATCAATCATGTAGTTGTAGCTTACCAATCAATGCAGCTTCCTTAATGTGACCTTTGTTCTATGTGCAGGTCGAAACCATGTCACTGCAGGAGACTGTCAAGATCCCAGTGGCTGTACTGAAGGCGGGAGAGACAAGACATGCACGTCTTGACATTGAATTCCCAGATGCCCCTGTCACATTTACTCTTATTCAGGTAATATTTTAAAGATATATGTTACTACAGTTTATTTTGAACTGATATTAGCATTCAAATTGTTTCTAAGGAAAAGATTGGGATTATTTAACTTGTTATTAGTTTAAAGTGAGTCATTGTTACTCCGCTTTATACTCATGGTGACTGGGTTATTTCTGAACAATAATTAGTTACCACATTTATGTACAGTCTGCTAAGGAGATAAGTATGCAGGGTCATCGAATATAGTTGAAGTTTACTAAGAAACCGATCAATGTTTTCGAATGAAATTTAATTTGATAAATTAACTGTTTGTTTTCTATTAATTTAATTACATTTTATTTGAAAACACCAATTGGTTTCTTACTAAACTTCAACTATATTCGACAACCCTGAATACTTATCTCCTTTGCTGACTGTACCTACAGTGTTTTGTGAGGTATCTGTGAGATAATTCAATTTATCTGCATTGTACTTTCAATGAGACTGATATGATGATAAAAACAACCATTGGTTATTTGATGGGCGCGCGACGTCGTTTTGATTGTTGCACCGCCTGCTTGTGATTGCTTGAGGCATTTGTCTGATCTATTAAAGACAACAATTTAAACTAATGTGAACAATGATGCATAAACTTAACATAGCATTGTCTTGTACAGGGATCAGGGCCAGTGCATTTGATTGGCCAGCACCTCCTAGGTGCCCTTGTGGAGGAGTTTGAAGATATGGAGGAGATGGAGGAGGAGATGTTAGATGAAGAGGAAGGAGATGATTCTCAATTTAAGGTATGTACAATACACTGACACTTGCAAAAGATTTTAAAGACCACTTTACATTCCTTAGGGCTATCTCATATTGTTGTGCAAGCTGGATGCCAATAATTAACTGATTCAAAATTATGCAAGTGATAAAGTAGATTGCTGAATTTACAGGAAGATGAGAATAAAAGGAAAGCATCAGCAGGCAAGCGCAAGACTAATGAGGTACTGAAAACCTTCAACTAATATCAAATTACAAAGTGACTGGTTCTGTACACGCTCTACAGAGGGAAAAGGACCTGTGGCCCAGTTCTGTTAAACAATGACAGTTCATGTAAGATTGTAACAAACACTTTGGGCTATACACTAAGTTACATTTCACTGTCATTTTTCATACAACTGGGCTTGTACACTGGTGTCGAAATTGTATTTTCAAGAAAAAGTCATGATAATTGGCTGTTGGTTTTCTGTATACTCATTCAGTAAAATAACCTTTACCTTCTGATAGCTGGATTACACACTTTGATTATCAAAAAAGGCCACCTTGTGTTGTGAACATAAATTATGTAGGGATCCTGCCCATTGTGCTAACTAGCTTCATCTTTCTGACTGACCAATCCCTTGACAATTCAAAAGTGCCTGTAATTGGTTTATTTGAAATAAATGCTTTGAGTTTGAGTGCATCCTGTGTTCTAGGTGGCCTTTTTTTGCATAACCATTATTCATTTTTCGATTGGGTTGCATATTTTGCAATTGATTTTACACAAGTAAATATAATAATTTGTTATTATTACAGGATGAGGATGACGAAGAGGGAGAGCCTAAAGGCAAAAAGTCGAAAATGTCAAACAACGCTAAAGGCAAGGCTCCGTCGCCCAAGAAGAACGCCAAGAAGTGAACCGCCTGCCGCGCCCGCCCCGCCGACACGCGCCCGCTCGATCGCTGACGCGCCGCACGCGCGCCCTAAACAAGAGTCAGACAGACCAATTCCATTTAAGACTGACTGCATCCTCGATCACTAAACTTTAGGTATACTTTACCTAGCGTAATTATTAGAGATATTTCGTTGACGTTAGCACCATATGCCAGTAGTTGGCAGTGCGGCGCGGCGGCGAGCGGACGGGCGTGGCCGGCGGCCGGCGTATCTCTTAGTTGTATGACATAGTGTGGTAATTCAGTCTAGGTTAACATTGTATCGACTCGAGTGTGCCTGGGTGAGTGGAAGTGTGAGTATTTGTTTGTGATAGTTACTTATTGGTCGAGGTATCTGCAAACTTATCGATCCGATCCGAGTGGTTACCGACGGTCGAGTGTGATTTCTTCACTTAGTTTTTTTTTATTTTTTTCTAAACTAAATTTCCATTCCTTACTGTGGTATAGTGTTATGGATGTCAAATTTAATATTAAATAAGTCTTAAATTCACAGATGTATTTTTAAGTTAAGACATAATTAAGCATAATCAGTGTACTTTTAAGACATTGATCATTTTGTATGGAGTAGCTACTGGTTGAAATGTAATTGAATTTGCTAACGATTTCTCATTTCAGAATGAAAACTGATAATCTATTATAGTTTGTTTGTACATATACATTATAAAAGCATAAGAAAGGTAACAATAAAAGCATTTCTAAACATTCTCATATCTTTTATTTCTCTCCACAGAAGATACCTGTATGAGTTTGTTCCTTACCTCTTGAAATCATCCAGTCCACATCAGTAATATGATGTTTTATTAGCAGACCAAGTAACATAATGTCTTCATTGCCTACTAAATCAGTTTTTATCTAACAATGCCTGTAATATTCTATTTCGTTCCCGTTGTATGTTGTTTGACTCTTCCACAGCCCGCACCAAACTTTCAAATTGGTCATTGTCTGTCCTGTCCTGCACTTGTTGCATCACTCTCTTTATTTCAGTTAGTGTCATTTCATCCAAGTTCACACCATGGCTGCATGTACCCGTTACTGTGGGTTCATCAAATATTTTTTCAAAATATGAATAATATGGCCAGTTGTTAATTTTTCCAGTTTCTTTCTTTTTCTCAGCAAGTCTGATGTAAGTTTGTTTCAAGTTGCGGAATTTTCTATCACATTCTTCTGAAGACAGGCCTATTTTTGGAGCAATCAATCTCCATACATTTTTCTTTTTGACTAGAGGATCCCTAAATCGTTCCATGTTGTCTAAATAAAATGTTAAAAGCTGCTTGACATAATCATCTTGCGATTTGTATGTTATGTTAGGTGGTCCATTGGAGCTTGTATAGCTAGTTGGTCCACTGTATATTCCTTCAAAGTCTTGATAGTAGTGCCACTTTGTTATACATCTTCCTGTATCTGCTCTCATTTTTAATCTAATATAAGTTTGTTTTAAATTCCTGAACTTTTTGTCACAGTCTGTGGGGCGCTCACCTACTGAAGCCGATATCTCTTTCCACAACTCTTTCTTTTGGTATCTCGGATTTTTAAACTTTTCCGCTATTTGCTTGTACTCTTCTATTAGCAACCTAGTTTTATTTTTGTCCCAGGGACCTATACTTGGATTGTAATTGTAAAATATTCTCTCAAAATAATTATGGTATTGCCACTTGATTGGTTTTCCAGTTTCCCTACTCTTTTCTTTCCAATTAAAGTATGCTCTTTTTAAATTCTTGAATTTATGGTAACAATTGTACTCTGTTGTCCCTAACTGTGATGCTATCTCCCTCCAAACATCTTTTTGCAAGCAGTCTGGACTTCGGAACTTGTTCAAGTTCTCTATGTAAAGACTGAGCAATCTTCTAACTTTGTGCTCCTCCCATGGCTCTAACACAGACGGTGGAAGTGATTTGCATTCTTTGAATACCTCTTCACAGGTGTTGTAATGTACCCATTTGATCTCTTTGCCCAATCTTTTCTTTTTCAGGAGTCTTATGTAAGTTCTCCTCAGATTTCTATATTTTTTACTACATTCATCAGAACTCGTTCCCAAGTGCACAGCAATTTCTTCCCATAGGGATTTGTCTTTTGTTACGTTTTTAAATCTGCTATCCAAGCACAATGTAAGTAACAGTTTTATTTTGGTCCTATCCCAAAAGTTGTCACCATCCTTGGCCTTTATTACTTCCTTTTCACTATTTTCAGAAATATTTTCTTGGGCAGCTACAGGTGTCTCGTTAATTTGTATATATTGTCTGTTGTCTCCCGTATCCACGATAAATCTCGCCTCCTGCCCTGTAACTGATGAAAACAAATATATTCCAGTTCACTAGAACCAGCTATTTATTTATAATAGGTAGGTACACCAATAGCACATAGATACATAACTACATTTAATAATTGTTTGGGAACAAAACTTATTCACATTCATTATTTATTTGCTTTACTTACTTTGTGGATTCTGAATGGTGAAGTTATTGCTACTGAATATGACATTACTTTGATCTTCCCTGAGGACAAACCAATAACTTTGATTGTGGGGATTATTAATATCCATATTACGAGAAGTTAAAAAGTGATAAAATACAGCAATATCAGGATTTTAGATTGTAAACAATCAAGTATTAAGCGCTTTCGAGCACGACAAGCACTGAATTGTATGGAATGAAAGTATCTTTCTTTTCTGTGGACAAAAATAAGCACAGATTAATAATACGCAGAATCAGCAAGATAAAAACTCAGAGGCTAAAAATAAGTATCAAAAATAGTGTAGTGACTGGTGATTGAAATTGAGGTCTATGGTCAAATAGAAAATTATGAAAATTGGTGCTAGTAATTCTGAAAATTGGTGTTAGCTCTAGCATGGGATTAGTATTACCTCGACTCGATTGTTGTACTACAAAATCTAGAAATAGATGTAAAATCTCTAAAAATGGACATAGCAGCCACCAACGCCATACAATATAATAGCAGACGCGAAAAAAATGTCTACTATGAGTAGTTATGACTGATTAATCAATGTGGAGATGACAATACAAAAATAAATGAAAACACTAACAATACTAATGCTTATGAGTATAATAATAATCATTTATTTGCCAAAAAACATGGTATACAAAGTGATAATGAAATAACCCAAAACCTCGGACACCCCAACCGATTTTTATATTAAGAAATTGATATGACGTATAATTATTTATTATCAAAAATTATAGTAAAAGATATTTGTTAATGTTGTTGTCGAATGTCGCGCTACTTCTTACTGATTTGTAGTTCTATCACCGCCGGTGCGCTTCCCGGCCTTGGCGCCAGCTCTAGCACCCCCTCTCCTCACCCTCGCCCGCGCTGTTTGTTTTCATTGCGTTGGACAGTAGCGTACAGCGTCGTTAAAAAATATTAGACACAAATAATTATTTTTTGGAAAAAAATAACGCATATTAAAAATTATTGTATTCGATTTTGCTGCCGATTCTAAACAAACTAGTTTCAGGTTTTGGGGTATTTCATTAACACATTGTATAAGATGGAACTATCAAATAAATCCTACCGTTGAAATTAAAAAAGCGATTTTTTCTAACGTGCCTCCACACCACTCAGCTCACAGACACGCTCGACCATGGACATAATTACGAGTTGTGTAAACTCGATTTAAACAATATCAGTAATATGAAAACGCGATCTCAAAATTCAGTGGTTTTTTATTTGACAAAACAAATTAACAACACTATCAACAAGATAGTTTCTATGGTGACACACATTGCACTCAAAGAAGTTTGCATACTTAAATTATATTACAGGTCGCATGCATTAACTTTAACACCTTCTCTCAATGTAGTCCCATAATATCCACAAGCTTACGAAGCCTAGGTCTGGGCAACGGCTTGGTGAGAAGATCCGCTAATTGAAGCTCGCTTGTAACCTTCTTTATTAGCAGCTCTCCATTAGTCACAAGCTCTCTTACGAAGAAGTGACGTGTACGGATGTGTTTGGTGCGTCGGTGAAACTCTGGATTCTCAGCTAACTTTATTGCTGCTTCGTTATCCACTAGTAACGTAGGAAGACCCTTAAGTTGTACGAGACTTCCTATGAGCCGAGTCAACCATACACATTCTCTGGCAGCTTCGCTTGCAGCAATTACTTCAGCTTCCGTTGTCGAAATAGCGACACTTTGCTGCCTCTGACTCATCCAGGAGACTGGTCCTCCGGCATACAGGCAAAGTACTCCAGAAGTCGATCTTCCAGTTCCAATATCGCCTGCGTGGTCAGCATCACTGTATGATTCTATAATTCCAATTTTATAGTTCTTTTTATACATAATGCTGAGATCAATTGTGTACTGTAGGTATCTCATGATACGTTTTACTCTAACACAATCCGCTTGAGTCGGTTTCTCCAGACTCCTTGACACTACACTGACTGCGTATGCAATATCAGGTCTTGTTCCGACCATTACATATGCAAGTGCTCCAACTACTTGCCTGTAGTTTTTCAGAACGTACTCATCGTTCTCGTTTTGTGAGACTATATTCTCCTTGGTTATTGGTGTAGTCACAGGTTTGCAGTCCTGCATTCCAAACCCGTTCAAAACTTTCTTAATGTAAGATGTTTGATGTATTACTACTCCAATACCTTCTCTGGTTGAAATCTCTATACCTAGAAAATAGGTAGCTGGTTTGGTTGTAATCTTGAACCTTTCTTTCAACTCTTCAATAAATTCATCAATGAGTTCTTGATCTGTTCCAGCTACTAGCCCATCATCAACGTAGAGAACTACAATCAGTTTCCGGTGGCCTTTCTCTCTTACAAATAAACAGGTATCGGCTTCACTGACTTTAAAGCCCGCTTCTTTGAAGAAATTAAGAATTCTCTGATTCCAACATCTCGGGGCTTGCTTTAACCCATAAAGACTTTTCTTCAGTAAGCACACCCTCCCAGAACCATCATCATAGCCTTCGGGTTGCTTAACATAAATTTCTTCTTCCGAGAGCGTTCCATATAAAAATGCCGTCGATACGTCAAATTGACACATCTTCATACCTTCGCTTGCTGCGATGCTAATCACAGTTCGAACCGTGGTCATTTTCGCAACAGGACTGAAAGTCTGATCATAGTCTTCTCCTTTCTTCTGGCGAAAAACCTTAGCAACTAGTCTTGCTTTGTATTTGTCGACTGATCCATCAGCATTCAGCTTCACGCGAAAAATCCATTTACATGGTATTGTTTTTCTGTTTTTTGGTAACTTTTTAAGAACCCACGTTTCATTCTCGTTGAGAGAATTTATCTCGCTGTCCGTTGCTTTCTTCCAAAGTTCACTTTCGTTACAGGAGACTGCGTCTTTGTAACATGTTGGTTCGAAAAATCCATTTGTAACCATGACATAATCATTGAACCTAGCCGGACGTTTGATCAATGATCGATCTCGCAGTATTCGATCACTCTGTGCGTTAATCAATTCCTCAAGATTATCTTCATCTTCATTAACGTCATCATTTCCAACCATCTGCTCCAAATCATCATTATCAACATCGTCATTTTCTCCCCTTGGTTCAATTGATTCTTCCTGAGTCGATACAGCATCATCGAAATTGTCTTCTTCAATAACAGGTGTATGAATATCCAATTGACTATTCATTTCATTATCGATCGTTACAACTTGATTATTTATCGTAGCAGGTGTCACTACTTCGTCATACTCCCTTCGTACCTGAACGGGAATTTCCACTTCTGTGACATCCTCATCTGGCTCTTAGAATTTCGTTTCCAATGGCTTTTCATCAAAAATGATATCTCTTGACCTGACTATGTGATTGGATTCCTTGTTCCATAGTCTATAACCGTCATCATTATCATATCCAACCAGTACGCATCTCGTAGCTTTCTTATGCAATTTCTTCCTTTTTTGTTTAGGAACATGTGCATAGCAAACCGAGCCAATAATTCTCAGGTGCTTTATCCGTGGTTTCTTCCTAAACCAAAGCTCAAACGGAGTCTTGTGTTCCACGGAAGTTGGTCCTGTTCTATTTAACACATAAACAGCTGTCTGTACCAACTCCGCCCACAACTTTTGAGGCAACTCTTCATGAGCATGCATCATACTTCTAGCTGACTCTACGATCGTACGGTTTTCTCTTTCGCTACACCCATTCTGTTCAGGCGTAAACGGCATTATTAGTCTTTGGTGTATTCCGTATTTCGTTAATTCTTTCCGAACTAGTTCATTGTCGAACTCTCCACCGTTATCACTAAGGAATTCTTTGATGGTGTGTCCTGCTACTCTAGCTTCTGCAAGCATTTGCTTCAGCTTTTCAGGTACTTCAGATTTTGTCTTCATAAAGTACACGTAGCGAAATCGAGTGTGTTCATCTTTAAAAAGGACGAAATACCGAAACTTCGAGACTGAAAACGGGAAAGGACCGCAAACATCCGAATGTATGCGTTCTCCAGGCATTTTAGCTTTTTCTCTACTACCAAACTTTTGTCTGTGAGTTTTTCCGAAAATACAGCCTTCGCACAATATGCCATTATCCTTTGTCTTTATATTCAACTCTCGTTCTATAAGACCTTTCACATGCCTTTTATCTTGGTGGCCCATGCGTTCATGGTAAAGCTGCAAGGTATCTACCGCATTAATCGATGCGGCTACCTTCGGTTTAATTGCTACACAATTCAGCTTATATAGCCCACCATATCTTGTTCTGGTTCCAGTCACGGCGACTATTCCATTCACCTTAATAGAACACGTAGTTACTCGTGACTCAAATACACTGTTTGTATTCTTATCCTGTGTCGCTAGCACTGAAAAAAGATTCTTGCTAATACAAGGAACAAGCCAGACATCACTGAGGAAAAATTCCTTTCCAACATTAGGGTTAATTCTAATTGTCCCTTTTCCTAAGGCTTCTATTACATTTCCATCAGCCGTAGTAACTGTGTGAGGTTTACTGAAGTGCTCGAAATTTTCAAATAAATCTCTTCTCATCGTAACATGGTGAGTAGCTCCGTTATCAACAAACCATCCTTCACGATCTTGGGTGCATTCAGTCAGATTCAGTAGTACCATCATATTGGTGCTATCACTACTATTCCTTCTCTCTTCCTTACACGTTTTATTTGGACAATCTTTCCTAAAGTGACCAACCTCTTTACAGATATGACATCTGAACTTGGTTACTTTTTTATTCCCTGATGTCTGTTCCTTCTGTTTCTCGACACCTTTCTTACTTGTTTTTGTGAGAAGCGCTTCACTAGACATGCCTTCCTTGCTTCCTATCAGCACTTTTTCATGCGCACAAAGTTGGCTGGTGATATTCTCAACAGTTCTGTCTTTCTTGGACATCAACATCCAACTCGACTTAAATGAAAAATAACTTTCTGGCAGTGTATCTAAAATCTTGCAAATTAAAAGTATTTCTGGTAATTGCTTACTTTCTTCAGCTTTTAATAATTCCTGATTTAGTTTGTGCCACATATTTTTCAATTTTAATACATGAGTTGCCATGTCATCAGCAGTATCCTTTTGAAATTTAAAGAACTCCATACATACTTCATACAACTTGTCTTCATTGACACCGTCATAGAGTCTATGCAGTTCATCCCATACGTCCTTAGGATGAGAGAATCGAATCACCTTGTCTAAGATTTCATCTGATATGTTGTTCGTAACCAGCAGTAACGCCGTACTCTCCAGCCTAACATACTCCGATAACTTTTTCTTATACTCCATCAAAGCCACTGCGGAAGCAACACCAGCACCAGCATCACCTCCCTCAGCTACAGGCTTATTCGGTTTATGAGTTTTTCCCTGAATAATGTCCAAAAGTCCGTCCATGCCCCGTAACAGAGCAGACATACGGTACTTCCATTGTATCCAGTTATTTCCATCAAGCTTACATATTTGTATTTTACTTAGCTCCATGCTTAGTTAGTTTCCAACAAATATTTATGTGAAAATAAAGGGGCCCATAACCAATTACGAGTTGTGTAAACTCGATTTAAACAATATCAGTAATATGAAAACGCGATCTCAAAATTCAGTGGTTTTTTATTTGACAAAACAAATTAACAACACTATCAACAAGATAGTTTCTATGGTGACACACATTGCACTCAAAGAAGTTTGCATACTTAAATTATATTACAGGTCGCATGCATTAACTTTAACAGACATTTCTAGTGTTGAGTACACAGCCGGATGCTTTGAGTTATTGTCGATTATAATCAATTATAATCCATAAGTGTCCATTAATAGCCTTGCAATGGATGTTAACCCTGGTATTAATGTATTGTTAAAAAAATAAATGCTTTTTTTTGTTTCATTGTAAAATCTGTGGTGAACATAAATTTATTTATGTGTTTTTTTCGTGTAAAAATAGATCGGAAACATCTAGTAAACAAAAGGATAACCTTACTTTCCATCTATAAGTATTATTTTGTCCTAATAATAACATAAAATGCAATAAATTTGCAAAAAACCAAAAAATGTTGTCGGTCAATGAATGTTGCCACTAAATTGTACAAGACCTAATTCAGTGTAATTTTTAAAGTTGTAATTTATAAATATTGACAATTATTTCAAACTTCTATTTCGCATTTGTTATTCTTATTACTGTTTACAACTTATTTTGTTACTTTATAAGATTTTTTTACTAAAGCCTTTAAAAAATTGCTATTTACTATCAAATAATTGATTAATGATATCAAACTTATGTTCCACAAATCTCTTACAATTTTCTCATATCGTTATTCTTCATTACTATAAAATATTTACGGGTCAAGTTATCACGAAACTACGCAATTTTTATATTTAAAAACAGGCCACACTGTAGCAAAATGAGGGCTGTGACTGCATAGAAACAAATATCGATATCGACTTTATGAGTATGTTATTCCAGGGACTGAAAGCGGTTACGGTTAAAGGTTAAGATACCTCAAAAATATAACGGTACCGATTCAAAATAGAGGTTGAGCTATACCGGTACCCATATAAATAAAGGTTAGGATAAATTGTTATTTAACCGTTATACGATTTCGGTACCGAAAAACATGGTGACGGCGCGGCGCGGGTGCACGGGGGTGTCTACAACAACTTGCTGCAACTTGACCTTATGTTTGTTGTACTAGTGGTAGGCAGTTAGCGCGTGAAGGACATGGAGTGATTTAACAATCGCTAACGACAGAAACAGACAGAGTGGCGAGGCGGTGTGTCAAAGAAACCCTTATTTAAAAAGGTTAAGGTATTGGTACTGATATTATTAAAAAGGTTATGTTACTTCTACTGAAATATACCGGTATGAATTTCGTACCTTAAAATACGGCTACTTTAAAAAATAACGATATCGTTATATTTCGGTTATCGTTATTTAACAGTATGACGTCATACCCAAATTTAAAGGTACCTTTATTTTTGGGTAATTCAGTCCCTGTGTTATTCTATTAATTTTTCAGATTTCCAAAAGATGCAATGACTCGGGATGTTTGGATTTGGGCTTGAGCAAATCATGTTTCGTGGACTCCTAAACGTACTAGTACAATTTGCTCACAGCATTTTGAAGCTTCATGTTCTAGAATACATTCTAATATCAAGAGACTCCGTGCTGCTACTGAGAAATTCCTAATAAGAAAATCAATAACACTGCCCGACCCGGGTATTGAACTCAGAACGTCGTGTTCAGCATTCATCCTTGCGAACACTAGACCATCGAGGCAGCGATGATATTCTGTGAAAATCTTACCGTGAAAACTCAGGTAAAGTGAGCGTGGAGTGAGCTGTCAATAGTGTCAATTCTTAAATAAAACAAACTCACTTCACATAAGTTTTCATGGTGAGATTTTTACAGAATCGACCGGCAGTTCTTGTACCGTGGCAATGAATCCTTATAGACTAACTTTAAAATCTAAATCCTATGTTACCTATTTAAAAAGAATTGATCTGCATTGAAGATCAATTTGATAAGTAAATATGAAAAAACAATTAAATAAAGAGCCTTTTTTATCACAACTATTGGCTGAACTCATCGACAACAAAATATCGATAGTGTCAAGAACTTTCATCGCTTACACAAAAATGACGTCATGCCGTATCCTGACAGGGCGTCTCTGTGTGAGTTAGTACATGTGTGCGTATAGTTTATGCTTGTGTTCGATAATTTTTTTGGGTGCGTGAGTAACAACGCGATCGAAAATGCATTAGTGTGTTATCACTATTTGTGTGCGTTGCCTCGTCCCCCGCGATGAAAGTGACAGACTTATTCGCATAGATATTAGTGCTCGTTGCGTCTCCGGTTGGTTTAATGCTCTAAGACGCAGTGCGATTCAATGTATTGTTATTCTTTTTATTTATTTTCACTTTTTGTATGTGAAAAAGTGTTAATAATAAAATAAATACACATTTTTCGGGAAATTCAGTCTTGTTAATTTAGAGGTCCAATACTATAAAAATCATAATTTCTATTGACACATCGCTTTGTGATTTAACCATCTACATTATTTACTTGATTTAACAAAAAATATTTGCCCTAATTTTATATTTAGTGACTGGGCAACTAGAGGTATTAGGATAAGTAGGGAAAGACTGTTCGAGCTGTATGGCCTTAAGCCTTACATCAATACTGAAACTTTCAGCAAGTATGTTAGTACATATTCCAAAATCTTTAGAAATACCTGCAAAATAGCCAAAGCCATGTACAGACGCCAGCAGGTCAACCTACCCCAATCTGTCAAATTTCTTTGATAGATTTTCAACTTTAGCGCAAAGAAATAAGGTTCTTATTCAATTGGGAAAATCTGACAGATTGTGGTAGCTTGATGTGCTGGCCTCTGTACATTAGTAACAAAATAAAATCAGCAGAAAATAAAATAAAAACAGTTTGGAAAATCATAAATAACGAAACTAGTAGGAATAAAAAACGGAACACTGATTACACATTGGAGACTTCACGTGGTGCCATAAGCTCTAACTTAGAAGTAGCTCAAGAATTTGTAAATTTCTTTACTAATATACCATTAAAAACGACGAAAGCTTTAAATTCCTCATCCGACGTATCAATTGATTTATTAAGAGCTAACGTTCCAGGCTGCCCGGTTGAATTTAAATTTAAACATATAAACCCCATAATAGTTATTAAAGCATTTCGACAAATCAAAATTAAATTGACCGAAGATCTATGGGGAATGTCTATTAAAGTTTGTACATCCATAATCGAGACTGTAGCACCATACTTAGCTTTAATATTTAATATGTGTGTAGATCAAGGAGTCTTCCCAGATTTAATGAAATACAGTAAGGTTATTCCACTTTTTAAATCTGGGGACAGTAAAGACACTAATAATTATAGACCAGTATCCGTGTTGCCGGTATTCAGCAAGGTATTCGAAAAGGTAATGCTCAATCAAATGCTTAATCATTTCAACAAAAACAAAATCTTACACGATCAGCAATATGGTTTCACCAAAGGACGTTGTACGACTGACGCCGGTGTCACCTTATTAACACACATATTTACAGCGTGGGAGGAGGCCCAAGATGCCATAAGAATCTTTTGTGACCTCTCTAAGGCATTTGACTGCGTTAACCATGACACCTTGCTCTTAAAACTTAAGCATTACGGATTAGGTAAACTTGCGCTCAGTTTAGTAAAATCGTATTTAAATGATAGACAACAAAAAGTGCAAATAAATGGTGTCAATTCACTTGGTCTAAAAGTAGAAATGGGTGTTCCACAAGGCTCGATATTAGGTCCTTTCCTCTTTTTAGTATACATTAATGATTTACCCCATTTATTAAAAAAACAACCACAAATGGTGTTATTTGCTGATGATACTTCATTAATTTTTAAGATAAGTAGACGTGCTCCAAATCTTGACGACGTAAATAACGCCCTACTGCAGGTGCATAATTGGTTCACTGCTAATAATTTAGTATTAAATGGGAAAAAAACTAAATGCATACGATTTTCTTTACCGAATGTTAAAAGTAGTGATTGTGACATAGTATTGAATAAAGAGATACTAGAATTCGTCGATAAAACTGTTTTCCTGGGGATCACGCTCGACTCAAGGCTGCAATGGGGTCCTCATTTAACATCTCTTGCAGGACGGCTTAGTTCAGCAGCATATGCTGTAAGAAAAATCCGTCAATTTACTAATGTAGATACCGCGAGGCTAGTCTATTTCAGTTACTTTCATAGTATCATGTCTTACGGTATTTTATTATGGGGATGGGCTGCAGATATCGAGTCTATTTTTATTCTGCAGAAAAGAGCCATCAGAGCAATATATGGCCTCCGCAAGCGCGATTCTCTAAGGGAACTGTTTAAAGACATTAATATCATGACAGTACAGAACAGACAGAAGGATCAGACTGGCAACACCAGCGCTGTTTACATGACCCTTGTATTTAAAATTAATAATTAATTGAAATAATAAACTAAGTTATGTGTAGAGTTGTGGAAGTGCATGTGTGGACAACAATCGCCAAGCTAGATTGTTTGTGACAATTGACGTTCAGTGAAATTAGTGAACTCTCTAATACGACGAAGTTCCATTGAAACCTATTTTAGTGCTGAACAATAACAAAATATATACAGTGCTCTCAGGATCTTTGCCAACGGCGTTTGAAAACAGTAATCTTAGTAAAAAAAAGTGTTTTTGTTCAATATTTGATATTTGTATTAACTTTGAATCTACAGTAGAAAACGTTACGAAAAATATTCAAAAATTAAACTTTGGACTCTATACGACTACTAGCGCCACAGACACTTGTGACGAGTAGACGAACTACGCAGTTACTACTAGCGCCATTGCTAACTCTAGTGGAGAGTAGAGAAAACGGCTTCTGCATGACAACTAGCGCCAATACTGTCTATTGAAGAGTAGTAAAAGCAGTAGTGTTGCTACATAAAATATTTATTTACGTTCAGTGAAATCAGAAATAACTTTGAATCTACTATCGTTACGAAAAAATATTCAGAAAGTGAACTTTGGACTTTGTACGACTACTAGCGCCACAGACATTTGTGACGAGTGGACGAACTACGCAGTTACTACTGGCGCCATTACTAACTCTAGTGGAGAGTAGAGAAAACGGTTTTTGCATGACAACTAGCGCCAATATTGCCTCTATTGGAGAGTAGTGAAAGCAGTGGTGTTGCCACATAAAATATTTATTTATCATTTGGTAGAAAAACAGAAAAACTAAGTGTAAATTTCATCTACTAATTTAATTAAATAAATAAATATAAAAATAAGAGTTAAAATAAATAATTAAATAAAACAAAGCAACTATAAAATAATGAATTTCCTGGAAAACATCACGTTTCGACGCACGCGCACACGATCAGAGCATAATAATGATGACAGTATAACTACTCGTACTCTGGACTGTACCACAAACAGCATGCCAGACATGTCTGAAGACGAGAACACATCAGACAAAGAAGAGATAGAGAACCTTAAGTCGCAACTAGACAGTGCGCACAAAGAAATAGAAACACTGACCTTGGAAAACAGCAAATTGCGACAAATGAATACGGAGCTAATTAAGAAAAAGGAATTCTATAAAAAAAATACGAACAGTCCAATTAAACAAAAAATAAAAACACCGAATACAACACCAATAACAAACCGAATGAGCACCATGAAAACAAAAGAAACGCAGACGACAGAACATGTACCTAACAATGTTCATGATTCCTCTAAAAAAACCAAAGTTCATTCGCCGGTGAAAAAAAAGCATGGCAAGAATAAAAACAAACAAATACAGAGCAACGCGTCTTTACAATCACCTTTAGAATCACGTAGTGATGATGTTGATACAAAGCACGAAAACGGAAATGCAAAAAATACCAGCTGCCCTGAGAAAATGAAAAGCCCAAAAAAGCGAAAACTACGAATAATCAGCAACTGTAACTATATAAGTGCACTAGAAAATATAGAAAACACCTTCAGCGGCCAGTTTGATTATTGCCATTATGTCTCACCAGGTAGCGGAATAAGAGAATTACTGACAAATATCACTGGCAAAGTCCAAAATCTTTCTATAGACGACTACTGCATGATTATGATCGGAGAGAAAGATTTTAGAAGCTCTGAAGATTACATTGAGCTAGTCAAACAAATGAGGGAATCGTTAAAACAAATTACTCACACAAATGTAATAGTATGTTGTCCCACGTACGTGAGAGGAGCTCTAATTCAGAACTATCGTGTAGAACTATTTAATAATTTACTCTGCCTGGACATGCAGACCCATAATTATGCATATTTCTTTGACACAAACCGTGACCTGTCTTTGGAAATGTTTTCACATCAAACAGGTAAAGTAAACAAACAGGGAACAAAACAGATTTTTGAAAATATTTACGATCGTCTGATCATTGACATAAAAAATTATCCTATTGAAACTGCTCATATTGACACGTCAGACAACAGTGATTTTTTTCGTTTATAATAGTTTAAAGATTCTTCATCAAAACATTGCTGGGCTATTAAATAAATCTGACATACTTACTGTTCACCTGCAAGAATTATCACAGCAGAAAAAAGACATAGATATAATTTGTATCACAGAACACTTCGTAATGGCCGGACATGAGAAATTATTGAATATTACGAACTACAAGTTAGGAGCAATTTATGCAAGACCATCTCAGAAACGAGGAGGAGCATGTATTTTAGTTAAAAGTTGTATTGAATACAGAGAGCTTTTGGATGTCTCTCGTCACTCCATACCTAATGTTATCGAATGTTGCGGCATAGAGCTTACGAACCAAAGTGTAATTATTATTTGTATTTATAGGCCACCAAAGTCAAATAACTTAAATGTTTTTTATGAAAAGTTAGAGATTATTCTAAATAAGCTATGTATCAAATCTGATAAGAAGGTAATTATGTCTGGGGACTTCAATATAGATACGCTCAAAAGAAATAACTTGACACTAGACTTTGAATACTTTCTTTTAGGCTACAATCTTAAATTAGAACTACAACAGCCCACCAGGCTGGCCAGTAATACGTGCTTGGATAATTTTGCACGCAACTGTAAATTAAAATGTAAATCCGAAGTACTGGACTTTGCATTGTCTGATCACACTGCTCAGCTATTAGACGTTAAGGTTATTAAATCATATAAAATAAGTTCATGGCGGATTAAAAAACGCGACCTATCTAGTGAAAATATGACTAGATTCAAAAACTATCTAGAATGTATTTCTTTCTCTGAAATCTACCAAACCGAAAATGCTAATGAAGCATACGATTTTTTTCTAGAGCATTTTCGCATGCTGTATGATCTTTGCTTTCCTTACAAAATAATAACAGTTAAGTCTAATAAGTATATCAAATGGGTCTCAAAGGGTATCCGAGTGTGTAGTAGAAAACAAAGATATTTACTATGGAAATACAGACGAGAACCGTCGAAATGTAACAAAAATAACTTCAGAAATTACTCGCGCAGGTTTCGGAAAATTATAAAATTAACGCAAAGAGCACAAAATAATTATTTAATTAACACCTCAAGCAATAAATCGAAAGCATCATGGCAGGTTATAGATAACAAAACCCGAATCACTGAGCCTATTTCTCAAATTAAAGTTCAAAATACTACCATTACGAATCCGACAGACATTGCAAACGCATTTAACAACTTCTTTATTGACCAGACACAAAATAACATGACGAAACCACCGGACACTACAAAGGAGATGTCCGCTTTTTATATGGACGTTGGTTTTTTATTCCGAGAAAAATCTAACCAGAATCAAACTACACTCAAATAAAAGCTACAAAAATATGGAACTTAGAACCACTAAAATAATATTTTTGGACCCCTCCATTTAAGAGAAAAATTATAAATTATTTAATGTTAATTCATATATTTTATTTGTTGATGGCACCCCAAATGAAACCTCCCACATACTTTGAAAATGTCATAATTGACAGGTGGATTCTATTCATCTGTCAAATATGACAAAAAATGTTGACTGTCAGGTGCTGTCAGGCCTCATCCATCTGATACGTCACACTTTCGCTCGTGCCTTTGTGTTAACCGGTGTTATCGTATAATTTGTGCTTTGCTTTCTTTGATTTTCCGGATTTAGCTGACTTAGCCTTTACACAACGGATTCTTCTACTTTGCACATGATTAGGATACCGATAGCTTACGGACCTTCAAACACAAGGAATAGTCTCGATGAAGTTTCACACAGATTCACTAGAAATCGAAAGAATTCGTAATGCTGACAAAAACACGTGCTTAGCCTTCACCATTACCAACGAAAGTCCCGCCGTATTATTACTAAACACTTTGATTGTCAGTAATGGCAGTAGGCACCATATGTCAATACTGTCAATTTTGACAAGTTTATATTTTTTTAGGGTGTGTTCACTATAATATCCTAGATAAATAGAAAGGTTTGTTCGTTAAAGGAGTAAATTCACACTAAAATAAAAAACGATTTTTCTCAAAATTGGAGGTGTTTAAAAATTTTGGAAATAGTTAGAACCACTAGTTTTTGGGATGTCTATCCAAATATATTTAACTTATCCTGGTTAGAATTATTGAATAATAAAAAACCATTTTTGGACATGTCCTTTGACAAGTAACCCCAACTCAATGTTTATGCAGCCAGTAGTACCACAAGATATTATGAGAGCCATACAATCATTAAAAAATAAAAGTAGCACTGGATATGATGGTATATCTACAAAGGTTGTAAAATTCGTATCTGGCGACATCGCCTTGCATTTGTGTCATATACTTAACATATGTATCTGTACTGGAGTATTTCCTAATAGTTTAAAAACAGTTATAGTAAAGCCACTTTTTAAGAAAAACAGTAAAGAAGATCTAGCAAATTATAGACCAATTGCTTTAATACCCATTTTTTCTAAGGTTATAGAAAAAATAATTTATGACTCGGCTATTAACTTCTTATCCAAATATAATATTTTAAGTGATGAACAAAAGGGCTTCAGAAAAAATAGAGGTATAAATACTGCAGTTTACGATTTGATAAATGTCATATTGCAAAATGTGGATAAAAAAGTACCAGTTTGCGCAATTTTTACGGACATGTCGAGGGCATTTGATTGTGTTGATCACGAAATTCTTCTAAAAAAGCTAGACATTGTAGGCATCAGAGGAAATGTACTTAATCTCTTAAAATCATACATTAACAATCGTGTGCAGCACACAGAAATATCTAGAATATGTCTAAAAACTAAGCGCGAAGAAAAATATTTATCTAAGGCTAGAATTATTAGGTATGGCGTACCACAGGGAAGTGTTCTAGGCCCTTTATTATTTTTGCTGTATATTAATGATTTACCTCGACACATCGAACATCCCATGGTCTTATTTGCTGACGATAGTACTGCCTTGATTAAATGTATTGACAAAAAAACATATGAACATGACATAAATGGCACTCTAATAAACATTATACGCTGGCTTGACCAAAATAATTTAATAATTAATATACCAAAGACTAATGTAATGCATTTTTACCAACGAATTCCACCAGAAGTCTTACATTTACAATATAATGGACAAAAGGTTGGCCAAGTACTAGTTACAAAATTCCTTGGCATTTTGATAGATAGCCAATTAACTTGGAAGCCTCAAGCAGAAGAAGTTTGCAAAAAACTTAATTCGGCTGCGTATGTACTCTTTAACCTGTCTAAAAAAGTAAATATGGCTACAAGGTTAACTGCATACCACGGGTTAGTCGCGTCGATTCTGAGATTCGGCATAATATTTTGGGGAAATTGTAGTCTGAGGGAACAGGTGTTCAAGGCTCAAAAACGCTGTATAAGGGCTATGTGCAATTTATTAGTAACAGATAGCTGCGTACCTGTATTTAAGTCCTTAAAGTTACTAACATTCCCATCACTATATATTTTCGAGGTGGCTGTTTTTGTTAAATCAAATATGCATCTTTTTAATAAAGTGTCCGAAAATAGAAACCGGCCAATCAGGAGACAGTACAAAAATTTGCTAATTGTTAGTAGTTCCGATACTGCCCTATTAAAGAAAAGTATTATATGTATGGGTCCGATCATATATAACAAAATACCAGATTTAATTAAAAATGAGACTCTTCCACTTTTCAAAAAGAAATTGACAGATCTATTAATCAATAAATGTTATTACTCAATTGGCGAATTTCTGACCGATATGAATTTAAATTAATAAAATGACATCTTTGTATTCCTGACTTGTACTTAATCATTTATGTTTTTAATTTAACTGTATTGACCTCGAACTTGAATTTATAATCCCATTTTAGTAAACTTGACATTATGTATTGTATTGGCTATTTTTTCAAATAATATACTGAATTTCATCTTGACATGGTGATCATAAATTAATTTGATTGAATGTGTAAATAACAAAAATATTAATGAGTCTTTATTATTATAAGTAGCTAAACTGTTTGCATGCCTTAGTTAAGGTAGTTAGTATAGGATCATATTTATAAACTTAACATCTGTAACTTGTACCTACTTTCTGTGCAAATAAAGAACTATTCTATTCTATTCTATTCTAGTACCTTGTCAATACATCTATGAAAACATCATGTACGTAAGGAAAAATTTAAATCTTTTCAGTAAAAGAGGTGAAAGACACACCTATGGGACTAGAAATAGGGACCAATTAGTTCAACCAGGTTTCAGATTGGCTAAAGTAGACTCATCCTTCATGGGGTACTGTTTAAAATGTTACAATAAAATACCCCCCCGCATACTCCAACTCAATGAAACGAAATTCAAATTTTGCATAAAACGTACACTATGCAGCCAAGCATATTATAAGTTGGGGGATTACATCGCTGACAAAAATGCTTTGCTGAACGCTGGTCCTGCTCCACAAGGGCGCATAAACTAATTAATTAGCATTCGAAATTATAGTTGGAGCTGCTGAAGATTGAAAAACTATCTTTGCATTGTATAAATTCAATCTCTTAGTATTGTATAATTGCATAGCACACGTGTGAGCACTATGTACCTAAACTATAAAGCTACCATTTACTGGGTACGTCTTTCATTGACTTGAATGTGCCCTGGCAGCTGAGAGTATGTCATGCTCACTCAAATGTCTCGCTGATGGTGGCGTGTGTGTTGGATCATTGGGTTCCCTTCAAAATGGTTGAGCTGAATGGTGCTGATCCATACGTCATGTTCGTGAACGGGCGCCGTCAGTAGGGACTGGTCATCTCTTAGCCGCCACGGCTTATTTTAATTTATGAATTGTTCTTTTTAGTACGGACGCCTTTAACGTGCACGTCTTTCTGCATCGTTCTCACATGCATAATTTCAACATGAATGATGTAATCAAGATTTTTGTAACAATTTTATGATTTAAAAGAGTGTCCGTGGAGTTTCTTGCCCGTTCTTCTCCACAGGGATCTACGCTTTGGAATGGGCAACTAGCTTCATCTTTCTGACTGACCGACCCTTGACAATTCAAAAGTGCCTATAATTGGTTTATTTGAAATAAATGCTTTGAGTTTGAGTTTGAGTCAAAGCGAGCTAAATATGAATAAAAAGAATAATAAGAATCCAGTGTTTCTAGCTAGTAATTAGGCCGAAAATTATTTTTGGCAACAAACAAACAAAAAAAAAACAAACTACAAACGAAAATAAAAAAATCCCAAATAAATGATTAAGAATGAGTACCTACATAAAAAATCTAATTATCAAAAAGCAATGTAAATAGCTGATTAATTTTTTTTAATGGGCCAGATTAGTTTTAAATTGCACATTTATTTACTACAAAGAAAGATGATGAAAATGAAGTCTAATCTGAGTCCTAAGCCTGAAAACCATGAAGGGAAATTTTCAATCACTAAAATAACATTAACAGCAGGGCTTTCATCCATAATTGCTTTAATGGCTAATAACTGCTTTTAATCGATTATTAGCCAAATTATATTAACCGGATTATTATCATTGCCCAACACTAGGCATTTCATTGTTTATTTTATATTAGTCTTTATTGTAAATTATGGTATTACACCTGTGACCGATATACATAGTAGCGCCCTCTGTTGTCGGATGGCGTAAGCAATGTAGGCGTGTCCTTTAGTTTTGCACCATACGACGCTAGAAGCTTCAGCATTTATGAATCAAATATTCGATATTTACTTCCGCTTTTCGACACTAGAGGGACGAATTATGAATGAATCATTGTTGTAATTGTCGCTTCTCGACACCGCAGCAGCACTGTAGTGCATATTGGAATGTTCTCGAAATTTCTAGAAGCCGGAAGTTGATATAAACGGAAGCCATGTCCGCCACTCCGGCCAGACATTTTTATATGTTGTTCAGTTCGCTTCCAGAGGTAAAAAGATTCACTAGTCTCGTAATTGTTGTAACCGCGTATTGTTAAAGGACACAGTATCTCTAACTTAAGCCATGCTTGCCTATTAAATCAGTGTATTAACTAATGATATTAAATTAAAACCTGTGGATAACGACAATAAATCTGATAATATCGTTCCACATATGACATTGAATTGGCCTTTTCATTAAAACAGCTACCGGTTAGTCCTCTGTCCTCAACAACACCTATTTTAATACAGTCCACTACTTCTTTTATAAAGTCCCGATTGAGCCCATTTAATGATCCGGCTCGAAGGACCATTGAATGAGTTCAATCGGGACTTTAAAATAAAAGAAGTAGTGGTGGCCAATCGTAAAGGCCGAGGATGCAAACTTACAAAATCCTTCATGTGCATCTTTGTTTGCTCGGCAGTGAAAGCCGTACATTTGCAGCTCGTCACTGACCTCTCTACTGAGGCCTACATAAATAAAATAAATAAGAGCCTTAGACACCGAAAAAACCACACACGACTACACGAGTAAATGACTCTAACGCCACGGCTCTCCAGCCGATCGGCAATTACATTACTCTCACACATCCAGCGCGTGGATCCGTGTGCATCACCCTGTGAGTGTATTACTTCTATCTTAGAGCATTAAACCAACCGGAGACGCAACGAGCACTAATATCTATGCGAATAAGTCTGTCACTTTCATCGCGGGGGACGAGGCAACGCACACAAATAGTGATAACACACTAATGCATTTTCGATCGCGTTGTTACTCACGCACCCAAAAAAAATATCGAACACAAGCATAAACTATACGCAACTATATGTACAGAGGCCAGCACATCAAGCTACCCCAATCTGTCAGATTTTCCCAATTTAATATGAACCTTATTCCTTTGCGCTAAAGTTGGAAATCTATCAAAGAAATTTGACAGATTGGGGTAGGTTGACCTGCTGGCGTCTGTACTAACTCACACAGAGATGCCCTGTCAGGATACGGGATGACGTCATTTTTGTGTAAGCGATGAAAGTGCTTGACACTATCGATATTTTGCTGTCGATGAGTTCAGCCAATAGTTGTGATAAAAAAGGCTCTTCTTTATTTAATTGTTTTTTCATATTTACTTATCAAATTGATCTTCAATGCAGATCAATTCTTTTTAAATAGGTAACATAGGATTTAGATTTTAAAGTTAGTCTATAAGGATTCATTGCCACGGTACAAGAACTGCCGGTCGATTCTGTAAAAATCTCACCATGAAAACTTATGTGAAGTGAGTTTGTTTTATTTAAGAATTGACACTATTGACAGCTCACTCCACGCTCACTTTACCTGAGTTTTCACGGTAAGATTTTCACAGAATATCATCGCTGCCTCGATGGTCTAATGTTCGCAAGGATGAATGCTGAACACGACGTTCTGAGTTCAATACCCGGGTCGGGCAGTGTTATTGGTTTTTATATTAGGAATTTCTCAGTAGCAGCACGGAGTCTCTTGATATTAGATTGTATTCTAGAACATGAAGCTTCAAAATGCTGTGAGCAAATTGTACTAGTACGTTTAGGAGTCCACGAAACATGATTTGCTCAAGCCCAAATCCAAACATCCCGAGTCATTGCATCTTTTGGAAATCTGAAAAATTAATAGAATAACACAGGGACTGAATTACCCAAAAATAAAGGTACCTTTAAATTTGGGTATGACGTCATACCGTTAAATAACGATAACCGAAATATAACGATATCGTTATTTTTTAAAATAGCCGTATTTTAAGGTACGAAATTCATACCGGTATAATTCAGTAGAAGTAACATAACCTTTTTAATAATATCAGTACCAATACCTTAACCTTTTTAAATAAGGGTTTCTTTGACACACCGCCTCGCCACTCTGTCTGTTTCTGTCGTTAGCGATTGTTAAATCACTCCATGTCCTTCACGCGCTAACTGCCTACCACTAGTACAACAAACATAAGGTCAAGTTGCAGCAAGTTGTTGTAGACACCCCCGTGCACGCGCGCCGCGCCGTCACCATGTTTTTCGGTACCGAAATCGTATAACGGTTAAATAACAATTTATTCTAACCTTTATTTATATGGGTACCGGTATAGCTGAACCTCTATTTTGAATCGGTACCGTTATATTTTTGAGGTATCTTAATGCTAGACTTCTATTCTATTCTATTTTTAATTATGGCAAGAATTCAAGTAAAGCCGATGTCGACTGTTCTGCCAATGTCAAAAGTGAATTGGGAAAGCAAATGTGCAAAATAAAAATAAAAAAATAAATTAAAAAATCATAAAGAAAAAAAGAGTGTATTACTTTATGGGCTGATTTTTCAATCGACAGATAGTTCTAAAACGTGGAATAAAATTGATGTCTGACAGTTTTTGCACAGAAGATTGTGAAAAATTCAAAATTATTTCTCCGATAAAATTATCTGGCGTTGGAAAAATCAGCCATATGTTTTAATGAAATAAATAAACAGCTAGTAAGTTTAGCGGGTATTATTAATTAGTATTAACCACAGACAATTAGTCGTTAAGAACAAAATATAGGAACGCATATGGTGCCTCACTATGGCATTTGACACGCGCTGCGAAATAGGCGACGAAAAAGGCGGGAAACTGTAAAAGTGTGAAGGCGCGTTTTTCAAACAAATTTACTTTAAAAAATAATTTATTGTATTATAAACATTTTTCTTGTAAATATTTATATTAAATAGGCTATTCTGAAGTTACAAAATCCATTAGCACCCCGAAATGGGGAAAAAAAGACGGAGGAAGGATGAAACATCCTATCCTGACCCGCAGCAGCAACAGTTAGTTGAATCTTCGGACTCTGATTCAGGGCAGTCTGAACAGACAATAGTTAGCTGCAAACAAACCAACAACAACAACAATGAAAAGGATAAGTACGCCATATATAAGGTAAAAGCGTATACACGTAAATATCCAGAGGATACCAAGCAAACCGACCTTGTTGTATTTTTAACGCATACGGAAGAAAATACCACATTTAGCGATAGGGATCGTATGGCCCTATCAAAAGGTTTACGGGAGCATGGCGTTTCAGGCGTCATGCATCTACGTACTATTAACAAGTACAAAGTCGGCATAACATTTGACTTACCAAATAACGCCAATATGTTTCTACAAAACAAAAAGTTATTGGATCAGTTGTCTCTTAAGGCATCCATACCGGCTGGAGATACCGAAATAACGGGAGTCCTTACTTCGGTTCCCGTAGAAATGTCCAATAAACAAATTTTTTCATTGATTGGTAGTTCCAAAAATGTGATTCAGGTTAGGCGCTTCATGCGCAGGGTCAGAAGTGACGCTGGCGTAGCTTTCGTCCCTACACAGGCTGTTGCGGTAACCTTCGCCTCCACTATTCTTCCTCAGTATATTTACTTGGACTCATGGCGTCACGAAGTGAGTAAATACATACCACCAGTAAAACAATGCCTTAAGTGTCTGCGATATGGACATATTGCTAAATTCTGTCGTAATACTGAGGTATGTTCAATTTGTACATTAGACCATAGTTTTAAGAATTGTCAGGTTGACCCCAAGGATGCTAAATGCGCAAACTGCAAAGGTAATCACATAGCTATCTCCTCATCATGCCCAATTAAAAAACAAAAAGTTGAAGAAAATAAAATTAAGTCACGAACTGTCACATACTCTGATCTTTTCGACGTTAACGCATTTCCAGCTCTATCTGCTCGAACTTTAGATGTACAAATTAATAATCTAATGAAATCCGATAAATTTATAAGTATTTTAGTAGAAACGATTACAAAAATAGTCACCACTAAAGATGTACCTATTAACTCATCATCAATTAAAGAGGTTTTAAAAACAACTCTAAGTAAGAAATTTCCTTCATCCTCATAATGGATTTGTCAAACTTAAATATAGTTCAATGGAATGCACAAAGTCTTAATAGCAATAAACATATATTTATTAATTTCCTCTATGCACAAAATATACATATAGCAATAATTTCTGAAACATGGTTTAGATCTGAACAATCTTTTAGAATAAAAAATTACAATATAGAAAGAAATGATTGTGGTAATAAACACAATGGAGTTGCAATTATAATTCATGAAAGCATTACTTATACTAAAATTAACACCTATTTTGATAATTCTTTACAAAACATTTGTGTAAAAATTACAGTTAATAATAAAGAAATAAGTATAGTCAGTTTTTATAGTCCTCTTAACTCTAATCCAGCTTTTAATAAAGGTGATTTTGATTTATTGGTGAAGTCTATTCCTGGTTCTCTTATATTTGCTGGGGACTTTAATGCCCATCACACTTCCTGGGGATGTATTTCTGACTCTCCAAGAGGTAGAGAAATCTTAGAAGTCATTGACGAAAATAATTTGGTACTGCTTAATGATGGTCAAGCAACAACAGTTGGTTCTCTAACGTGGCGTCCCAATGCACTGGATTTATCCTTTGTCTCACCATCGTTGGCACTTAATTGTGAATGGTCTGTACATGATAGTCCTCTCGGTAGTAGTTACCACATCCCTGTAATCATAAAAGTAATGGTTAGCAGAAACAAAAATAATGTTTTATATGGGAATTGTTTGAATGCTAAACATTTGCCCATCTATCCAAATTATAAACTCGTGGATTGGCAAATGTATAGCAATTGTGTGGAAGAATTGTTACTTGATTTTCAAATAGATAATAAAAGTCTTCTTAATTCATATTTCCAATTTTGTACTATTTTGCGCACAGCAGCTGCAAATTCCAAAATAAATTCCAATAATTTGAATTGTTATGTCAACACAAATACCACCAAACACACATGCCAAAGAAATAAGACTAAAAGACCTTCCCTTCCTTGGTGGAATCAAAAGTGTACAGAGGCTGTACTAAACTTCAAAACAGCTTATATTAATTTTAAAGATAATCCAACAGAAGAAACCTATCTTCAATTTAAAAAGCTCCGGGCAGTTAAAAAACTCATTTTAAAAACAGAAAGACAAAAAAGTTGGTTTTCTCTTTGTGAAACTTTTAATAGATGCACACCTTTATCTGCTATATGGAAATTTATGCGCAAATACAATAAGACATATAACTTTAATATCGATGAAAATGATGAATGGGTTTTAGATTTCTTAAAGAAATACACTCCAGACTTTGTGCCACATACTCCAAAAACTCTGACTGATAATATTAATTCCGAAAATAGTTTTCTACTTAATCCTTTTACAATTAATGAATTAATATCTGCCATCTCCTCTCGAAGAGATACTGCTTATGGTCTTGATGGAATACCATATATCTTATTTAAAAAACTAAACATTGCAGGTTTAGAAACATTTCTAAAAATACTTAATTTACTTTGGGAAAATAATATTATACCTCAAGATTGGAAAGTGGACTGTCTTGTACCAATTTTAAAACCAGATAAGCCAAAGTTATGTTCTGATTCTTATCGTCCCATAGCACTTACTTCCTGTGTGGGAAAATTATTTGAACAATTGTTGAAGCAACGTTTAGAGTTTTACATAGAACAAAACAATATCTTACCTTCTAATCAATTTGGTTTTCGTAGGAATCGGTCTGCTAGGGAAAGTGTTTGTCAATTGCAGCTTGATATTCATAATTCTTTATTGGCAAAAAAAAATTTGGTTGGAGTTTTCTTTGATATCGCAGGAGCTTTCAATAGTGTAAATATAGATATTCTTTGTTACGAATTATCGTTAATAGGGATTCCTGTAAAAATTATAAATTGGATTAAAAGTTTTTTGAGCAATAGGGAAGTATTTACTAAATTTAATAGACATCTCTATGGTCCTAGACTCTCGTCAAAAGGAGTTTGTCAAGGCGGTATACTATCACCCTTAATATTTATATTATATATACGTAGATTAAATCTTATTTTAGGGTCTCAGGTCAAAAATCTACAGTTTGCAGATGATTTGGTTGTGTATACATCTGGAAACAATTTATCACAAACAGTCCAAATAGTCAATGATGCATTGGTAAATCTTTATGAATATTTTTCTTACCTCGATCTAAATGTTAATCAGTCCAAGTCCAAAGTTGTTATTTTTGGTAAACAGTGTTATAATATGCCCAATGTGCAATATAATAAAAGTGCATTACCCATTTCACTTGAGGTTAAATTTCTGGGGGTTCTTTTTTCATATAATTTAACCTGGAATAATTACATAAAACATATAATTAGTAAAGCAAATAAAGCTTATAATGTACTGAAATCTCTGTCTGGCTCATATTGGGGTGCAGACCCAAAAATTTTGTTACTGTTGTACAAATCATTAGTTCGTAGTCATTTTGAATATGGTTTCTTTTGCTTCGCTGCAGATGTTAAAATTGTAAATAGTCTAGATGTTCTTCAAAATAAATGTTTGCGTGTAATAACTGGGGCATTCAGAAGTACTCCTATAAATGCAATGCAGATTGATTGTAATGTTCCACCATTAAGCATTCGATTTAATTACTTAAAAGAAAGATTTATACTAAAACTTTATAGTGTATCTAGTAACAGTCTTTTGGTAAATTTGTTACATTCAATTACTCCTTCAGTTTCTAAACCAATTTTTATGCTACAAGCTCTTCAAAGTTTCGTAAATCTTATTCAAAATTTGAATATCCATCAATCCAAACATATTTTGCCTTGCTATGAAGGAACTTTTATTGGTAAATTTCCTGCTATTAATATAATTTTAAAGAAAAAAAAGGACTTGTCCACAAAAGAGGAAGTAAATGCAATGTTATCAGAGTGGTCAGATCATAAATTTGTTTATACAGATGGTTCGAAGAATGATAGGGCTGTGTCTTTTGCCATATATGAGCCCACTTCAAATATAGGCATTGGTCGAAAAATTGACAAAAATTCAAGTATTTTTACAGCTGAAGCTGTTGCTATTTTCAGTGCTTTGAAACATATTGAAAATTATAATTCAGGACATAATAAATGGATTGTCGTAAGTGATAGCATGAGTGTTCTGGAAAACTTGGCAAACAACAAATTAAATGCTAACACTAATTATATAATTTATTTAATAAAACAATTATGGGTGGAATTATATCAATCAAATATAGTAGTTAGTTTTGTGTGGGTGCCTTCACACATTGGTGTTGTAGGGAATGAAAAGGTAGACTATTTGGCCAAAAAAATTGTTGATTTAGAGGAATTAATTCCCAATCCTGACCCCGATATGGATGTTTCTATACCACCTACAGATGCAGTTAGTCTTTTAAGACAGCGCATGTGTCAAGAGTGGGGAAGACATTCATACCGGTGCACTCAAGTTGGAAATAAAGGTACTTGGTTTGCTACCTTAGATGTTCAAATAAACTCCATACCTTGGTTCTGCAAGAATGACAAATTCATAAATAGAAAATTCTATTCAATTATCAGTCGTATGCGTTTTGGTCATTGTCGTTTAAATTATCATCTTCATCGCCTTAGAATGGTCAATTCTCCTAACTGTGAGTATTGTCAATCACAAAAAGTTCAGTCACTACATCATATCTTCTTTGAGTGCTCGTCTTTCAACATTCAGCGCCTTGTGTTGTCGGATGAGCTGCTTAAAATTTATAAGAAGCCTGACAAGGTCCCGCAATGCATTCAGGAGCTACTTATGAATGTCTCAACTTATTTTTACTTGTACAAATTTATAGTAGAGACTGTAAATGATATTTAGTTACGTATTGGATTTTTGTGTATTCATTTTCATTTTTATTAGGTATTTGTTATAAATAGTAATAGGTAGGTACTTACTAAGTTTAGGTATAATTCATGAAAAATGTAAATAAAATAAATAACTAGGTACATGAGGAGATAGCTCGAAAATACTGGAAATGGAAGAATAAAATGAATGACGAAAACATGCAAAATGTTTTACAGTGTTCAAGTCTATCTAGCTTGACATTGACACTAAATGACGTATAATCTGGATTTGACATAAGACAAAAATAAAATGACTAATTATAAAAATACGGAATAACTACGAAAGACATAATAAATGAAATAAATGATATAATGAGTATATAAACGGAAGACATTATTGTTTACACTTACCACGTAAGAAATTCTACACGAAAGACGAGGCGGTATGGTCGAAAGACTTTAGCCTGCCCATTTTGGGCGAATTAAAAAAAAAAAAAAAAAAAAAAGAAATAGGCGACGCCATTGGACGCCATCGCCATTATTTGTGTTTGTCGTAATTGGTGACTGTGTTATTATTACTGATATATTTTATTACAATTACATGAGTTTTGTGGTTTTATCTTTGATGCATACTGATTGAACACGTTCTATATTTTCTACGGATTATGCATAGAATATTAACTAAGTTTAAAGGAGTAATCTGACAGCAGCGGTGAGTAAAACACAGCCGGTGCGCGTTGTTTTATTTTGAATTTGTTTAATGGCTAAACTGCCATTTAGACTATTAAAATATATAAACTAAGCGACTGATTACTGTAAGAAATAATATGCGATAATGTTTCATGTAAGGGCTTGGGGCCCGTTGGCGGGAAACGGTTATGCTGTCCTGTCACTCATTATTCGTCCAGAAATTGACGGTCCAATTAAATGCTAGATGCTAGCCCGCGAAATCCAAATCTTTATTTTTTTTTATCTAATTGCAACTTTACGTGACTGCGGCGAAGCTCAAAAGGAGGGTTATTTGTTTGACCTGTATGTATGTATGTATGTCCATACCTTTGTTCCCTCGTAACTTCTAAATGAACGGATTTGGACAAATTATACGTCATAATTTTGTTATTAGCGTAAGTGTCACTGGCTACATTAAGAGTCCCTATCAATTTCGGCGCGCTATTAGATTAGGTAGTTATAGGAGTGCAGTGTGTATGTGTGCGTTCGAACTATAACTGATATCGTAGTGTGCGTTGAAGCGTACGGTGAAGCGGGAACAAATGATCTTGGTCCGTAACCGCTATTATTAGTACTCCATAGTTTTTACTTACTAGATTCTGTAATACTGGATGGATTTATAACATGATAAGTTTAGGTCCTATAAAAAAATATCGTAACCTAGTACGGCATTCACTATAGTAAAAGCAAATTATAAAGTGTGACCAGCTTATACAAAGTACGTCTGAAACGAATTACACGTGTTATTGTTTACCTAATACAGAATGACAGCGAGGTCTGTAGTATTTCCCTCGCTATAAGACCGCAGACCATGAGAGTATAGTGTAGCGTTGGTGCTCTGTGGTCACCTGTCAGGTCAAAAAAAATGTCAGTTGGTTTTTCATACAAAAACCAACAAAAAAAAAAACATTTTTAAAAATACATTTTTTTTTTTTTTTGAAAAATACATTTTCCTTATAATCATTTTAACATATAAATATTCCTTGTACAGACTTTTACCTTCCATTATTAATTATATAAGTGTTTTTATGTATGTGGACTTGGTCATTATACCAAATTATCTAATATCTATATCTATCATTTTTATCCCATACTTTTTACCACTTCAATAGTATAGCGAGCCATTTTATCATATTAAAAAGCTAATCAAGTTATTTGTATACAAAGTAGAAAAAACGGGCGGGACATGGAGGAAAAGTACTTTATTATTGAAGATAACTTTTATTCAAATGAAACATTGTTTTGTTTTTAGCCCACACTAATCTAATTCAAATTTATAATATCCTATAATTACTTACGTTGTTTATTTCAGATGTAGCAACAGCGTGAAAATAAATACAAAATACTTTTTAGTTTTTTTGATAAATGATTTTATTTCTGTAAGTAGGTTTGCACAAACACTTTTATACATTTTAAAAACTAGATGTTTTTTTTTTCGTGGTTTTAGGTTTGGTACCATAGTAAAAGTTATTCATAATGATGAGTATTCAGTACAATGACCCCTTAAGAGGATAACGGTGATTAAATTACACCCTGTAGTAGTACAGTAGATAATAGTGTGTAGAGAAATAAATGTCAAACTTTTTGTTTTTAGCATGTAAGTACATACTTTATCCATCTCCAGGACTAAATCTTCTAAAGAATCATCGAGAGAATCAAAGTTCGTTAGGAGAGGCGTTTCTTGAATTAAATCCATGTTCTGAAATTATATTAATCTGACATTAATATTTTGAATGCAAAATCTTAGATGTTTGTTACTTTATCACAACAACAAGATTAAAAGTATTTACATGGAACTTGGTACAGACATAGATCATAATCCTGGTTACTGGGTAGGTACCCTATAAAAATATCATGTCCTTTTGTCACACCCATAGCTAAGACACATTATAGTACCCCATTTGCTAGTTAGTAGATGAATATGTTTTAAATAGACATACTACTTAATATACTTTACTTACTTCCGTAGTTTTGTTATTTTTTGTAAGTGACCATGTTCCTGAACTCCCTGGTGACATGTTCTCCTTTTCATTCATATAGAGTATAAAAATAATATTTATTAATTTATTACAAAGAATACAGTTTTTACACAAAAATCAATCACTGAAAAATACCTTGTTTCCCCCTTTTTACCTACTGATAACGAGCCTGGTGAATTGTTAGTGTTACTGAAAATAATGAATAATACATTAATTATAAAACTAGCTAGCGAAAAGGAGCTTGAAGAGCCCCTACATAGATAGTCCCTACAGTACCACCTCAGAACCAATAATTTATGTGGTTCAATCCGTTCTCGAGATATCATAAAAAAGCCATTCATGCAAAATGTATGAGAAAATGAATTATCTTCATTATTATTTAAAAATTACCTTGTGTTCCCATCCTTTTCGCTCATTGATGATGTTCCAGGTAATCTTTGATTTTTGGTTGATTTCCGCCTATGTAATTCTCTACAAATACAATTAAAATATTTTTAGGTTATATAAATAATAGTAAATTATAACAATATTCTTAATTAAGGTGATGGCAACAATTATTATTTACCTAAGAACTGCATGTCCTTTCGTATTTTTTCAACTTTTTTCTTTTTAATTTTTATTATTCCATGGTAATAAATTTCACTTTTTCGACTCATTTTCTAAAAAAATATTCACCATTTTACTAATAGTACAATACAAAACATTAATATGTATGAATAACATTAACAAGTCTCAAAGTGTCACACTATTAAAATAAAAAATATACAGAGTTGATACGACAGAGGGGCATTAAATTACACTACGTATACTATACGTGTTTAGTATTAATTCGATACGGTATAAAAATAAAAAGCATCATAAATGAGAATTTTTTTGTTTCAAACAAACTAAATAGCTTACAAATCAGAATAAAACGCAACCACCCTTTGTAAATAAAGGAGAAACCCAAACTTCATAAAAACTTGGGCCTGGTGACTGACCTTGGATAACTATACAATGTGGCAACGTCCAACGTCGCGCGCGGGCAGAGTAACTCGAAACACACTGTGGATTTTCCAAACTGCAGTACCGGAGATTTTGCCGATTCCAGATCGGTCCGAGTAAAAGTACTCTCATCGGTCCATATTAAATTAGTTAAGAAATGACGGTCTTCGGATGTTTTATTTAGTAGCCATTGGCAGTAACTGTTGCTGATCGGCAAGTCTCTCGATAAAAAAGTTTGCACCTTCCGATATTTAGAAGGTTTGCGTTTTTTACGTTTTAGAACCTTGTAGATAGTTCTATGGCAACATCTAAACTGCCGGGCGGCTCTGTGGAGACTCGTCGGGCTGCGGGAAAAATTGTCTAAAATTCTTTCGTCCCAAGCAGCGGGCATTTACCGCGGTGGCACTCCCTCCTGTTACAGCACTATACGTTTATTGTCCCGTAATCTTTGTACTGCCAACTGTATGGTGCGGGCATTCCTAGGGCAATTGCGGCTATCACAATACCTTTCTCTGTAAGTTCGTAGAGCTAACGTTGCGTTTCCACGACATTCGCCGTAGATTAAAATCATGTCAGTGTATTCTGACGCCGTGTCAGTTACACGAGGTATTTTTGAACACTTTAATTATACACACACACAACCAAAGTTTAACTATCACAATAGAAACAGTCAATTACAAAAAAAAAAAACACTAACACTAAATAATAATAATCCCAAGTTACGTGTCCTGTCCTGTCACAATAAAAAAAGGAATACTGTCTTAAACTTATTTAGTGTCCTATCACAATAACAAAATAAATTCACAATTATTGTCAGCGCACAAGTTCGACAAAACAATAAGGGCGCAGGAGCTTCCGCGTACGTACCTACGTTCCGGAAGGGTAGCGTCGGCGCACTGAAAAAACAAGTTTTTTGGAGGCCCCACTTACTGATCGCAAGCACAAAATACAGAGAGTACAGAAGTCAATCTACATACAAAGTGCGCTCGAGCAACGCACACATAGACAGCGCTCACGGACACGATATCTCGGACTGGTTGGGACTAGTGCGAGCGCAAGTGCCATCCGCTTGAGACATGCGTCTATGAAGTGCAAAAATGGAGCAATAAAAAAAATAAAAAATTATAACTGTTCAGTGGACGGTTGTTTAAATTCAACATTAAACGGTGAATTGTCGTTTTTTAATCTACCAGTTGTTTCAGAGAGGTAAGTAGGTATTTGCTTGTATTTCGATGGTTTGTATTAACGTAACACAGTAGTTAGGTAGGTAGGTAAGCGCCCCGGCCCCCAGTCCCGCGCCGTAAAGTAAAAGCGAACATGACTTTGTAGCACTTTGTGACAAAGTAATGTAACAATAACATTAAAATTAAAATATTTTAGTTATTATTGGTTTTTTCGTTTCTCATCATCATCAATAAATCAAACAACTAGATGCGAGTGCCACTACCACGATAGTTTTTTGTGCATAAGCCAAAGTTGACAACCATAGCGCGACCGCCGAGCGTAGACTTCTGTACTCTCGGTATTCTGTGTCGCAAGGATCTAAGATACAATAGCAACACACTGACCTATTTCTATTTCTTTTACGCACGTGATGTTTTGCCAATAGGATTGTCACTCTCTTATGTACTACGTATTGGTTTATGACTTGCGTAAGAGCGGCAACAACGTATCGTAGATTTATCGTTTTAAGGTGCATGACCTATGCCTGTAGACATAATCAGCTGTTAGGAAAAATACATCGTGTTCAAACGGTGCAAAAACTTAAAAAATCATTTGCGACTAAACTACTGTTTCAATTTAATTGATTTTTGGTAGAGAGCTTCATAATGATACCTAGTATAGGCAGTTTAAAGGAAAGCCCATCTGTCGTATCAACTTTGTATATACTTACAGTCTCAAAATTGGTTTGGCGTAGTATAAAATCACGCACGATTCGCGAGTTACGTCGGGAGCGGCGAACGTCACAGGCGACACAGGTCCGTCGTCGAGAAGCCCTTGGGCGCGACTGAATCAGGGGGGGTCGTCTCATTGGGCAAACCAACCCTAGTGGGGCAGAATCCACAAAGTGTTTATGCTAGTGTTATCCGCCCCATCAAATCAGAATAGTGGGGCATATTCCACTGCAAAATTTTAGGCAGTCCACTTTGCCACACCAGGGTGGCGGGCTTGGTGGGGCAAAGTGGAATTACTCGGAATGCCTACGGGGGCTAGACCTGTGTTGCCAAGTTCTCCTCTATTATGAGAGACCTAAAAACTTCGGTCTCTAATAATGACGTTTTCGATGATGGCAACATAAGTAAAACTGTAAAGTTGCTTATAAAGCTACCATCTGGTAGTTTTAGTGACATTTTTGTATAAATAATTATCAACAAATTAGCCGATATAATATTTCGGCTAATTTATTCAGTGTTAATATTATTAGAACTGAATAAATATAAACATAATTAATGCAGAGTATGGTAGATATACTTTCATTTACTGTAGTTTTTAACTTTAAAAACAAAAGAGTAACCAATAAAGCCAATAAATAAATAATTAGTTTAATTTACTGCAATGCATCGGACAGAGGCTACTTACTTATTTTCTATATTGACTAAATTCACAAAATTAGGTGGGTAAGTTTTTGTTAAATGTACCTGGCAACCCCACAGACAAGAAAAAAATGTCTATCGACGAAAGCTCGAGCGCATTTTATTTCTTGTGAATGCTCTTTATCTGCTTTTCTTTTTGTTAGGTTCAAAGTTATAGTTTTAGTTCTTAGTTTTTTTAAGC
Organism: Globia sparganii; assembly: GCA_949316385.1. Lineage (NCBI taxonomy): Eukaryota > Metazoa > Arthropoda > Insecta > Lepidoptera > Noctuidae > Globia > Globia sparganii. The sequence goes on from OX438675.1 coordinate 404,281, forward strand.
TTTGGCTTTGACAAATAAACCACAAACTTGTGATTTTTGACTAAATTTAAAGTTTTGTATACTCCTATTCATCAAAGTTTTATGCAAGCAAGTAAGACTGTTTGACCACCAAAACGGAGCTGGAAAATTGTAACCAGTGAAATTGCACAATAATTTAACATCGGTTACAGTTTCCCAGTTCTGTTTTCGTGGACAAACCTTTAAAAATATCTCAAATAAATCCGCTAGTAAACTCACGCGAGTTTTTGGGGGCGTCCACCAGGTGGCGCCAAAAACCGTGCCATTTTATTTCTACGTACTTGATATTCTTCTCCCTAGAGTAAATATGTTCCTTGGACTGAATGCAACGAGCGAGCGCATCGGTTTATAAGGCATTATTTAGATATTTTATTACAATTAAATAAGTAGTCAAATTTAAAATATAAAAACTGAGTTTGGTAGTTAAACATCTCAAATTTTAAAATATTTAATACTTATTGTTATTTTCAATAAATTCTTACGCGTAGACGATGGTTTTGCACATGATATTATTGGGTTTTTTCAGCGCAGTCAACATTTTTTTAGTAGTACTAATTCATTAAACTTTAAAAAAATAAATTGTACACTTACTAATATACTATATGCCCAGTAATTAGGATTTTTTTTCAGATTGTTATTTGCTACCAGTAAGCTAAGAAAGCAATTGAAAAACATGGTGTTTCGTGCTTATGTAAAAACGTGTGTTATGTTTTTATTTTTCGTAATTTATATTAAAAAGTTATCAAAATTTAAATTTGTAGACTTACTAGATAAATAGATGATAAATAACTGTGTGTTAAAAAAATATATATATAACTTAAGGATACTGAGAAATTAGAGCTGGAAAAAATTGAATTTTCTGTTTTTAGACCGCGAAATTGATAGGGACTCTTAAAACACTGACATATAAATCTTGGCATACCTACAAGAAAAACGTGTATACCTACACTTTACTGAGAGGATAAAATGGCGGCTAATAGAGCAGCCCATAACAATCGATATTTCTATAAAATAACATTGATAAAAGATTGTGAGAATGTTTTCTTAGTGTCACGGGCTCAATATCTACGTGTAAAAATACCCCAAGTTTTCTAACTTAGGTCTTTCATTTAAGTTATTTGTAGGTTCATCCTTCTTTCACAGGTAAGCCGTAAGAGATGTTACCGTCAATGGGCCGCTGATGATAATTGATAAAAATTTGAATAATAATAAAAAATTTGTAGCGTATCACATTATGAGCAACAAACAACCTTACACAGAACTGCAATTTGGAAAAAAATTATAAAAATTTGAATTTCACAGGATGTAATGACAGAACTAACATAGTTAATATTTTTGAAATTTAGATGTTAAACACCTACCTTTTCTAACATGCAGATGATAGTGGGCTTTAATTAAAAGTCAACAATAACTTATAATTAAGTATACATTGTTATTTGAAAAACACCTGACCTCTTAAGAGGTCATTGTACTCATCATTATGAACAACTTTTACTATGGGACCAAACCTGAAATCGCAAAAAAAAATCAGGTGTTCCCTACATTTTGACGAGATCTAAGACGAAGATAAATGTAGGGAACAGCTGATTTTTTTTTGCGAGTTCAGGTTTGGTCCTTGGTAGTAAAAGTTGTTCATAATGATGAGTACAATGACCTCTTAAGAGGTTGCTGGTGTTTTACAAATAACCCTGTATACAACTTATATGGTTAAAAGTAATTAGAAGTGACAAATTGTAAAAAAACACAATAAAATAAAAGAAAAATGTATGAAAAAATGGCATTATTTTTTGTTCCCTGTCATAAAATATTATTGAATGATTTTAAAGATCAGCTACTAATAAATAATATAAGCTGGGAGTAAAACTAAAAAGCTGGAAATAAAAAAGTAATTAACAAACTAAAAAACCCGACTGTGGTAAAAACTTAAGTAAAAAAAAAAATTGAAAACCTAAAAAGAAGCCATTTTAAATTAAATAAAAGAAGCCATTTTAAATTAAATAAAAGTTGGAAGCAGGCAGGACCCATTCCATTTTTATATTTTCAAACTCAAATGGGTTCTCTCAACTCAAGTTTTATTTAATTTAAAATTTGCTTGTTTTTAACTTTCAGTTTTTTTTAACTTAAGTTGTTTACCACCGTTGGGTTTTTTAAGTTTTTTACTTTTATTTCTTGGTTTTATTTTGGTCGAAATCTGATAAGCAACAGTAATAATAATAGGAAATTTGAGAAATATAACTATTTTATGACAACATGACGTTTTTTCCATATATCTTAATTTTTTTAACTTGAGGTTTAGCATAGCTGCATTACAATAAAGTTGCAGCTCAGGATGGTGGGTTGGTTTTGCTTGTGAGTGTAGAATTATGGAGCTGGCGCACATTTCTTCTGTGTGTGTGAAGATGGCTTGGCCAATACTGAATGCTCTTGAGCTTGCGCTCATAGAAACTGTAAATGTGCATTAGGTGGAAACTGTGAAGACCAACCAGCCTTTGTGAGATAAAATATCTGTATAGGAGCGACCTGTTCAAAGCAAATAAAAATAGTAAAAACATACTTATTATATTAGTTGTTGACTTTGTGATGTGGTTTGTCAGTAATGTCAGGTGGTCGGCTGGTGGTGTTGGACCGGGCCGGGCGCGATGTGAAGTGGTACCCGCTGACTGAGGGGCTGGCCACCCTGGGCAGCGACCCAGCCTGTGATATCCGCATCATGCTGCCTACTGTCAGCCTGCACCACGCCACTGTTATTGTTCATGCTAACCAGGTAATGTGTTGTGTTTCATCAGATTTCTGCTATATTCTTCTACAGGGTGCAATTGAAATCATGGGCATTATTTTAACCTAAGGTACTACTTATGATACTAATTGCATTAGGGCTACTATTACGCAAATCAAAAATATTATTAATGCAAGTATGGAAAACCTTAAAATGTAGTAAGTCATACAAAGTATCAAATTAGTTGCGCTTCTCGATAGCAAATGCGTAGGTACACTACGCCGTACGCGCGTCATTGGGCGTGAATTCTTTGACCCCGCCCGACTCACGTGACATTCGTAAGTTGCCAATGAATTGATTCATAATAAATTCCAATTTTCCCTTCGTACTTTGCCGGCTTAGGACGGTCAAAACTACGTCAACTAACATACATTAAAAAAAACATTTACGTACCTAGCTTGTGGATTGTTTTGAAAAAACCTTATTTGTCGGTAAAGTGACAGAGGGTAAACGGGTGCTCTTCCACGAGCTTGTGCATGTGCTGGCACGTGAAAAGACGAAAAATCCAACAGGTTCTGAGTGGTTCTGGTGGAATGAGACCCCGTGAAGGAATAGGGTCGTTCGGGTAGCGCCGATGGAACATTCACGAGTTCATACTAAATTTCTTGTGCGATCGTAAATTACAACCATTTGTGGGTATTGTTGGTTGGTGTACCTAGCCTGCACATTACGCGGTCGAGGCATCGTGTACACAAACACACACACAACACACAACTACTACACTAACACTTAATACACTGCAATCCAAGCACCGTATGACGCGAGCGGCGAGTACGGCGATTACGTCACGGGATCAATAAATCAATTACGCGTCAATGCACCTGCGCAGTCGTTATGACACTGGTTCCGGGTTCGTGACTTCGTGTTGCGGCGGGAAGCATACCCCGCGCGGGGGTGATATTCGTATTTTTGCGAGTGAGGGAGTGGGACGGAGAGAGTTCAGGGAATCCCGCCGGACGGAATGTCTTGTAGCCCATTGTTATTATTACTTGTAAGGAAAAACCCGCGCGCGCGCAGGTGATGTTTGTTTACATTTCGCTTTGCGCTGTACTGCGCTTTAAGATTTTGATATTTCAACAATTATTGGCGTTAACGAAGTATTTTGTTTTAATTACTTTAAGTGTTTATTTGCAATAATAAGCCTTGTGCAATTTGACTTACTACATTTTTAAGGTTTTCCTTACTTGCATTAATAATATTTTTGATTTGTGTATTAATAGCCCTAATGCAATCAGTATCGTGAGTAGTGCCTTAGGTTAAAATAATGCCCATGACTTCGATTCCACCCTGTATATGTGGTTTTTGTAAAGTGAATGTACTAAGTAAACGTAGGGAACAGAGTGGGTAGATATCAATTACGTCTGTAGCCAAAAGAAAATAAAAAATCAGTCATTAAAGCCCAAACGGTCAAACTATTAATAAATATTCTCTGTATGAGAGAAGAGTTTTGCCTTGAGGCGAGACAGTACCTAACTGGCTGGTAAAACTAATAATCATCCTATTAAAATTATTTTTGAAAAGGAGATATTTTATAGTGGATATACTGTGGACGCTGTTTTCATGACTATCGACTTTTGGTCTTGTTTTGATGTAGTAAAAATGATTATAGAACTATTCAAGCATGAATCTCGCCTGTAGGGGCCATCTCTACGAGCTCGAGGATCGCGGCGATAGTCATGCGGTGCCATCAAATTATCGTCGCGATGATATCGCCGTGTGGAGATTGATTCATAGAGTTTCTATTAACTTTGATGGCACGATGATAATAACACCACGATTCTCTGGCTCGTGGAGACGGGTCCTAACATAGATTTCAAACCGTTTGATCGGTTAAAACAAGTTCTATGTTGAGTTTAAACTTTGAAGTTATTTGGATGATTTGTTCTGTTGGTTCAGACGGTGGTGCGCAACGTGTGCTCCGACGAGACGCAAGTGAACGGGCGCGCAGTGAGCGTGGCGGCGCTGCGGCACGGTGACGTCATCGGCATCGGCGGCCGCCAGCTGCGCTGGGAGTACGCGCAGCCCGCCGCGCGCCGCCCGCAGGCGCCCCAGCCAGGTAGCGCCGCACTGACGACTGCGACACTGAAAAATATCCTTGTGATTAGTGTTGCCTGCCGATAGTCGACTATCGATAGTATCGATACTATCGTAGTATGATACACGGCAATAGTATTGATACACAAAAATAGTATTGATACTATCGAAGACCAGCATATGTTTAGGAGCAATACTATCGATAGTATTGATAGTATCGATAGCTCACACTATCGATAGTTTAATAAACGGCGATACTATCGATAATATCAAACTCAAACTCAAAGCATTTATTTCAATTAAACCATTTCCAGGCACTTTTGAATTGTCAAAATTAAAATTTTTTCTATCGATAGTATCGATAGTATTACTCAAAAATAATCGATACTGTCGATATTATTGATAGTATTATCATGTAATAGTATCGTTACTATCGATACTATTGCTTCCATTCAATAGTATTAGTTAATTTGTGATATCGATAGTACCGATAGTATCGATACTATCGATAGCACTATCGATATTGTTACTAGTTTTCGAGGACATCTATCGATAGAGAAACTATCGATAGTTGGGCAACTCTGGTTGTGATTTGAAGGCTTTACAAATAAAGGTTGTGTTGTTTCCATAGCGCTGTATGTGTCGCGACGCAAGGGTCGCGGAGTGCGGCGCGGCAGCGGGCCGGTGCCCGCGACCGCGCGCGACCCGCAGCTGCAGCTCGCGCTCGAGATGTCGCACCGCACCTCTATGCCCTGTAACTATACAGTATACACACACCACACACCCGTTCCCTCACCACACTTAAGCCGCGTTTACACGACTCGAGTTTCTCAAAAGTTACGCTATATGTATTATGTTATTTAGATGTAGGTTAAGATTTAGGATTTTGTATGTAATTTTATAGGATGTAGATTAAGGATTTAGCATGCATGGCCTCTCTATCGCATTGGATCGCTGATCTGTAATGGTAGTTGTAGGTAACACTTGAATAAATAAATAAAGAAGTGTGAGTTACGTGATGAGAATAAAATCATTAATCAAATCAAATATATTTATTTCGGATTCAAAAAATGATATCCATAGGTGTTAGTAACAATAAACTTAGCCTAGTGTTAGTACAGTTTATTCATAGTATAATTTAATTTTAGCATGAACATCCACTGCTTCAACAGTGGAGAATCCCACCTGTTTGCCAACGCGTCCACGATGCTGTTTGCAGTACCACGCACGCGTCTGAGCAGCGAAGCGTTTGACTTACGGCTGATAGTATAAAAGCAATCAATGTGCGCCTCAGCAAACATAGTCGATGCGTTACAAAAACGAGACCCTAAACGCGTTGTTATATTGTACACGCAGAGTCCCGTACACTCGCTGCGTGTAGTTGACTACACGTGTAGAAGGACTGACAATCACTTTAAGTCATTCCTTAGTCGACGGCATAACACTTTACGGCGACATCAATAATAATTCAGTTGCGTTTGAGAATTCGGCCGCATGTGTTACAATACCCAAGACAACATCTCAAACTTGTTGATAATACCTCCGTTTATACAAAGAAAATGTTTTTGCAAGTATAAGGCCAGTCTTAAAAAATATTGTAGCTACCCTCTCTAAACCTCACGGATTTTTAAGACTTGGGTACTAAATTTGAAAAGTTTTTTTTTTCATTTTGAACATACTGCTTAGACAGTCAATCAACAGACACTAGTGATAATGTCCGTCACTCCTCCCCGAGTGTTGCATGTTTTGTTGTCCGCGCTAACCACGCGAGCTATCGTCGACAGGCAGCACCGGCGGCAAGCAGGTGGCCATCGTGCAGCCTCAGAGGAGAGACACCAGTGACCAAATTGGTAAGAACCAACTAGTAACAAGCACACCACTGGCATATTGTAGCGAACGCGGCTAATATACGATTATATTGTAGATAAGAACCCGCAGAGGACGCCGCTGTTAGCGAACAAGCGGCCTAGAACATCCAAAAGCGACCTCGACACGTCTCTCAGTGAAGCAGAACAAGAAAAGACTAAACGCAAGTCGACCGCGCGAGTGAGCCCTAAGAACTCTCTGTCGAACTTACAAACCACGACGAAGGCGACGCTCTGGATCGAGTCGCGGAAGACGAGTCCTAGAAAGTCGAACAAGACACAGACTCCCACACAGCAACAAGCACTCAGGGCGCGCAGGACCACGGCGTCGGCTAAGAAGAGCACGCCGCTGCGACTCACTGTGCTGAAGCGGGCGCAGAGCGCTCAGAAGATGAGGGTCACTAAGATCGAGGGACCACTGACTGTGGGTAAGCACTTACATTCATTTTTATTTCAGTTATTTAATGTATTTATAAAAGGCGGATTTAATGCCTGCTGCTGTCAGTCACATTCATGTATTTAGGAAGGGAATAGATACAAATTGATCCGGTGTATCCGGAAATGCCTAAAAGGATCTTCTACAAGGGCAAGTGACGGAAAAAAGATCACCTTTATCAGTAATTAGTTTTTCGCCGACACTCGGCACTGCACTAGCGACCTCTAGACAGAGCGTCTTCCTACAGTAGTGTATAAATAATGTGAGTGCAGTGACCTTGAATTAAATGAAGTTTGTAAATATATCGCGGCGATAACTCCCACCTCAGCGCCATAGTAGTGCGCCGTCATTCATTATCATATTCGCCCGGAGACTTAGTCGCAGGCGCATACCGATTTACATATTATTACGTAATCAAACACTAACTGCCGGGTGCATGCGCGAGACACACGTATGATTTTTTCAATCACTTTGTTTTAATTGATTTTTAATCCATAAGTAAGTTCCTATTTCTGAATGCAATTTATACTAAATATAAAGAAATATTTCTATGATGACTGCTTTTCTCTATTTATAGTACAGTCGCTTTTTGTTACAAAACTTCTCCTTTTTCAGCTTGTATTAACCCATAGCGCGCGATGACGTCATTTTCTTCTGCGACTGCATTTCCTCTGTTATCTATTAGTTGGCGTGACTCAATTACTTTACTCATGTAGAGTTATTAATGGAATTATGTAGGATTGCAGGTGAGCGAAGTAATAATAGTAATCACTATGTTTTCATACGTCGCGCAGACCACACGAAGCAGGCAGCCATTCGTTTGATGACCGGCCACACGCCGAAGTCCAAGTCGTCCAGTCCGTCGTTTGTAGTGAAGAAGACGAGCCCGGTGCGCCGCACGCCACGCTCGCGCAACAGTCGCGCCACACCCGGCAACAGTCGCGCCACACCCGGCAACAGTCGCGCCACACCCGGCAACACTAGCAACAGGAGCAGTGGCGCCGACCGCACTGTGAGTAATACACACGCCACTAACTAAAACATGCATACTAATATTATTAATAGGGGCTAGTCTAAGTAATAACAACCGCACGGGCCGATCGATCAGGTTAAGCCACGCTTGCTGCGGTTGGTCCGTGGATGGGTGACCATCTTTACATACCAAGACCCTCCGTGCCTCGGAAAGCACGTTAAGCCGTTGGTACCGACTGTCATTCGTGGATCTTTGACAGTCGTTACGGGTAGTCAGAAGCCCGAAAGTCTGACAACCAGTCTTACCAAGGGGTATCGTACTACCCAGTAACTGGGTTGTGGAGGTCAGATAGGCAGTCGCTCCATGTAAAATTCTGGTATTCAGCTGCATCCGGTTAGACTGGAAGCCGATCCCAACATAGTTGGGAAAAGGCAGGCAGATGATGACCTACCATGTTCGACCTCCAATTTCTCCAAATAATGTCTTGAAAGGCAATTAATATTTGTATTCCTTTGGAAAGCTGAGAATCTATGGTAGTTTTAAAAACTATTTTGGGGTCATTGCATTGCAACTCAACAATATTTTGAAAAAAATAAAAAGTCACTTTATTTTTTGAACAAACTTTGTATATGTAAAATATTAATCAATTATTGATACATAACTGAATATTATTTCATTATTCCCCTAGGTAACCATTCTAGAGATAACTGATTCAGACGGACGAAATTCATCTCTACGAAACAGTACCGCATCGCGTCGCTCAGGACAAAAAAGTCCAAAAAAGTCGTTCGATTCGACCAGCCCCAGAAAGTCTGCCCTAAAAGATCCTTCAGCTAAACGCGGGGCTCGGAAAACAGAATCTATAAAGTTCGATCTGAGTAACTTGGAGAACCACTCGCAAGACACCGACGTGCTGATGCTGAGCGATACGACGCGCCGGTCGTGCGCGGCCGACGGCGCGTCGGGCGGTGACGTCACGATGCGCTACAGCGCGTCGGGCGGTGACGTCACGATGCGCTACAGCGCGTCGGGCGGTGACGTCACGCTGCGCTACAGCTCGTCGCCCGCGCAGGCGCCGTCGCCGCGCCGCGCACTACACGCGCGCGCCCCGGCGCCGCCCGCGCCCAGTCCGCGCACGTCCCGGAACGACCTCGAGTCTTACTCCATCGTCGACTTAGTTTCCATCGACACCGACGAATCCGCTCTCTCTACGTCCGTGTACGGCTCGGCGGGCTCCACTGCCAGCACGGCCTTTGGAACTCCACAGAATACTACCGGCAGGAAGACGAGATCTACCATCGACCGGACTCTACTCGGCTCCAGCACGCCGTACGTGAAGGGCAGGCCGTCCACCTCGCGCTCTCGCTCCGACCCGAGCCCGCACGCGGCGAGCAAAACTTCCTTGAATGGTACACAGTCCACCGTCAGGAGCTCAAGGTCAACACGATCCAAGTCCTTGTCGACGCCAGAGAACACGGAGGATGCCAAGAAACATATCTCCGTGAACAGCACGCGGATATCTCGCGCGTCGCGCAGCAGGTCGCGACTCAACGACAGCGAGCTGCTGCTGCTGGACGAAGATGACGACTCGCCGAGGACCTCCAAGAGGATCAGCGCCACCTTGAAATCTGGCAGGCTTAGCGCACAAACAGCTAGTAATGACACAGAAGTCACGCCCACTCATAGTCCTGCACAAGACAACGGCACCTGCACTCCAGAGAATAGACACAGCCCTGAAGAAGCTAGCACTCCCGTCCTAAGTATTCAAAGTCTTTTAGATTCCAGCCAAAGTTCCTTTGCTTCACAAAGACAGACAAGAAAAGGCAGACCGTCGTTCAATACTAAAAGAAAGACCATCGGAGGAGTCACGGGACCTAAAACTAGAGTCGGCGCTAAGTCCAAGTCTTTGAGCTTCAGCGCCAGGCAAACTAGATTGAGATTAAGCAGCGACTCCGTGGAGATATTAAATAAGAATGACGACAGTGAGATAGTGACGCCTAAGAGCGCAGTGAAATTGGTACCCGAAGGAGTTAAAAACAAACACTCGACGGCCAAGAAGCCGCAGTCGAAACGTTCGATCATAGACGACTTGAACGAGTCTGATATAGTGAAGCAGCTGTTCAACAGTCCCGTGAAGAGGAAGCTGTCGCAGAGCATGACGGAGTTCTCCAGGAAGCAGCTGTTCGATGACGACGACCTCGTGCGCACCCAGCGACCCTCGCGCAACACCATCGCGATCACAGGCCGCACCCCCGACAACTCGCTGCTGGACCACACCGAGTCCTACACGCCGGAGATATTCGTGAGTCCCATCAGCACTCCCACTCGCAGTCCAAGTCTAGAGGGTATCAAACTTATGTTCGCTAAAACTACCCCCGAGAACGATCTACGAAACGTCAGAGGTGTGAAAAACTTACTGCGCACGCCGCGCACTAGGCGATCTATCAAGAATGACCTCACGAACGTGTCCGGGGTTAAGAATTTATTTGCTAAGAGCCCTAAAAACCGACTGAGTGATGTCAGAGTGAAGGAAGTATTTGCCTCATCGCCTAATAACGATTTGCGGCACGTGACCGGAGTCAAGTCCCTGTTCCGAACTACTAACAAAAGAAAGTCGCCTAGAAATGAACTAGATGACGTCAGAGGAGTGAAGAAGCTGTTCAACACAAGGAGTCCGGCGAACGACCTGCGAAACGTGTCGGGAGTTAAGAGAACTCTGCGAAGACAAAGTCCGAGGAACGACCTGAGTGACGTGCGGGGAGTGAAGCGCATGTTCAGGCGAGACAAGCGGAACGACTTGAGTGACGTCAGCGGAGTCGAGGAGTTGTTTAACTTATCCAACTATTCGTCGGCCACTGTCTCCACTAAGGCTGAGAGCTTGTTCGACCAGCTGGTCGGCAAGCCACAGACAAAGGCGGTGTATTCTAAAACATTCTCCTCGAAAACTGTTCAGAAGAATAAAGGTCCCAGAGCAAAGTCGTTGCACGCATCTCTAGGCCCGATAGCCGCCACTGACAACAACTGGCTAGAACAAGAACTGAACAAACGACTACAAATAAAGAATTATTTCGATTCTTTGAAATCTGCTAACACTTCCAAAGCCAACAGATCCAAGGCAAATAAATCGAAGCCCTTGCACGCGTCTCTGGACGAAGTGACCGACGTCGACGTGTTGTTGGAACAAGAGCTGAACAAGGAGCAACAAATTAATAAGTACCTAGAATCTATGAGATCACTCAATGAATCCAAAGGCAATAAATCGAAGGTCAACAAATCTAAAACCAACCGCTCCAGGGTCAATAAATCGAAAGCTCACACATCTAAAGCCAACATGAGTCGTGAGCTACAGAAGTTGTTAACAGAGACCGTGGAAGGCGATGCGCCGCTTCGCACCTCGAGAGTACGAAACAGTACTGTGATACGCAACGAGAGTGACGCAGATCGTAAGAAGTCGACGTCTGAGCTGTACAGCGCTCATACTCTGCTTATCAAGAAGCGCTCGTTGGTGGATGCGTCGGAGAAGGCGTTGCTTCCGCTGAAGAAGCGCGCCGTCGTGCACTCGACGCCGGTGAAGGGGCGCCTGCACGTCACGCTGAACGCGTCCGTGCTGGCGCGCGTGTCGCCCATACGGGCAGATGAGACGCGCTACACGGAACACGATACTTCTATTACGTAAGTTCATTTTATTACTAAAATTTAAATCTAATATATAAAATTCTAGTGTCACAGTGTTAGTTACCATACTCCTCCGAAACGGCTTGACCCATTTTTATGAAATTTTATATGCATTCAGTAGGTCTGAGAATCGGCTACTATCTATTTTTTTTTTTTGCAAAAGACGTTTGCGGGGTCAGCTAGTTTCCTTATATCGTTTGCAATGTGCAGGTCGGTGTCGGGTGTCGGTGTCTGGGTGTGCTGATCACACTGTGACTATCATCATCATGCTCATCATGCTGGTCGGCGCAACATGTCATTTCCTTTCATCTTCTCTATTCGTCATCATCTCGGTAGTCACTCTTTTCGTAGCCATATCATCTTTCACACAATTCCATCCATCGTTTCTTTGGTCTTCCCATACTCGTACAGCCATCATACTCAAATCTTTCCTGACGAAATGTCCCACATTGCTCCGCTTCACACGTCTGTTACTGGCCTGCATCGTCCCACTGCTGGGCAAAGGCCTCTCCCCACAACTTCCAGCTCTTTCGATCCAGGGCTAAAGTGGACCACTGGTCGTTTGTTTTCTCCACGAGTTTTGAGGAGTTATGCGAACATAAATGTAGGGAACAGAAGTTTTTTTTCGCGACCGATTTTGTTAATTTTTTGTATATCGTCAGAAAAGGCAAGAACAAGTATTGAAGTGTGTGGTATAATTTATTACATATGTGGTTTCCATACTGTATGTATATTTACAGCATGATTACTGATGACCTCTAAGTTAACATTGGTCTAAAATGTCATGATTTCATGAAATAGTCATTCAATGAGGTTCATTACTGCCATATTTTCACGATAGGTGGGGCATCGTCGACATGGCCATTGAAAGCTGTCACTTACATACATTTTATAACCTAACATTCAGTTATTTTTAATTTTCTTGTTATTGCCTCTGTGTACTGTACCAGGATTTATTAACCCCGGTGTACATTTATTTCCCAAACTTATAGCAAAAAGTGGGAAAAGACTATACGTCGCACAAAATGTTTTTTTATAATTTGTATTTTAATTCTATAAACTTCCTGGTATAGTACATGTTATCGATAACGATGGTAGACCGGATTTAACACAAAACATAGCTATTAAACTGACATATACAAAGCGAAAACGATTTGACAGCAGCCATCTCGCCGCTGGCGACATCTGCGCTGAGCTTTGCGTGTGGATCCCCATAGAGTCATTTTTGAACTAACAGACTTGTATTGATGATTTAATTATTATAATTGTGTAAAGACATAATATGTGTTACGGTCGCGAATCATATATTTTTATCAACATTCAACCTGATACTGACCTGCAAATTGCAAAAAAATCAGAATTTTAAAATTTATCTTTTTAGTTTCAAGTTTATTGCTGAAATGTCGAAATGTAGTTGTACTAAACTACTAAATGTGGGTGTCTAAACCCTCGGGGGAGTATTCCCCGAAACATGATATTATGTTGATGTTGTTGGGAACCAAACCTGGTTCTATAACATAAGAAGAATAGTTATCCATCATGACTTGTTTAAAGATTTTTGTGTATTTTTTTCTGCCATATCCGTAGTAATGGATCACTTAAAATAGTTTTCTTGTTCATTCCAGGGCTACTCAACCAAAAGAAACAACTGAAGTGAGATTAAAGAGCACGAGAGGCACAAGGGCGAATACAGAAAACCTCGAAACAGCAATCGCTTCTGATTTTGTGAAGCCATCGCCTAAAAAGACTCGCGGGAGGCCGAGAGCGGTCAGTCCTAAAGTTCAGCCAGCTAGCCCTGCCAAAGAGAAAGCCGCCGCAAAAGCTAAGAAATCAAGTCCTGCTAAAGCCAAAAAAACAAGTCCCATTAAGTCCAAAAAGACAAGTCTCATTAAGACCAAAAAGACAAGTCCTGCTAAAGCTAAAAAGGCAAGTCCTGTTAAGGCCACTAAGGCAAGTCCCATTGAGACCAAAAAGGCAAGTCTTGTTAAGGCCAAAAAGGCAAGTCCCGTTAAGGCTAAAAAGACAAGTTCCCCTAAGGCTAAAAGAGCCAGTCCTACAGAACCTAAATCCAGCCCTGCAAAGAAATTAGTGAGTCCTGTTCCAGCCAAAACGACACGCTCTCGCAGAAAAGATGTCTTGACGTTACATTCAAACACCATGAAGCGCATATCGACATTAGTTGTCGCTAAGAAGTCTCCCATCATGAGCCCCAAGCCGAGGGCGACGCGCAAACGAAAAGAACCGGAAACTCCGTCGACGCCTAAACAGAGTCCTAAAAAAACACGCGCGACGCGCAAGAATACATCTGTCAAGGATGACAGGCCCAAGACACCAAAGAATACCAGAGCTAAACTACTGAAAGCCACCGTAGTGGTCAGCAAACCTTCGCCGCAGTTGAAGCCGCGCGCGAAGAGAGCTCACGCAGACCAGACTGAACAGGAAGCGACGAGGAACGCACGGAAAACTGTAATTGTGCAACATAAACAACCAGAATCTCCCAAGAAATCTCAAGTACAAACAAAATCGTCGAGTCAAACTCGAGCAGCTGAAGTACAACCCAAAACTAGAGGACGAAAGACTGTTATGAGCGAATCTATAGACAATGCTGAAGTTGAAAAGGGTAAAGCTCAATCTAAGAAGGGACGGAAGACAGACGAACCCGCTAATAAAAAGACTAGAAGTAATAGACAAGGAATAATGGAAGAGAAGTCTATTGAAGAAGCTAAACCAATGAGAACTCGCGGCAAGAAGGTAGAGCCGCAAGAGAGTGTGGAGTCGGTGCCGAGCACGCGAGGCCGACGGGCGGCGAAAACTGATAGTGTCGCACCTGAAGTTAAAACTCGCAAACGCAAGCCGGACACAGCCCCAGACAATGAGGTACCTCCTAAAGTGAGGAAATCTAAGGAAGTCGCCCAAAGAGGGAGAAAGCGGGCGACCGACGTGAGCACGGATACTAAGATTACGCGGAAGAAGTTTGCGGTTAAGGAGAGTAAGGGAGAGAAAGTAAGTGAGGCGCCCGTGAAGCTCACTCGTGGCAGGAAGACGGCGGGAGTGGAACCTGAGAGTGCGCCGAAACAAACCGAGCAGAAAACACGAGGGAGAAAGGTGAGCAATTATGATTATTTTACAACAAAATTTAACAAATCACTCTTTGTTATTTGATGTAGAGTGTAGAATGTAACATTGTAATTTTTGTTTGCAGGCAAATATTGAGAATGTTCCTGCGAACCAGGCTTCTGGGAAGCGTAAAATACCAGCTGCAGCACAACCATCGCCCAGAAAGTCGCGCGCTACTCGCGGCAACACTCAGACAGAAGGTATATAATTATTACAATAAGACAATTACTTTATGTCATCGCCCTGCGCTTGTTACATGTTACTTGTAGTCGGCGCAACAAGTTTTCTTCTTTCTTTCTCCCCATATATACAGGGTTATTTGTAAAACACCAGCAACCTCTTAAGTGGTCATTGTACTCATCATTATGAACAACTTTTACTATGGGACGAAACCTGAAATCGCGAAAAAAAAATCAGCTGTTCCCTACATTTATGTTCGTGTAACTCGTCAAAATGTGAACAGCTGATATTTTTTTTCATAATGATGAGTACAATGTCCTATTAAGAGGTTGCTGGTGTCTTACAAATAACCCTGTATATAGGGTGACTGGTAATTAGTGACCGATTCCTAAACATATGATTGTACTCATGATAACAAACAACTTTTACTATGGGACCAAACCTGAATTCGCGAAAAAAGAATCAGCTGTTCCCTACATTTTGACGAGATAGACGAAGATAAATGTAGGGAACAGCTGATTTTTTTTTCGCGATTTCAGGTTTGGTCCCATAGCAAAAGTTGTTTGTTATCATGAGTACAAGCACGTGTTTAAGTATCGGTCACTAATTACCAGTCACCGTATATATAGATTTTATGTCACTGTCGCCAGTTTCAAACTTACTCATTTCTTACTTTATCCATTCTCGCCACACAAATCCATGTCAACATTCAATCCCATCTCATTATATCAGTTATCACTTATCAATCTTCCTCTTCGTCGTATCGGTGATTCCCCATTAATTTTATGTAAGCTCCAACCAGGATTTGGCCACTTTGACAGCGCTAGGCTAGCGTTGGCCTCGCAAAGGTCTTTCATAGTGCAGGTGATTTGCACAGAGAGCACGACAAGAGGTGAGGCTTCGTTTGTGATGTGACTCCACGGTCACACTGTGGCTATTAATTTACTAACTTACTCCCCTTTCTAGGGGCATTCTGTGTCACCAGTCACCTACTGTTCTTCTTGTTATTCTTCTCCTTGTTTGTGTACTACTAACACTAGTTCTATTTTACTGGAGCAGATAATATGATAAATGATATTACCAGTTGAAAGTAAAAATGACAATGATTCTTGAACAACATAATAGTAACAAATACAAAAAAGAAAAAGTACTAATTACCCAATCCGACTTGTAAAGAAAAAGAAATTGCATGTGCGTAATGTAAATAATTATTATGATAAGCGTACGAGAGGATGGATTACACCTACATTCAGCAATGAATTACCTGAAGGAATCGATCATGTTATTAAAAGTAAAAACAACCTAAAAAGTGTCCTGAGGAAACATTACCTGTCGATGTGTCCCTAGTTGCCGCGGTCGATCGGCGGCCTCGGTAGGCTGATGTCGGGGGTTCTAATCCTTTTTTTTAACGTGGAGAAATGCTCATGCATACTGCACTACCACGGGGAGATAGTGCAGTTATGTGGGACTCTTACCCACTAAAACTCCACGGTGTCCCCCTCCGCCGCTTATGGCGGGAACACGGGCACGCGTTAGCACTCATCCGTGAACCCGCCGCGGCTGTCCGTCACCGGACCCTCCTCTGGGGAGTGCTCCCCATCACCGGCGCACCAGAACACATAGCACGCCGTGACCACCCCAGGGACCAAACCAGCACATGGGCGCCAGACGACCCCGTGTCTGGGCACCCTTGGTCCCCTTGCGGCGGGACAGGTCGTTGGCCCCGCCGCCTGCCAATTTTCGGCCGCAGAGGATAGGGAGAGTGGCCAACGTAATACCAACACTCCTCCTCCCCTGCGGCCCCACCGCGTCCGCCATCAACGGTGGCGACCCCGTCAAGGCCGCGGAAGGTAGGGAGAGCGGCGCACCGCAATACCGGCACTCCTCTCCCGCCGCGGCCTCCAACCTTCAGCCGCGATGCCTCCCTCACATACGACATCGCGGCCCGCCTCAGTTGCGATGTCGCCCAAGCGGCACCGCAACCTACTTGTTGGCCGCTACGTCGTCGGCTTACAGGCAAAAGCCCTGACGAGCGGCCCCTCCTCGGGTTCCTCTTCGCTTCACCGTGGGTGACCAAGCCACGGCTACTGAGCCCTCCCGCCTCGACAATGCGGGGGTTCTAATCCTAAGTTTACTTACCATATAAAGTCTATTCAAACTTGTTTCAGATTAATATTATTTCAAGTTAAACAAATTTCAACTTTATTTCAATGGTAATTAAGTTGATTTCAGAGCGAATAGCACTTTTGAAATAGACAAAAATGTTTGAAGTTGTAGTGTAAACTGAACTTTATTGTGTAGGATTTAAAGTATTTTTTTCCATAAACTTACATTTGTATACTTTTTGGCAAATGGATCGCGAATGCAGATTAGGTAGTATGGGATGGTCTCATGACGTTTGTTGGATGATGCCGTTGAGTGTAGAATCTGTGGTTGTGTGGGTAACCATTATACTCTGTATTCACATACGGAATTTTTGTCTACAGAGCCATGGGTTTAGTCTTAGTTTCAACTTAGATTTAATTTTAATATTTAGTCAAGCAAAAAGTTGTGCAAAATCCACGAGAACTTACTACCGACAAATTGCTTCGCAGTTTGGCAGGTGTTATGTTAAAATAAAACTGTAACATTATGGATTAAATAAATAAATAAACAAAAAAACTAACAAAATGCACTATATTGTTGTCCAAAGTGAATAAATAAATAATAAAAAAAAACCGGCCAAGAGCGAGTTGGACTCGCGCACCGAGGGTTCCGTACCATCATATCTTTTAAATTTTCATCGGCGAGGCCTATATTCGTCAGAAAATTTTAACACTGCGGTGTAGAATATTTCAATTGTAAGTCAGCGCCATCTCTTGAGCGATAGTGAAACTAATGTAATTTTAATGATTTCTGAAAGTTAGCTATTTAGAGACATTGTTTTATTTTTCCTGTAATCTTTACATAAACTTCTATATCATACAACAATTTCAGTTTTTTTTCTATGCAAACTTCGGAGATAAGGGGGAGGGGACGGTCTTTTTTTACATTTTTCATCAAAAGTCGAAAATTATGTGGCCTAAAGAAAACATGTTTGAGAATGTGCAAACTGAGCTCTTTCATATGATACCCCCACACATGCCCTAGTCACATATAGTATAGTCAGGCCTCCGTCACTCCATGTACTTGCGCGCTATAAGTGCCTACCGCCCAGCCGAGCGGTCTCGGTCCGCCGGCGGATCAAATTCAGTGCGGTTTTCGCAAGCGAAGCGCGCGCACGCCGTTCAATTTTAATAGTGCTGTTCGTTCGTACGCGTATTACGATGCCGTGTGGTGCCTTATGTGCTGTAGATGGGTGTAAATCAAGCAAATATATATATAAATGATAAAATTTTTAACTGCCACATAAAAGTCAGAACATATTCACAGTTCTCAATAACATAGATAAAAAGTTATGTTAATTGAATTTTATCGAAGAGGCAGCCCTGCGATTACTGTGGAATCGCGCGGTGCGAAGCAATCACTGCTGTACGCTTGAGCATTTAGGCGCATTTTAGCATACAGTGGTTGTTGACGCGAGGGAGTAGGCAATTATCGTAATAGGTATTGGAAATTTTCTACTGAGTGAAGTATCTGTTACGTAGTAACTATTCAGTAATCTGTGGTATAGTATAGTAGTTAGTTAGTTTAGTTTTTTTTTTAGTTTCCATAGTCCACATCGAATTATTCAGAACCCCTTTCAAGTCCCTGTTGCAAAAAAAAAAAAAAAATTTTTATTTCTTTCTTATTTGCAAAATAATTGGGCAAACGTCATCTAAAACTACTCCAAATTTTAAGTTGATAGCATGAGTAGTTCTTGAGTTATCCAGCTGTGACAGGCGGACAGACAGACAGACAGAAAGACTGGGTCTCACCATAAGGGTTCCGTTTTACCATTTTGGTACGGAACCCTAAAAACCACAATTTAGAATCGACAAAGTTAATATTGGCCCCGATTCTGTTGTTCACAAACTAAACTAAATTTAAGTTCAATGCGTCTTTTTCTTTCTATTTAATTATGAAAAGAACAGAAGATAAATATTAGTTTAGTCCTGTCAAATTAGATAATCCATAGACAAGTTTAGACGTGATTAAAAAATTGCCTACTAAAAATAGGTCAATTTACGTCAGGCGCTGACTAATTTGACAGGACTAAACTAATATTTGCCTTCTGTCCTTTTTATAATGAAATAGCAAGAAAAATATCTCTCTATGGTACTCACCACTCAAACACTCGTTTAGCACAAATAAAAAGTATACTGTTCTAATTCCGTTAAAAATGGCAGATGAGAGTTTGTGTAACATCTGTTGTTGTAATTGTAATGTATCTCGTTGGTAATCCTTAAATAAATAAATAAATAAATCTGTTTTTGTGTCGGCAGACAAGCCGGCGGGCCGCAGCCGCCGGAGATAGCGAGCGTTCGACGTACAACACCAGCTAGCCAGCTACAGTACAAATAGTAATAAGGTGAGACATAGGATTTGCTATTCATTCCAAACAAATATATAACTCAAAAATGTTTATTAAATATATTTTCTTACAAACTACGCTTGATATAAACTGAAGTATACTATAGTTTACAGTCCTTATCACAAGTTCTCAATAATAATATTCTATTATTTACACAATAACTTGTTTGTTTCAGGTGTGTGCAGACGCCGCGCGTTATATTTTGTGAAGAATTTTTATTAAGAGTATTTTTAATGTACTAGCGTTCCTCTGGGACATTGTGTTCAATGCATATGTTTCTGACAATATTATGTACAAAGTATGAAATAATAGTTAATATCCAGGTGATTTCTATTCATACGAACCATATTCGGCAACGATTCTATCATGGAATATATTCCAATCGAATAGTTTATCTGACACATGATGTGCAAACAGCATGAATATTTTAGTAAATTGAACTTTTGATTGTTATAATAATGTCTCCGTGTTCGTACATACTTGATATCGTTATATATTTACAAAGTCCTAGTTCGGTTGTCACGCACACGCGTGCTGCTAGTTTGTTACCCTCTGTTGGCAGTAGCCCCTCATGCGTGATAGTGTAATGTTGCATACTTCGTAGTACATGCCTAGCTTAGCTTAGCACATTAATGTTTAACAATGCACAAACGGCTTCCTCTTTGAATTCTCACTACCAATCATGCCAGCTTCAACTTATTTATAATTATGATTTAAGTTCTTTTTGTTAGTTTTTTCTTATTTCACTAGTGTGACATCAACTGTAACGTAGAGTTACTTTTATAGTTGTAGTGATATTTTACTGTAACAGGATTCAGTTAAGAAATCCTTTGGAATTAATTTAATTTAGGGCTAATTGTTCCATCGCCAGATAATTTTTATTCGAGGAATAAAATTGACGTTTGACAGTTTTTGTATGAAATAACTGTCAACATTTCAAAACTATTCCTCCAATAAAGTCTCTGATGATTGAGAAATCAGTCCTTAGCTTGATAACATAGTCGGTGCTAGGTGAACGCACATTATGTTTAGAATGTTTGGTACTGTTGGATTAATTTATGTTTGTCTCAATTCCCCGGTTTCTTGTCTCGCGATTTTATGTCATTTGACGACCAAAAATATTCCACATTACTGGAACATGATAATGCAATAATAGCAATATGTCGGGAACAAAGTACCTATATCAATTAAAAAACGACAGTTTTAGATATAGATTGACACACGTCAACATTATTATTAATATGAGAAGTGGAATTGATATTTTAAAAATATTGTTGCATAGAATAATCTTCTTTTAATAAATAAATTCGTGAATTATGTACGGTTGTTTTATTTGTGCTCATCCTTTTAATTACATAGCAGCCGTTCACACTAACACTTGCTCGTAAAGTGGCTCATAATGAACCGCTTTTAGGTCCATAATGCAGTGTATTAAAATACGCTTGCTTTTTACTTTGTTACCGCACTAGTGCGGTAAAGCTACAACATTTACCATTGTCCATGGTCCCTCCCGGAACCAAACTGAAAAGACCCTGACTGGCGTTCTATTATTTCGGATTCTCACTGAGCTAATGTATATTTCTCTATGCATATATATAGTGCTTTCTAACTTCATACTAACTAAACTACAATTTGACATACGACGTAATAGGCGGTTTAGCGGTTTTGACCACAGAACAGATAGAGGTTAGAAGGGCCTTGTGGGCGGGGCAGGCGCGCCATACATTTGAGCAGACGCGCAAAAGTCGACCGAAATTTGATTCACCGGCCAACGATTCCGTTGTTGTGACAGCGTTCGAAACTCCGCGGAAAAAAAGAATTATGCCATCTTGCGCGATTATAACGTGTCGGAAAAAAAGTCAGGAGTGTAGTGTAGCCCGAGGAGGGATTTCTTTTCACTGGTAAGTCCAAAAACCTTAAAATACAAGCGATATTTTTAATTATTACAAAAGTATTATGTAATTTGTAGACTAAAACGATAAAATCGCATTCAGATGCAAAATTATACATTGCTTGCAAAGTTGCAATACACGGGTACAATCTTGTACGACGTGAGCGGTCGGGCAATGTATTGCGTTCACTGCGAACGTCGCGTGCTTCGAGCCAAGCTTTAATTCAGGGAAATCTATGCGTATCGGTAGTGTTGTACCAAATTCTAAACAATGTCGATATTAAGTATGTGTATGCGAATGATTCTTTTCAGCAATATTATAATTAAAATAACTTTGTTTATTAACACCAAGTGTTATTACCACCAAGCATTATTGTTTATCGTGGATTATTAATTTAGTTTCTGAGTGGGTTTTTCGTCTAAAATTTGATTTGAAGTTAGCAATTTATGATGAAAACATGAATTTAATATTTTGTTTTAGGTTCCAACAGATCCAGCTACAAGAAAACTGTGGTTCGAGGCAATTGGTAGAATTGAATGAAATAAAATTATTGTTCAATATTAAAATATTCTTTTATTTTTTACTTGTCATTTATTTACTTACTTACTAACTTTAGCCTATGTCTTTGTACGCCTAAATGACGTTAATCGCGGACAAAGACAGCCCAGAAAGCCAATTCTCGTAATTTAAAAATTCAAAATCTAGTCGCAGTCTCATCCTAGCGACAAACCAATGTCAAAAACTTGTCAAAAAGTAGGGAAATTAGAGGTAAGTATTTTTGACAAATTGAGACAGATCAGACTGAATGTTTATAAAATAACGAGAATTGCCCCTCTTCATAGGCCCGTAACGGTTACTCAATGATAATTATAGTCAATAATCATCAAAGTCGTAAGTATAGTTTTCTAGGTTTACGATGGTCGAAAATAGGATTATTTCCGATAAAAACTTGTTTTAGAGCATTATCATGATGTTTGATGATTTATAGGATTTTATTATTTTTTGTAAATCTTATCTTTACTTGCGCAAACAGCATTAAGAACAACAGTATTATTACGTAAAACAGAGCTACAACTAGCATAATTAGAAAGAAAATATAAATTTCGCGACAGTATCGGATGTTCCCCCTTTATTTGACATTATTATTTATACAGGGTGCATTTGATATCATGGGCATTATTTTAACCTAAGGTACTACTTATGATACTAATTGCATTAGGGCTACTATTACGCAAATCAAAAATATTATTAATGCAAGTATGGAAAACCTTAAAATGTAGTAAGTCATACAAAGTATCAAATTAGTTGCGCTTCTCGATAGCAAATGCGTAGGTACACTACGCCGTACGCGCGTCATTGGGCGTGAATTCTTTGACCCCGCCCGACTCACGTGACATTCGTAAGTTGCCAATGAATTGATTCATAATAAATTCCAATTTTCCCTTCGTACTTTGCCGGCTTAGGACGGTCAAAACTACGTCAACTAACATACATTAAAAAAAAACATTTACGTACCTAGCTTGTGGATTGTTTTGAAAAAACCTTATTTGTCGGTAAAGTGACAGAGGGTAAACGGGTGCTCTTCCACGAGCTTGTGCATGTGCTGGCACGTGAAAAGACGAAAAATCCAACAGGTTCTGAGTGGTTCTGGTGGAATGAGACCCCGTGAAGGAATAGGGTCGTTCGGGTAGCGCCGATGGAACATTTCACGAGTTCATACTAAATTTCTTGTGCGATTGTAAATTACAACCATTTGTGGGTATTGTTGGTTGGTGTACCTAGCCTGCACATTACGCGGTCGAGGCATCGTGTACACAAACACACACACAACACACAACTAATAAACTAACACTTAATACACTGCAATCCAAGCACCGTATGACGCGAGCGGCGAGTACGGCGATTACGTCACGGGATCAATAAATCAATTACGCGTCAATGCACATGCGCAGTCGTTATGACACTGGTTCCGGGTTCGTGACTTCGTGTTGCGGCGGGAAGCATACCCCGCGCGGGGGTGATATTCGTATTTTTGCGAGTGAGGGAGTGGGACGGAGAGAGTTCAGGGAATCCCGCCGGACGGAATGTCTTGTAGCCCATTGTTATTATTACTTGTAAGGAAAAACCCGCGCGCGCGCAGGTGATGTTTGTTTACATTTCGCTTTGCGCTGTAACTGCGCTTTAAGATTTTGATATTTCAACAATTATTGGCGTTAACAAAGTATTTTGTTTTAATTACTTTAAGTGTTTATTTGCAATAATAAGCCTTGTGCAATTTGACTTACTACATTTTTAAGGTTTTCCTTACTTGCATTAATAATATTTTTGATTTGCGTATTAATAGCCCTAATGCAATCAGTATCGTGAGTAGTGCCTTAGGTTAAAATAATGCCCATGACTTCGATTCCACCCTGTATGTATTTAAGAAGTCCACATTATTCGTACCGTACCCGCAACTTTTGGCTTTAAAATTAAAGCGAAAAATTGCAAAAGTTTAATTAACAAAATTACAGTAATTTTATCGATATAATTTATCGACCTTTTGGTCCCCGTAACATATATGAGAATTATAATGCTGTGTGAGTGTACGTCAAACGCAGTGTTTGCGTTAGTGTGACAACCAATAGCAAACACGCGATCTAAGTGTATGTTGTTTATTTGTGTACATAATGCGCGTACGTATGGATCTCTTGCTTGTAGTGGAATGAAATAGTGGGAGACATGCGGCGACACGCGTTCTAATACAAATCAGGAACTATTTCCTTTCTAACCTCTTTTATCTGTTCTGTGGTTTTGACAGTGCCTTTAGTTGTACCTGCGCCTGCGCGCGCATCGATAGCGCGGCGCGCAGAAAAACAAAACCAGCGCGCCATTTTCCATAAAAGTTAATAACGATACAAGTAATTTTTTTCTCGCAGCTACTCGCAAGTGTGTTGAAGAACGTCGTATGAAATTCGTGTGCATTGATCATTACACACTCGGCTTCTTTAACGTACACATCTATACTAATATTATAAAGAGGAAAGATTCAAGTATGTATGTTTGTAACGAATTGGCTCAAATAGTACTAGACCGATTTAAAAAATTCTTTCACCGTTTGAATGCTACATTATCACTGATTAATATAGGCTTTTTTAATTGCAAGAAAAAAATAAAATGTTTAAAAAATAAATGTCCACCCGTGCGAAGCCGGGACGGGCCGCTAGTGTATCATAATGTAAAAACTTATAGAATTTACGTCGTATCCCACCATTTTTGTTCGATATTATCGTATTATTGCAAAAATGTATTACTTTGTTGTTTAGAAAAATGAGTGAAACAAGCTTTGATAACACACCAGATATTTCTAATGCAGTAATAAATTATCCTATTATTACCTATACATGGTTTGTTTGTATTAGATACTCAGCAATTAAACTCCATGAATTTACATAGTTCTTACAACATTGGCCCCGCACCCTAATTGCGTAACACACTATCAGTAGCAATCGGTTACATTTTGACAGTTCAACAGCATTCATTGCGTTATTTACGTTATTGAGCAGACACACTTTTCGAACGTAAATTGAGCAATGTATTAGCAATAAGCTTCAAAATGATTCAAATTGAGAGTAATAGTGTGTTACGCAATTAGGGTGCCGATTCTGTTATTCACAAACTAAACTAAATTAAAGTTCAGTGCATCTTTTTCTTTCTATTTCATTAAGAAAAGGACAGAAGATAAATATAGTTTAGTCCTGTCAAATTAGCCAGCGCCTGACGTAAATTGACGTATTTTTAGTAGCCAATTTTTTAATCGCGTCTAAACTTGTCTATGGATTATCTAATTTGACGGGACTAAACTAATATTTTTCTTCTGTCCTTTTCATATTGAAATAGAAAGAAAAAGATGCAGTGAACTTAAATTTAGTTTACTTTGCGAACAACAGAATCAGGGCCAATGGCCGTGACTCCACCACACCACGAACTGAACGAACGAACTGTTGTTATTACTATTCCGACATCCATAATGTGCACGAGTGTACATCTCATAAACAGCTCAATACCATTGACTTCATTTGGTCGAGTTATGCACGGAGATTTAGTATAACTTCTTTGAGAGTATTAATTTTTGTATAAATTTGGGAAGAAATCACAGTTTTTAACAGGGAAACCTGAAATGAAAATTGAGCACCATGTGACTACCGCCACCTCACCAATGGCATGGTATATCTCGTAAACTACCGGAGTACTAATTATGAATTTTGGGTACTAATTTTATCTTGCAGGGTACTAATTCTCTATGTAGGTTTGAGGAAAGCGACAAGCTTCTCAAACCTGGAATCAACATTCAAAGTCCTGCTGAACGATTGCGCAAAAGTTATCATCGTTGATTTATCGGTAAATGCAAATGTTCCAGTTCTGTTTTTTTTTACGAAATGAATCAAATATAAGGGTTCTAATTATTTGTATACTTAGAACACCTGTAGCATGTCCCCCTTTTTCGGCGTTCATGGTGGTCCTGCTGAAGGGAGCGTGACTATCGCCTTCAAGCACCACCTTCAAATTTGATTTTCTTGAAAATGACTAAGGTACCAATTGAGTACTAATTATTTACCAAATATGGAAGCGATTGGCGTTCGTGGTCCGGCGGTAGTCACGGACATCTTACAACACCCTATGGTTTAACAACTATTGTATAAAATTTTTGCTATTACAACGTACAAATACATTCGTGTTTTGATACCCCTTATTATACAACAGTTTCATAAATAACTATTTAAAGTTGGGCATTACACGTCACAATCTCGCAGTAAAATATCGTACTGATCAATTCTGTGCGGTGGCCTTAGAGGTTATTTAATGTGTCTGGTGTAGACCGTGTGCGGGTCTAGCTGTATAAGGATAATTTACGCTACGCGGGCGCCTTGCCCCTGACGGGGTTGGACACGCGGAAGATGTTGGGCAGCAGCGCGGCGCAGGCGGCGTACAGCGCTACGCGGGCGCCTTGCCCCTGACGGGGTTGGACACGCGGAAGATGTTGGGCAGCAGCGCGGCGCAGGCGGCGTACAGCGCTACGCGGGCGCCTTGCCCCTGACGGGGTTGGACACGCGGAAGATGTTGGGCAGCAGCGCGGCGCAGGCGGCGTACAGCGCTACGCGGGCGCCTTGCCCCTGACGGGGTTGGACACGCGGAAGATGTTGGGCAGCAGCGCGGCGCAGGCGGCGTACAGCGCTACGCGGGCGCCTTGCCCCTGACGGGGTTGGACACGCGGAAGATGTTGGGCAGCAGCGCGGCGCAGGCGGCGTACAGCGCTACGCGGGCGCCTTGCCCCTGACGGGGTTGGACACGCGGAAGATGTTGGGCAGCAGCGCGGCGCAGGCGGCGTACAGCGCTACGCGGGCGCCTTGCCCCTGACGGGGTTGGACACGCGGAAGATGTTGGGCAGCAGCGCGGCGCAGGCGGCGTACAGCGCTACGCGGGCGCCTTGCCCCTGACGGGGTTGGACACGCGGAAGATGTTGGGCAGCAGCGCGGCGCAGGCGGCGTACAGCGCTACGCGGGCGCCTTGCCCCTGACGGGGTTGGACACGCGGAAGATGTTGGGCAGCAGCGCGGCGCAGGCGGCGTACAGCGCTACGCGGGCGCCTTGCCCCTGACGGGGTTGGACACGCGGAAGATGTTGGGCAGCAGCGCGGCGCAGGCGGCGTACAGCGCTACGCGGGCGCCTTGCCCCTGACGGGGTTGGACACGCGGAAGATGTTGGGCAGCAGCGCGGCGCAGGCGGCGTACAGCGCTACGCGGGCGCCTTGCCCCTGACGGGGTTGGACACGCGGAAGATGTTGGGCAGCAGCGCGGCGCAGGCGGCGTACAGCGCTACGCGGGCGCCTTGCCCCTGACGGGGTTGGACACGCGGAAGATGTTGGGCAGCAGCGCGGCGCAGGCGGCGTACAGCGCTACGCGGGCGCCTTGCCCCTGACGGGGTTGGACACGCGGAAGATGTTGGGCAGCAGCGCGGCGCAGGCGGCGTACAGCGCTACGCGGGCGCCTTGCCCCTGACGGGGTTGGACACGCGGAAGATGTTGGGCAGCAGCGCGGCGCAGGCGGCGTACAGCGCTACGCGGGCGCCTTGCCCCTGACGGGGTTGGACACGCGGAAGATGTTGGGCAGCAGCGCGGCGCAGGCGGCGTACAGCGCTACGCGGGCGCCTTGCCCCTGACGGGGTTGGACACGCGGAAGATGTTGGGCAGCAGCGCGGCGCAGGCGGCGTACAGCGCTACGCGGGCGCCTTGCCCCTGACGGGGTTGGACACGCGGAAGATGTTGGGCAGCAGCGCGGCGCAGGCGGCGTACAGCGCTACGCGGGCGCCTTGCCCCTGACGGGGTTGGACACGCGGAAGATGTTGGGCAGCAGCGCGGCGCAGGCGGCGTACAGCGCTACGCGGGCGCCTTGCCCCTGACGGGGTTGGACACGCGGAAGATGTTGGGCAGCAGCGCGGCGCAGGCGGCGTACAGCGCTACGCGGGCGCCTTGCCCCTGACGGGGTTGGACACGCGGAAGATGTTGGGCAGCAGCGCGGCGCAGGCGGCGTACAGCGCTACGCGGGCGCCTTGCCCCTGACGGGGTTGGACACGCGGAAGATGTTGGGCAGCAGCGCGGCGCAGGCGGCGTACAGCGCTACGCGGGCGCCTTGCCCCTGACGGGGTTGGACACGCGGAAGATGTTGGGCAGCAGCGCGGCGCAGGCGGCGTACAGCGCTACGCGGGCGCCTTGCCCCTGACGGGGTTGGACACGCGGAAGATGTTGGGCAGCAGCGCGGCGCAGGCGGCGTACAGCGCTACGCGGGCGCCTTGCCCCTGACGGGGTTGGACACGCGGAAGATGTTGGGCAGCAGCGCGGCGCAGGCGGCGTACAGCGCTACGCGGGCGCCTTGCCCCTGACGGGGTTGGACACGCGGAAGATGTTGGGCAGCAGCGCGGCGCAGGCGGCGTACAGCGCGGGCGCGGCGTGTGGCGGCAGCGCGCACTGCAGCGTGCGCAGCTCGGCGCCGCCGCCCCCCGCGGCCTCCAACATGAACCCCTTCACGCACTTCAGCACCAGCTCGGCGCGCCGCACGCACCACGCCGCCGTCATCTCCTGCGCACACCACGGACGCGCTTACAACTCACCACCCACAACTACTCGCTAGTTTTTTTGAAAACATCAAGTACGATTAAGTGGTTCCGATAAAATAATTTCATCAAAACAATCTGAGTACAGTCGACCTCGTAATTACTTTACCAATTTTGAACAAAATATCAGTAAATTGAAACTTCACTAAGATTTAATGATCTAATTATTGATTATTGTCACATTGGTCTTAAAGCAAAAATAGACCTTGAGGTTCTATGACGTGCAAGTAACATTCCAACCACCTTGAGCTGGTAGAACAATGACGAAGTCAACTATACCTACTATACTACAAAATAAATTAAGCCGCCAAGCAAACAAATTCACCACTGGTTTTAAAAAACTAAACATTGATTTGTACATATTTTATTTTAACCTATGTATACCTCGGACATTTCATGTCTCAGTAGCAACGGTATCGATATGCTAGTGATGTCGTTGCTGCACGCCGCCTTCAGAATGTTGCGCAAGCCCAAGATGGCCGGGTGACGCGATGTGATGTCGCCTGCAAAATAACACTGTTCGTGTCATGTTTTATAAGCTACTTATAATTTTTTTTTTTGTTTCTCCGTTTACTACAATCTGTCTCCTTCGTAGGACATTCAGCAGTATGTTGGTTGGTGCTATTGCTGGCGCGCTCAGTATGTGACCTGTGTCACAACCTCATTGTTTAGACAGTATGTTTAACTGTGATTGGGCTACATTATCTTGTGGTATTTTACGCTTTAATCGTCGCGCTTTGATGTGGTTCTCCATTAATGGCCGAGCTAGAGCATTTGGATGTTTTTTGATGCGTTCTTTATAGGACTTAGTATGGCGGACAATTTCTTGCTTTACAGTGGGTATTCTTAGATCACGATGTAGTAGTTCGTTGGGAACAAACCAGGGAGCGTTGGTTATCATACGCAGGGATTTATTTTGGAACCTTTGTAGGATTTCAATTTTAGAGTTAGAAGCGGTGCCCCATAATTGGATCCCATACGTCCAGTCGGGCTTCAGTATTGCATTGTACAGGAGTATTTTGTTCTCAAGTGAAAGTTGAAATTTTCGCCCAATAAGCCAGTAAAGTTTTCGTGTTTGGATACCAAGTTGCTTCCTCTTAGTAAAAATGTGTTTTGCCAGGTAAGTCTTTTGTCTAAGTGCAATCCAAGACATTTCACATGATCTGCCTGTGGAACTTCAATGTTATTTAATTTGACTGGAGGACAAGATCCTCTTCTTAAAGTAAACGTTACATTGACTGAATTTGTTTCGTTCGCTTTTATCCGCCACTTTTTGAGCCAGTGGGATATGCTATTTAGCCCTTTTTGGAGAGTTTGTGAGGCTATTTCCGGGTCACTATGCACAGCTAGTATGTGCAGTATCGTCAGTAAAAGTTCCAGTAGTTAAGGATTCAGATGTCGGCAAATCTGCAGTGAACAGTAAGTAGAGCACGGGGCCCAGTACGCTACCCTGTGGAACTCCTGCTTTTATTGGACGCAGTTCAGACAGTGCTTCCCCAATTTGTACTATGAAATGGCGCTGCTGTAGAAATGATTTCAGTATTCCGTACAGGTGGTCTGGCAGAGCAATTTTTAATTTAAAAAGCAATCCTTTATGCCACACGCGGTCAAACGCTTGGGATATGTCCAGGAATGCACTAGCACAGCAATATTTTGCCTCCAGTGATTCCATGATCTTTTTAGTTAGTCTGTGCACTTGGTCGATAGTGGCATGTTTACTGCGGAACTCAAACTGGTGTTCAGGAATTAACTCTTTTTCTTTGAGTATAGGTAGGATTCGTTGCAGCAGTAGAGATTCGTATATTTTGGATGGAATAGGTAGCAGGCTTATGGACCTATATGATTTTGCTTCTTCAGGTTGTTTATCTGAGGGGCAATTCTCGTAATTTTTAAGAACGTTCACAGTCTGATCTCAGTCTCAATCTGTCAAAAGTATTTCAAATTTCCCTACATTTTGACAAGTTTTTGACATTTGTCCGTCGCCGAGCATGGCGTTGAAAAGTGACGCCAGGAAAGTTATGCCAGATTCTGGTAGTTCTTGTAGTATACGATTCGTTATAAGGTCGTATCCTGGTGACTTTTGGATCCGATTTTTTTATAATTCGGGCAACTTCAGCCTTTGTAAATTTAAAGGGCACTTCCTCCATGTTTGTAGGAGTATATAAGTGGGCAGTAATTCCTGCTGCATTTTCTGGAGAGCCTTCATATTGGTGAGGAATAAAGACGTTTGAAGGATGTTCCGAGAAAGTTTCGGCTTTCTTTTGGTCTGTCCGTGCCCATGTACCGTCATATTTTCTTAAAATACACTAATAGGCCATTTTAGTTTTCTGGTGGCTTTCCATAAAGAATAATCTGAGGAAGCAGTAGCATCCAGGCCAGTGATATAACTGTGAAATCCGTCATTACGATCTTTGTCTAGAATGTGCTTCAGCTGTCTGGTGGCGTAATTGAGCCGTTTTTTCGCCATAGGGTCTCTGGTTTGTTGCCAGTGTTTCCGTATATTCCTTTTTTGAGTTACTTTGTCTACTATGTGTTTCGCTACATAGTTGTCTATACTTCTATGTGGTACCGGTGGGGTTGAACACCAGGCTGCATCTTGCACCTCTTTATTGAAGTATAGGACCGCTTCTGTTATTTCGTCATTTGATTTTAGACTAACAGGTTCAGGTCAGCTCTCGAAATAGAGTCCAATTAGTTCTTTTGGTATGTAGAACACAATTTTTGACGCTTTCTTGGGCGGTAGTGTGGAGTTCTACAAAGATTGGAGAGTGGTCTGAGGATAGATCCCAGCAACTCCGGCACGATGCATTGTTATTTGCGATTCCTTTGCTGCCACAAAAATCGATAACATCTGGGATTTTTCTATTGTCTGTTGGCCAATAAGTCGGTCCACCAGACGATATCACGTTCATGTTTTTTGCTTGGATGCATTTAAGAAGTTCTCGCCCTCTGGGTAGGACAAGTCTGGAACCCCAAAACGTATGCTTGGCATTATAGTCACCTCCTGCAATAAATCTGTCTCCAAGGGATTGAAAATAGTCATTGAACTCTGTTTCCTTAATAGCAAATCTCAGTGGACAGTAGAGGGCCGTTATTGTAATGTCACTGATCCAGTCTGTTATTACAATGTTTGTTGCTTGGATGTAGTTTTTACAGTAATTTTGTAGTACATGGTGCTTGATGTTTGACCTGATGAGAACGGCCGATCCTCCATGTGCTTTGTTGTCTGGGTGGTTAGTGTGGTACATATTGTAGCCTGGTATCCTGAAGTAGCTTTTAGACGTGAAGCGGGTTCCTGAGATTAGTAAAACATCTATTTGGTGGATTTTTACGAATATTTTTAACTCTTCCGAGTGTTTTGACAAGCATTGGCATTCCATACGCACAGTTTTAGTGCTGTGAATGTGATGACATTTTTGAAATTAGATCGGTTAACGTTTGGGTCATAATTAACATTTGGTTCATCAGGGCAGTAAATGTTTCCCTAATGGCTTTGAGTTCGTTAGTTTTTTGGTGTTCATCCTCAACGTTGGGTGTTTGCGTCGTAGGTTGTTTGGGGAGTTCTTTTGTGACTGAGGCATACGATTTTCCGTCATTATTTGTTTTGTTTCTAGGTTCTTGTTCTTTTCTAGTGTATCCAGGTTTTGTTCTTTGTTTAGTAATTGGAGGAGGATATCGAACTTTCAGCAGCTCTTTGTAGACTATGCAGCCTTTATAGTTAGCTGGGTGATTTCCCTCGCAAAGGACGCATTTAACCTGGTTTGATCTTTCTTTCCGTGGGCAAGCTGAGGTGTGATGCGAACCTGTACATCTGACGCATCTGGGTTTTCTATTGCAATACTTTTGTGTGTGATTATAGTCTTGACAATTAGTGCATTGAGGGATTAATCGCTTTGGTCTGGGTGCTTCAAACGATATGCGGCAGTGTAATAGAGATTTTACGCTATATATGTCTTTATTATTTTCACGAGGTTCTAGTTCGATGTTCCACATTGGTAACGCCTGTTTTGTTCTTGAGTTTTGGATGGTCTAGACATTTGTTACTTTATGTTCAAGCTTCTCAATAGCTATTTTAATTTCCTCTCTATCTGTAGATGGGTGTAGGTTTTTAAGCACCACTCTAAAGCTTCGGTCTTGTTTAGGAACGTAGCTGAAGAATTCTGTGTCTTTTGCCTTCAGTTCTTTGTAAATAGTGGAGTATGATTCAGCTGATTTCGATTGTACTTTACCTCTGTCGTCTCGTAATACCTTAATTTCATACTCTCCTTTTGCTACTTCTTCTAATAATTTCAGTAAAGGTTGGATATTTTTGACGCCGTCAATAAACAGTGGGCGGGGGGGGGGGGGGTCTTATTGGTTTCTGTATTTGTATTTCAGGTTTATCTGTTTCCTCTGTGTCGTCGAGCCCTGAGAAGCTGCTGCATGTTGCTACTGCTGATGCTGCAAGCCAGTAATTTAATTTTGTTAGCTTTTGGCTACGCATTACTGTGTGTGGACTGTGTGGACTAGATCGTTGCCGCTTGCCATAGTGTACTTCTGTGAACTGCTGTTCTTCGGAGTCTTTATCTGTTTTATCTTCTAGCTCAATGTTCACTTGGTCTTGGTTAGTTGTTCCGCTAAAAGAACTTGATCTTGGCCGGTTTATAAGCATTCCTTTATGGAAAAGTTGTTGGGTCATAGTTTTAGGGTTACTCTTATCTAATTTTAATATATTTTCAAAGGTTTTAGAATTGCTCATTTTGTCCCACGAGTAGGGCCGATTCAAAACGTCACAAGAGGGGTGACGACCATTCCCTCAAGAAGGCAATATACAACGACGTTTGCCGGGTCCGTCGAGGTTGCCGCTTGGAACTTGCCTCCTGCAAGCCATGCATCCCGTCGGCACGTACTCCCACCTTGGGATTAGGGTGACTTTTTAAAGAGGTATTCTACCTCTTAGTCCGGGCGGTTCACAGAGTTGCGAGTTGTGGAGGTAATTTACTACCCCCAGCGGGTTCCGGCTTGTTAGGCCTGGTTTTTCCTATTTAAGGGGACATACACATGACGCTTTCCCAAGGCGACATGGCCACACTTTTAGGAGGGTTTTAGTCCTCCTTGGCTTGTCGTGAACCAGTGGTCAGGTTAATTAACCGCCGCCTGTTGCTCGGCGTTGTTGCTCATTTGGCACCACCCGGGGGGCACGTGTAGGGTGGGCCTAGCAGAAGATGGTTAAGTCCTACGGACGCGAGCAACACTACTACCCTACTTATAAATTGTATTGATAAAAGCTCCTCTAGTTTATAAATAGCGCTTGACCAATTCTTGTTGTCATGAATGCACAAGCGACTTTAAACCAGATTGCTACTTTCATAAAGATATTTCGTACTTTCCTCTAAAAATTTAAAAAAAAATGTATATTTATGATTTTTATCATTTTTATTTAGATAAACAAGTATTCGGGCCAATTTTTAAGTTTGTAGATCAAAGGAATCAGATTTTTGAAATAAACTGTATACAATGTGTTAATGATTTAACCCAAAACCTCGTACACCCCAACCGATTTTTATATTAATAAATTGATATGACGTATAATATATTATAATTATAATATATATATAAATTATTTATTTTCATAAATTATAGTAAAAGATATTTGTAAATGTTATTGTCACGCTACTTCTTACCGATTCGTAGCTCTATCGCCGCGCCGCTGTCAATCGTTCGTCGACACGGGAGCACTATCGTTTAAGGTTAATCCCCTCCTTCTGTTATTAAATAATGCGTATGTTTTGCTTTGGAATAGAAAAGTGACTAAAATTTTTGCATCACACTTTTTCCAGGCTTAGGACTGGCTGCATGTAAACCTACCACGCTTAAAAATAAGCGAAGGCTAGTTGAAAAAAAAATAAAAAAGCCGGAGGTGGTAAACAAAACTTGGCCTGTTTAAAAGATTTGAATCACCATATTTACAATAATTATTTCAAATAAATCAAGCTACCTATTTACAACAATACGAGTAATACAGTTAAGCACTTACTGAAAGTTCGTTCATTGTTTGTCACAGCAATGCCTCGAAATGTCTATCACCTTGTTGAATACACGTTAAAGCTCCTTTTCGTAAATTACTTTTCAAAGAACTTAACACTAGTGTCACTACTTCAAATGCCGAAACTATTTTATTTCTTAGGTCACTAATGTTTGTTGCTCCATTCCCATCGTCATAAACTAGAGCTTTTACACGGCCCCACAAAAAAAGTACTAATTATTTACCACATATGGAAGCGATTGGCGTTGGTGGTCCGTCGGTACTCATGGACCTCAAATTGACTACCAAATTAAGTTGTCTGTATAAGTTCGAGAAGTGAACTGTTCCACATTCAACTGTTTTCGTTGAATAAAAATGTGTGAGTTTTGTTGTGCCTACACTGTCATCCCATACCTAGAGTGCGCGCAGCACTCTGCGCGCGCCCGAAATAACAAATAATTACGCCGTAAGTGATTAAGTGCTGGCAGGGATATAAAAAATGCTAAAACAATTATTTTTAAAAGAGTACATAAGCAGACATTTTATAAGTGCCTATGTAGATTTATGTCATCATCTGCCTAGCCTTTTTCCAACCGGATGCAGCTGAATACGAGTATATTACATGGAGCGAATTGAGTGAATTAAAAAAAAATGACTTGAAAAAGCACCCACCGGATCGGAGCGAGGAGTCATCGACGATGAGGTGGAACACTACGTGCACCTCGGCCAGGTTGCTGTGCTTGGTGATGAAGATGTCGCCCGTCTGCAGGTTGCGCTTCGTTCGGAGCCTTGAGCCGTTGTTGTTGTTGGCTGAAGTGGAGCCATTGGAGACGTTCTCTGCTTGTTCCTTTACGCGCTGCTTGTTGCGCCGTTCCACCTGCGTTGATGGAAAGTAATGAAGAATAGAAGGTATACTTTGGAATTAGTCTTCTAAAAGCATGAACCCCGAGGTATTGGCGAATAGGCTGCCTATTGTAGCGAAACTAAGATATGTACGAGACAGTCGCATGGCTGTCCTTTTCTAGCTCAAACAATCTGAGATTGTAATCTACAGTCGTTGCGTTTTAGTAGGGCATTGGCCCCGATTCTGTTGTTCACAAACTAAATTAAATTTAAGTTCAGTGCATCTTTTTCTTTCTATTTCATTATGAAAAGGACAGAAGACAAATATTAGTTTAGTCCTGTCAAATTAGATAATCCATAGACAAGTTTAGATGTGATTGAAAAATTGGCTACTAAAAATACGTCAATTTACGTCAAGCGCTGACTAATTTGACAGGACTAAACTAATATTTATGTTCTGTCCTTTTCATATTGAAATAGAAAGATAAAGATGCCCTGAACTTAAATTTAGTTTAGTTTGTGAACAACAGAATCGGGGCCAATATCGTGATTGCTTGCGATCGGATCGCTTTCTTTTAGAGGTTTTAAAATGTCGTTTCGTTCTATTATTCGCAGGCGTTAATAGAACACGGGCTTAATTAAACGTTGACTGCTAGACAATAGAATAGACACAGTAGAAAAATCTATTGTTCGCGGTCAACTGTGACCGCGGTGGCAGTCAATGACTTTTTCCACACTAGAACTGTCAGATGTCAATTTTATTCCACGAATAAAAGATAGCTGACTTTGGTACAATTAGCCCTAAGCATGCGTATTGTGGCAAAATACTTATTAACCATTACTGGCAAATAGTGCGCTCTAGACAACCCTTTTCGTTCTTGGTTAACAAGTTGCCTGAGTAACGTTTCAGATCGAAGACATAAATATGTCTGCTTGATGTGCTAGCCTCTGTACATGGCTACACTTCGCCGGATACCTGGCACCGGCTACCCGGCAACCGGGACGTATGAAAAGACACTAACCTCCTATCATTCACAGTGTTGATGACAAGGCGTTACTGATCGGGCATATACGATTAGATCTCATTACCGAGCGTATTTCCGAAGTTAGACGATGACTCCCGAAGCGCTTACTTGTTTTGGAAAGCTTACCTAACACGTTCACTTACCGGCCCTTGCACCTTCTCGCTGATGTCCCGCAGCTGGTGCTCCACGTCGGCGAAGTGGTGCTCCGTGCTGCGCTGTGCCGCAGCCAGCAGCAGCGTGGTGGGCGGCGCCGGGCGGCGCGGCGGGCTCTCGGCCAGCAGCACCACGCCCGCCAGCTCCGCCGAGTACAGCGACAGCGCCGTCTGCAGGCGCCGCGACGAGTCTGAGGGGCTGCCCGGGCCGCACGTGCGTTAGTGTGCACACACATTACCAGTGGTCGGAGTAGGTAGAGCTGTTTTTGCTACTTGCGACATGCGGACATAACATGGATATGCCAAATATTTCCCGGAATCCCGGGAATTCTCGGAAATAAAAAAAAACATTGTTTAAGTAGTTTTTATAGGAGTTTTAGTATTGTTTCTAACAGTTTTACTTAATTAATTCATATTTCACGAAGCTAGGTACCTCTAACAACATTCCAGGATCCCTGTGTGTGTAGGTATATAAGTAAGTATATACTGTTTGGGTGCTCACCTACTACCTGCTCATAACTGCCCACTTACCCATATTAACTCACTTAAATCAATCGACAATTTCAAAATCCCTGGATTTCAGAGGCATATACATGTTAACATCAATGTTTGCGGTCATTCACCCCAAACAGCTCTACCTACTCCGACCACTGCACATTACACATACACGTCATACACGGCGAAGACAGAGGCCTGCCTATAAGGGTCGGCCTGAGTCGAGATTCGCAAGAGCAAACGTGCTCGGAGGAAGGAAGTATTCCAGTAAGATGCTGGTAGGGATCTGGACCGTACTTCCAGGATTGTCCTGACAGCCGTGGAATACCTCTCCACTCCTCATAAGCACCTCAGAACATGTTGCCCCCTTGTCGCTACGACACTATGTGCTAGCGACCGTTTTCGGGGCCCATTATTATGCAAGTCACCCCCTGCCATTTTATCTGTGTAATTTATATAAAACATTGGTCCTAAAGAACCAGTTCACTTGAGCCACCCAAACCCATACTTAATCCAATATCTTTATTTCCATATCCTACAATAGTCCTACACCAACCGGGGGTTGTCCTTGGGTGCACAGTGACCTTGCATAGTGCGAACAGGGATAATCGTTGATTGGTGCCTAATTTCATTAAAAATGTTTAACGGGCCTCTGCGAGTTGTCTTCGGCCTCTCGTACGCTTTCCAAAGGTCCGGGACCCCAGGGTCCCGAGAAATATAAAAAGAAAGAAATAAAATAATATTGAAAGTAGTTTTCATTTTCAATAAGTTTAAGCTTTAATGAAAAGAAACGAAAAGTAAACTTCTTTTAAAATAAAATAAATAAAAAAGCAGTCAAATAAACGATCTTGTTAGAATGTCGGGCGACACCTCGAATAGCCAATCGCGAGCCCAAACTTAGCACACGAGATCTCGAGATGATTACATACCCTATCTGAGAATATTAAAGAAAAACGTACTTGTCAACTTGTTCAACGGCGCACAGATCAAGCAGGTCCATGGCGACGATGCGGATGTTGTGCGTCTGCTTGAGCTGGCTGCCCAGGTGGATCGTGAAGCTCTCTTCCAGACGCGCACGCGCCGGCGCGGCCGGGCTAGGCTGGACCGCCTCGGGGGAAAACGTGGCCAGGGGCGAGTTGCTGCGACAAACTGATTTTGTAACTACATCCGGGTTTCCAATGGTTGGATCTTTTGGCGCCTGAATGACATTGATAAGGGGCGTTGCGTAACGACCTCTTATTACTACTTGTTGTAGTCAATACATGAAGGAGTACACGCACTTGATGCCTGATGTCCATTATTTCTGTGTCATGTTTGCAGACCGCTCAGACTGCCCTCTACTAAAGCACTGGCGAGACTTAGTCATAGATGCTGTTAAGTGAAATGTTTCTGTGTGTATTAATATACTAAATTTACACTATCGTTTTATGTTTATGAATTTGTATGTATTATTTCGTAAATAGATGATTTTATTTATTTATATTGTGTACTAGCGGCCCGTCCCGGCTTCGCACGGGTGGAAAAAAAAAAGAAAAATAAAAGCCTATATTAATCAGTGATAACGTAGCATTCAAATGGTGAAAGAATTTTTAAAATCGGTCTAGTAGTTTTTGAGCCAATTTGTTACAATTAAACATACAAATCTTTCCTCTTTATAATATTAGTATAGAAGTATAGATATCAATTGTTGGAAATCCTTAATAATTAAATACCTAGGTGTATTAAGAGCCGAGGTGCTCTGGTACTCCTCGAGCGTGTTCATGAGCCAGGCGCGGTGCTGTGCGCGCTGCGTCTGCCTCAGCGCGTCGAGCTGCGAGCCCCAGCGCCCGGCCACCAGTGCTTGTTGCTCAAACTGTTGTGTTGCTAACTCGTTGATCTCTTCCTCTGTAGTAGTCGTGTTCAGGAGGCGGACTTTCTCTTCCATTTCTTCAGTTTGTCTAGCAAAGAAAAAATATGGTTTTTGATAAAAAAAAAAGTAAATAGCATAAACAAATTTTTTTTATTTTCTTTTGAATTACTTATTCTTATTCTTGAATCCTGCTAATATTATAATTAATGTGATAGTTTGTATGCTATCTGTTTATGTTTGTTACTCAATCATGCAAAATATGCTGAACGGATTTGGATAAGATTTTGCACACTGATAGTCTATATACCTGCAGTGGAATAGCTAGTGGCGAAATAATAAACAATATTGTATTTAATTAATTTGTAAAAATGTGACATGATATATGTAATGTGTGAAGTATTATATCTAATTTATTTTATTTTGTTTTGTTTTGCTGTGCTGAAATAGCATGCATGTCTGAAACTTTTAATTTTATTTCAATTTATGTACACCATATTATTTGGAATAAACTGATTTGATTTAGTTTTTAACCTCTCGTATGCCGGATGACTCTCGGTTACACACTATACTAATTACGCGTAGATGTACGCTCCGGCAGACTAACACCAACTTATTTTGTGCGTAGATGTGTTTCAGCAAGTTTGAAATCAACATATTTGTTTATAATATGTTCTTTGTTAATGAGCCCCAATCAAAATGTTGAGAACTGAGTTCACTCACCCCATTCTTTTAAACTGATTATTGGAAATAACTTTCACAAATATTCAAATTAAAATAAATAATCCTAAAAATACTAACTTCTGTGTTAGTTTTTCGATATCTTCATCCCTGTTCTTGAGAGTATTGATCACAGTCTTAGCATAGGAGTTCTCAACTTGTAGGATAGTCTCGAGAGCAGGAGAGTGCACGAGCTTGTGGTATGCGGCTGCAAACACCTCCTCATCTGTCGTGCCCTTCTGTTCTGCAAACTCCATGACATTGTCTTTGAACAGCTTCTCCCAGCCCTTCACAACGCCTTCTACATTGATCTCACTGTTCTTTAGCTGGTTGAGAAGCTTTTTATCTCTCTCATTGTGAAAGTTTTTAGTTTCATCTGCTACAAATTCTGCTAATTTCTCATTTAGTTCTGTAATGGAATTCAAATTTGATTGTGTGTAATCGCAATTTTTAAATCATAGATCAATGACTTCAAAAACGGTGTTAACACCAGATACTAGAAAGTGGGAGGGTAGCTTATGATAACGTAACAAGTATAAACAGTGGTCAACTACTTTACCGATCTAGTATTTACTGCGTAAACTTCCTAAAATATACATATTGAGGTCCTAGGCACAATATTAAACCGTACTAAGACGACCCACTGACCCGTAAACTACTACATACCTTCCTCCAAATAAACAGGAATATGAAACATGTTGATGACCCTCTGAACAAGCTCTCTCGTGGAGCCGGCGTGAGGGATATCCAGCGGCACCTCCAATTTGAACAGTAGGTCCTCGTTGGTACATGTTGGGAAGGAATACTTGAACGTCTTCGTTATATTCTGGCTAATTTCTGCAGTCATTGTTTAACACAAATTCACAACAACAACGCAAACAACTAACAAGTCGATCTGGAACGACTGTCAATGTCATTGTCAAATTGTGACGTCTTTCTGACTGATTGATAATGTTTCGTTCTGAAATGGTAACTGTTCCTTGGGGGAAAAAGTCTGTCCGTTTTGTTTCCACTGACTTTTGAAGTTTGAGTATTTGTCATCCATTTGTAGGAACCAGGTATACCTATTGAATAAATGGTAACCACCAATAAATGGTGGTTACCATTTATTCAATAGGTAAATAAAACCATATGGCGTAGTTGGTCCTGTCCTAGAGTCCTGGGTTCGAAATCGGTTGGGCAGTGTTATTCGGGCCTACGCACAGGGTCGTCTTTACCCGGGGGAGCAAGGGGAGCGTGGCACCCGGGCACAGGGCCTTATGGGGCGTAAGCCGATCAGGGGGACAGTTCTCGTAATTTTAAGAACGTTCACAGTCTGATCTCAGTCTCAATCTGTCACAAATATTGTACCTCTAATTTTCATTTCGCCTTATGAAGAGTTCATAAATGAAGGCTTTCGTCAGATTTTGTTAGAAATAGGGCCCAAACTGGAAATATGAGCTGGGGATCGAACCCAGGGCCTGCAGTGCGCTTGAGGGCAGATAATAATAATGTCTCTTCTAAATAAAAGTATAAAAGCTATTGTTGGTTGCCCGTCTGTGTAGGTGTGTGCTACAGTAACATCACGTCACACCTGGGTCTGAGTTCCCCGAAGGCCCGAGGTGTACCTATATTATACCCACATTTCGCCAGATATGTTTAAGTCCCATGTAATAGGGACGAGCCTATTGCCATCAACCGGGCCCTAATCTGGACTCAGGGGGAACTACTGAGAGACTCCAGATGGAAGAACCAACCAACGAACCCAAGACCTTAAGCACAGCAGTAGCGCTTGCGACCACCATAATAATAGTAATGTCCCTTCTATATTATAGTACTGAAGCTATTGTTGGTTGCCCGTGTAGGTGTGTGCCTGTGTGTGCTAAAAATATCCTGGAGATTATTTTGGGTACTACCATGTGTCGGGGCAACGCAACGCCTTGCTCAGATCAGTGTGTTAGATTTCGAGAGTTGGACAGAGCTGAACTAAAGTATCTATCTACAATAGGTTAGCAACTTATTGTTGGCGAGGCAACAACAGAGTTGCAGTCAGGTGGAAAAGTTATGAATTTGATTGAAGAGTTTCCAAGTCTTTAAGTACCTACTTATGTATAATGTATAAATATAATTCTACCCACTACTGTATTACTCTAAGGGTCTTACTGACTTTGCAGGTGCATCGTGTGGTGTAATGAGAACATTCATGTTTCTGTAAAAGTGTGACCTTTAGGACACATGTCATTTAGTTCAGACTTTATAGATTCTTTATTTGAAACAGAATAATTATGAATACATAGTATTCCTTATAAATATCTCTTCTGCAGTTGGTCAAACATAGTACAGGGGCAGTACTACACGATAGTTTGGTAATAGTAGAACTATATTTTCATTATATATAAATTAAAAAAATGGAAACAATAAATTAATTACATAAAGAAATTAAATAAAAAATGTTGTCGGTTCACATCGTGGTCTTTAATCCGATGAGTTTGAACCGTGCGGCGGCCGGGCGGTGTGCTGCTGTGCGCGTCTCAACACCTCTTGTTTCGATGATGACAATGATGGAATATTTACGCGGCCTCGCCGCCCTCCTCCTCCTCAGCGCTGGCGGTGAGCATGGTGATCAGCTTCATGGTGTCAATGAAGCCTTTGTCGTCGATGTCCATCTGGTCATACGCCTCGTCGACCTCGTCAGCGGAGAATTTGTCGCCCCAGGTCATGAGAGCGTGCCTGAGCCTCTCGGAGTCGATCTTGCCCTCGTCATCGAAGGTCTTGAAGGCGTTAATGACGACGTCGTCCTCGTCGGAGCCGCCGGACATGCGGTTCGCGAAGAGGGTCAGGAGCTGGGTGAAGTTGATGGGGCCAGATGCCTCACTAACCATCTCGTCGAGCTCCTTCTCCGACGCCAACCTGCCGAGCGAGTCGAAGGTGGCGCGCAGATCGTTCTTGCCGATGATGCCGTCCTTGTCGTGGTCCATTAGCTGGAAGGCCTGTAGAAGAGAGATGCATCATCAGAACATGTAGAATAGTTCGTAGAAGATGCTAAAAATTCTATAAAGTTATAGTTTATCTGCGAGTCCTAACTCAATCGACGATCTTACATCCTTAG
Organism: Globia sparganii; assembly: GCA_949316385.1. Classification (NCBI taxonomy): domain Eukaryota; kingdom Metazoa; phylum Arthropoda; class Insecta; order Lepidoptera; family Noctuidae; genus Globia; species Globia sparganii. The sequence continues at coordinate 447,060 of OX438675.1, forward strand.
CATCGTATAAGTAAGCTAAAGTTGTAAACTGATGATGTCACGAGCGTACAATTTTGAAAATGTAGGCATTATTAAAGATAATGATAACAAGAGATGGCGACCGTGTTTACAAAACAGGCGGACGGGCACGAGCTAAACACGATTGTGACACAATTCGTGAAGTTTTAGATAATGACGCAGATAATTTGATTTCGGTAAGAATCCTCTCATAATTATTTGGGTAGGTACTCCACCATAAAGTTTCATCAACAAATAGATTATGTATTTCCACACCCAAGTTTAAGAACTCTCTATGCAGGAAGCTTGCTACTACTGCAACTACTATCTATATTTTTGGCTAAGATTTCGACTTTTGCCACTGTAGGTACCTACTTCTAATTGTAAAATACTGGAGGTGTAGTTTTATAGTGGTGATGCTTACCTCCTTGAACTCAGCGACCTGTTTCTGTGAGAACATGGAGAAGACGTTGGAGCCAGTGCGCTTGGCCTTGCGGCTTCCGCGCGACGACTGCCTGTCACTGCCCCCAGTGGCGGCGGGCGCAGCTGCTGCTGGCGCCTCTTCTGCTGGTGCATCTTCCTTTGCCTTCTTCTTCTTTACTTTCTTATCTTTATCCGCCTGTAAACAATGAGTTTCATTAGTGACCCGTCTTAAAACAGCCTGTAAAGTCAATATGATTGTGTGTTCAATGTTCAATCTAGTCTGTACTCCATTTAGTTGCGCGGTTCTAGTTTAGGTATTAATTATCCACGTGTCTATTCTGCTTATTTAATTGTCGGTGTAATTTTTTCAAATATAATTTTCTAATCGCTTTAATAATTTTCTTCATTTCTTCATCTGTACTCACATAATTCTTTCATCCTTCCGCTACACTACGATACGGTTTACACTTTGTTGATATAAAGATTAGTATGGGTTCGATTCCCGATCAAGTAAATATTGGTGTCCATAGGTACCGATTGTCTACATTGGTTCGCGATACCGATTTTCTTCAGGTTTGTATGCCGTTGAATTTCAATTGGAACGTCAGAAGACCTGATTAAACTGTTGCTATTTTCATCATAGTTGGCTCAGAAACTACTTTTCCTTTCGTCGTCATTGGTTTATTCCCGTTTTGAAAGATTCTAGTTCGTCTAAATGATTCTCTTGATCTGTTTGATTTCTAGCTTTAATTATTTATTTTGTTCACTAACAATTGCTTACACTAACATCTTGATAAAAATAACGTCTTTAAAAACTTTGAACAGTATAACAATTACTTAAAGGTAAACACCACATGAACAAAAATTATGTTAATTTGTAAGCCTAGGTAAATGTACAGTTTACAAGCCAATTTAAATCAAAAGAAAAAATATGTAGGCTAAGTTTATATAAAGACTTAGTATTGAATGTGATTGCTAAAGTTATTTAAGTAACAAAATAATGAATGCTTTACAACACCTCTGATAAACAACTCAAGATTTTAGATTTCTGTGTGTTTAATCAGAGAATCAAAATGGAAATAGATTCGATCGCTGCAAATATTCTAAACTCTACAGAACCTAGCGCATGGAGAGTTAGATCCCGACACCGTTCTTCTCTGTGGAGGACGAAGTGGAGTTTATGGGTTTACGTGAAATTCTTGAAGGAGCACGAAAGTTTATAAGTGCGAGCAGCGGCGATGAGTCAATATTTCTTTTCAAGATTTTACATGCAAACATTGGGTCGTTTAAACGCCTTCACTCTTCTAAGATGTATAACTTGAAGATTTTTAATCTGGCTTTGTAAGGAGGCGTTTTTACTACCGATAGAAAAAGCTAAATGCCAAGCAAAGCGTTTTTGGACGCGTTCTAGACGCAAACTAAGTAGCATAGTGCGGTCGCCACACCACGCTACAGTATTCTAATATGCTATAGTAAAGTAAAATTTTTGTTTTACTTTGTCGAAAACCTTTTCTTTTGTCTTATGACATACTCCAACATTTTTAATTCTTTTGATTATATTTTCTTTTCGCTCATTGATTGCGTGATAATTACCGCGTGTGTTCACCGGCCGTCCCGATTAGGCGTGGCTAGTGGCGCCTCTATATTTAGCGCGGTCCGGCCTGAGCTGCCGCCCGCCTCATCTCCACTTTCAGTTACATCATGTTATTTATAGAAGCGCGCGTGCTCGCATTTCTTCAGCTTCAGGTTTGAATTTATCATTTGATCACCAATTACTAACTACTTTTACATTTTGTTTGACTTGTGATTGTTATGTTGTTTTCAGATAATATATTCCACGGTTGGTTCCATTTGATATGGACTTCCTCAATGTGTAGGTGTAACCGTTGCATTTTCGGACTTTTAATGAACTTCATTTAGATTGCAATGAGTTTGATTATTTTGTATTTGTATTCCGCGCAATTAATATTTGACTTATTTTACTTTCGAAACCGATCATGAACGATACTTTTACGATTGTCTTATTGTTTTAATGCACTTGAATTGTTTGTTTAAGTTCTGGCTAGCGGCTTCAGTTAACATTTTTGCAATACGATGTATAGTTATCACCAGCACTATCGATTGGTTCACTACTGCGTGTATCGCGGGGTTCTTTCGTATTATTTGCTAGTTGCTTGTTAAACCGGCGACGACTTCATTGGAATCAGCAGCGCGAGTTTCTTCAAAGTGTTCACCACTTGCATCACAATTCACTTTACTATCACTTGTGTATACACTGGGCGTCACTGTGTTAACACTTACCATTTTGTTGTGTGTTGGACTTCGACGAAGGAGTGACTGTTCCGCTCGGCAGTCCCACCCTGACTCCGAGTTTTCGTTCCCTCTCGTAGATCCAGGAGAATCCCCCCTCCGCCTCTCCCCTCCCAACGGCCGCTGCGCTCGCCATTCCTTTTTTAGTTCGACAAATACGATAGTCTTCGACTCAGCATCAGAACAGTTTGGGTGGCTCGTCGGCTCAGCCGTGGCAACGCTTTTGTTTAGATTTATAAATAATCAGCTCATCTGTCACTGTTTCCTGGGTATATCGAACACCTCAATTCTCAAATATAACTTTATTGAATGGAAGTTTATCGCGATCGGGTCTCTTGTTACTTGAAATACTTTGTCCTCTACATCTGCCGGTCGAGGGTCTCTCGATGCTTCACCACGGATTGTCATTTAGTTTACGTCTTCTGACTCGTGTACAAGTCGGAGTTCAGATCGTTGATAGTTTACTAGATGTGAAGATACGTTATTCTTCAGAAGTACCTACGTCTGTTGATCAGCACCAGTTGATGTTCTTATAATTAATCCGAGTTATGATTTCTTTCTCTAAAAGCTTCACTATCAATTGGATAACGTTGTGGAGAACTGGGTTTGTTTATGTTCATGCGTTAAAATAACTTCATGATTTACGATACTGTAAGTGGCTTCTAGTTTAAAATATAGCGTATAGTGTTTATGTTATGGTAGGAATAAGTTAAAAAGCTGAGCAGTCAGGGTATTTTTAAACTAAGGTATACGAGATATGGCTACGGCTGTTATTGCTCATGGTCAATAATATAACAGACGCACAGTTCGATCGATCAAGTTTAAGTTACTCTTGCCTCGTTTGGTCCATGGATGGTTTGGTACGTACGTGGTGAGCATCCCTTCCATACCGCGACCCCTCCGTGCCTCGGAAAGCACATTAAGTCGTTGGTCACGGCTGTGATTTTCCGTAGCTCTTTGACAGTCGTTACGAGTGGTCAGAGGCCCAAAGTCTGGCAACCAGTCTTACCAAGGGGTATTGTGTAATCCAGTAAGTGGGTTGTGTACGTGTAGGTCAGAAAGGCAGTCGCTCTATGTAAAATACTGATATTCAGCTGCATTGGGTTAGACTGGAAGCCAAGCCGACCCCAATGTGGTTGGGAAAAAGCTAGGCAGATGATGATACGAGATGTTCAAAGAGTGTTGTTGTGGGTGGTGAGTCAAATTCATCGCGGTTTACCTATAAGTAGATACATTTGTTAGTTCTGGTGCAGTGAAGTGACCAATTACTAGCCTGCAACAGTCCCAGTGCAGAACATATGTCATGATTATAAAAAAGAACAAACATTCATCGTTTGGTATGGCGACGTTTGTTTGTGTCTCGGTCTGTGACCCTTATGACTCATTTGACCATTTTATAATGAGATTATACAGCCAAACTACTAGACGCGAGGACGCCAACTAGGTACTAGGGGGCTCCGAGCGTTAATCATTAGCTGGGCAGGAGATGTGCAGGGCCGGTCAAGATGACACTTAATAGTTGCAGCGCACACGGTACAAAATTGTATGACCTTTCATTTTGATGGCAGTAACAGGCTCGCCACATGCCCCTACTACATGGGACTTAGACATAAGTGGCAAAATGTGGCTGTACGCATGGCTACACATCAAACTATACATAACCAGTATAAACTGACTTCTGATTGTACGAAAACCCTATACAATGCGAGGTCATCTAAAACTGGAAATTTATAACTTGATGTGTAGCCGTGTGTACTACAGGTACACCTTTGCCTAACCTTTCGAGACTCTTAGGGGTAAAAAATTAATGATGATAGGCGTGATGTTACATATACTTATACCACATAATTAAAGAGAAATAATTCTAGAATTAATAATATTAATATTAGATGATACGTAGGTAACAATTCTCCTGTACTGGTTTCGTTTTTAAAGTTCACGAATAAAGAGACGGAGTCCTCATTGTCTGCCGGAAACAAAGTAATATAGCTTTTCGTACGTTTGCGTTTTACAAACATATCACGCCATTGAGGAGGCAGAGTTGTAGTTACCTATAGAACACCTTATATTTTGCCAGTTTTTATATTTAATTCCCATGCAATTGGGGCCTAATGCCATAATCATCATTCAGCCAAATGACTGCTGAAATGGCTGCTGTCCAAGTAAAAATGCAGACTCTAGGCTGTTACTGCGTATTTTCAAACTCCAAATATCACTTTTCCGTACTTGGGAATCGAACCCAGGACCCCAAGCTACGAACACTAGCACAACGAGGCAGCTACGTCAGTAGTCGTAGTCGTTACCTTATATAACATAGTCCAGTCCAGTCTGTTATATTTTTAATTCTTTTTACCATTTGTGGTAGACTAAATTTTATTTTAGGTGCATCGTCTTCACATATAATTATATAATGAATGTATACAAAAACTTGTAAAACATTTTAAAAGAGTAACGGTGGAGTTTCTTGCCCATTCTTCTCTACACGAAAACTACATTTTGGAATGGGCGACTAGTTAGAATCAATTCTATTTTTTAATTTTTTATTTTGACGTTCAAAAGTGCCTTTTAAGTGCCTATTTGAAATAAATGATTTGACTTTTTTTTTGACATAACATACATCACGCCTGTACTGCCTGAAGTGTTAGGCAGAGGTGTCTGTAGTACACACACATTTCACTAGTTAAGTATAATAAGTCCTATGTCATAGGAGGGGCTCAAATCCAGACTTCAGGCGGAGTTTCTGAGAAATTCCAGATGGAAAAATCCAATAGGCCTTTCCCCGTCCCGACCATAGAACAGGACCTCATGCTGCGACCAGTAGCGCAGCGAGGCAGTATTTTAACGTATTAATATTTGGTATCGTTGACGGCGCCCGCGCCGTATGGAAACAGATGGCGTCCTACATTCTATATCGGTTCGTATTGGGAACTTATTGGATATGGAGCATTCCTGACGGATTGCTCCCGAGACGCCGTCGCTCAAGTAGCATAGGTTACGGTATTGCATGGACGATGCTCTTAGGAATAGAATATATCTCTTATATCTGTCGCAGCAGGAGGCCGACGATTGAGAAACTTCTAACATTTGTTACAAAATGACGGTAGTGAGGTCATTCCATCTGTCTGTCGGTTGTCACTGTCAAGTAATGTCATTTTTGATAAGGAAGTGTCATTGTTTTGACAGAGTGGGGTGGGCATTGTGTCAGGTATTCTGCCAGAGAGCGTGCGCGTGGGCGGTTAACCTCGCAACCACCATCCTTTTCCATCGCGGATATTCCTGATTGTTGTGATTTGAAAAGTTCGTGAAATAATTAAGGAGGATCAACGCTATCTGTTCGTGGTATTATTTCTTGTTTTCCTGAAGGTGCACGAGGAGGAAGGCTTGCCCGAGGGTAGCATCCCCGTTTCCTCTCCTACATATCTATAATGCATTGACTGATTTACACAATGATGTGGCAACAGCTGAGACGTCTTTGGTCATAACAGGCACGATCGATACTCGATAACAGTTAAGTAGTAAAACAAAATGTCCAAATGTTCTGGAAATAATACATAATCAAGAGTCACCAGAATAATATTGAGTATGTATTGAACACATAAAACGAGTCATCTTACAGTGGGAATCCTTATGTATGCACATGCTGGGCACAGCAATCTCCTGAAGTGGAGATATTTCACTTTATCATCGTCATCATTCACAGCCGACTTCGCCAGCTGCTGGGCATAGCCCTGTCTTTCCTTGTGCCAATCGCCACGCTCCCTTGCCGTGTTACCCAGGTTCTACCCGCGATGGCAACAATGTCGTACAAAATTTCACTTACCTAAAGCAAATCATACTTGATAATCTGACGTGTTCCATAAGTGGAACCATAGATTTAAGAAAGAAGTGAGTCGAACATTATAAACATTACAGAACATCCCAGTTGAAGCCCGACCTCTTTATGTCTAGTGATGTAGGTAAAGACGAGATTAAACGGATGTTATTGCCGTAATTACGTCGCTCAGCAGACGGGTCGCTACTTTTCTTGTGATCTCAACATGAAAGTGTTGGTTAACAAATTGATGAGTAGACCATGCGATCGGTGCTTTACTGTAGGTCTCTTTGAAGAAAAATTGTTCGATTTTGAAAGTCTATTAGACATAACTTACTTCGAAAGAAAGCATCTTAGAAAAGGATTGACCACCAAGATGATGGCTATGATGAATGTGAGATAAATACATAATATGCTGCGTCGACTAGGTACTAATAAAATTGGAATAAGGACATGAGGATGAGTATCTTTATCTAGGTATATATGGTATGTTGTTGAATAATGTTATGTAGATATCTAAAGTCATAAATATTACGTAAACTGCACTGTATTGGTAGCATCTGTTCTGTTCTGACGCATTTGGTAAGTCAGTATTGAGGCCAGGGCTTCCACAGCTGACGGATTACTTTGGCCTCCACGTGTACATGCAGACACACTGCACTTCCACTGTGCAGCCAAATTTTACCCACGGTGGTAGATTTAACGAGGCCATGTATATTTTGCAACCACAAAACATTTGTACTAATACGACGATGTATGAATTACAAGCATAAATAAATAAAATTATTTCAGAAAAAAACATATTTAAGTACTTAGGTAAAGTTCACAAAAACAGATTTTCAAGTAAAAATAGAACATTCCAGAAATAAGTGTAGGTACTTATCGTTTGTGTCTGCACTATAATGCAAAAAATGGAAAAATCATTGTATCACAAACACCATCTTTTGCACAGCGCACCAACAATGTTTCAAACTCAAACTCAAACTCAACTCAAACTCAAACTCAAAGCATTTATTTCAAATAAACCAATTATAGGCACTTTTGAATTGTCAAGGGTCGTTCAGTCAGAAAGATGAAGCTAGTTGTGTTGTATGGTGTTATTGAGTTTTCTATTAAGTACAAGTTTTTATATTCCGAAAAGGTAGACAAAGATGCACACCATATTTATTTAGTTAAGTATATTTAAGTGCCATGTACCAAAGGAGGGGCGTATTACGGTAACACACTATCAAGCAAACACTGAATCATCTGAATCATTTTGAAGGATACCTATTGTTAATCCATTGCTTCATATGTTAGAACAATTTGTCCGCTCAACAATGTAAGTAACGCAATGAATGTTGTTGAACTGTCAAAATTAACGCCATTCCTACTGTTAATGTGTTACGAAATTACCACGCTGGTTAACACTCCAAACTTCTACTAAGAAACTCTAGATAGAAAAGAATTCCTCAAAATACTTGCACTTCTTCTAGCCACGACATGCACATCGTATCAGAATGACGCGTAGTGTACCTGCAGTCCTACACCATTGCACGTATGGTTGTCATTAGGAAACTCTATAGAATGCAACGCGAACATAAAGCTATCGATACGTTTCACAACAGTATTAGGTAGGAAAGTGCTGGCAGTTGGCACATTGCGACACGTCAATTGTAGACCAGATCGGGACAGTGCCACTTGGCAGGAGAATGGCATGCCAGACAAGCCGGGGTGGCAGAGTGAGTGCTGACTCACAATGTATGTGCTCGTGAAGTTATATAAAATATCCCTAGATGTGACTTTCGTACATAGATGTCTGGAAATAGCGCTCTATGAAATCTTTGAATGTCAAGGTCGAAGAAATTTCATCAGGCTGCCAACTTATCAGAAGCACTCCGTCATAAACAGATCGCTCTAACTTTATAAGTAGGTATTGAGAATATGGAGTCAGAATGTTGCCACACTCCACCACTGCGCTTAAAATAGGGGTTTACTTACTATTTCAACATGGCAAGCAGCTAGTGTCACCCAGTATCTGGATTGTGGAGGTCAGATAGGCAAACGCTGCTTGTAAAATACTGGTATTCAGATGCATCCGGTTAGACTAGAGGCCAACTTCAACGTGCTTTGGAAAAGGCTAGGCAGAAGCAGCTAAATTCAATAGGCATTGTTTGTCTGTGATTGTCCGAAAGGGTTACCGCTATCCCGGAACATAAACGGCTAAGGAAGGAACACGGGTGGGTTTTAGTCAGTAAGAGTCTGACACTCCCTTCTGCTCCAACCAGAGCGGGAGGCGTCATTTGATGATTTCCCATCCTCAAAAAAAAAACCCTAGCTAAAGGCGGCGCGAACCGAATGGATGCGCATGCGCAAGGTGGAGAACAGGGTGTTGTAGCACAGTTGGGAAACGCCTATGTCCAGCAGTGGACAGTGATGCTAAGCTAATTGAAAACCAGCTAAAGTACGGTTGGAGGGATGTTCAAATAAAGAAGACACTATGTATGATTCATAGCCGTCACATTATTATAACTAAGTTGCAGAGGCAGTAAGGCGTTGACATAGCTTCTAACAGTTTGCCTACTGGGGACACAGCCTAACGAGACGTTATGACGATGTCACGTGTTTATATGACATCTTGAGCTTGTCTGACAGATTATGTTTTTTACAACAAGAAGCCCCTCAACCCCTCAAGTTCTACATTAGGGTCAACTGTAACATCGTAGATTTTTATCGTTTTAACTTTTAATTTATGTAAAATAATGCACACTAGCTTTTCCAATTCACTTTTGACATTGGCAGAATATTCGACATCGGCTTTACTTCCCATACATAAAAATAGAATAAAATAGAGCTTCATGCTTTACATAATTATAACTTGCCGGTCATTGCCTAGCCTGCTAGCCTGTGGCGGATGTGTAAAATTTTCTTCATCATTCGTGGTCATATCAAAGAACATTATATAGGGTGACTGGTAATTAGTGACCGATACCTAAACACGTAACTGTACTCATGATAACAAACAACTTTTACTATGGGACCAAACCTGAATTCGCGAAAAAAAAAATCTGCTGGTCAGTACCTACATTTTGACCAGTTAGGCTAAATGACTGAACTGCAGACTTTTTTTTTCACAATTTCAGGTTTGGTCCCATAGTAAAAGTTGTTTGTTATCATGAGTACAAGCACGTGTTTAAGTATCGGTCACTAATTATCAGTCACCGTATATAATAAAATAAAAGTATGTGCATATTTCAATAGGGTGTAACGTATGCTGTAATTCCATTGCAGTTTAATAAAAACAACATACGTATTTTAGTTTATTAAGATCTGGGTGCGCAGCTGATATAAGAGTCGGCGCATGCATCACCCAGCCTCTGGACCTTACTTGTACATACGAGAGTGCAGGTCCACGTCACGAGCCGGGAGTCGAACCGCGATTATCGCGATACCATTGGTGTGGATTACAATGACCTTATTTCAGCGCGTGACTCAGTCTGGGCTCGGAATAGCCGAGCTGCGCGGGCGCACCGACGTCACTAATACGATTATTTTAACTGGACATCGAATAGAGAGGTACAGTAGTTCCACTCCAGAGAATTCACTTTAACAAGCTCGTGCCTACGTGGATGAAGAACAAGCCATCGTTGAAACTCCAGCGATAGCTACGTAAGCATTGTTGATCAATGTTGGAACGAAATTACAGTTTGGACTCAAAAGTATTTCATTTCTTAGGTGGTCTATCTTATAATGTTAGCGAAACCTGAAGGTCCCTCAATCGGACTTTGCAAGGCCATGGAGCAGCAGCTTAGCGGATCCGGCAGTGTTACTAGAATCTCGTTTTAGGCTGTCACTGAAACAAATGAGAATCAGAATCTTAACAAGAACATTCGACAGCAATCATCGATTTTCGATTGATTTTGAATGTGTTTCGATTTACCTAAGGTAGTAACAGCAGCTCATGTTGTATTTGCAGGCCCTTCTGTCGTACCTTCGTGTGTGCCTCCCGTGTTATGTTATTCGGTGATCAGGGGGTCTACTCCGAAGTGGTAAATTTATCGTATCGGCCTCGTATCGGCCGAATGTTCGGTCATTTCCTACTACGAAGTTCATTCTATTTGGTTCGGTCGGTACCGATCCGACTGAACTTTATTTTGACACTAGTTGTATCGTTACCCTACTCTGAACGAGAAAAGACTGACCGATAATTTGAGTTTGACAAGAGTTACGTCGTGAAATTAATGTCAAAATACACGACAGCAAAATAGCTATCTTTTGAGTATCGTAAGTTTGAATTATTACAATTTTATTGAGTTTAATATGTGTTCAAAGTGTTAAAATGAATGTGCTATACTTGAAATTGTAGCGAAATGGCAGTACGTATGCGTTTACTGGAAGAGGCTCCCAAAGAAGAGCATTTGGAGCGTAGAAGGAATCGCAGAAGACTTCGTGACTCCTTCATTAACAATTTAGTGCCCGACCTTGAGTTTGTAGCTAATTACAGACTCAGTCAGCCAGGATATAGTGCCCCTGTTACCCCGAAAGTATAATAGCCATGGAATTGAGCCTGCTACAAAAGCATTTTTGATACATAAAACGTAGATGTAAGATCTACGTTTTCCACAGCAGTCCACTCACTATCTAAAGAGATTTTGTTTAATTTGAAGTCTATCTGTTTGTGATTAGTTTATCTAGCTTAGTTTTATTATTAGTTTTCATATTTTAATCCAATAACACTGAATTAAAGTAAGTTTGTAAGGCATTTTTTGGATATGTAAGGATTGTCATATAATTACGTAACTTGAAAATGTGATTTCTTGTTTATGTAGATATTTAAATAAATTTAGTCTCAAATGATAGAGTTACGCATAAAACTAATATTCCAATTAGATTTATGTATATCGGACCACGCATTCGGAAGATATTAAAAGATTTGTGTAAGGAAAATGTACCAACCTATATTTTTTAAGGTTTATGTTCTAGATTTTTTTATTGTAAACATATATGTTAAATATTGTTATTTAATATGAATAAAGACTAAAAATACTAGACTAGCATATTATTAGCAATATAATAACAATTAATCATTCTTGTTATCTTGAATTTTTACGCTCAGAGCAGCTCATCAATGCTCTGTGGGGCGATAATATTTCATTTTGACTTGTGGAAGACAGCCCAAAAGGCAGGTTTAATGCTGTGCACAAGCGAGCCCGCTCCTCCATTGAATGATGCACATTTGGGATAGTCAAGAATAATCTTTATTCTTGACTATCCCAAATGTCCATCATTCAATGTGTCTTGGGTTAACACCGGAGCACTCACACCGGGCCTTATGCACACATGTGCTCCAGTGTTAACCCAAGATGATTTAGAATCGGATAACTCCCATCAAGGCGGCAAGTGACATATCAGCCTCCTACATTTGTCACAGATGCTTTGAGGAGGGTACAAAGAGAAAGGGAAAGACTGATGCAATCATTAGAAAATAATTAATAAAATATATTTTTTACAATACTAGAACTAATCTTCAGGAAGTAGGTATAGTAATAAGTAAAACTAAAATAATATAGCATTCAGTGTGGTGCAAATTTCTTCCCACAGTCGATGATTCAGCGTACGACCGTCGATGCCCCTCAAGATGGCTTGAGCTAAATCTCGATGAGGAGAGCATCAATTTGTGGCGCTGTTGGTCTGGACATGGTGACTTGTTCTTGCAGAATGTTTGTTCATTACATTCATTTCCAAACTTCCAGAATACGAACATGAGAAAACGATAAACTCAAGGGGCACTTTAACACGCGTAAAGTGAATAATTTATGTAGTTTCTATTATATTTAGCTTGTTTTTTGTATACATCTCATAACTTGACTTTAACACTTTACACTTCAGCCAGAACTTGACGATAAACAACCGAAATACGGTTATCGCTATAGCGATAGCGACAGACAAGATTTGGTTTAAAAGTATTTTGTCTAAATTTTGCAATTATAAAATTTTATTCTTTCTCCTTATTTGTTTACTTGTCATCCTTTGACTTTTATCCTTTTTCTTTTTATTCTATTTATTTTGACAATCGGCAAAGCAGTTTGTATGCCAGCTACAAATATATTGTTTTTTCGAGAAATAATACAATGTTCTTAGGTATAAATATTGAATTAAAAGTAAAGTTCTATTTTCTTACTATAAAAAATAATTTTACTCTGTATTTCAATAGTTCAATTATATCGAAATGAGTATTAACGACCAATAAAAACATATCGATAGAACTTTCACCTCTAGCACTACATTTCGTTCGGTCCGACACTCTTTTCGAACATTGACTATGGTCCCGATCAAACTGAGCCTATCCGAACCTTTTTCGTAGTAGGACAACAATATTCGGTTCGGCCGTGTGTCGGTCGGTTCCGATCATTCGATTGTGTCACTTCGGAGTAGACACCCAGGATCGCTATGTTGCTGTTATTCCGATATGCGCGTGATGCGAAGGTCGTCTATTTGCTCTGTATGTTGCCATCCTAAACATTCACATAACATAATTATAATTATGATTTCATGCATTTTTATCTACTATATTATATTGTATAATGTCTGACAACGTGTTACATACGTTTTATTGACCTTTGAAGGTGTGATTCAGAGTTCTAATGGAACTATTAAACTAAGAGAACATCGTAATCTCTACTAGAGAGATTAAAACAATTAACGACCTACTTTAATTAACATATAAACTGCATCTATTACGTATTAAGTTTATTACCTATACCTACTAAATAACTCGAAGTTATAGAAAAGATATTTTCATAGCTATGTGCTCATAAATGTTACCCAATCTCCGCTATACTTGTAACCAGAAACTATCGATCATACACACGCAATAACTACGTATTACATGAAAACCCTCGAACTGATAGCGTAACGATTGAGATCAGACGCATGTATTTTGGCAATAAGGGGTTTAGTTAATATTCAATTGACATGAAACTGAGCTACATAACAACGTAATATATGTATACAGGGTGAAATTGAAAACATGCAACAAATCGAAATGGGAGATTGTACTCATCATTATGAACAACTTTATGGAACCAAACCTGAAATCGCGAAAAAAAAATCATCTGTTCCCTACATTTATATTTTTTGTTCGTATAACTCATCAAAATGTAGGGAAAAGCTGTTTTTGTTTCGCGATTGCAGCTTTGTTCCCTTAGTAAAAGTTATTCATAATGATGAGTACAATCTCCCATTTCGGTTTGTCGGATGTTTTCAATTTCACCCTGTTTATCAATGACATGAAACATGTTATTGGCTCATGTAGGTATGCACTTGATATGTGTTGAGGAATACTATATGACAAGAAAACCGTTTAATTATGACTGTATATAATAGGAAAAAGTATCATTATCGGATGTTCTCTCTTCTAATTGTTTAATTATGACTGTATATAATAGGAAAAAGTATCATTATCGGATGTTCTCTCTTCTAATTGTTTAATTATGACTGTATATAATAGGAAAAAGTATCATTATCGGATGTTCTCTCTTCTAATTGTTTAATTATGACTGTATATAATAGGAAAAAGTATCATTATCGGATGTTCTCTCTTCTAATTGTTTAATTATGACTGTATATAATAGGAAAAAGTATCATTATCGGATGTTCTCTCTTCTAATTGTTTAATTATGACTGTATATAATAGGAAAAAGTATCATTATCGGATGTTCTCTCTTCTAATTGTTTAATTATGACTGTATATAATAGGAAAAAGTATCATTATCGGATGTTCTCTCTTCTAATTGTTTAATTATGACTGTATATAATAGGAAAAAGTATCATTATCGGATGTTCTCTCTTCTAATTGTTTAATTATGACTGTATATAATAGGAAAAAGTATCATTATCGGATGTTCTCTCTTCTAATTGTTTAATTATGACTGTATATAATAGGAAAAAGTATCATTATCGGATGTTCTCTCTTCTAATTGTTTAGACAACAACATAACACCACGCCTGTACTCTCCGAAGGGCTGGGCAGAGCTGCTCCTGCAGCACCCCACATGTCGCTAGTTATGTATAAATCCAATGTAACAGGGGAATAGCCTATTGCCATCTATTTAATTCTTTACAGTCAACAACAATAAAACGTTTTTGTTACTTAGTCTTTTCTCAAGTACATTGGGGATGGCTTCCAGCCTAACCGGATGCAGTTGAATATCAGTGTTATATGGGTCGACTGCCTATTTGACCTCAACAACCCACTTTCTGGGAAACACGACACCCCTTGGTAAGACTGATTGTCAGACTTACTCCAATTGATGAAGGTCTTCGAGACCACACATCACTTTATATTGTACCCTAGGCTGAAAATCATTTTGGAATTCTTTTGATATGGTAATTGATATCTAAGTTTAGATGTATCTCTGCTGTTGCCTTTGCGCAAATTTATTTACAAGTGGCAAGTAACTGTCATTACTCGACTCTCCCGTAGGGACCGAAATATTTTTATTAAATAATATGAAGTATTTAGAAATTATACGAGTGTTATTATAAATATCTGTGTATGTAGTATACTTAACAATATTAAGTATGTGGATAGTAAAACTCAAAGCATTTATTTCAGAAAGGCACTTTTGACTTTTCAAGGGTTAGTCGGGAATTCGGGATGAATTTTCCCACATTTATGTAAGATAATAACACTCCTATCCTATTTTTTTGTTCTGTTTTTTTCTTGTCTGTTTATATATGTGTGTATATAAATGGTAAAATAAATAAATAATTATTATATTTACATTCTTAAAAAGAACAAACAAGACAAACAATTTTATTTAGGTCAATGAGTATTCCTGTTTTTTTAATTCATTTTACTTCGATGGTCCTAGTTTACCATTCACAGCTATGTGAACTGAACCCAGTATTGCATACATATGTAAGCTGTCACGCCCTTTATACCTGGAGGCTTTTATTTAGGTAGCAAGTTTTTGTTTACATTTTTAATATATTTGTGGGTATTTTGGCGTGGCAAGCTAACATATGGCAAATAATTTAATTTAATGTTCTGTGTTCTGTAACGTCAATAACTTTGCATACCTAGTATTGTATACAATTAAATATTTTGTAACTGAACAGACAGCTGTGCTGCTGGGTAGTTTGTTGCGCCACTTCTTCTCCCCAGCGAAAGCACTAGGAAGTGGTGAAGGGCGGGCGTTTTGGGGGGACTGTCTTTTGTAATTGACGTTCGAAAAGTGCTGATTCTCAGCCTAGTTTGAATAAATGACTTTTGATTTTGATTTTGTTGATATCGTGCACACACGACGACATAATTATCAAGCTATACATTTCCAGTTCCTGTTTTCCTGTCCTCAGGCTTTTCGTACAATGAGAAGTCAGCTTATACTGACAAAATACTGCTTAAATGTACCTATAGCTTGTAATGTGCTTGTCGTCGTACGTACAGAATTTATAGGTAACACATTGTTTATTGTTGATTGGCAACAGTGGAGGGTGGCGCCAGTATCAATTAACATAAAATATCTACCACTACCACTTCTGCATTTGTGTTTTATTGTCGAAATAAAAAAAAAAACAAAGTGTAGCATCTACCTACTTACTGTGTTCTTAAATTAAAACCAACCTTGATCTGTTACTTATGTCTTTATGTTTGTCATGATCTTAGGAAGTGGACTAGGGTCCAAGGAGGTGAAGGAGGACTATTATAATTTTAATTGTTTATGTTTGTGTGGACGGACCACATTGAGTGAGTAACTGAGTAATGAGTTTTGATTTAGGTCTACAGTCGATTTATTTATTTATTCCTAAAACAATTTGCATTGTGTCTGAATTACATTAACAGCTAAAAACAATAAATAATAAATTTGTAACGGTAAATTAACAAAAAAAATAAAAATAAATACAAAACAATAAACAAATAATTAATAATAATAATAATATTAATAATAATCAATATAAATTTCGCTAAACAATGTAAAAAAATATGATGTCAATGGATTGTAAATAGTCATTGTATTACTGTTCAGTCAGATTGTCTCATAATTTTGTGGAATGTTGTTTAGTTACATTTTATAAGACAAATCCCAGGAAATATCTTACGAGAATTATGAAACAAATAATCCAAAGCACAGTAATTGAACCACAAATATAGGTACCTATGTAGATGTGACAGATGCAGAACTAAATTAACTTTGACATTGGGCTTGCTACGCTTGCCGCGGTTGGTCCGTGGATGGGTGTTTGAATTGCTCCGAAACTGGTGGACCAATTTGAAAAATTCTTTCACCATTAGAATTCTACATTATCCTTGATGAACATAAGCGATAGAATATTTTCAAAAAAGTTAGGGATCCGTATGAAAACTTCGATAATGTAACCCCAAGGCACAGTCCAAGGTGTGAACAAAATACCAAAAAATCGTGTACGCTGCGGAAACTATTGATAACAGAGTAAAGTGATGTACTACAGTTTTATAGAGGACATCACTATCTCTATCTTTTAAGGTTGACTCACTATAACCTTTTTTATTGTAATCAAATTTGTTATAAAATAATGCATAATTTGCGAAGGTGTTTTTATAAACATGATATTAATCCTTATCCAAGTAAATACGTTATTCATCACAAGTCATCATTTGATTCATCATTTGATTTTAATGAATATCTTAGGAGATATCATAGTTTTAAAATAAATCCGCACGGCCGCCAGTAGCCTGCGGGGTTTACAGTTTACTATAGTTCCACTCTTACTGATCATAGCGTGATGAACCTAAAATAGCTTCTTAAAATAATGTACTAAGTAATAATCTTAAAGTAATGGAATATATTTTAGTAGTTTAGTAGGTGTTTTCCTCAAATTAACGCGGGTGAAACCGCGGGTCACTGCTAGTACCCAATAACTGGTTTGTGGAGGTCAGATAGGCAGAAGCGCCATATAAAATACTGGTATTAAGCTGCATCCGGTTAGACTGGAAGCCGACCCTAACATGGGAAAAAACTAGGCAGATGATTATGATTGGGCTTCTTCATATTTATGATTGCCGTTAGCCAAATTTACAATTTCTTGGTTTCCAAATGATACTTATACTCAAACTCAAACTCAAAGCATTTATTTCAATTAAACCATTTACAGGCACTTTTGAATTGTCAAAATTAACTAGTCGGTCAGTTAGTCAGAAAGTTGAAGCTAGTTGCCCATTCCAAAACGTAGATCTCTTGGAGATGAACGGACAAGAAACTCCAAGGACACTCTTTTAAATCAAGATATTACAAAATTCTGGGTACATTATTCTTGTTGCTTCAATAACAAAACATATAGTGACACATTAGTGTGGCTCTCGTAATAGTACTAATAGCGTAATAATTATGTAATGAATGCACGCTCATACATCAATGAGTTATAATTGTGATTTAATTATAATGAAATCATCAACGAATAGGTAATTTACTGTAAATTTTTGCGTGATTGATACCTACAGATTGATGCGCAAATTGATCGTCTACTAAATGCAATTGAAGCGATTAATAAAAGATACAATTGCCTTCATCTTGAATTTTCACCATCTTGGATTTTCATTTTGACTTTAACACCCTCGAAAACCGAGGAAACGACACCTATGATGAAAAATGTAAAATTTTTTGCAGTCGCCATCTTGGATTTTTATTTTGACCTTACTATAATATATACTATCTTCAGCACCTTTGAAAACCAGGAAAACGACATTCATGACGAAACATTTGGCAGTTGTCATCTTGGATTTTCATTTTGACCTCACATCGGCTACAGCACCCTCGAAAACCATGAAAAGGAAATCCATGACGAAAAATTTTAAAATGTTTGCAGTCGCCATCTTAGGCCCGTATTACAGAACGCCACTCAATACTCAAGCATTACTTAAAACTAGATTCAAGCCATTTGAGTGGTTGAAACTAGTTTTAAGTAATGCTTGAGTACTGAGTGACGTTCTGTAATACGGGACTTAGATTTTTATTTTGACCTCACTTTAGGTTTCAGCACTCTCGAAAACCATGAAAACAACTAACAACTCAACCTAACTCCAGTGTATTAAGGCCCTCGGTGCACGGTGTACAATTTAATTGTAACGTGACTATTTTTACCAGATTATTTCCTACCGCAGGCCGCGTTAAATAACTTCGTTCCAAAAACAATATTTAAAGTACAGAAATTACACACAATTTTAACATGATCAGTTACGGCAGAAAAGGTATGCTGCACCTAGGCCAAGTAAATCTGTATAACGACAGGAGGAAGATAAAAATAACCTCATTTGCCATAAGCAGTAAAACAAAGTACGGTCACCAAACACTTTTTCTGTCACTGACTCTTCTATAAACACGAGTTTTGGGACATCAGTCCGATAGTTATGAAAGTGTTGTTAACTTTTAATTGATGATTTTGTATATTATGTGTACCTAATATACAACCTGTGTCTTTAATATCTGTAATTGGTTTTAAACCGTTTTAATCAAATAGACAAATAGTGCCGGGAATCTAGGTAAGGTCTTTTTCTACCTTTCTTTATATTGGTTATGGGTTCATTTAGTTAGACAGTCATGAATGTTGACCTATGTACATAGGTCCATATTGGGTGCAGGTTTTTCATATTTCAGAAATTACAGTGGCCGCTTTTCTGCAGGTTACCAAGGAATAGGTAACCTGCAGAAAAGCTGGCACTGTAATTTTCACTCACTTCATTTTACTCTTTCTTTACAATCCTCTAGGACTAAGTTAATAGTTTGTAGTGTAGGTATGTGCTGTATGTTACCATATTCATTACATAATATTGAAACATCCCAATGTTGGCAATGTGGACAGAGGGTCAAGCAAGGTAGGCAATGCTTATAACCAGTCTCATGGTCACACACAACATACAACAATTATTTTGTATGAAACATGCTTGGAAAGAGCGTTATTTTGACAACCTTCTTCGAGATAAATCGAAATTGCTGTACTGGCCAAATACATGCGAGCAGCGGCCTGCAAAAGTTGTATGAAAATCCATATCTGTCGTGATTTAGCGGCCAAATAAATTACATAGTAAACTCATTTCTGTCGTGTAATTAAAAAATGGAACGATCTTTTACTCCGAAACATGGCAACCAAGGAGGTAACTTATCAAAGTTTTAATAGTTTTAATTTCCGCGCATTATTTGAGAAAAGTACTATGTACAAGCCTTGGCCACAACTAAGCATTGATGACTTACGTATGTGTGCCTCGGCTTCGCCTCGGCCCACATTTACACGTTTGTCCATCAATGCCTCTTTTGCTGGCCGCTGCAGTACGTAATGTACTAAGTATAATTGTTTGACTTTAGTCATTAGCTGTACCTATGTCACATGGAATATAAAACCAAATCAAGTATGATATAGGATTTCCTTTTGTGTTTTTGATATTGGAATGTTCTCTACAAGTTAAAAGGCTCTAGTGATAATACTACAAATTCGGACTCCCAACCCAACAACTGTCTCATAACATAAGCTGTTACGTCCACTGTCAGCTTTAAATTTATCGTGTTTATCAATTCCAGCATTCCAAGCAGCTTCCTGGTTTCTGCAAACAATTCAATAATTTTCTCCGGTTTACCGCGAAAATCAACGAATGACGACTTATAATTTCCTTCCACAGCAACTTAACATCTTGCATCTTGCTCTAACCGTCTACCTGTCTTGTTCTCTAAGTTGTACTTGAGTGTTAAGTCAGTGCCTTTCACTCCGTGAGAGAAACCAGTGGCAGCATGCGTTACGATACCACGTCTAGTTAATTTAACTATAGTTTAGTGAAAATGATTTACGGGTTTAGTCATGTGAGACCAAAGTTCTTGTGTTTAGTGTATTTTGTGTTGTTAAGTGTTGGTAAGTTGATACAAACAATTGATCAAAAGTTGGGCAAAGTTTGTTTTTATATCCTGTTTGGCTGGTTTTGAGTTGATTTCTCTAGTATTAGTGTTATGGTTTAGGAAGTTTAGGATAAATAAATGGGAGTAAAGCGAAACAATATTGTTGTTTTAGCAAAGTATTAATAACTTAGCCACGTGTTAAGTAACTTAATCATTAGTTACGTGATAATAACTTTCCAATTTATTAATATTCTGCAATACTCTTGATTAAAACTGCACAAACAAAGCCCAAAGGCACAACTTAACTTATAATACGTTTTAACCTATAATGAGTTTTTAGTTATACAATACTCTAACTTAATTGTATTTAACACATTACCTGAAGGTAATGTTTTAAATTCAATTAAGTTCAATGATTCGAAATCGCTATCAAAAACTTTATATTTAATCATTAATAATATCCGCTGATAATTTGCAACGAAGTGATTAAGAAACAAACTTTCGAAAGTGCACGGGTTAACTGTTTGTTTTGTATCCAGTCACAACAAAAACATGAAATGTCTCAAGGGCATCAGAGAGAGCAGTCAACGCCTGGTGTCGAACTATGTAGTTATCATTGCGATCACGTCTTGGAGACAGTGGCGTAACTGGACACTAGTTTGAATGAAGTAAAATACGTACGTTTTGGTGAAAAATAAACAGGTTCTTGTTATAATCATATTTACTGTTGATGTTCAGTGCATAAATGAGGGAGCATTCGAGGCTTGTTAACAATACTTTTGATAAAAATACTGAGATTTTATAAACGCACAGACAGAAGCCGACGCCGAAGGGGTTCAATTATCACATCTGAAGATAGAATTTATCGATGATAGGTGGATTCTATGTAGTTTCGATACCCATTTCGTGGTACAGCAGTCTCAGTCAGTTTAATCCGCAGGTAGGTATATTGTTTACAAAATAAATCAGTTTATAGAGCTGCAGATGCTTGGATACGTAATAGCACAATATAGATATAGGCAATAGTCAATTATTGCCTTCGCCAGTAAACTATAAGAGGGTTTTAGTATATATACCTGGTTGTATTGGAGGATGTTACTTTTTGTCAAACTTAGAAAGAATAAAATTAAATCCACCTCTATTCCCTTTTCCAGAAATATCAAAATGTCTGGTTCTCCGCGCGTACCTGTCGCAGCACGGTCTGCACGGCGAGGTGGAGTTCTCGCACAAGAACGACACGCTCATCAGCATCCGCACCAACCTCAAGCCCACGCTGCAGTTCCCCGACGGCGTGTGGCGCTGGACCATCCACGAGTTCCCCGTCGACTACCGAGACCTGTCCGAGGCCAGGTGTTCCGAAAGTAACCTTGGCAAAGAACTCATTGATCTCACTGAAGAACTCGGTTACCTCATCATTCCAGGGAAAGACCACGCGGAATTTGAAAGCAAAAACACGCTGACAGGCCCAAATGGACTATGGGGCAAGAGCATAGTCTTCGAAACGGCTGAACGAGACAGGGTTATGTGCGCATCAATATTATCAACAGATAAGACTTATGAGAAGAATGCGATGGCAAAGTTCACGTCCCCAGTGGCGGGGACGCTGCATTTCAGATGGCTATCAGCCAGTGAGTCTGACGAGTCAGACTCTTACATCCAAGCAAACTTATATCATACCAAAGGTGTATCAGAAAAAGTAGCATTTACAGAACATAAGTGGAAGTTATTTGTGACAGACATTTTTGATACTGACAAGGGTAACTATGAGGACAATTGCAATGTTCTTCAGCTAGTGTTTGATCCTGAGAACAGTGGAGACGGGATGAGCGTGGGGGACCTGGACAGCAGGCTGGGGATGGTCAGGGTGGCGACTGACGCCAACGTGGAGACGACCAAGACGTTGTTCAAGGATGACGTCATCAACGTGCTGCGGACTGACATGGAGGTGACGCGCCGGAGCCTGTACGTGGTGATATATGATAACAGATATTCTGATAGTTTCCTGGCATGCGCCAAATTGAGGCCGATGGCGCCGAAGAGTACAAAGTGAGTACCTGCTTCAAATATTACACACCCCCTTTAGATATAGTCACATTCACACTCACAGTCACAAGTAACATACTGTGCCCGACAATTATGTTTTGTGAAGGCGACGGCCACGTCTATTGGCGCTGCCCTGTAGTAGGACCAATCTACTGAGTAAATCCCATACAACGCGTACCTTGCGTGTACTTAATGACGTAGCAGACATCATAGATCTTTTTACTTGTTCTCTGAGTAAGTTCACAAAAACCACGATGTACAAGAATATGTTAAGGTAAATAATAAAACTGTAATTATGGCCACATTATTGAATTAGGAAGTGCCTGTAATGATAGTGATGATGAGTTAATAAATAAATAAATTAATTGCTGACCGCGACTTTGTCCGCTTGTATTTTGTATTTCATCATTTTTTTACAAATGTCCAGGCAGCATTAGACAGAGAGAGGAAGGAATAAAAAAAAAAAAAAAAAAAACTAGAAAAAAGTAGCCAATGGCCTCTTCCAGGTTGCAGGCTACGTAGGTATCTGCAGAAACAATCGGTATCGGCTTAGACGAGACAAATTGTATTTATGATATTAATATGGATACCTAAAATAAAACTACAATAAATATACAAGTCAAATGTAGGTAAGAAGAAAGGATCGTTCTGGGCATAACGCGCAGGCGCACAAATACATAGCCGTGCTGCTAGTAACATCATAACAATAATAATTTGGAAGTTATTTCTGGGCACAGTCGTAACATAACATACAGTGCATACATTATTTATTCTTGTTTAACATATTCTAATATAACAGCACGCCAGTCCTACCCGCAGGTGAGCCAGAGGTGTACCAGCACACCCACATGTCACCAGTTCTGTTTAAGCCTCATGTAATAGGGGGTGAGCCTACCATGACTCGGGCACAAATCCAGACCCCGGGCTGCTATTGTACAACGTGTTTTTTTGATATCCCATAACTCAGGGGATCATTGTACTCACCATTACGAACAACTTTTACTATGGGACCAAACCCGAAATCGCGAAAAAAAAATCAGCTGTTCCCTACATTTATGATCGCATAACTCGTCAAAATGTAGGGAACAGCTGATTTTTTTTTCGCGACTTCAGGTTTGGTCCCATAGTAAAAGTTGTTTATAATGATGAGTACAATGACCCACTAGAGTTATGGGATATTAAAAAAAAAAACACGTTGTATATAGTTCTTAATGAAAAAAACAATAACACCTTGCCCGACCCCGGAATCGAACCCAAGACCTCATGCTCGGTAGAGCTCTTGCGACCACTAGACCAACGACGCAGTCAAATAAAATAAAATATCAAGTAACATATTCTAATAGCCATACAATTAGACTAAACTCGATGGTTATGTTCAACCCTAAGGTTTTTTCAAACTTTTCCGTATTGCTAGCCAATCGATTAGTTTATTCTAAGCTTCATTAATTTGCCATAATACTAAGGATCGACTTTATAGGTATAGTTTCTAGCGCCATCTTATTATTTTGTATACTTAGGATCATTTCAAGTTTCTCATAAAAGTTAAAAAGCCTGTATCAGTATTAAGGTAGTAAGTAGTATTCGGAGCATCAGCACCATCATCAAGGATATTATTGCATTCCTCCCTGAGAATGTTCATTGTAGCAGATTCTTGTCGGCCTACGTTAGTGAATTGATAAACCAAACAAAATTCTATCGTATTATCGCAATAACTAATAAACTAAGTATAGGCAAATAGGATTGAAAAAGATTATTGTATTGAAAACGACAGCATGCGGGGTCTTCAAAGGTAACATAACACACACGTTGACGCGCATATTATAAGGTTGCGCGGCGATGTGCCTGCCACCTCATACACGTACGTAAAAGCAGTGCATCTTATGTTCCGCTACGTCAAACTATATTTTTCAGCCATAAAGTTTTGTTTACCTATTCAAACCTGAGTCAAGATTGTTCGTACGGAAACCTAACCCTGACCCATACTTGTCATTCATGCTTTAACATTAAAAAATTGGATATGTCATTGACATTCAACACTCGTGTTGCCATGCTTATTCCAGGACTTTAATAAACATGGATGGCATCCGCGGCTCCATCGACTTCACGCAGCGCTCCCCCTTCGACCCCACCTGGACCAACTTCCAGCTTGGTGCCTCGGACGGGGACTACGAGTCGAACCTGCGCTTCGTCAGCTCCGTGTTGCAGTACAACGTCCAGGAACTGCCTCCCAAGCTCATCGCTGATAATATGGACTCCTTTTGTAATACCACGGGAGGGATCTATAACCCTTCTGGACTTGATTTGAAGAAGCTGCCGCCGCCAGGTGAGATGTGACTTTTGAAATGCTTAAACGATGTTGTTAGTCTTTTGATTTTTGTCTGGAAAAGACGAACTTTCGCTGTGGAAACTTGGATAATCTGGAGGACTTGTAACTGTAATCATAGCAACTAAATAATCAAAAGAGTCAGGGAGCCTACACACTAAGTTCGTTAACGAAGATATGGGCCCGTCCGGAAGTAGTTTGAGACCTCGGAGTGAACCCTACACACGATTAATTAACTTTTTCGGACGGATAAAAATACGATGAAAGTGTCAAATAGTAAGTGACAACTGTCAAATAGTCATTCATTCTTAGGTCGGACCCCAAACTAATCTTATTTCCGTAGGTGATACTGTGAATGTATCGTTCGTAACTTCGGAAGAAACTACGGATTCTATGCATTTCTGGAGTCTGTCCGTATTTCTGGAGTTCTACCTCCAGAATATACATCGTTACTAAGTAATATCTGCTACGACGAGGCCATTTCTAATACAGTCGGCAAACTCATACAGGTACAATGGATGTTCAAATCTATTTCAGTGTGCGTCTAAAAATGTTACCCCAGTTTATTTGACAGAAATAGAAATATGACGAAAGTAACTAGACACACCAGATGTTCGTGAATTGATTTCAGAGGAGTTTTCCATAATTATCTGCCCACTGCTGCTAGCTAGTATATCTATTTTCTGAACAACTGCATCTGCCTTAATTGTTCGAAACATTTCGATCTACATACCTACATAGTTCCACAATGTTCCCACTGTTGGCATACAGCTGTTCTATTCTGTATAAAAACTCACCGTGAAAACTTAGGTGAAGTGAACTTAGAGGGAGCTATACGGAGCTATCATTATATCTGTTGCTAGGCATTGACACCACTGACAGCTCACTTCACTTATGTTTTCACAGTGAGATTTTTACAGAATAGCACTACAGGTATCCTCTCTGTGAGTGCCGTGGGCCGTAATCCACCACGCGGGCCCAGTGCGGGTTGGCGGATGTCACATGTCTTTGAATTTTTGACTCTAGGACATGTCGGCTACCTTTCGATGTTTTCCTTCACCGTTTTTGAGAGCAGTGGTGATGAAATAATTTTCACTAAGTGCTTGCTTGGGTTCGAAGACTTCGAACCCACGACCGACTTGTAAGTCGCGGCGGTTACCACTGGACCCACTGCCCTATCTACATACATCATATATTATATCAAATCTCTCGAAACAGAATCAAAGACCGTATACACAAAATTAACATTCTTGTTTGACGCAACTTGATTGCCAGACTTTGAGAAGTACTATTAGGTATTCTGTGCATTGAGGGAATGTCATGGAAGTTTTTCGGCATAATCTGGTAGTCGAAGCACGGCGTCGCTTGGTGGTGAGCCAACAGTGAACAAGTTGACGAGCCAATTGAGATGTTTACGTCTTCACTAGGATGACGCATCTCTAGGCATTCTCGCAATCGACATTTTGTTTCCTAAATAACTGTCAATTCGCTCTCATTACGACGATTGATCGAATACTTCTATTTGATGGATTGTTTTGGTGTGATGTTTAGATAGCCGACTTGTCTAGATATTATTGGTATCCTGCTTATACGATAAGATGGTATATACTCGTACGAAGAGATTGCTAAGAAAGAGTAGTACGTAGGGAACTAGGAATCAGGGATTACAGTAAATTGAAATGGTCATTCAATGTTTAGTTTATACATTATTATATTTTGCACCGTGTACAATAATAAAAAAAAGCTATTGCATAGTGGACATAATATACCAGCAGGCATGTAAAGCGCCTTTTGCCCTTCAATATGTGACTCAGCGAGAACACGTAATAAAAATTCATGCAATCACTTATAGTACGCTTAAAAGACCTAAAAACAAAGACCAGGATTTCTTTCCACTTACACTTCTTCCTATACTTGCAGGCATGGGAACCCAAGACCAGTACCCCGTGGGAGACCTGCTGGGCAAGCACAAGGACCGCACGGAGTACCTGAACCACAAGTACCTGCTGCCTGGCCTGGCCAACGAGCTGAGCGGCGCGTACTGGGACGTCTACCTCCCCCTGCAGGGCGTCCACAGCGTGGTGCACAGAGCGCTGGTGCTGCAGAGGTGTGTGTTTGTTGTAGTCTCTGTGTTGTACTCTTGTGTTGTAGTTTATTGTACATCTCTGCGTTACTTTTTCGGGTTATCGATTCTTGTGCTCGGATTAGGTTTACATAGACAGTAAGCCATGCCTTACCCGTATAGACTATTGCTGCTTGCTAATTCTAATAACTCCTACATTCCCGTTCAAGACGCCACCCAAAACGCGACATCTGCGGCACCATCCTGCAGTACGAGGCGGACACGGAGTACCAGATGCCCATGACCTCGGCGCAGGTGGTGTTCCGCTACCCGCTGGTGGGTACGGTGCTGTTCCGGCAGCCGCAGGACAGGCCCTGGGAGGACACCACCATCATCATTGAGAGCATGGTGAGCTGACTGCCGCATTATAATATTCTCTGAGTGCGTGTGCTCGTCAGAGCAAATTTAATCATGTCTATGGAAGATTTTACTCTTATGTTTAAGTGTTATTTTAGTTTTATATTATGAACTTTCTGGATAATGTGCTACATGTAAAATGCTGGTATTCAGCTGCATCCGGTTGTACTTGAAGCTGACCTCATCATAGCTGCGAAAAGGCTAGGTAGATTGATTAGTGTACTTTCTGGATACAATCAAAATTAAGAGTTCAGTTTAATTTATAAGACGGTAAAGTTAGCGCACTGACTGTTAGCTAAATTAGTTTCTGTGTAATAGATCTCGAGTTCTCTCGTGTGGCTTTTAGATATTGGAGGCAGACTGTCTCATAGACATATTATGGATATGAGGTTATCGGTTTTTGGTTTCACCCACTATACAGAATAACTGCTGTGTGATACAACGAAGCCGCGTACGGGGAACTACGATCTGTGACTAGTGAGCAGCAAGCACTGATACGAATTTCATCATTGGATTTAGGTCTACCTTTACCCCTATGCCTATGCCCCTCAAACAGAGTTTGATCTTCCTATTCGTATGGTCCTGTAACTGCGCCAGGTGCACGCGGACGGCGCCAACGTGAACAACAGCCGCGAGCACCGCTGGGCGCTGCACGAGCGTGCGCCCGGCGCCGACTGGTACAACTGGACGGCGCGCTGCCTCAGTGCGGGCCACGTGCTGGCGCTGCACGCGGGGCCCCCGGGGGCCCACTGCCGCCCCGGGCTGGAGGGGCTCTGCGGGCTGGGAGACCTCACTAGCAGGTTGATATAAATAATAAATAAGCTTAGTGAGCGCTACCTCAAACAACTTATTTCAATTTAACCAATTACCTTTCCTTCAGGGCTCACAGGGGTGATGTCATGTCGCTGGAGCTGGCTGTCATGTTCTCCTTCTCATTTCCAGGCACGGCACGCTCCAGGTGGCCGGCAAGAAGGTGGACTCGGCGCGTCTGACGCGGCGCCTGTTCACGGACACGCTGATAGCGCTGGCCGGGAAGCACTCCATCATGAAGAAGTCGCTGGTCATCTACGACGACCACGGGCCTGTGGCTCGGGGGGAGCGGATGGCGTGTTCTATGTGAGTTAATAGCGAATTCAAAATATCTCCGTGTGTGTAATGTAACAAACTCAAACCATTTATTTCAATTAAACCCATGAAAGTTAAAACTAATGAATCAACCAAAGTGTACTAGATTTCTATAAAGAAGAACTAGTAAGGAACGGCACGGACACTCTTTTAAATCATCATCATCTGCCTGCCTTTTCCCAACTATGTTGGGGTCCGCTTCCAGTCTAACCAAATGTAGCTGATTACCATTATTTCAAATGAAGCGTCTGCCTATCTGTCCCCCACAATCCACTTCCTGGGTAATAGTAATACGATACCCCTTGGTAAGACTGGTTGTCAGACTTTCGGGCTTCGGACTAACCGTAACGACTGTCAAAGATCCACGAATGACAGCCGGGACCAACGGCTTAACGTGCTTTCCGAGGCAAGGAGGGTCTTGGTATGTAAAGATGGTCACCCATCTACAGACCAACCGTGGCAAGCTTAGCTTAACCTGATCGATGGATCTGTGCGGCTGTTATTTAGCCACGGGCTTCTCCTCCACGGGACATTCTTTCTCTTTTAAATCAAAATACTAGGCAGTAACTGGTGTTAGTTTGTTGTGTGATTTTCTGTAATGATGCTGGGTGACAATAAACATTAAACTGTTCATCAATTCGTACATAAAAATGTAAGTGCTAGTGTTAGATTGTTTGCTTGTGTGTGGTTTATTTCTGTCCGAGACTACAGTAGCACACAATCGAGTTTGCTCTGAAGATAACGAGCGGCGCGCTCGTCACGTGCTACTGCAGTGTTATTCTGTAAACATCTCACCGTGAAAACTAAGGTGAAGTGAGCTGTCATTCCGTCTGATGTTAGGGATTGCCCCTATTGATAGCTCACTTCACCTAAGTTATCACGGTGAGATTTTTACATAATCGATCGGCTGTACTAGTGTCCCCGAGCTTTGTACACAGGCTGTCCACACGTATACAAAAATACAAATACAAAAATGTTTATTTCTTGACTATTTGTTTACATTTTGTTTGTGAATGGCGCCTCCTTTTAAGCAGATAATGCCTGTGTTAGAAGACGCCGCTCTTTCTTAGGTAGGCTAAAGGTGATACAAAACTACTTAGGACATTTTACAACAGTATTTATAGTTTAAGTGTACGAAGTAGGTGGGGTGTGGGGGTGTAAGTGTGAGAGTGGTGTGATGTTATGTGAGTAATGTGATGTGAATGATCTGGTGTGATGTGAAAATGCCTGACATTCGTGAGTGGTGTGGCTGTGTGTGGTGTGTGTGTCTATGTTAGTTCATGTGTTGGAGGAGTGACTCAGTATATGTGTATGTAAATGGCTTTATCCAATCTGTTAGTTTTTTTTACATTCATGTAGTTGGTCGGGATATATGAATATTTGTTTGTTTACCCTATTATACAGTTGAGCAGATCGATGTTGATATTGTATAGCCGCGAAATTCGTTTTAGTCGGTGGAATTTGTGCAATCAAGTCTTTTCGCCTTTTTGACATTACTTTTGGATCATATGAAAGAGTTTTATGTTTTTTTAGGACAGTGGATATGATATATAATTTCCTAACTGAGAGTAGACCACTAATTTCGTATAGTTTTTCAGTAGAATATCTCATCTTCTTAAAATACATTATTTTTATTAAGGATCGCTGTCCCCGTTCTAGATTAATAAATTTTGTTTTAGCTGCGCCTCCCCATATAGGTATGCAATAAACTATGACAGATTGCGCAAGTGATATATAGATTTCATTTAGGAGATTTCTAGTAGATCCACTGTTTCCTTTTGTATTATTTGGAAGTATATGTCTTAGAGATTTGAAAATCCAACCCAGTTTCCTAATTCTCGCAGTAACGTGTTCAAGATGGGAATACCAGGATAGTTTTTGATCAATTATGACGCCTAAGTATTTTGTCTGCGAAACTTTATGAATTATAGGACACTTGCAATTTTTATCTGAGATGGTATTGCATGAGTGTACTTAAATGTTAATGGCTACATCTTGAGAATGATTAGAGATTGAGAAACATATATAATTCGTTTTTGTTGTGTTTAGTGACGTATGAGTGACTGAGACTAGGTATATGTTACCACACATAACGGAGTTTTTTTTAAACTCCATATGCCTTAATAACTGCCGCATACTGTGCCAATTTTCAACATCAATAAATTGTATTGCTCTGGTTCAAATATGATTCCAAAGAGCAATACTTTCATACACCCTTCATCTTGCCGTTGGTCCTGCGCCGGATCTCTCTGCGGTCGAGTCGTATTGCCGTCCTCGAGGACTATTTGAGTGAGGGGAGAGGGAGTGCACCTGTGTCTGCGCACACACTTGTGCACGTAGACAGCCAGTGCCCGTGGAGGCTGGCTGCCACACAAGCTGCGATGTTTCCAGCGTGGGCGGCGTGGGGCGGCGCAAGGCGGTGGCGCGCGACTGGTTCGGGAACGGCGAGCCGGCCGCGCCCCGGGGCCGCCTGGAGCTGACGCAGCAGTCCGAGTACGACGTCACCAACGTCGTGGTGGCGCTGGACGGGCTGCTGGACGTCAACAACTACAAGATACACGTGGTCAGTGCCATTCACATTTTCAATGTAGTTATTTGCTTTAGCTGGTGTCTTAAGTTATACATATAAGCGTTGTGACGGCTCGTCAATTTTGAATATACACAACTTGGTTGGGATGGGACTAAATGTCATTTCCAATTGCGTATGTGCGGTCTTGCGACATCCTCTAAGATCCAGGGATGAAAGTGAAGAGATACAAGTTTTGTTATGGTCTATTTCAATGATAAAGTACAGATTTTCAGAGCTAAAATTGTACGGAATCCAGCTGTTACAAGAATAGACATACAGGCTACATCGAATTTTGCATAAAACTATTTCTTTTCCCATTGCAGGTGCCTGTAGAGAAGGACTTGGCGTTCCCTTGTGAGAAGACCACACTCTACGATACCTTCAATCCGTTTCATGTGAACAAGAGTTTAAGTCCACCGCCTACCAAAGGTAATTAGATAGCGACTTTTGTTTGTATACGTACCATTACTACATATATGTATTATACAGTCTTTAGCGTTTTTACCTATCTAAAAACCCTTTTGCAACAAGATGTTGCAAAAGGGTTTATAGCTAGGTAAAGACATCATGGAGCGCAATAAATGAATATGATAATATAATAATTATGATGATAAATTTAACATTTTTGTAGTAAACCTTTAACCAGTATAAATTGTTGTTGTAAAGATAAGTTTTGAACAAAGAGAAAGCATTGTATAAATAAGAACATGTAACCACAACATAACGCATGAATATCACGCTCCAGGCACAGCAGACCAGTACGAGCTGGGCGACCTGGGCGCGAAATACGGCCTGGTGGAGTCCCGCTCGCTCAACACGTACTACAACGAGACACAAGTGTCGCTGTTTGGTCCACACAGTATCCTGGGCCGGTCCGTCGTGCTGCATCGTAAGGTACGGAGAAAGTTTTGAATTTCTGATATCATTGATTAGATAACAACAATTGAACTCCTTAACGGCCTTTAGCGGGCTATGCTCGGAGTTTCTTTGATGGATAAAATCAGAAACGAAGTTATCCGGAAAAGGACCGGAGTTACCGACATTGCATTGCATTGCATTGCATTGACATTGCATTGAGTAAGTAAGCTGAAGTGGTACTGGGCTGGCCATGTTTGTCGAAGGACCCATGGCTGGTGGAGCAGACGAGTCCTGGAG
Organism: Globia sparganii; assembly: GCA_949316385.1. Classification (NCBI taxonomy): domain Eukaryota; kingdom Metazoa; phylum Arthropoda; class Insecta; order Lepidoptera; family Noctuidae; genus Globia; species Globia sparganii. Next base: position 479,136 of record OX438675.1, read on the forward strand.
AGAAGACCGCGTATCGACCAGCGTACTATGGGACGCCCCCCAGCGACGATGGACGGTGGAGCTAAAGAAGGTAGCTGGGACGGACTGGAGGTGGAAGGAGGAGGAGGGGTTGTGGCACAGCCTGCGAGTGGCCTGTGTCCAGCAGTGGACTGCGATAGGCTGAGTTGATTATTGATTGAACTCCTTAAGAATGAGGATTACGCAACGTTTGGGGCGCGAAAGACAAATATTTAATCGGAATTCCGTATATATTTATTTATTTATATATACTTTATTGTACACCACAAAAATACAACAAGTAAAGATTCATCAAACACTACAAAATATACATATACGAATAAAATATATATATATTATAAATTACTGAAACTCATAAATAATCGCATCTAGTTCGACTGGAAGTGGGCAGTCCACTCCTACTTCTTCTCCTTCTTCTTCTTAACGTAGTTGAAAAAAAAGTCGATGATGTATTTTATACTGCAGTGCTGGTGCTAACACAACAGAAGGAAATCGTTAGATCGGAAGACAATCTTGCTTCGTCTGTTACTAAACTAACACCATCACCATCTGCTTAGGCTTTTCTCACTTGCAATCTAACTGGATGCACGAATACCACCTACTTACAGCTGCTAGGACATTTGTAATAGCTAACCGTGCCACCGTCCTTGCAGAACAGCCGTCGCTGGGCGTGCTCGTCCATCGAGCGCGGCTACAGTCCGTCGGAGGCGCGCGAGCTGCGAGCCATCGCGTCGTTCCACCACCCGGCCGGCTTCGCGTCCGGCTACATCCGCTTCACGCAGCTCGTGCACAACGACGGCAGCACCAGCGACACCATCATCGAGGTCAACTTGAGGCACCCGGGCGTCAGGGACACCAACCGGGTCAGTGGGGCTGGAGGACGAGCCTTCGTCAACATAACATGCCGAAACGAACACATGTCGCAGACTTTGCTTACGTTTTCTTCAATAGATGGACAACGGACGCTAGGAGCCCTAAATCTAGCAGTGGGGGATATCTTGGCTGATGATGAGACGATAATGGTGATAATATGGCAGTTATATGGTCAACTACCATTTTAACCACTACCGATTATATTATTATTTTTTTATTTAACTTATCGCGGGACCATGGGGTCCCGGTCCTTTGGAAGGCGTACGAAGGGCCGAAGTCAACTCGCAGAGGCCCCTCAGGAAATTTTAATGAAATGTATTATTATTATTATATTATTGATAATAATCATCGTTATCGTCGAAGCGAGTACTGTTCTCTTTGCGTCCCTTAAAAATAATATCTTAAACAAAAAAAAAAAGACTACTTTAACATGTTTGTAAAGTTTATTTAGGTTATTTTTTTGTGATTATTCCAGTGCCAATGTGTTTACCTCTCAGGGACGAGTTAGTTCAAATGTGCACCGCTTGTGCTACACATGTGTGCCAGCTTTAACAAACGCATGGGGTGCCAATTAATATGAATTGGCATCTCACACGTTTGTTTGTTCTTTAAAAGCAGCCACACAAATGTGATCTGGTTACAGACAATGAACCACAAGTGGGCGATCTTCGTGAACCCGGTGGGAGTGGACGCGGCCGTGCAGGTGACCCACACGCGCTGCGTGGCCGGCGGCTATCGCTGGAACCCTTACTTCACGCAGCTGGCCGACCCGCTCAACGTGAGTTGCGATCTATTGGTTATCTCATTATCCACTCACGTGCACTCGCTAGGGAAATACTTAGGTTTTTCCAGGGTTACCAGATTGGGTACTTTTTTCACAATTTTTGGATAAAAATTTGGCTCCTGGAGAATGTCGATGTTGTGTTCCGAAAGTCGCGGCCGAAAGTGACCACTTCACGAAATGCAAAATGTCCGCGCGAACGAAAGTGGCCACTTCGCAAAGCACAGAATATGCGACTCCTTTTCAAAAAAAGAACATTGTCTCGCACGCGGGTTTCACTACCACAGCGCCGTAATTAAAAAAAAAATTACTTACAGGTTATTCGAATTCACACATCGTATCCCGCCGGCCGCCATTTTTGTTCAATATTAGTATTGCAAAAAACTGTTTCAGAACCGGAGGAATCATATCATGAGTGTAGATAGTCTTGTATGCAACTGTATAGATATAATTAGGTATTAAAACACTCATGTGATACTATTATCACATTTTAATACGTCTTATTCATTGATATATGCTCTTATTATACAACAGTTGCATAAATAATTAGTATTGTTGCTGCAGGAGTGCAGGTGGTTCATTCATAATGTTGCTCTAAGATAAAAAGGTATTCTTATATCATATCCTGATAGACGCTAGGTAATAACAGCCGTACGGGTCGGTCGAGCAGGTTCAGCTGCGCTTGCCGCGGTTAGTCTGTGGATGGATGATCATCTTTACATACAGGATGTCCCAAAAGGTTACGTAGCTTGGAAGGGGGGTGATAGGGGTCGTCACAAGGGTTACCAGAAAAAAAAAACTTAAATAAATAATAAAATGGCAAGGTGTAAAATTTTTAGTTTTTTTAAAAAAATGCCATTTTTTTTTTAATACCCAGAGGGGATTTATTTTTTTATTTTTCTGGTGATTCTTGTGACCACCCCTATCCAGCTACGTAAACTTTAGGGACACCCTGTATAAAGACCCCTCCATACCTCGGAAAGAAAGAAATTAGCCGTTGATCCCGTCATTCATTTGTGGATCTTTGGCAGTCGTTACGGATCGTCAGAGGCTCGAAAGTCTGACAAACAGTCTTACCAAGGGGTATCGTATTACCCAGTACCTAACTGGGTTGTGGAGGTCAGATAGGCAGTCGCTCCATGTGAACTACTGGTGTTCTCCTGCACCCGGTGAGATTGGAAGCCGAGTCCAAATTGTTGGGAGAGACCACGCACATGACGATTCCTAGGTACATCATACGCAAAATAAAAAGGGTCTGTCCTCTAGTAACATAAATGTCTAACAATAAAATTCCTGCAAATTTTACTGTTTATGTAAACTAATATTGTAAAAAAATCATTTATTTATTTTCATAATCTCTTAGCTAACTATTTATATTAGGTACTAAATTAAAAGATATAATATACATATATTGTAGAATCATTTTATGTTTTTTTAAGTTTGTTTCTTAAACTTACGGCTGAACGGATTTGGATGAAATTTGGCACATGGCACATGACGCATGGTTTTAATAAATAAAATTAAATTAATTTAATTCAAGTAACAAGACTCATATATAAATAGACTAGTTGACCCCGAAAACGTCGTTTTGCAAAAAAAAAAAATAGATAGTAGCCGATTCTCAGACCTACCCGATATGCACACAAAATTTCGTACAAATCGGTCCAGCCGTTTCGGAGGAGTATGTTAACTAACACTGTGACACGAGAATTTTATACATTAGACTAGCGACCCGCCCCGGCTTCGCACCGGCACGGGTGCAATGCTGATACTAAATACACTACATTATACATATAAACCTACCTCTTCAATCACTCTATCTATTAAAAAAAACCGCATCAAAATCCGTTGCGCAGTTTAAAAGATTTAAGCATATATAGGGACAGAGAAAGCGACTTTGTTTTATACTATGTAGTGAAGAAGATTAGTAGAATAATTATGTTTGCTTTAAAAAGTTCCCGGATGTGTACACGTATCTAGACGTAGGTATTTAAGTAGACTGTTGTAAGTACCTGGTGATGGTGCTGTCCCGTGCGAGGAGTACAGGCGTGATGTAACGATGTGTGTCAGCTGGTGTCACTGTGGGTTTCATATTTGAGTAAAATACTTTCATTGAAGCAATCTTCAATGAAAGTAGGTACCTACCTATTTATTTTACTTTTTAGAAGAAATATTTTTTTTTACAGTAGTTAGGTACAGTTCGGTAGAGACACTTACATTCAACGCAACATAACGATTCTCTCAATTTCAATACTCAATACTCAATACTCAAATGTTTATTGCATTCCACAATGTACATACATAGATGGTAAATTCATTTCGATAATGGACACAATTGTGGACCCTGTTGGGCACAGCAAAAGACTATAAAGGATAAACTCTTATTTGCTAACTTATACTAAGTACACTAATCATTAAACATTTGAAACATTATATTATTTTTATTTTTAAATTAAATAAGTATATTAATCAGTCATTTCATATATTTTTCAATCGTGACGTTTCGGAGCAATGTCAATTTTCCCAAGCTGTTTTTTCTTTGATTGACCTCTAATTTTGTATTTTTGAATTCGATTCGATTCGCAACTACGTGGTGGCCCCACGATGTCCCCTCCGAGCTGCGCCTGCGCCGCTACACGCTGCCGCCGTCGTGTTGCCTCCAAACTCGACCGCTAGATGTCGCTACTTGACACTACAATTGTTATAAATATGTAATTTCGAGAAGTCACACTCTGCCCTTGCTTAGTAAACGTTATAAATAATTGACTAATTCTATGGTTACAGTTCGACCTGTACAACCAGGAGTGTGGAGCTGACAACCCGTTACGATGCGACGTGGGCGACCTGACCGCCAGGCTGGGGACCATTAGTGAGTATCATCACGTACTGTATACTGAATTACTGATATCTCCATCATAGCTTGGTGAGAGACTCCAGACCAACTTGATTAACATCAAAATGAGAAATAACACGGTAATATGAGAATTTCCTCTTGTCATCCGTGGTGCAAATGGCCATTTTACCTTCACTTTTTTGCGGGAGCGTGGATGTTATAAAGGATGACCACAACATCATAGACGATCGCAACCTTCTCGTCAACGGAAATGGCTAATTTAATTTCTAGCTACACAATATTCGTAACCTGAATGATATCCTTTTTTGCACCGTTTCAAAAAAAGTTTGCTTTTCTATAATAATGCTAGGATCTTCCTTTGCTCATGGCTCCCTCCGGCCGGGGGCCCCCTCCGGCTGGGGGCCCGTGGCATTTTGCCCCTTCAGCCCCCGTACTGTAACGCCCCTGCTGTCACCAGACATAGGCAGCGAGCGCCAGATGTTCGTGGACAGCAACTTCCCGCTGGAGGGCGCGGTGAGCGCGCTGGGGCGCTCCATCGTGATCTTCGGGCCCGAGATGAGCTCGGAGCGGTTCGCGTGCGCCAACATCGAGCCCGACAAGGACATCATCAAGTACGTCAATATCATGAAGCCGCCGAGATTTGTGCTGTGAGTATCTGATGTCCCTACCTTGTGTATCCGCAGAGAACGCGGCAATAATGCGGTTTCACAACTATTTCGTGTGAATTCGTCTCTTACTTGTCTTTGGGCTGGGGCTCTGTCTCGCATATGGTCGTAGCATTATGCTGAGCGGTGGCGTTTTACGTGGATGTGACGCATATTTTCCCTCAATTAGTTATTTTTGTGTTTGCGTTCTTTCTTTAATAATAATAAATAATAATAATAATGCATGTAAAGCGAGGGGAGATTATGGAATCCGAGGGAATTCAACTCTCAGATTCCATAAGCCTTAGATCCCTCTCCTCATCCGAAAGCTATAAGTATTTGGGTATGTCGGAAGCGTTAGGCATCAACAATGCTGACATGAAGCAATCGTTGAAGGAGCGCTTCTTTTGTCGCCTGAAGAAGGTATTTTTTTTTTTTTTTAAATAAACGTTGCCCCACACTAGGAATTACTCCTGTATCGTGGGTGCATTTACAAACATTTAAACTCACATACACAAACAGCCAGACCCGGAACAACTACTTGTAGGTCATACAAATATTTGTTCCGTGCGGGAATCGAACCCGCGACACGCAGCGCAGCAGTCAATCGCCTAACCACTGCGCCAACTGCGCGTATTAATTAGTCTTCTTTCGGGCGGAAATAAGGTGCGCGCCTTCAACGGTTGGGTCATGCCGGTTTTGATGTACTCTTTTGGCATACTCAAATGGACTCAAACTGAACTCGACGCCCTGGATAGAAGGGTCCGTACACTGCTAACCGCAAACCGGATGCATCACCCACGATCATCGGTGATGAGACTGTATATCCCGCGGAAGTGCGGGGGTCGAGGCTTTTTAAATGCGAAGACCCTCCACAACCGCGAGATGTACAGTCTCAGGGAATATTTTTTAAAAGCCGAAGTGGGTATGCACCGTGATGTGGTCGCAGTGGACAAGGGGCTCACCCCGCTCTCCATGGCTAAAGAGAACTGGCGTAAACCTGTAGTACTTTCTACCGATGACCGCAAGAAGGTATGGCAGAGCAAGGAGCTTCACGGGCGCTTCTATCGGGCTCTTCATGAGCCCGGTGTAGATTTCTTAGCGTCCGTATCCTGGCTACGTTTTGGTGACCTTTTCGGGGAAACTGAAGGTTTTGTCTGTGCAATTATGGACGAAGTTATCTTGACGAATAACTACCGGAGACATATTATGAAGGACGGGACGGTTGACGTGTGTCGGGCATGCCACCGTCCGGGTGAGTCTATCAGACATATTATCTCTGGTTGTTCTCGTCTGGCTAATGGCGAGTACTTGCACAGACATAACCAAGTAGCCAGGATTATTCACCAGCAACTTGCTCTGAAATATAAACTTGTGGATTCTGAGGTACCGTATTACAAGTATGTGCCCGACCCAGTTCTTGAAAATGATCATGTCACGTTATATTGGGATCGATCTATCATTACTGACAGGTCTATTGTCGCCAATAAGCCTGATATAGTGGTGATAGATCGATTAGCGCGCCACACAATGATTGTTGATGTTACCATTCCACATGACGGGAACCTCGTGAAAGCTGAGAAAGAGAAACAAATTAAATATCTCGACTTAGCACACGAGGTTGTTGACATGTGGAATGTGAGCTCGGCTGTCATTGTGCCGATTGTCGTATCAGCCAATGGCTTGATGGCCGAAAGCCTCGATCAACACCTATCGAGGCTCTCGTTAGGCGGTTGGATCAAGGGCCTGATTCAGAAGGCAGTACTCCTTGATACGGCTCGCATTGTGAGGAGGTTCCTCTCTCTGGAGCCCTAACCACCGGTAGCTTGGACCCTGTTCCCGATACCGATGGCCTACTATTTTTTATATTTTTAAATGTTTTTATATTTTTTATATTCTAATATTTAAAAATATAATTTATATGTATATGTGATGAAATAAAGGGAATAATAATAATACTTTATTTCAGACCATGGAGTCCATTTTGTTAGTAACAATGTTCTTATAGACTAGTGTTAGTAAACTTAAAACTACCCACAGCAAAATCTTTGCATCATGTTTACTGCACATAAATGTATTATCGTTCTTTTATTTTTTGTTACTTTCTGACATTAATTTTAATATTCAAAAGAATACTGACGACCTTAACAAAAATAGAAATTTTATTAGCTTAGGGTGATTTAGAAACAGCGACGTTATAAAGGGGAGTATTTTGCAGTTTAATCTAATTGTCTTTCATGATATCTACGCAAAGAAAGGGATCTTGAAACACCTTATTACAAAATATTAGAAAAACACTTGCAGTGCTACGAAAATTTTATTGGTGTGGTCTTTTCTCAGGTTTTCGGTGACATAACGATGACACGAACATTATTAGCAGCTGCAAACTCGTACCTGCAGTGCTATTCTGTAAAAATCTCACCGTGAAAACTAAGGTGAAGTGAGCTGCCATTCCATTAGGGATTGCCTCCATTGATAGTTCACTTCACCTATGTTATCACGGTAAGATATTTACAGAATCGATAGGCTGCTCCAAAAACTGCAATCATCACTGTTAACTTAGTAACTTCCCCTTTGATCGTTCAGTACTGGGTCTAGACCTTATAAAAGACATGAGTGCAATAAATAAATAGACATTCGTGGTCGCCAGTGTGTTGCTCCCTTGGCTTACGAAGTGCGATGTCACCCGTTTGTCAGCCAGCCGTTTCTTTGTACCTATCCGTGATTTTAAATCTAATTGTCTGTCCAGCAAAATTATCGTTGTAACTTATCATTAGTCGACGTAAAGGAGCTCGTTCTCCTGCATTGGTTCTGCACCACTTCGGCGCGAGTAGTCTATGAGTGTAAGTATCACGAATACGTTGGGAATGACTAGGTATGCGAAGGTATTATAATTTGGTTTATTAGGTTATTACAATCAAATTTACTGTGACAAATCTTGTATAGGAACGATTGACCATGATATAGTCTCCTTTCTTTAAGAGTTGACAGGGAAAATTTATTTAGAAGAGTGTGATATGATGATGATGACCACCTCTTAAATAATTTATAGTTAAGAAACTTAAGAGTAAACTAGTCGCGAGCTCGAACTCACTGGTGGTCATAGCCAAAAAGCACGCTGCCTCGCCTGGCTTCGTGTCCGACAGTGCTAGTATCAGTGATGAGCAGTTAGACGCTAGTCTACACGAACAACGTCTACTTCTCACCCACAGAAACACCGTTCAGAACTGATAGGCGCGTAAAAAAATCTAAAAGTGCTTCGGAAAATCGAGTTTTATGAAAAAACCACTGCATAAATAAATTACAAATAAATTTTATTGATCTCTTCGATAACTGAGCTTTGTCGGTACGGACTTGGTTTTGAAGATTTTACTGTTCTTTTATTACTTATTTACACCCAAAGTTACGTTAAAAATAGCAAGAAAAACGAATCTTTGTTGGCTCATAACTTTTTATTTTACAATTCTGGTTCTGTACAGACACAATTAATAATAAGTCAAAACGATATCATGTTTAACTTTAGATGCACAATGTCAAACAGTGGAGTAATATTCTCCCGAAATTTGCATAGAAAAAATATCGAAAAGTGTCACCTTAAGATATTTACGTTGTACGGATTCCAATTGGTCATTGTATTTATTGTAGAAGGGGTTCCAAACAAAAGTGGCATATTCCAGTTGAGATCTGATAAGCGTTTTGTACAGTAATAAGAATGTAGATGGTTTCTTAAATGGGTTGAAGGTCCGCCTTACAAAGCCATACAGTTGAAAACCCTTGGCAGTGATGTGATCAACGTGTGCATCAAAGTGTAATTTTGAGTCAAAGAGTACACCTAAATCTTTAATCAGGGAAAATTTTCCAGAGGAATATTACAGAGAAAATTTGGTGAAAGAAATATATTTACATTTGGATAGACTTAGATGAAATTTATTGGTCAAACAATAAGCAGATAATCGATCAAGGTCTTGTTGTACAACAGCACAACGGTTCTTATTTTACGAAATACTTTAAGATCGTCAGCATATAAGAGGAAACCACAATTTTTAAAACATCTGTTTATATCATTTAAGAATAGGATAAAAAGTAGTGGACCCAGTATCGACCCCTGCGGAACACCAGAGGGGCAATTCTCGTAATTTTTAAGAACGTTCACAGTCTGATCTCAGTCTCAATCTGTCAAAAATACTTCAAATTTCGCTACATTTTGACAAGTTTTTGACATTTGTTTGTCGCCGAGATGAGACTGCGACTAGATTTTGAACGTTTTAAATTAGCAGAATTGGCCTACAGATGTCACGCTGATCACATTTGAAGCGAATCCATTGATCACAACCTTCTGAGTTCTATTTCTTACATAAGACGTAAACCAACGAGGCAAACTCCCATGGATACCATTAAATTAGATTTTTTGTAAGAGCAAGGTGTGGTGAACCTTGTCAAAAGCCTTGCAAAAATCCGTATAGATTGCGTCAACTTGCAGTTGATTGTCCATATTTTCAAATAAAAAGTTAGAATTCAAAATCAGGTTACTAACTGTGGAGCGAGTTTGTACAAAACCATGTTGTTCAGGGATAGTATTATTATGTAGGATGGGGTAAATTTCATTATGAACTAACCTCTCCAAGACTTTTGACATGGTAGACAACAATGATTGGACGATAGTTGGTAACATTATTATGTCCAGCGGCTCGTTCCTGGAGGCGGTGCGGCGCGTGCTGGGCGCGCCCGCGTGGATGGTGGCGCTGGACGCGCGGCGCACGCGCGCGCTGCACGGCGGCGCGTGCCTGCAGCTGCTGCTGCACTTCAGCGGCCCGCACGCCAACCGCCTCGAGCTGGACTTCACCAAGTGAGTGCCGTCATGCTTCTGCGTCATCCATAACGCCTTATCACACCCGCACCTTCTGCAGCATGTATCAGGAAGGCGTGGTCGTAAACTGTTGTTTGAAACTGAACCACCTTCTCTGTGGGACCAACATCGCAATCACGAAAAAATTAAATCAGCCGTCCCATACATTATTATATTATTACATTTGTGTTGAGTAGATATTGAACTTTTATATGGGACAGTTGTTCATTTTTTCGCGATCTGTAAGGCTCTCAACAAAACTTTACAAACTAATTTATTTGACTAAAGTTACACATATATGAGCCATCGTAGCACTTGCCGAGCTAGTGTTCTGATGTAACTATAAATGAGAACTAAGTTTGGTTACGTTAGTAGATACTACTAGTTATTTTGTTTGATAAAGAATGGAGCACAATTGTACAACAAACAACCCTCATGTTTAACAAAAAGTACATTAATTCAATGCTATCAAGACGAAACTAGCTAAAAATTAAATCAAATTAGCTATTTAATCAAATAACACCCTTCGTAAAAACTAAATGCATTAAACCAGTGTGTCACAACTCATAATAAATTCATGCAGTGACGATTCTAACTTAATTTAGGTTAAAAACATTGTGCTCATGAAAGTGAATTTGTCTTGTTTTTGCATAGGTAAAACTCTTTAAATATAATAAAGAAATCTAAATAATGTGTGTTCTGCACTATTGCCTTTGTGAAATATAAAAAAAAATATCTTTGGTATTATAAAATCAAATGTTTATTTGCTAGAAATACATCGTTTTCGTAAAGTTGAAATCTTATTAGCTAAGTGTCATTGTATTCTACTGCAAACAAGCGTGCTTATTAAGTTTACATACATTCTCATAATATTATATTATTACTATATATACTATTACCATGCTATTATTCACTATTTAATTTATTCCTTTATATTGTTAATGTTCTAATAATTATGCAAATTTTAAATTTGTATAAGTTCCATAAATTCCTTAAACTATAAAAACGACACTTCAGTAGCCGTTCTGTATTTTTTTTTCTTGAACACATTACCTGCCTTGTCATAATTTAAAATCGTTTGGCAAGTTATTATAAATTATGTCGCATATATTATAGACATTTATCTCATACATATTTTTATACAGTAGGTTGCGAAACTTAGTTCTTTTTTGTCTAGGTAGGACCTCACTACCGAAGTTGTCTTAAAAAATACTTGCTATTCAATTTATGGTGTATTTGTTACCTTTTACATGAATATGATTCATGTGTGCTTGCTTGGAATAAGGACCAAGTTTCGGCTCCAAGTCACTTAAAGCAAAAATATGTGTTTTATTTTTTTTTTATCTTTGGGCCGTGAAAGGGCCACAATCAATCAACAGAAAATATAGCCATGATGTTTTGTTTCAGACTGTTAGCATCAGGTCGACTGGACTCGCCCAGCATTTTCATCCCAGGCTACATAGACACTAAACGGAAAAGGACCATCTCGTACCGACCCTGTGGAACCACAGACCCCAATGAAAGGAAAAGTAAGTGAAGTTTTAAATAAACTTTCTTTGTGGCATAGGTACACTTTAGAACATGACTCGTGTTTTGAAGTAAGGTAACAGGGATACCTTTTTGAAAGGTTACAACTTTATGAAACTTTTGCTTACACGAAATAAATTAATATTGGGATGGAAAAGCGAGAAACGGCACTGTTATTTATGTTCTGTGGAATCGGTCTAACTATAATTACTTACCTAAGTAGATTATGGTTTATGATATATTTCAACCATTCTTTCAATTTTCAAAAGATTGGTATATAATTGCAATATTTTTTTTTTAGAGATAAATACACACATCAAAAGTGTCTAGGGATCAACATATATTTTTGCAATAACTTTTCTCCTGATTGATATTAACTAAAATTTTCTTTAAGGATTCATCAAATAAAGTGTTTTCGTTTGTCACAGTAACGATAAACCAAGTCACCTTTGCATTAATAAAGAAATTTGCCATTTTCCTAATAAAGGGATTTTTGACATTTGAACCACTAACACAAAAGTTCGAAAAAAAGACTGAAATAACAGTTTTCTCTAAAATTTTATTGGGTAACTTAAACAATTAATAATCCGTGTTTCTACCGCGAACACTAACAACACAAGACCATCGGTTTGGCATACTCAAAATGAGTTCATCCAAATCACGCTGTGGAATGGCCGCCCATGTTCGTTGCAACAACAAAAAAAGGTCTTCTTGCGACTGGATACCCTCCATATTCGGCAGAGCTCTTCTCTGTAGCATATCCCATGCATGCTCAATCGGGTTCAAGTCTGGCGACTGAGCAGGCCAGGGCAGGACATTGATGTTAGCTGCGGCGAGAGTCTGTCTTACAACTCTTGCGGTGTGCGGTCGTGCATTATCATGCATTAACTGAAATAAGGGACCGATTTGCACTTGTAGAGGAACGATGACGTCTGATACAATCGTCTCATCATAAATTTGAGCGTTGAGGTTGCCTCTGATCCAAATCAACTCAGTTCTTCCGCCGATCCAAATACCCGCCCATACCATGATGGTTCCACCACTATAAGGATGGACTTCCTGGCAGGATTTTAATCGCTGTTGGCGTCCAGGGGTTCTCCAGTGTCGTATACGTCTTGTATCCGGTCTCATACCAAAACGAGACTCATCAGAAAAGCACACGAAACGCCATTGTTCTTCTGCCCAATTTCTGTGTTCAAGAGCCCATTGATATCGAATCCTACGATTGTGCATTGCTATAGGTGGTACCCGTAGCGGTCTTCGGGAATGAAGGTTCACTTCATGCAAGCGGTTTCTGACTGTTTGGTCGCTAATTAAGTTCCCTGAAGAGTGATGAAGCCTCACGGCTAACATCATGGCGGTTATTGTTGGAGCTCTTCGAGTTAAGATTTGAATGTATCGGTCTTGTCTCCGTGTGGTGCAGCGATACCGTCCTCCATGGCGCTCAGCCACGGTACCAGTGCTTCGGTAACGTGTCCAAAGTCGACTGATAACACTCTGACTTGTATTCAGAGCTAAAGCCACAGTACGTTGCCGGGAACCAGCTTCTATCATTCCCACGGCTCTGAGCATTTCTTCCCTGCTTAAATGACGTCGCCGCTCCATAATAACGTTGGTTTTAATCAGTAGTAGGGAAACAGTAGCACTAATAATGTCTTCAATGCGTTGTATGTTTTTATAGGGAAAATATTGACAGCTGATTTTCATCTTTTACTCGAATTTGATTCACAGTTCCTGATTCAAATTATGAAATGCACCAAAAAGGATCCATATAAATTTATAAAATCATAAATTTATTACAAAGCCACATCTCAATCTCAAGAAATCCGCATAAAAATGCTTGATCCCTAGACACTTTTGATGTGTGTATTATTCGCGCGTTAAGGCAGGCGGGACCCGTTGTTGTGACGCGATTCTGGTAGAACAATTTCCATGATGTTTTTATAGAAATTGTTCTAATAGGGTCTGTTTCATTACTTTAAATTTCAAATCGACAATCCACATGCAATCTGTGCTACCGGACACCCATTTAAAATCGCAGACAGTCGCCATCCCATAGATATACCTCCGAGCGCATCCTTTGGACGTTGGGATGCTGTACATGACGTACTTACATTATAACTGGGAGAAGAGCTCGTCGCGGGATGACTGATAAACTCTGACATTCTGTTATCATGCTAGATTCATTTGTTATTAGGAAGCGGTGGTTTTGTTTTTGTTTTTTTACTAATAATTCCGGATTAGGTAAGATTGTATAATATACGAGATTAGCTCAGAAATTCTTAAAACTGTTAATTATAAGTTTAACACTGAACTAGACCAGAATGGTAATTGCGTAACAGATTAACAGTAGGAATGGCTTTCGTATTTTCAACAACATTCATTGCGTTATATGCGTTGAATTGAATAGACAACTTTTTCGAAACAATGGATTAGCAATGTCCTTAATTGTGATTGATGGTGTTTCGCAATTAGTGTGCTGTTCCGTGCTCTGAATATGGTCTATAATCACTTAACAGCAGGGTAATTGCGTAACACACTATCAGTAGCAATCGGTTTCATTTTGACAGTTCAACAACATACATTGCGCTGTTTACGTTGTTGAGCACACTTTTCGAACGTGTAAGGAGCAATGGATTAGCAATAAGCTTCAAAATGATTCAAATTGAGAGTAATAGTGTGTTACGCAATTAGGGTGCTGGTTCCTTTGAATGGTGCGGCATGACGTATGCACGCGAGGGAAAGGCCTTAAGGCTAAAGCAGATTGGGACGAGACTGCATTGCAAAATTCCTTCTTCTTTGCGTTTTATGAACCAACTCAAATTACATGTAGTAATGTGCGCGTGGCTTTACTCTCCCCTCGCTCTACTTGATAGCAATGAACAACATCAAGAACGACAGCGGAAAGATATTCGCACCCTTGAGCAGCCGATCGATTCTGTAAAAATCTCACCGTGATAACTTAGGTGAAGTGAGCTATCAATAGGGGCGACCCCTAACATCAGCCGATCGATTCTGGAAATATATCACCGTGAAAAGTTAGGTGAAGTGAGCTTAGAGGGAGCTGTCAAGAGTATCAATCCCTAGCATCAGGATGACACTGACAGCTCACTCCACACTCACTTCACCTAAGTTTTCACGGTGAGATGGTTACAGAATCGCACTGCAGGTGGAGTGACAGCTCACTTCACGCTCACTTCACCTAAGTTATCACCGTGAAATTTTTACAGAATAGCACTGCAGGTCAAGGTCTTGAAGGGACATCCTACTGAACGGAAAAGTTCATCTTAGCCCAACGTTTAACAGATCGTTAACGATGGAAAAAATATTTTAACAGTTGATTTACCGCTGTTGATGTTTTCAATAATATTTGGCTGGGCCTTTCAGGAATATAGCTAAAGCAAATTTCATGAATTTGTACGGCTACAACGAAAATTGAGGAAATTGCTCAAATATTCAATATTAAAATTGTAAACCTGGGAAATTGTAGACCTGTTTGTAATTACAGTACCACCACCATTCACACCATACCTAGCTAGCCATACCTAGCTTTTAAGCAAACTGTAGTTTGCTTAAAAGCTAGGTATGGTGACTTTGTTTAGCATAATCAGTCTATAATGTCCCCACTGCTGGGACAGCTAGGCCTCCTCTCTTCAGAGGGAGTGGGCTTTAATCTACCACACGGGCCCAGTGCGGGTTGGTAGATGTCACACGTCTTCGATTTTTTGGTTCTAGAGTAAACCGGTTTCCTCACAATGTTTTCCTTCACCGTTTTGAGCGCAGTGGTGATAAAATTATTAACAAAAGGTAAAGCGCCTGCCTGGGTTCGAACCCACAACCGCTGACGACGCGTAAGTCGGCCGTTGCCACTGAGCCACACTGGTGCCATAATAACAGCAAAACAAGAACGGGCACTACGTCGAACCATTGTCGTATTCAATTAGTTCTTAGACTTCTTGGTGACATATTTGTGATGAATGATAAAACTGGATTTAGTGGTTGTCTTTTACTGCTGACCTTCAGAAACTTGTGAAGAACATGCTATCATTATCCCCTACCAGGTGACTTTGGCCTTGGGTATTAGAATATTGACATGGTTCTCTCAGATTGCGTGAGGTCATGGTCGTCACTCATCCAAATGCTTAAGAAACTTGTCGTCTCACCCTGATATTATAACCGTAAGGAAATTCACAAAGTGCCGACCACACCCTGCTTCCTACATACCCTGTAACATCATAGGTACCTGGTCACTGCACCGGTATGCACTTGTGTGCATCCCTTTATTGTCCGCGGCACATCCGCTGAACGCATACGTGGCGGCCGCATCGGGTCGATATCTTAGGTCTTCTGTGTGCCTGGTACACGGGCACGGGCTGAGCTCGTGTTCGAGGGGTGAGGGGACGGTAATGCAGCGTGCAATGGAATATATTATCCAGGTTGTGTTGAATTATTGAAATGTTTCGATTCTTTGTGCAGTTTAAATGTCGCATTGGTACCTTCAGTAGTTCAGTGTTTGAATATTTAGTCGGGAACTTTTAGAGGTGATTACACTTTTCTCGTCAACATATAGTAGGTAGGTAGCTGATATGGTATTTTAATTACTTACTAACATTCTAATACTAAGCAAATCATTTTAAAACCCATGCACAGTTTTTGGGAAGCATAATCATACCTACATCATTTATATAATCATACATAATCAGTCTTTAACGTTTCTACTGCTGAGACACAGGCTGTTGTTCTCTGTGTGAGAGCCACGCGGCTCCAGGGCGGGTTGGTAGATGTCACGTTATGTCTTCGAATTTTTGGTACTAAACCATGCCGGTTTCCTCACGATGTTTTCCTTCACCGTTGAAGGGAAGCTTTTTGTGTTATTATAGAAATAGATTAAAACACTTTTACCATACTTTTACAAGCCCACGCAAAGGTGTTTAAATATACGTGACTGTCTTAAGGGGTATCGTGTCTCGAATGGTTTTGGCAACTGACGTACACCATCCTACCAATGGTAACTACATTTGTGTTATCAAAACAAAACAAAACTGCGACGTCGAACAAACAAAACACTTTCTGTTCCTGCTCAACATCCCACAGTCGACAAGCTGGCGTCTTGCCACTATTTGTTTACGTTACCGCTCGTTACCCCCCGACACCACAGGACTGTTACCCCATAAAACGTCGCTTACCTATCACAATAAGTAATATTCCTTGGTTCAACAGGTTTCTTGGCAGCTCCTTTAGTAAGGGGCGATCGTTGGCATAAGTTACGAGATCAGTTTTGTGCGCAATCAAATGAGGCAAACATTTTGGAATGAAGTTTTATTTCATACAAGCCACATCAACAAACAATAACCCATCCCATCCCAAAAATGACGAATTTCCACATAAACTTTCATCCCCTATTTAACCCCTTTAAGGGATATATTTTCAAAATTCTTCCTTTTTGCTCATTTTCATCGTATTAGACTCGAAGCTCTGACTTTATTTCTATTTCTTCTCAGGGATCAGTCAAATAGAAAATGTCGGCCCTGCACCCTATTTGCGTAACACTCTATCAATCGGAATCTGAATAATTTTGAAGCAAATTGCTAATCCATTGCTTCATAAGTTCGAAAAATTTGTTTGCTCAACACGTAAATGAATGTTATTCAACTGTCAAAGTGAAACCAATTCCGATTGATAATGTGTTACGCAACTGCTCCGCTGTATAGTTTTAAAATATTGACCAACACATTACGAGTAAAAAGTGTCCTGAAAGATCTATTCTATTATTCCAGAGAACTCGTTCTTCTTTTCGTCGAGTCCGTCGTCGGCGACGCTGACGTCACCGGCGCAGGCGCCGCTGCTGCTGCTGTGTGTCGCCGCGCGACTGATCCGACTCTAGTGTACTATATAGTGTATCGCCTGTTTCAAAAGTGTCTGACGAAAGTCCCTCGTAAACCACGTTCAGGTTAATTTTTTACGCAATCATTCCCTAAAATTAGTAACACATTTATCTGTATTTCGAAGATTTCAACTTTATATCTTACCACTTCTTCCAAAAATTCTGTGGTGTTAAGGTAAAAGGGGATAAGTCGTTTTTCAATATTTATCCCTTTTTACCTTAACACTACAGAATTTCTCTATGTATAACATTATTGAATTGTAATTGAAAAATCAGTGAAGAATATTGAGGTTATAAAATTAACCTCAATTGGCAAATAAAAAACATCTTTAAGGTGATCGAAAATAGTTTTTCAGGTTTAAGTATATTCAAATAAAAGCATTCAATATGTAAAAGACAACAAGCTGGCATCCGCAGGAATGATTTCTGATCATTTGTTGACATTCTCATCAGCTACTTTTGGAACAGTCCTTAGTTACTTATAAGTATAACAAACTGTACATAAATATATTTAATACATTCCTTGTTACATATGTGTGTAGTTTTATTCAACTTTAATTATTTCATTATTAGCTACTGTAGAAGAGGCAACACAATTTTGCAAAAGTCACGTAAATTATACGCGACAAATTAAAACATCCAATTCAACGTGTTAGGAAAGGGATGCTTATACGTGCGCGAGCGATTTGGCAACGTCGTCGCGCGCCCTCCTTTTAACCGACTTCTAAAAAAGAAGGAGGTTCTCTATTCGGGTGTTTATATTCTTTTTTTTATGTATGTTCATAACTGCGTCATTTACAGACGGTTTTGTTCGAAAGATGTGTAAATCTTGTAAAGATTTGATGATGAGTTTTGGAAACAGACAACGGAACTCTTCAATAAATGCCAGCAAATCAAGCGCGATTGCTGCTATCGCATATGTATGAATTGTTTACGCAATCACATAACATAACATCACGCCTGTACCCTCTCAAGGGGTACGCAGATATGTTCATTATACCACGGTACACCCTCATTTCTCTGTAGCAAGAAGTGTTACATGAATTTGTGTGGGGTAGGTACCTACCTACAAATACAAAGTAAAATTAAAAACATTTTTACAAAAAAAAAAAAAAAACCGAAATTATAGTTATTTTTCACTTTGTAGTGTTTTTTTTGGAAGTCGGTTATTTTTTTTTTTTTTGTAAAAAAAAGTTTTTCGTAGGAACGATCAAAATTTGGTAAATACCGCTACTTCAACGCGTTGCCAATTTGGTTAATGTTGTGAACTCTGCGATGAATATAATTATTGCTTATCGGGCGCGCGCTATATTTGATACCTTAATAATTACTAACTTATCTTATTTGTTTTGATAATATCAATAAAAAAAAGTTTTTTTTCTGGAAGACGTTAATTCGTGTCTACTTCAAGACAAACTACCTAATACTTAATAATAAACTACCTAATAATAAATTCATTTATTTCATGTAAATAACACCCATTGCCACACGACATAAATTAATAGAAAACATAATAGAAAAATCAAATCAGATAAAGACAAAATATAGCCAATAAAATTAAATAAAATGAAATCAATATAAATCAAATTAAAAAGTAAAAAAAAGAAATCAACTTAAATCAAAATAAATCGAGTAAAATTTACTCAAATTAAAACAAATAATTAAAACAATAATAGAATAAATTAAATTATAAATTTAAAAAATTTTGGACCCCAAACGTTCATTTGGTTAGTATATCTACATACGACTTAGAACCTAGTGTTAGTACTTACATCGACAAGAAAAACAATACAAACTATTCATTAACACGCCACAGTGGCATGTAGGCGCATCCAAAGTCCCATTATGGGGCTGTCCCACCTATCAGCTATAGTTTTCAGGATATTGTTGGGACTGGCGCGTACCCTGCGCATAATGGAAGCGCAACGCTTGCGAATGATAGCTAACTAAGCCTTATTAACTAAAACTTAGTTTGCATTAACTAACACGATTTTTTTCAAGAATTTAGATTTGGGCAATGACAATATAGCTGAACAGTTACTGCACCTCCTATTTCGGTTTGTCGCATGTTTTCAATTTCATCGTGTAGGTATATACAGAGTGAAATTATAATAAATAATGTATAAATATGTTACTGCTTGTATGTTCACAACACAAATTCTAGTATAAGTCTAAACGTGAAGACTTGTAATTGGCTTTCTGTCAACTATTGTTTCCTTTTTTAGCTGTAAGTCTTCCATGGTGTACTAAATAAATACATAAATATTAAATTTCCACAGATAACAAAATGCCATGTCCAAGTTGCTATAGTTTTTCTATAACCTCTTTAAGCTAGAAAATACTTAAAGTTCTAGTTGCATTAATGTCTTTCGATCGATCGCTTTTCTTGCAAAATAAATGCACCTATGAGAAATTCCCAGAAGTCGTTTTTCTTCATTTTTAATTCAGAACCGAATGACCGATGCCGGTAGAAACTCTGTACAGAAACGCAAATACATCGCATTCAATATTCATCTCCAAATACGTGGCCTTACGATAGCCTCTTTAAAATCATTTTACTTATTCTTCTTTTCAAGCGAAGAAAATCTAAGCGAAGCAAAGTACCTTTTGCGGCCTACCCAAAAACATCAATCTACATGGTTTTCACATGATCTGACCAAGATTATGTCTGGACTTTAAAAGAGACTGTCACCTCTAAGTTTGTTTCGAGATTTCTTCTCAGAGCAGTCCGATAGGAAACGTCGACCTCATCTAGTTTTTAAAATAGTATTGACATGTAGAAGTGTTTGTGCAAACGTACTTTCAGAAATAAAATCATTTATCATAAAGTCAGTTTCCATAAAAAATATTCCATCACCGAAAGTCAGCGTTCTCCAAATTAATCTTCAAAGTCCATTTGAAAATGAATTTATTGTCTTCAAGAATTAAAACCTCTTTTATGTATCGTTACGACAAATGTTTGGTCATCGAAAACATACCTTCGATAGAGATAGGGAAACTTAAGGCCTGATCATAAATTTATAATTTAGTACCCAAGGGCCGCGGCCGATGCAACTACCATTATTGTGTAATATGAAATAGTTTACAGTTTCATTCCGTTTAGGTACCGACACGCGTTAGGTAATGCCACGTGCATGATGCACGTGGCATTCGCGTGTCGTTAAATATTCATCATCCCTTACGTGCCCTGTATGTATTAATATCGAATTATCGATAATAACTCCACTCGGTAGTATTGTCCGGCTGCAGGCTACAAGGTTTTTCCCATACAGAGCTGCAATTACTTGTGTCTTTTGTTTACCTATTATTTGTTTAAATTGTAGAGAAATCTTCTACGGTTGCAATATTTGTAAAAAAGTGATCTATACAACATGTCTTGGAAGTAACGCACACCACGAAACACACCAATTTATTCTCCTTGTTCTTCGAGTCACCGGCGCGCACGACTTTATTTTAAATCTTGCTTTCCCAAAACACCCCAATTAGAATATTATGTTATAATCATAATACATACCTACACTGAATTTATACTTGTTTTTATTAAATTAGTTAAATTGATTAAAATAAAATTGTGGTCAAATTACAAATCTACGCACGCACGCCGTCGCACACGTATACCTACGGGTCCGTAGACGCACTACGCTAGACCCGTATACGTGTGCGACTTTATCCATTTTGGTTTGTTTCGACCGTACAGCGAAAGTGTGACCGTAATTATTTACGTAGTTAGTCATTCTTGTAATAAAAAAACGAGTGTGCTTATGACCACACGACTGAAGTGAAACTTCTTTCGCTCCATCTGTATGTATATTTCATTTACTAGCTATAAGAGAAAGAGAGAAAGAAAATGTGCGCGCGCACTGCTCTCTCTTGCTCCTACACTGTGATACAGACAATAAGCCTGCAGTGTGCTTAGATATACGGAACGTATTTGGCTATGAGAGGAAGAGAGAAAGAAAATGTGCGCGCGCACTGCTGTCTCTTGCTTATATCCCCCACTTAACTTCCGTTCGCCTTGCCCGATCACACTTTTCGTAACGCTTACGTCACGCGTTCGCCAGCTTACTCCCCAAGTCAAGCGTGCGTAAAGAAGTTTCACTTCAAAAATACTTGTAGTAAAAATGACACAAATCGATTCAGTAAACGATTCTGGACCAACTACTTTCATAATGTAGTGTAGTTACACATTGTTAGGTCGGGGCAACAGTATTTTCGTATTTTTCATACAAAAAAAAAAATGTTTCTTTTAGGTTTAATTTTTTATTTAGACGTCGTCTGCGTGAAGGCTCTACAGCACCAAAAATACCTAAGGTGCCAGTGTCGCTATAGCATTATAAGTACACAACTTTTAAAATAGCATTAAAATATAAGTTTTTTTTGCAAGCGAAGCAATTGAAGAGAGTTATATGGGAATCCTGCTGAGTTCAGTCATAAGATGTGACTGAAGGAAATAGAGAAAATAATGCAGGAATACATTCCAGGACACAAAAGAGTAAAAATACGTACAAAGGTATCATACCTTACAACACTTCTCTATAAACTACGTTGGTACTTATGCTGCCAGGAGCCAAAATGTAAAGAGAGTCAGGACTGGTGACGCGGGAGCAAGCGACGTACAGTTGCCCTTGTGAGAAGCAACTCGTCCTGAGGTCGAAACCCGCTGCCCTCAGTATCTGCCCCTGCGACTTATTGATGGTCATCGCGAAGCAAACACTCACAGGGAACTGTACGCGCTTGAACTGGAACGGGAAATTATGAGGTATGAGGGGAATGCATGGTATAAATACTGCCTCGCCGACGCCACAACCCGTAAGAATTTCCGCCTCAATGGTGTGTCTGTGGAGCGAGATGACTTTAAGGCGGTTAACACAACTTGGGAGGAGATAGGTTCCGAAGAAGCATAATCGGAACACCGACCTTCAGCTTGATGGTATGCGCTGGAAGTCCACTTGCTGACAGGGAGCTCAGAAATTCCACGGGATAATGTGTGGCGTCATCTTGCTCGACAACAGTGTTTATCGAGGTGTAGACCACTTTATTCCCCTCAATCTCCGAGAGAATGCATTCGTTAATTGCTACAGCCTGATCATTTTTGGGCATCAAAATGGCCCGCTCATACACCCAAGAATTCTGCTGGTGCGGTATACGACTGATGTCCCCGTACACACAGCGAATTATTTCTTCTAAGCTGGATACCACTCTACCGAGAGACTCTGGGAGCACCACCTGTCCACCTCTCTCTTCTGGTAGAGTGCCTTCGCCAAGACATAGAAGGACATCGGAGAATTCTTGAGCCGAGCTCTCATATTAATGGTCAAGCGCAGCGTACGAACTCGTGACCACAACGAAGATCGTTTCAACGAAGCATTCACCTCGTCAGCCCTCGAGCCCCGCGTCACAACGGGAAGCGTTTGCCGAAAATCACCACTGAACAGACCTGTGACACCACCCATCAAATGTTCGTTCCTGCGGATGTCCTGCAGGATTCTGTCCACGGCCTCAACTGCCTTCCTATTGGCCATCGTACACTCATCCCATACGATCAGAGAGCAATCCTTGAGCACATGTCCCTTATCGCTGTTACGTGACACACCACAAACAGGCGTTTCGGCGATCTCTAAATCGATGGGAATTTTAAACATGGCATGTGCTGTCTTGCCACTCGGAAGCAGTGTGGTAGCGATTCCCGACGACGCTACAGCAATAGCAATTTTGCCTTGCCTCCTGACCTCTACAAGTATGCCAGTGGTAACAAATGTTTTTCCTGTTCCACCAGGAGCATCCAAGAAAAACATTTTACCCTGATTTTGCCCGACGCTTTCAAGGACGGTGTCATAAAGTTTTTGCTCTGAAGAGAACAAAGCGACATGGTCATTTCGTATGGTGTTCATTTCGCCTGGATCGTAATTTGTCTCAACGTTATACCCTCGATTTTCACGGTCTTGATACGGTGATTATTGGGGAGCTGGTAACCCATATTCGATCAGTGGATTGCCGCCGATAGAAATGACCACATCTTGAAGTGAACTGAGACAGGTGTTCAGCACGCGTTCATCAGTTACTTCGACTTCGTCTCCAGTAGCACGCCTCAAAGCTCGTAGAAAATCTTCAGACAGATGATGGCGATACTTGTCCCACAAAGCTACTGGGTTCGCGACTCCACAAAACACCAAGATGACGCGGGTCATTCTACAGAGACAGTAAAATTGTGTTCGCTTCAAATATGTCCTAGCTCCTCAGTTTTTATTTCGTTCTATTAATTATTTTATAAACTTTGTGACATAATCTAACAGTTTACATAGGAATCCTATTGATTATTTCATTTTTTTTACTTTTTTTTGTGGTACAGTACGTGATTGCTCACGTCCTGTCGAATGTTCGCAACCCAGGTTACAGCATTAAGGTGTCTCTAAAAAATATTTTAAAATATTTCATGCACATGTCACATGAAGAAACAAGTAAAGGATGTAATAAAAAATCAGTCACTTAAATGCTAATAATTACTAAATGATATTTTTAACTTTATTCAACATTCTACGATGTTCGTAAAAAATAAGCAGTCGTGTAGAAATAAATTGCAAAAATGATAAAATATTTCTTTTTTAAAGTTTCAACATTATTTTCTATCTCTGGTAACCCTTTACCGTGTTCTGTCAGAGTCAGTGTTAGCCATAGTTCGACTAGTGACTACGGTGCCGTAAAAAATTAAGTTAAAGCGGCTTTCTACATCATTGTCAAAGTTGACACATCACCACTGTACTCAAAATAAATAAAGAAAGTAAGTGATTTATGAATGTGATTTCTTTATAGCCTTATTAATTAGTTGGTCAATTACCGAAATCAAATTAATCAAAGTCTCATAACTTTAAATTTTGTACAGGATATGTATTTTTATGATAAAACTCACTTCTGTAGAACTCACTACTGTCGATATAGTTTTCTCCAGAAGTGATGTTTTTTCTATAGAAGTGATGGTTTGCGCTTATGCTTATTAGATGTGATTTTTTATGAGAAGTATACACTGACAATATAACCCAACAAACATAAAATGCTGTTTTATATTGTGGCTTGATAATTTCATGCAATGTGTCACTTTAAGATGATCTTTATCGACAGGAGTGACTGGTTGTCCACAAAAGTGAATGCATGGCTATTTCAGTTTTTATTTACAGGTGTGGCGGGTAAAAAGCGGTCTGAGAAAGAAAAAAAGAACGATTGAGGGAGCAAAAGTGGGCATTAATACGAAAGAAGAGAGAAAAAATTACTGAGGTTGAACTAATTCAACCTCAGTAATTTCAAAAACGACGACAAAAAGACGTCAAAAAGATAGAGATAGATACAAAAAAAAGAAAGAAGCTGTAAAAATAAAATTAAAGAATATACACCCAGAATGCAAAAAGCGATACGAAAAAGTTGGCGTGACCGAGCAAAAACTCATCGGGATAAATTGAAACGGCTGAAACCTACTGCTACTGAGCAAAGAATTATGAATGATGAAACTCCTCCTCCAAGTTCGACTTTACAAAGTTCTATTGTGTTCCACAGAGCCAAAAGAGTCTTCAATTAGTACGTTCTGCCAGTAATGACTTACGTAGCCGAAACGTGGACACTCACGGCTGGTCCATAAATTCAAGGTCACTCAGTGAGCTATGGAATGGGCTATACTTGGAGTTTCTCTGAGGGATCGAATCCGCAACGACATGATCTGGCCGAGAACCAAAGTTGTCGCATAGATCACAGAACAAGCAAGCTGAAGTGGCAATGAGCCGGCCATATTAGCCGTAGAACCGATGATCGTTGGGGTAGACATGTTCTTGAGAGGATACCGCGAATCGGTAAACGTCGCCCTCAGGCTACGTGGAGCGACGATTTTCGCAGGATGACTGGTAGTAGCTGGATGAGAGTTGCCGAAAATCGAGTTGAATGGCGTGCAATAGGAGAGGCCTATGTCCAGCAGTGGACTGCTATAGGCTGATGATGATGATGTTCAGATAGTAATCTACAAAGCCTGTCCAATAATATGTCTTCGGACGAAGAATATATTTTCTAAAGGAACATTAGAAAATAAGTATTGGATACATGTTCTACAGGAATGTAATGATAACGTCACTTCTGTAGAAAGATATTGTTTATTTTACTTAATTTGATTATTTGTACTAGCCTTATTAAGAAATTATTACCAAAAGCAGTTATGACTGATGGTTAATTTTATTTGACTATTATAGTTTATTAGTTTTATGAAAGATTCTGTCACTTGTGTTGAAATTAGAATCACTCCTGTCGAAGTGATAACACTAAAATGTGCAATTATTTCTCATAATGTTAATGATTGAACACTGGTTTTATTTTTGAGAAGATAATTACATAATAATTATTTATAATAACAGAATAAAAAGCTGATTTTGTGAAATTAAAAAAGTATTTTATTTTTTTATCACTCGGTAGAATTACCCACGCATGCGGTTGCACTGACGCTAGCTTCCGCGAGGGTGTCATGAAATGAAATGATCATCATCAATGAACATAACTTTTTTGTAATACTTAACACCGCATTTTTTTTTTAAATTGTATTCCTCAACACTGCTCAAGATTTTGAGGGTTTTGTTGGAACTTGAATTTGTCAAAACGAACTATACGACACAACTTTTATGAAGAAAATGCACATCACCATCTATGAATTTTAAGAATAACTAACTACTTACCTCGCCAACATGATCAAATTTAAATTATTAATTTCCAAAAAATGTTAACATGTAACATGATTTGATTTTTATGAAATCTCATAGATGGCGCAGTTTTAAAATTGTCTTTATACTACTAACATTCATTAAACTATATTTCTCTGCCCAAGTTACTTAAATGGCGTAGTTTTTATAGTGTGATGCTAGATAATAGCATGGCTTACTCAAAAACAACATTTAAATATGCGTCGTTAGATTACACGCTGTCACAGAATGCGTAAGAAAAATAAAGATTCACAGCTCCTCCCCCGTAGGTGATAGCGTGATAATATGTAGCCTATATGTTGACCCGACCTCTTAGTAATATTCAAGCAAAATTTGAAGTAAATCCATGCAGTACTTTTTGAGTTTATCCCGGACAGACAAACAGACAAAAATTCTAAAAACTATATTTTTGGCTTCGATATCGATTGTAGATCACACCCCAAGTATTCTTTTTAAAAAATATGCAATGTACAGTTTTGACTTTCTTACGATTTTATTATATGTATAGATATGTATGTGCCGTTTTGATAGATGACTTGTTGCCATCTTGTGGGCAATGCCATGATCCCATTGCTGTAGAAGTTTTGAGATTTTTTATCAAAAAAATCTGACAGGTAGTTTTCACAGTGTTCTTTTGAGGTTAAATTTATGCTTCCTAAAGAGTTCTGAAGTGACCGAAACAGTTGGAAATCTGATGGAGCAAGATCAGGGCTATATGGAGGATGCATCAACACATCCCAGCCAAGCTCTCTCAATTTTTGCTGAGAGGCTATAGATGAGTGTGGTCTGGCGGTGTCGTGATGAAACACCACGCCCTTCCTATTCACCAGCTCCGGCCGGTTTTCCTCAATAGCTTCTTTTAAACTCATCAGTTGTTGACAGTAGAGGTCAGAATCGATAGTTTTACCCGGCGGCAAAAGCTCATAGTGGACGATTCCTTTCCAATCCCACCAAATACACAGCATCACTTTGTTCCGAGTCAGGCCGGGCTTTGCCACGGTCTGTGGGGCTTGCCCATGCTTCGACCACGATCTTTTTCGGACATTCTTATCATAAGTGATCCATTTTTCATCACCCGTAATCAACCGTTTCAGAAATGGGTCGGAAGTATTACGTTTCAACAAAGAATCGCAAATGGAAACACGTTGTATTAAGTTTCTCTCAGTGAGATCATGTGGTACCCAAATATCAAGTTTTTTCTTGTACCCAGACTTTTGTAAATGCCGTAAAACTGTTTTGTGATCAACATCCAGTTCTTCAGCAATATCATAACTACTAATATGTCGATCTTGCTCCACTTTTTCAAAAATGGCACTGATTTTATCCGTGACAGGGCGTCCAGAGCGAGCTTCATCCTTCACACTAAAATTTCCTGACTTGAAACGCTTGAACCACATTTGTGCTACTCGTATTGATACCGCATTAGGTCCGTAAGCCGCACAAATTTTATTCGCGGCGTTCGTCGCATTTTTACCTTTTTTGTAATAAAATTTTAAAATGTACCGAATTTCTTCGTCACATACGTTCATGTTGCTTGCTTGAAAAACAATTGAGAAATAGCGGGAACTAGTTTTTTTTTAAATTTATTGCATCTTTAGAATGTCAACATTTAATAGTATTAAAACCAGCCAGTTACATTCAGTACTGCCAAAGAGGTTTGATTACTAACAATAGATTCAAAATACGAAAATATTTTTGCCCCGACCTATTATGTCACAGATGGATTGTACGAGTAGAATCCGCTGTTTTACAAAACCGCTAGTGGTTTTACAAAACATTTCCGTTATCTAAAATACCTGAACAAAGTTCAGCGGTTTTCCATAATTACTGAACTTGAACACGCAGAATTGCATAAATGTTTTGCATTTATCAATGTAGCGGGTCAACAATTAGCGGTTTTGTAAAACAGCGTGATATGAAACGTCAGATTGTAGATTTTAGTTCTAAATTTTGTGGCTCTGTGTGTTATAGCAACAATAGTGGCGTGCAAAACAGGTTTAAATATATGAGTAATAATTACTAAGTATTTTTATTAAGTACTAGTGGCCTGTTCCGGCTTCGCACGGGTGGACATTTATTTTTTAAACTTTTTATTTTTTTCTTGCAATTAAAATAGCTTATATTAATCAGTGATAATGTAGCATACAAATGGTGAAAGAATTTTTAAAATCGGTCCAAACCTTTCCTCTTTATAATATTATTAGTAATTAGTATATTAGTATAGATTAGTAATTATTAAGTATTTTTAAGGATAATATTAATTAAAAGTTAACAGAGTTTTATGAAAGACTCTCATTGTGATTGTAGATAAGCCATTCTGCATTATGTCTAAAAATCGGTAGCAGTTTTGTAAAATGTAGCGCAATGACAATCTACTGAACGTTGTTCAGTTGTTTTAAACGGAGCTGTTTTGTAAAACAACTAGCGGTTTTGTAAAACAGCGGATTCTACAATCCATTTGTGACATATCTATCAACTTAATTATTAATTTATAATAGTAAATTTATTCCAGGTCGTCGTCTACACCTATACTTAATTATATAATTACTGTATCAAAACTATTGTAAAACATTTTAAAAGAAACTCCAACCTACGTTGGGGTTTCTTGCCCGTTCTTCTCCATACGATTTTCTTGTAATTGTTGACATTAAAAAGTGCCTTTTGTTGGCCTACTTGAAATATATTATTTGACTTTGATTGTAGTTGTCAATAACTTTACAACTTAATCATTTAGCTGAAAGACGTCCACACACAGTTCCTGCTGGACATAGGCGTCCCCCAAGCACGGCCACCACGACCGCTGTGCTTCCCGTGCCCAGTGTCCTACCGCTAGTGAATGATCATTGATGTCAATCAAATCAATTCAGAACATTCGAACAGTTAATTAGTTCTTAAAAGAATCACGAATTAGCTTACTTTCGATTGTAGTCTTTATAAAATGTATCATCTCGTAAATAAATTGGAAACTATAGTTTTGTATAATTTAGAAGCATTTTTTTTTTTAATTTTGTAAATGTAAGAACCATGGATCCGTTCTTTATAATTTTTTTTATATTGACTTGAAAGAGCATGGCAGTTGAGAATGTGTCATGCTCACTTAAATGTCTTCACTGATGGTGGCGCGTGTGTTGGATCATTCGGTTCCCTTCAAAATGGTTGAGCTGGATGGTGCTGATCCATGCGTCATGTTCGTGAACGGGCGCTGTCAGTTGAGACTGGTCATCTCTTAGCTGCCAGGGCTTCTTTTTAATCTTATACCTATTTTGAATTGTTTCTTCATAACATTGTTCTCACATATAGAAGCAACAAGAATACTGTACTCAGGATTTTGTAATATCTTAATTTAAAAGAGTGTCCTTGGAGTTTCTTGCCCGTTCTTCTCCAAGAGATCTACGTTTTGGAATGGGCAACTAGCTTCAACTTTCTGACTAACTGACTGACTAGTTAATTTTGACAATTCAAAAGTGCCTGGAAATGGTTTAATTGAAATAAATGCTTTGAGTTTGAGTTTGAGTATTGATTAAGTAAGACTGCATAATAACAACAATTCAATCTCCCCTCGACTCCTCGAGGCTCCCTCTCGAAGCTACGAGTTACGAATTCATTAGTAAATAGTCAGTCTAGACGGCTGCAGGAATCCTTAGGTACGGAAGGAACGGTTATATAAGCGCCATGTGGAGCTCGGGCGCATGCGCGGCACCGCGGTCGATAGCAGCCGGGGACCGGCCGCGGCCTACCGAGCCTCAAACATGGGCCGCGCCTAGCCCGAGCAACATGCGGTACGAAGTGCTGCTCCTGCTCTTCCTATATTCAGTTCAGGCCAATCTAGAAGGCCCGTTCCTCTTCTTCGGGCCAAAGTCCTTAGAAAAATACAAAAGACCCGCGTTGAAGTACTTGGATCAAGATGAGCTCATGCGGATATATGGAGAGCAGGCGGCGATCGTGGTGTTCAACAACCAAGACTCGGTCCCGCTGTCCAGCGGCTACTTCCCGCGCCTGAGGAAGATGCTGGAGCGACAGACAACGCTGGTGCTGCCACAAGATTTCCTCGACGTTCACCCTGACTACATCAGCAATGAGACGCAGGTGGGTGCTACTGACCGTTTCTAATACACTCCGGAACACATTATTTTAAAATGGATATCTTCCAAGTACCTTTTGTTGAAGCTGTATTTTGTCCAAGGATTCTAAGTCAAACTGTAGCGTAATGTGTTATGATTGCATTCAGATTATGAGTATGGATAATAACGACGAATGACGTCAAACTGGTAGATAAGTAATGTATGTGTAGGTATAAGGGTCGAGGAGGGAGTGTGAGTCGTTATTGCTCACACCCAGGGAGTCGCTGAACGTGACAGTTTGAACTTACTGTCTAACCAGAACATATAATTAATTTAATATAGTGGTATTAATGTATTCATATAGTATAAGGTATAGGTACATATTTGATAATGTTGAATGCTGTAAACAACGCACATGAATTCGCTTATTTTGGAACCTAATAATAATAATGGTATTTATTTATTTTATTTTTATTTATCTATTTATTTCAGGCATCAAGGCCCATATAAACACATACAATACAATATTAATATAACTTAAAAATACTATAAATACATACAAATTATAATTACACTAAAAAACTAACGCACACGAAGTGTCTGCGTCGTGTTTCGCTGACTGGTGTCATGTATTATAATACGGTCTATCCATATTATCTTAATATTAGTTAAATTATGTGAACTTAGTTTTTAATTTAGTAAATAAGTTATTTTTTATTACTTACCTCTTGAAGATGTAGGGATTCCATTATGATGGCAAAAAATATCATATTGGAGTGTTCAGTAAACCAACGATGACCTTGCAATTGATTAAGGGCGGACTGTGGACTCACAGCGGAGCGAAATGACGCGATGTGGCGTTTGTGCAACGTTGTAATATTCGAAATATTGAGTCTTAATTTACACTTATTCTCGTAAACTACCTTAAAGCCTTAACAATTTAAACACATTTTATTTTGATAAAGAATAAATATGGTGTTTAAATGTCTCGAAAACTGTCTTGCAATGGCAAGGTTGTCGTTGGTTTACTGGACACCCCATATACCACCCCAGGTCCTGACGCTGCAGGGTCCCTGGTCGGAGAGGGACGCACAGATGACGGAGACCTTCGCGCGTCTGCAGGACATCTACGGAGCAGGCCGGGTGTTGGGCATCTTAGGTACTTTTATAAAGTCATTCATTCATATTTTGAATTTGAACCTACGAAGACTTCCATTGATTTTTTTATGCGCTTTAATTTAATTAAGGTGTCTCAGGAAAGAGATATCCATCCAAAAACTTATATGTAAAAAATTATGCTTGGCTGTGGGCTTCGCCGCAAAAAGAATGGAGATCTAAATGAGTGCCAAGTTCTATCCAAAATCCAAATATGTATTTATAGGAACAAAATAACATTATGAACAAGTACTAAACTCTATTTCTTTGCTTTATTGGATACCTATAACAATTGCTGTTATTTAAAAATGTGAGATCTTAAAGTAGGTTAGATTTGACTTGGCCAGTTTTCATTACATCAGTCATTTTATAAAGTTATTCAACATATTTAAATATTTTTTAATTCTGATAAAAACTGGCCAAGTCACTTTTTGTAAAGAAAACTAAGCAGGTATTGAGATTTAATGTTTTTCAGGTAACTCCGTATCACAGAGCCCATCGGCTGATTACATCGATGGAGAGCCTTGGTCTCGGGTACGACGTCAAGCGCTGAATGAGACCTCGTCATCAACCAGCTCCCCTGAGGAGGAGAGGCCTACAAAGGTCATGCAGAAGTTTGCACTTTATAATGCCACAGGTACGGTTCAAAACTCCTAGGCCTACGAGAAATATCAATGTATATCAAGATTGCCTTCTGATTCTACGCTATATCCCGCAGGTTTCCCTGGCAAAGGCGCCCTGCTGTTCTCGTCGGGCTGGCCGGAGCTCCGTCGCGCTAACGGCACTACTATCAGACTGAGCACACCTGTCGGAGAACCCACCATCAAATCTACGAGGCTGTACACCATCATGGTGGTTCGCTTCGTGGATGGGGACAGCAGAGATAAGGTGAGTTAGCGGGTCGGTGCTGGTCAAATAAATATCTTCTTGGATCTTCTAACATTTTCTCTATCACCTAATTTACTGTTCCAGATAACTCTTGAGTTCAGCTTCAAGCAGTCAGCAGGATGGTGGACAGCAGTGGGTGTGGAGGTGAAATTTGGTCTAGAAGTTACCGGCATTAGCTTGAAGGCACCCAGCCCGCCCGATGCCCCATCCGCTGTGCTCGGCAAGTCATACCACTGCTCGCTGCCCTTGGTCTACTCCGCGGAAGACGCCACACTAACGTTGCCAGACATACAGGTGGGAGACAAAGGAGTGAATGATGACGTACGTATCTTCTTTTGATATTAGTGATATTCTAACACATGTTTGTTCTGTATCAACAGATGCAAATGTTCATGGACAGCACGGAGAGGTTCGCTGATGCTTTCGATTGCATCGGCTTCACAACTGTACCAATCTGGTAAGATCTACCGACTCGCAAACTATTTATATACCAGTGTTCTGATCAGAAGCACCAGGTTTATAGTCAAAGTATTTTTCCTGAAAATGTCGATTACTGAGTATTGCTGATCTTGTTTACAGGTCAGGCATAATGGTCTCGTTCATCATGCTGATTGCTTTAAGCATCTCCATATCAATGATCTTGGACATCAAGACCATGGATCGCTTTGAAAACAACAGAAGCAAGCAACTGACCATCACCGTCACCGAATAATTTGTATTTAGGGAAAAACCCTTCTGTAAAATCTTAGCCTAAGGAAATAGTTCTCTAGTTAGATATTTAAGTGCTATTCTTCTACGCACAAAATGTTTTACTAGTTACAAGTTTCCAGAATAGGCACGTAGGGTAATCCGTAAATAAATGTTATCGCGTTCAGAGGTTTTATCATATGATGGATATGATAATGTCTTCTCCTTCAATAAAAAACAACATAATCACTCGTCGAGAGCTTCCTTTTAGGGGCGACATAGTCCATCGCGAATGTCTCCCCGACCAAACTCGTCACGTTCAGTGAGATAATACATCTTCATAATTTCTGTGATGTTACTTCGTGTGTTAATCTTACCGAACGTGATAACCGTATCTTTCCACGCTGGCCTGGGAAAGAAAGGAAAACGTAGAAGGGTCAGCTGCTTATCTTCCCGCGCAAGTCGTAAGAGTCGACTGAGGGAGCCGGGGAGCGCGGCCTGGCCCGCCGCCCCGCGGGCGCCGCGCACACCACAACCCCACTGCTAGCAACGCTTCAGGAGCTGCTTCTCTTGAAGCGTTGTATAAAGAGTATTTTTGTACCTAAATTTTAATCGCAGCATAAAAAGCCGGGAAAACGCTTAGCAAAAGATATAATATAAAGTAGCATAACAATCTGTGTCTGTTCCTGTCCTCTTATCTTTCCTTACGTTAAGGGTAGTTAGCTGTAAGTTGTACATAAGTAGTGTCAACAATGTCGCATACACTGCGTACTTAAGGATGTTGTTAAGAATTGTTTTATGCCAACAATACAAACGATTGTAAATGTGTATTATAATTAAATATCATATCAATGTTATCATTGAGCGTTTTATTTACTTTTTCGTAATAAATCTATCTCTAATCTAGTCAAAACCGAACTCCTGGGTCTATTTTAATTGAAACCGCACCCCAAAGTGTTTTCAATTTATTTTACGTACTCATAAGGGTACCTAATTACATGCCTAAGATGCCTCACTGCGATACCTTGCGATCGTAGTTTAGCTCGCTACCTCGATGTCAGCTCCATGCAAAACAAATGCGTCCTAATGTCTCACGCCCGCACATGCCTCACGTCGAGGTATACTCCAAGCAGCCCGCGATGCATTTGTTTTTGTGGGTCTAATAACATGCATTTGTTTTTTTTTCATTTTTCTGTTTAATTCTTAGAGATCTCCGATTCGATCTCTTATCTCTTTTTTGAATGTAGGAATTAAGGATAGGTACCCATGTCTTTTATCCTCTTCCAACTTACATAAACAGTTAGCTTCCCAAGTGCTTGCTATCAGTATTCCACAGCACACTATCCTCCTTTTATTATCAGCGTTGACAATCAGCGCTAATTCTCCGACCTGTGGCATGCATAATTACAAAAGTGTGTGACAAGCGACCTCCGGCTTTCCTGACCCACTCCGCGTGATGTAATGTAAGATAATGATAATATTCATATTTGCCGGAACAGTTGCATATCTGAGATGAGCAGTGACATGCTCTTCGTCAGCCCTTACCGTTGTGAGATCAGGCTGGTGATTTGAGTTAATAAGGAATAATAATGAGCAGTTTCTCTGAAACCTCTTAATAGTTCCTGTATTAATTGTTTACTTTTGTTTGAAAGACAAAAAAATCATATGCATAATCAATCAGCCTTTGATGAGTCCACTGATGGGACACATGCCTCCTCTTTCTGTCAGTGGGAGTGGGCCATAATCTACTAGGTACACGGGCCGAGTGCGGGTTGGAAAAAGAAACATATACCTACTTAAGTAGAATAAGTCCATCGTACATCTTGATGTCTTTGTTATAGATGATTTGCCCAACGTAGCATCGGTAGATACTAAATACTGGACACAATAAAACAGCACGGTGGGCCTTCTCAATTCCTCGATACAAGGAGGAGGACGCCGGGTGTCTGCGGAAGGCCTCATCAGTCCACTAGTCAGTCCTGCTACACTATGCTACAGGCATTGTCCGTGTTAAGGCTGCTACTTAAATTTTCTCGTAGAATTACCTCTAAAACCAGTGTCTGTATTCCCTTCCATCACCAGTCTGCCTTCAAAGCAAGAGTGAACGGGATCTTCTGGTCACATTCGTTCTATCATACACCTCATCCAGCGCTTTCCATCAGGCGTGATCGAGATCAAGAGCTTTTATTAACTGGGGAATCCATGATCTTAAACTTTCGACACCTGTCCTTGAAACGCTTCACCAATCATTGAATTAGTTAAAGTTTGTTTATTAATTAATGTATGAATGAATTCGCCTGATCTACATTCCCGCATATTTCCGTGCGTCACCTCAACACATTCAATATTAAACAAACATATTTCTCCACTTTTGGCGCCAGGCAACGTGGAGCA
This sequence comes from Globia sparganii, assembly GCA_949316385.1. NCBI lineage: Eukaryota > Metazoa > Arthropoda > Insecta > Lepidoptera > Noctuidae > Globia > Globia sparganii. Next base: position 514,474 of record OX438675.1, read on the forward strand.
TTCACGTTCTATCCTTTTAGGGGTAAGTAGAACGGTAGGTGACATTGGCACTGGCAATGCTACGATCATAATATTGCCAAAAAATGAGGCCACAGTAACAAGGAATATTTATAAAAGAGTCAGGTTCAAGCTGAAATTGTATCAATGAACTTGAGCATTTTTGATAGTATAGGTCATTTATTTATTGGTGTAAATATTTAGTTGTGTTACATATGATATAATAGGCAGTAAGATTATTTAAAAAAAACTTGGTGCCTAAAAAGGATTTCTAACAAAACCGTTCCTAAACTGTTGAGGTCTGCAATGTCTTACTAGATCAGCCGTCGGCGGCAGGACATCGACGCGCTCCCTGGTACCATGGAATAACAAGGATTCAGCACATTCTGTGTGTTGAATGCAAACCGATTGTCAGCTCAATTCTAGAGATATCTGGTTTCCTGTATAATATCTTGAGGAGTGCTGATCTGTTGTCAGTTTTTCGGACTCTTGTGACTGCCCAAAACGACTATATCTATATATATCTTGTAAGGAAAATGAATTGGTTTATTATAAGGACTACTATCACAAGGTCATAATACTCATGATTAGAGTCTTTTGGCTGATTCTGAAACTGTGTATAATGGGCAATCCGCAAATGAAAAGAAGATTTTAAGAACGCCCCAATATATATAAGTTAAGATAAGTCTTTATTTACTTTAAACATGGTATAAAGGTATTACAGTCTGGTTTTTGTCTATAATGTCTCGGAACTCGGAACTAATTTTTAAAACTAACACCGAAGAAGGGTTAAGACCTCTCCGTAGCGCAAATGATATTTGTCTCGCGAGAACACGTACAAATTACGGAAAGAAAAGTATTACATAGGAAGGGGCACAGATGTTCAATAAACTATCACGTGAAATAAAAACCCCTAAAAGTTTACAAATATTTAAAACTCAATTAAAATCTTATATTATTGACAAAATTTAAATCCGGCCCTAGTTTATATCTTTAATAATTACCCACTAAATATTGATTTTTTCATCGCATGAATCTTTTGCTGCTACCTTCAATGGCTTGTTATGTACGTTAGTCATTGTTGTATTGTGTTAAAATATTTGTCCGTGTCATACTAGCTCTGCTCATGAATGTCATTATATACTTAAAATATTTCTCATTAAGTGAAATTTGTAGTAAATTTCTTTTGAGTAAATAAAGCTTCTTTAACGGTTAACCACATGTCCACATGTTTAGCTATACATAAATTGTATCAATTGCATACAAAATAATTAATAGGTACACAATTTAATAATAATATATAAACATTCAATTTCGATCAATTCGTCATATATCACAAACATTTGCATTAATTCAATTCAATTAATAATAATAATAATACCTGTAGAACATATTTTTGAAATTTGTGAACACTCTACGAACCCAATGCAAATCTATTTAAGACTCTATATTGCTGACTGAACGTCTCCTAAATCATGTTACATTTAGTTGTCTCATCAAGGTAGGTATCGATATACTCGTAAGTAAGACGCTTTCTACCGCGAGCTCGATAATCCTTGGCAGACAGGTCTTAAGTGTGCTACCAATAAAAATAGAATTGCATTTGTTGTGCACATTCCTAGAAGTAGGAAACCTGTCATGTCTGGTTGTGAAGTCTTATAAGGGAAAAAGATGTTTTTATTAAGAAGGGCGGTGCGTATTAAGTTTAAATTATGGAAGTCTGTGTGACTGTAAGTAATAAACCTATGGAAATGGAGGACACTAGAGATCGTATCTCCTCACTGTCATCTTCGACAAACACATGAAGATGAACCAGCACACCGAAAAGTTCGTCAAAAAACTGAAACAAGTCAGAGGGGCCCTCGGTTCAATAATAGGATACAATGCACAGACAGAACTAGACATGAATCTGGTTATCAATCAGGCCTGCATTTTACCGCTGATGGACTACGGAGTGGTGCAACTATTCTCAAGGTATAGCGCAACGAACCTAAGCAAAATCGAACGCCAATACAGATTGGCGCTGAAAAATGCCGCACAATTGCCAAGACGAACACCCACGGAAGTGATCTGGGAGATGGCTGATATAGAAACCTGGCACCTACACGCCGAGGACCATAGCACCAAAATGTTGGAAAATTGAAAACATTGAAAAATTAGAAACAGAAGATCTTGAATCCCCTGGAGACGCCTATTAAGCGCACACAGCGAATTTATCCCCCTTAGGGATAATCACAGAATAGGTGATATACTGTATGACCCTAATAAAAAAGGATACAGGCGGTAGCCTGCCGAAAAAAGGAAGACTCCGCGTCCCCTTAAAATAAAATATGGTGAGAAATAATAATAATCCCTCACTGAGATAGACTGTAAGCATACGACATAAATAAAACACGTAATCCATTTTTATAGTCTCACATATTGCGAATAAACAGAACACAGCAAAATTTGATTCTGATTCCGATTCATGTTTGATGTTGCTACTTCTATCAATGACATGGAAGTTTTTACAAAGTCAACATTGGCATGACAATAACCACACGGCTCTACGGAGGACCATCCAAGCAGTAGCCTGAAAACAAACTATACAATGGGGCCACGGATGATTTCAATAACCCAACCCGAGGAGTAAGGACCCACAAACTTGAAAGTAGATGAACCGTGGTTTTAGCCAGCAGGGAACGAAAGCCCTCTGTAGATATAGGAAGACGGATGCACACAACTTGACCACACAGAACAACAAATGTTTACTAGTTTGTTTATATGCACGACTCTGTCACCAAACACTGTTTTTCCATTCAAAAGGTACAAAATGAATTAACTTTACTCATTAACCTGCTTCGCCTTTACCACACCTATACAACAACGCCCAATAGTTTCATCTTAACGGCAATAAAAAGCCATATAATACTATAGAACCATCACGTGAGACAAAAGCGAAAGTTGTTCCAATGTATGATGTATGGCCCACGATGGTGAACCACGAACCATGCTGCTCCAACGCGCGGTGGCCATGGCATTCCCTCGCTACAGGGGCAAATGTTATCTTTTATTGGAAAACATAAAATGTTGATAGATGGAAAAGGTATTGTTCTTAAGATAGGCAATATAGCATTTCGTGGTGGTTTGTATGACCTCTTAGGTTGAGATCTATAACCGCTACATAGCTCGTGCTTTGGCTTAGACATGTTCCTGTCTCCATCTTCCATTTGTAGTTTGACAGTTGTGAGACAGTGACGCTTTGCCAAAGTTATAAGTAACGTTTATAGATCTCGGCCTTACATATTATGGGTTATAGGTACCTTGGCAGGTGTAGCTGGCATCATTATGTTTTATACAAAACGCAATGTATGTATCCGATTTACGTGTTTCTCTCTTTTAATTGATGAACGTTATTTAACATGGCTTTTTAGTTTGTTGTACGCGAGCGGAGTTTTGGTTCAAGTTGCCAGCCACAAGCAGCCTCTGCTTGGATCTCAAATGACTTTTCAGAGTAATATACCTGCGCTGTCAAAACTGGTTTAAGATAACACATTGCTTCACTGCAGCCAGAAAAATACACTACCGGACAAATAAAATTTCCAAGGTTTTCCACAAGGATCTATTCTGGGTCCCCTGCAGCTTATAGCTTTATTATGTTATCTTAGTTTATCAGCACCCTAATTCCATAACAAACTATCAATCACAATCTTAATAATTTTGAAGGATATTGCTAATTCACTTCATATGTTCGAAAAATGTCTGTTCAACAACTTAAATAACGCAATGAATGTTGCTGAATTCTCAAAATGCTACTGATAGTGTGTTACGCAATTATTTCGCTGTTTTCGTTACAGGAAAACTCTTAAAGAATCCTCGACTTAAATTTCAAGAATTGTCAACTTGCAGGCAGCTAGCGTAGTGGTCAATAGTCATTCGATCTCTCTATAGCCCTCAATGGGATGCAATAATTATGATATCTAAACAAATGTATGTAATTCTCTTAGTAATAATATGGTCTATGGTAATTTAGCTTATGGACATGAGGTTGGTATTCCTTATAATGGGTTAATGTATTTGATTGGATCGGGTAAAAGTTATAGGCTGTAGCGGGTGAGGAGACAATAAAAGCAGTTTATTTAGAAGACAACGCAGGGACACTCATCATTTTTATCTGAGTTTCATGAAAGTACCTAAGTACTATGTATAAACCTAAAGTATATTTGGACCAAAAGCTATTAGGATTCAGGACAAGTATCGAAGTTGTGTATTTTTAAGTCGATCCAGAAATCTTTTTTGTAACGCAGGGTATATTTCCATCCTTAGAAATTGTAATCAATTATATACTGTAACGTATTTTTTAAAAAACCTTCTCGGCAGTCTGGTAAAAATAAGGTATTCTAAAAATTTATCAGTCTCGGTTCTCACCACTTCGCACCACACACCAAACTAATATTTCCATCACAGTGATAAACTTTCACTTATTAGCGTGCGGGCGAGCGCGGGGGTGAGGCACCTATCGACCGTTGGCACGGGGGAGGGGGCAGGGGGAATATCTACGATTATTGAAATTTTATTTAAATGGCGGCGGCACACTTGTACCGGCGGCCTACTGCGACTGCGTTATGTACTAGTTCAGATAATCGATGTTACGATTTGGTTTCCGATGACTTTTTACTTTTGATTTCTTCGTTCCATTCTTTCGTCTACTGTGTGTTTATCACCGAAGTCTTTCTGTATCCTAAAAACGACTATACTAAGTTAGTCACACACACTCACAGTCACGACACCCTGGGGTGCCAGTATTTGGTTTCCCCAATGCAGTCTCCTATAAGCAAAACATTTCTGGAAATAGAAAGAATCTCGACTTTGACAGCCGTAAATAGGTATTTTATCACTGACCTGTATTATACAAGTACACTGGGCTTCATATTAGCGAAGACAAAATGAAGATTTTCGCCATTTTGGCGCTGATAGCAACGTGAGAATCCGTGGTACTAATATTAGAGATAAGAGATATCCTTCGACAAAAGATTACTTTTATGAACTTTATCAATCGGTATAACTATTGAGAGTAAAAAAATCTAATCACTCCCAGTTATTTTTATGCTTCATTTTTAATTTTAAAAAAAAGATGACTTGTAAAATTGTTTGTATAAATATACTGTGAAATAAAAGAATTTATAATTTTTCAAATCCCAGTTAGTAGCAACGTTTTGATAAAGAAAAATATCATAACGTCTAGGAAAATAGAGAATGCATTATCTGGCGTGCAATCTTATATTTGTTTGTTTGTTTGCTGTTCACTTTCCCGGCATTGTGGGAAGGTCGTGAGATGACATCAGATAACAAGTGCATGCTCGTGCATGAAATCGTAATGTGCATGAGAAATGATGAGAGGTGAGTTCACGAGTGGGTATGTAATATAATAGAAACATATTTTAGAATTAGCTAGTTATGTGTTTGCTAAGGTGAATAGATAACACACGTCGCTGGTTTTCGTCGTTGGTCTTTGATCTTGAGCTGCACCCTAATTGCGTAACACACTACCAATAGGAATCTGAATCATTTTGAAGCAAATTGCTAATCCATTGCTTCATAAGTTCGCAAAATTTGTCTGCTCAACACGTAAATAACGCAATGAATGTTGTTGAATTGTCAAAATGAAACCGATTCCGATTGATAATGTGTTACGCAATTGCCCCGCTGGCCTACCGCAGTACGGAGTTTCAATAGAATTAGAGGCCAGTTTATTACTTTTATGACCACAGATGTGCGGCCTACTGTGCTTATAATGTTACCAAGATCTGTTTCGGGATAGAAGCGTATTTGACATATTATACAATATTGGATCATTTATTGCATTCCACAATGAGTACTTATATAGATGGTTACTTAAAATAAAATGATATCATTATGGTTTTTTTTTCATTATAGGCAGTCGCTCCATGTAAAGTACTGGTATTCAGCTGCATCCGGTTAGACTGGAAGCCGACCCCCACAGAGTTGGGAAAAGGCAGGCAGATGATGATGTATGGGCTTTGTCGGGCACAGCAAAATGGGGGTAGGAGAGAGGAAACTTTAACTTAGCGTGTTGGTATTCGTTTACATTTCTATAACTAATGTTATACTTAAGTATTTTTTTACAATTTGTACTAATTGTACTAATAATAAGTTAGCTAATTTGATTTCAATGTCTTCAATTTAGCACTTGTTAAGATAACAGATCAAGGAAGGCATGATCAATTTGAATTACTTGCCTTTTTTTTTTGAGGATCAGGATATCATCAAATGACCGCTCCCGATCTGGGTGGAGCAGAAGGGAGAAGGGAGTGTCAGACTCTTACTGACTAAAACCCACTCGTGTTCCTTCCTTAGCCCTTTATGTTCTGGGGTAGCGGTAACACTTTCGGACAATCCCGCTGCCCGAATTACTTGCCTAAAGGTAACTAAACAAATACTTAACATCCACCCAAGTTACTGCCATATTTGACAAACTACTTACAAAATTATCAGTTTTGTAGATACGTCGACAGGTACTTATGTTTAGAAAGTGGTCACTTTTTGACACTTTATCAAACAAGCTTTAGTAGTTACAGACAAACCTGTTTTGTGTGACATAACACGTCTGACATCCGTCGATACTGTCGGAGTCTCAGGACTGACAGGCATGCCAACGTGTGTGACGGAGCATTCATCATCCACCCGTTTACAAAAAACTGACTACATAACATGGCGCTCCAAGTATCTTACTGGAAATCTTTTAGGGAGATTCATAGTAAGCGTGTTATAGGTTTATGAACATTGATGATCTAATTAATTTTTTTTAAGGAGTAACACGGCTTAGCTGCGTCTCAATTAAGATACGGCATCATCTTTTGGGGAAATTCTACCGATTTCAACATCGCATTCAAGGCCCAAAAGAGATGCATTAGGTCAATGTTTAGGCTAAAGACTGTTGATACTTGTAATCCGTATTTTATAAGATACAAGATATTAACTTTGCCTTATTTGTATATCGCCGAAACTGTAAAGTTTGTTAAAGCGAATCCCAAATTATTTCCACTCTTACAGGACGCTGTTCCACGTAATAGACGGGATATGAGCATAATTCGCGTATTTCCAGCTAAAACTGCACTCATGCGCAAAAGTATCATTTACATGGCTCCAACTATGTATATTTAACAACCTAGCCGTTAGAAGGAGCTAAGTATCAATGCGTTCAAATTTCAGTTGATAAGTACCTAGTGTTTTTATCGCAAAAAGCTTATTATAGTGTGTCTGAATTTTTAGTCGAAAAACTTGTCTGACATTTATTTTATTATAATGTTTGTTGATTAAAAGTAGTAATGTTACTAAATATTTGAACGCCAATATATTATGGCTAAACATGATTGGACTATAATGTAATTTATTAACATCTTGTATACTCTTGTATGTATACCATGTTTATACAAATAAATAAATCATGTCATATCTTGTATATATAGTTGGTAAATATATTTAAACATATTAAAATATATTCAATACTGTGACAGCAAGCTCCGCCGCCCGTAAAGACTACTTATGATAAGTCGGTAACCGACCGCGTCACGATAAGTGATGAGTGACGCGAACATAGCGGGATCACTTGCCTCTAGCGGGACTGTTGGCCGGTAGAGTGAGGATACAGTGGGGTACACTCACAGGGGTGAAGGTTGGACTTTTAAGGGGCTTTCATTGGAAGTATTGATTATTTTTTGGACGCGATTAGCAGCGTATGTTTTGAATAATAAATATCGAAACTGACTGTGACTGATCTGTGTCTGTGACTGTCTCTTATAGAGCACATCGATCGTCAATCACCAGGAGATTTCTTAACATACAGCTGTTCAGGTTATCTCGCGAAGTTTTGCTTATCCGTAAGTTACATTACAATTCCGAGTCTTAGAGGCTCCAGAGGGGCTCGTGGCTAAATAATAGCAGCTTTACGGGTAGATCAAAAGTTAAGTTACGTTTGCCGCGGACGGTCCGTAGATGGGTGACAATCCATCACATATTGTGACCGTCCGTGCCTCGGAAAACACGCTAAACCTTTGGTCCCAGCTGTCACTTGTGGATATTTGACAGTCGTTACGGGTAGTCAGAAGTCCGAAAGTCTGATAACCTGTTTTTCCATGGAGTATCATATTACCCAATAATTGGGTTGTGGAGGTCGGATAGGCAGTCGCACCATGTAAAATACTGGTATTCAACAGCATCCGGTTAGAGTGCGGAAGCCGACCCCAACATACATAGTTGGGACAAGGCTCGGCAGATGACAACAGTGCCGCGCCTTGAACTCACAACTTGGTTCCATAACCACTACGAACATAGACTCACGTTATTACGTAATATTTCGGAGGACAAACATTAAGAGATTACATTTATTTTGTTTAATGAAGACATCTCGGTATGAACACAATTCGCCGATTACAACCTGCAAGATAAACAGCACACTCTCAATGTTTATCTTCCAATTACTTCTAGTGTACCAAGTAATGAGCAAAGGACTTTATGTAATAAAGTAAATATGCGTGACTTTTACCTGCTTGTGTCAACAGTGAGATATACCAGTGATTGGAAAGCACGTTTGGGCTAGAAAGTGGCGTGTGGGCGGGAATCCCTTTGCTTTGCGTACGAGAGAAATATAATTATATACCTACATAATTATAATATAAAATACTATTATTATATTATACTAGCTTTTGCCCGCGACTTCGTCCGCGTGGGTTTCGTACTTTCCTCAAATAAATTTAACACCCTCTCCAACTCCCTCTGAAAGGTATTTCGAAAATGATTGATTACGATCTTTATACTTACTTTATTTATAGAAATAAGTATTCGGGCCAATATTTTAGTTAAACTACCTAAGATGTTTCAAATAAACTATCCTCCCTTTTCATCACGACAGGGCTTGTTTTTGCATTTGGTACATTTCCATTTTCATGATATAAAGATTATTTATACCCATTTTTGTGTTAATGGAAGTTGAAGTTTCTACTCCTTAAGCTTTATTACCCTTTTCCACCCCGGTAGGAGTCGAATAAGTAAAACCCTAAAACTCATACTTTTTATTTTAAGTAAGTAAGTAGTAAACCCCTAAAAGTGACAATCTTTATTATTTACTGAGGCAAATGTTGAGAAGTTTCAAGTTTCTTAACCAAAGGAATAAGACCACCTTTTCACGTTCACAGTTTTTATCCCCATAGGGGCGAAATATTGAAAACATGTTTGGGACGTTTCCATATCTTGACTCAAAGATTATTTATACCAATTTCCCATTGAATCAAGCCACGCAATAAAATACTCCTCTGTGATATGGACTACCCCCGTTCACCCCGTTAGGGTTAGATTTTCGAAAAACCCAGTCACAATTTTTTATTTATTTTGGTCTTAAGTATACATACTGAGTTCCGAGTTTATATTATTGGACCGCGCGATAAAATTCTTCCATACAAACTGACACCCTCAATCTTCCTTTAGAGCAGAAAAACATAAAATGATAAACTATAATTTACTTAGATAAGTATTTGTGCCAAGTTTGAAGCTTAAATTTATTCATACCATTTTTTGGAGTAAATCAAGCTACGCACTATAATACCGGCCTTAAAAATCGAATTACCACTTTTTTACCCGTCACGGGTCTACTTTCGAAAGACCCATTTCTTATTACTTACTTAGGCAAATATTCCTTCCAAGTTTATTAACCAAATGAATACCTAAGATTTTTCGTATAAAGTTTTTCCCCACTTTTCACCCCACACAGGAGGAATTTTGAAAAATGTTTGGGATGTGTTCATAACTTGACTCAAAGATTATGTCCAACAATTTTCGAGTTAATCAAGCCACGCAGTAAAATGGAAAATTAACTACTCCTTTTCACCCCGTCAGAGGTAGATTTTCGCAAAACCCTGATACATGTTATTCTTTACTTTTGGTCTTAAGTATAAATACTGAGTTTTGACTTAATCGGAGACCGCACGTTAAAATTCTTTCATACAAATGTTGACACCCCCTCCCCATGTTGAATCGCCCTTTAGAGGATAGTTTAGAAAAGCAAAAAATGCCAAAATTCATAATTTACTTAGATAAGTATTCATGCCAAGTTTCAAGTATATTAACCAAATGAATAAGATTTTTCATATAAGCTGTATCCCCACTTTTCCAGGGGTGGAATTTTGAAAAATCGTTTGGAATGTGTTCATTACTTGACTCCCAGATTATTTATACCAATTTTCGAGTTAATTAAGCCAGGCAGTAAAATTTGCCCTGTAAAATTAACTACCCCTTTTCTCCCCGTTAGGGCTAGATTTTCGAAAAACCCTGATACACGTAATTCTTTATTTTTGGTATTAAGTATAAATACTGAGTTTTGAGTTAATCGGACCGTGCATTAAAATCCAAGTGTTTAGGCTGGGCGTTGATGAGTCAGTCAGTCAGTCAGGACTTCTCTTTTTATATATATAGATATACTTTTTCTCTCTTTTCTGAGAGCACGCTTTTGACCACCCAACGGGGCAGTAAGGGGGAGTGCACCTGCGTCTGCGCACACACTTGTGCACTATGTCCCCGTTGAGATTGGCCGCTATGGCCGAAAAACCGTCTGAAGGACTGTATGTCAGTCGCAAGCGCGTCTGCGGAGTAAGAAGTTTTGGGATTCATGAATGATGTAATCGATATTTTATGTAAAGTTTGTTGTCCGTCCTTCTCTATAGAAACCTACTACACATTGGTATTGGCAACTAGCTTCATTTTTCTCAATATAAATTATAAATAACTGATAAATGTTTTACGTTTGATTGCAGTTGCTTTAATTATATAACAATTTGTATTATTATCGTTGGACTGTAGGTGACACAACAGGAAATAGAGCCATGAAGAACTTTTTAATGACCAAAACTCCTCTGGGACCAATACAAATACATCTTCTTTATTCTCGGTGTGTCCCCGAGCTGCTCAACCGCGGTGGCTAGTTTGCTAATGGTTACATTCCGTGTACTAGTGATGTGTCACTCGCCATTACACTATTATCTGCTCATCGCAACGTTATGTAGATGGGCGTCATTCCGATCAGAGGTGCGTGCACGCAATATTAGCGGTACACGCCATTTTGTTGGGTGTACGCACTAGGTGGTTAGATCGTAGCAGTGGATTGAATCAGGAGTCAGGTATTGAAAGAAATGGTAGGATAAAATGGATACCTGTTTAACACTCTCACCGCCATGTAGTCCGCCTGCCGCCCACAAAAATTCCAGTGCGGCAGGCCACGCCATGCAATGTCTATCATTGCATGGCCCGCGCGCACCCCACACGGCCTGTTGCTCTGAAAAAACCTTTATGGCGGTGAGAGTGTTAAAGATTGATTTCAGACGCCAAAAATAGTTACGTGATGATCCCGGTATTGTGCACTGCAACCTGCACCCTAATTGCGTAACACACTATCAATAGGAATCTGAATCATTTTGAAGCAAATTGCTAATCCATTGTTTCATAAGTTCGAAAAATTTGTTTGCTCAACACGTAAATAACGCAATGAATGTTGTTGAACTGTCAAAATAAAACAGATTCCTATCGATAATGTGTTACGCAATTGCCCCGCTGCAGTGGGCATAGGCTCAACAATGTAGTCACAAAATATTTGTTACTAGGCTCTAAATGCAAAGCAAATTGATGCCCGACACTAAGCCTACATTACGAATGCTGATTGTGTTAAAAACAGTCACTTCGAATCGATTTTGGGAATTGTTAAAGATACTTTGAAGTTCTTATGATTTTTTAAAATGATTCAGTAAATACTATATTGTCATATTTTTAAGTAAAGTGAACCAGCTGAAGTGCTCTTGAAGAGCTCTTACGAAACTCGTGGTTTCTATTCAAGCGGGCTAACATACATATCAGAGAAATATATCCGGAAGGAAGACATTCGTGTTATGAAACTATCATTTATTACATATTAGGATCAGGGCCGGATTAACCATGTCGGGGCCCTTAGGTAATGCAATTCTCGGAGCCCCTTTTTTAGCCGTTTGAAGATCATCAGCTCTTTTAAAGTTGATGAAGGGATGTGAGTAATAGCATAAGCAACATTACCGGACTGATGCTTAACTCCTGAGAAACTTACAGTAAAAGATTTGTATTTGGGCTCATCGAAATGGTCTTAATGGATAGGTTACAGATACGTGATGAACTGATGATCCAGATCTTATTAGGAATAGTTTATGAGATGAGGCCGTCACACGGTCTCATGATGCACCAGGAAAGAAAAATAAGACCACTAAGAAAGTATAATAAGACTTCTCCATTTGACGTAAGGTATCTCAGCACTACAGTCAACTGAGGGGCAATTCTCGTAATTTTTAAGAACGTTCACAGTCTGATCTCAGTCTCAATCTGTCAAAAATACTTCAAATTTCCCTACATTTTGACAAGTTTTTGGCATTTGTTTGTCGCCGAGATGAGACTGCGACTAGATTTTGAACGTTTTAAATTAGCAGAATTGGCCTACTGATCAGTATGAGATACTTCTGGTGTCGAATCAACTCATATTGAGAAATATTTGGTTTCAATAATAGAAGACAAATATGATTGTCTTCCTATCCCAACATTATATTATTTGGCTAAAGGCAAACTAAAGAACGGATCGTACTCCGCGAGTAATTCTACAATTCCCAAACAGTTGCCATTATGTTGAGAACCAAGAATTTTATCATCACCATGAAATGCTAAATTACGTTTGTGCGCTCACAGGGCCCTTAGTCGATGCAGGGCCCCTAGGCAGTTGCCTACTCTGCCTAATGGTTAATTCGGCCCTGATTAGGATGGGCCCTAAGACGTGCCTGGACTAAACTAGTTTAAAACATCTAAGTTTTGACTAACTAGTGCGTTATATAGTAAACACGCAAATAACCGAACAATAATTAATGTCTATACTGGAAAATAAATCGATTATCGCAAACCTAACCGTTCTAATGGATTAACTTAACCAATTACCAATCGGAGATAGTGCTGGCTCTTAACTTTTTAGTTTATCGATTTACAATTCGCTGTATTTACGCCTATTCTTGGTTCATTGACATCGTGAGTATGAAAACTAACTACATATGTGTTTTTTCATGCTAGCGAAGGAGGTGGCGGGACGGCTGAGGGAGAGAGCCTCATGTCCCAGCCGCCGCGGGAGACGCTCCGGGCGTCGGGAGCCGCGTGACGATTCCCGGCCACCGTAGGCGCGGGCCTGCGGGCGGAGAGTAATGGGTAACTCTCCGTCCGATCAGGACCAGGCCCGTGCTGGACGGCGCATACGTGTTCCACGCGCGCCTCAATGAGATGTCAGCCCGTAAGGGCCGAAGCCTGCCGGGGCAGCGGGATTGTCCGAAAGGGTTACCGCTACCTCGGAACATAAAGGGCTAGGAAGGAAAATGGGTGGGTTTTAGTCAGTAAGAGTCTGACACTCCCTTCTGCTCCACCCAGAGCGGGAGGGGTCATTTGATGATTTCCCATCCTCAAAAAAAACGTCTCTCACAGGCGGCGTTTCAACACCTTTTGTATTGCTGTCATACAGAAAGCTAAAATGTTTTAGGTGTTTCACGCCGCATATACCGATGAGAAGCTACCATCTGTGTCCAATTTATCAGCTGATCTGCTGTATAACGATGATGACAATAAAATAACCAACTGCACCGTTCATATGAGATGAGAAACAATCTTTCTCCTTCACTCAATAGCGTATCATCAGCAGCCAATTAAAACCACTATTAAGAACCACGACATACAATAGAAGCCGCATCATGACAGCGACGAATGTGCTTGACAACATAATTACTGATCGTGGCATCTGTTGATTGTCGAACTTGACATTGAGGTAGTGGTGATGAGAATGAGGAGTTGTTGGAATATGTTACTGGTACGTAATTTAGAAGTTAGTTTAGTGTCGTGAGAGCCAATAGTTCATTCGCTAAGCACTCATGGTGGATATAAAACTATACAGACTGAAACTACTATTATTTTAGCGCTAATGTATAATGACTTACTTACTTTGGAGAGCACATCTTCCATCTAAAAAAAGGTCGACTTCCTTGAAGTATTAATAATGATGTATATCAGTTGAAATAAACATATTATATTCCAATGCAGATTCCTAAATGAAAGAACGATGAATGTAAACAAAGCAAAAGAAGTATGTAAGGATCGTGATAGGTGGCGTTCTGTAGTTTCTACCTATCCCCTATGTAAAGAAGGCGTAAGTTTATGTATGTAGGTCCCCGTATCTACCTAGTCAAGAATGAAGCCAACTTCTTAGTAGAAAACATTTCGAAAACACTACAAAACAGTAATAGTTTTGTCAAAGTTAATGACTGACCCGTCTTCACGACTCAAACTGTAATAACTGTCAGTACTAAACACATCAATGTGACGGCCATGACAGGTGAACATCGCAGAGGTTTTTATGTAATTACAAAGCTATGTGAAAGGCTTCTGATGGATCCCACGGAGCAAGTACTTACGAATACAAAGTGGAATCATTTGTAATGTAATCTGTCTTTGAAGATGTTTGTTCAAATTAATAAGGAAGGGAAGAGAGATGACAGACAAGAATGCGAAAGAATTCTAAACGAGGCTTTGTTGAAGAGTGGCTTAGAAGCAGGACAAGTTAGGCTATGAAATGATGTTCCGGTAAAGAGGCCATAACTGCGATATTTTCACTGAAAAAAACGAGTGTGCTTATGACCACACGACTGAAGTGAAACTTCTTTCGCTCCATCTGTATGTATATATATATATATTTGTGTACAATATATACATGTATACACATATACATATATTAATTTTCTACAAATATTTAAATTTATTTCATGGTTTCATTGGTAAATTAATATTTTTGCATAGATCTTCTATTGCTTAGATATACGGAACGTATTTGGCTATGAGAGGAAGAGAGAAAGAAAATGTGCGCGCGCACTGCTGTCTCTTGCTTATATCCCCCACTTAACTTCCGTTCGCCTTGCCCGATCACACTTTTCGTAACGCTTACGTCACGCGTTCGCCAGCTTACTCCCCAAGTCAAGCGTGCGTAAAGAAGTTTCACTTCAAAAATTAAAGCAATGGGTGATGAAAATGAGGAAGTCGGTTAAGGGTCTATTGCGAAAGTCTCTTTCCAAACTGGAAACAAGAAACTGTTGCGAAAGATTTGGGAAACCATTAAAACTATTTCAATGCAACAGCACAAGAACTCCCCCCTTTCAAACAAATATGAATCACCCCTACAAATTGAGCAACACACAACTCCCTTTTGAAGCCACAGCAAAACATTCTTTTAACAACACTCTATTTTCGTTAACGAATTTGAATAAACTTTTTTATTGCTCCAAAGTTTTGCAAAGAATCCGAACAAGTTCTATAGAAAAATTTGATTTGGCAATATTTAATTATTATAGTGATAGTTGTGTAAGGAGTTGAAGTTGAAAGATTTTATATTTCTTTTAGCTAGATATCATTTTTACATGCGTAACGAATTGGTGATTTGTTCACTGATTATAATGACTATAATACTTGATCATAGCATGATCTTCACATACATAGTTTTTCTTTTGCATGGATAGCTTAACATGTATAACAAATCCGTTCAAAAATAAAGGTTATGTTCTATATTATGGGTTTGGTTTCCGCACTTAGTCCTTCAAGGGGACCATTGTGCGTGGGCCATGGCGGCCGTCGGTGGTTATTCCAACCAGCCCACCTCCCTCTAGAAGTTGATTAAGTCTATGTTTCAGAGCACTTATTGTGGCTGATATGAAGATGACTCAGAACAAACAACTAAACGTTTTAAATTAATTTAATTTAACGTTGCTAAATCAGGTTATATTACGAGTTAATACAGTAGCTGTTATTGTAAGCAATGTAGAGTTTGAAACGTTCTAGGTATAAGTTGTAGTAAGTAAGTCGCTCGACACACAGATAACTGAAGGTCTAGTATTTAAGAATGTTGCTGATACAGAACTAGAAGAGGGAGCCGAGCTAGGGAAAACTAAAGTGTCATACCATACTGAGCATAGCTCACAGGGGCAGACGAGTCTTTACGTCTGTAAAGTATCCTTTAAACGTGCAATCTTCCCTCGTTCAGACAATCAAAGACAAAAGACAAAACAAGCGTGGTAGTGAAAGTTGACACACACACACAGACGCGACAAATAATTATAATAATAAATGTTGGTGCGCGGTGAAAGGTGATTGATTCGCGATAAAGTCGGCGCTTGCGTCGGTGACGGCTGACGGAATGTGAGGTTTTTTCTTGACAGCGGACAGTTTACGGTGCGTGATGGGTATATAGTACTGCTTTTCTGTAAAAATCTCATCGTGAAAACATAAGTG
This sequence comes from Globia sparganii, assembly GCA_949316385.1. Taxonomy (NCBI): domain Eukaryota; kingdom Metazoa; phylum Arthropoda; class Insecta; order Lepidoptera; family Noctuidae; genus Globia; species Globia sparganii. The sequence continues at coordinate 530,836 of OX438675.1, forward strand.
AAGTGAGCTGTCAATGGTGTCAATACCTAGCAACAGATAAAATGATAGCTCACTGTAAGTTCACTCCACCATGGTTTTCACGGTGAGTTTTTTACAGAATAGAATAGCAGTTTAAGTAAACGATGTACGAAAAAAGGAATACAGACTTGAAGATCCAACATTGTAATAAGATGATGACAATGAGATGAAAATGATAAGTATGAGATGAATAGTAAATCTGCTGTCTAATCTCATATACTAGTTGATGTGTTTGGGTGATCGTAAACCAAAAGCCAATCACATCAGTTGATCACCCTATTCTCTTTGTAGATGTATTCTAAAATCTGAGGGTATGCCCAATGTATCCCCATTTCGACCGAAAACGTCCACTGGTGGACATAGGGCACTTCGACCGGTTCCGTGCTTCCCAATAATACAAATATGAATTCTTATTTTATTATTTCACATTGCTTTTCATCAATCAGTTCTGCATCTACTGTCTTTAAATAATGGTCATCTTTGGAGGTTTCGTAATCTATGTAAGTGGTCTGGTTCAAGAGCCTCGTTTCAGACACTTTCTTCACCCACTGTTACTAATACGTAATATTTTATCTAAAGCTTCATAAATCAACATATCGATCGCTAAACAACTGGGCGCCTCGACCTGGCTGGTTGCGTAACATATATCCTAATCTACCGTACGACTACGGATCCTTATCTGTTAGATGGTAAGGCTGTCAATTTGAGGAAAGGAATAGAAGTGCTGCTGTAACGTCTGTCGGCGAATGATTAACAAACGGTGATCTTGAAGTGATGTTGGAGTAGTTAAATTGTGAATTAATGTAATCGTAGCCTTAGGCCTAGGCCTATTGTTGTCCTAACTGCAATCATCTACTGTCTTCTTTTATTTTCGTTGCTTATATATTTAGTATGTATGTATTTATGTATCTATAATTTTGGATATGTATATATCTGTGTATATATTTTAGTGTATTGTATCATTATATTTGCACCAACGACAGCCCCATTTTATGTCCAGGAAAATCACTGTCCATCCTAAGGTTGCCTGGAAGAGATCGCAGAAAGCGATAAGGCCGCCCATTGTATATTTTGTAGTGTTTGATGTATCTTTACTTGTTGTACTTTTGTGGTGTACAATAAAGTATATATATATAAATAATAAATAAATAAATAAGGCCTAGAATGCGTAAAGGAGAAACTTTCCTGAAAGATTGCACTTTGACTTTAGTTATCTCGTGTCAGCACGATCAGTGATATGCGATGGTAAAAATATTACCCAGGCAGGGTTGACTGCCTCGGCTGCGTAGAATGAATCAGTACTAACTTGTGGAAGGTCAATGCAATACCAGTACACCCGGTACCTGTGCTGCTGGGGAGTTTATTGCGCCACTTCGTCTTCCCAGCGAATGCACTAGGAAGTGGTGAAGGGCAGGCGTTTTGGGAGATTGTCTTATGTAATTTAGATGTTCGATTTTGAAATCAATTATTCAAATTAGGCTGAGAATCAGCAGATTCTCAGCCTAATTTGAATAAATTACTTTTGATTTTGGTATTCATTTCTAGGAAATTGGCTTTCTGATAAAGTCTATTAGTAGTAGTATTAGTATATTTGTTTCCTTTCAAATCTTTCAGATAAACGATGTTCATGAGCATAGTCATATGTGCAGTCTGTCGGAATCGCGACTCGGGACTGCTCAGCTTTTACTGCCTCTAATCCTACTAATAATATTATAAATGCGAAAGTTTGTGAGGATGGATGGATGGATGTTTGTTACTCTTTCACGCAAAAACTACTAAACGGATTTGGATGAAATTTGGCACACAGATACTTTATAACCAAGATAGGATGCTTTTTATCCCAATATTCCCACGGGATCGAAACTTACGCGGGTGAAACCGCGGGGCGCAGCTAGTAACTAATAAATGTAGTTCTTTTGTAACTTTATCGAATAACCAGAGTTTCTTTCCATTGACTCAAATCTGTTTTAAAAAGGCAATCAATTAATCACAACATCCTAACAATCTGATCTTTTAATCAAGTTTGCGGTTAAGCACAGATACATAATCGGAAACAATTTGTCTGAAGCGATTAGTACAAGCTCGAATTGCGTTAGATCTGCACGTTCATTGACTCGGCCACCATTCACTCGAGTACATTCGTTACGTAAAGTGGACGTGCCTTCATTCATGCTATGGCCGATGACAAGGTGTTACAGGGCTGTTACCTATTATTATAGAGGTGGGAAAATGAAATGTCATTGAGGAATCTATACCAATAATAAAACTGAAGAGTTTGTTTGTTTGAACGCGTTAATCTCTGGAATTGCACGTCAGGTTATATTTTTTTAAACCTCAGGTTTGATTTTTGTATTTGTTAGCCTCACAGAACAGATAAAAGATAGCCCAATTCTTGAGGAAGGCTATTTAATATTACGCTAGGACCCATAAGAGCCGAGCAAAAAGAAAAAAGTCTGCAAGAATGTTAAGCGAAATCGACGTAATAGCGCGGTCAGGCGAGCAGAATCTAGTGGTATATATGTTACGGTTAAAGGTGGGTGTGAACATGCATAAACTTTAGATTAGCCGGCTAAACTTAAGTCTAACCTAACTAACCGCACATAAGTTTAGCCGGCTAATCTTAAGTTCATGTTCACACTCACCTTTAGCCGTAACATATATACCTAAACAGGTCGTTATAATTTGGAAATCCAATTTCAAAAGTGAACGAAAACTTCAGCTTAACTGATCTCATTCCTTTCATGCTTTCAGATTCTGAAGTCCGAATCTCAAAGGGTCAAGGTCAAGCAAAGGTTATTAAAAATGCAAAAATCCTACGTACAAGGAAAGCTTGTCATCAAGCTTGCATCTCCAGCAGTGCATCATTTCGAGGTGACGATAATTCTGCGTATAAAACCGGACATCCCTAAAAATATTTTACATGAACACAAAACTTATCGTTTTTTCGGCTAACAGCACGTCTAAACAATCATACTATGCATCATTTGAAATACTAACACGTCTGCGTAAATCCGCGGTAGATCGTCTTTAATGAGGGTGTAAATAAAGCGTTAGCATTTCTGGTGCTGTAATAGTGCTCAGCTTGAGAGTCGATGTCGAGAGGTTGCGCTCGCGCATCGCTGGGCGCGAGCGTGCGTGACTGAGGAGTCTGATTGTTGGTCAGACAGGTTTAGTGGGCGCTGAAATAGGCGGAAATGTAGATTTGAGTGCTAGAAAAATTAACGACATCTCAAAGAAAAGAGCTCCACCAAACACAGTATTTTTTCGCATTTATAATTTATTTATTTATTCACAAAGACACAACAATTACAAAAAAACACATTAGGTATTTATATGTTCTAACAACGGACGGATAACGGCTAAAAATAATTGGCTTTTACAATTGTAAAAGACAATTATGTTCAAAAGAGTAACCGTGGAGTTTCTTGCTGGTTCTTCTCCATAGGAAACGACCAATTGGAACCGTGCATCTAGATTCGGACGTTTCATAAGTGCCCTTGTAGGCTTATGTGAAGCAGCGGGATTGTCCGAAAGGGTTACCGCTACCCCGGAACACCAAGGGCTAAGGAAGGAACACGGGTGGGTTTTAGTCAGTAAGAGTCTGACACTCCCTTCTGCTCCACCCAGAGCGGAAGGGGTCATTTGATGATTTCCCATCCACAAAAAAAAGGCTTAATTGAAATAAAAAAAATTGTTTTTGATAAAAATTAAAATCTAAAAGTTTATTTTTTTATTATGTATGACATTTTGGTATAATTTTCAAAACACGCCTTAGCCTATGTACGACTAGTGGTACGAGTTAAGAAAATGGGAGTATATCCCATACCTCCTAATCGCCCCGAAGGCATTAAAAAACAAATGATTTTTGCTATTATTATTTATTAAGATGAAAGATTTTTCTAATTTTTAATGCTGTTTTGTATGTGCGAAAGAAATTACGGCCATTCTTCCTTACTAACGAAATTTTACTTAGTAATGGATTTTTACGAGAACTTCAAAAAAATGGGCAATTTCAATTTTATTTTCTTTGTTGCGGTAGGTTCTCAACTTCACCAGGTGTATCTATGACTACAACTTTTGAAGATTTCTTTGAATTCCTTAGACATTGTCCTTGATTTTATACTACACTTCCCATTCTTGCTTTACCCTGGATTCTTGGACACAATAGGTAAACTGGCTTACTAAATAAAAAGTCGTACCTACAATCTAGTCATCTGCATACAGAATCTTCACAAAACCCACGAATTTATTTAGTGAGCCCGTTCTTCGCTGACGTAACGCGCGGTAACCCGACTATAGTTTTTGTTGAACGAAAGTTGTCGGTTAGGTAATGATCAACTAACACACATCTATGCTATCCTGGTGATTGGCCCAGTCTGTGGCCCGGTGTCAATTACTCGTTATCTAATGTTTCGGAGTTATTTAAAAAACTTAATGACAATATAAACTATAAAACACACTTCGAATTTATGTAATGCATTTTGTTAAAAGATACATAAGTGACTTGCGGCTTGGTTTTGCTTGTCCCAGCGCTAAGGACCTCTGACCTGTCTTTATAGCATATTGATGCCCCGTGTGGCCCTCCGGGAGTACTTAACTGACAATAGATTTTTTTTGCCTCATCTGTCAAGAGTCGGACTCTTTCGTCAAAGTAGATATGGACTATAGAGAGACTAAACATATCCCTAGAAGTATAGTAAGTATCCAGTTTCATAGTAATTATGTAAGACTGTATTTAGATATACAGGGTGTCCCTGGAAGTATGGATCAAATCCAATAGGGGTGTGGGAAAGGTCGTTTCCAAACTTTTTGATCCTGAGAATGATTGATGATTGAGAATTATTTTACGGTTCAAAAGTTGTGACCAATTTTTTCAATCGTTTCGCATAGTGCTCAAAGAAAAAAAATAATTAAAAAAACTATCAGGGCTGTCTAAAAAACTTAAATTGACAGTTCCTGGTAGTTTTTTTTAAATGATTATGTTCTTTGAGCACTATGCAAAGTGATTGAAAATAACAAAAGTTGGTCATGACTTTTGAACCGTAAAAAATTCACCAACATTCTCAGGATCAAAAAGTTTGGAAATGACTTTGCCCACGGTATTTGGTTTGATCCATACAAGCAAAAAATCCTACTACAGCTACTATTAAAACAATGCTAATTTACATAGCAAGAGATAACACGGACAAGTAGAATGTAACAAGAGAGTGCGCGGGTGCCGCGGGAACAGGATGTCGATCGACAGACTCGTGTCGAGTGTCGATGAACTTCGGGTCGCTGTGGTTATTGACTACTGACTCTTTTTTGACTATGCATTTGAAATGGTATCATTTTTAAGATTCTTATTTCCATAAAATGCGAAGTCACGTATCGTTATTGCCTTTATTAATTCGGGTTAATACAAGCAGCTATTACGATAACAAAAGGATTAGCAATCGTAGTGTTCTGGCACACTACACAAAGATTTGGGATGCGTACTTCCAGTGATGTACAGAGGCCAGCACATCAACCTACCCCAATCTGTCAAATTTCTTTGATAGATTTTCTACTTTAGTACAAAGGAATAACGTTCATTTTCAATTGGGAAAATCTGACAGATTGGGGTAGCTTGATGTGCTGGCCTCTGTACCTTCGTCAGTTCCGATACCAAACTTGCTTACTGCAAGCTAATCTCTTAGGAGTCCTTCAAATCGCCATGTCTTTAATTTATCAGGGTTAACTCTTACAACCCCCACACATAAGATATAAGACAGCTGCAAAAATACACAACATCGGTACGTTGAAGATGTCGCTTATAATGTAACATTAATAATCAAAGCACTGGCTTTGCAATATCACTATCCAAATATTTGTAAACGCCCGTATAAAAGGAGTAACAACATTTTGTTCCGAGTCCAAAGATCAATTGAATTCAATTTCCCAGTACCGCAAGCAAATCAATGCACTTCCTGCGGCTACCGTCACTCCCGTTCCGTATATCACCGCCGTCAGTGACTGCAGTCACGTTCACACAAGAGCCTAATGTTTCACTTTTTTGAGTCGAATCAATTCGTTCGGTTTACCGGCCGTGCATGCGGAGCATAGGAAGGGTTAAGTCGTTTCCTGGCTACGTTTTTTAGGATAATATCGCTTGATTGGATAATGTCGATTCGATTTTGTGTTGATGACTTCGCCTTTGTGACTTGCGTAGTTGTTATTTCGGTGGGTCTCAAATAATGAGTATAATGTGTCAGCGGGTAGTAGTATCTTTGAACTTGCATTCCTGTTTGCTCAGGCGATAGAAAGTGTAGGTACCTGTTTCGTATCCCCAATATTTATTCAAAAGATAACGTAGAAAAACGGATATTGCTTGCGCTGAGTGACCAGAAAATGTGACAACGGTCAAGTGTGCTGTGTATACCATTAACGGCACATTTCCGAAAGTTACACAATTTCATACACACCCAACACTTACATTCAACCTATTATCCACCTTCTAAACAATAACAATAAGGTGAATATAGTTTGCGCATTAGGTATGATATAATATGACCTTTAGTGACCCACTGTGCTAGGATGCTATTATATTTTGGCAGATTTAAAACACATTATTTTTTGTTAAAGATATAAAACTGTGAATCACCGTTATGATGACACAGTTTAATAATTATCTACTATTAATGAAATAAAATAAAATGGATGATGCATTTTGGTGTTTTATATGCTATGTTAACTTATATGTGTAGTATTAAACTGTCAGTTTAAGTTGGTCAATAAATAAAGTTAAAGACAAACACTTGTACCTAAATGATTTATTGTGAACCGAATTCTGTTGCACCGACTGAAATCAGCTATGTGTATTAACTTGCAGACATTGCCAGTTTTGGCAAAAAAAAGCAGCCGACGTCAACATTTTTTGTCAACATAGCATAACAAAGCAGATAAATTTATTAACATAATTTACCGTCAAGCAGTTCAAATCAAAGATCTAGGAGGAAAAATGCTAATAAAATAAAAAGAGATGGAACGAATTTAAAAGACCAGCAACCCTAATTGCATAACATACTTTCAATCTGAATAATTTTGAAAGATATTGGTATTGCATTGCTTTGTATGTTCGAAAAATTCGTCTGTTAAATAACGTAAATAACGCAATGAATGTTGTTGAACTGTCAAAATAAAAGACATTGGTACTGTTAGTGTGTTACGCAATTACTGTTCTTTAATCCATCGAATAGAAAGAATTTCCGGCAGATTCGCAGAATTCCCGACATCAACGTACATAGTTGTAAGTTGTAACCACTGAGGCAAAGAGCTAACTATTGACTAAGATAAGGATCCGGTGTCACAGTGCATCCGGACTTGATTATAATATCTCTCTCCGGGACCTTAGAACAGTCCAGATTCTTGCCAGCTATTTATTTCCTAGAAGGCAATACCAATTCAGGCCACCCCATCGGTCGACATATGATTTTCATTCAAGAAGGACTTCACCCCGTTTCTGTACTAATTGTTTTGTTATTCCATCCAGAAGTTCACCATCATACAGATACGTACGCAAACAATTCCCACAGAGCAGTAATGTAAGTTCACGCAACATTATCGCACTGCATGTAATCTCGGTTTAATACGCTTTTTATATCCACATTAGACTCGCGTTTAGTTAGCTGTGGTTATCGCGATGCTGTGCGGTCATAGGAGGTTGACTTGTCAACTTGGAGTTGCTTCTGGGACCACGTAGTGTTATCGAGTTTGCTCCGACGAATGGCGATCGTAAAGTTAGCATTTTTATTAGCCAAAGACTCGACACCAAGATTTCAATGTGAAAACGAAATAAAATTTTACTCTTTCAGGTTTAAAAAAGAGTGTCAGTGCTGTTTGACATAATAAGAAATGTCTAATGATCGATAATCTATACCTAAACAAAATCTATCGAATCTAGGCAAATTCATTAAATAATACGTAGCTTGAAGACGATAGAGATTTGAGTTGGGTTGCCAATATAACATGGAATTCAAAGACAAATCAAATATGAAGCAGTCAATTGTTTAATATATAAAATAGGTTCAATAAAGAAACCTTACAGACGAGGTGGTTCCATAAATGTTCATAAATTAATGACTTTTTACTTGTTTCTGTAATTACAGCATTCAACCAATTAATTTAATAAAATAAAATAGTTAAAGACTAAAAACATCTTGCATTCATCATTTGTGAAGACACTGGCTACAAAGCTCTGTGTAATGATGGTCGAGCGAAATGTTAACTTCTTTAGTATGACTGGCAGTGGAAACAAAATGAAGTATGGGCGGGCAATGTTGCTTAAGAATAATTTAGCATAATACAGGGTGGCAGGTCGACGCGCGAACTGTAGCCATGGACAGACGCCAGCACATCAAGCTACCCGAAACTGTCAAATTTTCCCAATCAACTTTGAATCTTATGCTTTAGCGGTAAAGTTGAAAATCTATTAAAGAAATTTGACAGATTGTAGTAGCTTGATGTGCGCCCTGAAAACGCAACCTGCGTTGAAATGTTTCGTCGGTGATTAAAAAAAATGCTGGTTCATATATTATAGGGTGTCCCTGGAAGTATGGATCAAATCGAATAGGGGCGTGGGCAAGGTCATTTCCAAAGTTTTTAACCCTGAGAATGTTGGTGAATTTTTTTACGGTTCAAAAGGTATGAACAATTTTTGTTTATTTCAATAACTTCGCATAGTGCTCAAAGTAAAAAACATATAAAAAAAAACTATCAGTCTTACTAAAAAAATTAAATTGATAGCCCTGTCAGTTTCTTTTTTACGATTTCTTACTTTGAGCAACTATGCGAAGTGATTGAAATAAACAAAAAAAAATACGCACACCGTGACACGAGAATTTTATATATTAGATATTTATTTTTGTATTGACACTCTTAGAGCATGGTTTAATGCTCTAAGTTGACACTAGAAAAGTTTAAGTGAGTGCAATACGACACTGAATCATGTTGGTTCTTAGTATGTATGAATGCAAATTTACACGGGTATAAGCGGTTTATCGGTTTTGACTAGGTAAAATTAACCGCCTATGGGCGTAACGTCATATCCAGCACGAAAATATTCGCCTCTGGCCGTGACGTCAGCGAAAGTGTTAGAATACGGCCTTCCTCTCTGGAAGTGAGCCGTCATCCACCACGCGCGCCTTGTGCCGGTTGGTGGATGTCACAAATGTCTTCGAATTTTTGGTTCTAGTGATTGGTTTCTTCAAGATATTTTTCTTCGCCGATTTGAGAGCAGGAAAATGCAGTAAAGGGAAGGGAAAACGTCAATCCAAAGTCTTATCTGATACAGTTTATATTATGTTTCAACACCGGATTGAGGAAGCCCCGCGATGATGTACGAGCACTTCGCACGTAGTCATTATTAATAATAATTAGTAATTAATTTCAATGTTCTCCTCAATAATGTTTAGTGACCTTGTTCTAATGTTGGTATAAATTATTATTATATAACGTTAATATTTCATGCCTCGTTTAACACATGATATTGATATTGAGGTTGTTTTTTGTTGTAAATTATTAATGTTAATTTTAGTTTCGCATGAAAATTACGCATGTTGGTTTTCAAGTGCTATACGGGGTCAAATTAAATTACCTAGCGATACTCTGCAGCAGACGTGATGTGTATCGATATATAAAAACGATAAAATAAAAATATTTAATGTTTTTTTATAGGGTCAACGACTGCTGGTAGTGTTGTTACTTGAATTATGAGTTGAAAAAATATGTTTTTTTGTGTTTCAATATCAATACCAATAGTCTGTGAAGTTTACACAAAAAACCAAATTATTTTTTAAACTGATATTTCAAGTAAATACACTAACTGCTAAAAAATCAAATTATTTATTTTTTATCATGTTGAGTTATTGATACCTCGTCTGCGGAGTTTCGCTAGCTAATTTAATTCGACCCTGTATCTAGCAGTAGGTAATTAGTAGACCTTCTTGTGAATAAAATCATGGCAGGGAGTAGGTATGTGGTTTGTGTTGCTGAAATTACAGGGACGTGGAACATTTCGATTTTGTCACTAAGGTTGACACATCGTCGGCAAACCCCAGGTGTTAGGTAATAAGGGCTGGTGTCCGCAATTCCTCGTCAATGCGTGTATGTTGCTCCAGGTGGTGTTTCAGTTGTTCACAGGAGATGTTATAGCTACTTTCTATTGAGTTAAAAAAAATAGGTTTATTTCTCACAGATACACGTGCGTACAAAAATAAAAACAATAAAGAAAAATAAAAACAAAATACATCTATCCAGAAATAGTCGACGGCTGCACGTCATGACTGTGTCAAGAAGGCTTTCACTCAGCATGATGCTGTGCTATAGGGGACCACAGCATAGCGCTGATTTTCAGTGGTTACCCGAAAAGGACGGAAAGCAAGTCGTATTATTTCCTTTTGAATTATTATTATTTCCAGTTGCGCGTGCTAAGTCCCCAGTACCACGTACTCTGGCTGCACTTAATGATCTCTTGGATTCTAATCCAACAAACGATCTGTTTGCGGACGAATGGGTGAAGATTTTGTCGGCATGTCACAAGTACTTTGAGAGGCATGTATGACAGTGCTGTTAACTTTTTACTTGATGATTTTATATTTAATCTTTTATGTGTAGTATATGCAAACTGTGTCTTTAATTTCTGCAATTGGTTTTAAGCCGTTTTCATTATAGAAATAAATCAATAAAAATGTTTGAGATAAAATGTTTTGAATTAAAATCACGGATGTTTAGAGGGCCTACCACAGCTAAGCCATTGGGACCTCATAACATGCATACCTAGCTACGCCTGTGTCAACTCGATCACTATATATACTCAATCTTGGTGGAGTTGGCGCTAAGTATTTTTTTCTTCCATTCACTTATTTCAGCCGTCACGTTGATTGGACGAGAACCGGTGTATTCAACGTAGTGGGATTGTCCGAAAGGGTTACTGCTGCCCCGGAACATAAAGGGCTAAGGAAGGAACACGGGTTGGTTTTAGTCAGTAAGAGTCTGACACTCCCTTCTGCTCCACCCAGAGCGGGAGGCGTCATTTGATGATTTCCCATCCACAAAAAAAAGCCGTCACGTTATCATTCACTCCCTCTTCGTTCAAGTTTTTCCAATTGATTTTTTCTTTAATGTGTTCGTCCATCAACATTTAATCTCTTTCGGGCACGTGGTTCCCCTTCGTTAAATGCCCTCGCCAAAGCGAACGGAGCCCTTTTAACTTGTCTGTCACCGTCCAAACTCCTGATTTATTTGAACACAAATACTACAGTAGTTATCCATCGAATTAATAGACAAATGAGTTCTATTAGCGTACTAACACTTGAGCAGCGATCCGCCTCGGTAATCGAATGGCTCTATGATCGCCGCATCGCATCATAAATCATGTCGGTACCTTCTCTGCAGCCGTCTGCGCATGGGGAACTGCTACAGAAGCAAGACCACCTGTCGCTCGAGGATGGTGTTATGCTGCATGTACCAAGTTTCGGTAAATTACATTTTATTTTATTTTTATGTTCGAAATCTATTAACTCGCGCTGTGCCCGCGTGTTGAATTATGTTCGAAATCTATTAACTCGCGCTGTGCCCGCGTGTTGAATTATGTTCGAAATCTATTAACTCGCGCTGTGCCCGCGTGTTGAATTATGTTCGAAATCTATTAACTCGCGCTGTGCCCGCGTGTTGAATTATGTTCGAAATCTATTAACTCGCGCTGTGCCCGCGTGTTGAATTATGGGCCAGTCCCTCTCACCGAGAGGAGGTTAGAGTCCCAGCAATGGGAACATTATATATGTTCATGATGTATTTTTGAAATGTTGAACTACGGAACCCTGTATTGTGCGTGGTCACACACACTTGGCCGGTTTTATTACAATTACATTTGCTTAATTAATTAATCCACATGAAATACAAATAACAGTGAACTGTTTACATTCTACTTCTTCGTTGCAATTATATCATTGTATGATCATTTCTAATGAATAACAATCGACTGTTAGTAACATTGTGTTTAGTAAATATATGTCTTGTTGTATGTTTGTCAGGCTCTATTGTCAGTGTATGATGTTTAATGTATTGCGGCGATTGCTATTGCTTCCTTTTCTTTGAAATCGGTTAAACGTAATTGTATGCACATTTAAAACAACTGCTACAATATTATTGCTTGAATCACTTTATTACTTTACACGTTGTAAAGGAAATGTCTTCATATAATTATAGAGATACGAAAATTCGTCTAAATATCTGTAATTTCACCGAAAGATAATAAGATTTGACGTGACTTCACCACTGGATCCTGGATTCACCTACACGATTACTACACATAATTTTAATAGCAGAGGTTTTGTTTAATAATACTTTGTTCATGATCGTTCGTTGTTCGATTTCAGCGGCGTCCTCACGCCTTGTATCAGTCACAAATGTGATCAGCACAAGTCGCACCGATTTTGAAAACAATAACCATAATACAATACTGTTGTTTCCAATTTCTGTAGATATAAACACAATAACATCTATGATGTCATTCATTCAATACTATCATTCAACAATAGCATAAATTCTTCAGTCTCGCATGATGCGGTTCAAAAGCTTTCTCGCGTCGCGTCTGGGTGAGTCGTAACTTCGTAAGCTCGGTGCTACTCGTGAATCAACTCCCGCGCACGCCGCACGCTTATCCGTGTTTCGCGTATTGACGGCGTTCTAACGTACGATTTTTTAATTAATTCATAATTTTTTTTGTTGACTGTGCACTGTGGACTGGACTCGAGTGTATTAGTGATTGGATTTTCTGTTTTATTTTTGTTGGATTTGTCTCGTTTACGCGTTGTAAGTATGAATGTTTTTTTTATTATTTTTTAAGCCCGTAAAGATCCCATGAAAATACACACATCAAAAGTGTCTAGGGATCAAGCATTTTTATGCGGATTTCTTGAGATTGAGATGTGGCTTTGTAATAAATTTATGATTTTATAAATTTATATGGATCCTTTTTGGTGCATTTCATAATTTGAATCAGGAACTGTGAATCAAATTCGAGTAAAAGATGAAAATCAGCTGTCAATATTTTCCCTATAAAAACATACAACGCATTGAAGACATTATTAGTGCTACTGTTTCCCTAATACTGATTAAAACCAACGTTATTATGGAGCGGCGACGTCATTTAAGCAGGGAAGAAATGCTCAGAGCCGTGGGAATGATAGAAGCTGGTTCCCGGCAACGTACTGTGGCTTTAGCTCTGAATACAAGTCAGAGTGTTATCAGTCGACTTTGGACACGTTACCGAAGCACTGGTACCGTGGCTGAGCGCCATGGAGGACGGTATCGCTGCACCACACGGAGACAAGACCGATACATTCAAATCTTAACTCGAAGAGCTCCAACAATAACCGCCATGATGTTAGCCGTGAGGCTTCATCACTCTTCAGGGAACTTAATTAGCGACCAAACAGTCAGAAACCGCTTGCATGAAGTGAACCTTCATTCCCGAAGACCACTACGGGTACCACCTATAGCAATGCACAATCGTAGGATTCGATATCAATGGGCTCTTGAACACAGAAATTGGGCAGAAGAACAATGGCGTTTCGTGTGCTTTTCTGATGAGTCTCGTTTTGGTATGAGACCGGATACAAGACGTATACGACACTGGAGAACCCCTGGACGCCAACAGCGATTAAAATCCTGCCAGGAAGTCCATCCTTATAGTGGTGGAACCATCATGGTATGGGCGGGTATTTGGATCGGCGGAAGAACTGAGTTGATTTGGATCAGGGGCAACCTCAACGCTCAAATTTATGCTGAGACGATTGTATCAGACGTCATCGTTCCTCTACAAGTGCAAATCGGTCCCTTATTTCAGTTAATGCATGATAATGCACGACCGCACACCGCAAGAGTTGTAAGACAGACTCTCGCCGCAGCTAACATCAATGTCCTGCCCTGGCCTGCTCAGTCGCCAGACTTGAACCCGATTGAGCATGCATGGGATATGCTACAGAGAAGAGCTCTGCCGAATATGGAGGGTATCCAGTCGCAAGAAGACCTTTTTATGTTGTTGCAACGAACATGGGCGGCCATTCCACAGCGTGATTTGGATGAACTCATTTTGAGTATGCCAAACCGATGTTCTTGTGTTGTTAGTGTTCGCGGTAGAAACACGGATTATTAATTGTTTAAGTTACCCAATAAAATTTTAGAGAAAACTGTTATTTCAGTCTTTTTTTCGAACTTTTGTGTTAGTGGTTCAAATGTCAAAAATCCCTTTATTAGGAAAATGGCAAATTTCTTTATTAATGCAAAGGTGACTTGGTTTATCGTTACTGTGACAAACGAAAACACTTTATTTGATGAATCCTTAAAGAAAATTTTAATTAATATCAATCAGGAGAAAAGTTATTGCAAAAATATATGTTGATCCCTAGACACTTTTGATGTGTGTAACTAAGTATCGACTAATTGAGATTCAAAACAACACAGCAACAGCACTTTGTATATTGAATGACGTTGGGTCGACGATGCGATTTTTGGATCTACTTTAAAAAGCCTAGATATAGCCTGTTTGTTGATACCATAGTATTTAATAAAAACATCTTTCATGGTTCCATGTCTACCGGCCATGCCATTTTCCAGCACCGAACATAAAAACTTTCTTCTTAATAAACAAGAAGGCAATCAATTAACACTTAAAACACGATTAATCTTTCATAGTTATAAGAACAATTGCCGCTCCATCGAGTGCAGTTTCGCCTCACTAGAGATCAAGGTCGCGGGTTCGATTCCCCGGCGGCACCGCATCGTCCGCATCTCGCATCGTATCAATATGAAACTTAATTACCACCTTTGTTTCAAATAGAGCGTTGATTTTCTTGTTTATTTCTCTAATCTATTGTTACCGTGCACTTTTCTTCATTTTCCCGAAATAGTATACGTCGACTAAGTAAACGATAGTTGGATTGTCTTGAAGATTAAATCAATCTGCCTAGCCTTTTCCCAACAATGTTGGGGTTGGCTTCCAGTCTAACCGAGCGACTGCCTATCTGACCACCTCAATGCAGTTACTGGATAATACGATATCCCTTGATAAGAATGGTTGTCAGACTTTCGGGCTTTTGACTACCCGTAACCACTCTCAAAAATCTATACGAACGACAGCCGGGGTCAATGGCTTAACCTGTTTTCCGAGGTACGGATGGGTCTCGATATGTAATGGATGGTTACCCATCCAAATCACAGCTACATTGTATGATCTTAGATTCGAGCAATACATGCGGATTATTTTGCAGTTCCTCTTAGGAATGTCTTAAAAAGAAACTCAAATAACAATCCTTATTTTTTTTTTAACGTGGGCAACGTTAAACACTAGAAATTCCTCCTGTATTGTGGGTGCGTTTACAAACATTTAAACTCACATACACAAACAGCCAGACCCGGAACAACTACTTGTAGGTCATACAAATATTTGTTCCGTACGGGAATCAAACTCGCGACACGCAGCACAGTAGAGAATCGCTTATCCACTGCGCCAACCGTGCCGCAATTGTAATACTGCACCCCACTAGCCCGATCGGGAGCAGAGCATCTGATTACAAGAGCAATAAGGATTGAGAGACGATACATGCAGTCGCATTGTCCTTTGAAATGATTGTCTCGGATTAACGTTCTCTTCAACATGCTATGTTTGGTACAGCCGGTCATTTTTATGCTTATGCTGACATCGAAGTAGTGGATAATCAATACGCAGACAAATATCAAGTCCATAAAAAATAAGCAAGATACAAACCGTAAATGATTTCATTTGACACAGGCCTAGCTCAATCACTGCCTCTACCACCGGTACTGCCTTTCCTGCACCTGATTTCATTATCGCACATATTGCACGTATATGTAGCGACCACCAACTTATCTAGATTTCCATGTGCTAACTAGAAACGATTAATGTCCCACACTTGAGGCTCAAAACGAAAGCCCGTCCTGTCCGGCAGGTTGTAACATTTCACCGCTATATATACGACTTGATGAGGAACCCGAGCAGGTGGAGCTCCGAGAAAGTTGTGTGATGCTGCGGGGCTGTGGAATGTGTGGCTAAGATCGGAACGGAGATACGTGGGATCAATGATTTATGACATATACGTATGTAAAATGAAATTCAAGGACTTTTATTGTATAATTTCAGACACAAGTGTGTATGACATTATACGGTCATGGTTCTCCTGCCTATATCCCAACTTATTTGGGGTCAGGCAACATGTCTCTTTCTTCCATACTTCTCTATTAATCATTATCTCACTCCACTTACTATTCTCCCTCTTTCTAGCCATATCAAACTCAAACTCAAACTCAAAGCATTTATTCCAATTAAACCATTTCCAGGCACTTTTGAACTGTCAAAATTAACTAGTCGGTCAGTTAGTCAGAAAGTTGAAGCTAGTTGCCCATTCCAAAACGTAAGAACAGGCAAGAAACTCCAAGGACCTATCGTCTTTCACACAGTCCATCCATCGTTTCTTTGGTCTTATGAAGCACTGATCTAATACAGGGTGTCCATGGAAGTATGGATCAAATCAAATAGGGGCGTGGGCAAAGTCATTTCCAAACTTTTTGATCCTGAGAATGTTGGTGAATTTTTTACGGTTCAAACGTTATGACCAACTTTTGTTATTTTCAATCACTTTGCATAGTGCTCAAAGAACAATATCATTTAAAAACTACCAGGAACTGTCAATTTAAGTTTTTTAGAAAACCAAAAATATCTGACTTCTAAGAAAATGGTTATTAGAAGTCAGATATTTTTTGGGCATTCCTTGTGAACACCCTCTGTCTAGAAAAGACGGATAAGATATATTGGTCTTCTATCAAAATTTACCAAATTAGCACTTAGGAACTCTTTTCAGGATCTTCGTTGAAAAGCACCCTCGTGTGGATACGTTTTAAACCCGCGGGGTAATTGCGTAACACACTATTAGGTAGCAATGGGTTTCATTTTGACAGATCAACAATGTTCATTGCGTTTTTTACATTGTTGAGCAGACACATTTTTCGAACATATGAAGCAATGGATTAGCAATATGCTTCAAAATGATTCAAATTGAGATCTATAGTGTGTTTCGCAATTAGGGTGCCGATTTGTGCAAATAAAGGAAAAGAAAATCGTCAGTTTGCACCAGTCACATAGTTAAGTACCTTATATTAATTTACATAATCTGTTCACACCACGTCACAGTAAAATGAGAGCAGTGAATCAATTTCGTACAAACACTGGAAATTGTTATACATACCGTTTGACATCGCGGGTTTGAGAATTATGTTAATTCGTATAGTTCAGATAATGTGAAGAATTATAATTAGTGTAGGTCGGAAAGCTGTTGGTGTTTCTGTGTCAAGGTGAATACAGAGTTAAGTGATCATGGGTTTTGTAAAATTTATTACTTTTGTTAAGTGGCATTTCCTTTTTCGATTTTATTTAGTATAAATATAGTGGTTAGGATAGTGGTTTTTGTGGCTCTGGATGCTTAAAAAACTAAATATTTATAAATACAAATATATGGTGAAAAACAATAAAAATGCCTTTGACGAAGAACACTATAATATTGAAGTCATAAGCAGCGTGTGATACCGTTAAATAATCGTATAGCGTTATAACTTTATGAGTAGCGTTATATATAATCGACCACAATGACTTGCACTCAATGAAGTATTGATAAACAAGTGATCGTGTTTATTGAGCGTCGATTATGTTCCGTTCTCGATACATTCTCTATTCGATATCTCCGGAAAAGGAAATAATTCGATATTATATCGGTATTGTTTGTGGAATCGATCGAACAATAACGATGTGATTAAAGTTTTATTAATAATTAGCTGAACCGACAGCTTGTCCTGTCCAAAGGGCGAGTTCGTACAAAAATCTCACAGAAAAGAGGACGTTCAGTTTTTCTCGATTTTGAAGATTTCCCAATTTTTCTTTCCTTAAAAATCTACTTCGGACACAAACATTTTAAAACACAAAAATAGCAAAATCGGTCCAGTCATTGTCAAGTGATGCGCTTACCAAGGAACAGCATTCCATTTTTATTTATATATATTTTTTTTTTGTATATAGAATACTACCGGGTCGTCCCGGCTTCGCACGGGTGGAAAAAAAAAGAAAAAAAGCGTATATTAATCAGTGATAATGTAGCATTCAAATGGTGAAAGAATTTTTAAAATCGGTCAAGTACTTTTTGAGCCAATTCATTACAAACATACTTACATACAAATCTTTCCTCTTTATAATATTAGTAAAGATTATAAATCTTAAAAAGCTACTTATAATTTTAATAAGAATTTTCACAGAAACAAATACAATGATTCGCCTAACAAGATACAATAAGTAAAACAATTAAAAACTACAGTTACTTAAACTTGCGTCATTATAAAAAACAACATGAGAATAATTTTCACATGAAGAATCGTGAGTTTTTCTCATTTGTATACAATCATTTAAAATAACAATATAAAGTATACCAAAACGTGTTTTTTTAGATTTCGTAACTGTAATTGTGTTACTATTGAAAATGAACTGTGGCAACAGTCGAGTTATTTCAGGCCAATTAAAGGTTTTGTTTCTTTTAATATTTTTATATTAGCGAATCATTAATTGTCTTTGAATATTTAGTGTTAGCATTGTAAATAAAACACAAATATTTGTATAAGTAGGTCGCTAAAGGTATCAAAGGGGTAATTCTCGTAATTTTAAGAACGTTCACAGTCTGATCTCAGCCTCAATCTGTCAAAAGCCCCCCTAATTTCCCAACATTTTTGACAAGTTTTTGACATTTGTTGAGATGAGACTGCGACTAGATTTTGAACGTTTTAAATTACGAGAATTGGTCTTCAGATCACAGGGATACAATAAAATTCAATTTGATCATTTTAATTTGTTTTTATGAGATTCGGATAAGATAATTTCCAATTCATTTAAAAACGCGAAAATTACCTTGAAATTCAACACTACAATTATCATAAAACTTGTTGCGCATTTCCGAGTGAGTCGTGAGTTCGAGTCGTGATTGAGACAGAAACTTAGTTTCACAAATAGCACATACCTACAACAGTTACGGGCGCAGTCAGGATAACTAATGTTTCAGGATTCTGTACTGTTATGTTTAGGAGTAAGAATTAAAGTTAACTTAGATACAACTATCCTACTAACCATTTTTATATATCACACTAGCACTTCGCCCGCGACTTCGTCTGCGTGTATTCGTGCCAAATTTCAAGTTTATTAACTCAAGCAATAAGATTTTTCATAAAAATAAAATCCCCCCTTTTCACCCCCTTAAAGGTCGAATTTCCAAAAACCCCTTCTTAGTGCTCCTCTACATAATAAAAGGAAGCCGTATGCAAAATTTCATGTTCCTAGTCCTTGCAGTTTCGGCTGTGCGTTGATATGTCAGTCAGTCAGTCAGTCAGTTTCTCCTTTTATATATGTAGATTATAAATAAAAAAGATTATTATCCAAATTAAGCTGAGAATCATCAGTTTTCGAAAGTCAAAATTACATAATACGGTCCCCCAAAACGCCCGCCCTTCACCACTTCCTGGCGCTTTCACTGGGGAGAAGTGGCGCAACAAACTCCCCAGCAGCACAGCTGTCTGTTCAGTTAAAAAAAATTGCTTTTATACAATAGTAGGTAAGCAAAGTAATTATCATTACGAGACACAGAACATTCAATTATGTTATCTTATGTCAGCTAGCCACGCCATATTCATATGCCAGCCATTAGACAGGGCAGGATTAAAGAACTGTTAATAAGGCGCGGATTATTTCGTAGGCAATGAGATGACATTAAATGAAAGCAAGCAAGATTAGTTAAAATATAATTTCTATCAATAATTAAACAGGTACCTAATAGGTGTTGTTTGTGTAAATATTACATAATAATTGTTGCGACTTGCGTTAACGGAAATCCGTCAAAAATACTTTCCTGTTATGACGGAAGTGCAAATAGATTAAATGGTGTATTGAAAAACTGATCTTTAGCCGAAGTCAGGCCGGTAATGTTATAAGTACCACAATAACGTAACAACTTTTAGTCCCGTATTAAAGAACATCGCTCAATACTCAAGCATTACTTAAAACAAGATTCAAGCCATTTGATTGGTTGAAACTAGTTTTAAGTAACGCTTGAGTTTTGAGTGACGTTCTGTAATACAGGACTTAGTCCCGTATTACAGAACGTCACTGTAATACAGGACTTAGTCCCGTATTACAGAACGTCACACTCAAGCATTACTTAAAACTAGTTTCAACAAATCAAATGGCTTGAATTTACTTTTAAGTAATGCTTGAGTATTAAGTGACGTTCTGTAATACGGGCCTTAGTGTTGCTTACCCACTTCATTGGCAAAACTTATTATAAAAAAATATTTTATTTTGGTTATTTCATCACTAAAAACCATGACTAAATTCAGGACTGCAGCCGCACAATTCTTAGAAAGAGCCAAAAGAACAGAAAAAAGGAAAAAAAAATGATAAAGTAATGAAACCGCACTTTAATTTTCGACACCAAGAATATTGTCAGTTCATCCCGTTACTATAGCAACGCATAGTAACTAACGGAACCACATAGTTTTGTCGCCGCGTCGTCAAATGTCGCGCCGTGACGTGAAGCCACAGGTTCAGCTATACAATGAGGCGGTACTCGTACGATTGAGATTATGACCAGTTTTATATTGACATATTCACGTACCTACTTGAATAGTTTATGGTATATGAATCAACAGCGAATGGAGGGCTAAGTTCATGCAAGCATGCTGCTATACACACACGGCCCTGCGAGTGGATCTCGCCGAGCTCAAAACTCATGTCATTGTGATGTCGGGCTAAAAACGGCTATCATTCACTAACTGGGAAATAATATGTTACCTATCGCTTAAGAAAAATGTCTGTGTTTCTAGCTTCATCTTTCTGACTGACCGACCCTTGACAATTCAAAAGTGCCTATAATTGGTTTATTTGAAATAAATGCTTTGAGTTTGAGTTTGTGTTTTCGTAAAAATAATACCCTCCCCCGACCGATTTCGGTCACGGTGGCCAATCTCAACGGAGATTAGCCAGGTACGCAGATATTATAGTGCACAAGTGTGCGCGCTGACACAGGTGCACTCTCTGTTCCTTTACTCTCATAGTCCGATGAGACGCCAATCCGACACGACCGGAGAGAGATCAGGCGCAGGACCAACGGCTTTACGTGCTTTCCGAGGCACGGGGGTATTAAACCACCAACTTCCAAACTCCGGACTGTTACTAAGAAATTCCTAATGGAAAAACTCAATAAAACTTTGTCCGACCCGGGAATCGAACCCAGGACCCCACGCTCAGCAGTCGCGCGTTTCGTATTTACCTACCAGAATACCTTGATAAAATTATTTGGAGGCACCTGCACATTAAGCCAGCTTTTTTCCGTCCACTTTTGATCTTTCCTATTTTTCACATCATATGGTCTTGTGTCGCTCTCATCTGTCAATCAGTTCTATTATCCCAATGAGCAGCCATTTTTCTCAAACACTCATAATCTTAAGTGTTTGATAGTATAGTTTGTGTGGCTTTCCTAAAGACAGAAACGTGCTGAATCAAAACATGTATAACAGGCAAGTCTTTTCTATTTTAAAGATTAGGTACGAGTAAACCAGAAAATCAACAATTTCCACAACAAAAAAGCACTGGTACTCATTTCCAGAACCTGTCCTTTAAAAAGAGAGTAACTAGGTATTCTAGAACGAGCCCATAAAGCGGTTTTTCTTATACTTTCATATCGCTTCAAGCCTTGTACAGTATCAATTTGCCAAGCCCAAAGACACTGCTCGACGTCGAGCTAGACGTTATTCTATAATCTATGAGCATAGTAACCTCTTTACCTCAATAGATTCACTTTCACGAGTCGCCTTATGTCATTATGTTTTAGACTATTCGATTAGTTTTGTATGGAAATTGGCTTTATTGTTGTCGGGTCGTTAATTTGATTTGATAGGGTCAAGCTACGCGAAAATTTTATAATCATTTGTGGCTGACTATGTGACTAATTGTTTGACTTATTACAACATTGGTAATTATAAGTTATGCATAATTAAGATAAAATGATCTTACGTCACACACGCTACTGCTGTAGGTACGCATGTTTCAGGGGTTTTCAGCGAAGAAAAACTAAATATACAAACTTAAGTGGCACATTAAGGAATCTTATTGCATAAGGCAATTTTTTTTGCTATTAACGCGACTTTGAACGCTCTTCGTTCAATGCGGATACATTAGCTATGGCTAACACATACCTAGAAATATCAATACTTACCTGACCTACAGAAATAACAGTTAAATATACTTGTTATATTATCAAAGCGTTAAGTATACCCCGATACGGAAAACTTTAATCTCATCCAAGTTAATTACAGCCGCTGACCCAAAAATTATCAAAATGGCGCTGGAAATAAAAGACAATCGTAGAATAGTGAGGTGTCGATACGATGGTCATTGTTGGCTGTCATCGGGGTACTGTTGGCATGAAATTGTTGTGTGGTGTAAGTTGTAGGAAGGACAGATTTAACCATCTGCTCGACAAAATTTTGACTTATCGATATGACATTTCTTGCTGACGCGATGGGATGTTGTGAATTACGTCATGAACTTTACATCAACTTTAAGCATTCGAATTTTTTAAGAAAAATATGTTACTGCAGCAATATGCTGAGGTTTCTTCCTTTTCTGCTTCGCACAAATCTCTTTTTAAAGTATTACTTTTAAATGCTCTTTTTCATTATTTGTTTTTGTGTACGTGTCCCAAATATAATATTTTTCTTTCGTTCCTATTGGACCGCTATAATTTTTTTCATAACACTCTTGTAGTAATTAGTTTTTAAGGTTCCACAGCAGTATGCCACAAATGTTACAATGCATCCGGAACATGTAATTGAAATTAAACTATCTTATTTTCAAAAAATAAACCATGTAGTTTTATATTTGGTGTGTAGTGTCTTGTCTTAAAGAAACCGACATAGATTAATTTTGTTACGCAATACTTTCATTTTTAGCTCAGTGAGCAGTGCATTCAACTGTTGTAGCCTTACAGGTAACGCAAAAAGGATAAAAGTAATTAATTCTAATCGCCATTCTAAAATAAAACTAATAATTAAACTGAATCCGTAGTTTCACTTGCATTTAATACTTAATTGTTGATTCTTAAATTACTTAAGAGAAGTTTGTGTAGCGTTTATAATCAATCCAGAAATCGTATATTATTTAAATTTTGTTCAAATGCATTTCTAATAGGAGCATTTTGAGAGTCGTTAAGGGTAGGGTAGTCAGAAGCCTGAAAGTCTGACAACCAGTCTTACCAAGGGGTATCGTCTTACCTAGTAACTGGGTTTTGCAGGTCAGATAGGCAGTCGGTCCATGTAAAATACTGGGAT
The DNA here is from genome assembly GCA_949316385.1 of Globia sparganii. Classification (NCBI taxonomy): domain Eukaryota; kingdom Metazoa; phylum Arthropoda; class Insecta; order Lepidoptera; family Noctuidae; genus Globia; species Globia sparganii. The sequence continues at coordinate 554,305 of OX438675.1, forward strand.
TCAGCTTGCAGTGCAGCTGTACTGGTATGCAGTGATAAAGTATGGCAGATTGATTTACGTAAATTATATTATTATTAAAAAAAAATAAAAAAAACGTTTCTAGCATACGGTAATGTGCTAAATCAATATTTTTCTTTCTTTTACGCCCTTTCAAGATGCTCCTCCCTAATCAAATCGCTACCGCCTGTCACTTCCCCCAGTATATTCCAGTTATTATCTATTAAGTTTAGTCATCTCGACTCATTTCTGTAATTTCTCAAAAATCTAACAAAAAACTTTTTGTGAAGCTCGTTCTAATCTGCTCAACGGTATTTTATGTTTACGACGTTTTTCTATCGACTGTTAGGTTAGTAAAAACTGGTATTACGCTCAGGCGGCTCAGGTCATCGCATGACTAGGCTTGTTTTTTAGGGTAGAAGATCTGTCTAACTTATCAGAAAAAAATGTTGTAAAACTCGGTGTAAAAACTTAAAAAGCAATCGGCTACAGATTGACCTATTTCGGTATTGTATATTTTAAAACCGATGGATGTTTTAAGAATTCAAGATTGCTACATCCATGTTTATAGTCTCTGGCAAGATCCTGTTCACACTCGCCTACGTACTGTGCCTATGTATTGTCAATGAATTTGGCTTTAATTCAGTAAAAAAAGTGTTGCGGTATTGCGTTCTATGTTGTTAATTGAAGAGTAGGCGTATGAAAATCAATTTTGACATAATGCCTTTTGTCACGTCCTGAAATATATGTATGTGTGAAAATAATGCAAGAAACAATGTTAATTTAATTGGATAGAAACCGAGTAGGTAGGAGCCTAAAGGTCATTTCGAAATTCAGGTACCTACCTAATTTTAGAAATCCAATCCAATAAAACATGAGGTAATATTTAATGCCAATTGCAATTTAATTCAATTAATACTATTGCACATTAAGTTTCATGATTGGTTGTATTGCCAGTCGTAAGTCAACATGCACCTCCTTAGTGCCTAGAAGTATAGTTATCTATACATATAATAAAATTGTAGAAAAGTGGTGTCTGTACAATGGAAATATATAAAAAAAAAGTAGCAGGGGTTGTTATTATATCGATGCCGAACCCGAAATTGTAATTAATTTTTTTTTGTCGGTTTGTCTGTTTGTCTGTTTGTCTGTGTGTTTGTGCACGCTAATCTTCGGAACTACTGGACGGATTTGAATGATTTTTTTTTGTTGTATAGGTATTAAGTCTGGGCAACATATAGGCTATAATTTATTTTGGAAAATGGAACACCTGATGCAGAACCGCAACAGATCAGCTAAAGTATAAGAGATACAAAAATGGTACCATAGCAAAAATTGTTTCACGTGATGAGCATTTTCTGCTGAGAGAATAAATTTGAAGATCTGGAACACCTGATGTGGAACTCCAAGAGCCCAGCTACACTATAACATATATAGGAATGACGATTTAGCAAAAGTTGTTCAATCTGATGAGCACTCTCTGTTGATTTATAAAAATCGAAGATCTGGAACACCTGTTGTGGAACTCCAAGAGCCCAGCTACATTATAACATATATAGGAATGACGTTTTAGCAAAAGTTTTTCAATCTGATGAGCACTCTCTGTTGACTTATAAAAATCAAAGATCTGGAACACCTGTTGTGGAACTCCAAGAGCCCAGCTATACCATAACACATATAGGGATGACGTCTTAGCAAAAGCTGTTCGGTCTGATGGGCATTTCCTGTTGACTTATGAAAATCGAAGATCAGAAACATCTGATGTGGAAATCAAAGCTATCGAGTACCTCCACGCGGTGAAGGCGGTAACAGTTTAGGACTGATTTTCGATGACGATAGTATATCATTGAAAATTTGACTCTACTGGCCAACACTCCCATTTATTTTTTTATTTTATCGAATAAATATGCCTTCGGGCTTATGTTATTTGAGTGTTTAATTTTCTTTGCCATTTATCTTCGTGACACGGTAGCCTTCCCGGTAACACAGGGGAGCAGTCACTTAGATTTTAATTGATCAGGTATGTTCACAATAAAACTATAACCATGGCTAGAAAGAGGTCAAATCTTTCCCAATGTTCCAAAGGAGCTAAAAGATTGAGGATCATAAGATCCCAAGAATCTACCGAAGAGCGTCAGGAGAGACTTGATGCTGTTCGAGAACATCAGGCTGCAACTCGCTCCGTGGAAACCTCTTCGGATCGCGAAGCTCGCCTGCGTTCTCAGCGTATCTACGCATCGACTTCTAGGTCTCTAGAGATAAGTGGGGAACGTGAAGCGCGACTGACCGCTGATCGTGAACGTCACGCATTGTCTCGCGAGTCGGAGACGTTCACGGATAGAGAATTGCGCTTGAGTTCTCAGCGTATCTATGCATCTGCTTCAAGGTCTCTACCGACAAGTGCGGAACGTGATGCGCGACTGTCCGCTGATCGTGAGCGACATGCACTGTCTCGCGAATCGGAAACGTTTACCGATACAGAATCACGCTTGAGTTCTCAGCGTATTCGCACATCTACTAACAGGTCTTTTGAAACGAGTGATGAACGTGATGTGCGACTAACTGGTGATCGAGATTATCATACATTGTCCCGAACACGCACACAACAAAATATTCATAATCAGTTAGAAAGTGAGAGAGAAAGAATTGCTGGAGTACGGCATGAAGAGACAGAAGAAGAGCGCAACGAACGTCTGAATTCTGATGGACTTCGACATTCTCTGAACAGAATGTCGATATCATAATGCTGATGCGAAATTGAAAAAATCAACATCTTTTTAATAAAATAAGTGATAGACATAATTTTAATACTAGAAATAAAGATAAATTAGATCAACCTTTTTTCAGGTTATCTAAAGTGCAAACATCTTTTATGGGGTACTGTGTTAAATGCTACAACAAAATACCTTTTGATATATTACAATTAAATGAAAGAAAATTTAAAACTCATATAAAAAGTACACTTTGTAAACAAGGATATTACAAATTGGAGGATTATATCCAAGATAACAATGTTTGGAAACATGCTGGTCCTGCTCCATAGGACAATCTAGAGTCTAGACAAAATCAAACTGGTTGCTAATTTAATTTATACATACACATTTTTTTTTTTTACATTGATTTTTACATTCTTTGACAAATGTAACTCACACACTTTTTAAAATACTAGTAAAATTTTACAATCTTTGTAAATATGTGGACACCATGTATCTATCACATAATTGATTTACCAGTCTGTTATATTTTTAATTCTTTTACCATTTTTGGTAGACTAAATTTTATTTTAGGTGCATCGTCTTCACATAGCACACAGCTAACAGCTGTTTAAAATTTGTTCTTGTAGTTTTATTAAATATTAAATTTCGTTGTTTTTTTAGACCTATTTCCAATTACTCTTCAAGTAAATAGGATAAGAATGTGTATTTTGTGTTAGATTCACCTAAATAGTGCAAATTATGTGTAAATAACTTTCAATGTACACCGGTGACAGTTACCCGGCATAAGTGAATTTGCATTGTCATCTTGTTAACAGGTATATTACTTTAAATTTTATTTGCCATTAGTTTGTTTACGTACTACAATTTTTACCAGCAATTACATTTTTCACTTATAGTACGGCTACTAGATGCCAATGACCTTTGAACGTAAACATAACCTTACTTAGGTTTGGTGACAGAACTCCTTTTAATTACATCTAAATTTCATTTTTCCTTTCAACTAATCATCTTTTCAACTGCTGCCACAACAACCTTCTCTTTTCTCATTTCTTGTCGCTTCCTTACTAGTTCTAATCATGATTATGACTCGCAGCGCCCGTGCTCGCCTCGAAGAGTCCAAACTCAATGAGGCTTTGAGCGCTTTAAAGGCGTCAAAGGAGTCCTGTGACCAACTAATTAAGGAATTAGATGACAATGAAAGGGTGCTCTTTGATGCCCATGAAAAGAATAGAAAGTTAAAAATTGAAATGGCTCAGATATACACTCAATACACTGATGCCATAGAAGAACGGGACAGACTTCAACTTATTGTGGACGGGTTCAGCCAGTGTAGCATAGAGTATGAACAAGCTCTTAGTCACAAACACTCATTACAACAGCAGCTACATGAGGCTCAAAGTCAGATTACACAACTTGAGACTACAAACCATAACATCACCGCCTCGCTGAATCAAAGTCTGTTCAAAGAGTTGGTGTCTGTTGCCCCATCAATAGTTTCTGCCAAAAACCCCAATTACACAATTGATCTGACAGGTGATGATGAATCAAAATCATGTAACTCAGTGAGGGTAGTCACTGGTAAAAACAAACTTAAAAAATACATCAAAATTAATAAATACATTGTTAAAACACAAAAAATGGTAAAAAGGCAAAAGTTCTTTATCAAAAACGTTAAACTTAATAGGGAAAGGTTGAATTTACTGAAACAGTTAGATATGTACTCTTTCAATTTGGAGCAAAGTACTAGGAAATATGAAATTGACACACAAGACTTGCAATCTCAACTTGACCTTCTACAGGAGAAATTAAGATCAATGACTAACAAGTATAATACCTCTGAAGATCTAATGAGGGAATATGTGTTGGCAATGAATGAGCTGGTGAACTCACAAACTAACAGCTGTGAGCGCTGTCAATTACCATCCAATGTACATACGCCAGATCATTCATTAGCAGCATGCAATACCACATTATCGCATCCTTGTGTCGATTTAACAATTCCTTCTGTTAATAGTTCCATTATACCATGTAAACAATTTGTAAACCATGATATTGTGTTATTTTGTGATGAGATTGGAAAGGACTTAGGTCACTTGTTGACAGATGAATATCCAGGACACTCAATAATAAATTACTGTATGCCTGGTTGTTCATTATTTGATATAATGAAAGAAATTATTAAATGTAACTTTAAGCAGGAAACAACTTTATTAATTTTCATGGGAAATAGGGGTAATTTAAATAAAGGAGAATTGCTCCAATATCATAGAACATTGTGCAACCTTAGTTTAAAAAAAATTGTGTTGTTTACATTCCCCTATAGTAACAGTTTGCCACAGGAAGAAAATAACTTAAGATTTGATATAAACATGACATTGCACAATTTGACATATAATGATAATCGATTCCACATAATTGATACTAACTATTATGTTGGTAATAATTTATATTTGACAAGAGATAGATTTAATATTGTTAAGTACTATCTTTCTAACTATCTAAAAAGACAGATAGCTGTGTTGCTATCATACTATTTTTCTATTTCAGCCAAAAATTTGGCTAAACAAATTGCTCCTTTTGAGCAATGCAATGACTTATTGAACTTATCTGTCAATAATTTGGTCAAAATTAATGACATTAATCATCATTTAAATTAGAAATTAGGACAATAGAGGCAACCTCTTGCGAAATTGTAAATAAAGCAAATAATAAGTCAAAGGAAAGTGTAAAAAAATTAAATAGTATCAATCTGGTGCATCAAAACATTCAAGGTTTTTTAAACAAAGACTTAGAAGTAGAATTATTCCTGAATTGTAACAATATAGATATTCTTTGTATGACAGAACATTGGCTTAAAAGCCACCAGTTCATGTTCAATTTTAGTAATCACCAGGTTGGTAGTTCATTCAGCAGAATAAATGCTATACATGGTGGCTCATTAATTTTAGTAAATAACCAGCTTAAATTTAAAGACCGAAAGGATATTGTGAGCCTCTCTGTTGAGCGTACAATTGAAATAGCCTGTATAGAATTGGAGCAGTTCATTATATTAAGTGTGTATAGACCTCCTTCAGGATTGTATGATTGTTTTGAAAAAGTTATGGATGAAGTGTTGCACAAAATCTGTAATACAAACAAGTCCATCATCACTTGTGGTGATTTTAATGTTAATTTGTTAGAAAATTCTGGATTAAGTACTAAAATCATAAGTTTGTTTCAGTCATACAATCTTGCTAACCAATTTTTGGAGCCCACTAGAATAACTCCTACTAGTGCCACATGCCTAGATAACATATATACAGATGCTATACCAACCCGCAAAGAAATTATTAATTCAATAGACTCAGATCATTGCGGACAATTGATCACTATTACAAATTTAAACAAAAAGGCTACTAAAAAAGATATCACTGTAAACCCAAAAACAACTAAACGCTTGGAAACATTTAAGACTAAACTTCTGAGTAAATTACCACTTTTGTTGACTAATGATGACCCTAATCAACAATTTAATGATTTTTTTAATATGTATTGCACACAATTTGATAATACATTCATTCCAAAGATATTATCGGTTAATAGTAACGCTTCCTTCAGCGACTGGGCCACCATTGGTATACATAAAAGTAGAAAACGACTTTATGAATTATATGAAGAACGGATTTGTATAAACACTGCTGAATTTAATTTATATGTTAGAAATTATTCTAAAATATTTAAAAAAGTTTGTAGTATTGCCAAGTCACGTTACTTGAGTTCAAAAATTAAAAATAGTAGTAACATTATTAAAATGACTTGGAATGTAATTAATAGCGAAACGGGAAAGTCATGCAACCGAAGTAGTGACTACAGCCTTGCTATTAATGACAATATAATTAAATCAGATTCTCAAGTCGCCGCGGCCTTTGAAAATTTCTTTGCAGAGATTCCCGTATCAACTACTAGATCTCTAAACTCATCACCCACTGCTGCAGAGTCTTTACTTAAGGAAAATGTTCCAGTTTGTGATTCTGAATTTCACTTCGAATATGTCACCTGTAAAGATATAATTAAAACCTTTCACACATTAAATGTTAAAAAGACCGCAGATCTTTGGGGTAATTCTGTGGATGTTGTTAAGTCAATTATAAACATTGTAGCACCTACTTTAGCTGTTATATTTAATAATTGTATCGACCGTGGTGAGTTTCCTGATCTTATGAAAAACAGTAAAATAATACCATTGTTTAAATCGGGTAGTACATCAGACCCTACTAACTATAGACCCATTTCAGTACTACCTACCTTTAGTAAAATTTTTGAAAAACTTATTTTAAACCAAATGCAAAGATTTTTTAATAAAAATAAATTACTGCATAACAAACAGTTCGGTTTCACAAGGGGTCGTTCGACTACCGATGCCGGAGTTGAACTTTTAGGACATATTTATAATGCCTGGGAGGACAAATGCGATGCGTTGGGCATCTTTTGCGATTTGTCCAAGGCATTCGATTGTGTTCATCATGAAACATTAATCAGGAAACTGCACCACTACGGAATCCGTAACGCCTCCCTGGATCTTCTTACTTCTTACTTAAGTGATAGGATTCAGAGGGTTGATGTTAACGGAAAAAGATCACCCGGATCTGTAGTAAGAATGGGGGTCCCCCAGGGCTCAATTCTTGGCCCATTTTTATTTATTATTTATATTAATGACTTGCCTTACCTCATAAAGGATAATCATGATATAGTGTTGTTTGCAGATGACACTTCACTTGTATTTAAACTTAAACGTCAGCAGCTGGTTACTGACAATGTAAATAGCGCCCTCGCAAAAGTAGTTGACTGGTTTAATGTTAATAACCTACTACTTAACGAAAAAAAAACCAAATGTATTAAGTTTACGATACCCCATGTTAGACAAGTCGAAACTAGTGTTCTCATAAAGGATGAAGAGTTAAAACCCGAAGATATCACAGTATTCTTAGGCATAACATTGGATGCCAAGCTTCAATGGGGCCCCCATATAGATAAAATGTCAAAAAAGCTTAGCTCTGCAGCATACGCCGTTAGGAAAATTCGTGATTTAACTGATTTAGAGACAGCCCGTTTGGTTTACTTTAGTTATTTTCATAGTGTGATGTCGTACGGTATTCTGTTGTGGGGAAATGCCGCCGATATTCAGACAATTTTTATTTTACAAAAAAGGGCAATTCGTTCCATTTATAAATTAAGTCCCAGACACTCCCTCAGAGACAAATTTAAAGAGATTAATATAATGACTGTGCCTTCTCAGTACATTTATGATAATCTTTTGTATGCACATAAAAATATTAATCTATTTAAAAAATACAGTGATATCCATAACATAAATACTAGGAACAAACACAAATTTGTTGTTCCTTCATCAAGGCTCAAAAAAATAGGTGGCTCGTTTAGAGGCCAATGTATACGTTTTTATAATAAACTTCCTAGTCACATTCAAGAACTAAGCCTAAATAAATTCAAATCTTTTATAAAGCGTAAACTATGCCAAAAAGCCTATTATACTGTAAATGACTTTATTGAGGACAAAAAGGCTTGGGATTGAGCTGCTCCAATAAGTTTAGACTGCGAATGTTGTTTTATTTTATTTTATTTTGCGATTTTACTTTTTTTTTTTTTTTTTTTCTTAATATCTATTTACATAAACAATGACATGAACATTTACTATTTACTGTGTAAAGTATTATATTATTTTATTTATTGTGAATGTGAGGACTATGTGGGTCATTGTTTCCGTTTTAATCATGGTCTGGCGGTTTGAGTAATTTATGCGGCCTACCCAAATGTCCTTTCTTTGGTATTGTTCGTCGAATCGTTGAGCTCCCTAAGTTTGAGTTGAGCAGCATGATTACTGACAAATGCGTGCACTGACTGGACAGGTCCACTCAAATTTGTGTGGTTCTTTCCTCAAAAGACCATTTCAGACACCAATCTACATGGTCCTCAAAATGATCTGACCAAAACTATTTCTGGATTTTTATATACACATTGACATTGATAAATTTTACATATACAGTGACATGAATATTTACTTTGTAAAGTATTATATTATTTTAATGACTGTGAATGTGAAGACTATGTGGGTTATTTTTTTTTTTTTTTGCCTTTTCTTCTTTTTTTTTTATTTTCTCAGATAGTTTTAGTCATGGTCTGGCAGTTTGAGTAATTTATGCGACCCACCCAAATGTCCTTTCTTTGGTATTGTTCGTCGAATCGTTGAGCTCCTTAAGTTTGAGTTGAGCTGCATGATTACTGACAAATGCGTGCACTGACTGGACAGGTCCACTCAATCGGTGTGGTTCTTTCCTCAAAAGACCATTTCAGACACTAATCTACATGGTCTCCACATGATCTGACCAAGATTATGTCTGGACTTTAAAAGAGACTGTGACCTCTGAGTTTGTTTCGGCCTTTCTTCTCAGAGTAGTCAGTTAGGAAACGCCGACCTCATCTCGTTTTAAAAAATATGATTGACATGTAAAAGTGTTTGTACAAACCTACTTACAGAAATAAAATCATTTATCATTTATCATTTATCATTTATCATATAATTATATAAACAATGTATACAAAAACTTGTAAAACATTTTAAAAGAGTAACGGTGGAGTTTCTTGCCCATTCTTCTCCACACGAAAACTACATTTTGGAATGGGCGACTAGAATCAATTCTATTTTTTCATTTTAAATTTTGACGTTCAAAAGTGCCTTTTAAGTGCCTATTTGAAATAAATGATTTGACTTTGACTTTGACTTTGAACTCCGCCAAAACCATGCAAAGGAACCCGTCTTTTATTGTCAACGCTTTACAACGTAATATAATTGTTGCTACAATCCTCACTGGGTGTGGTGCCGGTGAGACTCTGTTCATACCGCGCATACCACTCATCCCCAACAATTTCCCCTTTCAATTTAAGCGCACATAGTTCCCTGTGACTACATGTTTTGCCATGACAATTATAGATAAGTCACAAGGGCAGACGCTTAAAGCCGCTGGTGTTCACCTGACAACCGTCTGTTTTTCTCATGGCCAACTTTATGTTGCTTTTTCAAGGGTCAGCAACGCTTCCGGTCTTTATATATTAGCTCCTGAAGGAAAAACCCCAAATATAGTTTATAAAGAATTTTTTTAAAAGTTATTTGTAATATTATTGATAATTCAGTGTACCCTTGGGATCCGCTGCGGAATTACGGGAAAAAAGTTTTTTTGTTTTATAGGTATTAAGTCTGGGCAACATATAGGCTATAATTTATTTTGGAAAATGGAACACCTGATGCAGAACCGCAACAGACCAGCTAAAGTATAAGAGATATAAAAATGGTGCCATAGCAGAAATTATTCCACGTGAAGAGCATTTTCTGCTGTGAGAATAAATTTGAAGATCTGGAACACCTTTTGTGGAACTCCAAAGCCCAGCGACACTATAACATAGGTATATAGGAAAGAATGACGTCTTAGCAAAAGTTGTTAAGTCTGATGGGCATTTCCTGTTGACTTACAAAAATGAAAGATCTGGAACGTCTCGAATCGTCTCGCGCATCCCGTTATTTTCCCGTCCCCGGGCTCTTAGAATTCGACATCAGACGTTTCAGATCTTCGATTTTGACGATCCCGTTGTCGCTGGCATAAGCAACAGGTTCCGCGTACGAAGTCGCGGGCAGAAGCTAGTTGTGTTAATAAAAGTATTAAATTCCAAACCAAACGTATCAGCTATATCAGATTCTTATCTCACTTCTATCTCTTATCAACTTTCATCTAATGATATAACCACACATTGTACTTATAAGTAATAAATTCTTTCACAGATCCAGACGTAACTTTAAAAAATTGAAAGGAAAAACAATGGGCACTACGCCCTACTGCTGCAACTCGAAGCAAACATGAACGAAAGTCGAGAGCGAATTCGTCGTGAGCGAGAGAGGGAAAAGAACACGTACACCTCTCCTCGGCTCGCGCTGCGTCGCGTCCTGCTATTGGCTGAGGGCCGACAGTTCCGCGAGGCGGCGGCCATCTTGTCCAGGCTGGGGCCTGGAGTGCTGCAAAGCGTAGCGTCGGAGTTGCCCATAGATCTGCTGGTGGAAGCGCTGCCTCACTCAGCGCATCTCATTGAAACTCTTTTGAACAGGTCAGTGATGGTGGTTTTACTATAGATTTAAGCTTGGGTGTCCAAGTAAGCGGTGCCGTCAAATAACGGCCCCAAAATAGCAATCGTCATGCAAAATTACCGTTTTACTGGTGTCAAAAAAACGCTCTCTATATGTATAGACAGCTGTTATATGATGGATCCGTTTTCAGGAAACTCAAGTAGAAGAACCATTCAAAATACTTGCAAACGTACGCCGCACTTTCTTAATGAGAGTGCGAACGAGCGGCAAATGTATGTAGCTTTCAATCTGGACAAAGTTGGTTCGAATGATTAACACCATTAACGTTTTCTCTGTGATACGTAAGAAAATATTTAGAATCTTTTCTCTTAACACTTTCTTAAAACCTCAACAATTACGCAATCAAATATAATAAAAGCTTATCTTCATAACATCAGCACAATAAGTAAATTAACAGCCCATTCTTTGATTAGAGAAGGTCTTTCTTCCCATACTCTTACTACTAGAAAGTAGCATTTAAAACCGATATGACACATGACGAATTTCCTAGCGATTGGTTAAACAATATTGTGTTGTAATGCAGAGTCACAAAATAGTGCAGAAGGTTGACTGCATAGCAGGTTAATTATAAAACAGTGTACAATGTCTAATTTAATATCTGGGATCCTATCCTCGTTATCTCTCTATCACTTAGGGGTTTGCTACGGGATGCGCTAAGGTAGCCCGCGAAATTCAAATTTTCTTCCAGTAATACGAGTACAACTATTGGCCTCAAATGAATGAGTCATTCAATAAGGTAGTATAAACTTAGAGAGATGATTTAATAATTCTATAAATAAATATTTGTTACGGCTACCAATCTCAATATATATAAATTACGTGTCACGTTGTTTTTCCGCAATGGGTTCCTAAACTACTGAACCGATTTTAATAAAATTTTGCACACTGTGTGCAGTTTCATCCAACTTAAAAGATAGGATAGTTTATATCTCAATTTATGATCGCAATATTATTTTATTGCGAATATTGCTAGGACAAGGTTTGTATGAAAGAAAATTTCGGAAATTTGAAAAAAAAAAATGCACCCGGGCCACAACCCGGACACTCCGTACAACGCGCGCAAAATAATTACCTACTACTACTACATAGCCAAATGACGTTGGTACACGTGCAAATGTGTGCGTAAACTCTAGTAGGGTTGGTTGTCGTGCGGAGCGTAAAAAAAATGGCGGGAACGACGACGACGCAACTAGAAAGGACTAGTTTGATTGTTTATCTAATTAGTCGGGTTCGTAATGAAATAAAAATAATATTATAATAGTTAAGTAATAAATATAAAACTTTTTAACAATAACTTTAATTTCGAAAGTCGGTGTCTTTGGATCTGTATTTTAGTTTATTGCCACCGACTTACGAAATTAAAGTTATTTTTCACTTTGTACTTAGTGTTTTTTTGGAAGTCGGTTTTTTGTTTTTTTGCTAAAAAGTTTTTATTTCTCGCTTTTTAGTGGGTCTGTTTATAAAGTATCTAAGTTACAATAGCCTAATGTCAACTTGCTCATCGCCTTGTACAAAATATTGCTTTTCCCGATGCAGGGACGTTAATTGTTGAGGAGTTCTCTTAGTACTCCATCATCAGCTCCATTTCACCATTCGCATTGTGACGAGCATAAATTGTGCTTAGCAAACATATTAAAGTAATCGAATCGCAACCTGTGAAATACTTATTATTGAGTAGTCCCGGTGGCCATCTGTGGTCTTCATCATCAGTTCCACTTCACTAAATGTTGCTATCCCAGAGCAAATACCCATGCAAATAAGGTACTTAGCTAAATATTGCTTACACTAAAAGATTTTCGTTTAAATGACCTACTTAACTATAAATAATCGTTTATTATATCGCATGGTATTAAAATGCGATATCTTACAAACATTTATGTAAATACAAATTCGGAAAAGCATCACAATATCGAACCATCGTGATTAAAACTCAAATAAAACTTTTAAATCGCAAAATTGTGTGTTCGTGTCAGCAGTACAGTGCTGCGGTTCTTTGTGAGCGCCCCGAGCTAATGAACCGCCGATAATGTCGCGGATGTGCGGGGTGAGGTGCGGTATCTGATGTCAGCGCGGGGTAGGGAGTGGCCATTCTGTACGAAGTACTATTAGGTATTCTGTGCCCGGGCGAAGCTAGGGCGGGCCGCTAGTCATATATTTATATGTAGGTACTAACATACATCCTGATACTAACCTGCAAATTATAAAAAAAACGTAAGAAAAAAATAATTTCGCAGGCTACCCTGACGCTATGCAGATCTCGAATCATCTGAAACGAATGCCAGTCGCGCTCGAGATTGCGCTTGCGATCGCTGTACGTGAAGTTTGTCTGTATGCATGCGTTGTCACTCATTGCATGGAGCTGACTTTCTGAATCTATCTGTTTTGTAGCATTGAGGAGTCATTGTATTGGAAGTGATTCATTTGAGTAGTTACCGTGAAGTACGATTCCGATGTCCGTTATCTTTGATCTGAGGTCTCGGTTGACGGCCGACAGCGGTCAGCTGCGGCGGAATTGCTGTAAATTTTGTATCCCATTCATGTATCGGGTGGTTATCATCTGCCTCTTCCCAACATGTTGGGGTCGACTTGCAGCTAAATACCACTACATGGAGCAACTGTCTGTCTGACCTTCACAACCTAGATGCTGGGTAACACGATACCCCTTGGTAAGACTTGTTGTCATACTTTCGGGCTTCTGACTACCCGTAACGACTACTGCCAAAGATAAAAAAATGACAGACGGGACCAACGGGTTAACGTGCTTTCCGAGGCATTTTGGGGTCTCGGTTTGTCAAGGTAGTCACCCATCCACGGACCAACTTCGGCAAGAGTATCTTAACCTAATCGATCGACCTGTACGGCTGTTATATCTCAGCCGGGAATGTATGGGGTTGTTATGTTATTATTCTGGTTTTTGTATTTTGAAAGTTATTCGATTTTGAAATACATAGGTTCCAGTGTAGTGTGTGATTAGGACATTCGTTTTATGATCAAATGCTGTAATGGGTATAGTAGAGATTTTAAAAGGACTTCTAAGGTTCAAATTCCCTGCAAATGATGGTGAAAACGGTAATATCCCATGTATTTTGTGTGTCGATTATTAATTACTGAACTGAGTGGCAATTTATGAGAGCAAGTGTAAAATTAAATGGCGTATAAAATAGATGAGGATCGAGTTTTTTTAGTGCACTTCAGCCGACGAGCGAATGCGTTCTTGGCATCTATCTCATACAAGTTTCATACAAACGGATATGTGTTTTGCGAATTTAATCTTTGCCGCACACTGTGTGTCAGGTACGCATTCTCTCGACAGTAAGTAGTACTATACTTTGTTGTAAATATGGTTAAACGATCACACAAATCAAAAATGAGTTTGACACTAAATCAAATCTGATGTGATTGCATAATCAAGTCAACTTTTTGAATAGAAGTGTAGTCGTTTGAGTATCTTTCTCATTTTTTTATAGTTTAAATTTCCAAATATTTCACGCCAAATTATTTTATAGTTGATGGCAAATGCTTAAACATTACAATATTATAATGATGAATAATAATATACCTAGAGAAAAATGTATATAATGTAGATAAATAACGAGATGCTATTAATAATTTTAATGTATCTTGTCAACATCTTAAACATCTCAAATAGCTTCGTTAATCTCCCAATATAAATATTAATGAGTCTAATCGTGCTCTAATCTGTCACACTAATGGATTGCAACTAATTCTGCACGATGAACTAAAACGCTACAATTTCTAAATTCTTCGTGTCAGTAAGATTATACGCCAATGCAGCTCACCTAATATCTTCGATCTAAGATTACATGCAAGACTTCATAAGTTGTACAACTCCCAAACAATAACCAACTCTCAAAGCAACACAATAAAGCCCAAAATAAAAAAAAAACTTCTTCCACTTAACATGTTCATTACAATATTATTAAGATTTGAACAGACAAAAACAGTCCTTAAATCCTTGTATTAAGAGCCAAGGATGTCACACAAATTAATTTACGGGATTCTCAATGAAAGTGCCAGGCGACCGGTTTCCTTGGTATTTAGTGTTCAGACTACTTTCACATGATTTATAACGATAATGACCTTCAAAATGGAGACTTGAGAGATGTGTCAATGTGGTTATAAAAACCATTTGAGTTTTGAAAATGGTTTTTATAACCACGTTGACACATCTCTTTCTGGTAGAGAAAACGATAAACCAGATGAAAGACCTATTGACGACAGTTTAGATAATAAAACGCGCAAGCTGGGGAAGAAGAAATGTGAAGTAAAGTAAATAGGAACAGGCAGAGAAGATGTGCTTCACTTTACAACGCAATATCCTCAGTTTCTTGAACCAACTGAAATGAGGAAGTAAACTATACATTCACATTATTTAAATGAAGTAACTTTTAAACTGCCTTAACTTAAATGGATTTCGTTTTTCATGGAATACTTAATAGTGTTCAATGAAATCGTTTACTGCATCTTATTCCATTGGAACTGTTGTAAGCAGTTTTAACAACTTCGATCACTAGTATCCTACTATCTGCGCAATGGACTGGGAACCTGCTAGATATTTAATTTCTCAGCTTCAGGTTCCCTCAAGTCTCCATTTTGAAGGTCATTATCGTTATAAATCATGTGAATCATTGGGATGCCCAAGTTCGGTAGTAATCGTTAGTTGCGAGTAACTAACGACTACTACCGAACTTGGGCATCCCAATGATTGCTTTTTCAACGTTCATACGGAATTTTGCTATTAAAGTTATATTTGGCGGACAAGTGGCAATCCACCTTCCTGATTCCATGTTCCCTTATAAGATACTTGCTTTTGACAAAGGGGAGGTCGATTGTTGGAAATCTTAAGAACCAAAAACTTGTGATCTTTGTGAACATAAACGTGGCTATCGCCAATATTATCGTGTTTCGTGGCAGCATCAACACATAAGAAATATCGATGATTATAATGTATTCTGTGTGATTACTCTTAAGTAACAAATTACATAAAACCTGATTAAGTAATAACATGTGCTCCACGCTATATAAGAGAATATTATGGCATATCATCTTCCATTAAACCAGTGTATTGTTACCGATATTGAATAACATTAGTTACGCGAAATGATTCAGCGAGTTCAGAGGTCAGAAGTAAATGACTTGCATACAAAGACACGATGATGTATGCCTGAGTTTTATAGGCTTTTAAATCTAAGTTCTGGACAAGCTTTTAACCGCAAATCTTCTTTCTCCGTTCTTAATACCACTATTATACTGAATAAAACATTTAATATTTAAATTATATTTGGTCGTCTGCCGTCTGGATAAGAGAGTTTTGGGAATGGTCACTCATTAAAATAAGACAGCCTATATTACTTATAAGTTTTTTTTTTCAAATAAGAGCAAACAATTATTTCCTTCATAAATGTCATTAGAATTAAGAGAATTAGAAGAGTGATCCAATCCACCAAAGACAGTTATTTTAGAGTTGTAATTAAATTGTCAAGTATTGTTTCATTACGTAACAATACTGATATTCACCAACACAATAGATGAGAAAGATGTGGGTGGTAAGCTACCTACCTCATTTGAATAATAAGCTCTCATAGGAGAGGTCCATTAATCAATATGAGTATCTTCTGCCGTATTACTAAATAGAAAGGATAATTTAATTTAATAACAGAGTACCAAAATATAACCCACATTACTCCGACAATGGATTGGAAAGCTCAAATATATTCGCGACAACGATTAATTACATGGCCACTCTCCGATGATGTTGGATTACCAATAACAATTTATTACATCTCCCGTCAAAACTGCCATCTTGGTTTGTACCTGTCTGTTGACCAAGGCATTCACTTTTACTGCCTAGATTTTTGGCAGTTCATCAGATTTCACTTTCGAGACAGCAGTGCTATTCTGTAAAAATCTCACCGTGAACACTAAGGTGAAGTGAGCTGTCATTCCACCTGATGTTAGGGATTGCCTCCATTGATAGTTCACTTCACGCTCACTTCACCTATGTTATCACGGTGAGATTTTTACAGAATCGATAGGCAGGTCTCTAATGCAGATGATACGTTTATTGTCAGGCACATGTAATATTTTGAAATTGGTAATGGCGTACCCTCTGTCAGTTTCTTCTCTAAGGATTTATCATTTTGAGCTTACTTTGTGATCAATTATGCCCAAAACTTAGCGACCCAAAAAATTTAGCTTAACTTTTCGACCCCAACACCATTACCATTGAAACCGCTATTCAAAGACAACACTCACACTTTAATACCTTACAATCAACTAATGCCCAATAAATGTCCACATTACATCTAACATCCGCAAATACCAATCATTACAAAAAAAAAGAATCAAGCCACGCCGCCTTCAAGTCTACCGATACTTACGTGAATGGTCTTTACGTCCATAATCGTGTAATTATATGTCGGCTGTTTTTCTTGGGTGAAAGTGCACCGGTCAAACCCGTTGTCCAGACCCTCGAATTTGGTGGTACCTACAGTGAAATTTATGAACCTGTATTGATTGGTTCTTGTAATATGTTGCTCTGGTCCTTGTTCAGAATGTGGGAGTGTTATGATTGTGGTTTTTGTTGTGGGTATGAAAAGCGTGGTTGTAAGAGAAACGTTGGAAATAGTGCTAAAAGGCACTTATAATAAAAGCGGACATGAATAGATAGTGTCCAGAAATCAAGTTGAGTGTCTCATTTAGGTAACATAAGCAGTGTAATATCGATATTTGCGAAAAGATATTTTCCACTTTAAATGTACTTAGTGTAACATACGGTTGAAGGTGGAAGTCTTACAGATACACTACTGCTTTGAAATCTTAGCAAGAAAAAACAAAACGAATTAGTTGCTAGCTCAACTCAAAAGCCTCAGGTCTGGTGGTATTGTTGTTATTTATTTGTATATTACTTTCATATTTTATTGTGATGTCTTACTCCACACCACGTTACATTACATCCAAACACGCAATATCTTGAACGTGAATTTAATGTTATCTGAAGTGTGAAGAGATTACCACCTACCCGAAATTTCGTAATAAAACCGATGAGATCTTGCTTTTGGCGAGTATTTTAGTGTCGTGGTGAGAATTGTAAACAAATGGACTTACTGTGCAACTTCGTACACCAATGAGTGATTTGATAATAATGACCTGACAGGTCATCACAAAATAAAGTCATCATTATCAATTCATCATCATCATCATCGTTGGCAGCCTTCTTCCATCCACTGCTGAGTATAGGCCCCTCCTGTGCCATGCTTCCCTAGTCTGTGCGAGTCTCATCCAGATCTTCATCGTTATCAATTACATGCCATTAAATCTTATCTATGGATGGTTATTTCTTATTAGTTTCTCGTCCGTTCTTCTTCATAGGTACCTATTACGCTTTGGAATGGGCAATTAGCTTCATTTTTCTGATTTACAATTCCGACCCCTTGACAATTCAAAAGTGCCTGTAATTGGTTTATTGGAAACTAGCGGCCTGTCCCGGCTTCGCACGGGTGGACATTTATTTTTTAAACATTTTATTTTTTTCTTGCAATTAAAATAGCCTATATTAATCAGTGATAATGTAGCATTCAAATGGTGAAAGAATTTTTAAAATCGTTCCAGTAATTTTTGAGCCAATTCCTTACAAACATACATACAAATCTTGCCTCTTTATAATATTAGTATTTGAAATAAAGGCCTTGAGTTTTAGTTATGTCTTCATCTCTAAGATGTATATGATAATCTAAATCGTAAAAATTAATACAAAAATTTATTTATAAAACTGACAATGGAAAGTCCATTGTCACTTCTGAGATGTAATAGACTCGTCTCTTATGAAAGACATTCAAAGTGAATGTGTTATGCCATTAGCGAAGTCAACAGACAACGAAGTAAATACAGACAAACAATATATGTAGTTAATTATTGTTTGTACAGAAATTGAAATGAGTAGCAAAAACGTGAAACATGATCGTGTGTCGTTGACTTTATTCAATTTCACTCCCTGTTGAAAACTGGAAGGTATTCACGAATGTATACACGTAACTCTGAAAAAGTAAAAGTTAATTAGACGATTGTAGTGGAGTTCTTTTAATTAAAGTGAAGTGGAATTTTACAACCAACTTTTTCATTAAAATTAAACTCATCTATGAGAATATATAGAAAACACCTGGATGAGGAACGCACGGAACCGGGAACTATGGCAGAAAGAAGGCCTGTACCCAGCAGTGGGTGATTCTGGTCTGAAATGATGATGATGATGATGAGAATATACATATCACAACAACACTGTAAAGATACTCTCTTGGACCCTAGCACAGGAGAAACACCGTTGTTACGATACTACAATCTAAGAAATGTTGCTACACCACTACTGCAGGCTTTTAATATAAAAATAACAATCCTTCTGAATGTTGAAAGACTTAATTGTATGGAATTAGAGACAAAATAATTATGTAGTTGAATTGATGCTTCATTGAAGATTGACATTATTCATTATTTTAAACAAAGTCAATTCCAAAGTCTAATAATAAATTAGTTAATTCGTACAATCTTTTTATATCTTTTCCGACTCCCGGAGCACACACATTGGCCCCGATTCTGTTGTTCACAAACTAAACTAAATTTAAGTTCAGTGCATCTTTTTCTTTCCATTTCATTATGAAAAGGACAGAAGATAAATATTAGTTTAGTCCTGTCAAATTAGTCAGCGCCTGACGTAAATTGGCGTATTTTTAGCAGCCAATTTTTTAATCACGTCTATACTTGTCTATGGATTATCTAATTTGACAGGACTAAACTAATATTTATCTTCTATCCTTTTCATAATGAATTAGAAAGAAAAAGATGCACTGAACTTAAATTTAGTTTAGTTTGTGAACAACAGAATCGGGGCTAATATATCACATCAGAATCTAAGAAACAATTTCCACAAAAGAACCGCATGAACGGTAACACTGTAAACGAACAATAGAATCAAATCGAACTAAATCAAACAATCATCGGAAAAGCAAATAAAAACCGTTTCATTAACTTTACACGTTGGTTATCTTGAAACAGTCTCGTCGCCATCTTTGTAAGACTCTTAGTACTCTCATTGTTATAATTCATTGAATATATGATGTGAGAATAGGAGCGACATTAATGAGGTGCATCTGGATCGCGAACCGTTATGCTCTAGCGCAGTTATGATGGTGGCACATTTGATGGTGTATGGTCAATAGGTGTTATGTTTTATATTGGAGTTGTTGGCGCAAATGCGGTTATTAAAGAAGCATGTGAACGTCGAGTGGACATGGGTGTTTCCATATACCGCTTTAGTGTGTCGTATTAAGTGATGTTGTGTATAATACTAAGCGTTTATGCTTAGGTGATAGGTAGTTATGATGGTAGAACTAGTAAAGAAGCCTTTTGCTATTGAAAAAGATTTGAAAAATACAGATGAGAACAAAGTTGAGAATGTCAATCAGGGATGATTGAGCCTAATTCAACCAAATTGTAATTAAATTCTTGTTTTTTTTTTTAAACCATTTCGCACCTTTAAAGTAAAACCGTTACTAAACGAAATTATAAAATTTTACAGGAGAGCCAATATTAGACAAAAGTCACTGTTTTTTGTCAATAATATCTGAGTGCAGGGTTCTTTAAGACATATAATGAGGTCCTAGTATAACAACATTTTACAAAAATGACAAGTTTATGTTGAAATTTACGTATATTTTAACACAATAACTCAATAACAACAACTCAATCAACTCAATTCATGAAAATTTTCGTTTAGTAACGGTTTTACTTTAAAGGTGCGATTTGTTAAGAGTTAAAAAAAATATGTGGTGTTTTGAAAAATCTACCCTTGCATTGAACAAAATTCTTCTAAAACAATTGATAAGGTGACAGTTTTCATTGTTTGCTTTTATGGAATATCTATAAATCGGTACGGTGATGACTAATAACTATCAAAGAATGTAAACACAACTCGAGGCCATCAAAGTCAGCGGTGCATTTGGTCCTTGCAACAGCCACGGAATATGCAACATTAAAATATTTATATCAAAATATGTAGTAATTAAGATGCTTGGAATGGGAGCAGCCATTTTTATGATATTGCGAAGAATGTTAATGAAGCAGACGCAATGGCTGCAGACCTATCGATACTCCATCTTTTAATTAAAGGATGCCCTTAATATAGAGTTATTTATAATTGCTTATGATGCAATACTTGCTTTAATATTGTTTTATTATAAGCCTAGGTGTATGTTTAGTAACCTGTCTTGTGGAAACTCGGTTCTTTTTCAATATTGTTTCGATTGCATCGCTTTTGGCATTAAAAATGAATGCTTATTATGCTATATGTTTCGATTGCTGCTTATTTTTTGCGTATGAAAATTCTATAAGCGTCCTGATGGCTTATTGATGTTTTAGTTCAGACACTTAAGGTAACGTGTATTCTGATAAGATAAGCTAAAATGAGCAATAACAGAACTATCAAGTATTTTTTCTTGTGATGTAAAAACTTTCTGGGCCAGACTTAAATACCTATTTATTAATTTCAAAACTTGTACAACACCACTGGCTCTAACTACGAATTTTATGAAATATAATCGTCCAAAAACTATAAGTATTCAATTATTTATTTGAATTCATTTTAACCGTCAATATTGTCCACAGACTAATATCCTTGGAAGTGACTCCCCGGCCGGACGTGCAGTGTGAGGCGATAGCATGGCGTCTCGTGGGCCTGTTGGGAGTAGACCAGGGGTCAGGCCTGAGGGCCAGGACGGCGCGGCTGGCCACCTCGCTGGTGCACTACACGCCAGATACCAGGGATGCCATCGACGCGAGGAGGAGGCAGTTGGATGGTGCTGTACAGGGTAAGATATTTATCATACAGATAAATCTTAAGATTTTAATCCTATAGAAATATACTTCCACGTGGGAAAAGAAGATTATAGAGCATTTAAGTGTGAATGGGAGGACCTTAGTTCGAACTAAGACGAAGCAGCCAAAGTGAATGAGAAAAAAGAAAGAGAGTAGAGTTTGTCTGCATTATATAAAGTTTGAGTGGTAGAAAATGCCTGTGGCATTAAGTCCACCACTGTGCATTTGTGTGCTTAAAATATTAAATAAATAAATAATACCTTTATTGTTATGATTACTACATTAGAAAGAAGCAGAGTATATAAATAAAGCTAGTTTTACCCAATAGTAATTCAAGTAGTTAGTAAGGCAATAGAGCTATTATTAACATGGTATCGAAAAAACACTACTTCAAATTACTCATCTAAACAAAGCAGCAAACCGTGACAGTTACCCATCATAATATTTACCCATCACGTCCATGTTTTAACACTAAGGGATGCCACAGGGTCGATCTGAAAGCGATTAGCGATGAATCAGAAGCCGAAACAAGATGGTCAGATAACTGGCATCCTACAACGGATGCCATAATTTAGCTGAACGAGGAAATATTACACTAATTACGTTTGTTTCCTTTACCTCAGCTTGATGTTCTCTTATCGTCCGTGGGTTCTGGTGCGGAACTGTGAATGCACTGTTGTTGTGCTATTGTAATGGACTATTTTAGCTTTTGACTTTGTAAACGGTTCGTGAAGTTCTAGGTTAACTTATTCGTTATCTAAGGCTATCTTTATTAGCGATATGTACCTATAGATTATATTTCCAAATTTTCTGAAAATTTTATCAGCTGTATGTCTTTTGACTTTTGCCTAAGCATATGAAAAGGCCCCGGGGGAACTTCCATATTTTTTTTTATTGCCCAGTTTTTGACAACTAAATATTCTTTTACGATTAGGTCTGGGTACTCACGGTCTGACGGCGGACGCGACCGGCTCCCTGATCTCGCTGCACGTCGCCATGAAGAATGAGCTGCAGCGACATGTGGAAGTTTATAAACAAGCGCTGCATAAACTGGAAGAGCTGGTAAGAGTAATGATAATAGCCAAATGCTGCTTATATGTACTTTGAATAATAAATGAATATAAATTATTATATGCACTTTTAATATTTTATGGATAAAATGTACATACAAAGTGTGCATGTCATGTACCTATTGTATATTGGTTTTCAAAATTATAAATGAATTCTAGATCAGTAAGGACCAAAAACTACTGATCCTGGCTATGCCATACGGCGGAAGATCCATTCGAGACCCGCCGGCACCCGGGGTCGGAGAATCTCGAAAGGGTCATTTGCCCCGAACATAGTTAGGCATGCCATGAACTCAGAACAATTGGTAATTAAATTGTGTCTCATTAGTCAAGGCTTGATACGTTAACAGATGGGACGACGTATAATTACCACGCTCTTTACAGTAATATGGACTGATTGCAGTATTTCTTAGCGGATGCTTTGCTTTTTGTCCTTTTTTAATGACATATTATATACAAGGTTATTGGTAAAACACCAGCTGCCTCTTTTTACTATGGGACCAAACCTGAAATCGCGAAATAAAAATCAGCTGTTCCCTACATTTATCTTCGTCTATCTCTTCAAAATGTAGGGAACAGCTGATTTTTTTTCGCGATTTTAGGTTTGGTCCCATAGTAAAAGTTGTTCATAATGATGAGTACAATGACCTCTTAAGAGGTTGCGGGTGTTTTACCAATAACCCTGTATAAATGGTGAGACTACGAACGCTATATTAATTTACATATATAATTTTTTATATCAATTTGCGCCTGTCTCTCCTGCAGTCACCAGTCACCATAACCCAAGACCCAGCATCGTCATCCCACCAGCGTCTCCTGGCTCTATCCCACGCTGACGTGGAGAGAAGGCTCATAGACAACAAGTCCCTGCTCACCATCGTCGATAAGCCGGCTCTGAGGCAGCTACCGACACTAGTGGATGCCCTCGCGGCCAGGGTCGAGAGCGACAAGGCCGTGCTGGCTTGCATTGGCCAGATTAAAAGGAGTGATCCTTCGTTGGATTTGACTGATACGAGGTAAGAGTTTTTGGGAAACTTTTGGAAATACATCGTGTAAAAATGTATGTAATGATGTCCTAAGGGCCTAGACAATCGGCAATCGCTTTCAAAACCTTTCGTATTTCTACAACGGCTTTCAACAGGATTGACATAAACTGTGCGGTAGTTTATGTCAAGCAATTTTTGACTTTTCCATCATCGTTGTTGTTGTTGTTGTTGTTGTCTAGGTTCTCTGGAACTGTTTTTGGAATATGATTGGAATCATCATTGCATGTCGATTCTTCGTATGACGGAGTTTCCGTGGTAAATAAATGATAAATGATAAAAATGTCATAAAATCATTTATCATTGCATGTCGATTCTTCGTATTACGGAGTTTTGGTGGTAATTTTATAAATATCATTTGGGGAGTTCATTTTGGTAAAAAATACGATATCATTGTTTTTCATTCATTGAATCACTAGCTTACAGCAGTTAAGATAGAGCAATTACTGTAGATACGTAAGTATAACACCTCATATTCTACCCTTAACCCGAGTTTTATAAGATTTTTATTTCATCAGAATTTTGGGATTTATGCAAAACGTCATAACAATGATTTTACTCTTGGCACACTTCACTTAGTTAGCTGCCCATAAGAACAAGAAAACCATGAATCGTATTTGAAACAAACTTAGTTATATGAGGACCAAAATCAGTCCCAAAAAGTTGATTCAAAATCTTAAATCGTAATTATTTTAGAAAGTGGTCGCTCGACTTTCCTTCCCGTACATAATTTAAAGTCTTAAATTAAAGACTGTTAACTTTTGATTAAGAATCGATTGATTTATCGTTTTATTAGATTACTTTCTTCTCATTCCGTTGTGTTATCTGTTAATGATGTTACGAGTACGTGAGTGTTGGACTCATAAGCAGATTGATTAGAAACTGGTTTTATTTTTGATTTATTTAAGATTGTTGATATTCACTGATTACACAGCCCGAGCAAATAAGCATGTATACATCGTTCAGACAACTGTCTATCAAAGCATTATGATGTTTTGGGTTTATATTGTTATCAAAAATACAGGGTGTCGGGGATATTGACGCGCAAACAGTAACTATGAATTCAGTACATGCTTTTAGAAAAATTTCGTCGGTTATAAAAAAAATCTGCTCTTTCTGTTCTGTTAAAATATTTAAAATTATGAAAAAAAATATATGCTGGGGGGTTCAGAATCATATGCTGAAGCCATGATAAAAGGATGCTCGTCGATGTCGGGATACCACCCGGTATGTGAGATCTTTGAAAAAAGTGCTACGTGACGATACCACTAAAACTCTTGCCTCTTCATGTTTCTCTAGTCAAAAATCCAGACTTTTCATAACCATAATCATTTATTTATCAGAATATGGTACAAAGATGGAGGATGGATAGTGGTGGTAGTAAAAAGACACGCATTTAGTCAACAAAATAAATTATTTCAATGTTTTACTGTCCAATAATTCCTTGTTACGAGTGCTACTGCCACCATAACGATCACGTCCTTAAGATAGAAATAAAGATAATGAGAGCAGAGTACATGCCGTTTTATTAAATTTATTAAAACAACATGAAAACGTTATTTGTGTTCCTATAATAATTAACATAAATGGTAATGCTCTGCTGATTACAGAACATTTAATTACTTGAGTTAAAAGGATTTTTTTTTGTTTAAAATTATGTGTAAGAATATTGTGATGATTCGTTGTTTGTTTATTGTGATGTCCTGTGAAAAGAGAAGTAATGTCGGTTAAAGATGAAAAAAAACACAATCTCAAAAATGATACTGATTTTCTAATCAAGCTAAGAAACAAATGATTGCGTGTAAGTATTTGGAAGCACGCTGTTTGACATAAGCTATGTTCCAAAGCGGTGCGAAATATTTGACCAGTGTGAGTAAGGTTTTTGGAGAAACCTTGGTTCTTAGGACTACAATAATGATTAACCAGACAACTACACAGGTTGGCATCGACGTGCAACCTGTTACCATGGATTCAGTACTTTTCTGAACCCCAGTTGAAAATTTTCGTCGGATAATAAAAAAAAAAGTGTGTTGTTCCATACTTTTGACTGCGTGCAGTTTTCTATGACGTTTTTGATAGCCGACGAAAAATATTTACGTTAGGGTCTAGAATCATGATTGTACTGAATTTTTGTTTTCAGTGTGCGCGTCAATGTCCCTGACACCCTGTATATCATACT
Source organism: Globia sparganii (assembly GCA_949316385.1). Taxonomy (NCBI): domain Eukaryota; kingdom Metazoa; phylum Arthropoda; class Insecta; order Lepidoptera; family Noctuidae; genus Globia; species Globia sparganii. Next base: position 580,386 of record OX438675.1, read on the forward strand.
TATGTTTAAAATTAATATTAATTCAAGTTAAACAAATATCAACTTTATTTTAATGGTAATTATGTTGATATCAGAGTGACTAGCACTATTGAAAATGTTTGAAGTTGTAGCGTAAACTGAACTTTATCGTGTTGGATATAAAGTTATTTTTCTATATACTTACTCATATTTGCTTACATTAAAATTTGGCAAATAAATCGCAAATGCAGATTCGAAAGCTGATTACCTAGGGTGCGTACTTACATCAGTATCGTAACTCGAGTAGGCTTTTTTAATGCACTTAAAGGCCATTAAAATGAGGAACTGCACATGTCAAACAATTGCCATACATTACTCCATTATCCAAGAGTAGAAAGACCTCATTAAGTTGGAAGGTGATAGCATCAAGGAAAAGGAAGGCGTTACTTCACACGTAATGATATATCTCGCATGGATGTGTGTGTGTATGTGTGATCTAGAATGAGTGTGTGCTTAACAATTGCTCATACGTAATAATTACGTGTGTGTTTAATGTTTGTTTGTAATAAACAATTTCGCATTAATTTTAAAGAGATGCTAGTGTGCTGCAATTGATTTTCTTTTTTTTTGTATGGTTATGCAAACTAACACAGATTTCTATTATTGCGTCTCTCGCATATGTCTTTATCTGGGGAATATAATAAATAAAATATCTTATAGAATCTACAATACATGATTGTATTAATGTTCTAAGAATAAATGACGATTGCTATTATTATAATTATGTAAATTATGTGATGTTGCGGGGGGGGTAGGGTTTACGGGCAGTGGTGGCACTTTATTAAATTTTGTGTATTTAATTTCATCACGATTCACGATTGCTCTCAAAATAGTGAAGAAAAAGCTATTGATTTACATGAGCCGGCTCGAAGGACCAAAAATATTTATCTTTGCATTCTGAAAGTACGTAGTGTCGACGCTTGTAACATTCATTTTTCTACAAAAAGTTTCTCTTTTACGATCTACCTCTAATTACGATGGGTGATGAAAACTTACGAGAAACAATTCGAGTTACAATCAGCTGTCCGTGAGAGAATCGAATTCGAAACAATAACGTAATAGCCGTGAAAAGTAATAGTTGTTCATTTTGAATATTGTTATTTTCAAATAGCTGTGTGATTTATGTAGATTTTTAAAGTAGTGTGGCATTGAATGAAGATTTTATGTAATGTTTATTATTGTTTTTGTTCAAATGTGTACCTAAGTGTATATTGAGTTGAAAATTTTTAAGACAGTAGGTATTATTTTCTTTGGTCAATAATATAAACCTGTTCGTTAAAGTTTAAGTACAAATGTTTCGTATTTCGTGGAGTGTGTCTGCAGCTGAAAGTCAGCATTAGTTAGCATGTATTTTGGTCAGTTAGGCAAAATTTCGTCATAACCAGGTACCTAAGTCAGAAGCATTTGAATTTGAAATATACAGGCTGGTAGGGACGTCGACGTGCAACCAGTTGCCATGGATTCAGTAGGTACGTGATTCTGAATCCTCCGCGTAGAAATTTTGGATCGGTTATTTAAAAAAAAATTGCCGTTCCATAAATTTAGACCGCGCAGGTATTGGAGTTGTCTATGATCGAGGGTATAGCATCATGTACTGAATTCTTTGATTCAGTTTGCATGTCGATGTCCCTGAAATGCTGTATATTAAAAAGATTTCGTGAATCAAGTGTCTTACCTTTAACATAAAGTGAATAACGTCTAACGTCGTTACTGTTAGAACGTTTGACGTTTCAACAGCTAAGTAACTACTCAGTAGTTAACGTTCCGTTTCTTGATTATTAGCTAATAGGCTAGATTGTAAAGGCTCCCGCAGACAGGTGCGACGCGATTCTGATCCGCTGTGAGTTTATTTATCTAGCAACTAACAACACTCGTGCAAATTGTATGAAACGTTACATGACAATTATTATTCTCATCATACAAAGTGCTTCTCATACAAACTCCGTTAAACGACGATAGCGCTTCATCACAATTACAAACTCTCGCATACATTATAATGAGAGCTAGTTAACTTACGTATCATATCACATGCGCCGGCGCAATTGTCTGTAATTACTTTAAACACACCGTTTATCACATTAAAATTACCACTTACACCCATCATTGAACAATCAACTTTATTTCGAATGTTGTAGAGTAGATAATTAATTGTGATAAGGACGTTCTGAATTAATGATTGAAGATTGATATTTAATATCAGATATTATCACATATGTGTAGTTGTCATTAGCAATCATAAAAACTGACAAGTGCATATAAAACCGGAATTAAGGAGGGTTCCGTATCATTTTTGATTTATTTCTTATGCGAGCTTCCTTGATATTTAATTGTCCAATATCATTCATGAAGTTGATTAACTAAAAGTTTATAACTAATTTTTCAATAGTCAGACTTTTATTATAAGAATAAATATGACAGTTTGACATTATTTCTACACGAAAGTTGTCAAACCGCTTCGAAAAATCGGTCCTAAAGCTTGATAAATTATATTTTTAGAATGTTTCTTATTATTGATACAAGGATTTTTCGATTTTAAACCATATTTTGTTAGTTTATTGGAGGGTTATAAATACTTAGTTATTTCTATGACTAACCATCAGACAGCTAAATTAACAGGGGTTCGTCACTATCCAGCGGAACCCTAAAATATTACTTACCAGTGATATAACAGAGAAAGCGCGCTTTCGCGTACCGTGTGACACATTATGTCATATTATTTATGTATATTTTGTGTGTTTAGTGAAATCTTTCTCAAAAATACAAGTCATTGATGCATTCAGTTAGTGTTATGCATGCTACCGGTTATTTTGAATAATGAATGTATAAGGTATAGATATGAGTCAGGGTCTAATGGTGTGGTGGTAGCTCGTGTGGCTTGGGGTTTACAGGTTCTAAGGTCGTGGGTTCGATTTTCACGTTGGAGAATGGCGTCGCATGTTTTGTCCGTTCTGAGTTCTGTTGATATTAATATTTATATTCATCTAGGGAGTGACTGTATACTCTTCTGCATCTATTGAATAATCAGGGGGAAGGTAGACCAATAGAATACAAGTGTGACTGCCAAATGTGAAATCCTGGGTTCGAATCTCAGTTCGAGGAGTCTATTTATGTTTCATCTCTGTCAAAATCGACATTACCTTCTGTAATGATGTGTTAAAGTGCACCGAGCGCTTACTTCTAGTCCCTCCTACCTTTGTCTTTTCCTTCCGGAGAATGCAATTCTGAAGAATATTTATATCTGAAGTTATTTACCCCAGCTCGGCGGATTCTGGCTCCAAGGGTGGCACCACACTGAGGAGGAGGAGGAAATTGCCCGTTGCCCACTGTGACTATGACGAGGGGTGAGTGTATCGCCATACGGGGCAGATTATCTGGCCCTGTCACTTAATGGGGCTAATTTATACCTTTTTTACCTACCATCTTGGGTTTCTCCTGTAGGTATGTACATCTTTTTATAGTGCGAGGATCGTAGTATGAAGAACAGTAAAAATTATGTTGCACGAGAGTCGAACTCAGGATTACGTAGATAGCTACTACTACGCCAGTGCAAAATAATCATCATCTGTCTGCCTTTTCCCAACTATGTTGGGGTCGGCTTCCAGTCTAACCATAACAAAAGCTGAATATCAGTATTTTACACGAAGCGACTGCCTATCTGACCTCCACAACCTAGTGACTGGGTATTACGATACCCCTTGGTAAGACAGTGCAAAATAATGCAGTGTAAAATAATGTATTTTAAAATAAATAGAAGAGTAAGCAAACGAATTCTCGATAAGTACCAGTACATAATGCTCATAGCTTTTCTCTCAAGCGAGTTTTTCCTGCAACCTATTAGTCAGTGCTATTTCTAATATAAATATCAATGTATTGTAGGTATGTACTAGTATTGAGCTTTCTCTAAAGAAATACCTATTATTATTATTAATTAATAATTCGGGTTACAAAGACTCATAGATAATAATTATACAAAATTCAATACAACACATCACACATACATCAAACAATACATTAACAATACAATACAAAATAATAACCACCGTATCTTCAACCCTTACAAATTTAATGGCCGACTGTAGATGACGCGCGCGGCAGGGGCTGCCGGCCTGCCGCGCACTTTGGTCACCAGAGACGCGCTCCGCATACGCATCGTTGTATAGAAGCAGTCGACGCTAGTTTCGGCAAACATGCCCGAGGCACTACAGTGTCGCGGCAGCCCCATCAGCTCTCTGAAGGCGTTGTTATATTGGACGCGGAGGGCTTCGTATGCTATTTGGGTGTGATTCACCCACAGGCTACACGAGTACAATAAGCTCTAAAAAGTGTTTGTTATACGTATACGTATCGCAATGTAGTCAGTAGATGGCTTTTGGCCCTTCTAGTCTGTGTCCTTCGGTACAATAAGCACTAACGGTAACCGCATTCGTCTTGAAGTGAAAATACCTAATAGGTTTGTCAACTGAAAAAATCTAATTAGTCCGTCAGTTAGATTATCAAAAAAAAAAAATTTGACACGTATTTTTTCTTTTGTTATGTAAACCAAAATTGACGAAGATACGACGCTTTTAAAATTCTCAATACGCCACACTTTGGTATAATTTTTAGTGCGTTCTGACGTCACGAGCCCCCACTCCCAAGTTTTGATGCGTTTTATCTTTGTCAATATTCATTGATTTACAAAAACAAAAAATACGTATCCATTATTTTCCAATACTCTAACTGACGGACTAAATAGATTTTCAATTTATTGATGGTGGAAACTAGCCTATTGTTGTTAATCTATTAGTTGCCACATTTACATTTTAGAGTCGCTAGTTTCGGTCGGTAGGAGGTCGTCGGCTCAGGCCGGTAGGACTACGAACTAAAACCAATTTGATAAAATATCATTTATGCTTTTTTTATATTACATATTTTAAAAGCCAAAAAATAATTACAATGCATCCAAACTAGGCCGAGAATAATGCAGCACTTTGTGAACGTCAAAATAAAATAAGAATGTCATATCGTTAATATCAACGTGAGACACACCCTGGTCCCTGGCTTATATTTTCAGACAGCATTATGCTATTCTCGTAGGTACCTATAGCTCACGCCGACAAGACAGAAGAATCACTTGCAAATGCATTGGATATAAATCTCACTAAATGTATTGTCAATTTTATTGCCTCTCTTAAACTTTCCACCATAAAAACCGTCGAACTATAAGAAAAGTATCCCAATTGAAACAGAACCTTACCATCCACATGCTTGAGTTGAATTTTCAATTAGACACACACGTGAAGAAAAGTAAAAGATGAATTTATAGTGCCATACGTCGTATTGTTCGAACAGAAACATGGAAAGTCAGTTTCCACTTTCCAAACTGGTTTGGAAATCATATAACCTATCGCAGTTAGATAAGCTGACACAAACGTCAATTTACTTGAAAACCTTTTGTTTAAGTCGTTCGTTACTTGAGTTTCGTAACATAAGGGTCTGAGAGACGAGCGCTGGGGTACCTTAAGTATCTCTTGTTTCTGAAATGACAGTTTACGGAGTTAATTCTATCGTAAAATAGTAGTTACGTAAGGTTTTTAACGATTCAGGGACCTATCAATTAGGGAAATTAAGCGGATAACTAACTGTAGCTGTTTTATGGTTCTCAGGTGATCTCTAATTACTATGTAGCTAAGGTAAGTACTAAATTCAGTAGTGTTTTTGTATTCATCAGTAATTCGACCCTTTGCGTTATCACAGAGCTAAAACTACTGCAAACAATTAATTGCTCTTATTTTTTCAGCACAAATTAAGTAAATTGTAGTTGACTCCATCCCTCTAAGAATATTTTCAGTTTTTGTGTACTCAATTTTGTTCCTTACGTACAGAGGACAGCACATCAAACTACCCCAATCTGTCAAATTTCTTTGATAGATTTTTAACTTTACTGCAAAGGAATAAGGTTCATATTCAATTGGGAAAATTTGACAGATTGGGGTAGCTTGATGTGCTGGCGTCTGTACAAGTACAGAACTACTTTGTTCTAGAAATGGAGCACTAACATACACATGATGCTGACAGGGACATCGTCGCATGAACTGTCACCATGTCAGCAACCAATTCAGCACAACATTCTAGACGAAGCGAAGAACTTTGTCGTCGGTTATTTAAAAAAAAACATTTGCTGTTTCATAGAAAAGTGAAATACCTACGCGGTCAAAATGTTTACAAAGCAATTTTTTTTGGGTTCAAAATCATGTACGTACTGAATCGTGTAATCGTGTATGTACTGAATTATATACGTAGTAAATCCATGGTAACTTGGTAACAGGTCGCGCTTCGAAGTGCCTGCCAGCCTGAATCTTTAGAATGGGAAGACCAAAAACAAACATTGGGGACATGGCCACGCTCTCTTTATGTCGGAAATGTAAAGTAGAGAATTATAATAATCATGGTGATCAGTTAAAGCTAACTACCAGATGAGTTGATGACAATGATAAGCAATCACAGGCAGAACCCACATTGGCCACATCAATTAACTAAAGCAGACCAACTGAAGAATAAAACCCCGTTACCAACAACGGAACCACAAAATCAAATTAAGATTCCTCACCTCTTATGAAACTAGCTCTTCAACAATAGTTTCCCATCCATTTCTCCGTTGTATAAGTTTTTGCTCATCTCAGAACTAACCATTGTTTGGTTCCAGTTTACGATCAGAAGTCGTGGGAATCCGAGTTATATATTGTATACTTGTGGTTAATGTTAGGGTTAAACTCGGTTTATGTGAAGTTTCGGAGAAAAGACTTCTGAGATGTTGGAGTATGTCATAACAGTAAGCTATGGGTATAGCTGAAGACAATGGAAGATGGTAAAGAGGTTTATGGGTTGGGTTGTAATGGTAGTGATGCAATGCTGCTGCCTATCCAATCAAGCTAGCCTAGAATATGTAGATGCATGGGCACTCAATCTCAGTAGGCTAGATGCCGTAATTAAAAACGTTCAAAATGCAGGCGTTATCTCATCTCAGCGAGAAGTCAAAAACTTGTTAAAAATGTGGATAAATTGGGGGTATTTTTGACAGATTGCGAACGTTCTGGGAAATGCCTTCTGTTCTCAATTTAAAATATCGTATCGTCATGTGGTTTCGAAGCGAGCCTCATATGTGTGTACAATACGAACGATGAGCACATAAGGAAAGACCAAAGAAACGATGGATGGTCCGTGTGAATGATGATATGGTTAAAAAGGGTGTGACTACCGAGGTGACGACTGATAGAGAAGTATGGAAGAAAAATACATGTTGCGCCGACCTCAAATAAATTGGGGTAAAGACAAGGGAATAATGATGATGATGAGCACGTAAGTACATAAGAACAACAAAAGCATTTGAAAAAGGGGAAGCACCTGGCTCTCTATTGGGGTCGTAGCTCCGTTGAAGAATGAACCATTAGGCTGCGTTCAGACGACACGCGCCCGCTAAGCGCACGCCACGCGCGTCAGCACCCGCGTCTAACTCGCTTTGTTTTTTTTAAAATGTAATTTGAGTCCTATGACTCATCAATAGATCTCAAATTGCGTTAATCGAAGTCCAACCGCACACGCCACGCGCCCGCCTGGCGCCAACCCGCGCTCACTCCGCACACGCGTTATACTCACCCCGTACGCCTCAGTACCTGTACGCATACGGACGCTTTGGATGCATACGGTGATTTTGCGCGTGCCGAGCGCGGGTGCAAGGCGGGCACAACGCGTGTGCGTGGTCGGTGCGTGTTGTCGGAACACGCCCTCATTGTACAAATAAGCTTATAAAAACATTTCCTCCTTACAGGCCAGTAGCCGGAGTACTGATGACATACTCCCGCGGATGCGCCGCAGTCCTCAGTCAGATGTCTGAGGAGGAGCGTAGCAGCACCAGCGACCCGGCCACTCCTCGCTCCACCGACTCCGCCAGTGACGGCTACCATTCAGACAGCGATGACTCGCAGCAGCATCCCGACAGGTATACCTTCACCTTTTCCCCTGTGACTTTCGGTTCCTGGATTAGTAATAAACTAAATAAAAATGTAACATAGTCAAACATGTCTTTTGTCAAGTGATTCAATGTCAATCAAGCTACTCACAATAGCTTGACACGTCTGTTATCTTGTGTTAATGAATCTTTCGGAAACCAGGTTGTACAGTCTTAAGCTGTACATAATTATGTCTTGCTGACGCGGTGGCTTGCATCACACGTGCGTCACAATAAATTAGCGAGTGCGATTACTGCTACGCGGTGACTAACATTAGAGAAAGGAATCGTCAACAGTTTTACTTGTAAACATTATTTATCTATACTAATATTATAAAGAGGAAAGATTTGTATGTATGTTTGTAAAGAATTAGCTCAAAAAGTACGGGACCGATTTTAAAAATTCTTTCACCATTTGAATGCTACATTATCACTGATTAATATAGGTTTTTTTAATTGCAAGAAAAAAAAATCCAACCGTGCGAAGCCGGGACAGGCCGCTAATAAGTTATAAACTCAACGGGAACTAAGTGATTTTTTCTCCACGCGTTTCAACCTGAACAACAACAACAACTCTGCAAATGTACGAACTGTACATTTTATGGTCCTTCGAGCCGGATGCGCTACACTTCTGTAGAATTAGGTCTTCATAGTCTACAGTTTGGTCTTTTTAACAGATTCATAAGGAGTTTCCATTAAAAACTTACAAATTATGTTCTAAAGAAAGAGACTGAGCAGAACAGTGATGGCCCGGTCCCGACTTAAATGTGTAGGTCGTGGGTTAGGCGCTTTACTTTATGTAAATAATTCATCACCACTGCTCTCAAAATAGTGAAGAAAAACATCGTGAGGAAACCGGCATGTCTTAGAAGCAAAAATTCGAAGACATGTGACATCTACCAACCCACATTGGGCCCACGTGGTACATTACAGCACTCCCTCTCAATGAGAGAAAGCCTCTGTCCCAGCACTGGGACCATTTTAGGCTGATTATGTTTTAAATGATAAAAGAGACTGATGCTAAAACAGTTTTGGAATTGACTGAATTTCTTTCTTTCTTTACATTTTATCTCTCTTCTTAACTATTCAGTGAAATCTGGCTGTGGATTCTAATGATTGATATATTTATTGATTTATGTATTAAACAATTTATTGTACGGTCAGCAACAAAAGTCTAATATTTTGCTCAATAACTGAGATGAAAAAAACTGAAGTGTTAATCGACTTTTGTTGCTGACTGTACACCACATAAAACAAAAAGACAAACATTATTATACGTCTTGAAACAATAATAGACGAACGATGACCTGCAGTGCGATTCTGTAACCAACTCACCGTGAAAACTTAGGTGAAGTGAGCGTGGAGTGAGCTGTTAGTGTCATCCTGATGCTAGGGATTGATACTCTTGACAGCTCACTCTAAGCTCACTTCACCTAACTTTTCACGGTGAGATTTTTACAGAATCGATCGGCTGTATTTTAATGAAGAATACATTTTGATAATTCTCTCTGCTATTTCCAGAAGTAAGCTGGTGTCCCAGTACGCGGCCGTGTGGTCCCGCGCCGCCGGCGAGTCCATACCGGCGCTGGCGGCGCTTGAGCAGCTGCGGCACACGCCACACCTCAAGTATAAGATCGTCTTCTCTGTCGTTGTTGTACGTATTACTGGTATCATTAGTATTACTTTCATCCATATTTTTTAATTCTGTCGGAGTAAGTACTTCCTGCTTATCCAGTGAGTCCATTTGCCAGGAACTGGTGGCACAGTTGGTAAGGCTTTTAATGCCAGTTGCCTTCAAACAGCAACTCAAGTCGCGAAGTCACCGGCTACTAGCTGTACCGTCAGCACGCATAGTATCACTCGCTCACTCGCCCCTCATCGGGACCCTCACTATGCTCAATGCTCTTCTGTCATCAACACCGGAGTGTGACTTGGAGATGGATAGATGTGTGTCGTGAATGTTTAAGATTTTTTGAGAAGATGGATGAAACTTAATAAATAATTAGATAAGTATAGATGTTTTTTTTTGTCACTTGATTACATTTTGTTTATTAAACAAAGTGTTATTGTGTGGTGTTTTGTTTGTTACTTTTGTAATTTTTTTGTTTAATTTTTTTAAAATTGTGTATTAGCTAGACTACTTAGGTATTTTTTTGTGTCACTTTTTAGTTTGTACGTTGCTCTGTACGCACGGCTACACATCAAGCTATACATAACCAGTATAAGCTGACTTCTGATTGCACGAAAAACCTATACAATGCGAGGTCAGCTAAAACTGGAAATGCATAGCTAAATGTGTAGCCGTGTGTACAACGTCCTTCGATTCAATTCTGTAATGTTGCGCGTGTACAATAATCTTATATAAATAAATAATTCACAAAAACCACTAACTTCTTATCTTCTTCTTCCACGAGAAGTTATATCGTGGTTGGTAGATTAAACAGTCAGGTATGTTGAAAGTGAAGGAACATGGGCTGGTGGTGCCTTTGCACATACCCTTTCGTATGTCTTTTAATAATCATCTTCGTAACCGAGACAGAACATGTCGAATCCTAATTAAATTATAATTGCAAAATGCTGATTATAATAGCGACACCAAGTGAAGTGGGTGAAGCATATAATTTCCATATTTATTAGTGAAACACGGATCCATACCGGACATCGGGAGCCTTGGTGACAGATATGTATATTGGGTAGTTTTGTAGGGTGATACTTAAGGGCCTATACTACCTCAAATGGCTTAGCATGATCCTCCGTTATGTCGAAAATACTGCAGCATTAATTTTGAAATAAATATATGGGAAAGTTGAGGATTAATGATAGGTCTTATGTTAGACGAAAATACGATTCTATAAAATTTTCTTGATAGAAAAAAGTTCCAAAGTTACCTCCAAACCGAACAATAAACCGCTGGTATTCAAAAAATACTTCAAATTAGATCATGAAACTTTGCATACTAACCGAACTAACTATAAAGCAGGTCTTATGGTTTTTATTTTTTTTTAATTACCATTATTTTCACCGTAAAAAGCAAATAACTAAACTATTGGCGCTGGCATGCCGCCTAGCACCGCACTCTGTCTCGCTCTCAATCAGTCCGCGAGCAGTATCGTGCGAGCGAGATAAAGAGTGTATTTTAGCTGAGGTAGTATAGGCTCTTAAAGACATGCCTTTTTAATCCTTTCCCTGCTCTGTACCCACTGATGGTTATGTACTATCATTGCGTTGCAATATTTTTGACATGATCAACCTATTCTGTCCCAATTCTGGGCTAATAGCCTTCTTCCAATCTTAACTTTTATATCAAATTATATTTCTATTCTATTTTTTTTTTCTACCACGTGTGTTGCAGCTATCGTTCCGCGCAGTCATCAGTCTCCGCGACCGTCGCCTGAACGAGATGAAGGCGCTGCTGGGTGTGGGGGAGTCTGATGGTAGCGGCAGTGACCCTAGCGTAACTCGACTCTTAGGAGCAGCCACTCGGGTGCTGCATACCACAGCACACAGCTTTCCACTGGGTGAAGCTGAGAGGACTGTTATCAACCAGGTAAGCCTGACAAAACTGAGTTAGGGTGGAAACGAATCGCTCAAAATAAATGTGACCTCATATATCAAAATATGACACAATGTCGTCGGTCCGCTTCTGATATTAAATCGAACTATGACAATAACTGGGAAAGGTTTTATTTTGTTAACCAGTGAGAGGTGAACTGAATTCCTGACGGGTGTATTCTGCAGATTGCTTAAGTACCAGTAAGTGTTTGATGAAAGTCGAATAAGCTGTTTCCAGAAGAAACTATTTTTGTAGATTTTTGAATATAGTGCTCAACTTCCTCACTTATTTACTGCCGTGAATCTCAACGTTTCCATTATCTTTGATTTAGTAAAATCTTATACCATAATTTGCCGAGACAATGCTTTAAATAAACTATCGCGCATCGCAAACATCAGATTTTTAAGTATTAACGTGTAGTTAGATGTTATTATACGTTACCACGAGTATGAGAAAATTCTAGCACTCTGAACGGTATCTCTAATCCACCTGGTACAGGTGGTGAGCACCCTGCGTGAGTACCCGTGCCTGTCGTCGTGCGCGCCGCTGCACGCGCTGGTGGCTGCCGCGTGCCGCGCCGCCTGGACCATTAGCCTGCACTCCCCGCCGCTCAGGATCGATACTGACTTCACACCAGGTGAGATCTTAAAACAACTGTCCTTTATAAGTTCCTTGTAATTAAAAAGTGGATAATGAGAAATAGTGGAAGCGTGCTGGGCCCATAACCTATAGTAAAACAACGTGATAGGTGTCAGAAAGAAAAGTGATGCTCTTTTATTATGTAACAAAGATTAACACATAAATAGATGGCAAGACAAGTACACATTCTAGATATTTACAACAGTTTTACTAATGAAGAATAGGAATCTATATCTTGTGGTTTGCAAGGTTCGCTCATAAAAGAGATCGATCTTTAAAAAGCAGTGTAAATAAATATGCTCTGTATTTATTAAGAGAATTTTTCAATAAATTCAGAAACAAACTATGACTGTAGCAGATAGATAATAGTAACACAATTTTTGAACTTGATATCAAAATATTTTGTAAGCTCTGAAATATATGTGTAAAGTGTATCTACTCCGAAATTGTAACAGATTTTATATTTCCTGCAAATTACATATTTACGTGTGTCTCCGGTATTATTTATTTATTTATTTATGGACTTTGGAAGACTTACAGCTAAATACAATAGTAATAAATAACAGTAAGATAATCTGACAGCCAATTACATGTCTTCACGTCTAGAGCTTGTCTGGTATAAAAGTACTGTGGAACAAAATATACACACTGCCAGATGTTGCCAAAGAAACAAAACAAAAATAAGTTAAAATAAAAATAAAATTTTGCACGTAGGTCATCAGAAAATATGTGAAAAATATATTACTATTATAAAAATAAGTATATCTAAACTTGAAAAACTCAAACAAATTCCGTTTCATTCCAGTGGTAATGAACCCAGAGAAGCACGTTCGTTTCTCGACGGAGAGCCGCGAAGCTCGCGACCGTCGCTCCGACCTCATCAAGTCCTTCGTCTGGCCCGCTCTGATGGACGGCAACCGCTGCGTCTTCCGTGCCGTGGTGCTCACCTGACGGACTTGGATCATCGATGTCTGAACTGCTATCTCAAAATAATTTATTACTCTTCTCTCGTATCTTGCTCACGCTGTGGTTTACATTAGCCATTAGGCTTAGTAAATGGGTGGGTTCACAGCGTAGCACAGCATTATAGTCACAGAAGATCTTTTAATGCCAGTGTATTCACGTCTACCGATCTTTATCAACGTCACCCACAAGTATATAAAACACCATAAAGGATCTCCTAGAAAACAAAATGCTGGTCACACAGATATTCAAAGATGTGATTTTTATTCAAATGCCCAAAGGCGTTGTATGATTGAATACCTAATAAGTAAGAAAAGCTTTGGTCCTTGTCTTATCTTTAATGCTTAGCGTCACCAAGGACCGCTATTTTTTAAAAATCTGTCGCTGCGATGTAGTGGAAGCGGGACATATATTGATGATTCACTACACATACATCAAAAATATCATGACGTTATTCTCTGTAGAGTCCGTGTTGATTGTTATTGGACCTATGAAGCGGGCATATCAAATGTATTAATATTTGTTAGTGACGCATACCAATATGTAGGAACACATAAAAGGCACGTCATGCTCTTTAGTATTAAAATAATTGATATATTGATAAATTATTCAGATTCTTTGTTTGTTATCAATAACGTCGTATGACGATTATCTATGCCATTCTTATTCGTCATAGCTATATTTATGGAACATACTTTTTTCTTGTACAAAATGTCTTCTTACTTTCTCAAAGTTAATATACCTACTTATAAAACTTAGATATAATAAATTATTATTATGTAACATTAACACTTAACAATAAATAATAATTTAAGCGAAAGTTATTTTGTTTTATTGTGACTAACGAGTAACGCAAACCACATGAATCATAGACGTATCAGCATCAGTATGATAAGCATGATAAGATACGAGATAGACCAGTATTTGATATAAACCGTTCACTAGTTTGAACTCTTCAGTAGTGTGTGAAATTCAGTGCAATCATGAGTTATTCTGGAAACCCTTACGGGCACTATGGACCTCCGCCTCCGGGCGGTTGGCCTCCTCCGTACCAACCGTCAGAACATCCAATGTACCCGCCTCCACCAGATTTCGGGTACCCTCCTTCACAGTACCCTCCTGCTCCGTACCCTCAACCGTACTTCGTCCCTGGTACCATGATGATCCCCGTAGCAGTACCACCGGCACAACCACCACCACCACCAGAAACCGGACCCAACTCCACGTATATCACCAACTACATCTACCATGGAGAGACTACAGTCACCGATAATAATAATCAAGTATCAGTAGTGGAATCTTCTGGAGAGTACGACTGGGTGCCCACAACCGCCATGATGGCAAGCTCTTTGACTGGGCGAGCAGTTGTTGGCGGACATGAAGGCTGGGATGGCAGTCCCCTCTGGGTGATCCGTGCATGGCATAACGGAGACCTGATGCCTGGCAAGTTGTCTGTGAGACACAACTCGGCATCGATCGTCTACCAATCGAAGGAGATATCAGTGCAGAACATCGAAGTATTATGTGCTAAGCCTGATGATCTGCGCTGGGTTCCAGCTTCAAACGGCAACGTCCCTCCCGGGGCGATTCCTGGTGGCAGAACGGCATCTGGAGAGACTTTGTACGTCGGCAGAGCGAGGTATCAGCTGTCGGTGACTCCGGGGAAGATCCATCCAAGTCACAACTCTTGCTATATCGGTTTTGCTGGTCAGGAAGTGGCTCACAAGATGTACGATGTGTTGTGCAGGATCAGCTGATTTGTGTGACGTGGACTGTGATTCCGAAAATGGTTGGCAAAATGTGATTTTAGACTATAGGGTTTAAGTGAAGAGGACTTGTCTATCTGGGGCTTTTTTTTATCAACGCGTCGCTTATCAGGCTGTGTCTTGATAATCCAGAATGACTAATTATAACCTATAGGGTGTTTGACTATAAATATCACATTGAAAAATATTAGTTTATTATAATCTAAATCATATCGAGCTCTCCTGTGTACCTTTATTGATTTTATATATTTTGAACCAATGTTCTTGAACATTGTTGATAGCTCAGTCATCATCCTATTCATTGTCAATTCAAAATCAAATCGTAGATCTTGAAGACTGATATAATATGTATGTCACGTAAGAGGAAAAACTATGTAAACAATATGATAATTATATAAAAGCATGTATTAAAAATAAATGAGATATATTTCATATAATATCGTTGTTTTCTTTGTGTTCTATCGCTGAAGTAGGTGGTCGATATCTTATCGGTTGGCGTTAAACGATTAGGTAGGTACCTGACTCGAATAACAACGATAAAGCATTATCACCTAAATGCCAATTCACAGGTTAGTGTGTTCAATTTCTCTAAACTAATATTCTTAAGAGAAGATGAATTTGTTGTATGTTTTTGTAATGGAAAAAACTTAAAAAATACTTAATCGATTCTAAATTTCTTTCACCTATAGAAAGCTAAATTATCAGCGGTAACATGGGCTGCTATTTTTTTAAAGTATAATATGTATGGTATCTTACGACTTCCACGCGAATGAAGTCGCGGGCAGAAGCTATTTTGCTGAATTTAGATCATCATCACCTGATTTTCAATTTCGTGTAACTTTGCTCGTGGAAGTTTAATCTGGAGAATGTAAAGAGGTGTGCATCCTAGATACCTTACAGTTTACTTAAGTACAGTCACGAGCACTAATATGTCAACACTTGGCAACTTTCAATTGCGATTTTTTCTTGAAATAACGAATGCAACGTTGAAATACGCCACTTTACACAAACCTATGTGTTCAAAAATAATAAGTTCGCAATACCATAAAATTTCATTAAAAAATAAAGGAGAAAATCGCCTTTGAATAAAGCCAAGTGTATACATACTTATGCTCGTGACTGTACAGGCAAGACTTTTCTTCTGCTACCTAAATCAACACGGTGTTCGCTCTCGATATGGAAGAGGAGCAGGGTGATTCGACGCGTAATGATTGACCACACAGTATTACACAATAAACAAGTCCGAGAAATTGCTCACCCGATACCAATTGATGAGATAGGTTCAGATATGGGATAGGTGGGGCCCCTTCGGTTATCGATTTTATTTTAGCCCTACCTGTTAAAAGGTCAATCCTATTTGAAACAAGAATCAGGTACGATTTAGTACTTTAAGAAAAAATTAACCAGATAATGAGTTAGTAGCTGATCTGCAGTGGGTTATAATGGAAGGCTCTTAAACGATTGCGTACCCATCCAACACTCAGTGCAGTGCTTGTGATCAGATCAGAGTGTCCTAAGTGCCCGTCCACCTGCACCTTGGATCACCTAAAGAATGCTACTGATGCCGCTCCACCTACTAGGCTCAAACTAAATCCTACTAATATCCTACTTCCTACTTAATAATAATATAATAATCCTACTAATATTATAAATGCGAAAGTTTGTGAGGATGGATGGATGTTTGTTACTCTTTCACGCAAAAACTACTGAACGGATTTTGATGAAACTTTACAGTAATATAGTTTATACATCAGAATAACACATGGGATACTTTTTATCCCTATATTCCCACGGGATCAAAACTTACGCGGGTGAAACCGCGGGGCGCAGCTAGTATTATATAAAAAAAACAACGAGGAAGAGTAGGTACAGTCAACAGCAAAAGTAGATGATGAAAATCAGAAATTCAATACTAATGAACGGAGTTCGCGTCAGAACTGTGTGGCGTCGAAGTTATTCAAAAGTAAGTATGCGATTGTAAATTATACCAAACATTTCGACGCCACACAGAACAGTTCTGACGCGAACTCCGTTCATTAGTAATTTCTGATTTTCATCATAGATACTTTTGCTGTTGACGAGAAGGGAGAAGGACTGATTATCTAATTATTTATGTGTGCCGGATGTATTTAAGTATTGATTTTTGCATACAAATTTGATGGTTTCTGCTACATTTTTATATAGGCTAATTGTCAACCATCCAAAATAAAATCGACGCCGTTTGAAACAATTAAACATAATGACATCACCTCGCCAATTGACTCTCATTCTTCACCACAACATTGTATATATACTACAATACGCAATTATCAACCTAAAGTATTAGTATTAAGAGCTACTGGATCTGCTGAAGACATGGTATTTCATCAGCAGGTATACAAAGTTGAAGTAAGACTTGGGACAGGCGACCGTGGACTTTAAGTAGTTGTGTTAAGATATAACGAAGATGAAAGAATGTTGGTATATGAGCAGGTATACATGTGGTGCCTAATGACTCTATTAACCTCTTCAAGTATGTGTGTGAGAGTTTGTGTGAGGTGCCATTGAGAGCTGGTAGACAGCTGTTATTTAGACCTGCATTAGTAAGCCGGTCTTATTAAAGATACGTTTGGTAAGAGTCAATTTTAAGAAATTGGTAATGCTTATTTCATAAAAAAACACGAATCCTGTTAATTATAAAGAGAAAACGAATATGGTGAATGACTTGTGAGCTGCTCTTAAAATTCTCACTCTCTTAACTGTGTTGAGGTTACTTGGGCCCATAATCCAACATGAAATGTTACTTGGCTATACTAATAATATCTGTTGTATCTGAAATAAACGCGTAAATTAATTAATCAGTATTTATTTAATGCAGAACAACACATGACATAGTAATGTAATATAGAGAGACGGAGAAAAAGATAAAGAGTGAGTAAGTAGTAGGTTTCAGTGCTATTCTGTAAAAATCTCACGGTGATAACTTAGGTGAAGTGAGCGTGAAGTGAGCTGTCATTCCACCTGATGTTAGGGATCGCCCCTATTGATAGCTCACTTCACGCTCACTTCACCCAAGTTATCACGGTGAGATCTCACATTATCTTTCAGTGGGGAAAAGGTAATTGCTACAGACGCCAGAATATCAAGCTACAAGAATCTGTCAAATTTCTTTAATAGATTTTCAACTATAGCTCTAAATCATAATGTTCAAAGTTGATTCGGAAAATTTGACAGTTGCTGGCGTCTGTACATAATATATTTTTATAATAAAGTCCTTCATGTTATACGTCACATAATACACACATCAAAAGTGTCTAGGGATCAAGCATTTTTATGCGGATTTCTTGAGATTGAGATGTGGCTTTGTAATAAATTTATGATTTTATAAATTTATATGGATCCTTTTTGGTGCATTTCATAATTTGAATCAGGAACTGTGAATCAAATTCGAGTAAAAGATGAAAATCAGCTGTCAATATTTTCCCTATAAAAACATACAACGCATTGAAGACATTATTAGTGCTACTGTTTCCCTACTACTGATTAAAACCAACGTTATTATGGAGCGGCGACGTCATTTAAGCAGGGAAGAAATGCTCAGAGCCGTGGGAATGATAGAAGCTGGTTCCCGGCAACGTACTGTGGCTTTAGCTCTGAATACAAGTCAGAGTGTTATCAGTCGACTTTGGACACGTTACCGAAGCACTGGTACCGTGGCTGAGCGCCATGGAAGACGGTATCGCTGCACCACACGGAGACAAGACCGATACATTCATATCTTAACTCGAAGAGCTCCAACAATAACCGCCATGATGTTAGCCGTGAGGCTTCATCACTCTTCAGGGAACTTAATTAGCGACCAAACAGTCAGAAACCGCTTGCATGAAGTGAACCTTCATTCCCGAAGACCGCTACGGGTACCACCTATAGCAATGCACAATCGTAGGATTCGATATCAATGGGCTCTTGAACACAGAAATTGGGCAGAAGAACAATGGCGTTTCGTGTGCTTTTCTGATGAGTCTCGTTTTGGTATGAGACCGGATACAAGACGTATACGACACTGGAGAACCCCTGGACGCCAACAGCGATTAAAATCCTGCCAGGAAGTCCATCCTTATAGTGGTGGAACAATCATGGTATGGGCGGGTATTTGGATCGGCGGAAGAACTGAGTTGATTTGGATCAGAGGCAACCTCAACGCTCAAATTTATGCTGAGACGATTGTATCAGACGTCATCGTTCCTCTACAAGTGCAAATCGGTCCCTTATTTCAGTTAATGCATGATAATGCACGACCGCACACCGCAAGAGTTGTAAGACAGACTCTCGCCGCAGCTAACATCAATGTCCTGCCCTGGCCTGCTCAGTCGCCAGACTTGAACCCGATTGAGCATGCATGGGATATGCTACAGAGAAAAGCTCTGCCGAATATGGAGGGTATCCAGTCGCAAGAAGACCTTTTTTTGTTGTTGCAACGAACATGGGCGGCCATTCCACAGCGTGATTTGGATGAACTCATTTTGAGTATGCCAAACCGATGTTCTTGTGTTGTTAGTGTTCGCGGTAGAAACACGGATTATTAATTGTTTAAGTTACCCAATAAAATTTTAGAGAAAACTGTTATTTCAGTCTTTTTTTCGAACTTTTGTGTTAGTGGTTCAAATGTCAAAAATCCCTTTATTATGAAAATGGCAAATTTCTTTATTAATGCAAAGGTGACTTGGTTTATCGTTACTGTGACAAACGAAAACACTTTATTTGATGAATCCTTAAAGAAAATTTTAATTAATATCAATCAGGAGAAAAGTTATTGCAAAAATATATGTTGATCCCTAGACACTTTTGATGTGTGTAGTTTTGTAAATATTGCGAATATGTTCGTTTCCATTCATTCAATCTATTACTAAGACCCCACCTTGTAGCTGATATTCAAATGTGTCATATTCCTGCAATACATATATATCGCAAGCAAAGTATATCCTCTGTCCTCAGGAATGTTCCAATTCATTCATAAAATATCATTCAGAACAATTATATCTAATCTACCTATACCGGTCCATTACTTATTCATCAGTGATAACTAGCACATTAATATTAGAACAAAGAGCTCTTATGAAACAGAATATTTGAAATTACGACGGAAATTTATATCACAATGAAATCACGGAAATAAGACGTTGGAAAACTTTGGAAGCTGGAAGTTATTTGTAGAATGAATTTTGATACAAAATTGTTGTTGCTGCAATTTCATATTAAGTTGGATCACACTACAACGCGCCACGCTACGGTGCGCGGGAAACAGAGCTAAATTGGAAACATGATAAAGGACCGTATTTGGCCTTAGTGGCGTACAAATATTTAAATTTCAGTATTTCAACTTTACCAATAAAAAAAAATAATTAGAAAAAGTAATCTCAAAGTAAGAGATCGCAGAAAGCGATAAGGCCGCCCATTGTATGTTTTGTAGTAATAATTGTTTTTTTTTTGTTATGTATTTTCTGGTGTACTAAAGTATATATAAATATAAATAAATAATTGTGTTTTTGAATCTTAGTTTTATATAAATTACTAGCTTCTGTCCGCGACTTCGTCCGCGTAAATTTTTTTTGTTTCCCCGACCCACCCCGTCGCAACGTGTCGCCGGCCTGCGCTATTACTTCGTTTTCGCTTGACGAAAACTTCAGACTTTTTTTCTTTTTGCTCAACTCCTAAGGGTTCTAGCGTCAAGTTTAATAGAATATAGCCTTCCTTAAGAACTGGGCAATCAAACGCAAAAACATTTTTATATATGCGACCAATACTTCCAGAGATTTAGAGCTTTCAAACCGTGTTTCAAACAAACAAACTCTTCAGCTTTATTATTCGTATTATTTTAAAACTATGATATCCTAAGATATACATTGAAATCAAATGATGTCAGAGGCAATTTTGTTCAAAATTAAATACATGTGATGAATAACGTATTTATTTGGATAAGGATTAATACCATGTTTATAAAAACACCTTCGCAAATAATGCATTATTTTAGAACAAATTTGGTTAGCATAAAAGAGGTTATAGTGAGCTAACCTTAAAAGATAGACATATGCTGTCGCGGACTTTTTTTTAAAACTTTTAAAGGGGACCAATTCTGTCATAGATGATTTTTGCGAAACTTTAACCGTTTACGCAGCGCACGCAGCGGAAGCTCTCAATAGGAAAAAAATCCCCCGATTTTGAAACATTCTTCATTGGTGGTCCGCTCCTATTGGATTTAGCGTGATGATATATAGCCTATAGCCTTCCTCGATGAATGGGCTATCTAACACTGAAAGAGTTTTTCAAATCGGACCAGTAGTTCCTGAGATTAGCGCGTTCAAACAAACAAACAAACAAACAAACAAACTCTTCAGCTTTATAATATTAGTATAGATTACTAAAACAAAACCAAAGAGGTTATAATAATTACGATTTAATATTTTTATAAAATATTCAATGACCATTTACACCACATACCTGACTACTGTAACGAAGGATTCATTAAATTCATACCTACACGTTTTATGAATTACTAGTTGCGCCTTGCGGTTTCACCCGAAGTCTCGATCCCGTGGGAATATCGATATAAAAATTATCCTATGTCCTAATCCAAGTCATGGTCTACTTATGTGCCAAATTTTATCCAAATCCGTTCAGCCGTTTTAGCGTGAAAGTGTCACAAACAAACTTACAAAAAATTAAATCTTTTCTTTTTATATTATACTATCGACCCGCCCCGGCTTCGCACAGGTGCAATGCTGATACTAAATACACTACATTATACATATAAACCTACCTCTTCAATCACTCTATCTATTAAAATAAACCGCATCTAAATCCGTTGCGTAGTTTTAAAGATTTAAGCATACATAGGGACAGAGAAAGCGACTTTGTTTTATACTATGTAGTGATTAGTTTAGAAATAATAGTTTAGATAAAAACCTGCCCAGAATCAAACTCCATCTTCCCGCGACACATCACACCTCCACCATAGCTGATGACCAATCAAGCTAATTGTTTCCAATCCACTGTCTCACTCTCGACTCTGTCGCATGAGGCTCAGCAGAGAGGTCGGTTGAGTCCACTTTGATTGTGATAGAGATACATTTATTTATGTTACTGTGGGTGTGAGTGAGAAGGCAATAGTGAAGTGGAGTTTATTAAAACATTGGTGGATATTGTGTTGTGGTTTTAAAAGTGTGTTTTGTGTTTGTTAGTAAGTACTAAGTACCTTATATGTTAAGTCAGGGAAATCAATGGTTAACCAACTGAAATTGTCCGTGTATTCAAATCATAACTGTCATTTCTCAAAGGGTGTATGATATGGTTATAACGAGGGAAATTGAGGAAAAGAATTTGTTTATGCGCCCCACAGTTTCAGCCGCATAAGTTTCGATCCCGTGGGAATATCGGGATAAAAAGTATCTTATGTATTAATCCTGGTTATAAACTATCTGTGTGCCAAATTGCATACAAATCCGTTCAGGAGTTTTTGCGTGAAAGAGTAATAAGCATTCATCCATCCATTCATCCTCACAAACGTTAAACGAAGTAAGATCAGTGTTATTTTATGTAAATTGAAATGCAACATTCATAGTAGAAACACGTGTAATAGTTATTCGTTCTGAATCATTTGCATCGATTGTTTTACCTATTAATTTACTCAAAATCAAAATATTTTACTTCACATAAACCTACATGGACACTACAAAATATCGAGACATGATGATGATTCGATTTAAAATAACTAAAACTAAACTAAACTAAATGTATCAATATAAAACTTATATATACTTGATGTAATATGGATATTCCATATTACATCAAGTATTATAATATCTAACACGTCAGTTCATTTATTCAATATTATCTGATATATGTGTCATCCTTCTAGAAAATTATGGCGCGAACAGAAGAATGGGCTGTTCATCTGTTATGGTTTGTGGGCTTGCTATAATTATCCACCTGTAGGTACTTCATTTAGTATTGATGCCTTTACTAATAAACAAGATTTATGTAGTTTTAACACAATAAATTAATTTATTTTCTCATACAAACGTACAGTCAACAAAAGAGGTAAGTATGCAGGATCGTCGGATATAGTAGAATTTTAGTAAGAAATTGATGGATGTTCTCGAATAAAATTTAATTTTATTAATAGAAAACAAACAGCTCATTTATCAAATTAAATTTCATTCGACAACATCCATCGGTTTTTTCCTAAATTTCAACTATATCCGACGATCCTGCATACTTATCTCTTTTTTTGATTGTACACAAGTAAACCCTGTAACAATCAGCTAAGCAAAAATGCTCGATACCCATGACGCTGGCCGAGTTTTGCTAGCTCTTTTAATTTGACCTTGTATACATAAATCAGACAAAATCAAACCAAAAAATAAGCAAGCGTAACATAAAACAAGATAAGTTTGTGGCGGGCTAAGGTACTCGTATAGACCACGTTAGTTCGCATTTGTCATGAAGCGACTCTGCAGTAATCCATACACGCCGTAAATAGTATGGGGTATGGTCCGTATATCGATCTTCTTTTTCTATCCATACTTAATATTTTGTATAGGAGGGGTCCGTGGCTAAATAATAACAGCCGCACAGGTCGATCGATCAGGTTAAGCAACGCTTGCCGCGGTTGGTCTGTGGATAGGTGACCATCTTTACATACCGAGATCCTTCCGTGCCTCGGAGAGCATGATAAGCCGTTGGTCCCGGCTGTCATTCGTGGAGCTTTGACAGTCGTTACGGGTAGTCAGAAGCCCGAAAGTCTGGCAACCAGTCTTACCAAGGGGTATCGTATTACCCAGAACCTGGGTTGTGGACGTCAGATAGGCAGTCACTCCATGTAAAACACTGGTATTCAGCTGTGTCCGGTTAGACTGGAAGCCGACCCCAACATAGTTTGGAAAAGGCTAGGCAGATGATGTCTTAATATTTTGTGTAGGTACATCTTATTATAGATTTAAGGGATTGGATATAAATATAGTCTGTCTGTTAGGTACTTAACATGCCTCAACGGCTGAACGGAATTGAATGAAAGGCATACGAATAGGCCAAAGTAGAAGGTTCAAAGTTGATAGGGAAAATTTGACAGTTTCGGGTAGTTTGATGTGCTGGCGTCTGTACATTTATATATTTTCATTTTCATCAATAGACTCGATGTTCTTTTTTTAATAAAAGGGTTAACAAAAATGTCTAAAGCAGTTAAAGGAATATCTCTACATGAAGCTATTCTATTGGCAGATAATGGACAAGCATGAGAAGAAGTATAAGAGACTGGAAGAGCTAGACGAGGAGGGAGTGGTGTCTCTTCTAGAACGATGGGACTTGGACGAGTTTGTTGAGTTCGCCAGGGGGAGGCGGCTGGATGGGAGGAAGCTCTTTGTAAGTATGAATATTCTATATCATTTTAGTAGTAAAAGAAAGAAGAAAGAAAAATAGGTTTATTGGTCACAGAAACACGTGCAAACAAAAAGATAATTAATTCTAATGATAGCATATAATAAAAAGAAAAAAATATCTTTATACTTACATGAGAAAAAAAAAATTCTTAGTACACATCTAGTACTACACTGCATCCTTTTTGTTATCAATTTTAATAAAAATTGCTTATTGTTATTTGTGTCCTAAATATAAGAAAGAAAGAAAAACCTAACACCTCTACTACATTATGGAATGCAAATAAATACATATATGAATATGAATCTTATTAAAAGTTAAAAAACTAAACAGTAAAAATTAAAAAAAAAACTATTATTCTCTGGCTAAAAAAAATCTATTCGGCCTCGTTACATGATACCCAGTCACATTAACTACACACATTTCATATTGCTGAATGGATCTGTAATTGACCTCGATCACGCCCAATGGAAAGTGATGGATGAGGTCTTTGATGGGACGAGCGTGCCCAGCCATGCTATTCTCTAAGGATATAGCCTTGCGGGCAGCGCTGACGCAGCGCTGTCGCGGTAGGTTTGACAGTTGCGACAGCGCTGTCCGCAAGGCTGTATCCTTAGAGAATAGCTCCCCAGGAGATGCCTGTTCACTCTTGCTTTGAAGGCAGACGGGTGTTAAATGTGGAACACACACGCTGGTATAGAGTTCCACACCTTGGCTGTGCGCATAATAAACGTGGAGTACGTCTGGCGGTCATCATCATCCATCATCTGCCTAGCATTTTCCCAAATATGTTGGGATCGGCTTCCAGTCTAACCGGGTGCAGCTGAATACCAGTATTTTATATGGAACGATTGCCTATCTGACCTTCACTACCCAGTTATACTGGGTAATTACGATACCCCTTGGTAAGACTGGTTGTCAGAGTTTCGGGCTTCTGACTACCCGTAACGACTGTCAAAGATCCACTAATGACAGCCGGGACGGGCTTAACGTGCTTTCCGAGGCACTGAGGGGTCTCGGTATGTAAAGATGGTCACCCATCCACAGACCAACCGCGGCAAGCGTAGCTTAACCCGATCGATCGACCTGTGTGGCTGTTATTATTTAGCCACGGGCCCCTCAACCCCGCAGTACGTCTGGCGATCTGATAGTAAAAGGGCGATAGTGGGATTCGCACCCTAATTGCGTAACACACTATCAATCGGAATCGGAATAATTTTGAAGCAAATTGCTAATCCATTGCTTTATAAGTTCGAAAATTTGTTTGCTCAACACGTAAATAACGCAATGAATGTTGTTGAACTGTCAAAATGAAACCGATTCCGATTGATAATGTGTTACGCAACTGGCCCGCAGATCGCAGAGCTCCTGCGCACACTCTCCGAAGTGTATCACTTCATCATATACCCTGTAAATTAAGAGGTCTGGCTCTTGTGATACAGGTCCTCCTAGTACAAGAGCCAGGGCTACACTGATCCGGGGCAGCGGGATTGTCCGAAAGGGTTACCGCTACCCCGGAACACAAAGGGCTAAGGAAGGAACACGGGTGGGTTTTAGTCAGTAAGAGTCTGACACTCCCTTCTGCTCCACCCAGAGCGGGAGGGGTCATTTGATGATTTCCCAACCTCAAAAAAAAAAAAAATAGGGCTACACCGATGTTTGTGTCTTGAAGTGAAAATAAATACCTACATATGTATATTATGGTGATATTTCTCTAAGTAACCCATAAATATCGGTAACGACGGTGCTGTCACAGTCCATCCTATTTCTTCCCAATTGGTCATCATTCATTAATTTATTGCAATTTGTTTTAAAAATATCAATATTCAACGTTGTAAATCACTTCATCACTTTCGGCTCACCGAATATTATGTCACATTGTACTGTTACTTTTTGATGAATTAACGTTTTACTATAATTAAGTAAGTAGGTATAATCAGGAATATAAGAGGGATTTTATGTTTATGTAGGTATGTTTTATTTCCGTTGTGTGCCGTTAGGTCCATAATGGAAAATTTGGTTCGATTCAGATAATATCTAATAGGAAATGTCGTTAACGTTGTAAAAATGCTAAAGGTGCTCCCTCACCAGGAGCATTCGCGTGTAATGTAACATTACATATACGAGTTTGAACATTACATTACAATACTACCTCCCTGACTGACGAGTATTCGCGTGTAATGTAACATTACAGATACCTACGTCTTTGAACATTACATTACAATACTACCTCGCTGACTGACGAGCATTCACGTGTAATGTAACATTACAGATTTGAGTTTGCGAGCATTCACGTGTGATTTAATCAATTCCACATTGTCAGATGAAACGGTCGTTGTGCTGAGTGGGGCGGGGAGCGGTCCGCGGTCCGCCAGACACATTTAATTACAATTGGAGCGCATTGATGTTACAAGTTGTATCATTATCATTGTATCATTACAAGGTGCACGCTGTAATGCTTGATTTTTCCCCCTCATATCTGTGAGGGAGAAAAATCTGTAACGTTACATTACACGCGAATGCTCCTGGTGAGGGGGGAGCACCTTAATGTGAACGATATAAAAACACGAATGCAAATGTGTGGACGACCGGTCATGGCACTTGTCATAAAAGTTAATTATCAAATGGACAGTAATTAACCTTATCAATTTAGGTAGACTGATTAAATTAATAAAGACTAGGCTTTGAACCTTTATCCGAATAATTTTACTAGCATATAACCGATCAGCATTACCTTGTACCTTTACTATGCTCAGCATAATAAATCTATAAAATCTATACTACATGCTACGAATAAATAAAATTCCACAGCTTATTACTAAGTGCATATGACAGTGCAATAAACAATTTGTCTGTTTGTGTGTTCCTGCTAATCATCGAAACGGCTGGACCAATTTTAAGGGAACATTTCACTGGCAGATAACGGATGTTTTATGGAATAACTTAGTCTACTTTTACTTAAGAAACAACATTAGGGTTCCGCGCAAAAAAAAAAAAAAAAACCCATGAAATTTCCGACATCCACGCGGGTGAAGCCACGGGCAGGACCTAGTTCTTAAATAAATTACTGACGACCTTACTCACTTATTCTACTTCTGTAAAACGCACAGTTTCAGTAATTTTCTATTAAAATATAATTATACGTACCCATTTCCAGGACGTCAGCGAAGGAATTGTTAAGTTATGGCGACCGAAAGCAAACGCAAAGAAATTCATGATATTCATCGAAGATATGAAACTGAATCCCAACAAATATTTAGAAAACAAAGACAATACCGTAACAATGGAAAAAAATTACTCCAGAGAAAAAACAACAACAATCGACATTCAAGCAAAAAGTACGATTTCCGACCAAAATGATATTGAGTGCCAGTATCAAACAGTAACTCACAGGAGAAAGGAAGAACATGTACAGGCGACCACACACTCAATGAGCACAGTCGAAGAATTGATTAGAAGAATTGTACCAGCAAAGAGTTTCCTATACAGAAACCAACAAAAAGCCGAAAGAACCCCATCGTACTTGCCTATGGATGCTGGTTCTCCAAAGAAAAAGAAACTATTCAGACTAAGCTCATACGAATACCCATTCTTCGACTTAAGGGCGAGATTCTCAAGACAAGAAAGTTCGAACGATAGAGGATATTACGCCATGAAAAGAAACAGCAGATACTACATAGCTAGGACCTATAAGAAACCTGAATCTAGACCCAAATATAAAACACTATCTACTCCTGAAGAGTTGAGTGAAAAATATCCTGAAGACCATTTTTACGAAGACTTATGTTACAATGAGGTAGAAAAAGAAATAGAAAAGCCTGTGGAATCAAGAGTACCTAATGTCAAACCTTGTATAGTGAAGATTCAAGAACTGTTCCAGTCCTTCAGAGTGCCTTTCTTCAAGAAACATGAGATGTTAGAGGAAAGGAAGATAGAGACTGTGGAGAGTGAGAAATCTTCAAATATTTATGAGAACAGTGACAGTATCGCTAATATGTATGACTCGGTACATGTTAATAGGCAATCTGTTGATTGCAGCGAAGTGAAAGATCAAGTAAGTTCAAAAAGATTATTTTTAATAGGAGTGAGTAAGAGTTGCATACTTCAGCTACCTAAGTATGCATACATTAACTACTTGTAAGTAGCAAGTTATTATTCAAATGATATAAATACCCACAAAGAAACATTTATTTTTTCAATCCTTTAATATCGTATTGTAATTGAGAAAAAAAGGTTTCATTCTTTTCTTTCTTATGACACTTTTCTAAGAGTATTTGACTGTTTTTTTAATTTTTTTTCTGATTCATATTTTACTGTCACGTAATAATTAACAATAATATTTTCCCCATTGCAGACAAAATTACCAGTGGAGGAGTATCTCGAGCCAGTGCAGCTGAACAAGGACTATTGTGACGTCAACTACAGAAGAGAGAAGGACGAGTCACTTCTAGGATACATACTCAGCATCTTCGAGAATCGATTCGGGATTCGAAGAGGTAAGTTTTTCAACATTATGGATACTTTTTACTGTACGGAGAAAGATTGTTTATTGAATTTTTACGAATGCAAGCAACTGCTCTACCACCACCTTAAAGAAAATCCTAACTTCAGCTCTTTTAAAATTATCATACGACGCCACCGAAGCTTTGATATAGCACCTATATACACATACACACCCCTTTCACACACACGCATACAAACACGCACACGCACACCCTAACACACCCACAATCACCATAGTACAAGCCTTAGGTTAAACCAATACTATTTTATTTTGTGATCTGAATCGCACAAATGTTTTATTTTATTTGAACTGTTTGTTATCTTTTTGTAACTATCCAATGTTTTATTTTATCTAAACTCTTATCTTTTTGTAACTATCTAACATCCTCAAACTGTAAGTATTCATTAACATTGTAAAATGGCACTCCAGAGCCACAAGATACAAGCCATGCTTAGTTTGTGGCTCACCGAATCCGTCACATTGTATTTTACTTTTTGATGAATAAACTTATTATTATTATTATTAATTATAAGAATTTTAAACACATCCATATAACTGGACTGCTTATAAACAAGCATATATGACGAAATCTTCTGCATAGCACTTACTGACCGGAGTAAGTAACAATAAATTCATACAGCTATTTTATCGATTGACCTTGTACAGCGATGCAGCTGTTTATTTGTCACATGCGCAACCAAAATTGGGCCACTGAAGGGCCCAATTGAAAATGAAGTTGCGAAAGCGCCTTGCACCGTGCATTAGTGACATTGTTTCGTCTATATTAAAGTCTATGTCTGGAGCAATGTGCACAGAACTCCTTAAATTTGTAACAGTACGAGTATCTCTCTTAGTAGGTAGACGATTAATATTAATGACAATACTGTTAGCTTATATTTTCTCATCACTTTTTATTCTTTTATTTCCTGAACAACATGTGTCGTGTGGGTGACATGTGTGTAGGGATGGGACGCAGTGGTGATGGATCGATAAAAACAATGAATAAGTATATTTTAGGTACAACTTTGGGTACTTATTAGAATTGATTCTTTATCTTAATATATATAAATTACGTGTCACGGTGTTTGTCCGCAATGGACTCCTAAACTACTGAACCGATTTCAATAAAATTTTGCACACTGTGTGCAGTTTCATCCAACTTGAAAGATAGGATTAGTTTATATCTCAATTTATGATCGCAATTTTATTTGCGAACATTGCCAGGACAAGGTTTGTATGAAAGAAAAATTCGGAAATTTGAAAAAAATAAATGCACCCTTGCGAAGCTTGGGCGGGCCGCTAGTCAAATATAAAATACACATACAATAACACTCCATGCAAAAATCTGAGGGGCAATTCTCGTAATTCAAAGAAATTTCACAGTATCAATCTAAAAAAAACTCTTTTTTTCTCTATATTCTTGACATTGACTGTCGCTGAGATGAAATTGCGACTAGATTTTGAACGTTTTTCTTCAATTAGGCTTCTGATTGCTATACTTCGTCTATTTTCCATCGATATGAGTTATCGATACTATTGAGTTTTTAATCATTCACATGAACAGAGACAGATAAAATCAAGCAACAAAAATTGCCTGTAAATAAAAGTTATATCGACAACATTATGTTACTGAAACGATAACGACCTTATGCATTCTACCCATAGTGTTACTTCAATAGTGTACTTTCGATACATAATATTCACTTGAAGGGTGTCTGTTTGTTGGCAATATATATTTTTAATTTCATGCAACATATCCAGCATAGCCTTAGTCCCGCTAAAACTTAATATTGTGATCTTTAAAACCTTCATCCATGTCTTTTGGGTCTCACATAAAGTTATTGACTATCAAAATTACTGTAACTGTGACCACCTCAAACTTCAAAAGCAAACCACAAGATGCGATCAGGCTGTGGCAGAAGGAACTAAATAACAAAATGAACAGGCAGATGTTCCTAACCCAAGCACCGCCGCGGTTACAAGCTAGTCTGTATAAAAAACAATAAAAAAGCAATGGTGGCGTGGAACAATTATTTGTTTACTCCTTATTAGTACTGCGCGGGTGACACCCGACCCCCTGACGTGTGTGATTACTTTCCGTTGGTTACATTTGAAACTAAAGTTAATTAAAGTGTATTTTCCAATAAAAGTAACTTTGATGGAGTTTGTGAAATGTGTTTAAGTGAAAAAATGATATTTTATAAAGGACTTATTCAGTTTCTAGAATAGATTTATTCTGGAACTGAGAAGTGAAAGTATTACAGAGTCAGCAAAGTTGGTAGCTGGGCTACACGTTTGCAGTAGGTTCGGTTCCCTAGCCGAACAAAGCACGCCTGTTAGAAAATTATTTCAAGACAAATTAACCTATTCTGCTATTAATTTGGCCAAAACACTATAAGCCGATAATACTATCCATCTTCATACTTTTCAAGACCCACATCATTAGAATAACAGACTCATCATTCCTTCTTCATATGATCAGAACTATGACAGTGTTTATTGCGGTTCCTTCCAATTGTATTATCTTTTACTACTCCCCATATATCTAAGTATTCAGATAATTTGATACTTCTAATTGAATAGTGACAACTGGCTCGGAGACAGTGAGTCACGTCTGATTCACATGTAGTGTCATTTTACAATTGATTTTAATTGAATGTCCCTCGTTAGTTCATACACCCTTTTAGAAATTGTGTCTAGGTTTGCAATTTAGATATCCTTCATGGATCCTTATAGCTACATTTCTTCTTATGTCTCTCCATCATTTATCATCACCTGTATCACCCGTCATCTTAGGCGGAGATCTACAAATGTTACTTATATTTTGGTTTGGCCAAGCGTTATTTACAACTGTCAAACTATAAGTGCAAGATAGAAACGGGTGCCATGTTTAAATTATTTGCGTACGAAATGAAATGTTATTACGTAAATAACTTGTTATAAATAAAAAAAATATCTGTTTAAGTTTTAAAAATGTTCTCAAGTAAGTAATATCTTTGTAATTTCTTATTGAGAAATAAAATTTCTTTAAGCATAAGTCAAATCACATGCTAAGTAACGTTCATAGATTTCGGCCTTAGTATTTACCTCTTTCCTATCATATCAATTTCCACACACTCATCTTTTCTGTAGTCTGCCTCATGATCTGACTCTTTTCTTGCAGCTTTAAATTGCAGTATGTAAAGAACATACAATCTGCCTATCGATTCTGTAAAAATTTCACCGCGATAACATAGGTGAAGTGAGCGTGAAGTGAACTATCAATGGAGGGAACCTCTAACATCGGGTGGAATGACAGCTCACTTCACGTTAATTTTCACGGTGAGATTTTTACAGAATAGGACTGCTGTACTTAACCCGGCGATCTATTCTGTAAAATCCCACCTTGAAAAGTTAGGTGAAGTGAGTTTGAAGTGAGCTGTCAACAGTGCAAATCCCATCAGGGGGGCTGACAGCTCCTGACAGCCTAAGTTTTCACGGTGAGATTTTAGACTGGTTGGTATTAGTAAATGACTGCAGCCGTATAAATTTCGCAGATGGATTGTAGAATCTGCTCTTTTACAAAACCGCTAGTTGATTTACGAAACAGCGCCGTTATGTAAAACAACTAAACAACGTTCAGTCAGCTAAATTGTATTGCGTTACGTTTTACCAAACTGTTACTGAATGACGTTTAGACGTAATGTAGAATGGCTTATTTGCAGTCACAATGAGCGTCTTTCAAAACCCTGTTAAGTTTTAATTAAATTGTCTCTGTCACTTCTAATCTAGACTAGAGTCAGAAAGAGCAAACTCATTTCAAATAAAAACATAATGTCCTTATAATCGCTGTTTTCACCTGAGTTAAGGTAATTTTTACTCGTATTACTCGTTTTATTTATTTCTGTTTCGGACGCCATTATTGTTGTTACAACACACAGAGCCTCGAGCGACAAAATTTAGAACTAAAATCTACACTGTTTTACAAAACCGCTAATCGTTGACCCGCTGCATTGATAAATGCAAAACGTTTATGCAATTCTGCGTGTTCAAGTTCAGTTATTATGGAAAATCGCTGAACGTTCTTCAGTTGTTTTAGATAATGGAGTTGTTTTGTAAAACCACTAGCGGTTTTGTAAAACAGCGGATTCTACAATCCATCTGTGACATAAACACAAGGCCAATTAGAATGTTATGTCCTCAATAAATAAAATCATCTACACAACTTAATAAACAAATCTCAACTTAATAATAAACAAAAACTATTTTGAATGATAAAAATGACATCGACGTTACCGGCGTGAAAGCCTCGCATACTAAAACTTGCTAGTATTGTGATAATGTGCTGGTGGCTCAAAGTGAGTGTACCTTTAATGTACAACCTGGGAGCTCGGCTCGGGACTTCGGTCGTGGATATGTTCTACCACATAGTGCACTGCTTTACTGATGTGGTTGCAGGTATAGTACAACATTACGAATAAATAATACTGAATTAATGTTTATTTATCCTCGATTCTATCGATCTTTTAAAACAATTAAGTAATACACTAACGGAGTGAACAATTTATTTTGTTAATCGCGTGGTGGACATCTAAAGTTGTCTACATAGCAAAGGTTTAGGTAAGGTAAACGTTGCAAGTCGGGGAAATTTTGTTTAAAATGAGCCTGGGTTGGGCCGCCGGCTTTGGTGTGGGTCATGCCCGTATATCCTTGGTTCCATGTGTATAGTATAATGTATGATCCTTATAATTGTAACTATTAATGGCGTTATTCAACAATCATCATTGTTAATTGAAGAGTGAATCAGCTTGATCGTATTCCTCCCCATAGTTGAAAAAAATAACTATTGAAGTACAGTTATCAGCTGTTGCAATATGGAGTTTTAGAAAACGCGCGGCTTTGTAGAGTGTCGTCCTTGTCACTCATATAAATGTGTCTATTTCTGTCTAAAGCTCCTTGTAGTTTCAATATTTTCCACATTTAAGTTACCAGCACTCACGATTCTCCGTGCATTCAAAAGACATTTAAATATGAACCATCCTCACAATGCCCTCAACTCTATTTCCAGAAACAAATGACGATCATCCATCAGAAGACTCGGAAGTGGACTCACATAAGGCAGCTGGCACACTGAGCGATGAAGCCGCGCGCAAGTGGCCGGAGGGCCGCAAGTCCGGTTGCACCAATATGGCCGACCGGCCGTTGCCCGTCCCGGTGGAGAACGAGCCGTATTACATGAACGTAGATAGAGGGGAGGCGCAGAATCTGCTGAGGGGACAGCCGGATGGAACGTTTATATTGAGGCCGTCTAGCCAGGTGAGGGTCACATTCGTTTTTAGTCCACGTTCGTACGATAGTTCGGTCATGTTGAGCGAATGAATGAAGGGTGACTAGTATAAGCTATTGACAAGACAGATGTGAGTAGTAACCAGATGTGTGTAGTGTGGGAGGGGATATAATGACCTTATTGGTGATGATCTTCAGAAAGGTGAGGTCCGTAGTACCTACTCGCAACCGGTGTGCGTGTGTCACCAGGTGTAAACGAGGCAAAAGGAGTATGTGATGATTCTAGCCGGTGGCGTTCTATAGTTTATGCTTATCCTAATGGGAAGAAGGCGTGAGTTTATGTGTACGTGTTTTTATTTTACCTACGTACATAAAATTTTAAATTTTCGGTGTGGAAACAGAGTGCGCGACAAAAAGTGCCCGTGCACACGTGGGCCTGTAGCATGAAAATAAAATTTGAATGTCGTTTTAACAGTTTTTGTCATTGTCATGAAATCAAGTTACTGTACTTTTGAAATGTCCCCACTTGTCATTATTACCACAACTAAATTTTCAGGGGCCAGTGTAACTTTACTAAGCTTGATTTTTTCTTATCATTTCAGCCTGACCACGCCTACACTTTAAGCGTAGCGTGCGCAAACGCTGTCCACAACGTGGGTGTGCGCCGTAGGTCGGACGGCCGGCTCGCACTCGGCTTCGCTCGGCGCGGGGAGCAAAGCTTCGCGAGCGTGACGTCACTTCTGCGTCACCATCGCAAGAGGAGGTTGTTGCTGGTCGCGGGAGGCGATGTAATCGGGGCTACCACGTTGAATGAGACCCCTCATTATTATCAGAGTCCTAGTAGTATTCCTGTGCCGGTTGCTATTTAGGTTGAACGATGACGTTGCTCTTTTTAAGGTTCCCACCTCAAAGGAATAACGGAAACTTTATTACATTACTTTTTTCTCGCCTGTAACAGAGGATTTATTGAAAAAAGGTGCTCGGTACAGAGACGATTTTGGAATTGACAATAGCGTGTCTTGCCGATCTGAACAACGCCTCTGACACCGCCATAAACGTGACATAGATGTACTGTCGAAACAACAAGAAGAATAGCGTGTAGCTCTATTGGAATACAACAACCCAGAACAAATCCTTGGCGACTTGGTGTTCAGAAATTATTGGAACGAAGTTCCTTAACACGCTTGCAAGTAAAAAGCGTGATGCCTCCTCCATGCGATTTTCTCTTTTTCTCTCTGTCTCTTTCTATTATATACCTACGAATGTGTTTCTGCGTACGAGTACCGCGCAAGGAAATTCGTACCAGACGGGGGTCCTCCCACCGTCGGGGGTCCTCCCATTGACGGGGGTCCTCCCACCGACAGGGATCCTCCCGCCGACGGGGATCCTCCCACCGATTGGGGTCGTCCCACCGCACACGTTTTTTTTTTGTGAGTTAAAGTGATCCGGTAACACTGATACCGGAAACGCTAGGTCATCATAGGCCTCATTTTATCCAAACTTTGATGTGGATTGTCCTCCTATTTATGCTCCTTGCTAAATTTTAGATGCAGTCATTTTATATGTGGGAAGGTTGAGCATCTAAAGAAACTTTGTATAAGCCATAAACTATGTTTTTACTACTAAACTAAGTCCCACTTGCACCGCAAATCAATTATGTTTTAAATACGTTTAACTCTAAATGTATTTAAAACATCATTTTGTCTCTGTCATCTTCACTGTAGGCGCGGGCTTGTGGACGGCGAGCAATGGGCAGCTCGCCGTCCGGTAAGGACCAGGCCCGGGTCTACGCCGCGTTGTGTTCCACGCGCGCCTCAAAGAGATGTCAGCAACAACTGACGGGGTCCGCTAGGGCCGATGCCTGCCAGGGTCGCGGGTTGTTTGAGAGAGATACCGTGGCCCCTGGCAGAGGCAACTGAAGGAACACGGGTGGGTTTTAGTCAGTAAAAGTCTGACACGCCCACCCGCTCTGCCCAGAGCGGGAGAAGTTATTTTTCTTACGTTTTTTGCAATTTTCAGGTCAGTGTCAGGTTGTACGAGTATTTTGAACAAAATATGATATACACATACAAAACACACAAAATAAAATATACATATACAAAATATGATAAAGACATATTTGCTTGTTAGCATATATTTATAGTGTAAGTTCATATAATCCTATTGATTGATATTATTTCATAGTCATTCAATAGGATTATAAGAGGGTTGTATTGGTGATTTTAATGATTAGAATTCTGTAAAGTCATATTTGTTACGCTTGCGAATCGCTTCCCCCGTAATGTGTTAAGTGATTTGTGGTGCGAGTGGGCTTAGACCTACGCATCATGATAAGAAGAATACTCGAATCGTATTTTACCAAAGAATATTTTGCAAGTAATTTAGTATTTAATAAATAGAAATAAATTATTTCAAGTTGCACTATTTTGAATTGTGTAAGTATTTTGTTATTTATTGGATCGAAATTGAATATGACCATTTTCTTTATTCTCTACAGATTATAGGTACAGGGTGTAAAAAGACTCATCACGAAGCCGTCACTTACGCATTGTATACACGCAACCAAGAAACTTAGTGAAAAAATAATGCTGGGAAACGTCTTTTATGCTTGGTGTGAAAAACCTCTGTTTACTGTAGTGCGCAATGTAATGCACGCAAAACATTGTGCTTATGGGTGCATGCAACGGTACAGAGATCATATTAGTACCTATTTATAGTTGAGTTATACCTAACTATATATATAATAACATTTAAAACTTGTTTTCGTAAAAAAACGTAAAAACAGTTGGAACTTAGACCTTCAATACCTATCTCCGTAACCAGAACTTCGCGTTCATTTCGCGCGGTTTCGTTTAATGTGTCATAGAGAATACGTTATTAGCAAATGTCGTGATTAGCTAAAGAATTGACGTGGTTTCGAAGTAAAGAATCATTAAGAGCAAACTAGTCGCGAGCTCGAACTCACTGGTTGTCATGGCCAAAAAGCACGCTGTCTCACCTGGCTTCGTGTCCGACAGCGCTAGTATCACTGATGAGCGGTTAGATGCTAGTCTACAAGAAAAACGTCTAGTTCTCACGCATAGAAACACCGTTCCGAACTGATAGGCGCGTAAAAAAATTCGAAAAGTGCTTCGTAAAATCGAGTTTTATGAAAAACCCACTACATAAATCAATCACAAATAAAGTTTATTGATCTCTTTGATAACTGAGCTTTGTCGGTACGTACTTGGTTTTGAAGATTTTACAGTTCTTTTATTACTTATTTACACCCAAAGTTACGTTAAAAATAGCAAGAAAAACGAATCTTTGTTGGCTTATAACTTTTTAATGGCTTTTTATTTTGCTATTCTGTTTCCGTACAGACACAATTAATAATAAGTCTAAACGATATCATGTTTAACTTTGGATGTACAATGTCAAGCAGTGGAGTAATATTCTCCCGAAATTTGTATAGAAAAAATATCGAAAAGTGGCACCTTAAGTGGTTATATTGAATTATGTCGAGTAGGTATAAAATATCACACTGACGGAAAGAACCAGTGACTCTCGGCTTCCTTGAGCGTCTTTTTACACCCGTAATTGTAACTCTTGTCATGTTAAACCCTGTTGTCATACAGTTGCGATTTTTAGTTTCTTATTTTAATTCTTATTGATCTTCTATTATTTTTGTGCCTTAACTTTAGTACCTATTGTTTAAAAATAAGCATATGTACAAAATAATATGTAATTAATAACCAATTTGCCCACCACTGTGCTGTTTTATTCAATGCACACTTAATTTAAGCAATGGACACTTAGTATCGTGTCCTGCGTGTCCTGTCAGCTGCACGTTACAGGAACTGATGGACGCTGGTGATGGCGCCAAACACGTAGCCGAATTCCAGAATTCTACTAGGCCCATGCCTAGTCCATTTAGATTGTCATCGAAAGGAAGATTCAATGCCCCTTTACTACTAGGTCAACGAAGCTAGTCTTGACTAGTACAAACCTAGTCGTGACTAGTCTTAAACTAGTCAAATACAGGGTGTAATTGAAATCATGGGCATTATTTTAACCTAAGGCACTACTCATGATACTAATTGCATTAGGGCTACTATTACGCAAATCAAAAATATTATTAAAGCAAGTATGGAAAATCTTAAAATGTAGTAAGTCATACAAAGTATCAAATAGTTGCGCTTCTCGATAGCAAATGCGTAGGTACACTACGCCGTACGCGTCATTGGGCGTGAATTCTTTGACCCCGCCCGACTCACGTGACATTCGTAAGTTGCCAATGAATTGATTACTACATTTTTAAGGTTTTCCTTACTTGCATTAATATATTTTTGATTTGCGTATTAATAGCCCTAATGCAATCAGTATCGTGAGTAGTGCCTTAGGTTAAAATAATGCCCATGACTTCAATTCCACCCTGTATATCACGTCTAATTTCGGACTTATCGTGGACCAGCATCCTAATTGCGAAATTAACTATCAATCGAAATCTGAATAATTTTTAAGAGCTAATACATTGCTTTATGTGGTCGAAAAAATTGTCTGCTCAACAACGTAGATAACGCATTGAATGTTGTTGAATTGCCAAAATGAATGCTATTGCTACTGATACTTAGTGTGTTACGCAATTACCCCGCAGCTCGCCTTAATAGGCTTTGTTCTTAATTCCTAATTATTCCTGACTATTTTAAGTATTATATCATCAAGTTAGGGGCCCGTGGCTAAATAATAACAGCCGCACAGGTCGATCGATCAGGTTAAGCTACGCTTGCCGCGGTTGGTCTGTGGATGGGTGACCATCTTTACATTCCGTGACCCCTCCATGCCTCGGAAAGCACGTTAAGCCGTTGGTCCCGGCTGTCATTTGTGGATCTTTGACAGTTGTTACGGGTAGTCAGAAGCCCGATAGTCTGACAACCAGTCTTACCAAGGAGTATCGTATTACCCAGTAACTGGGTTGTGGAGGTCAGATAGGCCGTCGCTCCATGTAAAATACTGGTATTCAGCTGCATCCAGTTAGACTGGAAGCTGACCCCAACGTAGTTGGGAAAAGGCTAGGTAGATGATCATATCATCAAGTTAAAGTTTTGATAGATCCTGCAAGGAAATTATTCATAGCGAATCAAAGGCATTTTTATTTTTACAATACCTTGCGTAGGTATTGTATACTCTGTGATAAATAACGTTCTACAATCATAGCTACAATAAATTTATTTATTTAGCCTTCATTATATTACCTACAAGAGTAATGTTTCAATTATGGCTTGTAAATATTACGATTTTTTATATATTCGAATATTCGATTTTTTTCGGGTATTAATCGAATTATTCGAATATTTTAAAAATATTGACTTTACAATCATGTCTTTATTTGCCTTTGATACATTAAGAGTCTGATGACGCCAGAATATACCTATGGACATCTAGAATAATGTCACTTTCAAATGGTAAAATAATTTTTCAAATAGGAGCTGCTTCCGGAGATTACCCTCCACATACATAATTATATTATACACAACTCACAAAAGTCGCTCTTTCTTTAAAATAACTATTAGAGTATAGAATATTGAGGAGCTGGGCAGTACCTAATGTAATTATTTCATTTGATTTGTTTTTAGCTCCGTTGTTAATCAGTTAGTTCTCATCGAAGTTACTAACTTTTTTGAACGATACATTCTGCCTATTCTAATAAAACATTATTAAATTCAATTCAATTGGCTCTGACATTCTTTGTAATATTTTTGATTTGTGAATTTACTCAATAATTTATTCTGACATTGTGCTTGAATATTCAATTTATTAATTTTATAAAACTATTGCATGCCATAATTAAGGTAGAAAGTACATGGATCGCTTAATATTAAAAAACAACTGTATATTGTACCTACTTTCTGTGCAAATAAACGATTCTTATTCTTTCTTATTCGATGACAACTAGTAATAAACTGGCAATATCTCCGTATGCAAAATACGCGCATTGACGTGGAGTTGCGGACACCAGCCCGTATTACCTATTATGGCAATATCTATAATGTTCCATGAATCGTATGTCAACCAAAAGCAATCTTTTGGAATACCTATGACAGCTGAAAACTGCAATGAATTTTGGTAAGTTATATGCAAAAGCATGTGTATTCTTCAGAAGATAATTTAAACATTCTAATTATGATTAGAAAGTTATAATTATGATTAGAACGTTTATTTTCTCTTTAAGGTGTATCCAGACATTACGAGGCATGTGCTCCATTCGGAGCACACTCGGTAGGCCACGCATATAACGGCTGCTTCAGGGTGAGGCATCTAACATATAAAAAAAAATCATTTGCGGTGCATGCCCCGCTCTGTCTGGATGCACCTATATGTAGTAAATTTTCCCAAGCTTAGAATTTTCCCAACAAATGATTGAAAGCTAATTACTCACCCATTATTGCTTAACCTATTACGTCAGCTGAAACCCAGTGACGACATAAGGATATGTCGGCATGTACCAATAACATGGACGAGTACCAATCATAGACAAACACTCTATTGTTTACAATTCGTGTAACTGCCTGCTATTACTAAATGCACCCATGTTTTGTAGCTGTAATGTAGTATCGATTTAGGGATGTCGTCATTGTTTTCAAACTGTGTGCTTGAGCTATCGGCTTATTCATTTAAACAACCAAGGAATGGGATTGGGAACCATAAAATAGGTACACAAGTACTTACATATGTTATATTTATATTCACGGTTACCGCTTACTTATTTGCTGTTAAAATAATAGACCTTGACATTGACCTTGACATTGAACTTGAAATTGACCTTGACATTGCTTCTTTTTTGTGATATATTTTTCAGAACACATAACACAAGTGGGTGTAATAACTACAGGTAAACTTCTGCCCAACCCTTTGAGAAATAACGCGTGGTATTTTGTTATGTTATATTATAACACAAAACAATGGCTTATAGAGGAAATAAAATCTAAGTCAAGTCATTTATTTTAAGTAGGTCAATAAAAAGCACTTATTTACGTAAACATTAACAAGAACATAGAATTTAATCTAACGTTTGGATAAAGAAGAAACTATTACTTCGACACGATACGTTTATGACAATATTTTGGCTCAATGAAGGCAGTAAGTATTATTACACCTAGACATACATTTTTATTGTATTACTCAAGCCGTTCAACTGCTAATTTTTAATAGAATTATGATTCGGTAATTTTCCTGCATATTAAAACAGCATGAAACTATATTGAACATCCAATAAACCCATGATGTGATAAATTATCATAGCACGCCACATTACACGCGCCAAAACACACAACATATAAACACGCCGTTACTAAATAAACGGAAATGTGAACATTGTTACAATTAACTTTAGGAAACTGAAAAAATATTGGAGCAAATGTGTCGCAAGCGCAGTCAAGCCTGTGATAGGGTTGGCGAGAATGAGCACATTATTTAAATGATAATAAATAGTGTTCTAGTGTATTCTAGACTAGACAGGCGCCGCACTTGTAAGTGCATTCGATAAGTGATGTAGAAAAAACTGACTGAGAATATGAGTACTGTGCAGACTAGATTGAATTCATGACTTTATTTAGCTGTCTGGTGGTTTTGAGTACTTTGTATATATGGCCTACGCAAACGTCCTGCAGATCTGAAGGCCAATTCCCGTAATTAATAACGTTCAAATCTAGTCGCAATCTCATCTCAGCGACAATAAATGTCAAAAATTTTCTAAAAATGTAGGCAAATTTAGACTGAGATCAGACTGTGAACGTTCTTAAAATTACGAGAATTGCCCCTCTGGTAGCGTCGTGTGACGGGTCGTTGAGCTTCCTAAAATACGGTTGAGCTACACGATAACTGATGAACAGATGCCGTCTATTGGGACAGGTCAACTCAAAGCTGCACGGGCTCTTTCTTCATAAGGCCCTGCCAGACATGGCCCTGAATTGTTAGACCCCCATAAATTCCTAATGATATATACCCTTTTATTTATAAAAGTTGTTTAAAGTTATAATAATTACCTACTGTTTAACCACATATTTTTGACGTTTGAACGTCACATAAATTTATTCATCGTTTAAAAATAAACCCCATAATCTTTGAACGTTACAAGAGATCATGAACTATGAGCTTGTTTCGGCATTTCTCCTCAGGGATCAGTAGTGCTATTCTGTAAAAATCTCACCGTGAAAACTTAGGTGAAGTGAGCTGTCACTCCACCTGATGTTAGGGATTACCCCTATTGATAGCTCACTTCACGCTCACTTCACCTAAGTTATCACGGTGAGATTTTTACAGAATCGACTGGCAGGAGTCAGCTAGGAAATGCCGACGCTAACTAGTTATTAAACATTGACCAACAAAATAATGACTTATAAAAGCGTCTTAAAAGATCTACTACATAGTTTACATAAATAAACATTTCATTTCGATGTCTGTCTGCACTAAGGATTGCGGTACAATAATTAATATTGGAATCCCTATATGCTGTGATTTAGGGAGTAGGCAAGTGATATTAGTGTCTATTAATAATTATTAAATCTATTAATATACACTATTTAGATAATACAGACACGACAGTACAGACTATCAACCAATAAAATAAAATCACTACCCTTGAAAAATCGATTAGTGATTTTCTCGTAATTCATTAATTCTCGTCGTTCTAGCATTTTCTAGAAAGAATGTTTACTTATCTCTTTACGTCGATTAAGGCCTTGACTGAAATACGAATAAGTAATTAAAATAATAAAAACCGGCCAACTGCGAGTCGGACTCGCGCACCGAGGGTTCCGTACAAACCTGTAGGTATATAAGTAAAAATTACCTATCACGACAATCGAGTCATAGTTATGGTATGAATGAGTTATGGTGTCAAATGAAATTTATAACATTACAATATGGAAAGCTGGAGGAGCATAAATTAATGACAAAGGTCTCTTTATCGTTTCAGTAATCCTTTAATTTAACACATATCATTTATTTTACAATATAACTGAAGTACCAACACTAGACATGCAGCAGCCATGCAAAAATGCAGCAGCCATGCAAAAGTCTGCTGACGAATGAGGGCAAGCTTTTTTATCAAAGTTATTTATTTACAAAGTTTTTTAGTCACTCTTTAGAAATCTGGTACAAAAATGTTAATTATGAATTAAATTTGAACCAGATCTGTAAATGGTGACTGAAAAAGGTATGAATAGTACCACATTGAACATTGAAGACCTAAGTATTTGATATGAGTTTCAACTTGATATCTCTACGCGTTCACGAGGAAAGGGGTAATAAGATTACAATTATTTGAAAAAAAAAAAATGTGATGTAACTAAAAATTTAAGGTTTTCGGAATTTTTCCTTTATATGTGCTATTAAAAATTGCTTCATGCCCAATTTCAAGATTCTAGATCGACTGGAAGTACACCTTAGGTTTTGATTCCCTCGCGAGTAGTTGCGAGTTTGAAAATATGCGGCTTAAATTGCTATTTCTTTGATTGCGTTGACATAAAAGTTTGATTTTGTTACAGCTTAAAGGTATTATAGACCTGAGTATTTGATAAGAATTTCAATGTAATACCTCTACGCGTTCATGAGAAAAGATGTAGTAACTTTAAATATTTCAAAAATATTTTTTATTTTATACGAGTATGATGTAACTAAAAGTTTACGGTTTTCGCAATTTTTCCTTTATCTGTACTATTTATTTATTTGTTTTAAGACGTTACTTCAT
The DNA here is from genome assembly GCA_949316385.1 of Globia sparganii. Taxonomy (NCBI): domain Eukaryota; kingdom Metazoa; phylum Arthropoda; class Insecta; order Lepidoptera; family Noctuidae; genus Globia; species Globia sparganii. The sequence continues at coordinate 624,222 of OX438675.1, forward strand.
ACCAAATTTCAAGATTCTAAGTTCACGGGAAGTACCCTGTAGGTTTTGATTCCCGTGCGAGTTTCGAAAATTTGCGGAAATTTGCGGCATAAACGGCTGTATCTTTTGATTGCTTTGGCTTAGAAGTTTGATTTTTTCACAGCTCTTATGGACAGTAGACCTGAGTATTAGATATAAATTTCAGTTTGATACCTCCACGCGTTCCTGAGAAAAACGGTCTTGACAGACGGACGGACGGACAACGAAGTGATCCTATAAGGGTTCCGTTTTTTCTTTTTGAGGTACGGAACCCTAAAAATGAATAGTGAATTGGAAACAATACATGAGAAACTCGGCGTGGGACAGTATAAGTCGTGTAATTTTTTTTATTATTAGAAAACATCGAAAGCCAGGTTTGCATGTGATTGTCTTGATCTATCTACCTACGAGTATATTTATAAAAAGAAAAGTCCTGACTGACTGACTGACTCATCAACGCCCAGCCCAAATCCTTGGATTTAGAAAGCTGAAATTTTGCACAAAGGTTTCCTTTATAATGTAGTTATGGTATAAGGAACGATTTTTTGAAATTCAAACCCCTAAGGGAGTTAAATAGGGGATGTAAGTTTGTATAAAAAATCTTATTCCTTGGTTAATAAACCTGAAACTTGGTACGAAGTAAATTAAGAAGTTTGGCTTTTTTGTTTTTCTAAAGTACCCCCCAACAGGGGATTGGGGAGTGTCAAAACTTGTATGGAAGAATTTTAACGCACGGTCCGATTAACTCGAAACTCAGTATTTATACTTAAGACCAAAAATAAAGAATAACGTGTATCAGGGTTTTTCGAAAATCAAAAACAAGACCTGACCTGATGAAAAGGGAGGATAGTTTATTTGATACATCTTAGGTAGTTTAACTAAAAATTGGCCCGAATACTTATTTCTTTATATAAAGTATAAAGATCGTAAATATTAAACATTCATTTTCGAAATAACTACCTTTCAAGCGGAGAGTGTGTTAAATTTATTTGAGGAAAGTACGATTCCCGCGCGGACGAAGTCGCGTATAAAAGCTAGTTAGTTATAAAATATGATATTATAGTACCATTTTCTTCGAGAGCATAATAATTAGATATAATTGCATGTTGAAAGCAGTAAAAACGAAACAATAACGAAAGTATGTAAACTGTCGAATTATATAAGTAGTAGGTACTTATGACAATGAAAGAGTCCAGAAGGGCGATTCTCGTAATTTTAAGAACGTTCACAGTCTGATCTCGAGTCTCAATCTGTCAATAATACCTCTAATTTCCCTACATTTTGACAAGTTTTTGACATTTGTTTGTCGCTGAGATCAGAGGGGCAATTCTCGTAATTTTTAAGATCGTTCACAGTCTGATCTCAGTCTCAATCTGTCAAAAACACTTCAAATTTCCCTACATTTTGACAAGTTTTTGACATTTGTTTGTCGCCGAGATGAGACTGCGACTAGATTTTGAACGTTTTAAATTAGCAGAATTGGTCTACAGACTGCGACTAGATTTTGAACGTTTTAAATTACGAGAATTGGCCTTCAGCTGTGACATAACGAAGACACAATCTGAGAAATTTTAAGGCGGAATCTTGATACATGAGTTGATTATTGTGTTACCCAATTACTGGGTTGTGTAGGTCAGATAGGCAGTCGCTCCATGTAAGGTATTCAGTTGCATTAGGTTAGACTGGAAGTCGACCCCAAATTAACTAGGAAAAGGCAGATTAGTGGGTTTTGATGTTGATACATTGAACCACGTGGTATCTCAACAATATTGTCGTTTAATTACTAACCTCAGCATTGTGAAGCTGCCACGAGCCAGCTCCGGCACAAGAACTTTTGTAACTTACTGGGGTTGCCTCAATTTCTGTACGACACAATGTTTAAGTTGAAATAAAAAAAAAATGTGTTATGTATTTGGATTTTGTGTCACTTTCGACAACCCTGCACTATTGGTTGCCCTTCGGATATATAGCAGGGCTTAAGCAATGCTTGTGCAGTCGTATAGTTCTTGTCGGTGAATTAGGGATAATATAATAGAAAACTAATTGGAAGTTGAGAAATACAGGATCAGGAGGTAAGAGGGCTTCGGATGTAAGGAGGTTAAGTGATGCAAATATTGGAAAAGTAGTGATGCACAACAATTTGTAATTGGTTCTAGATTATTCATTTATCTTTTTCTAATCAAGTTCATTGGTTCAATGGTGTGCTGTGAGAATCATCTCTTCATTTGTTATTGGTAGGTAGGTATCATTGATTATTTGGACTTTCATGTGCGTAGTGTATTTCGTGATTATTTAGAAAATTTTAAGTGTCAGTTCGTGCAGTGGTTGTTAATTAATAGACCGTGTATGAAATACTACACTGTGCGCCAGAAAGAAGTTTCAGTGAAACAAAGATACCCGGAATAAAAAGAAGGATTGGGCAGGCAATATTAGAGTTAAAACAATTGTACGTAGGATCCTAGGTATTATAACTGGATCGCGTTATTTGGAAATATTGGGACGATCACGTAACATCACGCTTGTGTCCCCTGAAGGGTTGCGCAGGGGTCTATAGTCCACCCTCGTCAGATATGTAATAGGGGGCGAGCCTGTTGCCATTAACCGGGAACAAATCCAGACTCCGGGTGGCTACTGGGGAGAAATTCTTAATAGAAAAACCCAATAACACTTTGCCTGACCTAGGAATCAAACCCCACGGACCTCACGCACAGCAGTCATACTTGTGACCACTGGACTGACGAGGCGTTCCTACTAGATATTGGTACGACGACACCAATAAATACCAGAAACTTAATATTAAAACAAACAGTAATGGTTTGGTGATGTTGAAAGAAGATTAATGGATGGATTAGATGTATGGAGTTCCTGAAAACCGCACCGAGTTCCTTGGAGAATGGTATCGTAATACTAACTCGAGCAGGCGACACACGTGGCACAGTCCTTCCAGTGCAGCTCGCCACGAACATTGAGCCGGTGCTCATACCTACAATTTGTGTATCAGAGTGTGACGCTTAGTTCTACACAAGTTCAGTTGTTGCTTGATATTTAGCTATATTCAGAATGCTAGACCAAATAACTTCATATATAATTTTTTAAATAACTGACAAAAATGTTCAATGCAGCGGGATTGTTCGAAAGGGTTACCGCTGCCTCGGAACATAAAGGGCTTTTTTTTTTTTTTTGTGGATGGGAAATCATCGAATGACCCCTCCCGCTCTGGGTGCAGCAGAAGGGAGTGTCAGACTCTTACTGACTAAAACCCACCCGTGTTCCTTCCTTAGCCCTTTGTGTTCCGGGGTAGCGGTAACCCTTTCGGACAATCCCGCTGCCCCGGCAGGCTTCGGCCCTTACGGGCCCCTTCCTTTATGCTGACATCTCTTTGAGGCGCGCGTGGAACACGTACGCGCCGTCCGGCACGGGCCTGGTCCTGAACGGACGGAGAGTTACCCATTACTCTCCGCCCGCAGGCCCGCGCCTACGGTGGCCGGGAGTCGTCTCGCGGCTCCCGACGCCCGGAGCGTCTCCCGCGGCGGCTGGGACGTGAGGCCCTTTCCCTCAACCGTCCCGCCACCTCCTTCGCTAGCATGACTGCTTCGCAGAAGGAGGTGACTGCCTCCCACTCCCTCTCGCCCCGGACCATGGCTTGAACCAGGGCCGGGCGCGAGAGGTCGCCGCCGCCGCCGTTCGCCTCTGCGAGAACACGGCGGTGCTCCGCCCAATTGGGGCATACCGCCACCGTATGCTCCACCGTGTCCTCCGGGCGACCCTCGCAGTGGTGACACCCGGAACATAAAGGGCTGAGGAAGGAACACGGGTGGGTTTTAGTCAGTAAGAGTCTGGCACTCCCTTCTGCTCCACCCAGAGTGGGAGGGGTCATTTGATGATTTCCCATCCACAGAAAAAAGTGTTCAGAATCATGATTGTACAGACGCCAGCACATCAAGCTACTATAATCTGTCAAATTTCTTTAATAGATTTTCAACTTTATCGCTAAACCATAAGGTTCAAAATTGATTGGGAACACTTTACAGTTTCGGGTAGCTTGATGTGCTGGCGTCTGTACTTGATCCATGGTAACGTCGATTTCCCTGTCACCCTGTATTGTTTTCTTTTGCAAGTTAATCCTTTTGACCTTTTATTATAGTGACACCTGTCACTATAATATGTCAAAAGGATTCTGTAGTGTATATTTTTAATATGTAGATTACTAGATAGGTAAACACTATCTCCTACACAAGTAGTACCTCACTACTTGTGTAGGAGCTGTCACTAATGTCAACTGTCAGTCACCAGAAATGGCGGGAAAAGGCTGAAAAGTGAAGCTGTGCCTGCACGAGGAGGTTTGGTGTGGTGACGAGCCGGAATAGATACTACACTCCTACTTCTTCGTAGCACTCTTGTCAGAGTGGTCGTGGTCCTTATGTAGTTTCTTGTCTATGGGCTGATGTGATTCGCCTCACGATCTCTCGCCACCTACTCCGGTTTCTGTGGATTTTAATTGGTCAGTCCATCTCATGGGTCCGCGTGGTCTAGTGCCATCCACTCTACCCTGCATGATAAGGCGCTCAATAGAGTCTCCCTCAAGCACGCCTCGAGACATGTCTTTGAGGATGATTGTTTGGGCCACGACGCTTTTTGATGTTGATTTCTTGGCGTATAGAGGTGTTGGTGCAAAACTCAGTTCACGATACCCCAAGCATTTTTCTCCAGCACCAAATTTTTAGAACGTCTATCTTCTTCTCGATGTCTCGCAGCGTCCACGTCTCAGCAGCGTATAGGAAGATAGGAAAAACTAGTGATTGAACAAGCCGGATCTTGGTGACTTTTGTAAGATCTCTGTTCCTCCAGACTTTTTTCAGCTTGTCCTACACTAATAGAATGGAATTCGGGGTGCCTTGAAGTCATGGTTTCGGGCTCCACCACGTCTTTAAGGGCATAGTTTTTCGAAATCTCAGTAAATCTTCTGTACTTCTGACACTAGAAAATTTAAAGTTTCGCTCCGTAATTTAATTTGACTTAATATTCGACTCTTACCAAGGGGTATCGCATTATCCAATAACTGGGCTGTGGAGGTCAGATAGGCAGTCGCTCCATGTAAAATACTGGTATTCAGCTGCATTCGGTCAGACTGGAAGCCGACCCAACATACGTGGGAAAACGTTAGGCCGATGATGATGATTCGCCTCTTATTAATTGAGCGAATTTTTTAATTGTTTTTTTTTATATAACGGCGTAACTTCCTTTCAGTAACAAAGCGGAAGATCAACAATGTTCGCTGTAGCGCTATTCTGCATCGCGTGCGCAGCTTACTGGGCGTGGCGCCGGAAGAACACGAAGTCTACCGAGCCGCCATTCTTCCCGGGAGCGTGGCCTATTGTGGGCCATGCACCGGACCTAATTGGGGATAGCTGCAGTACGAATAATTAATTTTATTCTGTTCTGTTCTGTTTTGTTTTGTTCTGTCTGTCATTTATTTGAAGAAAACATATCATTTTAAATCATGTGGCATTATTTAGTTTTTATCTAAAACATGGCCGGGCACTCTAACAACAGTATGAGGTGACACAAATTAGTCACTCCATACTACTTAATTAAAGATACCAACAGGGAAATAATAAAACAAATGGTTATCTATGTATAATATTTCTTTTTAGAACTATGGAATGGCATCAACGACCTGGCTAGACAAAGTTACGACATCGGAGGAGTCGTGTCAGCTAGCATTGGACCACGGACTGTGTATAGTAAGTATAGATGCTGCATTACGAACGCACGTCACTCATTCCAATTTATACCTTATGCCAATGTCATAAGAGATCTGTGACTTGCACTAGTGACTACATTATCTATGTTTTATGATTAAAACCAGATCTTATGATACCTATTTATTAACGAGCTTCTGAGAGATTACAGAAGCTTTAGTAGTTATTCAACCAAAAGATTTGCTTGCGATAGCTAAACTCCATTTGTTTATTTAATTAAATAAAGCTAAATAAAAAAACCACGTGACATAGTCAATCGACTAAACGTAATACCACTCACTTCAATTGTCATGCTACATCACAGTTGTACTCTTCAATTTAGCAACGTTATTAACAACGTTATTAACGAATTATAACGTTGCTTAATAGAACAGTACAGCTGTGACGTAGCATGACAACTGAATAGACTGGTATTACGTGTAGTCGGTTAACCACGTCACGTGGTTTATTTTATTTACCTTTATTTAATTACCTAAACAAATGGAGATTAGCTCTGTCGCCATATTTCTTATATTTATCACATACAGTACACCCACGTTTCACCAGTTATGTCTAGAGCCTATTGCAATCAACCGGGCACAAATCCAGACCGGGCTGCTGCTGAGAAAGACGACTAGGTACTAAAATATGATAAAAACTGACCAACTAACAATAAATTGATCTTCGTCAATGGACACGAAACAAAAAAATAAATAATAAAATAAAATAAAATTTATTAAAATAATAATAAGTTTACAAAAAAGTGTAAGTACATTTATGGTTCAGTAGTAAAAGAGGACCCCTTGAGTTTTGGTTTTTCAAGATGGAACAGCTCAGCAACACTCGTGACTCAATAAAATAAAAATAGTTCTTTTTCTGCTTCGTGTCGCTGGCACGACTGTATTATAAATCTTGTTTTACCAAAAGTTTGCCCCTTCCACGTCGTCGTCGGTGGCAGCGTAGAGGTCACTTTGACTTGCGAGATATGTAGCCCCACAATCACACCCTACTGCCGTTCCGTCAAGGTAGCCCCACTTTACTTGGTTAGACTTACATCTTCCCACTTGTGTCCGTAAAAATAAAAATAGTTTATTCAAATTCAATCAAATCTTGTAAATGTAATAATTCTGTTGCAGTTGTGACCGACCCGGACGACTGTTTCACGGTAGCCAACACGTGTCTTGAAAAGGACGGGTTTTACGACTTCGCTAAACCGTGGCTAGGCGAAGGCTTAGTCACTGGGAAATGTGAGTTGGACATTCTTTACCACCTTCAAAGTATAGTATCAAGAAAGTGGCATGTAGTTTCATTGTGGCTGCTTAAAGTTCCGAAATAACATTGCAAAACAGCATAGATCAAGAAACCGCTTTTTCACATGTCCAAGATGCTCTTTGTATTCTCCTTAACCAATATGTTTGATATATTTTTATAACCAACAACCATAGTAAAACAAACCAAAGTAAAACGTCCAAGTGCGTGTCTGACACACACTAAAAATCACAAAAAAATCGAAATATATCAATCTATCTAATAAATCTCGCAAATGCGAGTATCAAAATATTTCGCTTAAATGGCCGTGATTTTGTATTGCTTTGATTAGATGCTTGATTTTATTAGAGCTCAAAGAGACAGTAGACCTACGTATTTGGTTTTAATTTAGTAAAGACTACTAGACAGACGGACATACTGTTTTTCCTTTTGAGGTACGGAACCCTAAAAAATAGCCAATAGTATCATAGGTCCTAAAAACAAAATAAATATCTAATTTAAATTTCACCAGATTCAATATGGAAAAATCACCGCAAGCTCCTGAACCCAGCGTTTAGTCAGATACTCCTGGACACGTTTATGGGTGTCTTCAACAGCCAGTCCAGGAAACTGGTGAAAGACCTTGAGAAGGAGGTTGGAAAAGGACTCTTTGACCACTGGACATACACACGACACAACGCTCTGGAGACTATTTGCTGTATGTATACCTTATGATAACAAGACTAGCAGGAGTCTTCGTAAAACCCAAAAACTGAGAGAAAAATATATATCTTGGACGAAGGATTGAAGACTTAGCTAATTGTTTGTTGCTCTCAATGACCAAAATGAAAATAAACAGATTCTGGAAAGATGGAATACGTTGGGATGATAGGAGGCCATAATACATATATTTGAAAATTTATCACAACCAATTATGATTTATTTCAGTGACGGCGCTAGGAGTAGACTTCACAGACTCGAACCTCAACAGCCAGTACGTAGAGGCGACAGAACTGATTTTCAACACGATGGTGGAACGGTTCATGAAGTTCTGGTGGCACAGCCCTTACACCTTCGCATGGAGTAACCTCAAGAAGAAGCAGGATGCTTGTCTGAAGATACTGCACAATATGTCATATACGGTGAGGATACACTGATTTATTTAGATTTTTCAGTGCCAAATAATTGTAGTGTGGAAGTAAAGTGGTCGTTCAATAAAGCATAATATATGTATAACTTTAATATAAATGAGTTTCACTTGGGAACATTTGAGTATATAACCTTTCGCCTTTTTAATGTTTCAAATGTGTAAAATTGGTTGCAGGTTCTACAAAGAAGAAAGTCTGAGTTCAATGGAAATATTTGCGCTGAGAGAAGTATAATACCAGGTAATGAAGCTATTCTAAACTGTTTTTCTTATAGGCACTTCCACAGAGTTCAGCCAACTAAATATTCTTCCACTCTAGGAACAAAATTCAAACCCTTCTTGGACCTCATCCTGGAGCTGTCAGTTGAGAAGGGAGTGTTCAACGACAGAGAGATCAGAGAGCATGTGGACACTATGATCGTCGGCGGCCATGACACGTCGGCGAATGTACTTATGTTCACCATGATATTGTTAGGATCACACCCTGAGGCTCAAGAGAAAGTGTATGCTGAGTGAGTAAAAATTGTTCTTGTAGTTGTGAATCATTCAGAGATTGCTTTAATGAAAAGCATTTCAATACGGTGGAAAGATGATTTCAAAAGTCTGGTGCTAATTATCTAAGTTTGCTTACACTCAACAGAAGATGGTGATGAAGTAATAAAATTAATTATTATTATAAGTCTTAGCTGACCTTGACCTGATTTCAGATATCAAACGTTTTGTTTAAAAAAAAAAACATAGTATTTCATGATTTTGTAACATTTTTATATATTTTAGGATACAAGATGTCCTGGGAGGAGACAGAGACGTGGAGAAGACAGACTTGTCAAAGCTGGTGTACTTGGAGGCAGTTCTGAAGGAGAGTATGAGGATCTTCACAATCGTACCAGTCCTGGCCAGGAAACTGGATAAAGATATTAAACTAAGTAAGTTTTATTTATTTTATTATATACGAATACCAAACAGCTACATCTAGCTCAACATCAGCTACAGGTGCACTAGGAGGTAAACTGTTCATTTACGACAGTTGCACTATGAATTATAAAAACTAGAATCTGTAAGAACCTTAGTCTAAGAGATCAACTGCTTCATACAAAAGACTATGAAACATTTTCAAAAAACAAGTAACTATATGTCTTTGCGTTCGAATGCTTCACTGCAGGTTGCTACCATTTACCGAACTGGAGAACGTAGACCGGTAGACCCGTATTAGATCGGCATGTATCTACTGCAAAGAGTGCGCCTGTACGCACTGGCCGTGCCGTCTATCGATTATACTGGGGACTGCATAGCATAAAATATATTATTTAAATCAATACAGTCAAAATTGCCATAGTTGTATAATGCAATTGCATCTAATTGTTTGAGATGGATATTCCTACCGATTAGTTTTGTAAAGTTAAAGTAAACGATAGCTTGTGTACTTACATTAGTCTATTCAGTTCCATTCGTTAAACCCATAATGCATTTGATTTTTTTTGTGTTAAGTAGATGTGCTGCTGGGAAGTTTGTTGCGCCACTTCTTCCTATTTCAAGCACTAGGAAGTGGTGAACGGCTGGCGTTTTAGGGGACTGCTGTAATTTTGGACTTTAACAATGCTGATTCTCGGCCTGTTATACGACTTTTCATTTTGATTTGTGTTTTTGATTCATCAATACCATATTCATTTAAAATTTCATCTATGTTCCAGAAAACTATACCCTCTCGGCCGGTCGGACCTGCTTCCTATTTGTGTTCGGGCTCCACAAGCATCCGGTTTGGGGTCCAGATGTGCTCGAGTTCAAGCCTGATCGCTGGCTGGAACCTGGCAAACTGCCTGATACGCCTAACGCGTTCGCTGCCTTTGGTTTGGGCAGACGACAGTGTATTGGTAAGGACCGATGACTACTGTTTAACGAGGCTTTAGATATAGAAAAAAAAGCTTCAAAAGATTAAAACAGGGTCTCTTATGTCTGGTCTAGTCTAATTTAAATATGTGAGCCACCAGGGGATTGTGGCAATTTTATGAATTGGGCTTAAGAATATTTATTCCGGAAGGTTAATGCATTATAATTATATTGATATTTAACTTAGATAATGCATAAATATCTTGGTGTTTTGACAGGTCACCAGTACACCCGTGCGAAGCAGGGGCCGGTCGCTAGTTTATTTATAAAAAAAATCTATGTTGCTGTTGAGCTCTTTTGTCCAAAGAGTTGAGAGTTTCTTATTCCAGATTCTTTGAATTCTTTGATGTGGTTTTCATTGAACTCACTAATTTTTGCCAGATTATCTTAGTGTTATGATTAGTCTTTATTTTTACTTTCTTTAAATTTTCTTGTGACGTCTTACGATTCCTTTCTAGGTAAAGCCTACGCCCTGATGTCTATGAAGACGACCCTCGCTCACGTGGTGCGGTGCTACAGGATCAAGGCTGACCACACCAAGGTGCGGCTGAAGATCGATGTCATGCTGAAGCCAGACGCGGGACATTATGTCAGCATTGAGAGGAGGACTTAGAACAGAATGGATGGGAAGCTGCTGAGAGATTATGTCTGATGAGAGAATACAAAAAGGCGGTTTACACAATGTTTATAGTTCTCGGGGGCTATGATAGGTCAAATTTCAATAAAATTGATGTATCGTGCTAAGTGTGAAACGATATTGGTGCCGATTCTCTTGTACACCTAACTAATCTAACTAAACTATCACTAAAATTCCTTACTTCTGGCTATGAGAATCTTAGAGCTATTCTGCATTAAAATATGTTCTCTTTTAAAAATTATTTTGACACAACCAAATCGAATTTGACAATCGCGACTTCATGTAGTAAGTAGGTACTTTTTTTTTTGTTTGTTTGGCTTCGCACGGTTTAGCATTCAGCCAAAAAGTAGGTACTTATTTGCCCTCATCATCATCATCTGCCTAGCCTTTTCCCAACTATGTTGGGGTCGGCTTCCAGTCTAACCGGATGCAGCTGAATACCAGTGTTTTACATGGAGCGACTGCCTATCTGACCTCCACAACCCAGTTACTGGGTAATACGATACCCCTTGGTAAGACTGGTTGTCAGACTTTCGGGCATCTGACTACCTGTAACGACTGTCAAAGATCCACCAATGACAGCCGGGACTCGGGTCTCGGTATGTAAAGATGGTCACCCATCCACAGACCAACCGCGGCAAGCGTAGCTTAACCTGATCGATCGACCTGTGCGGCTGTTATTATTTAGCCACGGGCCCCTCCCCGTGCTTTTTTTTGAGCCGTATGTTTTGAATTGTGTGGAATTTTTCACTTTTGTATGGAAATTTTGAAAAATTATTACCAACGTGCTGAGTTTTAGGGGTTTTCGGGTTCTATAAAGGGGGTCGAAATTTTCATTATTTTTGCGATAGGACACACCGTTTTCGAGATATAAGCAAAAGAAAATAAAAAAGAGTACTGTTTTTGCATCTGAAGTCGAGGGGTTGGTGTGAATTTTAGTTCATGCCAACTAATTTTATTCCACACCTTTTTAGTCGCGATTAAAAATTATCAGATTTAGTTAGAAAATCTACATTTTAGGTGAAAAACCTCAAATTCAGACCAGCAAAATTACTGGTTTCTCTAAACTTATATCTGAGTGCAATCTTAGGTGCAGCGCAGACGGCACACTTTTTGTGCGATCGAGTCTGCGGCGCACAAAAAGTTCTGCATGGCGCGCAAAAAGTCGGTCGCGGATTTTTCACAGACTCAACGCACACGACGCACATCTTCGATCATTCTGTCGGCAGAGCTTTCTGTCTTTTTAAATGTCTATCATGATATTCTGCCTTAGAAATATCATAGTGTCCCGAAGTGCCCGAATTACACGGGTTTTTTGTGCGCCGGACTTTTTGCGCGTCGTGTGCGTTACTGCATATAATTGCATAGGTTCTATTTTCACAGACTAAAAAGTGCGTCACGGATAGTCTGTCGTCTGCGCTGTACCTTAGTGCTATCAAACTAAAATTTAGTTAAGTTGTGTCATTTTAGTTAATTTCAGAATGAGAAATCGTCGTTTGACAGGAATAAACTAAATTTTGGTGATTTTTAGTCTAGTTTAGACGCATTTCTGACAAGAGAATCGGCACCATTGTATGTGCAGTGCAACTATTCACTGTCAGTTTGACATGCTGTGTACAGACGCCAGCACATCAAGCTACCCGAAACTGTCAAAATTGGCCAATCAATCTCGAACTTATTGCTTTAGCGATAAAGTTGAAAATTTATTTAAAAAAAATTGACAGATTGTAGTAGCTTGATGTGCTGACGTCTGTACATAGACTGCTACAAAGATCTTTTGGCGATTGAAGAACATTGACAGGGGGGCGTTGTTGGTAAACATGAAATATTGAAAAAACAAGATGGCCACATTGGATCCGATTTTGCCAAATCCAAAAGATCCTTGTACAGTTGTACCTACACTGCGCGGGCATTTAGCTCATAACATTATTTAGTCTAGATCAGCAGGATTAGCAGAAGGTTCATAATCTATATACATATATAAAAGGAGAAACTGTTAGGTATTTAATACGGGGAGACAAGTGAAACACACGACAGCTATGGACACACTACTTTATTCCGTAAACCCTCGCGTGGGCGCAGCCACGCACACATGGAAACGTTCACACACACATACACAACAGTCCCTCCCCCTATTTAACATAAATAGAAAATTACAAAAAGAACTGCTTATAATTAACCCTGGGTATGTCCCTCAGCAGTCTGCTGGAACATCTCGAATTCCGGGGTGAAGGTGAGGATGACAATTCCACCTCATCCCTCTCTCCCTCCCCACTATCAAGCGGTTGAGGACCGCTGGGTTCGCTGTGAGTTGTGTCTTCGTCCAACGTAAGATCGTTGAAGTCCCCGGGTCGTGACGTACCTTTATGTAGTATTATTTGATTTTTATGTTTTTTGACGTCTGACGATGAAACATGGTCTTTAATTAAATATAACACTTTACCCAGTCTTTTAATTACGGTTCCTTTGTACCACAGAAATTTACAATTATTCAGAAATTTTTTAAACATGACCTCATCGCCCGGCTTAAACACTTGTTTATTGTTGCCGCCATAGCACTTAATTTGCGAGCACTGTTTTAGTTTAACATTGTCGGTTAGTGATGTGAGTGGGGTCGACGTTAACTTGGGTTGGAGTAAATCAAGACGTGTTCTGAGCTTTCGCCCAAACACCAATTCAGCCGGTGAGAACCCCGTGACAGAATGAACTGAATTCCGATAATCAAACAAAAATTTCAAAATTTTGAGCCTACGCTCATTCCTATTGTGAGAACCTAAAACACTTGACTTAATACCCTTTTTTACAATTTTCACATAACTCTCTGCTTGTCCATTACTAGCAGGATTGTAGGGTGGTGATGTAAGATGAGCAATACCATTTAACAAACAAACTTTTGTGAACTCAGCGGACGTAAACGCAGTGCCGTTATCGCTAACAATCGTATGTGGTAATCCGTACTTAGACATAAAATCATAAAGCTTTTCAATAACGGTCGTCGAGGTGGTGGATGTGCTCACATCATATATTTCTAACCATTTCGTGTGCGCGTCTACCACTACCAAAAACATCAGATTATTTATTGGCCCCAGCAAGTCTACGTGTATTCTATGGAATGGTGCATCAGGAAACTTCCATGGTGCTAACGGCGCCCGGGGTGGCGAGGGCCGTAGCTGTTTGCATATTTCACACGAGTTTATCATTTTTTCTAGCGCTGCATCAATGCCTGGGAACCAAACCCGTGACCTAGCCTCTGATTTCGTTTTTACGATGCCTAAATGTGAGCTATGTAATTCTAATAAAACCCTTGGCCACAATGATTCGGGAAGAACAACTTTATGTCCCCTCATTAAACAACCTTCTTCATATGACAATTCTGTCTTACATAAATGATAAGGTTTCAACTGCAAGTCTTCTACCCTTTTAGGCCACCCATTTTGAACATAATTTATAACTAACTGTAATACCGTATCCTCATTAGTAGCTTTACGTAACTCATTCAAGGTCAACGGCATGTCGCCTTCGATTATAAAATTAACGTAGGATGCGCGATCAATGGGAGCGGCGGCCGCGGCGGCGTGTGCGCCGATGTTGTCTCCCTCGCTCTCGCTGCGAACCCGCCCTGACTTACACTGTAAACTCGCTCGAGACAGATAATCCGCGTTGTTGTCAGCGCTTCGGACATACTCAATTGTATAATTGTATGCACTTAAAAACATCGCATATCTCTGCAATCTATTAGCGGACACCTCCGGTATACCTTTATGTTTTCCGAAAATAGTAATTAACGGCTTGTGATCCGTGCGAAGTATGAATGGATCTGATCTGCCATATAAGTACTGATGGAACCGGCGTATTCCAAATATTATTGCTGTCGCCTCTTTTTGTATTTGTGAGTAATTCTTCTCGGCTGTATTCAACGTGCGGGAAGCAAATGCTACCGGGCGCTCTAACCCGTCATAATCTATTTGGGATAAAATAGCCCCCAAGCCACACGGCGATGCATCGACGGTTACAACTATTTTAGCGTCTGAATTAAAGTGTGTTAAGACCTGATCAGACGTTAAATGTTTTTTAATTTCTTCAAACGCTTGTTGGTGTGACGTAGACCAGACCCACTTAACTCCCTTTTTTAATAGGTCATACAAAGGACTCAGGATACAGGAAGCTCTAGGCACAAAATTCCTATAATAGTTTACGAGGCCTAAAAATGATTGCAATGTGTTAACGTTGGTAGGTATGGGCGCATCAGCTATAGCTATCACCTTTGCCGGATCTTTCTGTAACCCATCTTTGTTTATTATGTAACCCAAATATTTAATTTCGTTTTTGAAGAAATCGCATTTTTCTTTCTGCACAGTTAACCCTGCATCCTGAAGTCTTTGCAGAACTATATTCAACTTGTTCAGATGCCCTTCCGGGGTCCCGGTCAGTCACCAAAATGTCGTCAAGCAGACATAGAACCCCGTCAAGTCCCGAAAGCACCGTTTCCATAGCGCGCTGGAATATAGACGGCGCACTAGACAGTCCGAAAACTAATCGAGTATAATTAAATAAGCCTCGATGTGTATTGATACATGTGATCGGTTGAGATTCCTCGTCTAACAAAAACTGGTTATAGGCCGTAGTCAAGTCAATTTTCGAAAACTGATGCCCCCCGTACAATTTTGAAAATAGTTCGTGTACGGTGGGTAGAGGATATTGTTCTATTATCAGCTGTTTGTTAATAGTAACCGAGTAGTCGGCACACAATCTAACCGAACCATTGTGCTTAAGCACGGGAACAATAGGTGACGCGTACTCAGAGTGCGTAACGGGCTTTAGAACACCTAGGTCTACTAAGCGTGTTATCTCTTCGCCCACCTTATCACGTAGCGCGAACGCAATTGGACGCGCTTTACAGAATATCGGTTTTACATTATCCTTTAATTTTAATGTAACACGATATTTATTAAATTTACCAAGCTTATCAGAAAATACTTCTGGAAAACGCGATTGCAACTGGTCCACCATACTCTGCTCACCCTTCAAAAAGTTACAAGGCGTCAACTTAAGTTTAAATGTTGAAATGAAATCCCTGCCTAGTAACGGTGGTCCGCCATTGCGAATGACGTACACGTCCAACTTGTGAGTGTGTCTCATGTACGTCACTGGCAGGTTTACGTACCCTACACATTTCATAATATTACCGGTGTAGCTAAAAAAACTTTTTTTAGAATCTAGTAACGGAATATTACCGAACAAGTTTTTATAGGTACCTTCGGATATCACGGTCACCGCTGATCCACTATCTATTTGGAATTGTAAATCCTTCCCGTACATTGAAACTGTTTCTGTCATAGGTTCCCCTCCGACTGAACGTATGTTAAACAATGACTTACCGTCGTCGTCCTCGCTCACATCACCTGTCAACACGTAATTAACCTTATTACACATTTTACGTAAATGACCTTTGGTGTTGCACTTATTGCATTTGTAGCTTGCAAATCGACATTGGGATGACTCATGATTATTACGACCGCACACTGTACACTTTAATTTACCGGCACTAATGGTTTTAGCACTCTTTACTTCTTTGGCGAACTTGAACACTGGCGTCTGCTGCCCAAGAACAGCCGAAGTAGTGGTGGCGCCCGCTCGCGCGCACCGCGCGCTCTCCGCTAGCTCCACCGCCTTGGCCAAGGTCAGCTTGTCGATGTCCTGCGCGAACAGCTTTTCTCGTTCATGCCCTGCTGCCATTCCCATCACAAACCGATCTCGTAACGCCTCCTCGACGTTACTAAATTTACAATGTGCCGTAAGTCCTCGTAGCCTTGATGCCCATTGCGTGTATGTCTCGCCCTGCTGCTGTACAGCCGCGTAAAAATTGTAACGCTCGCTGAAGCCGCATATCTTTGGTAGGAAATGCTCATCTAATAACTGCACTATGTCGTCATATGTTACTTCCTGGATATCCTTTGGCAGGGCCAGATCCGCTGCCAACTTGTAAGTACCATCGCTAAGTGCACTGAGCAGGATCGCCCGTCTCTTGGCTCCAGCTGCATCATTCTTCGGAACAATGTCATTTGCAATAAACCATTGTGTAATTCGGCCTTTGTACGACTTCCATTCCTGTACGTTGTGATCGAATGTAGACAAAATGCCGATACTGTTCATTTTCCGATTTCTATTTTGAGATGTGGGTAAAAACTCGTCGCCACTGTTAGGTATTTAATACGGGGAGACAAGTGAAACACACGACAGCTATGGACACACTACTTTATTCCGTAAACCCTCGCGTGGGCGCAGCCACGCACACATGGAAACGTTCACACACACATACACAACAACTGACTGATTGACTGAATATTAACGCACAGCCGAAACTGCAAGGACTAGGAACGTGAAATTTTGCATACGGCTTCCTTTTATTATGTAGGGGAGCACTAAGAAAGGGTTTTTGGAAATTCAACCTTTAAGGGGGTGAAAAGGGGGGATTTTGTTTGTATGAAAAATCTTATTGCTTGAGTTAATAAACTTGAAAGGATCATGGTCATTTTGGACTAAGAAAAAACATAATTTCGTCCCAAGATGAGACTGTTACCAAAATGTAGTACATTGTTAATGTAACTAATAGATATCATCAGTTTATTTTTAAAAGCTGGGACAGTATAGATATTTTATACATTATAAATATAACTTTGCTTTATCAGAACGCAGTATAAAATATTGATTTTGAACGCATCTGTAATTATTAACTTATAAGTCCATACTAAATATCGATTTTGTAGCGCGGCAACCCCACGACCATAAAGCTAACGATGATGTTGGCTGCACTGTTAGTAACATCCAATCTGATGATCGCGGGAGCTTTAGAAAGGTTGGCATCACTGTGTTTTGTGACCAATCATGCGCCACTATTTTTCCCGCGCGCCCCGCTTCTAGCGCCAACGCGGGGAAGTACCGTTTCGACCCGTGTGTGACGCGACGTGTCTCAAGCCGCACTCGTATAGTGCCCGCCATCTTAAATCTCTAATATTCTTTCTTATTTTATGTTCCTACGTGTCTGTCAGAGTTTCTTTTTGGGGTACCTAGTAATTGAAAATACCAAGTACTTTCATTCAGAGGCCCGAACCCTATGCCCGTTGGCTACAATTTTATTATTAATCGAAATGAAATCTGAAAAACAGGTGAATAACCTCTTTTTTTTTCTTTTTTTTAATGACCTGGTTGCTGGGACCTTTTAGCCAAGTTTTTAATTATGTGAAAACCCTCTCAATTCAAAAAGCCACAATTAACGATATACCACCTAACCTCAAAAACATATTTCTTAATTACTTGACTCTCCCAACTTTTAAAGATATATTAAAGGCCGTACTTAGTTACATCTATAAAGACAAATGAAACAACGTATGTTTCATCAAGGGACGTTTTGTTAAATTTTTCTAGTCCAAGCATATTAGGAGCGTGGCCATGATTCTTTGGCACAATACTTATCTAAGTAAATTATGAAGTTTGGCATTTTTGTTTTTCAAAACTATTTCCTAAAAGGGGATTGGGGGAAGTCAAAATTTGTATGCCAGAATTTTAACGCGCGGTCCGATTAACTGAAAACAGTATCTATTTATACTTAAGACAAAAAATAAAGAATAACGTGTATCAGGACTTTTCGAAAATCTACCCGTATCGGGGAGAAAAGGGGTAGTTAATTGTACAGGGGAGAATTCTACTGCGTGGCTTGATTAACTCGAAAATTTGTATAAATAATCTTTGAGTCAAGTAATGAACATATCCTAAACGATTTTACGAAATTCCACCCCTGTGGGGGTGAAAAGCCCCGATACAGTTTATATGAAAATTCATATTCATTTGATTAATAAACTTGAAACTTGGCACGAATACTTATCTAAGTAAATTATGAAGATCAGAAACATACTTACAGTTTGGAATTTTTTTGTGGAAAGTACGAAATACACGCAGACGAAGTCGCGGGCGAAGTGCTAGTTATCAATAAAAGCAACATGTAAGCAGTTTATAAACAATAATGTTTTCAATAAATTTAATCGTTGTAGTTCTTACTTTGTCATTAAATTAATTACGCAAATAATTAATTAGATAATATTTTGCCATTATTTTTATAGACTTTTTAGTTTTAGTTTTGCATTATTACGGATAGTACCTACTCACTACATGTAGTATGTAATGTCACAGGCCTTGTGTTTGCTTTGTTGGATTAAGATCCCATTCCAGTACTTACTAGTTATAGGAGTATAAATTGTAATGACGTGTTGTTATGCTTATTTAATAAAACTATTTCTACCATTTAATGTTTCACAATATTTGATCCCCAGTAATACAAGAAAATAATTATTTCCGTAAATCAACAAAACCTATAATATCGCACACCTAGATCTAAACAGCGATTAACTCAAAAAAACACTTTTTTCAGAAAAGATGAAAACTGATTATTGTCTCCCTGTGCACTGAAGGAGTTTTCTGTATTGATCAATACTTTTTAAAATGCAGATAGTAGAAGATGTTATAAGAATCTTGTGTTTTAATCGTGTAGTGAGTTAAGGAATTCGATGATACGCATAACTCAAAAATTATGATTTACGAGTTAGCTCTCTTTAGATCTAGGTGTGCGATATGTACTTTGTACTCTATTTATGTATTTGAGATTTGTCTAGAAACAATCTATTACTATTATGCTACATTTCTATTCGTCGCATAAACATCCCTTGCCGTGTTAGGCAGCCTGCGGCCACAGATCCAATGTGGTGTGGTCCCAAAAAAACTGAAATAAATGTGTTTCCATTATTATTATTTGAACACATTTCAGTAACATTGTAAAATACTATTGAATTAAGACATTTTTGCGATGGTTTGTATTTTTTTCTTTATATGGCATCTAGCTGGTTAACCTAAAAGGTTGTCGGCTGCTTAACCGGTTTTTCCTGTGGATGCCTCGATACATTAAGGCCTTTATTACACGCTAAGGGCACTCCTTGCGGGGTGCGAACCTCGGCTTAGGGCGTCGCTGGGGGAGGGCAGCAAGGGACAGGCTGGATCGGATTAATTAGGGACGAGTTTAAGTCTCAACGCTGGCTAGAACCTAGCAAGTTATTTGATAACCCTAACACGTTTGCTGCCTATGGTTTGGGCAAACGTCAGAGTATTGGTAAGGGTCATCACAAAACTATCGGCTCTCCAAACACTCCCATGAAAAACTTGAGAATATTGTAAAATTTAAAATACATGCAAATACAAAAACAAATAATGCGGTAGGTATTACCATTGCGACAAGGCGTAGATTAGAATGTAACTATGGAACCCTGAACCCTTTTAAATAATTTAAGTCTCGTTTTTGTATTTCTAAAAAGAAAAGAAAATACGTTAATTTTAACGCGTGATTGATAGTATTCTATAGTAATTTGGAATGCAATGCAAAGTAACTCTCATAAAAATTCTGCCCCTGTTTTTTGAGTTCTCCGGGGCGGGCGCAAGGCGTTCCGCCTTGCGACCCAGGAGAATTCTTATAGCGAGCGCCTGGGAGGAACTACTCACCTATCCTTATAGGTGCATGTCCAAATAATTTGGCAACTAAAAGAATATTAATAAACCAAATTAAAGATAACTGTAACAATTTGACCCTTATTTTAGTTCCAAAATTACCTGTTTTCAATATCCTTTCATATAGAGGATTATGTTCAGATGTGGAATCCTAACTAAGAACTAAGTGAAGGTGACATCAGAGGAGCGGCCAGGCATCAGTAGCGATGTGGTGGCGCCCTACTCTGCAGAAACTCTTACAGGCCTGGAGACAGCTCACCAGCTGATTTCAATTGTGAGCTTCTTCCGAAGTGGTTCCGCCGGTGGCCTCGACGACCTGACAGCATAAAAGACTGATTTAGTTCAGGCGCCGGAGAAGCTGGTGAATCATTTTTGAAGGAGCTCGCGTCTCTAATCAACCTGATACTCAACGGCGGTGTGAATGATGCCGTCATCGATCGTACCAGGATCCCGGAATCTCGGTGTTAGACTAAATTTTTTCCAAAGTTTTTTTTTATAAATTAAATAACTAATAAGTTTCACCACAAAACAATAAAATATAGTTTTTAAGGTTATGTACCTCAAAAGGAAAAACGGAACTCCTATGAGATCACTGTTGTCCGACTGTCTATCTGTCTGTTAAGACCCTTTATCTCAGGAACGCGTGCAGGTTATCAAGTAGAAATTAAAACCATATACTCAAATCTACAGTCCCTTGTAGCTGCTCTGTGAAAAAATCATAGTTCTAAGTTAACGTAAAAAAAGATACGGCCGTTTATGACGCAGAAAACGTATATTTCGACACTCTCAAGGGAATCAAAATTTATAGGGAATTTTTTTTTTTTTCCGTTGACCTAGAATCATGAAATTTGGCAAGAAGCAATTTCATGTAGCACAAGTAAAGAAAAAAAAATTAAGACGAGCTATTCTCACCGTATCGATTCGAGCATTTCTCGAAGGAAAGACACGCGACATGCCTTAATTTACATGCGACATGCAAAGAGTGGTCATGACCAGTCGACACATACATGACGTCATGTCGATCGGGGTACGAACGTCAATCAGTTGTTGTGTCAATCATGATTGTATCAATGGGGATTGTCTAAAATTTCTAACCATTAGATATTATTTTATTTTTTGAAAATTTAGAGCATTTTGAGAAACTAATTTGAATATTTTGAGGATTGGCTCAATAGTTATTTAAAAAAAAAAGATTTAAATATTTAAAATTTTTAAGGCAGGTGACGTCATCAGTGGCACAAATAAGTGCCGTTGCCTCACTAGTACATAAATAAAAAAAATACAATCTGTCAACACGTCACATCTGTCAGTATCAATAGACGTCATCTAAAATCGAATCCTATCCTAGCGTTTTTAATATACAAACCGTATGTACCGATCCTCCTTATAAACGGAAAGTGGTTTTTGAAGGTGTAAGTAAGTACGTCACTAATAACCAACGCAGTGACATTATTTATTGTTCGTTTTTCTGAACTACAAACACGACTACAAATGACCACAATGAGCGATACTTTTGTTAAAGCTGACTCCTGAAACCTGCCTAAAGTTGAGACCGTTATGATAATAGAGTATATTTCTACTAGCAGTCATCATAGTGTAGTGAGATTTTACGAGATTATGAGGCAAGTCGCAGGAATAATACACACATCAAAAGTGTCTAGGGATCAACATATATTTTTGCAATAACTTTTCTCCTGATTGATATTAATTAAAATTTTCTTTAAGGATTCATCAAATAAAGTGTTTTCGTTTGTCACAGTAACGATAAACCAAGTCACCTTTGCATTAATAAAGAAATTTGCCATTTTCCTAATAAAGGGATTTTTGACATTTGAACCACTAACACAAAAGTTCGAAAAAAAGACTGAAATAACAGTTTTCTCTAAAATTTTATTGGGTAACTTAAACAATTAATAATCCGTGTTTCTACCGCGAACACTAACAACACAAGAACATCGGTTTGGCATACTCAAAATGAGTTCATCCAAATCACGCTGTGGAATGGCCGCCCATGTTCGTTGCAACAACAAAAAAAGGTCTTCTTGCGACTGGATATCCTCCATATTCGGCAGAGCTCTTCTCTGTAGCATATCCCATGCATGCTCAATCGGGTTCAAGTCTGGCGACTGAGCAGGCCAGGGCAGGACATTGATGTTAGCTGCGGCGAGAGTCTGTCTTACAACTCTTGCGGTGTGCGGTCGTGCATTATCATGCATTAACTGAAATAAGGGACCGATTTGCACTTGTAGAGAAACGATGACGTCTGATACAATCGTCTCAGCATAAATTTGAGCGTTGAGGTTGCCTCTGATCCAAATCAACTCAGTTCTTCCGCCGATCCAAATACCCGCCCATACCATGATGGTTCCACCACTATAAGGATGGACTTCCTGGCAGGATTTTAATCGCTGTTGGCGTCCAGGGGTTCTCCAGTGTCGTATACGTCTTGTATCCGGTCTCATACCAAAACGAGACTCATCAGGAAAGCACACGAAACGCCATTGTTCTTCTGCCCAATTTCTGTGTTCAAGAGCCCATTGATATCGAATCCTACGATTGTGCATTGCTATAGGTAGTACCCGTAGCGGTCTTCGGGAATGAAGGTTCACTTCATGCAAGCGGTTTCTGACTGTTTGGTCGCTAATTAAGTTCCCTGAAGAGTGATGAAGCCTCACGGCTAACATCATGGCGGTTATTGTTGGAGCTCTTCGAGTTAAGATTTGAATGTATCGGTCTTGTCTCCGTGTGGTGCAGCGATACCGTCCTCCATGGCGCTCAGCCACGGTACCAGTGCTTCGGTAACGTGTCCAAAGTCGACTGATAACACTCTGACTTGTATTCAGAGCTAAAGCCACAGTACGTTGCCGGGAACCAGCTTCTATCATTCCCACGGCTCTGAGCATTTCTTCCCTGCTTAAATGACGTCGCCGCTCCATAATAACGTTGGTTTTAATCAGTAGTAGGGAAACAGTAGCACTAATAATGTCTTCAATGCGTTGTATGTTTTTATAGGGAAAATATTGACAGCTGATTTTCATCTTTTACTCGAATTTGATTCACAGTTCCTGATTCAAATTATGAAATGCACCAAAAAGGATCCATATAAATTTATAAAATCATAAATTTATTACAAAGCCACATCTCAATCTCAAGAAAGCCGCATAAAAATGCTTGATCCCTAGACACTTTTGATGTGTGTATATTGTAAAAACTTTAAACTGTAATTATGTTTACATGTTTGACATTTTAGGTTGACACTTGACAGATTAGACAATACTTGCTACTTATTTTTTAATTTCTGAGGTAACGATACAAAAATGTACGGCTAAGCTGATGTGATTTGAAGGGCAAAGAAGGTCAATCGTATTTTATCATAATTAACAATAAAATATGAATATTTTTCATAATTAATTAGTCCGTAATGATCAGTAACGCTATTCCTCGAAATGGTTTTTCAATTACAACATATGAAAAATTATGGACAATGCCCATTGCGGAAGAAAATCTATACTAATATTATAAAGCTGAAGAGTTTGTTTGTTTGTTTGAACGCGCTAATCTCAGGAACTACTGGTCCGATTTGAAAAACTCTTTCAGTTTTAGATAGCCCATTCATCGAGAAAGGCTATAGGCTATATCATCACGCTAAAACCAATAGGAGCGGTGCACCAATGAAGAATGTTTCAAAATCGGGGGATTTTTTTCCTATTGAGAGCTTCCGCTGCGTGCGCTGCGTAAACGGTTAAAGTTTCGCAAAAATCATATATGACAGAATTGTTCCCCTTTAAAAGTTAAAAAAAAAGTCCGCGACAGCATATGTCTATCTTTTAAGGTTAGCTCACTATAACCTCTTTTATGCTAACCAAATTTGTTCTTAAATAATGCATTATTTGCGAAGGTGTTTTTATAAACATGGTATTAATCCTTATCCAAATAAATACGTTATTCATCACATGTATTTAATTTTGAACAAAATTGCATCTGACATCATTTAATTTTAATGTATATCTTAGGAGATATCATAGTTTTAAAATAATACTAATAATAAAGCTGAAGAGTTTGTTTGAAACACGGTTTGAAAGCTCTAAATCTCTGGAAGTATTGGTCACATATATAAAAATATTTTTGCGTTTGATAGCCCAGTTCTTGAGGAAGGCTATATTCTATTAAACTTGACGCTAGGACCCTTAGGAGTTGAGCAAAAAGAAAAAAAGTCTGAAGTTTTCGCCAAGCGAAAACGAAGTAATAGTGCAGGCCGGCGACACGTTGCGACGGGGTGGATCGGGGAAACAAAAAAAATTTACGCGGACGAAGTCGCGGGCAGAAGCTAGTAATATATATTTTTTAACAAGATGTGTTACGAGTTCATAAATATCGAAGCCGCTGCGATCGCCACAACAAAAAAAAAACACACGAAGAAAACTTCAGGCTTCCGCCAAAGTTGTCAACTATCCACTGCTTGTGCGGTGTCGATAGATGAGACAAATGAGATGCAGAAGCGGAAGGCGCCGGCTTCTAATACCAGTCAAAAGGACGAAAACGGCTTGTCTCTGGTTAAGGGCATGAAAGGTCGATCGCGTCACAACCGCAACAAACGCGATATCACTCCTGCAAGCGAGGATTTTTAAGCTGCAGTGCTCACCATCCTTCTGTATATTTGTTGGACCCACATACATCGAGAAAGAAGGATCCAAGTCGAAATCAGTACCGAGGGAGGACGTTGCTGAAGCTGTCGCGAATGAAGACGAGCAGCCTATCGATTCTGTAAAAATCTCACCGTGATAACATAGGTGAAGTGAGCGTAAAGTGAACTATCAATGGAGGCAATCCCTAACATCAGGTGGAATGACAGCTCACTTCACCTTAGTTTTCACGGTGAGATTTTTACAGAATAGCACTGCTGTACTAGAGGCGAATCTGGTATTCTGAGATCGAGCCCTGCAAAAGGCTGTCCCTAGCCCAGAATTTTGCCCGGCGGGATTTGCGTGTGAGGTGTGAAGGAAGCATGGCCAAACACAAGTGTGGTGTGATAATAATTATGTATGTTTGGTTTATACGTATGTATGTTAGTCTGTGATGTATTTATGTGAAGGGTCTTTTGTCATCAGAATTATGATAATACCTACACCTACCTACCTACCTACCTATTATTATTGTATTACAACAGGGTCATCAACTTGATGGGAGATTTTCTAAAGCATTTCAAACAATAAATATTTCAAATATGTTTTAATTTTTTGTCAATATACAACATAAAATAGCAAACAAAAATACTGTGAACAATACATTACAAAATTACTAGTTTATATGATAAGTAGGCGTCATGTGTGGCCAGCTGTTCAGTAGCTAGCTTAAGAATTGCTGGATCATAATACCTCTTGCCCAAAATCTTCATGAATTTCGATAGACGTTCGTCCAGCACTTTCACCACAAACACATTGAAATTCGTGAAATCTCAACACATGAGATTCCTACCGCCTGGCCCTTAGGGAGGAAATTTTGTTTTCGCAAGGATTAACAATCTTTTCAGACTTTGCAATGTAGCCGGAACACGTTGAAATTCGTGTTGTGTTGAGATTCCTACCGCCTGGCCCTCAGGGAGGAAACTTGACTTGTCGAAGCTGATGTACTTGGACACTGTTTTAAAGGAGAGCACGAGAGTCTTTACCGTCGTACCGGTTATCGCTAGAAAATTACATAGAGATGTAAAACTAAGTAAGTTTTTAAGCCATGATATTGGACCGTCAACGCCAATCTTATGGAAGCTATTCTGTTTCTACCAGCACCCTAATTGCGTAACACACTATTACTCTCAATTTGAATCATTTTGAAGCATATTGCTAATCCATTGCTCCTTAAGTTCGAAAAGTGTGTCTGCTCAACAACGTAAATAACGCAATGAATGTTGTTGAACCGTCAAAATTAAACCGATTGCTACTGATAGTGTGTTACACAATTACCCTGCAGGTCAAAGTTCGTTGTATTCTGTCAAAGTTTGTTGTGTTCGTTGTATTTAGGAATTACAAAAGAGATTTTTAATTATTTTATTCAAAGAAACGGTGAGGAAGCCCGTTCATTTGATTTTTTCTACTTCAATTTTCGGCTTCCGTAATTACAATTATAAATTACCTGTCGCTATCTTTATTTATCTTACATGTTTCAAAGAATTGCAGCCTCTCAGCCGGTCGGAGCTGCTTCATATTTCTTTTCGGGATCCACAAACATCCGATCTGGGGACCAACTGCGGACGAGTTCAAGCCTGAACGCTGGCTGGAACCTAGCAAGATGCCTGATAACCTTAATGCGTTTGCTGCCTTTGGTTTGGGCAAACGTCAGTGTATTGGTAAGGGTCCATCGCAAAATTCAACTTTCTTTTTCATAATAACTTCGTGCAGTAACGGATGGCAACTTTGAAACGAAAAAAATACTGATTGGTTAATTATTTTATTATTCTAACAGGTAGAGCCTACGCCGTGATGTCAATGAAGACGATCCTCAGCCGCGTGGTGCGGTGCTACAGAATCAAGGCTGATCACACCAAGATGTGGCTCAAAGTTGATGTCATGCTGAAGCCAGACGCAGAACATTACATCAGCCGGTCGATTCTATAAAAATTTCACCGTGAAAAGTTAGGTGAAGTGAGCTTAGAGTGAGCTGTCAAGAGTATCAATCCCTAGCATCAGGATGACACTGACAGCTCACTCCACGCTCACTTCACCTAAGTTTTCACGGTGAGATGGTGTCAGAATCGCACTGCTGTATTGAGAAGAATAAAATGAGACTATGGAATATTCGGGGAACAGTTTACAATAAACTAATAAAACGCCAAACCAACCAGGAGGGTTGGTGGTTTAACGAGATAACCAATTAGGCTACTTAATAAAATTATTTATACATTTTATTTTATAATTAAAACATTTCCTGTTGTTTACAATATCTATTAGTGATCGGAATTATTTGAGTTATTGATGGATGCACAGATAACCGGAACTCTGAAAATCACATATCTATTATAACACCACAAGCACGGTCGACATGGTTGTACAACACTGGCTGAGCGAGCTGTCACTGGAAGCTGACATGTAAGACATTTGCGGGATTGTGCGAAAGGGAGGGTTTATACGCACTATGCGGGTAGCCGCAATGCGGCTAGCCTTGCGGCTGACCGCAAGCACAATTATGTACGTAATATTCATTTGTATGCGCACTGCGATGCGGCTACCTGCAGACCGCTCCGGTCGCTCGGAGCGCTGCGGCCCGAGTCGTCCAGCCGGCCGGTTGCTATACGCACTGTGCGGCTCAGTCTGCGGCTGCCCGCCACTGAGTGAGTGTGTGCACGTGGTACGTCTGGTAAAATGGAATTCGATACCGAAAAATTTTATTAAATAATTCCGATCACTAATCTATATATATAAAATATCCTATCTTCAAGGGGGGTGACGGAACCTTGCCGAATAACTACCGTCCTATAGCTGTTTTAACCGCCTTATCCAAAGTTCTTGAACGTTTGATAAATAAGAGACTGGTAAATTACCTGGAGCATTGCAAAATAATCTCGCAACAGCAATATGGCTTTCGCAAAAATAAGTCCACCTGTGACGCAGTTCATGACCTAATCGGTTTTGTCATAGATCATATAAATAAAAACAAAAAGGTTCTTACTATATTTCTTGATCTCGCGAAAGCGTTCGACACTGTTCCCGTTTCCACACTCTTAATCAAACTTGAGAAAATAGGCGTCAGGGGGCTACAACTGGATCTTTTTCAAAGCTATCTCTCCAATCGTTCGCAAAGAGTCAGGATCGATGGTCATAGCAGCGACGAGCTTTCAATTCAATATGGGGTACCACAAGGAAGCATTTTGGGCCCCACACTTTTCTTAATCTTTATTAATGACCTTTGTGATCTCAATATCGTTAATGCCAAGGTAATATCCTTTGCAGATGACACAGCAATAACCTTCACTGCAGATTCTTGGTCACAACTAGAGCATCAAGCTCAGCTTGGCTTTGACGTTACGTTAAATTGGCTTAAGTCCCACACTCTAACCCTTAATACCTCCAAAACCAAATTTCTGACTTACTCTAACAGCTCGGTCTCTCAACCAAAGACTCCAATTTTGATCAAAGCTCATACGTGTCATCCTCAAATTCAGGGTTCGAACTGTCAATGTCCTCGTTTAACCTCTGTTGAAAGCATCAGATACCTGGGAATAGTCTTGGACAGGAATCTCAATTTCAAATCTCATATCGGTCTGCTAACTGGACGAGTTCGCAAACTGATATACATCTTTAAAAATCTCCGGCGTATTGCCAATCCCATTATAATACGTAATGTCTATTTCGCACTTTGCCTATCCATCGTAACATATTGCATTTCTTGTTGGGGTGGCGCGGCTAAAACCACCCTCAAGCCGCTAGAAGTAGCACATAGGGCCATATTAAAAGTAGCCACATTTCGTCCTATTCTGTTTCCAACCGATCAACTATACAATGATTGCAAAGTGCTAAATGTTCGGCAACACTTCATACTACAGACAGTAATTCTGCAACACCGCAACACCCCATATAGAATAATAGAAGATAAAAAACGTAGTAAGCGTCGAAAAGATGGAATATGCACCTTGCCGCGTGTTCGCTCAACTTTTGTCAAGAGATTTTTTCATTTTCTTGGGCCGTTTCTATATAACAAGATAAACGAAGAGAGTCATATCTATGGTCTACCTTATTACAAATGCAAAAAGACTGTACAATCGTACCTCCAAGACAAGTCATATGACGAAACTGAAGGGATCTTGACATAGGTGATGAACTTCGACAAGCACACCCTTACACACCACACACACCACACACCACACACCCAACGACACACACACACACACCCTCTTACACACACACCCTTTTACACACACACCCTCACACAAGCACACACATATATTTCTCAAGTTATTTTATTTTAATGATAGCAAAGAGTATCTTAAACTTTTAATTGTTTAACTCAATTCTACGAAATTGTAACAGTAACATCCACGTATCATCAGAGGCACTATGTAACTTTTGCGTCATTGTACCTTAGGGGACCGGACTGCTTCTCCTTAACACAGGTTTCCATAACCTAGCTAGGAGAGCAGTGCTCACCCTCACGTTTGTAGAAATAGTACTTACTTTGTAAAACTGTATTTTTAACGTGTTCTACAAACCTTTGTTTTGAGTAAATAAATAAATAAATAAAATAAATAAAAATTCAAAGTCCTGACTGACTTAACTATATATCAACGCACAGCCCAAACCGCTGAACCTAGAGACTTAAAATTTTGCACATAGATACGTTATACAGTGTAAGCATCCACTAAGGAAGGATTTTAGGAAATTCAAACTTTAAGGGGGTGAAAAGGGGGGATTTTGTTTGTATGAACAATCTTATTCCTTGTGTAACTTGTAACTTGGCACGAATACTCATCTAAGTAAATTATGAAGTTTGTCATTTTTTATTTTTCTGAACTACCTCCTAAAGAGGGATGGGGGGTGTCAAAGTTTGTATGGAAGAATTTTAAAGCGCAGTCCGATTAACTCGAAACTCAGTATTTATACTTAAGACCAAAAATAAAGAATAACGTGTATCAGGGTTGTTTGAAAATCTACCCCTAACGGGGAGAAAAGGGGTAGGTAATTTTACAGGGAAGAATTTTACTGCGTGGCTTGATTTACTCAAAAATTGGTATAAATAATCTGTGAGTCAAGTAATGAACACATTCCAAACGATTTTTCGAAATTCCACCCCTGTGGGGGTGAAAAGTGGGGATACAGTTTATACGAAAAATCTTATTCCTTGGGTTAATAAACTTGAAACTTGGCACGAATACTTATCAAAGTAAATTATAAAGTTTGGTATTTTTTGCTTTTCTAAACTACCCTCTAAAGGGAGATTGGGGGGTGTCAACATTTGTATGGAAAAAATTTAACGTGTGGTCCGGTTAAGTCAAAATTCAGTATTTACACTTAAGACTAAAAACAAAGAATAACGTGTATCAGGGTTTTGCGAAAATCTACCCCTGACGGGGTGAAAAGGGATAGTTAATTTTCCATTTTACTGCGTGGCTTGATTAACTCGAAAATTGCATACATAATCTTTGAGTCAAGTTATGTACATATCCCAATCGTTTTCTCAAAATTCCTCCTCTAGGGGGTGAAAAGGGGGGAAAAACTTTAATAATATAATAATAATTTATTTCATAAGCCTAATACAATAAGGAGAGAAAAAGGGCTTAACAATGCATTTGCACTATAACTTATATCCTTATATTAGGCTAAGTAGGTATATGCACTTTGTATGAAAAATCTTATTCGTTTGGTTAATAAATTTGAAACTTGCGACGGAATATTTACCTAAGTAAGTAATAAAGTTTATCATTTATGTTTTAACCAACATTTATGTATTTCAAAACTATCCCTCAAAATTTAGGTTTAGGGGTGTTAAAGTCTGTGTGGAAAATTTTAACGCCCGGTCCGATTAACTGGATACTCAGTATTAATAATGAAAAGGGGTAGTTGATTATCCATTTTACTGTGTGGCTTGATTTACTGGAAAATTGCTATAAATAATCTTGAGTCAAGTTATGGTAACATCCCAAACGTGTTTTCAAAATTTCGCCCCTATGGGGATAAAAACTTTGAAGGTAAAAGGCGGGATACAGTTAATATGAAAAATCTTATTCCTTTGGTTAAGAAACTTGAAACTTTTTAACATATGCCTCATTAAATAATAATGATTGTCACTTTTAGTATTCAAGAAACCCCTCGCAGAGAAGTTAGGGAGTGACAAAGTTAATAGGTAAGAAGAAAATGAACCCGCTGTCGGATTAACTTGAAACTAGGTACTAATACTTACTTTAAAAAGTATGTATTTTAGGGTTTTATTACTTACTTACTTAAAATAAAAAACTATGAGTTTTAGGGTTTTACTTAATCGACTCCTACCGGGGTGGAAAAGGGTAATAAAGTTTAAGGAGTAGAAACTCCAACTTCCATTAACTCAAAAATGGGTGTAAAATAATCTTTAAGTCATAAAAATGATGGCAAAACCATAAAAAGACGGAAAATATTTTTTTATCGTTCAAAACTAGTTAAATACTAGTCCGTCACCAGTCGAGACTAGTACAAAACTAGGCGAGACTAGACCATCACTAGTATTTTATTTTTTATTTATTTTATTTTATTTTTACAATTTTAAGAAAGCTTACAGACTAATACACAAAATGGTAACGAAATAATAAACAACTGACAATTGCTAATTACAAGCTTCCACATTTAAATTACAATGTTATAAAATGAAGATTAAAGAAAAAAGGCATGGAAAATAGGTAGGTATGCCGCGATAAACCACAAACGAATTTCACCCATTGAAATATTCCTTACTCAAGATTTTCCTGATTCTTAACGCACTTGTACAAAATAAGTCAATTTCTAAATGCGATGGTAGGTTGTTGAATAATATTGCACTGCGTATAGAAAAAGCGTTACGCCTATAATTTGTCATTGTAAACGGTACTTGTAATAATGGTCGTAATCTTAGGTTATTTTGATTGGTGCGAAGATAAATTTTACTGAGTAAATCGGGACAATCGATTGATCCATTAGCAATGTTGACAAGAAAACAAATATCATTAATATTAGGTCGGGGCAAAAGTATTTTCGTATTTTTCATACAAAAAAAAATTCTTTTAGGTTTAATTTTTTATTTATTTATAACTAGCTTTTGCCAGCGACTTCGTCCGCGTGGAATAATGACTTCCGGAAATTGAGGCACTAACTCTCATAGAGTTTAACCGATGTGCTCTGTCTTCTGCCGATTCTTGAGAACGCGTATTTCTCATTCAACGCGTTTTTCAAGACAATAGCGGGCGGACGCCGGCGTCCGCTTGGGGCTTGAATAACTAAAAATATATAACTACGTCTAATATATAAAATAATATATAATAAAACCTACTTCACTTAAAACTAAATACCTATAACTACTATAATTAATAATACTTATACCTATAATTAATAAAAGTACCTACGCTTTTACCTACTTAATATAATTTACTTACCTAATAAAAAAAAACTGAACATAAATTAACCAAAACTTACCTACTACTAACTACTACTAACCTATTACTACTTCACCTAAAAAGAAATCCTGTTTTCCCAACATTTCCCTTCACTGCTCTGCTCCTATTGATCGTAGCGTGATGAAAAGTATACTATAACCTGCCCAGGAGTATGAAGAACAATTGTATCAAGTTTCGTTGAAATCCGTCGAGTGGTTTTTGTTTCTATAACGAACATACAGACAGACAGACAGACAGACAGACAAAAATTTTACTGATTGCATTTTTGGCGTCAGTAACGATCACTAATCACCCGCTGATAGTTATTTTGGAAATATATTTCATGTACAGAATTGACCTCTCTACAGATTTATTATAAGTATAGATATGTAGATATGTGCCGTTTTGATCAATGACTTGTTGCCATCTTGTGGGCAATGCCATGATCCCATTGCTGTAGAAGTTTTGAGATTTTTTATTAAAAAAAATCTGACAGGTAGTTTTCACAGTGTTCTTTTGAGGTTAACTTTATGCTTCCTAAATAGTTCTAAAGTGACCGAAACAGGTGAAAATCTGATGGAGCAAGATCAGGGCTATACGGAGGATGCGTCAACACATCCCAGCCAAGCTCTCTCAATTTTTGCTGAGTGGAGCCTATAGATGAGTGCGGTCTGGCGTTGTCGTGATGAAACACCACGCCCTTCCTATTCACCAGCTCCGGCCGGTTTTTCTCAAGCTTTTTCTTGTACCCAGACTTTTGTAAATGCCGGAAAACTATTTTGTGATCAACATCCAGTCCTTCAGCAATATCATAACTACTAATATGTCGATCTTGCTCCACTTTTTAAAAAATGGCACTGATTTTATCCGTGACGGCGTCCAGAGCGAGCTTCATCCTTCACACTAAAATTTCCTGACTTGAAACGCTTGAAACACATTTGTGCTACTCGTATTGATACCACATTAGGTCCGTAAACCGCACAAATTTTATTCGCGGCGTTCGTCGCATTTTTACCTTATTTGTAATAAAATTTTAAAATGTACCGAATTTCTTCGTCACATACGTTCATGTTGCTTGCTTGAAAAACAATTGAGAAATCGCGGGAACTAGTTTTTTTTTTAAATTTATTGCATCTTTAGAATGTCAACATTTAATAGTATTAAAACCAGCTAGTTACATTCAGTGCTGCCAAAGAGGTTTGATTACTAACAATAGATTCAAAATACGAAAATATTTTTGCCCCGACCTATTATTAAGCCTTAATTCTAATGGTAAGAAGTGATAACGCTTACACCGGTGTGCATAGCCGTCTGAAAGCTGCTGCGCCTTGAAATCTAGTCAAATATTAGTCCGTCAATAGTCGAGACAAGTCCGTCACTAGTCGAGACTAGTCCATCACTAGTCGAGACTAGTACAAAACTAGTCCAGAGTGGTACAAAACTTGTCGAGACTAGTACAAAACTAGTCGAGACTAGTACAAAACTAGTCGAGACTAGTACAAAACTAGTCGAGATTATTTATTTATTTATTTTTATTTATTTATTTACAGGAAAACCAACAGCTATAACAGATGCATAACAATTGTATATGAGACGTAAAGCCAATTACAGGTTCTCACGGATAAAAACAGAAAATGCGGTAGAAATCTTAGGATCACTAACAAGCACAATAGAAAAGAATACATATATAAGGTATATAAACACTATTCACTTTTGAAAAAGTCAGCATTCAGCCGACTACGCGCAGAGTAGATTTTGGTGGTAAATGGGTCAAATGAGAACTCTTTGCAAAGGATATTAAAGTCCTTACTCGCTCGCACCATGTATGAGTTCTGCCTGTAGTTAGAAGAGGAAAAAGGAATGCAGATCGGCGGATTAAATCTAACTGACCTCTGGGGGACATTGAAACGCAGTCTATGCAGGAGATCGGGACAGTCAATCTCGTTAGATAAAATATTTAAAAGAAAAGTGCAATCTGCTAGTCGACGACGATTTATAAGTGGCTGCAGGTGAAATTTCTTGCAAAGATTTATGTAATCATCAGAATGGTATGGTATACGTAGCCGAAAACATAGAAACCGAATAAATCTTTTTTGTATATTCTCAATACGATCAATGTATTTGCCATAGCACGGATTCCAAACTTGTGACGCATATTCAAGATGACTTCTCACAAAAGAGCAATAGAGAATCTTAAGGGTTTTGGCTTTCTTGAAACACCCTGCGAGTCTCATAACAAAACCCAATGACTTCGAAGCTTTGGCCAATATTTGCTCAATATGTACGTCAAATAAGAGTTTGGAATCATGAAAAACGCCCAGGTCGCGTACACCGTCGCATCTCCTTAATAGCTGCCCTTTAAGTTTGTATGTTGTAGGGAGAGGGACGCGTTTTCTACTAAAGGAGATTACTGAACACTTAACAGGGTTCAAATCAAGTTTGTTAACCAAGCAATAATCATCCAATCGCACCAGGTCAGATTGGAGAGCATCCATGTCATCATCTGATGATATTGCAGAAAATATCTTCATATCATCAGCAAAACAAAGTAAATTTGACTTATGGAAACACGAGTCGATGTCGTTCACATAAATGATAAAAAGTAACGGACCCATCAAAGAGCCTTGAGGAACACCACTAGGAGCTGAAACCCAGCTCGACATGTAGTTGCTGATGACGACAGCTTGAGATCTGTTTTCAAGGCATGAAGTAAACCAACGAAGTAGATCTCCCCTGATATCATTGTTAAACAGCTTCGTTATAAGGATATTGTGGTCAATTCTATCAAAAGCCTTACTGTAATCCGTGTAAACGACATCGACCTGTGCCCCTTTGTCCATTCTATCCGTTAGAAAGTCATTGAGTAGAGCCAGGTTAGAGACAGTTGAACGGCCCTTTAGAAATCCGTGCTGAGAAGGGCTAAAAGACTGATTCAGCGCTGCGTAAACTTGATTGTAGACAACCTTCTCCAGCACTTTTGCTAATATGCACAGTTTGGAAATAGGTCTGTAATTAACTATTTCGTTTTTGTGCCCCTTTTTATGCACCGGAGTTATAAAGGCAGACTTCCAGATTTGGGGAACAGAACATGAAGAGAGCGATTTTTTAAACAATAGAGATACAGGCAGGGCAATCGTTTTAGCACACCCAATCAGCAATTTAGGTGATAAGTGGTCCGGACCAGCAGATTTAAATGGATCGATTTTACTAATTAGCTCAACTATAACATTTAGGTCAATCTCAATTGAGTGAATATCCGAGGATATATTGGAGTTCGTAGCCGTTAGGGGAGGACAATAATTAGCAGGCACATCATTGGTAGGATCAAGAAAAGTAGAGTAAAAGTGGGAAGAAAATGCATTGCAAATAGACTCGGGAGAAGAAATTGTCACATCACCATACCTGAGGACACTGGGTATTGCATTGGACTTAGATCGCTGCTTCACAAAGCTCCAAAAGCGTTTAGGATTCTTTTCGATGGAGGCTTCTGTAACAGTTAAGTAGTTGTTGTAACAATCTGCTTCAAGTTTATTAACCCGCTCACGTAAATGTTTAAAGGTCGCCTCGTCTGAAAGTCTGCCATAAGTCTTAAATTTACGGTGATATTTGAACTTTTCTTTAATCAAGCGTTTAAGTGCCGGGGAGTACCAAATAGGGTATGAGCTGAGAAAAAACTTATTCTGAATATCCGCTATAGTAGCATAAAAGTAACTTACGGCGTCGTTAAGGGACATGTCAAAAAATATGTTCGTCCAGTCTATAGCTGCTATTTCCCTGTTAATGGCCGCAAAGTCAGCTTTATGATAAAGGTAACGAATAAAGGGAGCGGGAGTTAAATAGGTGTACTCAGCAAAGTTCACGTCGATACAGAGGGCCGGATGATATTTGTCAGCAGGTAATAAAGGCATCAAACACTCACTGCTGACTACTGCTACTGAAACAACTTCATTACATAAAACTAAATCTAGAATCTTACCATATTCATTTAATATTCCATTATATTGATTAAGCCCTAAAACACGCAATTCATCTGTTAGCCTGTATTCGTTTACCGGACACGGGTGTTTCGGGAGGTTCCTGCACACCATCGGGCGGGAGGAAACGCCCGAGTGTCACCACTGCGAGGGTCGCCCGGAGGACCCGGTGGAGCATACGGTGGCGGTATGCCCCAATTGGGCGGAGCACCGCCGTATTCTCGCAGAGGCGATCGGCAGCGGCGGCGACCTCTCGCGCCCGGCCCTGGTTCGAGCCATGGTCCGGGGCGAGAGGGAGTGGGAGGCGGTCGCCTCCTTCTGCGAAGCAGTCATGCTAGCGAAGGAGGTGGCGGGACGGCTGAGGGAGAGGGCCTCACGTCCCAGCCGCCGCGGGAGACGCCCCGGGCGTCGGGAGCCGCGAGACGACTCCCGGCCACCGTAGGCGCGGGCCTGCGGGCGGAGAGTAATGGGTAACTCTCCGTCCGATCAGGACCAGGCCCGTGCCGGACGGCGCGTACGTGTTCCACGCGCGCCTCAAAGAGATGTCAGCATAAGGAAGGGGCCCGAAAGGGCCGAAGCCTGCCGGGGCAGCGGGATTGTCCGAAAGGGTTACCGCTACCCCGGAACACAAAGGGCTAAGGAAGGAACACGGGTGGGTTTTAGTCAGTAAGAGTCTGACACTCCCTTCTGCTCCACCCAGAGCGGGAGGGGTCATTGGATGATTTCCCATCCACAAAAAAAAAAAAAACCTGTATTCGTCACCACTAAGAATATTCGCAGGTGATAAAGTGTTGTTATTTAATTGCCACAAAATTCCACTCAGGTTAAAATCACCAATAACTAAATAATTATCGGTTGGATTGTTTAGCACTATACTACTTAATCTATGGAGAAAATTTGACAATTGGTCGGAAAATGAGTAACCATGGTTTTGCTTACATAATAGATAGATGACGCAAACATTCAATTTTAGGTAATTTCTTGTGTTAGGCTGACGTACACTTAGAGTTACCCACAAGTCTTCTGCCGAGGAGTGAAATAATGGCTGGGGAAGCGCGGAAATATACTTACGGACAGCTATCAAGACACCACCCCCACGAGACTGACCTGTGAGACAGTAATCCCGATCGCGACGCCACACAATAAACTGATCACCAAATAACTCCGAGTTTGATATGCCGTCGACTAACCAAGTTTCCGTTAAAACAATGACATCGTAAGAACATAGGCATAGTTGGCGAAAGAAGGATTCAGTCTTGGTACGGAGCCCACGTACATTTTGATAATAGACATGCAGTTTTTTATTTTCATTTAAAGCCATCGATAGTTTACACAAGTTGTAGCAACAAAATTATTAGCATGATAACAACCACTTAAGTAACAAGACGCTAATAGACTAATGATTGCAGTGTCTGTGACATTGTTTACGGATAATAAATATTCATAGTTATTGTAATATAACAAAATAAAAGCGAATAGTAATCCAGTATGTAGGGTAATTAGGCATACACAATTGTTAAACGGCACAAAAAGCGAAGCAATATCACAGGTAACTGTGCGAAGAAGCAGGCAGTAATTAGATTCAATAATGAGTGCGAGCGAGATAAGCATAGATTGGGATGTTCTAATTAATAGAACAGCGCGATAAGAAAAACACAAGGCCCATTTACGAATACAAAAGCGAGGTGACGAAGCTTTGAGCACGTCAGCGATGCTAAACCTTATACAAAAATTCAAATGAGAAACAGTTACGGTTATTAGTACATAATTAAAAATGAATTTACTTCTAGACAAATGTTTTAAAATATTTAGATAAAATGATGATAACCGAAGGATGCGCCATTCTAATTTAGCCTGTTTAAATCTTTCTCTTTAGATATTACGAAAACAGCCGACCCTTCCTGCCTGTGGACATGGATCTTTCCGTGTTTGACCCATACGTGCTTGTACTCTTTTTCTTTTGCTATAGTTCGGGTTTTGTTTAGCAACTTTTTGGAGTCAGAGTTGAGGTGATCATTCACATAAACCCGGTTCGTTTGGCCCAGGAATCCAAGGTCATGGGCACATAAGGTCTTGAAAGAGCGTGCAGCCGCAACAAAGTCCTCCTTGACATATCTGTTCAGAAAGCTGACAACAATGGACTTGTCTTTTGTGTTGAACAATGCAATCCTGGAAATGTAGTTGACCTGGGTTTAAGGAAAAGTAAAATTAACTTTTTGGCTGATCTTATCCAAGATAGCGAACAGATTTTCGTCCTTTTTTAGGGGAATGCCCTTAATTTCTACATTGTTCAGCCGTGATCTTTGGTCGCTGGCGGACAACTCCGACTTAATCAAGTCAATGTCAGATTGAAGAGAACAAACAGATTCCTGAAGATGCTCAAGACCAGCAACTCTAGTCTCAATGTCTGAAAGTTTAGCAGAGAAATCATCCAGCCGTTTGCCTTCGAACTCACAACTGACTTTGAGTTCTTTGAGTTCCTCCTTTATGAATTTGACATCATCAGACAGCGTCGGCAGGCCAGCCAGTTGAATCTTGAGCTCACGAATCTCGTTCAGGATCGTTTCCAGAGACGCAGGTTCAGGCGTGGGCAGTGGAGACGGGGAAGGGGTTGGTGACGGTGAGGTAATTCGGCACTTAGGGCATTTCCAAGCCGCCCTTCGGTCAGCTCCTAGTTTCCTCCACCCTCCCTCCGTGATGCTAGCGCAGCCAAAATCGAGGTGCCGCTTGCATGCGGCACACTGAACGCCATCATTAAAGTCCGAATTGCAGCTGGCACACTTCATCATGGTTAAGTTGAAGTTTGAGACTGCGTAAATGTTGAGAACCACTGATCTAACGGCCCGGTCGAGCAAGGTGCGAAGGTAAGTACTTGCAAAGCGATCGCGCTCAAAACTAGTCCATACTAGTCCATCACTAGTCGAGACTAGTACAAAACTAGTCGAGACTAGTACAAAAGTAGTCGAGAATTGTAAAAACTAGTCCGTCACCAGTCGAGACTAGTACAAAACTAGTCGAGACTAGTACAAAACTAGTCGAGACTAGTACAAAACTAGTCGAAACTAGTACAAAACTAGTCGAGACTAGTACAAAACTAGTCGAAACTAGTGCAAA
Organism: Globia sparganii; assembly: GCA_949316385.1. NCBI lineage: Eukaryota > Metazoa > Arthropoda > Insecta > Lepidoptera > Noctuidae > Globia > Globia sparganii. Next base: position 663,625 of record OX438675.1, read on the forward strand.
ACTAGTCGAGACTAGTACAAAACTAGTCTAGGCTAGTACAAAATAGTCAAATACTAGTCCGTCACCAGTCGAAACTAGTACAAAATTAGTCGAGACTAGTACAAAATTAGTCGAGGCTAGTACAAAATAGTCAAATACTAGTCCGTCACCAGTCGAAACTAGTACAAAACTAGTTGAGACTAGTACAAAACTAGTCAAGATTAGTACAAAACTAGTCGAGACTAGTACAAAACTAGTCGAGACTAGTACAAAACTAGTCAAGATTAGCACAAAACTAGTCGAGACTAGTACAAAACTAGTCGAGACTAGAACAAAACTAGTCAAACACTAGTCCGTCACCAGTCGAGACTAGTACAAAACTAGTCGAGACTAGTACAAAACTAGTCAAGATTAGCACAAAACTAGTCGAGACTAGTACAAACTAGTCGAGACTAGTACAAAACTAGTCGAGACTATTACAAAACTAGTCGAGACTAGTACAAAACTAGTCAAGATTAGCACAAAACTAGTCGAGACTAGTACAAAACTAGTCCCACACTAGTCCATCACTACTCGAGACTAGTACGAAACTAGTCGAGAATAGCACAAAACTAGTCGAGACTAGTAAAAAACTAGTCAAGATTAGCACAAAACTAGTCGAGACTACTACAAAACTAGTCAACTAGTACAAAACTAGTCAAGATTAGCACAAAACTAGTCGAGACTAGTACAAAGCTAGTCCGATACTAGTCCGTCACCAGTCAAGACTACTACAATACTAGTGGAGACTAGTACAAAACTAGTTGAGACTAGTACAAAACTAGTCGGGATTAGTTCAAAACTAGTCGAGACTAGTACAAAACTAGTCCATACTAGTCCCTCACTAGTCGAGACTAGTTCAAAACTAGTCGAGACTAGTACAAAACTAGTCCATACTAGTCCATCACAAGTCGAGACTAGTACAAAACTAGTCGAGGCTAGTACAAAACTAGTCTAGACAAGTACAAAACTAGTCGAGACAAGTACAAGACTAGTCGAGACTAGTACAAAACTAGTCAAGATTAGCACAAAACTAGTCGAGACTAGTACAAAGCTAGTCCGATACTAGTCCGTAACCAGTCAAGACTACTACAATACTAGTGGAGACTAGTACAAAACTAGTTGAGACTAGTACAAAACTAGTCGAGATTAGTTCAAAACTAGTCGAGACTAGTACAAAACTAGTCCATACTAGTCCATCACTAGTTGAGACTAGTTCAAAACTAGTCGAGACTAGTACAAAACTAGTCCATACTAGTCCATCACTAGTCGAGACTAGTACAGAACTAGTCGAGGCTAGTAAAAAACTAGTCGAGGCTAGTACAAAACTAGTCGAGACTAGTACAAAACTAGTCGAGACAAGTAAAAGACTAGTCGAGACTAGTACAAAACTAGTCGAAACTAGTACAAAATTGGTCGAGACTAGTACAAAACTAGTCGAGGCTAGTACAAAACTAGTCGAGGCTAGTACAAAACTAGTCGAGACTAGTACAAAACTAGTCCATACTAGTCCATCACTAGACGAGACTAGTACAAAACTAGTCGAGACTAGTAGAAAAGTAGTCGAGAAAGTAAAAAACTAGTCAAAAACTACTCCGTCACCAGTCGAGACTAGTACGAAACTAGTCGAGAATAGCACAAAACTAGTCGAGACTAGTAAAAAACTAGTCAAGATTAGCACAAAACTAGTCGAGACTAGTCCGTCACCAGTCGAGACTAGTACAAAACTAGTCAAGATTAGCACAAAACTAGTCGAGACTATTACAAAACTAGTCGAGACTAGTACAAAACTAGTCAAGAATAGCACAAAACTAGTCGAGATTAGTACAAAACTAGTCCCACACTAGTCCATCACTACTCGAGACTAGTACGAAACTAGTCGAGAATAGCACAAAACTAGTCGAGACTAGTAAAAAACTAGTCAAGATTAGCACAAAACTAGTCGAGACTACTACAAAACTAGTCGAGACTAGTACAAAACTAGTCAAGATTAGCACAAAACTAGTCGAGACTAGTACAAAGCTAGTCCGATACTAGTCCGTCACCAGTCAAGACTACTACAATACTAGTGGAGACTAGTACAAAACTAGTTGAGACTAGTACAAAACTAGTCGAGATTAGTTCAAAACTAGTCGAGACTAGTACAAAACTAGTCCATACTAGTCCATCACTAGTCGAGACTAGTTCAAAACTAGTCGAGACTAGTACAAAACTAGTCCATACTAGTCCATCACAAGTCGAGACTAGTACAAAACTAGTCGAGGCTAGTACAAAACTAGTCGAGGCTAGTACAAAACTAGTCGAGACTAGTACAAAACTAGTCGAGACAAGTACGAGATTAGTCGAGACTAGTACAAAACTAGTCTAGATTAGCACAAAACTAGTCGAGACTAGTACAAAGCTAGTCCGATACTAGTCCGTAACCAGTAAAGACTACTACAATACTAGTGGAGACTAGTACAAAACTAGTTGAGACTAGTACAAAACTAGTCGAGACTAGTACAAAACTAGTCGAGACTAGTTCAAAACTAGTCGAGACTAGTACAAAACTAGTCGAGACTAGTACAAAACTAGTCATGACTAGTACAAAACTAGTCGAGACTAGTAAAAAACTAGTCAAGATTAGCACAAAACTAGTCGAGACTAGTCCGTCACCAGTCGAGACTAGTACAAAACTAGTCAAGATTAGCACAAAACTAGTCGAGACTATTACAAAACTAGTCGAGACTAGTACAAAACTAGTCAAGATTAGCACAAAACTAGTCGAGACTAGTACAAAACTAGTCCCACACTAGTCCATCACTACTCGAGACTAGTACGAAACTAGTCGAGAATAGCACAAAACTAGTCGAGACTAGTAAAAAACTAGTCAAGATTAGCACAAAACTAGTCGAGACTACTACAAAACTAGTCGAGACTAGTACAAAACTAGTCAAGATTAGCACAAAACTAGTCGAGACTAGTACAAAGCTAGTCCGATACTAGTCCGTCACCAGTCAAGACTACTACAATACTAGTGGAGACTAGTACAAAACTAGTTGAGACTAGTACAAAACTAGTCGAGATTAGTTCAAAACTAGTCGAGACTAGTACAAAACTAGTCCATACTAGTCCATCACTAGTCGAGACTAGTTCAAAACTAGTCGAGACTAGTACAAAACTAGTCCATACTAGTCCATCACAAGTCGAGACTAGTACAAAACTAGTCGAGGCTAGTACAAAACTAGTCGAGGCTAGTACAAAACTAGTCGAGACTAATACAAAACTAGTCGAGACAAGTACGAGATTAGTCGAGACTAGTACAAAACTAGTCTAGATTAGCACAAAACTAGTCGAGACTAGTACAAAGCTAGTCCGATACTAGTCCGTAACCAGTAAAGACTACTACAATACTAGTGGAGACTAGTACAAAACTAGTTGAGACTAGTACAAAACTAGTCGAGACTAGTACAAAACTAGTCGAGACTAGTTCAAAACTAGTCGAGACTAGTACAAAACTAGTCGAGACTAGTACAAAACTAGTCATGACTAGTACAAAACTAGTCCATACTAGTCCATCACTAGTTGAGACTAGTTCAAAACTAGTCGAGACTAGTACAAAACTAGTTGAGATTAGTTCAAAACTAGTCGAGACTAGTACAAAACTAGGCCATACTAGTCCATCACTAGTCAAGATTAGCACAAAACTAGTCGAGACTAGTACAAAACTAGTCGAGACTAGTACAAAACTAGTCGAGACTAGTACAAAACTAGTCGAGACTAGTTCAAAACTAGTCAAGACTAGTAAAAAACTAGTCAAACACTAGTCCGTCACCAGTCGAGACTAGTACAAAACTAGTCCGATACTAGTCCATCACTACTCGAGACTTGTACAAAACTAGTGGAGACTAGTACAAAACTAGTCATGACTAGTACAAAACTAGTCAAGATTAGCACAAAACTAGTCGAGACTAGTACAAAACTAATCGAGACTAGTAAAAAACTAGTCAAACACTAGTCCGTCACAAGTCGAGACTAGTACAAAACTAGTCGAGACTAGTACAAAACAAATCGAGAGTAGTAAAAAACTAGTCAAACACTAGTCCGTCACCAGTCGAGACTAGTACAAAACTAGTCGAGACTAGTACAAGACTAGTCATGATTAGCACAAAACTAGTCGAGACTAGTGCAAAACTAGTCGAGACTAGTACAAAACTAGTCGAGACTATTACAAAACTAGTCGAGACTAGCACAAAACTAGTCGAGACTAGTAAAAAACTAGTCAAGATTAGCACAAAACTAGTCGAGACTAGTCCGTCACCAGTCGAGACTAGTACAAAACTAGTCAAGATTAGCACAAAACTAGTCGAAAATAGTACAAAACTAGTCGAGATTAGTACAAAACTAGTCATGACTAGTACAAAACTAGTTCATACTAGTCCATCACTAGTTGAGACTAGTTCAAAACTAGTCGAGACTAGTACAAAACTAGTTGAGATTAGTTCAAAACTAGTCGAGACTAGTACAAAACTAGGCCACACTAGTCCATCACTAGTCAAGATTAGCACAAAACTAGTCGAGACTAGTACAAAACTAGTCGAGACTAGTAAAAAACTAGTCAAACACTAGTCCGTCACCAGTCGAGACTACTACAAAACTAGTCGAGACTAGTACAAAACTAGTCAAGATTAGCACAAAACTAGTCCATACTAGTCCATCACTAGTCGAGCCTAGTTCAAAACTAGTCGAGACTAGTACAAAACTAGTCCATACTAGTCCATCACTACTCGAGACTAGTTCAAAACTAGTCGAGACTAGTACAAAACTAGTCCATACTAGTCCATCACTAGTCGAGACTAGTACAAAACTAGTCGAGTCTAGTACAAAACTAGTCCATACTAGTCCATCACTAGTCGAGACTAGTTCAAAACTAGTCGAGACTAGTACAAAACTAGTAGAGACTAGTAGAAAAGTAGTCGAGACTAGTAAAAAACTAGTCAAAAACTAGTCCATCACTAGTCGAGACTAGTTCAAAACTAGTCGAGACTAGTACAAAACTAGTCGAGACTAGTAGAAAAGTAGTCGAGACTAGTAAAAAACTAGTCCATACTAGTCCGTCACCAGTCGAGACTAGCACAAAACTAGTCAAGACTAGTAAAAAACTAGTCAAACACTTGTCCGTCACCAGTCGAGACTAGTACAAAACTAGTCGAGACTAGTACAAAACTAGTCAAGATTAGCACAAAACTAGTCGAGACTAGTACAAAACTAGTCGAGACTAGTACAAAACTAGTCGAGCTTAGTACAAAACTAGTCAAGATTAGCACAAAACTAGTCGAGACTAGTACAAAACTAGTCGAGACTAGTACAAAACTAGTCGAGACTAGTACAAAACTACTCCGATACTAGTCCATCACTACTCGAGACTAGTACGAAACTAGTCGAAAATAGCACAAAACTAGTCGAGACTAGTAAAAAGCTAGTCAAGATTAGCACAAAACTAGTCGAGACTAGTACAAAACTAGTCGAGACTGGTACAAAACTAGTCAAGATTAGCACAAAACTAGTCGAAACTAGTACAAAGCTAGTCCGATACTAGTCCGTCACCAGTCAAGACTACTACAATACTAGTGGAAACTAGTACAAAACTAGTTGAGACTAGTACAAAACTAGTCGAGATTAGTACAAAACTAGTCATGACTAGTACAAAACTAGTCCATCACTAGTCGAGACTAGTTCAAAACTAGTCGAGACTAGTACAAAACTAGTCCATACTAGTCCATCACTAGTTGAGACTAGTTCAAAACTAGTCGAGACTAGTACAAAACTAGTTGAGATTAGTTCAAAACTAGTCGAGACTAGTACAAAACTAGGCCATACTAGTCCATCACTAGTCAAGATTAGCACAAAACTAGTCGAGACTAGTACAAAACTAGTCGAGACTAGTACAAAACTAGTCGAGACTAGTACAAAACTAGTCGAGACTAGTTCAAAACTAGTCAAGACTAGTAAAAAACTAGTCAAACACTAGTCCGTCACCAGTCGAGACTAGTACAAAACTAGTCGAGACTAGTACAAAACTAGTCAAGATTAGCACAAAACTAGTCGAGACTAGTACAAAACTAATCGAGACTAGTAAAAAACTAGTCAAACACTAGTCCGTCACAAGTCGAGACTAGTACAAAACTAGTCGAGACTAGTACAAAACAAATCGAGAGTAGTAAAAAACTAGTCAAACACTTGTCCGTCACCAGTCGAGACTAGTACAAAACTAATCGAGACTAGTACAAGACTAGTCATGATTAGCACAAAACTAGTCGAGACTAGTGCAAAACTAGTCGAGACTAGTACAAAACTAGTCGAGACTATTACAAAACTAGTCGAGACTAGCACAAAACTAGTCGAGACTAGTAAAAAACTAGTCAAGATTAGCACAAAACTAGTCGAGACTAGTCCGTCACCAGTCGAGACTAGTACAAAACTAGTCAAGATTAGCACAAAACTAGTCGAAAATAGTACAAAACTAGTCGAGATTAGTACAAAACTAGTCATGACTAGTACAAAACTAGTTCATACTAGTCCATCACTAGTTGAGACTAGTTCAAAACTAGTCGAGACTAGTACAAAACTAGTTGAGATTAGTTCAAAACTAGTCGAGACTAGTACAAAACTAGGCCACACTAGTCCATCACTAGTCAAGATTAGCACAAAACTAGTCGAGACTAGTCGAGACTAGTAAAAAACTAGTCAAACACTAGTCCGTCACCAGTCGAGACTACTACACAACTAGTCGAGACTAGTACAAAACTAGTCCATACTAGTCCATCACTAGTCGAGACTAGTACAAAACTAGTCGAGTCTAGTACAAAACTAGTCCATACTAGTCCATCACTAGTCGAGACTAGTTCAAAACTAGTCGAGACTAGTACAAAACTAGTAGAGACTAGTAGAAAAGTAGTCGAGACTAGTAAAAAACTAGTCAAAAACTAGTCCATCACTAGTCGAGACTAGTTCAAAACTAGTCGAGACTAGTAGAAAAGTAGTCGAGACTAGTAAAAAACTAGTCCATACTAGTCCGTCACCAGTCGAGACTAGCACAAAACTAGTCAAGACTAGTAAAAAACTAGTCAAACACTTGTCCGTCACCAGTCGAGACTAGTACAAAACTAGTCGAGACTAGTACAAAACTAGTCAAGATTAGCACAAAACTAGTCGAGACTAGTACAAAACTAGTCGAGACTAGTACAAAACTAGTCAAGATTAGCACAAAACTAGTCGAGACTAGTACAAAACTAGTCGAGACTAGTACAAAACTAGTCGAGCTTAGTACAAAACTAGTCAAGATTAGCACAAAACTAGTCGAGACTAGTACAAAACTAGTCGAGACTAGTACAAAACTAGTCGAGACTAGTACAAAACTACTCCGATACTAGTCCATCACTACTCGAGACTAGTACGAAACTAGTCGAAAATAGCACAAAACTAGTCGAGACTAGTAAAAAGCTAGTCAAGATTAGCACAAAACTAGTCGAGACTAGTACAAAACTAGTCGAGACTGGTACAAAACTAGTCAAGATTAGCACAAAACTAGTCGAAACTAGTACAAAGCTAGTCCGATACTAGTCCGTCACCAGTCAAGACTACTACAATACTAGTGGAAACTAGTACAAAACTAGTTGAGACTAGTACAAAACTAGTCGAGATTAGTACAAAACTAGTCATGACTAGTACAAAACTAGTCCATCACTAGTCGAGACTAGTTCAAAACTAGTCGAGACTAGTACAAAACTAGTCCATGCTAGTCCATCACTAGTCGAGACTAGTACAAAACTAGTCGAGGCTAGTACAAAGCTAGTCGAGGCTAGTACAAAACTAGTCGAGACTAGTACAAAACTAGTCGAGACAAGTACAAGACCAGTCGAGACAAGTACAAAACTAGTCGAGGCTAGTCCAAAACTAGTCGAGGCTAGTACAAAACTAGTCCATACTAGTCCATCACTAGTCGAGACTAGTTCAAAACTAGTCGAGACTAGTAAAAACTAGTCGAGACTAGTAGAAAAGTAGTCGAGACTAGTAAAAAACTAGTCAAAAACTAGTCCGTCACCAGTCGAGACTAGTACAAAACTAGTCGAGTCTAGTACAAAACTAGTCGAGACTAGTACGAAACTAGTCGAGAATAGCACAAAACTAGTCGAGACTAGTAAAAAACTGGTCAGGATTAGCACAAAACTAGTCGAGACTAGTCCGTCACCAGTCGAGACTAGTACAAAACTAGTCCGATACTAGTCCATCACTACTCGAGACTTGTACAAAACTAGTGGAGACTAGTACAAAACTAGTCATGACTAGTATAAAACTAGTCAAGATTTGCACAAAACTAGTCGAAACTAGTACAAAACTAGTCGAGACTTGTCCGTCACCAGTCGAGATTAGTACAAAACTAGTGGAGACTAGTACAAAACTAGTTGAGACTAGTACAAAACTAGTCGGGAATAGTACAAAACTAGTCCATACTAGTCAATCACTAGTCGAGACTAGTTCAAAACTAGTCGAGACTAGTACAAAACTAGTCGAGACTAGTAGAAAAGTAGTCGAGACTAGTCAAAAACTAGTCAAAATCTAGTCCGTCACCAGTCGAGACTAGTACAAAACTAGTCGAGTCTAGTACAAAACTAGTCGAGACTAGTACGAAACTAGTCGAGAATAGCACAAAACTAGTCGAGACTAGTAAAAAACTAGTCATGATTAGCACAAAACTAGTCGAGACTAGTACAAAACTAGTCGAGACTAGTACAAAACTAGTCAAGATTAGCACAAAACTAGTGGAGACTAGTACAAAACTAGTTGAGACTAGTACAAAACTAGTCGAGAATAGCAACAACTAGTCATGACTAGTACAAAACTAGTCCATCACTAGTCGAAACTAGTTCAAAACTTGTCGAGACTAGTACAAAACTAGTCAAGACTAGTACAAAACTAGTCAAGATTAGCACAAAACTAGTCGAGACTAGTACAAAACTAGTCGAGACTAGTAAAAAACTAGTCGAGACTAGTAGAAAAGTAGTCGAGACTAGTAAAAAACTAGTCAAAAACTAGTCCGTCACCAGTCGAGACTAGTACAAAACTAGTCGAGACTAGTAAAAAACTGGTCAAGATTAGCACAAAACTAGTCGAGACTAGTCCGTCACCAGTCGAGACTAGCACAAAACTAGTCCGATACTAGTCCATCACTACTCGAGACTTGTACAAAACTAGTGGAGACTAGTACAAAACTAGTCGAGACTAGTTTTGTACTATTTTCGACTAGTTTTGTCTGCACTAGTGACGGACTAGTCTCGACTAGTGACGTTCTAGATTGCAGTTCTGTTAAGAAGCTGTGAAAAACAAAAGAGTTCCAGCTTTCAAGAATTATTTGAAACGATAAAAATTGTATTTTTCGCACTGACGTACATTTTTCGACTTTTTAACGTTTTGACATGATCTGGGTGCTTACTCTTGAATTTAATTCCGATAGATCGACATTGGAATTGTGACGTTTCGTACTCTTGAGTTCGATACTAGCGCTAAATGGTTTTTAATTTGGGTGTCCATTTTGGGGAACTAAATAGAATTAAGATCGGGCTTGGCGTAGGGTAAACGGTACTCTTGAGTGTATTTTGACAGCTGTGTATTGCGTCAATATTGCGTTGGGATAGTTTGTTGATTATGATTTTTCCAATAACAAATGTCTTTTTAGGAAATAATATGCGTTTTGAAGTGCTTTTCAGTCGGTAATATGTATATAATATGGTACGATAAGCAGTAATATATAGTGTTTTACTTAATTCCCTTAAAAAAAATTGAAATAAAGACGAGATGAACGTCGGATGATGCGTTTTAGGGACAAAGCGTTTTCTATGAATGAATACGAATTTAAAGCAAATTATAGAAAGAGCAAGGATTTTATTCCTCTTTCGCATTTTATAACAACATTTATAAATCCTATTTCTATGCAATAAAAACTTTTTAGAACAATAACTTACTAAAATTCGGACTTTGGCATGTTTTCATTATGCAAAATTCTTTCTATCTCTAAAACCCGTGAACCAATTTACAAAATTCAAACAGGAATATAAGTTTTAAACATAATCCTCTCATTTGACACTAAAATCAGGCAAATATTCCAATAAACAAAAAACCTCGTTTTCAAGTTACGTAAATATTCTATAATTTTTCATCATATATTAAAATTCTCAAAAATTCTTCGTTAAATATCCTATCAGAGTCTAATACGAAAACTAATAATAAAATCTTACTCAGTAAAACAGTAAAGATGCGCCCGGAGCCCCGGAGCGCGGATAGGGTTATAACTATCATAATTCTAATCACTTTTACACTTACGCGACACCACGCAGCGAAACACGACGCCGACAACGTTACGTGTATAGTCAAAGTTTTAAGGTTTTCTAATCTGTATTAGTTTATTATTGTACTAGCTTCTGCCCGCGACTTCATCCACATGAAATTTTATCCTTCCCTATTCATCATCTTAGGGGTGGAATTTCCAAAAACCCTTTCTTAGTGGATACCTTGCTAGTCTTCACAAAGAACACACCCTCCAAATTTCATGTTTCTAGGACCAGTGGTTTAGGCTGTGCGTTGATATTTCAGTCAGTCAGGACTTTGAATTTTATATACGGTGACTGGTAATTAGTGACCGATACTTAAACACGTGCTTGTACTCATGATAACAAACAACTTTTACTATGGGACCAAACCTGAAATCGCGAAAAAAAAATCAGCTGTTCCCTACATTTATCTTCGTCTATCTCGTCAAAATGTAGGGAACAGCTGATTCTTTTTCGCGAATTCAGGTTTGGTCCCATAGTAAAAGTTGTTTGTTATCATGAGTACAATCACGTGTTTAGGTATCGGTCACTAATTACCAGTCACCCTATATAGACAGATAAGATTATTTTGTGTATTTTATCTATGGGCCTTAGTTGCTTGATAATAAAATGATTATTATTATTATTATAGATTGCAGGATTATAAATATAGTTACTAAAATTCTACCTGAAAGACAGGTCAAAGTTCATGTAAATAATTGGCATAAGCCCATTAGGGTCTGAAATGACAATGGCCTTCCTTATGGTTCAATATTGGGTCCATTCTTCTTTTCAACCCGTCGAAAATCAATCGCTATACGACACTTTTTTTGACAAAAATTTAAAATTAATAATCAGTGCACAAGTTTTACTCAAAATTACGAACTCAATAATATTAGAAAACAAGATTTTACGTGGAAAATATCCCACAGGAACGCACTACCGGGATTTAAAGTACCCTATGTCTGAGTACCAAATTTCACACAAATCTGATCAGCCGTTTTTGCACCAATCTAAAACATACATCCAGCCAAACAGACAATAGGACGAAAATTCTTAAAACTATATTTTCGGGATCAGACTAGTTACCACACCTCGTACAAATTATTTTTTTTTTTCTAAAAATATATCAATATAAATTTTGACTTCGTTACTTTTTATGATTTGTATAGATAGATATCGGCGATAATAACAGAACAGCATCCGTTGAGACTAGCAACTTTAAATCATGCGATAGTTTTTTTTATTATTGCTGAATGGGCTCGCTCTTTGGCCTCGATTACGCCTGATGGAAAGTGATGGATGAGGTCTATAATGGAACAAGCGTGCCTAGAAGGTGCCTAAGGCACTGAAACTCCCACGCATCGATGAAACAGCAGGCTGCTTGACGCCGGACTCCAGTGGGAGGGTGGTCGCAAACCAGGCGGGCGTTAGCCCTACCACCGCAAGGGAAGAATTGGTCAGTCAAATAAAGTGTTGGGTGTGACTGTCTAAACTAAACTAGCAAGTCAGCAGCAGCTTTCTTATAAAAACGGATGCTATTTATATGAAATATATAAATAGCATCCGTTTTTATAAGAAAGCTGCCAAATCCGGTTACAGAACTTAGCGATGGAAAGTTCAAAACCCTCATCAAACGTGTCCTTATCAAAAAAGCATATTATAATATTAAAGACTACGTTGAAGACAAGGTAGTTTGGCAATAATTCCTTCTGCACATGTGGCTTCCCTGGTATCTCATTAACGGCATAACTACGTAAATGTCTATTAACTGCTCTCAAATTACGATTTTTATTTATTTTTTACATACTTCTTTGACATAATCCTTTTATTATTTGACATTATATAGAGACAATTCTAATTTTCCAACTCTTTTTTAGTGGTTGTAATGGAAATCAAATCACTTGGTTTTAATAGGTTTTTATATTTTATTTATCTTTCTTTGAGATTTTGATTTTGTAAATGTTTGAGGACTTTGTAGGCCCTGTAGATTTTAGATCTGTAGATCATTTTTTATTTTATCAAGTACTTGGTACTTGTTGACAGGCCTACGCTGTCCTACCTACTGTAATTAGAAAACATTGTAAAAGCCAATTATTTTTAAAAGAGTAACCGTGGAGTTTCTTGCCGGTTCTTCTCCATAGGAAACAACCAATTGGAACCGTGCACCTAGCTTCTGACGTTTCATAAGTGCCCTTGTAGGCTTATGTGAAATAAAATATTTTGATTTTGATTTTGTCCAGGATGCACCGAGCGATCGGTTCAGTTGAGACGGCTGCTGCAGATGCGAAAAGCCTCAAACGTAGCAAATACTCCAATACTTTTGTGACTTATAATAATATGTTCGAACCGTTAAGGGTTGAAACTCTAGGTCCGAGTGCCCACTTCGTTTTTCGAGACGTCGCCAAGCGGTTGGTCGATTCTTCACGTGATCAGAGGGCTGGCCCATTTTTTGACTAAAGAATCAGCATTGACATACAAGGGGGCAATGTTACCAGCCTTTTGGGCACTTTTCCTGTTGACAGTCCTAATAATGCCATGCAATAGACTATTGATGCAATAGACAATCGACTATTGATGGCGGTTAATGTCCCCCGTTATATCGTCGCTAAGAGCTCTTTAGCGCAACATGCATCTGGGAACGATTCTACTAATTTGCAACGTTACACGTTCGATTGTGTTTTAATATCAGTTCGATTTCGATCGCCGTTCGATAGTTACTTATAAAGTCATTCTACTATTTTTTATGCAAACTGGAAACTAAACCTATGCTGAATCGCAACTGAATGGTAGCGGGAACGTAACAGCGGGTAAGCTGTATTTCCAACATGCCAAATAGTATGTTTTAATAATACCAAAGAAAAAAAATTTAACCTAGAAATGTTACATACATGTCACCGAAAGTATTTTCGAATACAAAATTACATTTTGACCATTCGATTCTAACAAATGTCAAAATAACAGTAGAATGTGACTAAACGTCACGCTCATGTTCGATTTTGTTAGCAGAATATATTTTGAAATTATTTCGATCGACCGTTGGCTTAAACTAAAACGTAACCGCAGTTGAATCGTTGTTCATTAGTAGAATATGAAAACGCTTAACAGCCGTGATTCAGCTGTGGTTCCATTGCGATTTTTGAACAATTTTGTTAGTAGAATCAGCCCCCTGTTTGCAACAAAAAACTCTAGATAGAAAAGAAGCCCTTTTTTTGTGGATGGGAAATCATCAAATGACCCCTCCCGCTCAGGGTGGAGCAGAAGGGAGTGTCAGACTCTTACTGACTGAAACCCACCCGTGTTCCGTCCTTAGCCCTTTATGTTCCGGGGTAGCGGTAACCCTTTCGGACAATTTCTTATATAAACATATTATTTATATAGATACCTATATATTTCATATATTTCAACAAAGCATGTTCCAATTGCTGAGTGGAAATATATTCAAAATGTTAAGCAAGATATTTAGTTTTTCCTTTTTCCCTTAGTTAACTAATTATAGTCATAGACTTAGTACTTTTAACCTTAATTTAATGTGAATAATGTGTCAACAATCGCATTTTTACCTACTATTGATAGCTATACTTGTTTAGGTTTTTTCTTTTGTTTTTTTTTTTCGCTACTTTCTGGTTAACCTAGCTTTATCAATGCCTTGAAACTCTGTTATTGGCTTAAGTGATAATTGTCATCATCTCGCTATCACAGAGCAGTGTATGCAGACTTTAGAAGCAACTGCATTGAGCTTTTCATTGATGGTGGGGTGAACAGTCATAACTCATGTAATTTAGTTATAAGCTGTTGAGTTTCCTAATAATCTATACTTTAATAAATCTGTAGAGAGGTCAATTCTGTACATGAAATATATTTCCAAAATAACTATCAGCGGGTGATTAGTGATCGTTACTGACGCCAAAAATGCAATCAGTAATTTTTTTTTTCTGTCTGTCTGTCTGTCTGTCTGTATGTTCGTTATAGAAACAAAAACCACTCGACGGATTTCAACGAAACTTGGTACAATTGTTCTTCATACTCCTGGGCAGGTTATAGTATACTTTTCATCACGCTACGATCAATAGGAGCAGAGCAGTGAAGGGAAATGTTGGGAAAACAGTATTTCTTTTTAGGTGAAGTAGTAATAGGTTAGTAGTAGTTAGTTAGTAGTAGGTAAGTTTTGGTTAATTTATGTTCAGTTTTTTTTAATATTAAGTAGGTAAAAGCGTAGGTACTTTTATTAATTATAGGTATAGGTATAATTAATTATATTAGTTATAGGTATTTAGTTTTAAGTGAAGTAGGTTCTATTATATATTATTTTATATATTAGACGTAGTTATATATTTTTAATTATTCAAGCCCCAAGCGGACGCCGGCGTCCGCCCGCTATTTTCTTGAAAAACGCGTTGAATGAGAAATACGCGTTCTCAAGAATCGGCAGAAGAAAGAGCACATCGGTTAAACTCTATGAGAGTTAGTGCCTCAATTTCCGGAAGTCATTATTCCACGCGGACGAAGTCGCTGGCAAAAGCTAGTAAATAAATAAATTAATAAACAATCCCGCTGCCAAACATGGTTCTAATACATCTCTTCTGTGACCTGAATATTTACTCTTTGAAAGTTGAGTTTCCCCAGAAGATAACACCAAATCTCAGAAGAGGACCAACTATGCCATGATATGCCGTGAGCTTGGCATCCACACCCAGAACAAGAGCGATTTTGTAGAGCATATAGGTTGATTTACTGAGTCGCTTGCTTAACTCTCCTATATATGTGGTTTCCAGTTTAATTTTTTAACTATTGTGAGCCCTAAAAACCTACTTATGTAGCTTGGCCGTTTCGCAACCATCACATGGGCGTAAAGTGAAAAATGTATTCACTGTTCATTACTTTTCTGTAATACAATAGTACTTGTAGTAACGAAACGGCCAAGCTTCATATTTTGACTAAGGTGTAGAGTTTGTGAAGTTAGGGCTTGTAGAGTTAGAAGCTTGGCTCTACATGAGATCTGAAGGCTAATTCTCGTAATTTAAAACGTTCAAAATCTAGTCGCAGTCTCATCTCGGCGACAAGTAAATGTCAAAAACTTGTCAAAATGTAGAGAAATTAAAGGTATTTTTGACAAATTGAGACTGAGATCAGACTGTGAACGTTCACAAAATTACGAGAATTGGCCCTCTGATAACTTTTTTACAGTGCGAGCCATATGGTCTCGTCTTGGCAACATTTTATATGAAAATGTTTTTGGTGGGATTTCATTTATTTTTACTTATGAAAAAAAAAAATTGTGGTTGTTTTACTCAAAATCCTGAAATATGTATTTTATGATTTATAACATGGAGTCCCTATATCAAGTTTCAGACCTGTAGCATGAAAACTTGCGGAAGTCTCATACAAACTTCCATCCCCTAGTTTAAGGGGTTGGTGGGTAAAAGCTCTAAGTTTTAGATTATTTTGTTGTTTGTGTACCAACACTAGCTTGCATACCAAATTTCAGCTTTCTAGGACTTCAGGAAGTACCCTAAATTTTGATGATCATCAGTGAGTCAGTGACGAAATCGGGTTTTTTAGATATCAATAATATTTAAAGTATGAGAGCTATGCAATTGAAGCTTTATATGTGTAATAAATCCATCATCAACATCATATCTCGAGAATTTTGTTTATCTGGTATAATCCAAACCCAAGTTATGAGGGTTCAAAAAAACTGAAGTGCTTCGAGAAAAGGTAGGTAGCACCCTTGCGCTTCGCTTGGCTCGTCTTGGCGGGGGCACTACCGTGCCCCCAGATACAGGATGAAATTGATAACTTGCACCAAATCGAAATAGGAGGTGCAGTAACTGCTATATAACTATTATAAATTGTCATTTCCCAAATCTAAATTCTTGAAAGACATCGCGTAATTGTTGTCTTTGATAGTGCATATACTAAGTCATTGCCTTCAACTAGACACGAATTATAATTTTTTAGTACAGTAAAAAAAACTATAATAAGAAAATTAAAGTATCAATTTTAGCGTGCGCCTGATAATCAAACCATTCTTCGCAGAGTTCACAACGTAAAACTAGTTGGCAACGCGTTGAACCAGCGGTATTTACCTATAACCGTTCCTTCGAAAATAGACCGCGCGACGACATTGCCAATCGATCACCTGCGCGCACGTATTTGCATCCCTTTCCATAATAACATGCTGTACATTTACTTTATAACACGTTGAATTAGATATTTTAATCTGCCGCACCTATTATTCATTTTCATCCTGTTTACACAACCTGTTGTGTTACCACATAGAACAGCTTTTTATAATTATCAGACTAGGTCGGAGTAGGTAGATTGATTTTATATACTTGCGTCAAGATATTATAATATGGATATGCCATTTTATCCATAATGTGCGGGAAGTACCAGAAAAAGTTCCGGGATTGGAATTATGGAATAATAAAATAAAATAAAAAACATACAGATAGGCTAACAAAATCGTTTATTATATGAATAATTGACAATTTAAATGTTGCTAAAGTGATATTTGTTGAAACTAGCAGTTAACTAACCTGAACAGTTTTCAGTTTATAGTTTTATTTAGAATAACAATTATGCGTTTGCATAACCCGGGTTCCGAGAGAACGATACATAAACGTCTAGTAAATCAACTTTTACATATTACAATTAGCTACAATATGTATTAAAAACAAATTATGATTTATCGCGTGAATAGGAAGATTATCAATCGGAATAATAAATAATCAATCGGATATGAGACTAAAAATGTTAACAACATTTTTAGTCTCATATCCGATTGATT
Source organism: Globia sparganii (assembly GCA_949316385.1). Lineage (NCBI taxonomy): Eukaryota > Metazoa > Arthropoda > Insecta > Lepidoptera > Noctuidae > Globia > Globia sparganii. The sequence goes on from OX438675.1 coordinate 680,782, forward strand.
ATTCTTTAAAAAAAAGGCCTAAAACATACTTATATAAGAAAATTATTAAAGCTTACCTAAAGCGAAATAACTTGAAGTAGAGATACAATTTAAAAATAAATCGATGCCAAATTCGTCGTTTTAAGAAGGTACCAGAAATCAGTAAACAAGCCAGGGCCAGGGTGAGATTATTATTTACACAACACAGGAATTTCACAAATTAGGAGCGCACTCTACGAACCGAGGTAAGCGAGTGAGATACCTGGAACACAGCGCGCGCGCATTGTTCTAACAAACATCCAATGAGTCATACAGGATACTTGCTTCTGATTGGTCATTGCGTGCGGTCAATGCGTTGTGAACATAGATGAACATGAGATAAAGAAACAAAAGGCCCTGTCTAAGTTTTGTCTCATACTGTCAAGCGTCATTTCTAATTCAACAGTAAGGGACAAAATACGGTGTAACTATTCCAAGGTATTTTTGTATAAAATAAAATACTGATTTCTTTCACCATTAGCTAACACTGATATTATTTATTTATTTAAACTTTCGCACAAAAAGGTACAAAGGCGGATTTAATGCCTTAGGCATTCTCTACTAGTCAACCAAGGGTGGTGAAGAGTTAATACGTTTTTCACCTTAAACACAAATTCGTGCTAATTTCAAAATTCCGGAACAAATATCACAATAAATATGAAGTTCCGGTATTTTGGAGGCATATCCATATTATGCTCTACGTTTGACGTGCACGACCTTAAATCAATCTACCTACTCCGACCTCTGATAATTATATTCTGAAAACTCTGTCAGGGAGGATGCCTGTACCAGTCGATCGATTCTGTAAAAATCTCACCGTGATAAGTTAGGTGAAGTGAGCTATCAATAGGGGCAATCCCTAACATCAGGTGGAATGCCAGCTCACTTCACCTTAGTTTTCACGGTGAGATTTTTACAGAATAGCAATGCTGAACAGTTGGAACGGCTGATAGTGTTGTAATGCTAAAAATAATTTCACAACTGACAGTAATCATAATTAATTAAATATTTCGACTGTGACTATTACTTCTCTACAAGTTTGCTCCCCTGGATTAAGTAAACGGCCATCCATCCATGGACAGACTTTGGCAAAAACAGAGCTTATCGTCGAAGAGCTGAACAGACCGTACTTAGAACCACAAACAATAAACACCACAAGTAATTTATTAGTGCTGTTCGAACCTCAACCCTAATCGTTAACCGTAATTAAAAACGTTCAAAATCCAGTCGTTCCCCACAAGTAAGCAAGTTTTTGACAATCAATGTCAAAAACTTGTCAAAAATGTAGAGAAATTATAAGTATTTTTGACAGATTGACACTATGATCAGACTGTGAACGTTCTTAAAATCACGAGAATTGATCCCACCACCTCCCTTGTGATACTAGTACCCGACGTACTCCAGAGTATACGTTGAGTTCCAAATTACTACGAAATACTGTCAATGATGCGTCAAAGCTTCAGAAATCCACAAATGTGACTAAAGTTATAATAAAAAGGTCCAAAGTTCATAGTCTTATTCTATTCTATGTCCTCCACTCAATGCTGATGTAATGTCCTGCGTCAGGATTCAGCAAGACATCGATTTTGAGCCGCAGCTTACTACAGTCAGCCTTGATTCTGTAGCGCCGCACCACGTGAGCGAGGGTCGTCTTCATCGACATCAGGGCGTAGACTTTACCTGAATAAAAGAAATATCCAATCAATCTATTCATTTCAAAGCTGCGATCCAGTACTGCACAAAAAAAAAGTAAAGTGTTTGCCTAAACAAACTTACAGAAATAAAAACGTTTATCATGTTACAGTATTCTCAAGCAAGTTTTTCATAGGAGTGCTTGGAACGCCGATTGTTTTACGATGGACCCTTACCAATACACTGACGTTTGCCCAAACCAAAGGCAGCAAAAGCCTTAGGGTTATCAGGCAACTTGCCAGGTTCCAGCCAGCGTTCAGGCTTGAACTCGTCCGCATCTGGTCCCCAGATCGGATGCTTGTGGATCCCGAACAGAAATATTAAGCAGCTCCGACCGGCTGAGAGGGTGCAGTTTTCTGAAACAGGGAAACTAAATTAAGGCGCTAGATAAGGTAATCCAACAATAGTTATATTTTAAACATGAATGTTTAAAATATACATGTGAGAACGATGTAGAAAGACGTGCGCGGTAAAATGGTGCGTAAAAAAAGATAAAAACAATTATAAAAGAGACTGGGGGAATTTGTTTGAGATATGGTCTATGTGTCTACCAATAATGATACAGTTCTGAAGGCCAATCCTCGTAATTTAAAACGTTCATAATTCAGTCGTAGTCTCATTTCGGCGACAAACAAATGTCAAAAACTTGTCAAAATGTAGGAAAATTAGAGGTATTTTTGACGGATTGAGACTGAGATCAGACTGTGAACGTTCTTAAAATTACGAGAAGTGCCCCTCTGATATTTATGCAGTGATACTTCATCTATACCTTTGTGTAAAGGGGTATCAAAATCATATTCCCCGGCAGTTTTGACAAAAATATGGTTCTTTTAAAATTTACAAAATTTTCAAGAGCTGTTACTACATAAAAACGTTCTTAGGACACTGTCCTTAACTTATTGAGTAATCGCTAACTATATTTAAAGATTATGTAAACATAAGAATTAGCATTTTTCTAACTGACTGTAATTTTTTTACAAAATCGATATAACTTCGTATAAGGATTAAGGCTCCTTCAAACAGGCGCGACACGCGACGCGAATCGCGAGCGGTGCCTTTGAGTCGCGTGCGATTCGCGTCGCGTGTCGCGCCTGTTTGCAGGAGCCTTTAAAAGAGATTTCAAGACCTACTGAGGTTTGAGTACGAGAAAAGTCATAAATAAAAAACGTTCTCCTTAAAATTTCGTAAGAAATTATCGTGCATAGAAATTAGTTTGAATAGATAATAATATGTTAAATATATCTTTAATAATTTAAAGATATTAACCGATATGACCACCTCATAGACGCTATTTAACACCCTCTTGAGTCTCCATTACCTCAAAATAAAGGTGATTGATCTTTTATTTTGATTTAAAGAATAATATGACTTTATTTTTTTATTTATGAAACAGCCTATGTCGTGAGTAATTGATTAATCACTACGATCCGTTTTCGGGACAAGACTTTTGCCATTTGTGACATTTCTAGTTCTTTAAACTCCAACAAAGTTTAGAGAATTTAATTTTATTAATCCTATCGATTGACTTAAAATACCTAAGAGTTTTTTTTTTTTGTAAAATGCCCGTTTTCTTGCAGACTACTATTTTGTTCAAAATCTGTAAATGCAGATGATAATGTTTAAAAAAGTTATGTTTAAAAGCTACAATGGTTAATGTGTACCCTATATATTATAAAAAAAAACATTTTTCTTAAAATTCAAGGTCAGATTTTGATGCCACTTTGCACAAAGGAGATGAGGTATCCTTACACAAATATCACAACTATTATGCGTGACGTGTGCAACCTTTCAACTCAACCATTTTTAAAGGAACTAAATGATCCAACCCATACGCCACCATCCATCAGTGAGATATAATTGTGTGAGCATGACATACTCACAGCTACCAGGGCACATTCGACTCAACTCAATTCCATTTTTATTTAGTAACAATTCTCATTACGTTCGAATATAATGAAGAATTCAAATTTACGTGTGAGTCGCACAATGAGTCAAGGACTTCCAAGGCGATGGTGGGTTGCACTCCAGTGGGGGAAAAGTAGTCAATACACTACCTGTTTCTAATACTTATTAATTTAAAAATAAATTATACAAGGTGTAACATAATTAACGCAAGTTCCACATACACCCCAATTAGAGTATCGAGTTAAAAGCATAATACAGTGACCAACATTTATTTTTTTAAAGCTTGCTATTTGTATTAAGACTGTGCCGACCGCACCGTGGCGCCCTCATCGTTTGTTTGGTTATTTCATACAATTTAGAATGAAAATGCAGGAAATAAGCACGTTAAGTTGTGCTTCACACGATTATACGTTAATATTATTAGAAGCGGTAGTTTTATATTGTTTAGTTTTATTATAATCCTTAAAACGGAATATAGTGGTCACTGTTATCCGTTTTAACGATTATAATGAAACTAAACAATATAAAACTACTGTTTCTAATAATATTAACGTATAATCTTGTAAAGCACAACTTAACGTGCTTATTTTCTGCAATTTCATTCTAAATTGTATGAAATAACCAAACAAACGATGAGGGCGCCACTTTACGGTCGGCACAGTCTTAAGATAATCGTGATGACAGTAGCATTACTTTATGCATTTAAAATTGAGTCTTAATACCCTGAATTAAGGTTAAATTTTATTTGGCTTAATCGGCGATTAGTATGAAAAATTAATAATTTTTGAAAAAATATTTATATTTAAAGTTACTGAAATCGATACAGTAGTCAAATTATGAACAAACTACTTTCAGGACTTGCGTTTATTCTGTTACACCTTATAAAAGCATTTAAATAGCTTTTAAGTTAATGGATTTTGTTTGTTTTACCTTTTCTTCTTCTATTAGTAAATTAATAATAATAAGTTACCAAATTGTAAAATTTCCGCGTAAGCACACTCCTTCATTCTATTGTACTAGTTTTAGAAGAGCGGGGCCTCCTAGCACAGGTATTTCTCATACTTAAAAGGAGACCCCTATGTAAGATTAATTGTAGAATCTGTAAATTTACTGAAAATAAATTATTATTATTATTATTATTATTTAAAAGTTTGTTATGGACAACATCAACTCGCGTGCTGCTGCATGTAAACTGTACTCATCTTCGGGAAAGATAAGAAGTATAATTCTAAACTATACTGCTAAACGTCCGTTCCAATAATTTCAATAGACACAATATACACACCCTGACAAGAAAATCTTCCTACAATGGCGCCACTTCAGTGGCGTGCATTGCGTAAAGGCGTATAAACAGTGCCTACCTCGATAAATCACCATAAGAGAATGGGCAAAAATATATGAAGCCTGGTACTCGGCCCAATAGCCATAATATATATATCATTGAAAAGGTCCTTTAACAAGGATTAATGATAACCAAGTCGCTTGTCTCCATTTGCTGTCAGAACGGAGTTATTTTGTGTTAATTATTTAATATTTTTTCAAATGTTTTTGTTAGATTATGTTAAGATAATGGTGATATTATATCGTTGTCTTGTATAGAATCATGTTTGTGTTGATTAATAGGTACTAAAGCGAATAAAGACTCGGGAATAAAAAAAAATAGAAAAAGTAAGAAACGCTATTTATTTTTTTATACATTATTATCAATAATGACATCGTTGAAGAACGGTGCAGGAGCAGTGAAGCCTTCATGTCTGGCATAACCTAGATACCACACGATTGAAACTATATGAGCACAAGTGCCGACTGTTCGTCGTCCGGTCAAACACGTGCAGTAATAACTGCATAAAATGTTATGGATATTGGTTTCGTTTTCATTAACATTGTTTTTTATCAATACATAACAATAATAGGTTCTTGACCGTACGTGGCGCGACTGTATGCGTCCGCGTAAAAGTCAAGCATCTTCGTTTATGCCATATTCATTTAAATCTTGGAGTGCGCTTTCTCTTTATATTTCTAAAATGTATAGTCCATTTGGTAAATGCTCGTTGCAGTAGGACCGGGCTAGCTTTTGTTGATAGGTGCCGAAAGAAAGTAAAATAATCTTTTCTTCCGTCATTAGTGGGAAGTTTTGTATTCCGTGACTTTCTATTCTTTGAAAATCCGCTCTTCGGCTATTCAAACGTTTTCTTTCTACATAATCATAAAGTAGATTCGGGGAATCTATTTTCTCCCTGATAATGTTTAGGGAGGCCTCTGCGTGAATGTTGTGATCGATGGGCATGTGGAAGTTATTTAACATAGCTGCGGCGATTTTCGAATCAATGAACATTTTTGGTAGTGTTTTATTAAAATATTTTTGCCGCAAAAGTTTGAAATCTCGCTTGAAGCTCCCGTTCACCACTTCAACTACCCACCGGTATAATGTTACTGATCGAGCTTCATTACCTTGCTCAGTAGTTAGCTGTGTCTCCCATCTATCTTTAGATGGTGGAACGTAGGATTCATATCCACATGCTTCGATAGCATCTAAGCTATCCCGGAAGCCGCGATCTAATATGAAGACATCGTTAGGTTGAAGAAAGCAATGTAATGGGTTTTCTCCATCATTCATTATATCATGTCGCTCATGCAAAACAGCCATTGGAACACACACATAAAAACGGCTTCAACAAGTTCTGGAACTTATGCAGGCTATAAGATAGACGCTGGAACAAAAAGTTCGAGCTTTTATTGATATATATATATAAGTCCCGTCGCATATCACGATAGCTTTAATGTTTTCTTCATTGCCAAATAACTCTCTTGGCATAGCGAGGTTATTTTCTAAAACGTCGCTTCTATTTATATGGTCCACTCCCAAGTGTAATATTACATATTCATTCATGAGGCATTCGCGCACAATAGTCAATAAACGTTCCAGCTTTCTTCGTGACATATTGAATAACGTCGCTAGTCTTTCATCTGAGTCTCCAGTACGTAGTTTCGTCAGATATATGTCTAACGCAGTTCGTGGCTCCTTGCACCTCTCACTTAGTGAGGGTGTTTTTTGCAATATAGAATCAAACTGTTCACAGTTGCGCCCTGTCCAAAAGTGCATATCCTCATTGCTTAAAGCACCTCTCGTGTTGAAATCTAGCCTAGGTCCACGATTTAAAGCCATTCTCAACATGTCACAAACGTCACTAAACTGTTGTGCATTGAAGTTATGTGTGACATTGCAGAATTGAGGCAGCTGTTCCCAAGCATTGCTCTCAAAGTCCACATACTCTAGCACCGTCAGGAATATATAATTTATATTCACAGAAAATGTGAATCTTGATCGTCTCTGGTATTCGATGGCGGGTTGCGTTTTGGCAAGTGTTAAAGATACAATGCCCTGGAGTGTTTGGAGCTCGAGTGTAGTCTGGAACCTGAAGCTCTCGTATATTCTGTTCTACTTCTGGTATGACAGGTGGTCTTCTTACAAAGTTATCAATTCTCTGCCAACATCGGTGACACACACGTCGTGTGTTGTTGAACTGCAACTGAAAATGGTAAAATACGAACTTGTTGATGTTATGTTGTATTTTATGAAAACATTTAAAACAATGCGGTCTGTAGGTATTCAGGTCTAAATTCATGCATACTTGTATTGTTTTCACATTGCTGCAAGTAAAAAATATCTTATGGATAGCCGATGCGACGGCTTAGTGAGTAGATAACAATAGCAAACGGCACAATAGGCGGTCAGAGAAGTGTTTTAATAATAAGAACTATAAACGTGCGAACTGAGTCAAAAGGATCAAAGGATTATAAGAAATCTGCACAAGTCATTATTGGTATAAAGGGATGCCGCTCGGACGCAGGTAGCTGGGACTGCACGTGTTTTTTTTTCTATGAAACGAACACCCTTAGCCGCGCTATAGATAGTGCAAACACTTGCGGAATATTGCACACTTCTGCTGTAAAGCAGAAGTGTGCAATATTCCGCAAGTGTTTTAGTTTTGTAAATACAGACGAATTATTATTAGTGGGTAATTTAAGTGTATCGAAAGAACTAAAACACTAATGGAATTAACTAGAGATAAACACTAACGATTCGGAAGAAGAGTGGGGCGTATCTTCGTGGATTGCACTATCTATACATAGAAAATAAACACGTGCAGCTTAATAAGACCTGTAAGTGCGAGCAAGAGGTCCGATTAAAATTATTTATGGCTCAGTTCACTCGTTTGTAATGGCTCAAGTATAAAAATATAACAGACAAAAATAATATAAACAAACCGCTTCTTTAAAGAAAAATTGAAGCTGGTGAAGTGCGATATAGTTTAATGAAGTACTAACCTCCAAAACGGCGTGTTCTTGTATATATGCCATAAACTCGGGGCGCATTCTTAGAAGATCATCAGTTAAAACATGCTGTTGGTATCTAGCACGATGAAGGCCTCGCCGACACATCACACAGTTGCGATGTTCTTCCATAACGATGTTCCAAATCGATAAGCACAACAATAGTCCACAACACTAGCCAAGATAAACGTTTATAGCGGATAACAATGTCCAAAAGGGGCGCCGGGGTCAGTGATGAAAACGGTATAAGAAAGTACTAGGTAGAATAAACAGCAGCGGAACGTCGTCTCACGCGCAGAACGATACAACGACTAATAAATAACGCGGCACAAAAGGCTGTCCACTGGCACCGCGCACCGCCCACCCTACCCCGCGGCTGGTCCCTTATCCCCGAAGTAGGTAGAATTTGTTTTTTGTTACTACGGTGACTATAGAGTCACCAAAAACAGAAATCTTAGGGTAATACTACTTTTTATGTAAAAAAACATATTTTCAAAAGTCATCACCATTATCATATAATATCACGTTATATTATGCATGAATAGTAACACAATACATTTCTCATTTTAAATAATGTTGTTTTACATTGTTATTTTTCGTATTTTCAATCATGATACATGTAAGATTATCGTATTAAAACTGGAACTTTGGGGGCATCCCGTGGTTTTCGGACAAGGATTTGGGACAAGTCGCCATAGTAAATATTATTCCTGATTAAAAGACCTATCCAATGACACCACAATGATTGCTATTGGGGCGAGTACCAAAATGCCCATTCTCCTTTGCCAAATTGACTGCTGCGCTGCGTGTTACGGGTTCGAATCCCGCACGGAACAAATATTTGTATGACCTAACCAAGTAGTTGTTCCGGGTCTGGCTGTTTGTGTATGTGTGTATAAATGTTTGTAAACGCATCCACGATACAGGAGGAATTCCTAGTGTGGGGAACCTTTTTATAAAAAAAAAAAAAAAATACATTTTAGTGTGTGTGCCCCACAATTAAGAAACTCACTAAATGATCATACCTAACAAGAAACAAAATCTTCATACAAACACGTGCTGTAGTAGGCAGTCACCAGACCGCCGCTATGGCGCAAGCGCAATGGTCCACTTAGAGGACTAAGCGCTGAAACCAAACCTATAACATAGAACATAGAGCCTGTAGCTTTTCAACTCAAGCGGTAATTTATTAAATATCTTAGCTGCCTGAACATGTGGACTATGTTTAGCTATTCCAAAACGTGGAATGATTTTGTTACCAAAGTCTTTTCTACGCCTTTTTTCCCTTACTGTGTTAGTTAGTCAATCAAAGACGTACTCAGTAAATGGTAGCTGTAAAATAGAGATAATAATAAAATTATAGTACTCACACATGTAGTAAGTATTATACACACTCACAAACTTTGCTCACTTGCATCAAAATGTACTAGGTATTATTTATTTATTTATTGGATCGCCAACAGAGGCTACACAGTCACATATAACATGAACAGGGACAAATACAATTGTGCGGTTCCAATTATAGGCGACCACATAATTCACTTAACATCTAGGTAGGTACAACCAGTTTGACAAGGACGAACACATTAAAATAAATCACAATACAATACACGAAAATCACAGAAAAGAAAACAAAATTAAAAGCAAAAATGCGAGTTTCATAGCGTGGGATGTTGAACAGAACTTTTAAAACTCAATAATTTTGCCGTGGATTACATTTTATTTTGACGCTTTGGTCCTTGTTTCTGTGTTCTAGATCTAAGAAAGTATACGTGAAGACAGCATGTTTTGATGTAAATTGTGTGAATCAACATGATCAGCTTTGAAAATATATAAGAGGAAAGTATGTAAAAGCTATTTTAACGAACTTTAACAAATATCTTACAAGACAAGACTGAACTATTTTTCTGAAGGAAACAGAATAGCTTCTGTAAGATAAGCGTTCTCAGTCCAATATCATGCCTTATTGTATCAACTTACTTAGTTTTACATCTCTATCAAGTTTTCTGCCTATGATCGGCACGATGGTGTAGACTCTCATGCTCTCCTTCAGAACAGCTTCCAAGTACACCAGCTTCGACAAGTCCATTTTCTCCACGTCTCTGTCTTCTCCCAAGACCTCTTGTATCCTTAAAATTATCGTGTTAAATAAAAATCATGTCAGTACTTATTTTTTTTACTTTATGAAATCAATTTGTTACGTATTAAGTTAAGCACTTCTATTAATTTAGATAGTATTTATTTTCCAAAGTATTATTAAATATTAGGTTTTTACAACTTGGCTGATCGGTCACGAGAGAGCGAGACAGCAACATCTACGAATCGTCCAGACATACTGCTACGTTCCGATATCACACAATTGTTGGAACTGGATGAACTATGTGTATTGTACGGGCTCACGCGCAGCCATGCCATGTAGCCTAGCCAAACAAGTCAGTTGAATTAGATAGCAATAATAATTGGTCGAGTAGGTACTTACTCAGCAAATACCCTTTCCTGGACTTCAGGGTGAGACCCCAACAAAATCATGGTGAACAAAAGCACTTTCGCTGAAGTGTCATGGCCGGCGATGATCATAGAGTCCACATGCTCTCTGATCTGTCTGTCGCTAAACAGTCCCTTCTCAACTGACAACTCAATGAGGAGGTCTAAGAAGGCTTTGAATTTGGTTCCTACGAAAATTGAAAGCTATTTAGTAACGTGTATAATTGTATATACAATTCCACGGATCAGTCATAATAAAAACAGCATGAACAAGTCTTACCCGGTATTATGTTCCTCTCAGCGGAATTATTTCCATTAAACTCAGATTTTCTCTTTTGCAGAACCTGAAACCATACATAATAACTCTACAGGATGCAGGAGGTAGTATCACGCGACAGTATAACTTAAGCATTTAAAGCTTCTAACTAACCATTTCTTAAATAGTTACAGAACGATACACATATCTACATACATCCTCACCGTATTGGACATATTGTGCAGTATCTTCAGACTAGCATCGTGCTGCCTCTTGAGGCTGCTCCATGCGAAGGTGTAGGGGCTGTGCCACCAGAACTTCATGAACCGTTCTATCATTGTGTCGAAGGCCAGTTCTGTCGCTTCCATGTACTCGCTTTTGAGGTTCGAGTCTGTGAATTCTACTCCTAGCGCTGTCACTGGAATCAATGAACGATTAATGTTATAACTTAATGCGTTGAGGTTGGTGAGGGAAATATGTGTACCTATTCATAAAAGTCAGATAAATGGTAGACTTACAGCATATAGTTTCCAAAGCGTTGCTTCGTATATATCTAAAGTGGTCAAAGAGTCCTTTTCCAACCTCCCTGTCCAGGTCTTTCACCAGCTTCTTGGATTGGCTGTTGAAAATGCCTATGAACGTGTCCATTAGTGTCTGACTGAACGCTGGGTTCAATAGCTTGCGGTGATCCTTCCATATCGAATCTGTAGATTTGAATTTTAATTAATAGTAATTAACACTATGACACCTTTTCATTGAACGGGAATTACTTAGCTTGGTAAAGGGACAATAAATCTTTAGACTATGTTGTTATTATTTTGGACAAGTAGACTCTGTATATTATGAGTTCCAAGTAATAAATACTCCATATGTTTTCAACTCACATCTTGCAGTAAGTAATCCATCACCCATCCATGCTGTTGCAAAATCGTATAACTCATCCTTCTCATAGCACGTGGTTGCTACCGTGAAACTGTCGTCCGGGTCGGTCACAACTGGTAAATGATAATTTAATCAGAATCAAGTAATTCAAAAGTAGTTGGAAGTGGATAATAGCCTATCGACCGATGTCGGTCACGGTGACCAGTCTCAACGGAGATTAGCCACTACGCAGGAGTTATTATAGTGCACAAGTGTGTGCGCAAACACAGATACACTCTCTGTTCCTTTACTCTCATAGTCCGATGGGACGGCATTCCGTCACGACTGCAGAAAAATCAGGCAAAGGACCAATGACTTTACATGCTTTCCGAGGCACGGGGGTATTAAGCCGCCAACATCCCAACTCCAGCTCCGTTACTAAGAAATTCCTAATGGAGAACCCAATAATACAATAACTTTACAGTTTAAAAGCGAAGACTTTGAAGAACCTAGATAAAGGTTAATTTAACTTTTTCTATTTATTTTTCTTCTTTGTTCTATGTTCCAGGATTTAAATTCTTGTAACAATTTAGATACTAGTGGTTGATATAAATTAAGGTAGTTTTCTTTTAATTTTTTTTTTCCTCTATCGTACGTAAACTTTTGTTTTGCATGCTGAGTTTACCTATAAGTGATTGTACACTATTGTTTATCTGTTTTTGCTTGTTTTTTATGTACATAACTGGTGTAAACAATCGTTGATAGACCAATAAATAAATAAATAAAATAACTCTTTTGCCCAACCTGGGAATCGAATCCTGGACCCCACCTCATCAGTCGCGCTTGCAACCAACAGACCAACGGGGCAGTGGATACTGTGTTACTAACAACATTTTACATCTTTGGCTTATTAATGTAAATTCAAGAAAATCTGGTGACAGTGGAATGTCTTTTGATAAGATATGAATACTTCCATAGTAAAAATATCCGTCACGAGAAGCTTTATATTTTGTAAATAAACAACTTCTACTAAGTTACGTAGCGACAATTCAATCAACAACAAATGATCCCAAATTCAAACAACTAAAACTAACATAAGTGTACCTAATACGAAACGAAATATTAGTTTAGTCCTGTCAAATCAGTAAACGCCTGATGTAAATTGCCGTATTTTTAGTAGCCAATTTTTTAATCACGTCTAAACTAGCCTAGTTTCCACCATCAATAAATTGAAAATCTATTTAGTCCATCAGTTAGAGTATTGGAAAATATTGGACACGTATTTTTGTTTTTGTAAATCAATGATTATTGACAAAGATAAAACTCGAGAGTGGGGGGGCTCGTGACGTCAGAACTCACTAAAAATTATACTAAGGGGTGACGTATTGAGAAATTTAAAAGCGTCAAAAGAAAAAATACAAGTCAAATATTTTTTGATAATCTAACTGACGGACTAATTAGATCTTCAATTTTGGTGGAAACTAGCTTATTATCTAATTTGACAGTCCTAACAAACGATAGATAAACGATATCGCCCAAATAGCAGATAAAGGATGAATGGAAATTAGGAAAAGACCGAACTAAATGGAAAATGCTAGAGGAGGAACCATAGATATACGAAAGATTCCTATAGGAGTTCCTTAGGGAATTCACCCATGATAGGGTCCATATCTCAAACACAAATCTTAAGATTTCAAACTAATAATATTAACAACTAGATAGATGTAAACAAACTACTAAAACACGTACTAACATTTATATACAATCTAAGACATGAAAGAAATAAAGGCTTAATTATTATTATTATAGTTTCCAACGTAAGATTACTTACTATGTATAGTTCGTGGGCCAATACTTGCTGATACAACTCCTCCCAAGCTGTAGCTTTGTTTGGCTATGTCGTTTAGTAAGTTCCATAAATCTATAAACAGGTACAAAAATAAGCTCTTTGGTAAGTTCTTCAAATAATGCAAATACTGTTTATTCGAGCGTGCAATACTAAGTTTAATATATCCAACTGAGCCTAGTCGTTAGATCAAATTAACCTTTAGGACTGATGTGAATAAAATCCGATACTAGTTAACTACCATAGATATCCGAGAGATATGCTTTCACTGCATATTTGTTCAAGTTTAAGTGTCGCAAAAACAAAAGAAATAGATACGGCACACGTGATCAAAAGGGGTGGGGTTTTTGGCACAAACACAAGAAATTATGCATATATATAACTTTTGTGCTATCTTATTGTATGTACACATGCTCAAAAGGGGCGAGCACTAGAAAATATAGATACAGACCCTGAATGCAAACATGTAATTCTAGCAACAATTAGGGAAGATGGGTTAATACATATATAAACGGAATATAGTGGCCACTATTATCCGTTTTAAGGATTATAATAAAACTAAACAATATAAAACTACCGTTTCTAATAATATTAACGTATAATCTTGTGAAGCACAACTTAACGTGCTTATTTTCTGCATTTCCATTCTAAATTGTATGAAATAACCAAACAAACGATGAGGGCGCCACTGTACGGTCGGCACAGTCTTAAATATTATAATTAGTGCAGTGATTTTTTACTTGCCGGTGGTAGTACACGCCATCTTGTCTTAAGATATGTTGTGATTGCTCTATTTTTGCAAATAAGGACGGAACAATTCGGAATTTTGTAAAAGTACGAAATAACACTACACGTTTCGATACAAAAATATTATTACGACAACTGTGCTTACCGCCGTCGCGCGTACCAACTTCAGCCAATCGATTCTGTAAAAATCTCACCGTGAAAAGTTAGGTGAAGTGAGCTTAGAGTGAGCTGTCAAGAGTATCAATCCCTAACATCAGGATGACAGTGACAGCTCAATCCACGCTCACTTCACCTAAGTTTTCACGGTGAGATGGTTACAGAATCGTTAATATAGAGGCGACATGCACCACTCCTACAAGCCATATCCCCTGCACATCCCTCGATATATTTGCTGTTACGACCAATAGCCACGATTTCTATTTATTATAGGAACGCAAACCCAATCGTTGAAACCAGTCTGATCTCTGATCGCGTCTTAACTATAAATACATACTGCAGCCGTCCCCAATGAGCAAAGGTGCGTGTCCCAAAAGCGGCCACGCTCCTGGCATGTATGGCGGCTCCGTAGACTTAACGTTCATCCGGCTCCACAGCCAGTACGTAGCGCACGCGATGCAGAACAGCGCCACAGCGAACATTGTTGATCTTCAAATAAAATCAAAATATTTATTTTGTAATTAGTAGATATATTGAAATCACTCACATTATTTTGACATGCTTTCGGCAGTGGAAATTTTGGGTCTAGTTAAATACCTAGTAAGTATTTTATCACTTTCATGAAACTGCACCCTAATTGCATAACACATTATTACTCTCAATTTGAATAATTTTGAAGCATATTTCTAATCCATCTCCAGATGTTTGAAAAATGTGTTTGCTCAACAACGCAAATAACGCAATTGCGCGTTGAACTGTCAAAATGAAACCCATTGCTACTGATAGTTTGTTAGGCAATTAGGTGCTGAAATAAAATACAGGACAGAATCCAGACTGGCCTTTTGCAAATAGCACCTGAACAGTTTGAGTCGCAAGAAACGGCAAACATGCATCTGTCATCGTAAGCTCAACCCTATCTAATGATCTGTACTCACATTCAATATTACTCGATAGCTTTACTCCAAAACGAGTAAAAATCAAGGTGTAGACAGCAAAACTAGAAGACTAGAAGGCTCGCATCGAGCCGGCTCGACAGAATTAAATAAAAGTAATTTCCTTCACAGCTACTAGAAGCGAGCCGTCGAGCTTGACGCGAGCGTCGAGCGTATGTACGAGTACGTGTTTGAGAGTTGACCGTCACGTCAGTCCGCCATGAACGGTTCGGTGAATACTGAACTTCGTGCGGCACTCGATAGATGAATGCAGAATGTCTGGACGAAAGCCCGTGCTGTAGTTTTTACTCGACATGTTTGCTCGATCGAGTAAAACCATATTTGAGTACTTACCTACTTAGCTTTAGAGAGCTCAACAACCCAGTACAAAACATAAGACACCCGAAAGTAACACACGGAGGAAACCCGCATTTGGTAAGCACAGGACTAGTATTCTGGAGAGTAATGGGTAACCCTCCGTCCGATCAGGACCAGGCCCGTGCCGAACGGCGCGTACGTGTTCCACGCGCGCCTCAAAGAGATGTCAGCAACAAGAAAGGGGCCCGAAAGGGCCGAAGCCTGCCGGGGCAGCGGGATTGTCCGAAAGGGTTACCGCTACCCCGGAACACAAAGGGCTAAGGAAGGAACACGGGTGGGTTTTAGTCAGTAAGAGTCTGACACTCCCTTCTGCTCCACCCAGAGCGGGAGGGGTCATTGGATGATTTCCCATCCACAAAAAAAAAGGACTAGTATTCTGTTCTCTAAACTAAAACAACCGTAACTATACGAAGTATAGTTTCGAGATATTCGCGGGGATATACCTACCGCAGAAAAGAGTTTCATTCCAAACCAAAGCAAATGGTATGATGTTTGCGCTTGAGTTTCCCAGAGGAACAAAATTCTCATTAAATCTGCCTAAACTTTTCCCAAACATATTTGGGGTCGGCTTCAAAGGTTACTGCTTGGTCCCTCTTTTTATTATTATTAAGTTTATTCTTTGTGTCACTGGTGATGGTTATTCGAAGTGTGTTAATTACTTACCTCACGACCACAACTAACACAGACTGAATTGTACAATGTAACCCGATATACACCAACTTATCTTGAGACTAGCTCACATCACACCAGTAGTATTTATTTTATACGAAGACCATCGGGCAAATGCGAGTCGAACTAGCGCAACTGGAGGTTCCTGATAATAATTAAAAATTTTGGAAACGCAGCTCTTTGGGAGAAAAGTGTTTTGCTGATTTCTAAAATCTGTGCTAAGTAGTTTGAAATAAATTTCAAACTTCTGAGATAACTGTGGGGTTACTTTTTACTTATAGGTAGCGTAATATTTAAATAGTTCTATCAACTTTTGTTGTTTTAATTTTCCAAACTCCTGAGATGACTGTGAGGCGCTCATCTTTTTCATATGATAGGTACTCATTGTCTGCCTAGCCGTGAGCACAAAACCAGTGGAGAGCGCATGCGGAGGCTACCGCGGTCACTAAACATATGCTATATCAATCCTATGCGTCGGAATTTTGTCAGTCGCTGCAATTGTAGGCTTACGTACTGATATACCTTGCTAATGATAGTGGAATGGCTGACCGCCATATAGACTTGCCTGGTCAGCATTTTACAACTTAGACGCGATTCTCATTCGGTTTGTAAGTCAGTTCAACTTGAAACTCGGTACGGGTCGGAGGTCCTAAAATCTTACTATGTCATATTTTTCTAAATCCAATATACACTGTTTCCAGTTCGTCAATAATTCTTTTTTTTAAAAACAAGATTCCGAAACCTCCTATAATATTTGGTGGCAGCGGTGGGATACGAAAATCCCCTACCCGAATACGTCTCCGAAATAAAATACTAAAACCGTAAAGTGCCAGTGAAACTTAACCGTACTAAAGTGCAAAATTAAGTGATTTACTAAATCAACGCTGTGTTGTGTATGTGTATACATAATATAATAAATCAAAGTGCCAGACCGACACCCTGTCTTGTGTGTTCGCCCTGCAACCGAGACCGGATTTCACCCTCTGTTGGTACAGAGGTCTGCTATGACTGCTGTTCTGCTGGGTACCGCTGGAGGAGCGGTCACGATGATCCTGAGTATCCTGATGATGACGGCGTTCCTGTGAGTGATCTAGAAAATACTACAACTACTACTATATCCTAGGGCGAATACCAGAATTAACTCAGAGCCACTTTCTATATCTACATAATTATGTATTTCAATTCTATGTACTAATTCCTATTGTTAATTATTCCTAATACATTGTAACTGATAAGGATCTTACTGTATGGCTACTGTACATTTTGTTTAGACTACGCGTTTCGATTACGCATACATTTCACTGAGGCGCTTGTACAAAATAGCATAAGGTGGAGTAGCGTTCTTTTATTTTGTTAGTTTATAATTAAACACTTTAATTTGTAAAATCAAATCATGACTTCCAAATCTGAAACAAAGGAGGAAAGTTCCAGTATCTCTAAGAGTACTAAGGCGGAAACCGAGGAAAAAATAGAACTTGGCATTCTATTCAAATTCATTAAGCCATTCGATGGCTCCAGGGAAAAACTAAATCCCTTCATTGCAAATTGCCAGAGCGCCTTTAATACAGCTACGAAAACCCAAAAACCTATTTTATTTAAATTCATTTTAAGTCAATTAATAGATAAAGCTGAAACTACATGCAATGTCAAAGAGTTCGAATCCTTTGAGCAATTCATCGAGTTTTTAAAACAGCAATTTGGAGAAAGGAAGCATTACGCTCACCTACTCACTGAACTTCAGGACTGTAAACAGAGCTCTGCTGAAACAGTTAACCAGTTTGCATTAAAAATAGAAACATGTTTAGCTAAACTACTTACGGAAATAAATATCTCCATTCCGACGAAAAAGAAAACGGAATTAGCAGGACGTGTAGCTGCAATGCAAGATCTTGCACTTCATACTTTTATAATAGGACTCTTGCCTCGGGTATCACAAGTCGTTAGATGCCGTAATCCAGACTCGTTAAACTCCGCTATAAGCTTCGCAGTTGAAGAAGAAAAAATCATCTCCAGTATTTATAAAAGGTCCAATACTTACCCCAATAATGATAAATCCAAAAATACACACATCAAAAGTGTCTAGGGATCAAGCATTTTTATGCGGATTTCTTGAGATTGAGATGTGGCTTTGTAATAAATTTATGATTTTATAAATTTATATGGATCCTTTTTGGTGCATTTCATAATTTGAATCAGGAACTGTGAATCAAATTCGAGTAAAAGATGAAAATCAGCTGTCAATATTTTCCCTATAAAAACATACAACGCATTGAAGACATTATTAGTGCTACTGTTTCCCTACTACTGATTAAAACCAACGTTATTATGGAGCGGCGACGTCATTTAAGCAGGGAAGAAATGCTCAGAGCCGTGGGAATGATAGAAGCTGGTTCCCGGCAACGTACTGTGGCTTTAGCTCTGAATACAAGTCAGAGTGTTATCAGTCGACTTTGGACGCGTTACCGAAGCACTGGTACCGTGGCTGAGCGCCATGGAGGACGGTATCGCTGCACCACACGGAGACAAGACCGATACATTCAAATCTTAACTCGAAGAGCTCCAACAATAACCGCCATGATGTTAGCCGTGAGGCTTCATCACTCTTCAGGGAACTTAATTAGCGACCAAACAGTCAGAAACCGCTTGCATGAAGTGAACCTTCATTCCCGAAGACCGCTACGGGTACCACCTATAGCAATGCACAATCGTAGGATTCGATATCAATGGGCTCTTGAACACAGAAATTGGGCAGAAGAACAATGGCGTTTCGTGTGCTTTTCTGATGAGTCTCGTTTTGGTATGAGACCGGATACAAGACGTATACGACACTGGAGAACCCCTGGACGCCAACAGCGATTAAAATCCTGCCAGGAAGTCCATCCTTACAGTGGTGGAACCATCATGGTATGGGCGGGGATTTGGATCGGCGGAAGAACTGAGTTGATTTGGATCAGAGGCAACCTCAACGCTCAAATTTATGCTGAGACGATTGTATCAGACGTCATCGTTCCTCTACAAGTGCAAATCGGTCCCTTATTTCAGTTAATGCATGATAATGCACGACCGCACACCGCAAGAGTTGTAAGACAGACTCTCGCCGCAGCTAACATCAATGTCCTGCCCTGGCCTGCTCAGTCGCCAGACTTGAACCCGATTGAGCATGCATGGGATATGCTACAGAGAAGAGCTCTGCCGAATATGGAGGGTATCCAGTCGCAAGAAGACCTTTTTTTGTTGTTGCAACGAACATGGGCGGCCATTCCACAGCGTGATTTGGATGAACTCATTTTGAGTATGCCAAACCGATGTTCTTGTGTTGTTAGTGTTCGCGGTAGAAACACGGATTATTAATTGTTTAAGTTACCCAATAAAATTTTAGAGAAAACTGTTATTTCAGTCTTTTTTTCGAACTTTTGTGTTAGTGGTTCAAATGTCAAAAATCCCTTTATTAGGAAAATGGCAAATTTCTTTATTAATGCAAAGGTGACTTGGTTTATCGTTACTGTGACAAACGAAAACACTTTATTTGATGAATCCTTAAAGAAAATTTTAATTAATATCAATCAGGAGAAAAGTTATTGCAAAAATATATGTTGATCCCTAGACACTTTTGATGTGTGTATGAATCGCCGTGACCTCCAATCACCACGTTCTCCAAATCAGCGATATCAGCAACCCGAACATTCAAAAGCAGTAAATACCAACGACATGGTATGCCGCTACTGCAAAAACATAGGTCACACTATCGAAAATTGTCGCAAAAGACAATATAACAATAACAAAAATCAATCTGCTGCTTCTACTTCAGATAGTCGTCAACCAACCCGCAAGGTTTTTAACATAAATCAGGAAAAGGAAGATAAAACCGACGAAGTCGACCAAAATCATTTAAACGAGTAAAATTTCCCGAACGGTGTCGCGCGGGAAATTCGTCCTACTATATCAAAGCCGATGCCTCTATTCTCTCTGTATCCCCTGAATCACGTACTAAATCCACTGAATCCTCTGAATCACGTACTAGATCTGCTTTTTCTATGAAACCAATTACTAATTCCCCTGAATCACGTACTAAATCCACTGAATCCTCTGAATCACGTACTAAATCCACTGAATCCTCTGAATCACGTACTAAATCCACTGAATCCTCTGAATCACGTACTAAATCCACTGAATCCTCTGAATCACGTACTAAATCCACTGAATCCTCTGAATCACGTACTAAATCTGCTGTTTCTATGAAACCAATGACTAATTCCACTGAATCCGCTGTTTCTACCAAACCTCTTCCTAAATCCTGTAAATTACGAAATTCTAAAGCAAAATCCACCGACTCTATTCTCGTTACAAATCCTTACATTTCATCTTCGGATAACTTGCCAAACCTGAAACAAAACACAAATGTGAAAATCTATAAAATAAATAAAAATACAGAAAAAAGATACTTACCTAACGTAATAATCCACACATCCGTCGCCGACAGGCCTTTATCCTTCCTAATTGACACGGGTTCCTGCATAAGCCTGCTAAAACTAGACTCCATGTCCAAAATCCCAAAGTTAAGCGATGAAATAATAACACTCAAAGGAATTGATCCTGGAAGTGAAACAACTCCAACTCTAGGTAGCTTCCAAATGCAAATATTCAAAAAAAATGACAAACCTTATACCCATGAATTCCACGTCGTTGAAAACATTAGCCTAAGTTTCGATGGAATCATAGGCAATGATCTCCTGAAAAACCTAGATTGTCAAATTGATTATTGTCAGGAAACCTTACAGATAGACGATGACTACATAAAATTAAAATTCGCTGAACCATTATATAACATTCCACCTCGCACGGAAACTGTAATTGAATGCACAGTAAATAACCCTAATATAAGAGAAGGCATGATAATAGACCAACACATTTCTAATTCGTTATTAGTTGCCAATTGCATCGTTAAGGTGAAAGAAAATAACCGTATTAACATTACAGTTGTCAACATCTCTGAAGAGTCTGTCGTACTACAATCTAATCTCAACCTAACACTAGAACCTCTAGACACTCAAGTTTGTTTGACTCATGCATCATTACCCGCTACTAATGTCTCTGCAAGAACTAACGAAGTCCTCAAGCATCTTAGGATTTCTCACCTAAATGAAGAGGAATCGAATGCCCTACTACAAGTCTGCACAGATTTTTCCGATATCTTCCATCTTCCAAACGAGCAACTCACATATACTAAAACTACCGAACACAATATCAGAACAAGTACAGAAATCCCTATCCAAACTAAATCCTACAGATTCCCTGAATGTCACAAAAAGGAAGTCGAAAATCAAATCAACAAAATGCTAGAACAAAATATAATAACACCCTCAAATTCACCATGGTCCTCACCCATTTGGGTTGTGCCCAAAAAGCCGGACGCTTCGGGTCAACGAAAATGGCGAGTCGTTATCGACTACAGAAAACTCAATGACGTTACTATTGGAGAAACATATCCTATTCCACAAATTACAGAAATCCTAGACCAATTAGGGAAAAGCCAATATTTCACAACTTTAGATTTGACCTCAGGATTCCATCAAATTCCAATATCCGAGCAAGACGCTCCTAAAACCGCTTTTTCCATACCTCAAAGTCATTTTCAATTCACAAGAATGCCATTTGGCTTAAAAAATGCCCCTTCAACCTTTCAAAAACTAATGAACACATGTTTATGTGGACTTCAAGGCTCACGTTGCTTTGTTTATTTAGACGACATTGTAGTGTACTCCCACGACTTACCAAGTCACATTCAAAATCTATCCGCTGTCTTCAATAGGCTCAGGAGTTATAACCTAAAACTCCAACCAGATAAGTGCGAGTTTCTATGCAAGGAAGTCGCTTATCTTGGTCACCTCATCAACAAAGATGGTGTACAACCAAATCCTATAAAAATCAAATGTGTCACTGACTTCCCAATACCAAAATGTCCAAAAGATGTGAAATCTTTTCTTGGACTTATATCTTACTACAGACGTTTCATACCTGACTTCTCCAAACTCGCAAAACCATTAACATCCCTTCTCAAAAAGGATACACCATTCAATTGGAACAATGAACAGCAACTAGCTTTCGAAAATTTAAAAAATAAATTAGTAACGTCACCAGTTCTAGCATATCCTGATTTTTCTAAACCCTTCATTCTTACCTGTGACGCTTCCAATTTCGCAATTTCTGCCATATTATCGCAAGGCCCGATAGGAAAGGACCGCCCAATAGCTTACGCGTCTCGAACACTCAATAAGGCGGAATGTAACTATAGTGTTACTGAAAAAGAATGCTTAGCCATTATCTTTGGCACTAAAGCCTTTCGCCCCTATCTTTATGGGAATCGATTCACCATAGTCACAGATCACAAACCCTTACAATGGTTATTCAACTGTAAGGACCCTGGTTCTAGGTTAATACGCTGGCGACTCAAATTAGAGGAATTTGACTATGATATTATATACAAAAAGGGGAAAATTAATACTAACGCTGACGCATTGTCTCGATTTCCAGTTAACTCTATTCAAGGTAAAACTCCGCCAACCTCTGATCCTCTACTACTAGATCTTGACACTGAATTCGATGACCTATTGGAGGACCCTCTTATAATTCTACCATCTCCCATTCCATTTTCTTTCGAGGATAACGATCTACTAAATCAAGAAACAAACACCGACTCTAATATATTACAAAATCCTATACCACAAGCTGAACCAACATTATCTCCAGATCTCATAGATCTAGGGCCGAACTTGCCTTACCTTGATATTAGCCCTGACAGTGCCGATCTAAACCTTGACTTTGAATCATTACAAATCCCTTCGCCGAATGGACAATCAAATTTAAATGACGATAATTATTCTCAATTTCTAAAATCAATCCCAAGTAAGGAAAATATCTGCAACACAATTCTAAAAGAACACAACGAAAATCTCCTAAAAACAACCTGCAAAATAATTTTAATTCCTACATCCATAGATTTAGACGAATCGAATCCTTACAGCTCCGACATTCTCCTAAATTCCGCCAACCAAGACGAAATCCTTAATTCTGAAAAGGAATTGTACCGCTTTCTAAAAACTGAATACGACAACAAGACTGTCTACTTCATTTTCACAAAGGTTCATCACTTTGACGAATCATCTTATCCCGCTATCTATGATACTCTGAAACAAGTAAGAAACGAAATCCTGAATTCTGAACAAACAACAGACATTGCAATCTCTGATTTCAAAAACCCATTTGACCATCACTCCTACACAAAAATATACAATATCCTTACTCACATTTTTAACAATACAAAAATTAAAATCCATGTTTACTTAAATAAAACAATATATCCTACCCTGAGCGAGAGACCTAAAATCATGCGTGAAAACCATGACATTCCTACAGCCGGGCACTTAGGGTCAACACGAATGTATAACAGAATCAGAGAACAATTCTATTGGAAGGGCATGCGAAGTGATATAGAAGACTATGTCAAGAAATGTAAACTATGTCAGGAAAATAAAGCACTGAGAAAGTTAAATAAAGCTCCAATGGAAATCACTACTACATCCACAGCCCCGTTTCAGAGAGTGGCATTAGATATAGTAGGACCTTTACCCGAATCTGGACCCGCCAAACTAAAGTACATTCTCACCTTACAAGATGACATAACTAAATATTCTATCGCTTATCCTATACGTAATACGACCGCCGAAGAATCTAGCGATTGTCTTATTCACTTTATATCACTATTTGGAATTCCTAAATCTATTTTAACTGACCAAGGTACTAACTTTACGTCCGAACTCTTTAAAACTACTTGCCAATTTCTTAAAATCAAACAATTATGGTCATCACCGTATCACCCTCAGACACAGGGAGCTTTAGAACGCAGCCATTCAACTCTCAAAGAATATCTAAAATCCTTCGTAAACGAAAACCAAGATAATTGGCCTACTTATGTGTATACAGCTATGCTAACCTACAATACAACTGAACATTCAACTACAAAATTTACTCCCTATGAGTTAATATTCGGTCACAAACCCTTTATTCCTAATTCTATTTATGAAAATGAACGTAGTACAACATATTCAGACTATATTAAAATGTTACAACATAAATTTAAATACACCAGAGAAAAAGCTCTGGAAAATATACTGAAATCCAAAGAATCTTCTAAATCCTATTACGATTCACATACTAAATCACCACCACAATACAAAGTTGGTGACTACGTCTACCTTAAAGCCCACCTGAGGCTCAAAAAGGCACTATCGCCTATCTGGAAAGGTCCATACAAAATCATCAAAGTTCACGGTAATAACACAGCTACACTCCTTATCAGCAGGCGTCATGTGACTCATCATATCGATCAAATGAAACCCGCGGTAACGGACCCTGTCTTACTGTTAGAAATCGATTAATACGATAGATTAAAGATAGTTAACTATTAGCACGTAAACATTAGTTAAGCAATTATAATAGGTCTTTAGCGTAATTTAACTGACTCTATTAATTCTATTTCAGCGTCTCGGTCAATGCGCATCAAGACTTTATCAAGCCACTTCCTTCTAGTTCCGGCATATACTTCGATAGCCTAGGGAAACTTAAGGCAATTAAAGGAAAATTAAATATTATTAGTCATGTAAATATTTCCCTTATAAATCCTCACCTTACTAACCTCAATGATATCCTAGGCATAGTTAAGAAAACATGTCAAAAATCAAGCAACCTTCAATGCGAAAGCATACTATCTCCACTCACAGTTCGATACAACGATATTAAACGCGAGTTCGATTCTATCTCACATTTAATGTCAAAACGTAGTAAACGATCAGCATGGTTCGGCGGAATAGGTACTGTTTTCAAACATGTTTTCGGTACTCTAGACGAAGATGATGCATCAAAATATGATTCTGCGATTGAATCCATTCAAAACCACGAGAAAAAGCTCGCGGAACTAATGAAAGAAAACATCTTAATTACAACTTCTACTCTGGAATCTTATAAACAAACAATTGATAAACTAAAAGATAACGAAGATTTACTTAAAAATACTTTAAGTCAAGTTATATTACAATTAAATAATATCACAGAAACTTCTACAATTCTAATATCTGAAACAAAAATCCATTCCATACTTGCTAACCTCGAAAGTTCTCTACTAGCATTGTCGTTTCAGCTTGAAGACATAACAAATGCTATCATGTTAAGCAGTCAAAACATCCTGCATCCAAACATAATAAGTCCGGCGCAATTATACAACGAACTCGTTGATAACGACCGGTACCTGCCTAGAGATACGGGAATTCCTATAACGTTAAGCCTAGACAATATCCATTTAATATTAAGCATATCTGAAGTTGCATGTTACTATTATAAAAACAAACTTGTATTCGTCTTACAAATTCCTTTAGTTACTAATGACGAATTTAAATTGTATCATAATTTAGCATTACCGACCCCTCACGGGTCAGATAACCCAAATACTTTTAGTTTAATTTTACCTTCTAGTTCGTATATTGCTATTTCTAAGGATAAGCTGAGCTTTTGTAATCTAGATAACCTAGATAAATGTAAAATAATAAACTCTGAGTTCTTTCTGTGTGATGTACCTACGGTACTGTTGACAAGCGGAAATCCTACGTGTGAAAGTGAACTATTAACAAAAACGATTAGTACTATCCCTACGCAATGTGAAACCAAAACCATTGTCGGTGAACTGGACATCTGGAAATCACTCATGAACAATCAGTGGATTTTCGTGCAATCTCGTTCAAGTAAAGTGTCAATGGATTGTGATAACTCCGAATTACGCGAAATCATAGTGTCCGGAACCGGTATATTACGAATCCCAAACCAGTGTACAGTATACACAAAAAGTGCGAGACTTATATCGTCCAAGGACGAAATCAATATAGACATTCCTATTCCTAGTTTAGACTTTAGCATTATCAATGACTCTTGTTGTAAAATAGCTACTAGGACTACTAGTTTAAATAACAATATATCCCCTATTTTACTACAAAACATCAACTTAGATGATCTAACTATAAATAAACAAAATGATAAGATATTTTCAGACATAAATAAAATAATTAATGAAGAACCTATTCTAGTAAAATACGGGACACATTATTCTATATTAACCTTGTGTATTTTAATAATAGTAATATCTTTTGTAGTATTCAAGTTATATAAGATTATTTCTAAGCATAGATCTAAGTTCTATATCTCTTGTATTAAACCGACGACCCATACTGATGAAGATGTCAGCGACCATAATATAAATACGGAACCTGAAAACTCTGCAATTCCATTACCTAGATTACGAGAAATTGTATAAACTCCTGAACTTCGGCTTTTACCCCCGAATTTCAGTCTTTTGGGGGGGGCTGTTATACCTTGCTAATGATAGTGGAATGGCTGACCGCCATATAGACTTGCCTGGTCAGCATTTTACAACTTAGACGCGATTCTCATTCGGTTTGTAAGTCAGTTCAACTTGAAACTCGGTACGGGTCGGAGGTCCTAAAATCTTACTATGTCATATTTTTCTAAATCCAATATACACTGTTTCCAGTTCGTCAATAATTCTTTTTTTTAAAAACAAGATTCCGAAACCTCCTATAATAGTACGAACGTCACGCGCTCCCGTTTATAAAGCAAATAAAACGAAAATTAATACCTAGTTGTGCAATTAAATGATGTGGAAAGTGTAGTACTACTTTAAGTTACACAAAAGATGGGATCACATTTCACTGGTACGTGGTTTTCTACTCCATTTATTCAATTTCATAAAAAATGAAAAATACAATCAAATATTTTAAGTTCTGGAATGTTCACGTTGCTGTCTTTTTCTGGTACACTAATTTGCACATTAGCAGTTGTCTCTTTTTTTCTCGATAGTGCTGTTTGCAGCATCGCGACGATTATATCGATATACTCTATACCTACAAATAAATAAAATTGAAGTCTCTGTTTGTAATTTCAAAATAATAGATTTTTACTAAATGAATATGAAACAACAAATTAGTACAACTCACTTGAATTCGCTACAATTTCGTGGAAGACGGTCATAAAATCTTACGTCATAGTGAATTTGATAATGATGCCGATTCTCTTGTCACTAATGCCTCTAAACTAAACAAAAAATCACCACAATTTAGTTTATTCCTGTAAAACGACGATTTCCCATTCTCAAATTCAATTCAATTCAATTCATTTATTGCATCAAATATTTTAAGTACATGTAGTTCTTATACAACATGTAACATAATTAACGCACATCCTGAAAGTAGTTTGTTCAGAATCGTTTACTAATTTATATTATCAACAAAAAAAAAATAACAAAATTAAATCCTAACTTAATAAAACAAAAAAAAAACTAAAATATAGCGTCGAAAAATTCATCCGCATCGCTGTCGACTGGTAAAGTACCCAAGAGACTGGCGGCATTACCACGTTGAATAGCAATGCTTAGCCTCTGGCCAAGGTAAAAGCCAGCCCTTGGGTCATGGGAAGTGTCAACCAGTCGTTTTGAAATTTCCTTAAAAAGAACATGAGCATTCGGACCCCACGGCCCGAGGGTTTCAACCCCAAACGGCTCGAAAATATAACTTCCGCTAAGGTTATTATATTTTCGCCGCTTGAGGTTTTCCGCAGCCGCAGCAGCAGCGCCAGCACAGCATGCCGAGCCAGGAAGATGGGATGGCGCAAGAGTATCGACACACGTTGCGTCCCACACTAAAGGCTTACCCAACTTCCATGGAAATAAAGACATACCGTCCGGTCTCTTGCCATCATCGCGTGCCAAGCCATTGGGTTCTAATACAGCTGGAACGCCGACGGTGACAAGAGCTCGTCGGATGATGTCATTAATGTTCGCGTGCCGCGCTAAACGACCCGCACTTCAGCTGCAAGAAAGGCCGTGGTGTCCGAGGCTGTTGACATCTTCGCCACAGTGACAGCGATGAGGAGAACAGCAAGAAGTGCCTAGCCGAAGAGAAGCAGCGAGGCGAAAAGAGGTCACGGATGTCAACCAGTCTCAAGCTCTTTGTTTACTCCTCGCAAAATAAATAAAAATACAAGTTTTATTTGCAAAAGTTTATTGTGAAAATACATTTATAAGTGCAACTTACAAGTAACAATATTTTCCAGTGTTTAAGTGCTGTGTTAAGTATAATAAACTTTAAAAACGTTTTATCGATCCCCTAAAATATTTTAAGTACCTGCCACTCGAAGGAAAATAAACAGGGTTTTGTTTGTGTACGGGAAACAATCTGTGACCAAACTTTAGTGTGTGCGCACCTTTACACCGATACTGTGCTCAGCCTATGGTATATAACCGTACCATACACACCGTGAAAACCGCCATAAACAGATTTCTTAAGAAAGCGCCATCTGTTGCCTTATAGGTGAACTTTGTGGACAGATCGATTGCGCTAACCTAAACACATTCATCTTACCATGGCAAAGTGCGGTGGTTGTGGCAAGTTTCTCTCATCGACAGAGGCCGCTAATTGCAGCAAATGTAGGTCTTGGTACCATCGAGCGTGTGTGGGCATTCAGATAACAGGTCATTTAGCGACCCCCTGGCACTGTCCTGAATGCAATAAGAACCTGGCGAGGGACAACCAGTCTGAAACGCCGGTAAGGGCGCTAGCACCAGCGTCAGCTGTTCACGAGGAAAGCCTCATAAACATTATGGACACCAGCCCTATAAACAGCACAGCCCTAGACACCACTCAGGAGCTAGACGCCAAGGAGCTCAACCTAGACATACTCAGGGCAGAGCTTAACTTATTTAAAGAGGATTTTTTGAAGACTATGCGGAATGAATTCCAGCTGCTCCGTGATGACTTGTCGGAGCTGAGGTCCTCTCTAAACGCCACCAATGATAGGATGAGTAATTTGGAGGAGCGAGTGGCTGTATTAGAACAGAAGCATACTCAGCCTCAAGTTTCGTCGGAGGTGGATGAATTAATATCACAACTGCGGAACGACATAAATGACCGGGACCAGGAGCTGCTGGCAAATGATATCCAGATCTCCAACATACCCGAGACTAGTGGTGAAAATCCTATTCACACGGTGATGTTGGTTGCGTCTAAGATAGGTGTCAAAATCAAAGCGCGCGATATAGTAAGTGCCGAGCGTGTAGGTGGTAGGCGCATCAACGCGACGCAGGCGGCGGCGCCGGTGGAGACCCGCCCCCGCTTCCTCGTCGTGCGCCTCGCGCGCCGCGACCTGCGCACGGTATTTCGCCTAGAACATGCTAGGTGGACAAAATTCAAGTTTTCATTTCCAGGAAATCTTAATTGCATAACACAATCAACACCCCCAAACTCCAAATTCCGAGAAAAAGTTGTTTTTCAAATACTTAACTGATGAGTCATAGAGTCCAGAAGTCAGGTAATGAGTTTAATGCAAGCGTTCCGGTAATCAGTTGCAATTTAGCGACACATTTGTGCACATCTCATAGTGGTTTATAGTGATATTGTGAAAGTTTTTTGTGATGGATATTAATACTGAGGGTATGTACTATTACTTAATATATTATTTTTATCAGAATCTATTTAAATGAATTTTTAGCATTTTTTTAACTTGATGCATAAATTTTAGCGTAATTTTTTTCATAAAGAAAACTTAGAACGTTCAGGAAATACATTGATTCGCCTCTATTCGGGCTAGTTTTTAGATATATTGTAGGTATAACTGTGTAGTTTGTAAAATTACACATATTGTTCAGCACACTTCAGTACAACATATTTTTTTCTTTTTTTTTCAGAACACGTTTACTCTATTTCAAGGGTAGCCTTTTTTGAAGAGTGGTCGAAACACGCAAAGAATGATAAACGGTCGCGTATTTATGACTATCTTTCTTCAAAATTTCACTTTGGTGACATTACTGAAAGCAGCCAAAGAGAAATAAAGCTGAAAATATCTAACTTTTCTACTAAGATTGGAGCCAAATGGTTGGCTTCGGGAAAATCGAAGGAGCGTTTTTTAATAACAAATAAGACATGGCTGGATGAAGGAGACATACAGTTTACTGTGAGTTCTTTAGCCCCACAACCTTCGACATCGAGTGAGGCTGTGACATCTGCAGGAAGACCTCGCAAAGATTTTGAGGAAACGTCGTTTAAGACGAAGAAACGTCGAGTCGTGGATCTCGTAGAATCTCGAAGTGCCAGTGAATTAGTGACTGCTGCCGAAATTGCTATGCGTTCAGCAGGGCAAAGAAAAGTTGCCCATGTGATTAGAGACATTAGTGAGAGCCCAGATAATATTATTAAGTCAAAAAATACCAGTTGTGATCCTAGGCAGTTAAGTAGTGACGAAGCCTTAGCATACTATATAGATTCTAAGTCAACAACACATGCTTACAAACAAACTAGGAAGTGGTCCATAATGGCAGGACATAATGTGTTTCCGTCATATTTTAGTGTAGTAAAATCCAAACAGGCCTGTTACCCTGCAGAGGAGCACATTGCTATAACAGAAACTCGTGCTGAAATAAATTTGCAAGCCTTATTAAATAAAACAGCGGAACGTCTAGTATTAGCACAGAATCAAGTTATCAGCAGTGTCCTCCCAACAAGTTCAACGTTTACACTTGTTAGTAAATGGGGATGTGATGGAAGTTCTGGGCACAGCACATACAAACAGAAATTTGAGAACACTGAAGATACGGACGAATTTCTTTTCGTATTTTCTTTCGTTCCCCTTAAGTTATATGATGGGTCCAAAATTATTTGGCAAAATCCTCGGTCTTCATCAACTATGTATTGTCGCCCAATCAAATTTATATTTGCTAAGGAAACGAACGACTTCACGTTAGCGGAGACAAATAGATTGTTGGAAGAAATTAATGCTCTTCTTCCAACACTTATCAACTTTGGTGATTCTCAAATCTCTGTGAAACACGAACTTCTTCTGACAATGACAGACGGAAAGGTATGTAACGCCTTAACGGAAACTCGTTCATCTCAAAAGTGTTTCATCTGTGGTGCCACCCCCAAGACGATGAACGATGACCCCGCGAAGTTTAACAGCAATCAGGAACATTTTGGCTTTGGTTTATCTACACTTCATGCTTGGATTCGTTGCTAGCTATAAGTTGAATATTAAGAAATGGCAGGCTAGAAGCGACGAAGATAAAGCTGATATCAAGGTTCGTTCCGAAGAAATCAAGTTGAAATTCAAGAACGAAATGGGACTCATTGTAGATAAACCAAAGCCAGGATTTGGTTCTTCCAATGATGGAAACACAGCCCGTCGCTTTTTTAAGAATGCTGAGATGAGCGCTCAAATCACAGGGTTGGATGTTACTATTATCAAACAATTTGATGTTATTTTGAGGACATTGTCTTCTGGGTTCGAAATAAACTTAGTTGAATTTAATAAATTTTGTCTTGAAACTAGAAGACATTACCTTAGTCTCTATTCGTGGTACTATATGCCTGCTACTGTACATAAAATATTAGTACACAGTACTGAGGTCATCAAAGCGGCATTGCTTCCAATTGGGCAGCTTTCCGAAGAGGCTCAAGAAGCACGTAACAAAGATTGCCGCAGATTTAGGGAGTACAACACCCGCAAGTGCTCACGTGTTGCCACGAATAGAGATTTGCTGTCCATGTTAATAATAACATCTGACCCTTTGATTAATAGCCTTCGTGAGATTCCCCAAAAAAAGCCGGAAAAAATATGTGCAGAGGTATTAAACTTAATTGTAAGCCCGACCATAGTAGCATCAAGACCCGAAACGTCATCATATTGTCGCACATTGCCGCAAAATGATGACGATTCACCAGAAGATTTTGATGATGATTCTGATGATTAGGTTTAGGTTAAGTTAATTTGAATTGTAGGTATTTATTTATTTAATGCAATTTTGTTGTTTGTTTATTATTTTAAATAAAATTTTCTGTTTAGATATATTTTGTTTGTTTTTTATTACAAAATCATACCAAAAACTATTAATAATGCCTCAATATGACTACTTATATATAAAAGCATCGTTAAATATCATAAAATAATATTGTCCACCTAGCATGTTCTACGCGGTACACTGTGCGGCGGTGGCGCGGGCGGCGGCTTAGGCCTCCGCTCGCGCTGGCTGTTATGTTAGATAGTTTTGAAGTACGCCGACAACAAAAACACTAAATTTTTAAATTCTCTATGTGTCCTCCATTCACATTAATGCACAAATCATACCGACGGAGAATATTGTTATTTAGTTTTGTAATTAAATCACTGTCCGTCGCTAAGCACTTTAATTTATGAAATGCTAAAATAATCCTGTTTTTTAGTTCAACAATTGTATTTACCTCGGAGGCATACACTTCACCCTTAATGTACCCCCACAAAAAGAAATCCATGGGAGTGAGGTCCGGAGATCGTGGTGGCCACCGAACAGGTCCGAATCGACCGATCCATTGCTGCTCAAACATTTCTGTGAGCCGCTCCCTGGAAGCCATCACAGAATGTGGAGGCGCACCGTCCAGCTGGTACCACAACTTGCGATGAACGGCTAAAGGTAGTTGGTCAGTGTACTCGGCCACAGGACCACTTAATAAATCTAAAAATTTCACCGCTGTAAGGGTGCCGTCAATAAAAACAGGGCCGATAATATTATTATTATGGATACCAGCCCACACATTGAGAGAAAATCTGTACTGGTGTTCAGATTCTCGAAACACGTGTGGATTTCCCAAACTCCAGTACCGGAGGTTTTGCCGATTCCAGATGCCGTTCCGAGTAAAAGTACACTCATCGGTCCATATTACATTTGTTAAGAAATGGCGGTCTTCGGATGTTTTATTTAATAGCCATTGGCAGTAACTGTTCCT
This sequence comes from Globia sparganii, assembly GCA_949316385.1. NCBI lineage: Eukaryota > Metazoa > Arthropoda > Insecta > Lepidoptera > Noctuidae > Globia > Globia sparganii. Next base: position 713,929 of record OX438675.1, read on the forward strand.
GATCGGTAAGTCTCTCGATAACAAAGCTTGCACCTTCCGATATTTATAAGGTTTGCGTTTGTTACGTTTTAGAACCTTGTGGATGGTTCTATGGCAACATCTAAACTGCCGGGCGGCTCTGTGGAGACTCGTTGTCGGGTTGCGGGAAAAATGATCTAATATTCGTTCGTCCCATGCAGCGGGTATTTGCCGCGGTGGCACTCCCTCCTGTTGCGGCACTACACGTTTATTGTCCCGTAATCTTTGTACTGCCAACTGTATGGTGCGGGCGTTCCTAGGGCAATTGCGGCTGTCACCATACCTTTCTCTGTATGTTCGCAGAGCTAATGCTGCGTTTCCACGGCATTCACCGTAAATTAAAATCATGTCAGTGTATTCTGACGCCGTGTAAGTTAGACGAGGCATTGTTGAACACTTTAATTAGGTATACACACACACAACCAAAGTTTAATTACGTGTCCTATCACAATAAAAAACAGTAAATCACAAAAAAAAACACTAACACTAAATAATTATAATAGCAAGTTACGTGTCTTGTCACAATAAAAAAAAAGAAAGAAGTGTCCTATTCACAATAACAAAACAAAATCACAATTGTCAGCGCACGAGTTCGACAAAACAATAGCGGCACAGGACTTCCGTGTTACGTAACGTACAGACGCCAGCACATCAAGCTATACTCTATACATATCTATAACTACGACGCGCCGTATAGTGTTAGAAAGAAAGTATCTTTAACATGATTGGTGGAGTTTTCAACGTTTCTACAATTGCCCAATGGTTGCTCATAGTAATAATTGGGAGCCAATCATCATGTCTCACTAGGAATAAGCCACACCCACGCACCCCTGCGCGTCCGCCACCGCTGCCGAGGTTTTCCGATCCTTCACGAAGTTAAACGAAAGCACTCAGCACATCGTTCGCTTCGTGTTTATTATCATTACGTCAGTTGGAGTCGGACTGTGTGCGTATTCGGGTTGTGTGTGCGTTTTAATTATTTTGACAAATTAAAAATAATAATGGCGCCTCAGTTGACGCAAATCGAAAGGGAGCGCATCATAGCCCTTAGATTGAGTGGATGCCGGGTGATTGATATTTGTCGGCAAACGGGCATAACGGTAAGTAATAATTTATATGATTATAATTTATACTTAAAAAATAAACTAAGGCTAGTATTGAAAAAATGTGTCAATGGTGTTTTTCTATAGAATTTTCGAATTATGAGTCCCTATCAATTTCGCGGTGTAAAAACAGAAAATATATTTTTAGCGCAATTTTCTCAACAACCTTTATCTAGTTTTTTTTTTTTTAATACAAAGTATAAGTACGAATTGAAATTTTAGTACAGGAACGAACGAATTCGAGTTTATAACGCATTATTTAGATATTTTACTACAATTAAATAAGTAGTCAAAATAAAAATTTAAACATTGATTTTGGTAGCTATATATACCTCAAATATTAAAATAATTAACACTTAATATTATTTTCAATAAATTCTTACGCGTAGACAACGGTTCCGCACATGATTTTATTGGGTTTTTACCAGCGTGATTCAACATTTTTTACAAGTAATAATTCATTAAACTTAAAAAATAAATGTAGACTTACTAATATACTATATGCCTAGTATTTAGAATTTTTTTTCAGATTGTTATTTGCTACCAGTAAGTTAAGAAAGCAATTGAAAAACATGGTGTTTCGTGCTTACGTAAAAACGTGTGTTAGATTTTTATTAATAATTATTATTAATTATTTTTATTTTTCGTAATTTATATTAAGTAGTTATCAAAATTTAAATTTGTAGACTTACTAGATAAAATGTTGATAAACAACTGTGTATTTAAAAAAGAACTAGTTAACTTAAGGTAATTGAGAAATTTGCGCTGAAAAACATTGAATTTTCTGTTTTTAGACTGCGAAATTGATAGGGACTCTTTAGTTAACAGAAGGAATAGACAAGTAGGCATCTACTTAGTGTTCTTTCATGAATTCCCGATATTTAGTTTTTAAAGCTGCGCGCTGTTCCAAGCGTCATTAAAATGTAGAGTAGTTATCAGTGAAAGCTTAAATTCAGAGCTGATACTTAGTTAAACAGAAAACGATGAACTGTTATTGTTTTAAGATGACCCACTGACTTGTTTAAGAATATTTGCGTGATTTTAATGTCAAATCAGAGGATTATGTTTAAAACTCATATTCCCGTTTGAATTTTGTAAATCGGTCCATAGGTTTCTAAAACCAATAGCAAGAATTTTGTATAATGAAAACATGCCGAAGTTCGATTTTTATAAGTTAACGTTCTAGAAAGTTTTTATTGCATAGAGATAAGATAAATGTTGTTACATAATACAAGAAGAGAAATACATAGGCTACATAATTTAATAAAACTGTAATGATCAGGCATACCTAAAGAAAATATAAAAACAGGGCTTTAAAGTGCCAAGAAAATATTTTAATAATAGGCAAATAAACTATAGCTATTTGTTTCGTTCCAGAAAAAATCTGTTTACTTCTGGATTCGGCGGTGGCAAGAAAGCGGAACATTAGAAGCCCACCACCGCCAGCTGTACGCGAGAGCCACTACAGCGGCAGACGATGCGGCTATGGTCGCTGCACACTCTGCCGATCCTTTTTCAAGCACAAGAGTAACCTCAACTTCGTACAGCGTGAGTCCATGTGTAGCTTGTAATCACACTTATCACCTCTAACATAAAACATCGTTTTCTTAAAAAGTGAATAACAAAATTAATTAAAATAATATCTACCTACTACCTAAAATAGACAAGGGCGCTCGGCGTTCAAACGGGTTTTAAGGACGCTGCGGATGCGCCACGGCCCTCCGCAGACTGATAGGGTGAATTCAGTATATCATACTAAGAAGACCGGAAGAAATTATTTCAGAAACGTTATGGGAATCCAATAAACCTGATTTGTTTTATTTCTTCATACGTGAATAAACGCGCGCAGCGAGCCTTCGGCCACCCGCCCCGCCAAGTCAAGCGCGCTAGGCATGGCTGGGTCGTTACTTTACTTTCGCGAAACGCAACTGTTGATGTCGAAGTCGTCAACAGTTTTAAAACTATCTTTTTGTAACTAGTTATTTTTCTTCAACCGGTGTTATAGGCATGCCGAAATATTACATTTGCGAAACGGAAACAAAAATAAATACCATTGTAAAGTAATCTGAAAATTCTCCAATTTTTATTACTTTCGCACGTGTTCGTTCGAAACACTCGGTTCGCTTCAAAAATTACCTTTCCTAGAATAAATCTTTTGTTTCATAAAATAAAAACTTTCGCCCGGCGGCTTCGACGTAACAAGTCATAAAACAATAAATAGCGGCCGGTACCCGAAAAGAAACAATGTTGTAAAACATGTGCGCAATGCCGCCGCACAGTGTACCGCGTAGAACATGCTAGGTGGACAATATTATTTTATGATATTTAACGATGCTTTTATATATAAGTAGTCATATTGAGGCATTATTAATAGTTTTTGGTATGATTTTGTAATAAAAAACAAACAAAATATATCTAAACAGAAAATTTTATTTAAAATAATAAACAAACAACAAAATTGCATTAAATAAATAAATACCTACAATTCAAATTAACTTAACCTAAACCTAATCATCAGAATCATCATCAAAATCTTCTGGTGAATCGTCATCATTTTGCGGCAATGTGCGACAATATGATGACGTTTCGGGTCTTGATGCTACTATGGTCGGGCTTACAATTAAGTTTAATACCTCTGCACATATTTTTTCCGGCTTTTTTTGGGGAATCTCACGAAGGCTATTAATCAAAGGGTCAGATGTTATTATTAACATGGACAGCAAATCTCTATTCGTGGCAACACGTGAGCACTTGCGGGTGTTGTACTCCCTAAATCTGCGGCAATCTTTGTTACGTGCTTCTTGAGCCTCTTCGGAAAGCTGCCCAATTGGAAGCAATGCCGCTTTGATGACCTCAGTACTGTGTACTAATATTTTATGTACAGTAGCAGGCATATAGTACCACGAATAGAGACTAAGGTAATGTCTTCTAGTTTCAAGACAAAATTTATTAAATTCAACTAAGTTTATTTCGAACCCAGAAGACAATGTCCTCAAAATAACATCAAATTGTTTGATAATAGTAACATCCAACCCTGTGATTTGAGCGCTCATCTCAGCATTCTTAAAAAAGCGACGGGCTGTGTTTCCATCATTGGAAGAACCAAATCCTGGCTTTGGTTTATCTACAATGAGTCCCATTTCGTTCTTGAATTTCAACTTGATTTCTTCGGAACGAACCTTGATATCAGCTTTATCTTCGTCGCTTCTAGCCTGCCATTTCTTAATATTCAACTTATAGCTAGCAACGAATCCAAGCATGAAGTGTAGATAAACCAAAGCCAAAATGTTCCTGATTGCTGTTAAACTTCGCGGGGTCATCGTTCATCGTCTTGGGGGTGGCACCACAGATGAAACACTTTTGAGATGAACGAGTTTCCGTTAAGGCGTTACATACCTTTCCGTCTGTCATTGTCAGAAGAAGTTCGTGTTTCACAGAGATTTGAGAATCACCAAAGTTGATAAGTGTTGGAAGAAGAGCATTAATTTCTTCCAACAATCTATTTGTCTCCGCTAACGTGAAGTCGTTCGTTTCCTTAGCAAATATAAATTTGATTGGGCGACAATACATAGTTGATGAAGACCGAGGATTTTGCCAAATAATTTTGGACCCATCATATAACTTAAGGGGAACGAAAGAAAATACGAAAAGAAATTCGTCCGTATCTTCAGTGTTCTCAAATTTCTGTTTGTATGTGCTGTGCCCAGAACTTCCATCACATCCCCATTTACTAACAAGTGTAAACGTTGAACTTGTTGGGAGGACACTGCTGATAACTTGATTCTGTGCTAATACTAGACGTTCCGCTGTTTTATTTAATAAGGCTTGCAAATTTATTTCAGCACGAGTTTCTGTTATAGCAATGTGCTCCTCTGCAGGGTAACAGGCCTGTTTGGATTTTACTACACTAAAATATGACGGAAACACATTATGTCCTGCCATTATGGACCACTTCCTAGTTTGTTTGTAAGCATGTGTTGTTGACTTAGAATCTATATAGTATGCTAAGGCTTCGTCACTACTTAACTGCCTAGGATCACAACTGGTATTTTTTGACTTAATAATATTATCTGGGCTCTCACTAATGTCTCTAATCACATGGGCAACTTTTCTTTGCCCTGCTGAACGCATAGCAATTTCGGCAGCAGTCACTAATTCACTGGCACTTCGAGATTCTACGAGATCCACGACTCGACGTTTCTTCGTCTTAAACGACGTTTCCTCAAAATCTTTGCGAGGTCTTCCTGCAGATGTCACAGCCTCACTCGATGTCGAAGGTTGTGGGGCTAAAGAACTCACAGTAAACTGTATGTCTCCTTCATCCAGCCATGTCTTATTTGTTATTAAAAAACGCTCCTTCGATTTTCCCGAAGCCAACCATTTGGCTCCAATCTTAGTAGAAAAGTTAGATATTTTCAGCTTTATTTCTCTTTGGCTGCTTTCAGTAATGTCACCAAAGTGAAATTTTGAAGAAAGATAGTCATAAATACGCGACCGTTTATCATTCTTTGCGTGTTTCGACCACTCTTCAAAAAAGGCTACCCTTGAAATAGAGTAAACGTGTTCTGAAAAAAAAAGAAAAAAATATGTTGTACTGAAGTGTGCTGAACAATATGTGTAATTTTACAAACTACACAGTTATACCTACAATATATCTAAAAACTAGCCCGAATAGAGGCGAATCAATGTATTTCCTGAACGTTCTAAGTTTTCTTTATGAAAAAAATTACGCTAAAATTTATGCATCAAGTTAAAAAAATGCTAAAAATTCATTTAAATAGATTCTGATAAAAATAATATATTAAGTAATAGTACATACCCTCAGTATTAATATCCATCACAAAAAACTTTCACAATATCACTATAAACCACTATGAGATGTGCACAAATGTGTCGCTAAATTGCAACTGATTACCGGAACGCTTGCATTAAACTCATTACCTGACTTCTGGACTCTATGACTCATCAGTTAAGTATTTGAAAAACAACTTTTTCTCGGAATTTGGAGTTTGGGGGTGTTGATTGTGTTATGCAATTAAGATTTCCTGGAAATGAAAACTTGAATTTTGTCCACCTAGCATGTTCTAGGCGAAATACCGTGCGCCGGCCGCCCGCTTCGACACGAAATAACACATGCCGCGCCCCGGCGCGCGTGCGACGTTGCCACTTTGTAAGGTCAGTCGCCAGGTCCAAGTTTCTATGAAATTTGGGTTTTTCCTTTACTTACAAAGGGTGGTTGCGTTTTACTCTGATTTGTAAGCTATTTAGTTTGTTTGAAAAAAAAAAATTCTCATTTTTGGCGCTTTTTATTTTTATACCTTATCGAATTAATACTAAACACGTATAGTATACGTAGTGTAATTTAATGCCCCTCGGTCGTATCAACTCTGTATAAGGTATTAATTACTAGGTAACTACTATTTGTAAAATTATGTATCTACTTAATAGTTAAATATATCTATGCTTTGCTGGTATAAAATTTACAGGGACACTTTTGAAAGAACTCACCAATCGAATAAAAACACTCTTGTAACAACCACTTCCTCAAGGCAACACAAAACTTATTGAAGGGTAGTTCAGTAATTGACCTAGGCAAACCATTGTAAATTAGGGGAGCCATGTAAACGCAGCTCCGCCGAAAAAGTTCTAGCTTTGGAACGGGCATTTCAAAATCTAAATGTGTAACTTTCCTTTTATTTGTATTATCTTTCCGTTTAAATAGTTCAAGATTGGACCTCACAAACTTGGCGATTTCATAAATATAAATGCATGGGACAGTCAATAGATTATGCGACTCGAATATAGGCCTGGATGAGTCAGACCACTGCATTTTGAATATTGCACGAATGCACTTTTTTGGACGATGAAGATCTTCGCCATTTCGGAAGAGTTTCCCATACAACTATACCGTATCGTATTACTGAGCAGACGTATGCGTGATACACCATTATGGCGGTACGCAAAGATGATATTTTTAATTCTTTTTAAAGCAAATGCGAATTGATTGATTTTTTTTTAAATTATTTCGATGTGATTCTTCCAAGTAAAATGCTCATCAAGTGTTACACCCAAGAACTTTGCATTACGTACCTGGGTAGTTCTTCAGGGACAAAATTTTCGATTTCTATGGGTATATTTCTGTAACCAACTAACATAACAGCATGTCATTTTTTTTGTACAGTTTAGCTTTATCCCTTACTGGGACAAATGATATTTTTTAAATAATTGCTGTCTAGATACAAAATAAAAATATTTGAAGTTTGTTCTTCTGATTCATATAGCGCGTCCGTTTGCCATTTTCCGGAACAAAATGGTCGATGTCGCATTTTCCCTTTGATACATCAATATAAATTATAATTATATCGAAAAGAAATGAAATTTCGAAAGGAAACAATTTACTGTATTATAAATATTAGCAATAGTTAAAATTTCTGTTGAAACATTATTCTCGCTTTCACATAAAATACAATAACTATACTGGAGTTTCTAAAATGTTTTACAAGAATTATTGTTGAATTCACCAGATTTTTTCGGTGATATGATCACTGATAATTGTTTCATAAAAACACATTATTGTTGTTGTTAAAATATGATTATTTTTTTAATACAGAGCCTATCTACACAATTTTTTTCATTTTTATTTCTGTTTCTGATTCATCTGTAACAAATTCTGATTCATCTGGGCACAAAATATTCGACCGTCGATATCTTGAAAACTACTATAAAAAAACGAGTCCCTCATTCAAATATATGTTATTTGGTATACCTATTTTCGTATGAACGTGTGTTACAGAGCTGAAAGTGAAATTAAATTTTGGCTATATGGATCAGTCGAAGAATCAAATTTCGAAGAACTATCCACCTGTTCTATATTATTATTGTTAAGTGCAACATTAAGGCATATAGGCTTACTTTTAAATGTTTTGCAATAAAGCACATTTGTTTTGGAAATATTTATTTTTCATTTATTAATATCTAACCATTGTATAATATCATTTAATGCTTGCTTAATTTCAATGTCAAATTTTTGTACATTTTGACATTTGATAATAATAGTTGTGTCATCGGCGAACAATACGCACTGATGTTTTATTGACTGAGGCAAATCATTTATGTAAAGAAGGAACAATAATGGCCCCAAGATACTACCTTGTGGTACACCACAGCAAATAGTCCGTGCTTCAGAATCAAAATTTTCTAAAGTGTTACTTATTTTGTTCAATTTTGTTATCCTCGTTACCTGTTTTCTGCCAGTTAGATATGATTGAAACCATTCTTCTGAAATTGACTAAAATGACACAACTTAAGTATATTTTAGTTTCACAGCACTAAGATGGAACTGAGTTAATAATCTATTGAAAATGGCAAATTTGCTATTCTGAATTCAACTTTTTTAGCCTTAAATTTTGATTGTCAAACTAAATCTGACTATTTTTAATCGCGATTAAAAAGGTGTGGAATAAAATTAGAAATATGTAGACGCTCGTTTATCATTTTTTACAAAGACCAATCAGTACCCTAATTGCGTAACACACTATTACTCTCAATTTGAATCATTTTGAAGCATATTGCTAATCCATTGCTCCTTAAGTTCGAAAAGTGTGTCTGCTCAACAACGTAAATAACGCAATGAATGTTGTTGAACTGTCAAAATGAAACCCATTGCTACTGATAATGTGTTACGCAATTACCCTGCAGGACCCTAAAACTTTGATTCGAAAAACATATACCAAATTACCTAATTCACTTTAAAAATCAATAATAACATGTTTTTTTTTGTTTTTATAATTAATCGATTTTGATTAAATATTATTTGTATGAATTTAATTGAGTATTTTTCATAGTGTTAAAATCCATTTTATCGATATCGACTATTTTCCCTTAATGAAGTAGAGCAGCCCTAAGGATAGGCATACCTACTCAACTTGACCTTGAACTGACCAATCGCAGCCGCGCGTTCTCTAATGCCGTTTCCCAACTATGTCGGGGTCGGCTTTCAGCCTAACTGGATGCAGCTAAATATCAGCATTTTTATGGAACAACTGCCTATCTGACCTGCATCAGCCAATCACTAGGTAACACGATAAGGTAAAACTGGCTGTCAGACCTTCGGGCTCCTGACTACCCGTAACGACTGTCAACGATCTACAAATGACACCGGAGACCAACAGCTTAACATGCTTTCCGAGGCACAGTGGGGTCTCGATATTATGTTCTCGTAAAATACTACCTATGTGCTACACTAAAATTACCCCATTTTTTGCAATGAATGTAGACAAGTATTAAGTACTTACTTATTAACTATTCGAAACATTTCGATAGCATTTTTAGGTTTGAAATAAGTAGCTGCTACCATTTTCGTACGAAACCCTAAAAAAAACAATAACTAAGTTTCACACGTTTATTTGACGCAAAACTTATTATTTAAACATTACCTATAAAAACTTACACAATTGTTCAAGGTTGATAATATCGTAATACTAAAAACAATTTAAAATTAGTTATCATATATTATTAGTTATCATACATTATTCATTATTCAACCTCCTCATATATAATTTACATGCTTATTAAGAAATCTTAAATACAATACACAGGATGGAAACAATCAATGGGCCCCGAAGGGAAACCACTTTAAATCCCTAAGATAGATTATTTTACTTATAGGAAACATTCCTTTATTTTTAAAAAGAAACAAAACAGTATTCCACAATTATTACAATTTTGATCGAACCAGCTAAACATTAAAAAAGAGAAGAAAAGGAAGACAGCGTTGCCACTTGGGATGACTATGCTGATTCTTTGACACTATACAATAGACATAGACTTGTAGAGAGCTGGAAAGTGGTGTCACCCAGCATAGCACCTATGTTGCTACTTGGGATTACAATGCTGATTCTTTGACACTATACAATAGACATAGACTTGTAGAGAGCTGGAAAGTGGTGTCACCCAGCATAGCACCTATGTTGCTACTTGGGATTACAATGCTGATTCTTTGACACTATACAATAGACATAGACTTGTAGAGAGCTGGAAAGTGGTGTCACCCAGCATAGCACCTATGTTGCTACTTGGGATTACAATGCTGATTCTTTGACACTATACAATAGACATAGACTTGTAGAGAGCTGGAAAGTGGTGTCACCCAGCATAGCACCTATGTTGCTACTTGGGATTACAATGCTGATTCTTTGACACTATACAATAGACATAGACTTGTAGAGAGCTGGAAAGTGGTGTCACCCAGCATAGCACCTATGTTGCTACTTGGGATTACAATGCTGATTCTTTGACACTATACAATAGAAATAGACTTGTAGAGAGCTGGAAAGTGGTGTCACCCAGCATAGCACCTTTTTTTCTTTTTTTTTGTGGATGGGAAATCATCAAATGACCCCTCCCGCTCTGGGTGGAGCAGAAGGGAGTGTCAGACTCTTACTGACTAAAACCCACCCGTGTTCCTTCCTTAACCCTTTGTGTTCCGGGGTAGCGGTAACCCTTTCGGACAATCCCGCTGCCCCGGCAGGCTTCGGCCCTTTCGGACCCCTTCCTTGTTGCTGACATCTCTTCGAGGAGCGCGTGGAACACGTACGCGCCGTCCGGGACGGGCCTGGTCCTGATCGGACGGAGGGTTACCCATTACTCTCCGCCCGCAGGCCCGCGCCTACGGTGGCCGGGAGTTGTCACGCGGCTCCCGACGCCCGGAGCGTCTCTCGCGGCGGCTGGGACGTGAGGCTCTCTCCCTCAGCCGTCCCGCCACTTCCTTCGCTAGCATGACTGCTTCGCAGAAGGAAGTGACTGCCTCCGACTCCCTCTCGCCCCGGACCATGGCTTGAACCAGGGCCGGGAGCGAGAGGTCGCCGCCGCTGCCGATCGCCTCTGCGAGAACAGGGCGGTGCTCCGCCCAAGTGGGGCAGACCTCCACCGTATGCTCCAAGCATAGCACCTATGTTGGGTGACGGTAGCGCCTGAAGCCAGAGGCCTGACTCCAATTCTCCCACAACTAGCAGGCGGGCACTCAGCAGTATTGGTAGACGTGTTAGATGTTATTTCGTACCAGCCTGCAGGGCAGCTTATTCCACTGTCTTGATGAAGACAGGTTCTGGGGCTGACCCGTATCCAGGCGAGCCAGGTTCCAGGCGCTCATCGCATCGGTCAAACACGGCACTGAGAGCCAACCTGAGAAAGGGCTAAGATTTTTTGGTTAACTTTTTGGTGCTGTGGACTGAGGACAGAAACTTACACTAGAAATCGCCGAGCTCACCAAAACGAATGGATATTAGTGTAGCTTGGAGCTACACGCGGTCGTCCAATGCCACATTTAAAATGGGTGTCGGAGTACTTCGAATGATTTGATCGATTTGCTCTAAAAGGTGCTTCCATAAAGGGGAAGAGCGGAGAAAAAACATATTTGGACCGAAACAGCAGTACCTGCAACCTGCTTACTTTACCACTTTTTCATGTGTCAAAAATTGGAAAATATTAAAAAATCAAAACTTGTAATTGGCCATCGCTTACGCATTGTACTAGGTATTAAAATGCTGCTGCAGCTGTAAGTTTTCCTAAAACTAATAAAATAAAAAGTTTGATTCGCTTTAAAAATATATAATTACTAGCGCCCCGCGGTTTCACCCGCGTTATTTTCGATCCCGTGGGAATATTGGGATAAAAAGTATCTTAAGTGTTAAAATTTTCCGAACGCAAAATACGCGCATTGACGTGGAGTTGCGGACACCAGCCCGTATTACCTATTACCTATCCTATGTGTTATTCCTGATTATAAACTATGCTGTACAGCCCTTTGTGCGTGATTGAGTAACAAACATCTTCACAAACTTTCACATTTATAAAATTAGTAGGATTACTTTAAGATTATTACTTAGTAAGCACGGCTACACATCAAGCTATACACAACCAGTATAAGCTGACTTCTGATTGTACGAAAAACCTATACAGTGCGAGGTCAGCTAAAACTGGAAATGTATAGCTTGATGTGTTCGTTTTAAGTACCATCCGAGGACGTGCGTATGAATACACAAGGCACGACCGAGGACCTTTTCAAAGCGAGGACCTTTTCGTGGGTCCTCGGTTTGACTTGACCAAAGATTCGTATTCTGCAAGCAATTTTAAGCCCTTCTGTATACTTAATACGAAAAAGTTGTCTGAACCTCGGTTTGATCAAGATTATTCATAATATTACACAAACATTGTGTATCCACCAGATGGTGCCACTTTGCCTCATACACAGGCTCTTTACACTCATTTCACGTTTGCTGTATTATCCGAGGACCTATGTGTTAACTTTAACACAAAAGACCTCGGTTTGGTAGCTTTTCCACGCAATGTGTATTTAAGACCTCGGTTTGCTAGATTTTCCGAACAATGTGTATTTTAGTCCTCATTCCGACAGTTTTCCTTGTGTGTAGAAGACGAGTTATGTGCTATCATTTAAATAAAATTATGAAGGAGAAAATCGAAGGTAGACTGAATCTTTAAACAAATTGTTAGCAGCTAATAGGTACACGAGGAATAATCAGGCTTCTTCTGCAATATGTGCTAAGTACCTAGGCCTGCTTAGATTTATACAACTTTATGATTTGCACCATAAAATATTGTATTGTCATAGGAGCTGAATACGTGTGCTCTTCATAAATAATCTAAAGTAAATGCTTTCCTAGGTGAAATGTCGGCTGCAAACATCGTGGTTAAGGAGGTCATTGCTTCGTCTTGCTTTGTCTTTTGATCTTCAAGTGATACTGTAGTGTAATGTCCTGATTTGCCGAAAAAAGAAGCAACCATTTTTTTCTTCTGAACCTTCAGATGCACATGTAAAATGTGTTGCACTTGGCTCATTCCAATGCCTAATAAAACACGAATTTGGCAAGTATTTTTTTTGTCAGTTTCAATAAGTTACCGGACGGTGTCAATATTAGAGTCTGTAACCACAGTCGCCGGCTGACCTTCACGTATCTCGTCATGGAAATGGTCACGTCCACGTCAAAATTTTCCACACCGTGTATACACAGAGCTGTGACATGGTACTTCATCACCAAATGCCAATTGAAGTCTCTGGCAACTCTCTTGTTGACTTAAGCCACAACGAAAATCATAAAAAAATCATTGAACGGAAATGTTCACGAATTAAATCCATTTTGATAGCGATACACAATTTTTTTAAGGACGTCACAATGAAAAAAAAAATATTCTCGCAAATTAAAAAGTACATGTAACATGTTGCCAAAGTGTTCCATTTTCGAATTCCATAATTTTTTTTTCATTATTTTATTGTAAGTGGCCAGATCCAGAAACTTTATGACCCACGCATAAGCAACACTATTAGTTACATCACGATTGATAAAAATAATAGCAAACATTCTCTGGCATAATCAATACCAGCATCTTTGGGATCTAGAATTTAGACTTCAATTATTGTTTTTTATCCCGGCTTATCTGAAAGAAACTAAATAATAACTTGATATTGTATTGAATATCATGAACCTGAACTTTCTGAATTATCATTTTTCTACTCATTTTAAATCTGAATTCTAGTTTTACTTTATTTTGAGTTTTTTAATTTGGTGTCAGGTATTATTTTATGGGGAAAACAGTAGGATACCAGTAATAGAAAAACTAAAGACAGAGAGTTAACAGTATAAGAAAATTAATATTATTAGAAGAAAATTAACTGTCCTTTTTTATTTCGTTGAATTATGTTAATATGATGTGGAGATGACCAAACAACAATAAATTAAACTTCGTATCCCCAATGACGTTCCCAGTCTGCATATAAAAATTCAATCAAATATATTCAATAATTTAGTAACTGGACATTATTTTTCGTTTTTAAAATTTTCTGCATGATTTATCTGTTAACAAGCCAGCATTGACCGGTTAAAGACATCTACAGTTAAACAAAATATATTGCCAGTTCGCTAGTTCAATAACCTTCGCCAAATTTGTTCTTTTTATTTCCCGTTTCAAACTATATTATGCCTTATGCATGAGACATACGAGTCATGCATGTGGAAGTTATCACTTACTACAAATGTTACATTTTTTGCAAACCTACAAAAAATGGGGTGCCCGGCACACTGACCAATACCATTTTTTCATGTTTTGGTCATAATTAGGTTTGTTGGATCAATAAAAAAATTGCAATATAAAAATAAAAAAAAAAAAATTAAAAAATTAAATTGCCGCAATTTTTAAAGTGTTTTGTTTACACTTTTATGCTATTTAATATGTTAGAAAAAATCACTTTTTTAATTTCAACGTTAGGATTTATTTGATGCTTCTTAAATACTCCTCCTATGCATTAGTATTGTTAGTGTTTTCATTTATTGTTGTATTGTCATCTCCACTTTGTATACGTAATACATTAACTAAATAAAGCCGTTACTTTCGGCTCTCTTTTATTATAAATAATCCTTTGAGAAGCGCCTACAAACGTAAAGACATCGACTTGTCCTCGTTTGGTACTTCATTTTAGAAAAAGTGTGTAAGAAATAAAATCTTAACATTGTTTTGTTATCTTTCTTACACGTAAAATGGTATAGTAGGTAGATTTTCCATGTCCCCGGTTTGTACAAGTTCTACACGAAAAACTGTCCTCGGTTTAGTGATATAAAGTCTAACACAACGTCCGCACTTTGTACAAGCTATAAGAAATATTGTGTAAAAATACGTCCTCGGAAAGACGTCGCAGGGCTTACGTAACGGGTCCTCGGTTGGCTTACACAAAGTCCTCGCATGTGTATCGCTGGTCACATTTAGCTGTGTATTTCAGGTCCTCAGTATGATAGCCGAAATTCATACAGAAAAATGTTGAGATAGCATTATCCCAATAAGTTGATCACTATAGATTTACTCACCTGTCTCTTTTTATCTTATTCTAAAAGGCCTACGAGGTATTTAAACCAGTTTTTTGGAGGGTCCTCGGTTCCGTCAAGAACTAACAAGGTCCTCGTAAGGGTGTCTGTACAAACAAGGGTGTGTAGCGGTGTGTAGAGACGCCAGCACATCAAGCTACCCGAAACTGTCAAATTTTCCCAATCAACTTTGGACCTTATACTGTAGCGGTCCCGGCTGTCATTCGCAGATCTTTGACAGTCGTTACGGGTAGTCAGAAGCCCGAAAGCACAAAATACAGAGAGTACAGAAGGTAATCTACATACAAAGTGCGCTCGAGCAACGCACACATGGACACCTCTCACGGACACGATATCTCGGACTGGTTGGGACTAGTGCGAGCGCGAGTGCCATCCGCTTGAGACACGCGTCTGTGAAGACTGAAGTGCAAAAATGGAGCAACAAAAAAAATGTTATTAGAACTGTTTAGACGGTTGTGTAAATTCAACATTAAACGTTGAATTGTCGCTTTTTAAGCTGCTAGTTGTTTCAGAGAGGTAAATAGGTACCTATTTGCTTGTATTTCGATGGTTTGTTATAAGTATAACGTAACACAGTAGTTAGGTAGGAGGGGTAGGTAAGTGCCCCGGCCCCCCCGGCCCCGCGCCGTAAAAGCGAACATGACTTTGTGGCACTTGGTGAAAAATTTGTAATAACAATAACATTAAATTTAAAATATTGGTGCCGATTCTCTTGTACATACACCGAACTAAACTACCACTAAAATTCCTTACTTTTGGCTATGAGAATCTTATAGCTAATCTGCAAAAAAGTATCTCTAAATTTAAAAATAATTTTGTCACAACCAGATCGAATTTGACAATCGCGACTCCACGTGGTAAGTTAAGTAGGTACTTATTTGCCCTACCCCGTATTTTTTTTTGAGCCGAAGATGCGCACTTGGGCAGTGGGGCAGTCTCGACGTCTTTTATATGGAATTTTTCACTTTTGAATAGAAAATATGAAAAATTATTACCAACGTGTTGAGTTTTAGGGGTTAACGGGTGTTCTAAAGGGGGTCGAAATTTTCATTATTTTTGCGATAGGACACACCGTTTCCGAGGTATAAGCAAAACAAAAGAAAACAGCACTGTTTTTGCACCTGAAGTCGAGGTGTTGGTGTGAGTTTTAGTTCATGCCAACTAATTTTATTCAACACCTTTTTAGTCGCGATTAAAAATAGTCATATTTATTTAGAAAAGCTAAATTTTAGGTGAAAAACGTCAAATTCAAAATAGCAAAATTCCCATTTTCAGAAAACTAATATCTCAGTGCCATCTTAGTGCTGTTAAAGTGTCAAACTAAAATATAGTTAAGTTGTGTCACTTTAGTCAATTAGAATAAACTAAATTTTGGTGATTTTTAGTCTAGTTTAGACGCATTTGTGACAAGAGAATCGGCACCATTTTAGTTATTATTGGTTTAAATTTCCTTTCTTCCTGTTTCATTAACAACAATAAATCAAACAACTACTGTAGATACGAGTGCCACTACCACGATAGTTTTTTGTGCATAAGACAAAGTTGACAACCCTAGCGCGACCGCCGAGCGTAGGTATGAAAAGTGAAGTACATACATGTGATTGTGTTCTGTCACAGTAAATAAATCTACTGTGGTTCTGTACTCTCTGTGTTTTGTGTCGAAAGTCTGATAACCAGTCTTACCAAGGGGTATCGTATTACCCAGTAATTGGGTTGTGGAGGTCAGACAGGCAGTCGCTCCATGTAAAACACTGGTATTCAGCTGCATCCGGTTAGACTGGAAGCCGACCTCAACGTAGTCGGGAAAAGGCTAGGCAGATGAGATAATGGCGCGCGCGGCGGCCGTGCTGATTTATTTTAAAACTATGATATCTCCTAAGATATTCATTGAAATCAAAAGATGTCCAGGGAAATTTTGTTCAAAAACAAATACTTGTGATGAATAATGTGTTTATTTGGATAAGGATTAACATCATGTTTATAAAAACACCTTCGCAAATAATGCATTATTGTAGAACACATTTGATTATCATAAAAATGGTTATAGTGAGTCAACCTTAAAAGATAGACATATGCTGTCGCTGACTTTTTTTTAGAACTTTTAAAGGGAAACAATTCCGTAATACATTATTTTTGCGTAACTTTAAGCGTTTACGCAGCGCACGCAACGGAAGCTCTCAAAAGGAATAATTTTTCCCGTTTTTGCAACATTTTCCATTGCTGTGACGCTCCTATTAGTCGTAGCGTGATGTTATATAGCCTATAGCATTTTCCGATAAATAGACTATCAAACACAAAAATATTTTTTTAAATCGGTCCAGTAGTTTCGGAGCCTATTCATTACAAACAAACGAATCTTTCCTCTTTATAATATTAGTGTAGATGTGAAAGTTTGTGAAGATGTTTGTTACTCAATCACGCACAAACGGCTGTACAAATTTGGATGAAATTTGGCACACAGATAGTTTATGATCAGGAATAACACATAGGATAGGTAATACGTAATACTGGCTGGTGTCCGCAACTCCACGTCAATGCGCGTATTTTGCGTACGGAAAATTTTAACACATAGGATACTTTTTATCCCGATATTCCCACGGGATCGAAACTAACGCGGGTGAAACCGCGGGGCGCTGCTAGTATTTAATATTTTCGTCAACGAAAGGTTAAAAAACTGTTTCCTAAAATAGGGGAGCCTAGGAGGTGCAGTGAACTTTTTCCAAAATTTGATATCTGGGGCTATTGTTATATTATGTTCGTCGGTATTGTCACAAAGATAAATTTCGCATTTTGAGTAGCTGAGGTCAAGGCCGATGGATTGGAACTAGGGCTTCCAATACCGGGATTCCGACAACTTTTTTCCATTCTTCTGTACCGGTATTTAAATATTCAATACCGGGATCCCGGTATTGGTGATTTTTATTTTATCTTCTGTAGAAACTGCAGTGACACAATTTCGTTCTAAAGCACATTATTTTTCCAGACAATTTTTTATCTAAGTAAGTTTTGAAAATTGCGTATTTTAATAATTTCGTGGTTTATTTAGACAGTTACTTACATTTTACTACTACTTGCGCAGGTAAAGAATGGAATAAAAAAATGGTGGTCCTTTTATTTGACCCTCAGTCAAAACAAGTGGTACATAGCACAATAGAAGTATTATGCGGAGATTCCTGAGGTGAGAAGGAAGTTGGCCCCTCACCTCCGAAAAGTTCGAGGTTTTTCGAACACCACGCGATGCAAATTTGGTTTTACACTATTGGAATCTATCCTAACACCATCCCAAAAATGCAATACAGTGCAATTTTTTGCGAACTATTGCCATTTTTGTGTCTACGGTGACTGATCTATGTCATATAGACCCGTATTACAGAACGTCACTCAATACTCAAGCATTACATAAAACTAGATTCAAGCCATTTGATTGGTTGAAACTAGTTTTAAGTAATGCTTGAGTACTGAGTGACGTTCTGTAATACGAGACATAGTCTAGTTATATTAAAAAAGTGATTTTATATTTAAATAAAACCGGTCAAGTGCGAGTCGGACTCGCGTACTGAGGGTTCCGTACAAATCTGTAGGTATGTAACTACAAATTTACGGTTTTCGGATTTTTTTTCTTTACTTGTGCTACATGAAATTGCTTCTTGCCAAATTTCATGATTCTAGGCCAATGGAAAGTACCCTATAAATTTTGATTCCCTTGAGAGTGTCGAAATATACGTTTTCTGCGTCATAAACGGCCGTATCTTTTTTTACATTAACTTAGAAGTTTGATTTTTTCACAGCTACAAGGGACTGTAGATTTAAATATATGATTTTAATTTCAACTTGATAACTCCACGCGTTCCTGAGATAACGGGTTTTAACAGACAGATAGACGGACAACAAAGTGATCCCATAGGGGTTCCGTTTTTTCCTTTTGAGGTTTGAGGTATGAATAACGATATTTTATTGTGTTTTAGTGAAACTTATTAGTTATTTAATTTATAAAAAACAACTTTGGAAAAAATTGAGTCTAATACCGGGATTCCGGGACCAGGATCCCGGAATCCCGGTATTAGACGGTATTTTACCGTACCAGGGTACAATCGACGATGGCATCATTCACACGCCGTTGAGTATCAGGTTCATTAGAGCCGCGAGCTCCTTTAAAAATGATTCACCAGTTGAAGAATTCTTAAAATCATTAATGACTTAAATAGAATAAATCAGCTGGATATGACTCAATAAGAATCATGGACATCAAAATGATAGGAGATAAAATTGTAAATGCAATAGTAAAGTTAATCATTGCGAGTATTCAACAAGGCAAATATCCGTCAGAATTAAAAACAGGTATAGTTAGGCCCATTCATAAAAAAGGTAAATTCAATGACTTTGCAAATTACAGACCCATAACGATATTGCCTGCCATAAATAAAATAGTTGAAAAATTTATATGCGACCAAATACCTACACACTTTTTATCGAGACAATGACATAATTTCCAAGTCACAGTATGGCTTCCAAAGTAAGAAATCAACAGCTCAGCTACTTTCCAATTTTACTGATGAAGTTAACAACTACCTAAATGACAAGAAGCATGTGATACTCATATTTATTGATTTCAGCAAGGCGTTTGACACACTTGGGCACAATACACTATTAAAAACACTCGAAAATTCGGGTATAAGAGGAAAATTACTCGACTGGTGCAAAGAATATCTTCGAAGCCGAAGTTATTGCGTCAAGGTTGTTCCTAGTCTTAGCAGACCTGTTAGCGTGAAGAAAGGCACAGCCCAAGGTTCAGTGTCTGGTCCACTACACTATCTGGCATACGTTAATGACCTAGAAAATATTATAACACACTGTTCCCTTTATCAATACGCTGATGACACCTGTATACTCTCTGCTAACTTAAACCTTAATTTGGCCGCAGAATGTTTGCAAAAAGATTTTACGTCTATGACGAAGTGGGCACATGATATGGGACTTGTTCTGAATCCACAAAAAAACTAAAGTTATACACGTACATTCAAGTCACATAAGTACCTCCCATCCCTTTCAAATCATAGCTCATAGTCATGACTGTCTACATAGAAACGTGCCAGACTGCCACTGCTCGAATATAGAGCAAGTCCCATATCATACCTATTTGGGATTAATAATTGATAACCGATTCAACTGGAGTTACCAGGTGGAATCAGTTTGTGGCAAGTTACGTGCGATACTTTCCAAATTTTCCATTATAAGCGCAATATACCGTACAGAACCCTCCTTTAAATGTACACAGCTCTTGCTGAATCGATAATATCCTATGGACTCACCAGTTATGGACGCACATTTAAAACTTACCTATATAAAATACATAATTTGCAAACACGTTTGTTGAAACTTGTAGTACCAAGACATGTAAAAAATAAATACCAAGATAACTACACAGGGTTATTTAAACACTGCAAAGTATTACCTGTATATGTTTATCATAGAACATTTTGATAACCGTAATATTCAAATTCCAGTTAAATATGACGTGAATACACGACAAGCCAAATCAAAATCATTTCAAGTGTCACGCAAAAATAACTTTTATGGCAGGCGTACTGCCTCCTTCACAATACCTAATTTACTAAACCAAATACCTGTAGACATTAGAGACTCAATCAATAGTAAAAACATAAAGCGTAAGCTGAAAGAACATTACATCAACTCGATTAAAACTAACTGTTAATAGTGCGTTGATCAAATCTCAGACCATGGCATGCTAAGACAGACCCCACAGGTCTAATTGTGTGCTTTGTTTAAGTATAAGGAACTTGTATTTTATAAAATAAATAAATTAAAAAAAAAAGAAGAAGATTACGGCTGCAATCAGCTGGTGAGCTGTCTCCAGGCCTGTAAGAGTTTCTGGAGAGTAGGGCGCCACCACATCGCTACTGACGAGTAGCCTGGCCGCTCCTCTGATGTCACCTTCACTTAGTTCTTAGTTAGGATTCCACATCTGAACATAATCCTCTATATGAAAGGATATTGAAAACAGGTAATTTTGGAACTAAAATAAGGGTCAAATTGTTACAGTTATCTTTAATTTGGTTTATTAATATTCTTTTAGTTGCCAAATTATTCGGACATGCACCAAAAAAATTCTTATTCTTATACTTTTTTTTCATTTTTTACATAAGGAAAGGTGAGTAGTTCCTCCCAGGCGCTCGCTATAAGAATTCTCCTGGGTCGCAAAGCGGAACGCCTTGCGCCCGCTCCGGGGAACTCTTAAAAACAGGGGCAGAATTTTCATGAGAGTTACTTTGCATTGCATTCCAAATTACTACAGAATAATATCAATCATGCGTTAAAATTAACGTATTTTCTTTTCTTTTTAACCGACTTCAAAAAGGAGGAGGTTATCAATTCGGTTGTATTTTTTTTTTTTTTTATGTTCATTATGAACCAATTTGGATTTTTTTTTTTTATTTGAAAGGATATGCTTCCAGATTGGTCCCATTCTTGTCAAAATCCAGTTCTGATGATGGGATCCATGAGGAATTGAGGGTACTCCTCAAATATTATAGGCATACATATAGCAATTTTGGTATTTTCATCAACATGTCAAGCATTTGCATTCAAAAAGTATAATTTGGTGAAGTGGAACTGATGAAGGAGACCACAGATAGCCACAGGAACTCTTCAATGATAATAAGTATTTCACGGGTGGCGATAAGATATCTCGATTAAGATAGTTAAGCGACTATGACGAAGCAAATTTAAATAAATGGTTCTGACGAAAATGGTACCATCAAACCGATCTGATGATGAAGCTGGAAGGTAGGTACCGGAACTTCGTAATAAAACCATGTATTCTAGCCGTGTTTGGGCTTATTGGAATTGTCATGAGATGCACTCTGACTATAAAAAGTAAAAAATAAAAACTTTTTAACAAAAAAAAAACAAGCGACTTCAAAAAAAAAACACTACAAAGTGTAAAATAACTTTAATTTTAATTTTGGAAGTCGGTGGCAAAAACGTAAATACAAAACCAAAGACACCGACTTCCGAAATTAAAATTAAAGTTATTTTACATTTTGTAGTGTTTTTTTTTTGAAGTCGGTTGTTTTTTTTTGTTAAAAAGTTTTTTTAGAAATACAAAAACGAGACTTAAGTTATATAAAAGTGTTCAGGGTTCCATGGTTTCATTCTAATCTACGCCTTATCGCAATGATAATGCCGCACTTTTTGCTTTTGTATTTGCATGTATTTTAAATTTTACAATATTCTCAAGTTTTTCATGGGAGTGTTTGGAGAGCCGATAGTTTTGTGATGACCCTTACCAATACTCTGACGTTTGCCCAAACCATAGGCAGCAAACGTGTTAGGGTTATCAAATAACTTGCTAGGTTCTAGCCAGCGTTGAGACTTAAACTCGTCCCTAATTAATCCGATCCAGCCTGTCCCTTGCTGCCCTCCCCCAGCGACGCCCTAAGCCGAGGTTCGCACGCTGCAAGGAGTGCCCTTAGCGTGTAATAGAGGTCTTAATGTATCGAGGCATCCACAGGAAAATCCGGTTAAGCAGCCGACAACCTTTTAGGTTAAGGGCACACCGAGTTTCTAGCGCTAATCGATTGTAGGTATTCTATGCGCTCCGTGTATGTGTGCGTGAGGCACACCGGCAAGAGAGCGAACGACTAGACAAGACAGATAAGAGCGCTGCCACGGTAATCACTACATAGTATAAAACAAAGTCGCTTTCTCTGTCCCTATATCCCTATGTATGCTTAAATCTTTAAAACTACGCAACGGATTTTGATGCGGTTTTTTAAACGATAGAATGATTCAAGAGGAAGGTTTATATATATAATACATGCATAATATAGTAGAGAAACACTGATAATTTTAGAGGTTTCTAATGTGTTGTCGTAAATAAACACATTTTTTTGCGCTTACTTTTCAAACGCTGGCTGAACCCTACGAGATAGATCAAAATAATGTACAACAGTATTGTATACCTTAAAAAGGTCTACAAAAAAGTTTGCGATGGTATATGTCTATCTCTTAGGGATAACCCACAATATCCATTTTTTATCCTTTACTTTTTACGAGAAATAATGGCTTAGTTACGAAGCGATTTCAAGTTTAGGAGGCTTATGTGTGTTGCGAGTAAAAAGACGAATAATGATCTGTTATTGTTTGTCGTAAGTATGAGCTGCTACATCATTCCCCGCTAGTGAAACGTACACAGGGCTTCGATGTTCTTCCTGACTTTGTGACGTATGCGTACGTATCTGTGGCTGGCGATTCTGACTCGGTATCCATCCGGAAAGCAGGCTTTAGTCTGGTCTGCAGGTTCAGATGTCGCCGCTATTTCGGCTGGCGCCGCTGTCGCTGGGGCTTTTGACGTGGAAGGTTGACACTGGCAGGAGCACATGGCGTTCACCTCTTTCACCCGTTCTTGCATCCTGTCTGCCATGGCGGCCAACGAGTCCAGTTTGGATTCTTCACTCACTGCCAACACTGTGCGGGTAGAAGCAGGTAGGTGTCCTTGCCACAACATTTTCAGGGTGTCATCAGGCATCTTTTTCCCAGCTAGGTTTCTCATTCGGCGAAGCAACTGCGATGGACGCTGGTCGCCGAGTTCCATGTCGTTCAGCAGTTTTTGTAGCTGAATACCCTCGCTATCTTCATATACCTCCAACAGTCTCCTTTTTACAGCGTCATATCGACCGGAGTTGGGCGGTGACAAGATGATATCGCTGATTTGGTCTGTCGCACCAGAATTTAGGTATGCGTGACTGGACGCTGATTGCTTCGACGCCTTCAGGTGTAGTACTCTTATTGTCCTCTGTCGATGCGGTTGTAGCCATTTCGAACGCGGGGTCACCACTTTAGGAGGCTTATGTGTGTTGCGAGTAAAAAGACGAATAATGATCTGTTATTGTTTGTCGTAAGTATGAGCTGCTACACAAGCAATACAGCATTAATCCTTATACAATCAAGTACACATTGTGCATTTAATATAGATAAATATGGCCCTTTACAGCATGTAATTTAAATGAATATTTTCGAAGATATTACAGATTTAAAATGCAGGGACATAGCGGTTGCTGCGGTACCGGCCGCGGCCGGGGGGCCGGCGGCGCGTGCTGACATTCTTGAAGTACCTATACTTAGTATCAGCATTGCACCCGTGCGAAGCCGGGGCGGGTCGCTAGTATTATATACAGTATTGTAACGCGGCCGTATCATTGAAATAAATGTCTACAGCCGCGCGGTACGTAAACATACGATAGGGCTGCCCGCCTCCAGCATTTTAATTACATTTGCCTACTTTGTGTTTCTATTTAGTTTTGTGATTGTAAATATACTTTTTTATATAATCAAATAAAACACTTTGTGAATTGAATAGGAAGTGTTCAATAAAAATGCGTGTTGATTTTACAATAAACAACTATTATTCATAATAAAATACCACCATAATAATAAACAGCTATTATCTACATCTACATTATTAATTATTATTATTAATAATAATCCTACTAATATTATAAATGCGAAAGTTTGTGAGGATGGATGGATGGATGTTTGTTACTCTTTCATGCAAAAACTACTAAACGGATTTGGATGACGTTTGGCACACATATAGTTTATAACCAGGATTAACACATAGGATACTTTTTATCCCGATATTCCCACGGGATCGAAAATTACGCGGGTGAAACCGCGGGGCGCAGCTAGTATAATATAATAATATTATAAAGAGGAAAGATTTGTTTGTTTGTTTGTAATGAATAGGCTCTGAAACTATTGGACCGATTTAAGAAATTCTCTTTATGTTAGATAGTCCATTTATTGGGCAATGCTATAGGCTATATAACATCTCGCTACAACCAACAGGGGCGTCGCAGCAATGAAAAATGTTGCAAAAACGGGAAAAATCATTCCTTTTGAGAGCTTCCGTTGCGTTCGCTGCGTAAACGGTTAAAGTTACGAAAAAAAAATGTATGACGGAATTGTTCCCCTTTAAAAGTTTAAAAAAAAAGTCCGCAACAGCATATGTCTATCTTTTAAGGTTGACTGACTATAACCGTTTTATGATAATCAAATTTGTTCTAAAATAATGCATTATTTGAGAAGGTGTTTTTATAAACATGATATTAATCCTTATCCAAATAAATACGTTATTCATCACAAGTATTTAATTTTGAACAAAATTGCCCTTGACATCTTTTGATTTCAATAAATATCTTAGGAGATATCATATTTTTAAAATAAATCAGCACGGCCGCCGCGCGCCGTTAGCTGTACGAGATTTACTATAGTTCCACTTTTACTGATCATAGCGTGATGTACCTAAATATCTTCTTATAGTAATGTACAGACGTCAGCAGTGCTATTCTGTAAAAATCTCACCGTGAAAACTAAGGTGAATTGAGCTGTCATTCCACCTGATGTTAGGGATTGCCTCCATTGATAGTTTACTTCTTTTTTTTTTTTTTTTGTGGATGGGAAATCATCCAATGACCCCTCCCGCTCTGGGTGGAGCAGAAGGGAGTGTCAGACTCTTACTGACTAAAACCCACCCGTGTTCCTTCCTTAGCCCTTTGTGTTCCGGGGTAGCGGTAACCCTTTCGGACAATCCCGCTGCCCCGGCAGGCTTCGGCCCTTTCGGGCCCCTTCCTTATGCTGACATCTCTTTGAGGCGCGCGTGGAACACGTACGCGCCGTCCGGCACGGGCCTGGTCCTGATCGGACGGAGAGTTACCCATTACTCTCCGCCCGCAGGCCCGCGCCTACGGTGGCCGGGAGTCGTCTCGCGGCTCCCGACGCCCGGGGCGTCTCCCGCGGCGGCTGGGACGTGAGGCCCTCTCCCTCAGCCGTCCCGCCACCTCCTTCGCTAGCATGACTGCTTCGCAGAAGGAGGTGACTGCCTCCCACTCCCTCTCGCCCCGGACCATGGCTTGAACCAGGGCCGGGCGCGAGAGGTCGCCGCCGCCGCCGATCGCCTCTGCGAGAACACGGCGGTGCTCCGCCCAATTGGGGCATACCGCCACCGTATGCTCCACCGTGTCCTCCGGGCGACCCTCGCAGTGGTGACACCCGGGCGTATCCTCCCGCCCGATAATGTGCAGGAACCTCCCGAAACACCCGTGTCCGGTGAGGACCTGCGTCAGGCGGTAGGTGAGGGCGCCGTGGCGCCTCTCTAGCCACTCCTCAAAGAGGGGTCTTACCGCCGCTATCGCGGCGTGCCCTGCGCTGGGTTGCGACAGTCGCTCTTTCCATGCCGCCATGAGATCGCGCCGGAGGTCGGTCCGCTCCGCTGCGATTTGCCGCGGAAGCGGAGTTTCCCCCCGGCGTAGTGCCTCCGCGCGCCACTCGTACAGGCGCGCGAGGACTATCGCCTCCAGATCCCACGGCGGCAGTCCGGCAAGGAGGCTTGCCGCCTCGCCCGAGATCGTGCGGTACCCCCGGATTAGCCTTACGGCTACCACCTTCTGGGGCGCGTTTAGGTAATGGGCGGCTCGCCGCCGCAGTGAACGCGCCCACACCGGGGCCCCATATAGGGCCATGGACCGCACGACCCCCGCGTAAAGCCTCCGGCAGGAGGCGTTTGGCCCCCTCAGGTTGGGCAAGAGCCGCTTGAAGGCGGCCCCGGCCCGTTCCAATTTGGGAGCCAAACGTCGAAAATGCTCGACGAAGTTCCACCGGCTGTCGAGGACGAGACCCAGGTACCTCATCGTTGTCTCGACGCCGATGTGAACCCCTCCTACCGTTAGTTGGGATCCCGAAGGCGGCCCGTTCCGAGGCCCATGAAAAGACATGGCCTCGGACTTGTGCAATGCCACCTCGAGACCCAACTGCCGGATCCTCTCCACGACTATCGCAACCCCGCGTGTCATCGCGTCGGCCGCCGCCTGATGCGACCTCCCCTGCGCCAGGACTA
Organism: Globia sparganii; assembly: GCA_949316385.1. Lineage (NCBI taxonomy): Eukaryota > Metazoa > Arthropoda > Insecta > Lepidoptera > Noctuidae > Globia > Globia sparganii. Next base: position 740,856 of record OX438675.1, read on the forward strand.
GCGTGTCGTCAGCGTAGCAAACCACGCTGACTCCATAGGGGAGATCGGCCCGCAGCACCCAGTCGTACCCGATGTCCCACAGGAGCGGCCCCAGAACCGATCCCTGTGGGACACCGCACGACATCTCTCGCCGGTTCCATTCCCCGTTGCGACCGGGGTAGATGACGGCTCTGTCCGTCAAGTACGCCCCGACTATTCGACGGAGGTAGGTCGGCACCCGGTGATACCGGAGTGCCTCCCCAATGCAACTCCAGGGCCACGCTCCCTTCACCTATGTCGCTGCTTAAATTCAAAAGGGCCACAAGTCGAAAAGTCACTTTTTTACAGGAGAGCCCGTCAAAGTTTTGATATCGGTTTTTGTTTATTATTTTTATTAATCTATGGTGTATATTTATGTGTTATATATCATCGGATGTGTATTTTATGCCTCTATTTGTCTGTAATTTGATATTTCCTTTATGTTTTACCCAGTAATTTTTTCGACTTGTGGCCCTTTTGAATTTAAGCAGCGATGTTATCACGGTGAGATTTTTATAGAATCGATAGGCTGCACATCAAGCTACTACAATCTGTCAAATTTATTTAATAGATTTTCAACTTTGTCGCTACAGCATAAGGTTCAAAGTTATAAGTAATAATAATAATAAGTAATTATTTATTTACTAAAAGACTTAGCCTAGGTAACATCAGCGTTCTATCAATATGGAATGGGTATGGCTATTACATATGAGAAGACCCCTGCCTTTCAAACTAGGAAAATCCTGTATCTTGAAGGACAGTGTACTTTACGGGATTGACACGTTTTACAAAATATTCATAACTGCGTAATAACTCTGATGCTAACATACATATTTATTAAAGGGGCTTAAATGCTAATTGTGGCGAGTGTTTGTGTGTGTAAGAGTGTTGTTGTTGAGTTAGATTAGTCCATTGTGGAGTGTGTGGGTGTGGTAAATATAGTAAGTATCTGTCAAGGAAATGAAAAGTTAGGTATTTTAGTTGTAATTTGTAGAATATATAAGTTCCTCTGTATCGGAATAATTTAAATTTGGGAGGAAATTTAACAGGTTTCTTTTTAATTCGAAAGGGTTTTGACTATTTATTGCTAATTTGTTTTGAAGCTTGTTGTATAATCTAGAACTTAGGATGAAATATTGGTGAGCAGCAAATGTGGTCCTGTAACGCTCAACTTGACATACTCGCGCAGACCTACGTCGAGTATGGAGTACTTGTCTTGATGGGACGGAGTCATGTTTGCGTAGAGTGGTTCGGAAAACAAAAAGTTGTCTGACAGTGAGCAACTTGCAGTCCTGATATAATTGTTCAGTCGGGTATCTAAACGGTTTGCGTAGCATCACCTTCAGAACAGCTCTTTGAGCCCTCTCCAGCGGTAGCAGCGATGTTTTTGTAGCTCCCCCCCAGGCAGTCACACAGTATGTCAGTAGTGATTGACACAAGGAGTAGTAGACAGTTTTGAGTGTGTTGATGTCTGCTGAGTTTCTAAGTAGCCTAAAGATATAAATTATTTTACGAACTCTACATGTAAGTGATGAAATATGCTTGTGCCAATTTAAATGCTCATCTATTACTACTCCGAGATATTTAATATGCGACCCTTTACTTAAGTGTGGACAGGTACAGTCAGGCTTTAAGTGGCAGCTGTGGAATTTAATATCTAAATTCTGTAGAGGCTGACTCTTCTTACTTATAGAAAAAGGTATGAATTTTGTTTTTTCGACATTAAGAGTAAGAAGATTAGTAGCGAGCCATTTTGAAACCGTGATAAGACAGTTCTCAGCGTGACGTTTCGTTTCATTCCAATCTGAGCCGTATACGATAAGCGCTGTGTCATCTGCGTAAGTAAAAACATTACAATTTGTAAGTGTCAGTGTGCTTAACTGGTTAATATATATTAGAAAGAGCGTAGGTCCTAGGATACTTCCCTGTGGTACTCCGTAATTACCTAATGGGTGCTCATTGCTTGTGTAATTATTTATAATCACACTTTGCATCCTATCAGTGAGATAGTTTTTAAATAAATTTAGTGGAGTTCCTCGCACACCGATGTTCTCCAGCTTAAGTAGAAGTTTAGGGATTGAGACTGTATCGAATGCTTTAGAAAGGTCCAAAAATATACCAAGGCATTTCTTACCCTGATCTAAATTGCGCGATATGAGGTCACTTAAACTGGTCACGGCATCCTCTGTAGACCTACCAGATACGAACCCGAACTGATTTGGTGCTATGATGTTATAGGCATCTAGGTATTTCATTAGCTTATTGTTTAAGATTTTCTCTAATATCTTAGACATCGCAGAAAGCACAGAAATAGGTCTATAATTGTTAATACAGTCTTTGTCGCCTGACTTGTAAATTGGGTGAATAAGCGCTTTTTTTAAAGCTTTGGGAAAAACACCGGTAGTAATCGAAAGGTTACAAATATGTTGTATTACTGGGATAAGAAACTTACGCGAGGCTTTAATCGTCTGAGTTGAGATATTGTCCCACCCAACGGCGGTGTCAGTGCGAAGATTCAGGATGATTTTTTCTATGTCATTTTCGTCCACCTCTTGGAGAACGAAAGAATTACATTGAGAACCAGGACAATATGGAGGTTGTGGGATTTGGGGTTCTTCCGAAAGTATTTTTTCCGCCATGTGGAGCCAACTTCCGCAAAGTGACGGTTTACTAAGTCGACCGAGTCTTCCGGGCTGCTACAAATTTTGAGAAGATCGGTACACAACATTTTAGTAGTGTTTGTATGGGTTATGGTTTTAATGACATTCCATGTCGCCTTTGGATTATTCTTCGATTTTTCGAAGTTGATTGAGAGAATTGTACAAGTTCGGGTAGCTTGACGTGATGGCGTCTGTACACACGGCTACACATCAAACTATACATTTCCAGTTTTAGCTGACCTCGCACTGTATAGGTTTTTCGTACAATCAGAAGTCAGCTTATACTGGTTATGTATAGCTTTATGTGTAGCCGTGCGTAGGTACTAAGTAATAATCTTAAAGTAATCCCACTAATATTATAAATGTGAATGTTTGTAAAGATGTTTGGATGTTTGTTACTCAATCATGCACAAACGGCTGAACAGATTTGAATGAAATTCGGCACACAGATAGTTTATAATCAGGAATAACACATAGAATACTTTTTATCCCGATATTCGAACTGGAACGAAACTAACGCGGGTGAAACCGCGGGGCGCTGCTAGTTAATAATAAAATACCACGTCTTTACTTTGAATTATACAAACTAACAAAACAAAACACACATGCCCCGAGGTTTTAACACAAGCGTAAGTGCCTACCTACCGTATCATGATTCATGAACCGTCTATAACTACCTATTTCACTCGTGTCAATCACTTTCCTTTACTCTTTTTTTCGGGAGATAAAAGGAAATACTTATCCATTAAAAAGACACACATTATGTGCCTACCTACTAGTTAGTAAAATTATTTTATAGTCATCCGGTCCAGTGCTCGTCTTGGCGGGGGCACTACCGTCCCCCCAGATAAAGTAGTACTCATACGAATTTGTGTGAGCTAGGTACTATAATAAAAAAAAAACCTTTTTTTTAATAAATACAACCGACTGCGAAATCAAAACAAAATGCGAAAGACCTTTGGCTTCAGAAGTCTGTAATTTCTTGCCAACGACTTCCCGAACAATACTTATTTGTGCAACAAGAGAGCAAAGTCGTTTTTTGCTGCGAGTGCTGATTTTGAATCCTGAGTGTGGCGAGGGATTCAAAGGTACGAGATGCAAAAAACTTTGCTCTCGTGTAACACACATAACTTTTCACTTCAGCAGCGAGAACACTTTGAGATAAATATTAAGGCGTGTTCGGAAATAGCACCCATGATATTTTATTATTCAAAATATATTACGTAACATTATTGAAACTAGAAATAAATATTTACAGGTTAAATACCAGTTTTATTTGCAGTAAATACTTATTTTCGTTTAAATACAACAATAAGTTAAAAATCCAATAAATTACATTAAAAGACGTAATTAGCTTTTGCAAAATTTCTTTAGTTCGTACGAAATTCCGAACGTGTTTGTCTTTGAGGTCGAATTCAAAATCGGAACTTTGAAAGGGCTGGTTTTTGTCTCTCTCTCTTTCTAATGGCGGGAAAGAGATAGAGTGTGAATGTTTCGAATTGTATCATTAAACCAAGGCTGAATAAGATATTCGCGGCTTTCTGAAAAAAAAAAATTAAAAAGGTACTTTGTCTCACTCAGTGAGCAAAATCCGATTTTGCTCACTGAGTGAGACAAAGTAACTTTTTATTTTTTTTTGTGATTTCAGGCAGCAAAACCTACATGTTTGAGCTACTGAAGTGAAAAGGCTATTTTGCACTATGTAATATTTTTTTTGGAAGTCGGTTTCTTTTAACAATGGACACATAAATACTGTGTTAAGTCTAAAGCCCCGTGTACGGGCTTTAGAATTTTTTTTTCTGGTTTCGGCAGTTAACGTCTAAATCAAAATCATGCTCAAAGTTTTCTTCATGGCTTCTGGCATCTTCGTAGTTTTTGGAAAACGGCGGCCGGTGCCGAATTTAAGGAGCGTAAGAGAAGTTGCTTGCCCCTGTTTCGAGGGGCAAGCAACCTCTCTAAAATCGTTTACAGCGAAGCATTTTCAAGGTTTTTGCCTCTTCTCGAAAATTTTTCAAACATAGGAATTTCAAATTTCTATATAAATCTTAATTTTCTCATAACTCGTCTTTTAATCAGTGTCCGCTCAAAATATATATTTGGGAACCTAGATATTCTGTAATACAATCTCGAGGGTCTTGTGGCTAAGTAATAATAGCCGCACGGGTTGATCGATCAGGTTAAGCTATGCTTGCCGCGGTTGGTCCGTGGATGGGTGACCATCTTCACATACCAAGACCTCTCCGTGCCTCGGAAAGCACGTTAAGCCGTTGGTTCCGGCTGTCATTGCTGGTACTTTGACAGTCGTTACGGGTCGTCAGAAGCCCGGAAGTCTGAAAACCAGTCTTACCAAGGGTATCGTATTACCCAGTAACTGGGTTGTGGAGGTCAGATAGGCAGTCGCTCCATATAAAATACTGGTATTCAGCTGCATCCGGTTAGACTGGAAGCCAACCCTAACATAGTTGGGAAAAGGCTAGGCAGATGATGATATTCTGTAATACAATCGGAATAAATACACAATCTTATCGTTACCTACTGCCATTGTGATCTTTCTAAGCCGCCATCTCCACGGGCGAGAAATCGCGGGCGGCGATAGTCATGCGGTGCCATCAAATTATCGTCGTGTGGAGACTGATATATGAATATGTTTGATTTACAAATTATTTCGGTATTACGTTTGTATGAAATTCGCAATACTGCACATGCTTCGCCGGCCCCTTAAGAGCCTAGTTCAGTTAGTATACAAAGTTTCATGATCTAATTTGAAGTATTTTTTGAATACCAGCGGTTTATTGTTCGGTTTGGAGGTAACTTTAGAGGATTTTTTTTCTGTCGAGAAAATTTTATGGAATCGTGTTTTCATCAAACATAAGACCCAACATTAATCCTCAACTTTACCATATATTTATTTCAAAATTAATGCTGCACTATTATCGATACAACGGAGGATCATGCTAGGCCATTTGAGGTAGTATAGGCCCTTAAGCGCAGGAGTAAGTCAAAAAAGGAGACAAATAGCGCAGGAGTAAAGTTAATAGTTGCAACTTGCACTGGACATGGTACAACTTGCACTGGACATGGTACAACATTGCTTGACACTTAGAACGTCAGTTTTGTTCAATGTTGACCTGCTATAGTAGTGTATAGTATGGTGACATTGGTAACTCTACCATTCAGTGTTCTGAGGGGTCTCAGAATTATAAAGACTATCTAAATTGTCAAATATCACCTTTCCATTCAATTCAATTCATTTATTTTAGTCAGAGAAAAATATCCACACAGTTACAAGTACACAAATTCAACAAAACATAAAATATTAAATAACATATACAGTCAAAATACATACTTTAGCAATTAAAATAATCATTTAAAATAAAAATGTAAAATAACATAATCGATTAGAATTCTTATTAATAATTTATTCATTATGGTATTATTAATTAAATTATGATTAATTTAATGAATAATAAATAAAATAATAAATAGATAAAAATAATCAAGGATAATACACAACTTATCTCCCCCATGCCTTAAATATGGGCGCATGTAGGGCCAACCAAATGGCGCATGAATGGCTCGTCTAAATTGTCGGCGACGAGGCGAGGAGACTGTTGCCGCTGCCCCTCACTCTACTAAAGCACTCTGTCATCTGTCATAGTACTAAATAGTTTTTAATATAAAGCTTCCATTATCTTATTCTATTCTACGTCCTCCTCTCAATACTGATGAAATGTCCGTCGATTGGCTTCAGCATGACATCAAGTTTGAGTCGCATCTTGGTGTGGTCTGCCTTGATCCTGTAGCGCCGCACCACGTGAGCGAGGGTCGTTTTCATTGACATCATGGCGTAGGTTTTACCTGGAACAACATCAGTAGTTAAAATTATCTTAATTTTTTCTGAATTTTGTTACAGAGCTCCGATCTGGTATTGAACAAAGCGACGTCCCATAAATAAATGACAAAACAAACTAGAATTTCACTTAACATTACTTATAATAATTATTTTTAATAATTATTTTATAGATCAAATTGAGAATAATATTAAAACTGACATTGAATTTGACAATAGATTAGATAATTTAACAAGCCAATCAATGTTCATGCTGCCTGTTCTAGCAAACGACATGATTTCGGCCATAAGATCACTTAAAAATACAAGTACTGTAGGATTTGACGGTATGTCAACAAAGGTGATAAAATTTGTGAACGAACTTATAGCACCCGTATTAGCGCATATTATGAACCTTGGCATTGCTGACGGAGTTTATCCTGAAGACTTGAAGAAAGTTATTATCAAACCACTACATAAAAAAGATAACAAAACTGATATGCAGAACTATAGGCCAATAGCTAAAATTTCTGTATTTTCCAAGATCTTCGAAAAAATTATTTATAAGTCTCTGTATTGTTATCTCAATAAATTTGACTTATTATGCAAGGAACAATATGGGTTTAGGAAGAATACCACGATCAACATGGCAATTTTTGATTTTTTACGTAGTACTTTGTTGGCAGTAGACCAAAAAGCTCCTGTCTGTGCTATCTACACAGATATGACCAAAGCCTTCGATTACGTAAAGCACGACATCTTGTTGGACAAGCTGCGTAACTACGGTATCAGAGGTAACATTTTAAAACTACTCGAATCCTATCTCTCCAACAGAATGCAATGTACAGAGATTGCAAGAATATGTGAAAAGACTAAATTTGAAAAGAGTTTTTTATCTCATCCTAGATTAATAAAGTTTGGTGTCCCACAGGGTAGCGTCCTTGGGCCACCTCTTTTCTTGATCTATATAAATGATCTGCCAAAGGTGACTCAACATCAAATGGTGATGTTTGCAGACGACAGTACTGCCATAGTGAAATGTATTGATCGCAATATTTATCAAGACGACATAAATAATACATTATCGGACATAATTAACTGGCTTGATAAAAATAATTTAGTTATTAATTTAAAGAAAACCAAAATAATGCACTTTCACCAAAGAACTGAAGTACCAAAAGTAAATATTAGACATAGTAACTGTGACATTGAGGAAGTTAAAGTAGCAAAATTCTTAGGTTTACTCCTTGATAATCAGCTTAACTGGAAGGCCTACATAGAGGACCTAAGTAAGAAAATAAATAAATCAGCATACGCACTTTTCCAAATTGCAAGAAAAGTTAACATGAATGCACTACTAGTTGCATATCACGGCCTAGTAGCCGCAATTTTGCGATATGGTATTGTTTTTTGGGGCAATTCTACTGATAAAGATATAGTTTTTAAGGCACAAAAAAGATGCATCAGATCGATGTGTGGTCTGAAAATTGATGATAGCTGTGTACCAATTTTTAAATCGCTGAAAATATTAACCTTACCCTCATTATATATTTTTGAAATGAGTGTTTTCGTCAAAACAAACATGAGGTTGTTCGAAAAAGTGTCAACTTTACGAGATGTAGCGATTCGTAGCCAATACGCAAACTCTTTGAGTAATCAGCGTTGTAAGACAGCCTTAGTGAGAAAGAGCGTCTTAGGCATGGCACCGCGCATTTACAATAAATTACCAGATAATATAAAAAAATTGAATGCTACACAATTCAAAACAAATTTAAAGCTGTTGTTAATTGAAAAATGTTATTATACGATTGATGAATTTTTTAATGATAAATTAATGTAGACTTATTTTATTTGAATTTCTTGCTGAATATTGACACTATAGTAATGAAGCATTGATTGTAGAAATTAATTCCTAATGTGACATTTTAATTATTGTTATTATTATTTTTGTTTTTTTATTGATTATTTTTTATTTTTTTTAACATCATTCTATGAATATTGACATATTATACCTATTAAATAATTTGTGTTTACCTCTCGCATGATTAATATATTTTTTTTATTTCGCATGCAACCATATATTTGTACGCCTCTTGGCATAACATAGCGACCTATCTTTGATTTAAGAACTGTACTCAATACCTATGTTACACAAATAAAATTGATTTGATTTGATTTGATTTGATTTGATTTATATTATTACAAAATTACTGGTCTATTTTTATTTGAACCTGCAAAATGTACCACTATCAGAATTTTGAAGGATTTTTGAACAAGCAAGTTTTGCTTAGGAGTGCTTAAAACGCTTTCCTTTTTAATTTAACTTTGAGATTGGTCCATACCAATACAGTGCCGTTTTCCAAAACTGAAGGCAGCAAACGCGTTGGGGTTACTAGGCAGTCTGCCAGGTTCCAGCCAGCGTTCAGGTTTGAACTCGTCTGCATCAGGACCCCAGTACGGGCCCCTGTGGAGCCCGAAAATCAACAAGATACAGGTTCGACCGGCTGAGAGTGTGTAGTTCTCTGAAACATACATTATGATATAGAAGGAAGTTTGAAGACGATAAACACGATAAAGGTGTAAGTTCTGTAGGTTTTGACAATGACATTTATCAATCGATACGTCCTTAATATAATATTATAAGTTTTACAATATTGAACAGAACAAACTATTTACACTAAGTACTAATGTAATCGATGGTCCTTTATGGGGCAACTGTTTGGTCAAATAGGCTGTCAGGCGCCCGACGCTGCAGAACTAAAATCAACAGTCTGCAGCGGAAAATGTCTATTCGTATCGCACGTGGATACCGAACTATATCCTTTGAGGAGTCTTTTCGCCGCTGGATATCTTGGCGGATGTGGACGCGCGGGTCTATAACCGAATTTGTGTCATCCGGCAAAGTAGCAATACCGTGCCAGGAATCGCTGATGTTCGGCTGAGGTGGCAGGAATGGCGACACGCGCTCGAGCGGTGGCGTGAGCAGCTGCAATAGTCGCAATATTCGCATTAGCGCGTTGTCGAAGCCGTTCTACCGCACTTCGAAGCCTGGTTAAAAAGAGAGGAGGGCATCTCTTATAGGCTCACTCAGGTGCTGACCGGGTACGTTTGCTTCGGTGAGTGCCTGAACAAGATTGTGCGAGAGGCCTCGGCAAATTGTCACCATTGCGGAAGTGGCTTGGAATCTGAGTGGGCTTTGTGGGTGCTGGTCGCCACGATTGGGCGAGATTTGTCACACCAGCAGTAGTTAGTTCTATGCTGGCGGAACCGGAAAACTGGAGACACTTCCTGGTTTTATCCCCAAAAACCGGACGCCTTTTGAAGATTTCCCCCCGAAAACAAAAAAAAAAGGTACTAATGTAAATGACTAACCACTAACTATACAATGCAATACATTGACTTTGATTTTCAACGTAGCGTATGGGATGCCTCGGAGTATTAGTTTACCGGCTGTCATATCCTCGGTCTACAGCACTGAGAAATTAATCAAAAAATGCTAGCCTCTACACCGATTAATTTCGATGTGCTGTGCTTCACCAAGGCTGTGGATGCCTGGAGACTTGCTTGCCGGAATTAAGATCCACCTGGCAATCCATTTTCCTAGAGACGGTAGAATGAGCCGCTCTGTAGAGTAGTACAGAACAATTAACTGACACGTCTGCTAGTACATCTGCCGGATGTGGTGGGGTCGTAAGTGGGAGTCGGGTCCTTGACTTCATACACTACCGTCGTCGAACATAGGCACTTTGTTCGTCGACACTACTTTCCGCCTCCCTGCTTCCCTGCGACTTGGAGCTCCGAGGGTCCGAGTGCTCACGGTTTGTTCAATGAAATCTACAAACGGCTGGTTGACACATCACGTGACCCAAGGGCTGGCTTTTAACTTAGTCTTTTAGCTTAGCTTTTGTTTACAAAGAATATGATTTTTATTAGAAATAGATACATCTTTGCCCAAAAAATATTATTTTTAAGTATTTTAAAATAAACCGTATCAGTTTTGCAACTAAAACAGGTATTTTGCCTTTTTTGGATTCTTATAAATATCATATTAACACGCGGGATGCGTCGATTGTTGGAGGGTGGGGACGGGTCCATACAACATCCCCCATGGTCCTTTCCTTAAAAAGAAGTCGCGCACTCGGGCTCCATGAGCGTTTCTACCCCTAACGACTGAAAACTGTAGTTACCTATAAGGTTAAGGCCCTCCGTGTGATATGATAAACGTACGACACCGATACGTTGACAAACGCTAGACATCTTTTGTTCAGATCAAAATATTGACTTTCGTGTCTTTAGAACATATTTTGGACCACACTATAGCCCATGTTGGATTAGTAGCAGTGTTGACTATCCAAGATCATGAACTTACTAAGTTTAACATCTTGATCAAGTCTCCTAGCTATGATTGGCGCGATGGGGAAGAGCCTCATGCTCTCCTTGAGAACAGCTTCCACGTACACCAACTTGGATAAGTCCATCTTCTCCACGTCTCTGTCTCCTCCCAGGACCTCTTGTATCCTGAAATGTAAATTAAAATCAATAATACGTATTCACCTTAAGCTACTAGACCATTTTTACATGTCGATTTTTAAAAAATAAATGTCGCAGCGCTGGTATTCTGATAGGGGCCCGCTGTGATGGGACGGGCAGTTACAGAAATAAATAAATAATAAAAATATGAACATACTCGTAATTAAAATTTGTATCGCCCGTGGAATACCTAATTAATTAGGTATTAAATGCCGCCTGTCTCACATTACCAGTCGACAGCGATGCGGATGAATTTTTCGGCGCTATATTTTTGTGTATAGTTTTAGTTAAATTAAACAAGATCCGAAACAACTGCTGTGCCTGTTCAGTGAACAAACGCTTGGACCTCCATTGCTGACTGCGTGCACATCAAGGGTAGTTTTAAAGTTTGGTATCTGTTTGAAGATACCAAACTTTAACTGTAGAAAATGCTGTTTAAATTTTAATCTGAAAGTATCAACTGTTTTTATAGCACTTACTCAGCAAATAATTTCTCCTGGGCTGCAGGGTGAGATCCCAACAATGCCAAGGTGAACGTGAGCACATTAGCCGAAGTGTCATGGCCGGCAACGAGTATAGTGTCCACGTGCTCTCTTATCTCCTTGTCGCTAAACGCTCCCTTTTCAATAGACAGCTCAAGGATGAGGTCTATGAAAGGTTTGAATTTGGTTCCTAAAAGTAAGTCATAAAATAGTTTGAGGAAATCTCGTTGATGTTCGTGGACGCTCGGATTGACAGCTTCGCTGCAATCAGGCGTAAGCAAGCAGCGTCCTTTTTGCACAGGGTATATGCCAGTAACAATAGTCTCCTGAGTGTCATTGCCAACAAACTGGATTGTCCTGGATTGTAGCGGACTTAAATAACAGATGACAACTATGAAAACTATGTTAGTAGACTATTACTAATGTCTACTAACATAGTTTTTAAGTTTGTATGTTACTAACATCTTGTATTGTAGTTTCTATTGTGTATGGAATTTTATTCTGAAATAAATAGAAAATTATTATTATTTATAAGAAAGGGCGTGTAAAGAAACTTTACCTGGTATTATACTCCTTTCAGTGCACCTGTTTCCATTTAACTTAGATTTACTATTCTGAAGGACCTGCAACAATTTTTGTTACATGGGTTACTTAACAGTCATTGTAACATGCAAAGCAACCAATATATAGGCCTAATTTAATTAATTACCTTCTTCATTCGAAATAGTAAACTGGGAGTGCATTGCTGCTTTACGATAGCATAGCAAATCTTTAATTTAAATGATATTTTGACAGTGATTTTATTTCTGTAAGTAGGTTTGTACAAACACTTTACGCGTCAATTATATTTTAGAAACTAGATGAGGTCGGCGTTTCCTATCTGACTACTCTGAGAAGAAAGGGCGAAACAAACTCAGAGGTCACAGTCTCTTTTGAAGTTCGGACATAATCTTGGTCAGATCGTGTGCATCAGACCATGTAGATTTATGTCTGAAATGGTCAAGGACCATACAGCAGTGCGATTCTGGAACCATCTCACCGTGAAAACTTAGGTGAAGTGAGCGTGGAGTGAGCTGTCAGTGTCATCCTGATGCTACGGATTGATACTCTTGACAGCTCACTCTAAGCTCACTTCACCTAACTTTTCACGATGATATTTGTACAGAATCGATCGACAGGTTTGAGTGGACCTGTCCAGTCAGTGTACACATTTGTCATTAATCGTGAAGCTCAGAACTAAAGGACGAGTCGACGAACAGAAAGGATATTTAGGTAGGCCGCATAAAGTACTCAAACTATGTAGATGAGAATGGCCCCGATTCTGTTGTTCACAAACTAAATTAAATTTAAGTTCAGTGCATCTTTTTCTTCCTATTTCATTATGAAAAGGACAGAAGATAAATATTAGTTTAGTCCTGTCAAATTAGATAATCCATAGACAAGTTTAGACGTGATTAAAAAATTGGCTACTAAAAATACGTCAATTTACGTCAGGCGCTGAATAATTTGACAGGACTAAACTAATATTTATCTTCTGTCCTTTTCTTAATGAAATAGAAAGAAAAAGATGCACTGAACTTAAATTTAGTTTAGTTTGTGAACAACAGAATCGGGGCCAATGCTAGATTATCTTATAAAATGAGAAGTAGAAACAAATGTCCCACGTGGTCCTCACATTAAATTAATATTATTACTTCACAAATAAATATCCATGTCATATTGTTTAAAATAAACATCTAATGTCAAAGTATATGTATAGTGAAAAAAAAAACAAAATTTAGCATGTAAAAATTGGAGCAGCTCAACCCCAAGACTTTTTATCCTCAATATAATATTTAATTAGCATAAAAGACTTTCTGGCACAACTTAAGTTTAATTAACGATTTAAATTTATTAAGACTTAAATCTTAAATGTAGCTTGGGAGTTAAATAAAAGCGTATGTATACATTGACACCTGAACGAGCCACCTATTTTCTTGAGCCTTGTTGTATGTACAACGAATTTGTGTTTGTTCTTAGTATTTATATTATGGATACCACTGTATTTTTATACAATTGTACGGGCTTAAAAACATTTTAATATACTGAGAAGGCTCAGTCATAACATCAATCTCCTTAAAGAACATTGGCATAATTTGGTCTGGACTTGTTTTGGCGTCCATAGATTTCATATAAATGAATCAACTTGAAAAAAATATCTACGATTTTTAAATTATTAACTCCTTCTCGTAAAAGCCGGAGTTATTTTTTGATTTTAAAAGTTTCTCAAATGAAGCAAGTTTTCTTGATGAAATAGTAATACGAGAAGATGAGGATGAATATTAAAATAAACATGTTTAATAAAATATAGTTTTTATTTATCATGCCATTACCTATTATTACACACTCAGTTTTATTGGGCCAAGTGCATTTTTTAAAATACGCGCCCAGCTTTCGTAAGTAGGCATTGACTTATTATATTACTTTAAGTAGGCAATAGAGTTACACTACGCAGAGATTATTTGAGATTATCTGCAATAGCACACCCCATATCAGTTTATTTTATAATTCATTTCAACCTGAGATAATAATTATTAACCGACTTCTAATGTTCGACGTTCATTCACATAACCTTAAACTTCAAACCCCGAAATATTTTGTTTCCGGCTTTCCCAAATAAAAATAGTCTAATTCATAGATTCTGGAGCTAACGGCGAATCTTTAGACATATTTTTCATTAAGGTCGCCTCAGTTTGATCCCAGACAATTCTTAGTATGGAAAGCTGCCATTGTTCTTTAAATTTCTTTCTGAGTGTCTCGGGCTTAATTTATAAATTGATCGAACAGTTCTTTTCTGCAAAACAAAGATAGTCTGAATGTCGGCGGCATTTCCCCACATTATAATACAGTACACTATAACAATAGTTGAAGTACACAAAAAGGGCTGTGTCTATGTTAGTTACATTACGATTTTTTGTAACAGTGTATGCTGCGGAACTTATCTTTTCTGAAAATTTATCTATATGTGGGCCCCACTGAAGCGTACCATCCAACGTTACCTAAGGCCCCACTGAAGCGTATCATCCAACGTTACCTAAGGCCCCACTGAAGCGTATCATCCAACGTTACCTAAGGCCCCACTGAAGCGTATCATCCAACGTTACCTAAGGCCCCACTGAAGCGTATCATCCAACGTTACCTAAGGCCCCACTGAAGCGTATCATCCAACGTTACCTAAGGCCCCACTGAAGCGTATCATCCAACGTTACCTAAGGCCCCACTGAAGCGTATCATCCAACGTTACCTAAGGCCCCACTGAAGCGTATCATCCAACGTTACCTAAGGCCCAAGAATACTGTGTCTTCATGATTCAATTCTTCACCCACAATCAACAACATTAGTTTTCATCTGCCTAACGTGAGGTACATATCGTAAACTTAATGCATTTGGTTTTATTTTCGTTAAGAAGTAAATTATTAACATTTAACCAGTGAACTATTTCGATATCGCACTATTTACATCGTCATTAACTAGCTGCTGATGTTAAAGTTTAATCAAAATTGAAGTGTCATCTATATCTATACTTCTATACTAATATTATAAAGAGGAAATATTTGTATGTAAGAATGTTTGTAACGAATTGGCTCAAAAAGTACTGGACCGATTTTAAAAATTCTTTCACCATTTCAATGTTACATTATCACTGATTAATATAGGCTTTTTTTAATTGCAAGAAAAAAATAAGATGTTTAAAAAATTAATGTCCACCCGTGCGATGCGCGTGACAGTCGCGACTGCTGCTATCGCATATGCATGCATTGTTTACGCAATCACACAACATAACATCACGCCTGTTAGTAAAGGGGTACGCAGACCTGTTCAGTATACCACGGTACACCCTCATTTTCGTTAAAGTTGTTATTGGGGTACCTCTAATCTTGAAAGTAAATTCGGGCATAACTTTTTTTTTATGAATTGATTTAATTAACCGTCTTCAAAAAAGGAGGAGGTTCTCAGTTTGGTTTATATATAATTTTTTTATATATGTTCGGGCATAACTCCGTCATATATAGACGGATTTGCAAAATTCTCTCATTTTTAATGGATAAGGTATGCCTCAGGGGTGGTTCCATAAAAATTTTATTAACTTTTCTTCGGTAGTTTTTCAGTAAGCTTCAATAATAGGATTTTTTTTTTCACTTAGTCTATATAGTTTCCTGGCATTGATATTTACATAGCAAGTAGTGTTATATGAATTTATGTGGGGTAGGTACAACTAACGGGTATAAAATTAAAACTTTTTACAAAAAAGAACAACCGTCTTCAAGAAAAAACTCTACAAAGTGAAAAATAACTTTACTTTCGGAAGTCGGTGTTAAAAAACGAAAATGCGGAACCAACGACACCGACTTCCAAAAAAAAAGTTATTTATATTGTTATTTTTTTTTGAAGTCGTTTATTATTTTACAATTTAAAAATAAAAATTATTGTACAAAAAAGAACAACCGACTTCAAAAAAAAAAACACTACAAAGTGAAAAATAACTTAATTTTGGAAAACGGTGTTAAAAGAAGAAAATGCGGAACCAACGACACAGACTTCCGAAATTAATGTTATTTATCACTGTAGTGTTATTTTTTTTTAAGTCGTTTATTTTTTAATACATTTAAAGTGTGAAAGGTTTTAATTACATCTTCTACAGGTAATCTGTTGAAAAATGAAATTCCGAATCGCAAACATTAGCATATTCCCTAAGCAAAGACTCAGCAACAGAAGGTGATGAGTTTAGAGATTTAGTAGTTGAAACGGGAGTATCTGAAAATAAATTTTCAAAGGCTTCGGTGACTTGTGTGTGTGTGATCATGTTGTAATTTATAGACAGGCTGTAGTCAGTATTTCGGTTACTAGACATTCTCGTTTCACTATTAATAAATAATACAAATTAAACTCTTGGATAGCAACGGAATCCTAAGGATGATTGCAAACAGACCAGTATCGACAGTGTGGGGACGCTCATCAGGCTGCATTTCATACAACGTGTAACGTTAAATGCGCAAAACCTGAAAATAGTTTGTTCATGATTGACTACTGAATCGGTTTCAGTAATTTTTAATATAAGTTTTTTTTTCAAAAGTTATTTATTTTTCCATACTATCCGCCGATTGAGCCAAAGAAAATTAAGTCTTATTTTAAGGCAAAAAGATTCAATTTTGAATGCATAAACTAAGCTAGGATCAACACAATTTTCATAATAAAAACAGTTAGCTTAAAAAAATAGTATTGTTCATTGTACATGCTTTTAACTCAATGCTCTAATTGGGGTGTATGAGGATTTGCGCATTTAACGGGGCACCGGGCTTTTTATACACAAAAACACGTTTTTATGACGGTTGTTTGAAGTAGTAAACAATTAAATTAAAATCTAAGAAAATAAATTAGCAATTAACAAGAGCCGCCGCGCCGCCCTTCTGTCCGCTTCGCTTTAGTCCTGCCTCGGCCATCGGACGGGGAGTTTGTGTCGTTTGCGCTTACGCACGGATTTATTATCGTAACGAAGAAAATTGTGTGAAAATTCACTGTAGGGTATTTGAAATGGGGAACAAAGTAAAGAAATCAAGGGAGAGAAGGGGTTGGCGGAAAACCAATGTAAAACGCTTGCATGAAAAAATAAAGTAAGTAAAACTTATACCACGGTAATATTATATACAGTATTCCAACTTCATACAAACGGACGAAGCGCGAGCTATGCCTACGGGCCTCGAACTCGACATGCTTTTTTTAGATTACCTGGAAACTGAAAGGTAAGACTATAAAATAATTTTACTTACTAGTAGGTAGGTACATAATGTGTGTCTTTTTAATGGATAAGTATTTCCTTTTATCTCCCGAAAAAAAGATGTCTGGATTAATAATTAAAGTGAATAGAGTAAAGGAAAGTGATTGACACGAGTGAAATAGGTAGTTAGACGGTTCATGAATCATGATACGGTAAGTAGGCACTTACGCTTGTGTTAAAACCTCGGGGCATGTGTGTTTTGTTATGTTAGTTTGTACAATTCAAAGTAAAGACGTGGTATTTTATTATTAACTAGCAGCGCCCCGCGGTTTCACCCGCGTTAGTTTCGATCCCGTAGTAATACCAGGATAAAAAGTATCCTATGTGTTATTCCTGATTATAAACTATATGTGTGCCGAATTCCATCCAAATCTGTTCAGCAGTTTGTGCGTGATTGAGTAACAAACTTCCAAACATCTTTACAAACATTCACATTTATAATATTAGTGGGATTACTTTAAGATTATTATTTAGTACCTACGCACGGCTACACATCAAGCTATACATAACCAGTATAAGCTGACTTCTGATTATACGAAAAACCTATACAGTGCGAGGTCAGCTAACACTGGAAATTTATAGCTTGATGTGTAGCCGTGTGTACAGACGCCATCACATCAAGCTACCCGAAACTGTAAAATTCTCTCAATCAACTTTGAGCCTTAATTATGCTGTAGCGACAAAGTTGAAAATCTATTAAAGAAATTTGACAGATTGTAGTAGCTTGATGTGCAGCCTATCGATTCTATAAAAATCTCACCGTGATAACATAGGGAGCGTGAAGTGAACTATCAATGGAGGCAATCCCTAACATCGGGTGGAATGACAGCTCACTTCACCTTAGTTTTCACGGTTAGATTTTTACAGAATAGCACTGCTGACGTCTGCACATTACTATAAGAAGATATTTTAGGTACATCACGCTATGATCAGTAAGAGTGGAACTATAGTAAATCTCGTACAGCTAACAGCGCGCGGAGGCCGTGCCGATTTATTTTAAAACTATGATATCTCCTAAGATATATATTGAAATCAAAAGATGTAAAAAGCAATTTTGTTCAAAATTAAATACTTGTGATGAATAACGTATTTATTTGGATAAGGATTAATATCATGTTTATAAAAACACCTTCACAATGCATTATTTTAGAACAAATTTGATTATCATAAAAACGGTTATAGTGACTCAATCTTAAAAGATAGACATATGCTGTTGCGGATTTTTTTTGGAACTTTTAAAGGGAAACAATTTCATCACACATAATTTTTGCGTAACTTTAACCGTTTACGCAGCGAACGCAACGGAAGCTCTCAAAAGGAATGATTTTTCCCGTTTTTGCAACATTTTTCATTGCTGCGACGCTCCTATTGGTTATAGCGTGATGTTATATAGCCTATAGCATTCCCCAATAAATGAACTGTCTAACACAAAAATATTTCTTAAATCGGTCCAATAGTTTCGGAGCCTATTCATTACAAACAAACAAACAAACAAATCTTTCCTCTTTATAATATTATAGTGTAGATAATATTAATGTAGATATTAGTGTAGATGTAGATAATAGCTGTTTACTGTAGTGTATATTATTATGGTGGTATTTTATTATCAATAATAGTTGTTTATTATAGAAACAACACGCATTTTTATTGAACACTTCCTATTCAATTCACAAAGTATTTTATTTGTTTATACAAAAAGTATATTTACAATCACAAAACTAAATAGAAACACAAAGTAGGCAAATGTAATTAAAATGCTGGAGTCGGGCAGCCCTATCGCATGTTTAAGTACGGCGCGGCTGTAGGCATTTATTTCAATGATACGGCCGCGTTACAATACTGTACATAATATTACCGTGGCAGCGCTTTTATCTGTCTTGTCTAGTTGTTCGCTCTCTTGCCGGTGTGCCTCACGCACACATACACGGTGCGCATAGAATACCTACAATCGATTAGCGCTAGAAATCTTTTGTATTTAATAATTTACTTTAATTTTATTTTCAATAATTTTTTAATTTTATTTTTTAATTTATTTTCAATATTTGATCTCATGACTAATATAGTTTTTAAGATAGTGTAATACTAACAAAATATAGACATTTGAATTCAACGAATTTTATTTATAACTCTTAAAGACACGCATGTAATGCTGGAATTCGTCTTTTGTTGATGCGGTGGGTGAAATATTGGAAGGTGATAATGACTAGCAAGGGGGTGACAAATGCGGTAACTGATAATAGAGATGTATGGAAGGGGAAGAAAATTAAGCTGCACCGACCACAAATAATTTGATGTAGTTAGCGCTTTATCTATCTATTGTAGAAGATAGGAAGATAAGGAGGGGGTAGACCTATATAAGGCAGTGCAGTGTTGGCACCGCCCCTTCTTCACTTCGAGACATCGTGAGAGTAAGACTGTTAGGACGTCACTCTGTCGGTTATTTTCTTATTATTAGGTCGTAATTGTGCTATTATTGTTATTTGGTGTGATCGTTATTTTTGTTGTTGGTTTCCTAAGCATTAAATTGTTGTCAATTTGATTTGTATTAAATTTATTGCCTGTAGGTATTATAAAATTATTTTTAAAAAAACTCACTTCTGATTTAATTTCCAAAATCAGAAGTGGGATAGTTCCCATTTCTATTCGCCCACTTTTTGTTTTTTTTTTACTTTCGTTACGATAATTTTTTTGTGTGGTACTTTTAGTAGGTAGTTGATTTATTTTACTTTTGTGTCGAGCGTTATTAAGTGATAGGTCTGACTGTTCATTTTGATCACTTTGGATTACTCGTTGATTTTTATCTGTTTGTATTGTTTTATTTGGTTGCGATACGTTGGATTGTTCGTTAGTCGGTTGGTTTGTTGTTTTCGGTTGTCTTGTGTTTCAGTTGTTAGTATGGCAGACCGCGAACATGATCATAGTCGCAGGCGCTGCGATAGCCGCGATAATAGCCCGCGTCGCGATCAAAGTTCTCACCGCGATAGTCGCAATAGTCCGGGGCGCCAAAATAGTCGGTATCGCGAGCGATCCTCTAATGAAAACGACGTGTTAAGGCTCGAGATACAAGCGATGTTATCTCGCCTTAAAACGCTAGAAGATAAAACGAGAGCTTCACCCTTGCTAGTACGTTCGTGTGATCGTGATAAAAGTTTAGTGAATGATAGTGTACGTGATCGAAGGTCATTGCGGCGTACGCGAACACCGTCGCTGGAACATAATACGTCACGATCACCACCACCAGGCTGCATAGAAGTGCGTCATTCGTCACCGCCGGAGCGTCGCCGTCGTTTGGTTTCACCTTTGCCTAGAGAGGTTATGTCTCAACGTATTTCACCGACTCGCGGATATAACTGCCATCGCCATTCGCGTTCTCGTTCTAGAACACCACCATTACACGCGTCGGGACGAGTGTCTGAACAGGCGTCGGTGCGCGTATCAAACCGTTTGTCTAGGGACGCGAATGAGTCTTCGAGTTCAGCACAAGCTACGGTAACTGATCGTATTGTGGATGCTATCCGATCAATTAATACTGTTGGTAGATCTCAACATTTCTATATTTCAAACTTTGATCCTACCCTACATAATATTGATGACTGGTGTGCGGAAGTTGATCGCGCTAAAGTATTAAACAATTGGAGCGATTTCGAATCCTTGTCGCGTATTGGTAATTGCCTGAAAGGTGATGCTCAATCGTGGCTTAACGAATGGGTAACCAATGACCGTTCGTGGAGCAATTTTAAAAAAGAATTTAAGCCTTTGTGTCCTAGAGTACCGGATGTCGCGAATATTTTATATGACGTAATGACTAAAAATTCCGATAACTATTCTACTTATGCGGATTATGTGCGCCGTTCGTTGCTTCGTCTACGAATAGTGCGGGGACTTAGTGACGAGCTCATTTCGGCGATAATAGTCCGCGGTATCACTGATCCCAATATAAGAGCGTCGGCGACTAACGCTAAGCTATTGCCAAATGATCTAGTCGAATACTTTTCAATTTACGTTAAACCGAGTAGTAACAGTACATCAAAAAGTGCCCCGTTTCGTTCTGTGAGAGATAAACAAACTACAGACTTTTCTCGTAAGCGTAATCTCAACGATATTAAATGTTTTTCTTGCGGTGAATTAGGACATAGACAGGCTATATGTAATAAGAGACCGAGAATTGATCAACCACCAAGCAGTTCGTCAAATAACTCGATGACAAATTCTACATCCGTTTTCGTACCGACTAGGTCCGAACCTTGTACGTTTTGTAAGAAACAGGGTCATAAAGCTGAAAATTGTTTTGCTAAGCAAAGGACGGAAGCTGCAAATAAAAGTAGCGTTAACTTCTGTAACGAGTTTGTAAATACCAAAAATAAAGACGTTATTGTAGCAATTATACAGGACGTAGCGGTCGATGTTCTGATTGATAGCGGGTCCACTATATCCTTAATTTCGTCTTCGTTGCTTAAGCATTTTAATTGTTCACATAAGCCGGCGCTTCGTATTTTGAAGGGCTTAGGTACACAAGAAGTAGAGAGTACGAGCTATGTGACGTTACCTATTGAATTTGATGGCTTAACCCTTGAAGTAGATTTGTTCGTAGTGTCTGCCGAATATATGAATACGCCGGTCATAGTTGGAACAGATGTTCTTAATAGGGACGGTGTTAGGTATGTTCGTACCAAAAATTGTCAGTCACTTACAAGAAGCGTAAATAACTTACATAGGGTACTGAACATACAGTCTGAGACTTCAATCCCAATCAATACACCTCTAATTGACGGTCACTTAGACAAGTTATTAGAAATAGTTAATAATTTTTCTCAGTACCTACTTTATTTCTGGTACCGCAACGTCAACTGTAAATACAGGGTGTATGTCCATTAAACTAAATACTAACACTCCTGTTCACTATCGGCCGTACCAACTTTCTCACGCCGAGACTCTTCGCGTTCGTGACATAATTAAAGACTTGTTGGACAAAAAAATTATAGAGGAGTCAGAGTCTGATTACGCGAGCCCAATTCTTCTTGTAAAAAAGAAAGACGGTACGGATAGGATGTGCGTGGACTTCCGTAAATTAAACGAGATCACGATTAAAGATCGTTTCCCGTTGCCACGTATCGATGACTATATAGACCGTCTAGGACATAATAAATATTTCAGTTCCCTTGATATGGCAACTGGATTTCACCAGATACCATTGGACCGAGACTCTGTTCCGCTTACGGGATTCGTCACACTGGAGGGACATTATCAATATTTGAGGATGCCCTACGGTTTGGCGAATGCTCCAGTTGTTTATCAACGTATAATCACCAAAACACTTCGCGAACTAGTTGAGTCTGGCGATATCCTCATCTATATCGATGATATTTTGATCATGAGTCAAAGTATTGATCAGGGCCTTATTTTGCTACAAAGGGTTCTTGACATACTGACTAAAGCCGGTTTTTCCATTAATATGAAAAAGTGTTCATTCTTAGCCACTGAGATCGAATACTTGGGTAGGACAATTTGTGAAGGTCAGGTTAGGCCGAGCCATGAAAAGGTGAAGGCCTTGATTGACTCAGCCGAACCGCAAAATGTAAAGCAGGTTCGTCAATTTATGGGCTTAGCTAGCTATTTCAGACGTTATATATCTGGATTTGCCCAGAAAACCGCGTGTATTGCAGCGCTCACGAAA
This sequence comes from Globia sparganii, assembly GCA_949316385.1. Taxonomy (NCBI): domain Eukaryota; kingdom Metazoa; phylum Arthropoda; class Insecta; order Lepidoptera; family Noctuidae; genus Globia; species Globia sparganii. The sequence continues at coordinate 763,864 of OX438675.1, forward strand.
AAAGGGGTACATTTTAATTGGGGAGTTGAACAACGGGCTGCTCGTAAGCATATTGTGGAATGTTTAACGAGTGAACCAGTACTTGCAATTTATGACCCTTTGTTAGCCATAGAAGTCCACACAGACGCGAGTTCTATTGGGTATGGAGCAGTCTTGATGCAAGTGCATGAAGGCAATCGTAAGCGAGTGGTGTCTTATTTCAGTAGGCTTACTCAGGGGGCCGAAAGCAGATACCATTCGTACGAGCTTGAGACTCTTGCGGTGGTAAAGGCTCTTCAGTATTTCAGGCATTATCTTGTGGGTGTACGATTCACCGTGGTCACCGACTGCAACGCATTGAAACTTACACAACGTAAGAAAGATTTGTTGCCAAGGGTGGCTCGGTGGTGGGTATACCTTCAGGACTTTGATTTTAGCCTGGATTATAGGAAAGGTAGCCTTCTGTCCCATGCCGATTATCTGAGTCGGAATCCTGTCAATATGTGCACGGTTCAGAAACCTTCGAATTGGGCGCGGATTGCTCAGGCTTCCGATGAGGAGACCCGATCTCTCATTCAAAAATTAGCGGACGGCCAATTGGACTCCAGTCGTTACATTTTGAAGAACGATATCCTTTATGTAAGATTTGCAGTTACAGGTGAAAATCCCAAATTCCTTTGTTATATCCCAAAAGGGCATAGATTAAGCCTTTTACGGATTTTCCATGATGAACATGATCATCCTGGGGTCGATAAGACCGTTGATCTCGTCACGAAACACTTCTGGTTTCCAAGGTTGAGAGCATTCGTGCAGAAGTATGTAACACACTGTTTAGTGTGTCTTTCCCATAAAAAAGTTCCTCGAGCTCCCTTACAGCCCATTCACTCTTGGGAAAAACCAGATTCACCTTTCGAAATCATTCATTTAGATTCATTAGGCCCACTTCCTGAAACCAATGGCTACCGCCATGTTCTTATAATTGTAGACGCCTTTTCTAAATTCTGTTTGTTATACCCTATGTACCGACAAGACGCTGACGAACTAAAATGCCATTTCACTAATATGATATCTCTCTTTGGAACCCCTAAGCTAATAGTAGCCGACAGAGGTCGCATGTTTCAGAGTACCGATTTTCTAAATTGGGTCAAAGACATGGGTTGTGACATTCACCTTATAACCCCTGAAATGCACCAGTCCAACGGGCAGGCGGAACGATATTGTCGCACCGTGCTGAACATGGTGCGTATTGAGTGCAACCATCGGCAGCAAAAGTGGCCCAGTGTAATGTGGAAACTGCAGTTGATTCTTAATATCACAAAACACAGAACAACTCAGTATTCAGCTTTGAACCTATTGATAGGTATTGATGCTGCAACACCACTCATTCGTAGCTTGGTTCGTGACGTGGCTTTTGAAGGATCGAGCCCTAATCGGGAAGCCCTTCGCGAAATGAGTCGTCAAAGAGCACTTGAACGTCTCCATTCAAATCAAGGACAACAGGACGCCTATGTCAATCAAGGGCGAAAGCCACCCCGTGTCTTCGATTTGAATTCTTTTGTGTTTGTGAGAAAACAGGCACAATCAACTGGAAAGCTGGATTCGTGTATGCGAGGGCCGTATCGTGTGACGAAGATACTACCACACGGTCGCTACGAGTTGCAGCTCTTGGCTGGCTCGTACGGGAAGTCGACACAAGCAGCTGCGGAATACATGATCCCGTGGCAAGGGGAATGGACTCCCGACGTGTGTTCTGCTTTCTTTAATGGTGAGTGGTCTGTTTTTGCAAAAGTGTAATGAGCTTTGCCATGTATTTTATGTAAGCGATACACTTTACTGAAGTTGGCTAATTTGATATTCATTGCTTGTACATTTTTAGAGGTTTCTATTAACATAATGAGTGTTTCATTTTTTGCTATTGACAATGCTGAACGATGTTGAAGTGAAGTCGAGTCTTGCAATTTGAGATAGGCCTCTGTCTTGGAGTGCATCGGATATGCTATCTCAAATTGACGGATACACTTCAAGTGAGGTACGGTTTCATGTTATTGTATAGGCCTGTCTTGGAGCGTTTCAGACACGCTATCCTAGTATATGAAACATACCTTGGGAAGAGCTCGTGAAAGGAAACTGTCTTGGAGTAGCCTGATCGGACGGGTGGTCTTGGAGTGGTGTTCTCAGACATGTTATCCTAGAACTGTGGTACACGTAGGCATAGGTTGGCCTCTGACGTACCATGTTTAGTGGAAAGTCGTGCTTGTTGTTAAGCATCGTATGTATTATATGTCTAGGATTGGTTTGACATACATACTTTTATATGAATTGAATCACACACGCAAAGTTATGCCTCACATAGATCTCTAACGAACCGTGAGCTGGCAGTCTTCCGACAAGTTCTGCCCCGGGTTGTTAGTTTGGATATTTGTGTGTCTCATATCTATTGGGTGTAAGTTATGCTAGATTAGCCTAACTTAAAAATTGTAATTATGTTGTTGAAATGAGTTAATTCCACCAAAAACCATTGTTTTGTTGTTTTTACAAAATTGGTATTGTCCGAAGTATTTTACCTCTTTTGCAGAGTCAGACAACGGAAACGAGGAGTCTGGTCCTTGTGTCGACCGACCTGTGCAACTCGAACAAGCTACTGAAGAAGCTGAGCCACTTGATGAAGCCGAACCGGAAGCCTGCACCTCTGGCATGCAGATGCAGGCAGAAACGCCCATCAGCACTTCATCTGCAAGCAGCGGGGATCCAAGATCTTCTATGCCAATGTTGGAGACAGATCTTCAAAGCTAGGAGATAAAGGAGTCCGAGGACGGCCTCCCGTCAGGAAAGGCCGTGTAGAAGATAGGAAGATAAGGAGGGGGTAGACCTATATAAGGCAGTGCAGTGTTGGCACCGCCCCTTCTTCACTTCGAGACATCGTGAGAGTAAGACTGTTAGGACGTCACTCTGTCGGTTATTTTCTTATTATTAGGTCGTAATTGTGCTATTATTGTTATTTGGTGTGATCGTTATTTTTGTTGTTGGTTTCCTAAGCATTAAATTGTTGTCAATTTGATTTGTATTAAATTTATTTCCTGTAGGTATTATAAAATTATTTTAAAAAAAACTCACTTCTGATTTAATTTCCAAAACTATATTATATACAAGGTGTAACAGAATAAACGCAAGTTCAGAAAGTACTTTGTTCATAATTGACTACTGAATCGATTTCAGTAACTTTTAATATCGGAATTTTTTCAAAAATTTTGTATTTGTTCATACTAACCGCCGATTAAGTCAAATAAAATTAAACCTTATCTAAAGGCAATAAGACTCAATTTTAAATGCATAAAGTAATGCTAGTGTCAGCACGATTTTCTTAAAAAAAATAGCAAGTTTTAACAAAAATAAGTTTTGGTCATTGTATTATGCTTTTAACTCAATACTCTAATTGGGGTGTATGAGGTCTTGATTATGTTACACATTGTATAGATTTATGTTATCTTCTATCTAGAGTTATGTTATAATAGACTTATAACTTGTAAGTGTAGTATTAAACTGTCGGTATACGTTGGTTAACAAATGAAATAATTAAATATACAACGTGTAACGTCAAATGCGCAAAACCTGAAAATACTTTGTTCATAATTGACAACTAAATCGATTTCAGTAACTTCTAATATAGGTTTTTTTTTCAAAAATTATGTACTTTGCTATATTATCCGCCGATTGACCCAAAGAAAATTAAGTCTTATTTTAAGGATATAGGACTCAATTTTGAATGCATAAATTAATGCTACGATCAACACAATTTTCTTAATAATCGTTGGATTAAAAAAAAAAATTGGTCTTTGTATTATGTTTTTCACTCAATGCTCTAATTGGGGTGTATGAGGTTTTGCGCATTTAACGTTACACGTTGTATTATACAAAATGTTAAAAATTAACCCGACAAACTTTAAGAGGTGCATTAGACCATCGAACTGAACAACTTTTACTAAGGGGTCAACTCTGAAATCACGAAAAAAAATCAATATAAAAATATAGCAAATTTAATACATTTTGGTCAAGTAGGTATTGAACTTTTGTATTAAAATGCTGATCTTTTTTCCATGTTTTGTCTATGCATCACCAGATAGAAAATGCCTCAGTCATTAAGTTCGCCTTTGTAGAGTATATTTTTTTACTTGTGCATAAAGTTTTAATAAATAAATAAAATAAAAAAAATATGTAACACGTTGCCGGATTAACTCGAAACTCGGTACTACTAAAACAAAAAATATAAAAAAGTAAGTGCTTTAGAGTTTTTAAAAAATCGACTCCTACCAAGGTCGATAAGGGTACCTAATAAAGTTTATTGGGTGGATTTTACTGCTTGCTTTCATATTAACTCGAAAATGGGTATGGGTCTTTGAGTCAAGTTATAAACTCATCCCAAACGATTCTTCAAAATTCCACCCCTGTGGGGGTGAAAAGCGGGGAAGACAGTTTATTTGAAAAACCTGATCCCTAAGATCTATAAACTTAAAAATTGACCCGAAAACTTATTTATCTAAATAATTAATGATAAAGATCATAGAATTTCACGCGGACGAAGTCGCGGGCAGAAGCTAGTAGTCCTATAAAGCGCTATCTCCTTACCGTGTTCGACATATTGTGCAATATCTCCAGACAAGCATCCTGTTTCTTCTTGAGTTTGCTAAATTTGAAGGTGTAGGCGGTATGCCACCAGGGCTTTATAAACCGTTCCATAAACGTTTTTAAGAGTAACTCCAGGGCTTCTACGTACTTGCTGTTGAGGTTCGGATCTGTATAATCAACTCCTAATGCTGTCACTGAAAACAACCACAACGTTCAATTAGTTAATACTTGACGCCTTGATGTCGTTGATAAAAATATACATATTTGTAAAAGGTTAGAAACAAACGGAAAACTTACAGCAAATAGTCTCCAAAGCGTTATGTCGTATATATTCCAAGTGGTCAAAGGGTCCTTTTCCAACCTCCTTCTCGAGATCCTTCACCAGCTTCCTGGACTGGCTGTTGAAGACGCCTATGAAGGTGTCCAGGAGTATCTGACTGAATGCTGGGTTCAGAAGCTTGCGGTGATCCTTCCATATTGCATCTGGTAAATTAAATATTATCAGACTTTAGTTGTAAGGGCAAAAATAAATCTTTAAATTATGTTGTATTTTCACTAAGCTACACGCAAATGATTGCTAAAGTAATTGTGCGCTGTTGGATTATATAACTTGCGACGCTGAGACGAGCGCTAAAAATCCAACAGCGCGCTTTAATTAACGGTTAATGTAGGTGTCGTCTTAGTGAAAACGGACAGTAAGTACGTACGTATTCATGTCGCCGCTAACTAGCTTATATACGTAATACATTTACCTCGGGCAAACTCTGCAGTTTTGTAAGAACAACTTTGAGAGGGAGGCTAACAAAAAAATTGAGCAGGGCTGGACAGCGTTTGGGAAGCTTCGTCGAGTCTTCTCGTCGCGTATTCCACAGAGCCTAAAGATAAAGGTCTTCAATCGGTGCGTCCTGCCAGTTATGACTTACGGAGTCAAAGCGTGGACACTCACGGTACGGTTGGTCCATAAATTCAAGGTCCTTCAGCGAGTTCCGGATCGGGCTATGCTTGTCTCCCTGAGGGAACGAATCCGCAACGAGGTGATGCGACAGAAAACCAAAGTGGTGGACATATCGCACAGCAGAAGCAAGCTGAAGTAGCAATCGGCCGGCCATAGACGTAGAACCGATGAGCGTTGGGGCAGACCTGTTCTTGAGCGGAGACCGCGAATCCGTAAATGTAAGGTGAGACGCCCTCAGGCTAGGTGGAGCGACGTTCTTCGCAGGATGGCTGGTAGCAGCTGGATGAGAGTTGCCGAAAATCCAGTTGAATGGCGTGCAATAGGAGAGGCCTGTACCTATAGCCTATAGCAGTGGACTGCTATAGGCTGATGAAGTTAACAAGTTTCAAGTCAACGTAGTTATGACGATTAGGGGCTACTAGTAAACTCAGGAGCTTACGAGGAGCCCCTAAAGAGTTCCACTATCCACCTCCTGGCTCCATCATCAAACCCTCGATACCAAGTACATTATATTGGACTTATAAAAACGAATCCGAAACTCGAGGGGTTTACTAGTAGCAATGGAAGAGTTCCGCGATCCATCTGGCTCCATCATCAGATCAGCTCCAAGATACCGAATTATAGTTTTGTCCTCCAAACTACATATTATACATACTTGACAAAGTTTTGTAGCGGTATCTACAACGCCACATGCGAACAACGCGTCATACTGACGTCACAAAATCCTGCATCTCGCAAGCAGAGTTTACCGCGTAACTAGTATACATACAACAGCCTGACATGAATCGTTGGTCAGTTGCCCGCCAGACATAACACCCGTCAGGTCGGAGGATCCTCCCTTTTCCCTTTGAGTATGAGTGAACTTTACACCCTGTTCCTCATCCCTCTATAGTTTCATTTCTTTACGCCAATTATTAGAAGTAGGTTAAAATTGACTTCTCTAAGGTTTTTTTTACATTTTTTGTTAGTTCGTTACAAGTGAAGCTATTAAAAGCGTGTTAAAAGGCTAGGATGTTATCTGATAGGCTAATTAAGCTGCGAAATATTTAGTACGGAATAGCCTTAGAATAATTTCAGCAAGACTTATCCGTGATAGGTTGCTGCTACTGTTTTGAATAGGTTGTTGTTAATGGTCTATTTCTATATTTATACATATTACAAATTATAGTCGCTTTTCGTGTCTGCCAGTGTGACGTTGTTTTTTTAAACTACGTAACGCATTTTGATGCGGTTTTTACCAGTTTTTACCATCACTTTATGTATATATAACATGATAGCAAATTATTTATAAGTAAAAAAGCAACCTCGATGTTTTGTCAACTCGTTGAAACCGTGTGAAGTAGTAAATAATTAGTGTATATGGAACTTACATCTCGCGGTGACTAAGTAGTAAATAATTAGTGTGTATGGAACTTACATCTAGCGGTGACTAAGTAGTTAATAATTAGTGTATAGGGAACTTACATCTCGCGGTGACTAAGTAGTTAATAATTAGTGTATAAGGAACTTACATCTCGCGGTGAGTAAGTAGTTAATAATTAGTGTATATGGAACTTACATCTCGCACTGACTAAGTAGTAAATAATTAGTGTATATGGAACTTACATCTCGCGGTGATTAAGTAGTAAATAATTAGTGTATATGGAACTTACATCTCGCGGTGACTAAGTAGTAAATAATTAGTGTATATGGAACTTACATCTAGCGGTGACTAAGTAGTAAATAATTAGTGTATATGGAACTTACATCTCGCGGTGACTAAGCCGTGTCCTAGCCATGATTTAGCAAAGCCGTAAAACGGGTCCTTGTCCATGCACTTGTTTGCAACTGTGAGACAGTCATCCGGGTCGGTGACACCTGGCAAATAACAAGCGAGTTTAATTATTCATGTAAAAGTAGCTGAAAGCGATGTAGTAGAGTAACAATGGATACTGCGTTTCTGATTTAGTTTCCAAACATGTACCTAAACAAGTATGTGGTCTTAGAAAAAGAATTTCAATACTCAACACCTAACGTTCAGTTTGCGCTCAAACTCAAGATATTTATTACAATTAAACCATTTACAGGCACTTTTGAACTGTCAGAAATATGAAGCTAGTTACTCATTCAAAATCGTAGTAGGTACCTCCTATGGAGAAAAACGGACGAGAAACTCTTATAAATATATTGTTACATAAATATTAGTTACCTACGTTATTAATGTTGTTTTTTTTTTTTTTGTGGATGTGAAATCATCAAATGACCCCTCCGCTCTGGGTGGAGCAGAAGGGAGGGTCAGACTCTTACTGACTAAAACCCACCCGTCCTTCCTTAGTCCTTTATGTTCCGGGTCAGCGGTAACCCTTTCGGACAATCCCGCTGCCCGACGAGGCAGGCTAACCATATAATTTTAAGAGCACCGAGGACAAACTACGGTACAAAGACTATCGTATATGAGGCGGCACAACTCTATAACTCTATACCTAAAGTAATTAAGGAATCACAACCATTTCCAACTTTTAAAAGGCTATTAAAGCACCATATTCAGAATAATGTTTGCATTGTGAGTCTGACTGTGACTCTGTACACTTACTCTTCTTTATTTATTTTTTTATAACTTAAATTTAGTTCCCCATCGTAACCCATCGAAACGGCCGCCTGTCTCATCTAGAGTCTCATGTTTTTCCTCATAGGAGTGAATAGTTGTATTCTTTTTGAGTGAAATAAATTATAAATAAATTTAAGGAACTATATTTAAATGAATACTCATTTTAATAACTGTTCTTTAAACATTAGGGTGGTTTATAATTAGTAGAAAAAAATAACGCAGTAATGTTATTTCTCATGTTATTTTTTTTATGGTACAGAGGCCAGTACATCAAGCTACCCCAGTATGTAAATTTTTCCCAATTGAATATGAACCTTATACTTTTGCAGTAAAGTTGAAAATGTATTAAAGAAATTTGACAGATTGGGGTAGTTTGATGTGCTGGCTTCTGTACATTATAACATGAACAGTAATAAAAAGAATATTGAGCGGTTATTTAATTCTGCAATACAAGTATGTATTCACCAATAAGAAAGGATTTAAATACTTATTTGTTATGAGTGTTATGATATTTTGAATAATCTTTATTTAATTTGTTATTAAACATGCATTTTGTAAATTTTATAACTACAGTAAATAACTGTCGCTTTAAATCAACCACCAATCAATCAGTCGCTAATTTAAATGTCTGGGCTAGGCTATCCAAGTCATTTGCCTAGCTGTTTAATTGAATTGCTGAATATCATTCAGGCTGCTAGTTGAATGGCGCCGTTTAGTTAAAAGGCTAGGCAGGTAACTGAATAGCTAATTAAGCCAGTTGGCTGCGACAGATACACGGGGCTCACATATTTACAAACATTGTAAAAGTAGAAGATTTTCATTAAAAAAAATTAAAGTAAAACATCAGGGTATGAGTTAAAGTAATTACAGAACGCAAATCAATTTTATCAGCTGCTACAACTTTTATCATGCTTATGACTTTTTCACTAGTCTAGTCATTCTGAAATTAACTTATTTTCTCTAGTAAGTATAAAGTTTATATTCGTTTAAGGGCTGGTTTTACCAAAGTCAGATATCTTTTATCCGTAGAATAAAATTAACGTCTGACAGTTCTATTATGGAACAACTGTCAAAAATTTATTCTCCAGATAAGACTTATTCTTGGTATAAAAGTTTGGTGAAATTTACCCTAAGTGGAAGTTACATCAATTGGAAATTAGGATTAGAATAGACTTTACATTCTTCACTCAGTATTGCAAACCCTTATATTTCATTTAATTCATATTATTTTAAAACATCATTGATTGAATGGGCGGAATAGTTAAAGTACCTATTACCGAGGCTAACTCAAAAACCGCTCAATGGGACTTGATCGTCATAATAAATTGGGACCACAACTGAGGTATCCCAATCCTACGGTTTTATTTCACTCAAAAAGAATACAATTCTTCCAATTAAAAATAATCATGGAACAAGTGAACATACATTAAAAAAAAAGATTCTGACGTATTGACTGGCGTCACATCAGCGGTATATACTTAATACAACCTATCAGTATGCATTTTGTTTACTGTTTAGTGCTATGGATGAATACATAATGTATAATATTTACATTGATTATTGTCACTAGCGATGGCGTAATGCCGATGTAATCAAGTATCTGATTGTTTTGATCTTACAAGTTGGACGGTTCAGACTTCAGTCTCATGCAACTTCAGCCAGAAAGAAACACAATAATTTATGCTATGATGTGTGTGAACGATTAAAGAAGTATAAAAGTTAGGTATTATTACAAATTTTGTACAAATTAATTAGTTTTACAGATTTTACAAGTCCTAGACTACCATAATAGTCGGAGAGCCCATTTCCTCACCTTGGTTGTGTTACTACTCACCATATACAGTTCGTGGGCCAAAGCTGGCTGCAGCGACTCCTCCCAAGTCGTCGCATTGCTTGGCTGCGTCGTTCAATTTCTTCCATAATGCTACAAACAGAAATTGAAATACATTACGTATTTATTAAACTCATCAAGTATGTACTTAAAACGAACTTGAGACGCGCCAGTTTTGTCCTAGTACACAGTTTTTAGGATGCATGAAGAAGCCTCCTCGTGTAGCGCGGTTTGTTCCGCCAGTTACTCAACTGAACCGAGCGCTCGGCGCATCCTGGAAAGTCACACCCATCACCTTATTTGACTGGCCAATTCTTCCCTAGCGGTGGTAGAGCTAACCCCCGCCTGGTTTGCGATCACCCTCCCAACAGATTCCGGCGTCAAGCAGCCTACTGTGTTTCATTGATGCGTGGGAGTTCCAGTGCCTTAGGTATCTTCTGGGCACGCTCGTTCCATCATAGACCTCATGCATCGCTTTCCACCAAGGGAGATCGAGGTCGAGAGCGGGCCCAGTCACCTAAGTCGGCCCATTCAGCAATAAAAAAAAAGATTTAAGTGACTCTGCAGGGTAATTGCGTGTCATACTTACAGTAGCAATAGTTCATTTTGACAGTTCAACAACATTTATTGTGTCATTTAGGTACGTTGTTGAGCAGATACATTTTTTTAACATAAGAAGCAATGGATTAGCTATCATTCAGATTGTGATTGATCGTGTGTTACGCAATTAGGGCGCCGTTCTTACGGCAACCATAAAAATCAAAAATCAAAATAAAAATATTTTATTTCACATAAGCCTACAAGGGCACTTATGAAACGTCAGAAGCTAGGTGCACGGTTCCAATTGGTCGTTTCCTATGGAGAAGAACCGGCAAGAAATTCCACGGTTACTCTTTTAAAAATAATTGGCTTTTACAATGTTTTAAATGGTGTAATAAATGGTGAGGTCTACCGTGAGGTCTGTCAGATCAGACTCAAATCACTAGCTATTCAGTTAACATCTTCGGTTGCCTCCAACCGTCGGAACGATTATACGGTCAGATAGGTTGGTCTGCTCACATAGGCTAAATGTATCTAAAAGTACCTACAGCTGCTGTCCCCAACGGCCAATGGAATATGTCCCAAAAGAGGCCACGCTCCTGGCAAGTATGGCGGCTCCGTAGACTTAACGTTCAACCGGCTCCACAGCCAGTACACAGCGCACGCGATGCAGAACAGCGCCACAGCGAACATTGTTGATCTTCTACGTTGTTACTGAAATGAGGAGTGGTAACTATAAAGATAATAACAATTTCAGTTGATGAGGCCTAAAGTCGTTCGTCAGTGATTCCTTTCTCTAAAGAACAAAACTGGACTTTTCAACATTCCATCATAACATAACATAATCAGTCTATAATCGTCCCACAGCTGGCACACAGGCCTCCTCTATGTGAGAGTAAGTAGACCGTAATCCACCACGCAACCCCAGTGCGGGCAGGCGCCCGATGGCGGATGTCACATGTCTTGAATTTGTCACAAACTGGCACAGTTTGTAAGAAATCAGAAATCATGTACCATCATACATAGACTCGCGGTCCAGTTTGTCCATCTCAATCTTTGAAACTTGTTCTCATTGTAGTTATCGTTATGTCTGAATATCCCATTGCTTTGATTATACCTTTATTTTGAGATAACCCAGGAAGGTGTTGATCATTTGGCCATCTCTACTTATACTGTATTTTGGTATCTCGTTTTCTTGCATTTAAAATGTATCATCACAGGCAAGTGCCTAGTTCACCGTCACAGTCACCGTCCAATCTATTCATGTATAATATAATATTAATAATTACATTTGTATCTTGAAAGACGTCCAGCCCTGTGCTTACCGTATGCAGATTCTTGAGACCTTCTCCAGGATTCCCGTTACCAAGAAATATTGCTGGACCAACCCCTTTATTAGCGCCTTTGTTTCACTGGTTCCGGACTCGTCTTTCAAGCACAGTGAGTTACATTACTGTTCACTTTCTAGATTAAAAACATATTTACTTGGCACAATATATTCACTGACCATTGACTACCAAATTAGCGAACTAGCCTATACATTGAATTTTATAGGAAGTCTACCGGGCACGTGCGTGTCGAACGGGGGCACCAAGGGTTCTTTACATATTTTATTATTTGAGACCGCGGTTCTATGTTTGATAGTATAAGATTTCTGATGCCTTACAAACTGTGTTAGTAAGCTAGAGACATCGTTTATTTGTCCTGTAATATTTAGGTTAATAAATCTCTATCAACCACTACATTGGAACGTAAAATGTCTAAAATAAAATTAGATTAGCGATAAGGCCGCCCATTGTATATTTTGTAGTGTTTGATGTATATTTACTTGTTGTACTTTTGTGGTGTACAATAAAGTATATATTAATAAATAAATTATTTTAGTTTTCTCGATTTCCAAACTTCGGATATAAGGGGAGAGGGAGATGGGGCAAAAACATACTTTCTATCCTTTCCCGGTTGAAATAGAAGGCCTAAAATAACGAACCCCAAATTACGGCTTATTTTACTATTTAAATAATACTTAGTATTTATTTATATATGTTAATTTATCATGCATTCTTTGTAACTATTTCAAATACGTCGAGTCGCAATTGAAATGGCATAAAAGGGTTCCTTAACAATTTTGCGGTTATGTTTTACTAAAAAATATTTTATCCAAGTTTATACACTAAGTATCAAAGAAATGAGATTTTCTGAGAGAAGAGAAACTCAAATCTTAAATTGTTAAAAACGTATAAACAGCTACTTCCCTACATTTATAATAATAATAATAATATAATATAATTGGCAACACCGTGTCAACAAGACGTCTCATTTTCCAACTTTTATAATTTTCACCGTTTTAAAGTAATTTTGACCAAGATATACCAATAGTTTTTCTTTTAAATCCAAGCCAGAAACGTATCTTACAATATAAAACCAAAAAAAAGGCAGAAAACAGAAAATGTTGAAAATGTAATAAAAATCAGAAACTCGAATCGGTCGAATCGGAGGTGACTTGACAGATGTCACCTCCGATAAAACAACAATAACTAAGAAATAGGAAAATGAAGATATGTTGACAAGATCAGCCGCACGCCAAGCACGCCCACCACCTCCGGACTCTTCGCTCAGCTCCGCCTCGCCGCCGCCGGTACCCAGTCTCACTGTGAGCGCTGTAACGACACCGGCCGTGGCAGTTGCGTCGAGCTCGAGCGACGAGTATTTCTCTCCGCCCACGACGCCACCACCTGCTCGTCGACGGGGAGGACGCCGGCCGCCGGACGGCTTAGGACCTCGAGGCCCACCGGCCTCTGATAGGGTCCCAGCTCCCGGCGGAAGTGTGCAGCGCATGAGATGGACACGATCCATCAATGAAAATGTCATGCGCTCATACTATGGGGCTACAGAGGGGGGAAACAATCTGAGCGCGTACCGTGCTCGGATGCTCTCTCTTTTTCAGGTGCTTGAGCCAGCTGTCAACGTTTCGGCACAACGACTGTCGGATCAGGTGCGGGTCATCCAGCGTAATCATATGTTGGATGACACTGTACTTGATCGCTACACGACTACACGACCGAATCTAGCTGTACCAGCTTGGCAGTGCAGAATTGAACGCCGTATTGGTGAGGCCAGAGCGCTCATCGGCAAACTAATCTGCTTCAGGGAAGGCAATACTCGCCCTAGAGTGATGCGCTTTGTGAGGCGGGCGTTCTCGGGGACTGATATTAGTCCTCAAGACTATACGTCTTGTGTCACAGAGCGCATCGACTTCCTGAAGCAGAAAGTGTATGCATGGGCGAACCGTATTCGTCGTTATAAGCGGCGAGTAGAACGATATACTCAGAATCGCACCTTCCAGAGCGATAAAAGGTGGGTTTATAGGGGTTGGGAGCGACCGGACCAAAGTGTGGCTGACGCGTGCCTGCCGGATGATGATGCCATGTGTACTTAAGGTGATTGGACTCGGGTAGTCGAGCGAGCCTGTGATGTAATACCAGAAATGGGGGCTATTACCATCTGCCCCCAAGATGTAGCTCGTGCAGTCCGTCCGTTGTCTAATTGGAAGTCTCCAGGGCCGGATGGACTGCATAACTTTTGGATCAAATGGTTCTCTAGATCACACGCTCGCTTGGCATCTCAGTTCCAGACTGCTTTGGAGTCTGGTTCGCTACCCCAGTTCCTAACAACAGGAATTACCCACCTGCTGCATAAATCCGGTAGCACCGCGGAACCCAAAAATTATAGGCTGATCACGTGTTTACCGACGGTCTATAAAGTTCTTACATCCATTTTGAGAGCTAAAATAGACAAACATATAAATACCAACTCCATCATGTCAGCTTCTCAAAATGGATGTAGGAACGGGTCCCGCGGTACTAAGGAGCTACTCCTCATTGATATGACCATTAGCCAACAGGTTCGACGTTCCCGAAAGGATCTGTCGACATGTTGGATAGATTATAAGAAGGCCTATGACTCAGTGCCACATACATGGCTCATGAGGGTGCTGGAATTGTATAAAGTAGATACAACTCTGCGCACCTTCCTGCTGTCATGTATGGGGCAATGGAGGACGGTCCTTCGCTATCCAGGATGTCGAAATATTCAGAGGAATAGCGAACCGATAAGGATCGAGCGAGGCATATTCCAGGGCGACAGTTTGAGTCCGCTTTGGTTCTGCTTAGCCTTGAATCCTCTAAGCACACTGCTGGAGGATTCAGGTCTAGGCTATCGGCTGAGGAGAGGTGGTCAGGTTATATCGCACCTCCTCTACATGGATGACCTAAAACTCTTTGCCCCCAACAATTTGCAACTGATGGAGCTGCTGAAAGCAACTCAAACTTTCAGTAGCGCCATCAGGATGGAATTTGGTGTGGACAAATGTGCGGTCATGCATGTAAAGCCAGGGGAGATTGTGGAATCCGTGGGAACCCAACTCTCGGATTCCACAAACCTTAGAACCCTCTCCGCATCCGAAACCTATAAGTATTTGGGTATGTCGGAAGCGTTAGGTATCAATGTTACTGACATGAAGCAATCGTTGAAGGAGCGCTTCTTTGGCCGCCTGAAAAAAGTACTTAATAGTCTTCTATCAGGCAGAAACAAGGTGCGCGCCTTCAATGATTGGGTCATGCCGGTTTTGATGTACTCTTTCGGCATACTCAAATGGACTCAGACCGAACTCGACGCCCTGGATAGGAAGGTCCGTACGCTGCTGACTGCAAATCGAATGCATCACCCACGGTCATCGGTAATGAGGCTGTATATCCCGCGAAAATGTGGAGGTCGAGGGTTTTTAAACGCTAAGACCCTCCACAATCGCGAGATATGCAGTCTCAGGGAATATTTCCTAGAAACCGACGTGGGGATGCATCAAGATGTAGTCACGGTCGACAAGGGCCTCACTCCGCTCTCCTTGGCTAAAGAGGACTGGTGTAAGCCAGTAGTGCTTGACACTAATGATCGCATGGAGGTATGGCAGAGTAAGGAGCTTCACGGACGCTTTTTCCGGGCCCTACATGGACCTGATGTAGACCTACTAGCGTCCGTAGCCTGGCTACGTTTCGGTGACCTCTTTGGAGAAACCGAAGGTTTTGTCGGTGCAATATGGACGAAGTTATGATGACGAATAATTACCGGAGATTTATTGTGAAAGACGGCACGTTTGACATTTGTCGGGCATGCCACCGACCGGGAGAATCAATCAGACATATAATCTCCGGGTGTTCTCGTCTAGCTAACGGAGAATACTTGCATAGACACAACCTTGTAGCCAGGATAATCCATCAGCAACTTGCTCTGAAATACAGCCTTGTGGAATCGGAGGTGCCGTACTACAGGTATGTGCCCGACCCAGTTCTCGAAAATGGTCATATCACATTATATTGGGATCGATCCATCATCACTGACAGGACTATTGTTGCCAATAAGCCTGATATAGTGGTGGTGGATCGATCAGAGCGGCGCGCAATGATTGTTGACATAACCATCCCGCATGATGAGAACCTCGTGAAAGCCGAGAAAGATAAACAAATCAAGTATCTTGACTTGGCTCGCGAGGTTGTCGACATGTGGGATGTGGACTCAGCGATCATTGTGCCGATAGTCGTGACAGCCAATGGATTAATAGCCAAGAGCCTCGACCAACACCTGAGGAGGCTCTCGTTGGGCGGCTGGATCAAGGGCTTGATTCAGAAAGCAGTACTTCTGGACACGGCCCGCATTGTTAGGAGGTTCCTCTCTCTGGAGCCCTGACCGCCGGTAGCTTGGACCCTGTTCCCGATACCGGTGGGCTACTATTTTTTATATTTTTAAATGTTTTTATATTTTTTATATTCTAATATTTAAAAATATAATTTATATGTATTTAGTTAAATAAAGGAAATAATAATAACTAATTCTTTATTTCGGATGACTGGATCCATATGATGTGTTAGTATTACCTTAACCTTGTTAGTGAAAATGAAATAAAAATGACACTTACAATTAAATAATAATAATTAATTATTTATTTATGTTTGTATTATTCGACAAAACGTAGAGAACAGCTTTTGTGAAAAGCATACCAAACATTTAAAACCGGTCTAATATTCTATTTGGAGACCGTGAAATTCAGCTGGAATTTTTTTTTTCGGATTGTTACGGAACTCGAAAAAGACAAGAAAGTATTCATTATTGTAATCCCTATTAGGGTTTTGTATAATTTATTCTGCGTTTGTATATTTACATATTAGTCAGTCATTTTATTAATTTACGTGATCTATATTTATCTCTATCCTCTATACATACAATAAAATCGTAGCAAAGTTTAAACTGTACAGTGTATATTTTTGAAAAAAAAAAAAAGTAATTGCTTCGAGGTCTGGGAATGGTTCTAATGCCGAAAATATAGTTTTTAGAAATTTTGTCTGTTTAACTGAATATATGTTCCAGCATCACGCAAATACTACAAGATAGATTTTGATTAAAT
Organism: Globia sparganii; assembly: GCA_949316385.1. Taxonomy (NCBI): domain Eukaryota; kingdom Metazoa; phylum Arthropoda; class Insecta; order Lepidoptera; family Noctuidae; genus Globia; species Globia sparganii. The sequence continues at coordinate 780,833 of OX438675.1, forward strand.
TTTGCGTAGATATTCCCTCTAAGTTTGGTCAGTCTGTAGGCTACAAATTATCACGCTACTTGTTACGGGGTATATGCAATATTGCCTTATATTCGTCCAGCCCTTGCCCGTGAACCTTTTGAATATTGTGGACAGTTACAGATTTAACTTTTTAAATGAATATTATCACTCTATACTTTTATGTAGTTAAACACTCAATTACGACCTGTGACATACATCAACGGTTCTTTCGATAAAGCAAATAGCTCTTATAACGGTGAAGGAAAACATCGTGAGGAAACCGGCATGTCCTAGAACCAAAAATTCGAAGACATGTGACATCTACCAACCGGCCACTGGGCCCGCGTGCTGGATTACGGCCCTCTCCCTCTCAGAGAGAGGAGGCCTGGCCCAGCAGTGGGAAGATTATAGGCTGATTGTGGTGTCTGTTAAAATGAGAGATCCCGCGTATTTAAAATCTACTGTTATTTTATTTTAGTGATAGCCGTTCATCAGGAATAACATGTGATAATGTAATAATTAATTAAATCGAGAAACTTCGCAAGCGATGGGAAATTGGTATTTAAGGCTGCGGGTGTTTACCTCAGGACGAACTGCTTCTCACGCGGACATCAGCTGTTCGCAGCTTGCGCCCGCGTCACCAGTCCTGACTCTCGTTTTATATTTTGGCTGCTGAGCCTAAAACTACAAACGTAGTATACAAGGAAGTTTTATAAAAATGTGGCTGTCGTTTTAGTACTTATTATATTGTGGCGTCTTACAACTTCCACGCAAACGACGTCGCGGGCAGAAGCTAGTGTAACATAAATAACTTAAATGATATTAATTTATTTATAATCATTCAGATTTTAGGAATCACGAGGTTACGTAGGTTTATTGTTCCGTGATCGACCTTTATTGTGATCAATTCTGATTTTACGTAATTCATTATTGTGTAATATTATGAAGAGGTAGGTACAGTTTGCAAGTTTGGATGTAGGAGGTAGGTAATCTCAGAAACTAGTTATCCGATTTCAAAAGAATATCTTAACGTTGGTTCGTACGTTGGTTAGTAGGTACCAATTTTGTAACGAATGTCGACGAAATTACGGTCAAGCGAATGCGTTTCAAACTAAACCTAAGTTACGGTAAGAGTTTATGCTATGAATGCTTTCTATGGAAAAGTTCTAGAACTTAAAAATGTCGGCAAAAAGCCTGCAACGACATGATTAAGCCTTACGATAAGATTAATTTTCAAATTGGCTATAAGAATAAGAATATGGCTATAGATTTAAATAAAATTAATTTAGTAGTCATACCTATATGTAGGATAAGTTTTAAATTATTATCTAAATAAATTGTCTTCTCGACAGAGAAGCTTTGAAAATCTCAGAGGAAAATACGAAATCCACGCAAACGAAGTCGCGAGCGAAGTGCTACATTATTTATAATTATGCTAAATGCAGTCATGTTGTTAACATTACGTATTCGACCATTTAATGTGTTCATTTCAATCAGTTCAATCATCATTGTAGGCCCGCGAAATTTAAAATTTATATATATTTTTTCAAATTACATTGGTGTGTAATTGTCTTTGCCGATCAAAACTCAATACGCAATGGTTTTTTTTGTTAGCCTATACTGTCCCACTGCTGGACAAAGGTCACCCCCAAATCCTTTCAGGAACTCTTTCAACACCCTCGCGAAAGGCGTCCAGGTCATCTCGCCATCTCTTTCTGAGCCGAACCGTCGTTGCCGTTCATCTTCAGGCACCCATTGTGAATTTGCCCACTGGTCATCGTGCATGCGGCTGATGTGACCTGCTTAATCCCATTTGAGCCTGGCAGCCTTCTTACCTACATCCAGTAAAAGTCCTCTAAACCGTATTTTCGGCCACGGCGGCCAATATCAACACGGAGACTAGCCTTCGCCGTGTGAAAAACATACATACATCCAGTTTGTTCGTTTTGGAACGCAGCGTGGTGTTCCGAATTCTGTCCTGTCTTTTTACACCTAGCATGCCACGTTCTATCGCTCTTTGGTAAACTCCAAGGCGGAACTTTTGCGACTCGGTGAGTGATCAAGTCTGAGCACCGTCGGTTAGAATGGGCAGGATGCCCATGTAGATAAGTTTACGCTTCAGGGAGATCGGCAGATCACCCTTCATTAGCATCTTCATGGACTGGTAGCTTTGCCAGACGTTTTCAATTTGGCGATCGATTTTCCATCTCTACCTGTATTCGAAAGAAACTATGCGATAGACACCAGAGATTTATTGTAAGTAATTATGAAATTAAATAAAATCAATAAAGGTAGTTCTCGAAATTATATTGGATGGAAATCGTCATGTTTTCACGAAATAGTCTTAGGTATTTCCCTAAAATATACTTAATTTCGAGAGAAATTATTATAATTCTGTAATTATTTTATAGGTAGGCATTAGGTATTACTTCTTGTAAAGGTATAGATAAGCAATTTAATTTATAGAATATAATTTTTCTAATATTGATTTGGTTTAATTATGTAATCCATATTTTCGCGGTTTGAATATTTGTCAACATCATCTTAAAGGTGCTTCTAAACGGGAAATATTTTACTGCAATGTGTGGCTGCAACACAGTGGCCGGCAACATTGCCAGCAATACCAGCCAGACTATGCAATATTGCAGTAATGTCCCGGCTATAATAGCCACACATTTTGGTATGGCCAATGCGTTTTTCATAGGTTGCCGGACATTCCATGAGCGATCGAAAATACTGCAATATTGCTCGGCTAGTTCTATTGTTGTTTCAGCCACTCTCTATTGTTGTGGCAAAGTGCATCTTTTTCTACAGCGGAGTGAAGTTTAGCGTGACTGGTGCCGCGATTCGTTGCTTTATTTTATTATGTGCTTATTGTCACGTTATTATTTTTAGGTATATATTCTAAATAAAAAAAATATAAATACTTGTTATTAATAATTACTAATTACATATTATACTTCTTTTAAAACAACATACACCGCTGCGACAAAGTGATTTCATCAGCCAGTGTTGTCTGACTGTGTAGCTCCTTTAAGAGTGTGAATCATGGGCCATACTGTTGCATATTGTATCATATGGCCCACCCATAGATTGCTCAGTCATAAGCTGTATTAATTTTTTTTGTGATGGCCGAGCAATAGTTGCCACACAAAGCCGTTGAAGTATAGCCCGTTTATAAGCACTTTAAAATAAATGCTGCAAATTGCAGAAAACGTAAGTTTTGAAAAAATTGACGTCTGTTATTGACGTCAATTTATTCAAATCAATGCCTTACCAACTATATTTATTGTTAATTTATTTTATTGTCGTTTTAGGGTTCAATTTCTATGTCATGTTCGCAATATAAAATTAAAATATTTTGTATTGACATACACGTTGGACGAATGAGTGACTAAGCAGTGAACATTATTATTTATATTTACTGAAAAACAAAGTTTTAGGGTTCCTTTTTATATAAAAATACTCTGGTTACTTTTAAAACTGGTTAAGAAAAAAAAGAGACGAGTCCAAAATGCTTGGAAAACCTAATGGTTCCTTAAAGAACATAATGAAAGATAATTTTCCTATAACATTTAAAAGGAAACTCCTCGATATGTGCATCCTGCCCGTTCTAACCTACGGTGCACAAAGTTGGCCACTTTCTGAACAACAGAAGTCCAAACTCAAGATTTGCCAACGGCCAATGGAGCGCAGCATACCTAATAGGTGTCAAGCGCACAGACTGATTCAGAAAAACCATGCTGCGCTCCATAACTCAAGTAGCGGATGTTGAAGAAAAAACGGTCAGGCTGAAGTGGGAGTGGGCTGGACACGTTACGCGAATGCACCCGGAGAGATGGGCAAATATCGTCACTCGCTGGACGCCTGAAGGAGGACATCGCCCTCGAGTTAGACCACGGCGAAGGTGGTGTGACGATCTAACGAGGTTTTCAGGACCAAGATGGCCAGAGATCGCTCAAGACAGGGAGGTTTGGAAGGAAAAAGAGGAGTCCTTAGCCCAGCGGTAGGACAATATAGGCTTTAAGAAATAAAGTGTCACTGTCAATAAACTATTAAACACTTTGAATGAAATATCGAACACACAAACTGCGGTGTGCGTCTCAAGGTTGCACCCACAGATTTAGATAGACCTAGATAACGCAAGTATCACGACCTATATGAAAACCAAGCGTACCATTTTTTGACTACCTACTATGACGTCACAAGCACTCTTTCTCTCTCGCGCTCACCCAGCCAGCAGTACACAGGACTGAACGCGAAAGTGGCGGCTTGGGATTTTTGAACGTAAGTTGGTGCGATTTTTGGCATGCAAAGTAGTTGCTCTTGCGTTATCTAGGTGTATCTTTATCTGTAAGTGCACCAAATGGGAGTCCAGCTCAGCATGTGTCAGGCAAATATACCTTTTTTTTTTGGTTGGGAAATTATCAAATAACTTCTCCCGCTCTGAACTGAGCGGGAGAAGTTATTATAAGAGGGCTAAAATCCACCCGTGTATCTTCAATTGCCTGTGCCAGGGGCCACGGTATCTCTTTCGAACAACCCGCGACTCTGGCAGTGGCAAATATACCTGTCGCTGATATGCTTTTGGATCCCTGCAGTGACATACGCATGTCGAGAGGACAATATAAATACGTGAATTATTGTTGACTTGATTATGTAAAGTACTAGCTGACTCGGTGAACTACGTACTTCTATCGAAATCAGACAATCCGTTCTCGACATATCATCAAAAAAGCCGTTCCATACAAAATGCGTGAGAAAATTAATTATCTTTTTTTTCGTCAATTGTTCCCATGTTTTTATAGTATTATTCTGCTATTCGAGACGGAGATTATTCCAACAAATCTAAGATCATAAAAATCCCTCCAGCCGTTCTTTAATTATAAATGGTGTAACTAACCAGAATTTGACTTATACATATTTATACCCGCAATTTAAATTATCTATTCTACAATAAAGTTTTGCAATGGTAAACGCTATTGTTAGAATAGATGATGTGTGTGTGTGATTGTATATTTGATTATTATTAAATAGTTACAAATGTATTATGAATAAATGAATAACCTTAGCTTAGGTATATTAGTACCTTACTTAACGATTTGACTGGATAAAAAAATTTAATAATATTTACGTAAAGCCCCTCTATTCCTTAGTTTAAAAAAAATATTTACAATCTATAAACATCAGTGCCTAAATAAACATAATTATTGTATTTTAAATATTAGGTATAAAAGAATAGATCCATTCAACATTTATTTTTAGTCAATACTCTGATGCTATGAAGAGCGTAGTTTCAATCACATCTAACGCAGTTGGTACTGATTGTGTCAGTCGGAAAATGATACTCCCTGTCCTCGAACCTACTCTAAGTATATCCTATGTTTTTCCACATCCCAAAAAATCGATTTTTCGGAATTTTTAGGATATACTTAGAGTAGTTTAGGATATAGCAAAATATAGGATGGATTTTATCGAGGACAGGGAGTATCATTTTCCGACTGACACAATCAGTACCAACTGCGTTAGATGTGATTGAAACTACGCTCTAGTCGGGCCCTTGCCACCACACGGAGTGATTCGATAGGCTAATTGAGTCGCAGGTAAACTGCAGCTTGCGCAATTTGCGGGATTTTCCTTGGATTTTACGTAACTCCATTTATCTTTAGGGATTATATTGTTGCGAATCGAGTGAGGATTATAATTACTGAAATAATCCTCACTCGATTCGCAAAAAAAAAAAAATATTCTCCGGTTCGCCACTTAAGGTGCCACTTTTCGATATTTTTTCTATACAAATTTCGGGAGAATATTACTCCACTGTTTGACATTGTGAATCCAAAGTTAAACATGATATCGTTTTGACTCATTATTAATTGTGTCTGTACGGAAACAGAATAGTAAAATAAAAAGCCATTAAAAAGTTATGAGCCAACAAAGTTTCGTTGCTATTTTTAACGTAACTTTGGGTGTAAATAAGTAATAAAAGAACTGTGAAATCTTCAAAACCAAGTCCGTACCGACAAAGCTCAGTTATTGAAGAGATCAATAAACTTTATTTGTAATTGATTTATGCAGTGGTTTTTTCATAAAACTCGATTTACCGGAGCACTTTTCGATTCTTTTTACTCGCCTATCAGTTCGAAACGGTGTATCTGTGTGTGAGAAGTAAACGTTGTTCATGTAGACTAGCGTCTAACTGCTCATCACTGATACTACCGCTGTCGGATACGAAGCCAGGCGAGACAGCGTGCTTTTTGGCCATGACCACCAGTGAGTTCGAGTTGGCGACTAGTTTACTCTTAACTAACCTAGAACAGCCGTTGAATCAGTCCAACCATAAACATGCACCTTGTACCTCGATATGGATCATATATGGATAGTATAGTATGATTTTGCGCATATGTTTTGACAACAAGAGAGCGCCGCAAAGTTCTAAACGTGGGATCGATTGTGGTTTTTTTTAGCAGCATTACTTTTGATTTCCCTGCAATAAGAGTCACGTGGATTTCATTTTCTCTCTGTATTTTGGAAGACGCAAGCGTATGCTTTTGTGCTAGTATCGCAAAAGCCATGGAGTTCGATGATATCTTTTTCCTGGGTTTGAATCCAACGTGGTATTTTAAATCGTTTTTGGCAATATCCGTCCGCTGCTTGTACGTTAAGTATTGCTGTGGCAAGCAATATTTCTGGGGGTTCTTTAAGAAGCTATGCAACTGTGTTACTTTATTGCTGCTGAGATGGTGATTTCGTAATCGCGGCTGCATTTGGCCCGTGGCTAAATAAAAATAGCCGCACAGGTCGATCAATCAGGTTAAGCTACGCTTGCCGCGGTTGGTCTGTGGATGGGTGACCATCTTTACATAACGAGACCCCTCCGTGCCTCGGAAAGCACGTTAAGCCGTTGGTCCCGGCTGTCATTCGTGGGTCTTTGACAGTCGTTACGGGTAGTCAGAAGCCCGAAAATCTGACAACCAGTCTTACCAAGGGGTATCGTATTACCCAGTAACTGGGTTGTGGAGGTCAGATAGGCAGTCGTTCCATGTAAAATACTGGTATTCAGCTGCATCCGGTTAGACTGGAAGCCGACCCCAACATGGGAAAAGGCTAGGCAGATGATGATGATGGCTGCATTTGAACCAGATCAAAGTGACATGAAAGATTCATGCAAAATGGTATTGTATTCTTTATTGCATTCTTTGCATCTTATTACGGAAAGGTATTTTTGCCTTCGTGATAATGTAAACAATTAATACAGAGGTTCAAGTTAGCAATAACATGTTTACGTTCATTATGTTGCAATTCCCATAATTTTTGACATGCATGAATTCGTTGATCATTTGAGTTGCAAATAATGTATTGCTTGCGATTGTTAATTTTACGTTTGAACTTTGACGATTGCAAACTTGGTTTGTTGAGTGATTCGTTTTAGGATTGTTATAATTTCGTTTATAATTGGCATCCTTTGAAAATGATGGCATGATTTCAATATCGATATCAGTATTAACCATAGTCGGTACTTTGCGTGTATTAAAAGATTCGTGTAAATATATCTGTAAGGGCCAGCAAAATTAAGTAAGTACATTCCTTTTAAGGATCGCATTTTATTCAAAACACAACATTTCGCTACGAAATAAGTGTTAGTATAAGTGTTTTTTCAAACTTTCGTGTCTATTGACACTTTAGAAAGTTACAGTTACTTACTGCAATCCACGAAGACACGCCCCACTCTTTTTTCCAATGCTTATAGCACGAGTGTGCAACATTCCGCTAGAGTTTTAGTTTTGTCGATACACACAAGTTATTATTAGTGACTAAATAGTGTGTATCGAAAACACTAAAACACTAGTGGAATCAACTAGCGATAGCCATTAACGATTCGGAAGAAGAGTGGGGCGCGTCTTCGTGGATTGTACTATCTATGATCAAGTAACCACAACACTAGACGTCTTCCTATAAAGACTACGGCGCCTGGGATAGTAAGAATTTGGCTGTTTAATTTTTCTGTTTTTAATATAAACAAAGATACCTATTGAATTAAAATTTTAAGTTTAAGGTTTTAGGCAATAGTAAAAATAGGCACAAAGCATAAATTTCTTCATGTATTTTAATGTTATAAACGTTTATTGACTTCTATTAAAGACGTGGCGTGGAGGGCACGAAAATGATTAACTTCTACAGAAGACCGTGACGCTCAAAAGGTTAAAAGCAACAAGTTCAAACTCACGGCAGATCATACAAAGCTGAAACTAGAATGCAAAGTAATGACGAGACCTTTAACTGGACATTTTGTGAAAATTGAGAGGGGTGATTTAATCAATAAAGTCAAAACTAATCTTATTTTTCCTCTTTTTCTCAAAACTTATTTGACAGACCTTGTTGACAATGACAATGGCTTTAAAGTGAAACAATAATAAAATTATTGTAAAAAAAAAACTTCTATATTGTTCACAATATTTTTATTCGTCGAAACACATTCAGTAGGTATTCTTACAAATTGATCGAATCATGAAGAAAAAAATTATTGTTCTGAGAAGCATAGTTATAATATTGTCCTTTAGTAGAAAACAATTAATTAACATCACAATTAGCTATCGGAGAAATAGAAACAAAATAACATGTTTTGCGTTAACGCCATAGAAAGGAATTATTATTATAAGAGTTACATGTAAAAATATGTTTAATAAAGTAAAACAAAATCTTTAAGAATTTGGTTAGCATCATAGGACAATAGTTTTCACAAACTAAAAAAGAATACTGAGCAAAAAATATAGGTAAGTATTAAAAATCAACCATACCTTCATATAATTATATCTCTCAAATGGTAAATTAACTAAGATAAAATAATTTCAACATACTTATATAATTTTATGACACTTTTAGAGAAAAACTTGCAAGGTGCTTTAAGGAAAAATCAAATAAATAATTTATGATTACTTAAAAATTTCTAAAAGGAGTTCAAAAGATTATTATTATGAAAATAAAAGAACATTTCATATCAAGTTAGTAAAGAACAGTCGTAATACTATTATTACATTAAGTATAGTCTATTTCACAACATCTGGACTATGTGGCTCTACATTAGCAAAATAAAAATATACGAAGAAAATCCAAGGCTCGCTAGCACCACAAATTACTTTTTGCATTTAGCGGTAAACATTAAAAAATCATTCTGTTTCTCACATCTCCAAACAAATGAGAGAAATAGGGATGTTTTAAATACGTTTAGCGGTAAAAGTATTTAGCGGGTTGTGGTGCAAGCGAGCTTAACAACAATTTATTGAATGTTGAAATTGAATTATTTTTCAATATCCCCGTTACTCGATAGGATAGGTAAGTATTTTAAAAGTTCGACATAATTCCAAATCTTATACAGGCTGATTCTGAATTAATACTTTGAATAACTTTCGCGGAAAAAACCACCCGTCTCATACATTTCAATTGATTGTTGCTTAACTTTTTATAGAAAAAACAGATATTATTTTTCGATATTCCCCATTTGTTTAAAAGTTATTTATTTTCATGATCAATGAGAAGTTTTACGTCCTGAAAGATTACCAATGCATTTGAAACAGCATAAACTAAATTCAGTAAAGGAAATAAGCTAACCTAACAGCTGTCATGATAACTGACGAAACAAAACTATCACTGGATACTTATAGCAAAAATGATAGGTTTTTGTCTAACACAAAAAACAAAGCTACTTATTTTAATTTTGCTAATGTCAAAGCAGATTTCTAAACTATTTTAACAACAGTAAAAATTGCACAATATTTGACATCGATATATATTAAAGGCGTTCATAATAATTATTTTCTATTCATTCTAAAAAAGAAGTCATTATCAAACAAACGTTCTATTATTGTTCAATAACAATGTCATTATTATATTCGTTTATATATTCGGACTACTTCATTGGTAAAAGATAAAGTACTTACAACGTTTCATTATTATTACTTTTTAATGCTAAAACTGTAATCCAAAAAGATTTAAAATCGAATTTAAAATCTTGCGGCTCTTGCACACAATTACTCATTTTAACGTCCACTGTCTTACCTAATTGTAATGTAAAGTTAAGATTCACCAAAGTGCACGGTAACTCATCAATGGATACTGTTGTATAAGGGCCACTGCGTACATGAACCATTACAACATGAGCCCATATTTCTTGTATTGAAATCATTAGGTATACATTACAATCCCTAAAATATTGCTGACACTTAAAAGTACTGGTAATAAAAATAATCTCAAGTACTTTAAGACTGAATCGATACAGCAATACAATATTGCACAAAATAAGCTTCATAAGCAAATTGGACGTAATATTACGTTCGACAGTAACATTAATAAATATCTATATAACATAACACACGACTAGCATCATAATACTTTTAGCTCCAATTAAAATAAATTAAAATAATTTAATTGAATGTCTAGAATGTAAAATACGAAAACATCCCCTTACACACTTAGTAGTTATATCGTACACCTTATTTCACAGGCCAAGAAACGATCATTCTATTTTAAAATTTAAACAGTCGATAGATCTTATAATATATTAGAAAAATATTATAAATATAGCTGTTACGCTGTACCAGAACATAGAAGAATCACGCGAACTGTTAAAAAGGACTAGCGACAGGAAACATCGTCTCATTTTGCATTCATCCAGTCTCATACAAGACATTGAAGAAATAATGCAGTGGATTGCAACATAACTCGAAATATCGCACACTAAAATTACCTACAAACCTTGACTGCCAAAATAACTCGGAATTCCGAGTTACAATAACCCGAACAGTCGATCTAATCTGTTGTTTTTAAAATAGAACATCGTGAAGTAATACTAGATCACAGTCTATGTAAATAATACATTTAATTAGATGAACGTTTACCTAGAGTTTGCTTTACAGGAAACATGTTAACGTCAAAAGACGCAGAGATTAAAATACTAAAAATTACTTTTAGTTTTTATGTTCTCTAAAAAAATCGTTAGGCTGAACAAAATTATGTGAGAATTTGAAAATTACAGGTTATGTCTTGTCTTGAATTTCATAACCAATTTTCAAAGTTTTTGTGTTATTGCATTACATACATTACGGCTAACGTGTCACAACTACATTTTTATTTACTCCTCTAATTTTTTGTTAACATACATATTATACAGGGTGTCCCTGGAAGTATGGATCAAATTGAATAGGGGCGTGGACAAGGTCATTTCCAATTTTTTTTACCCTGAGAATATCGGTGATTTTTTTTACAGTTCAAAAGTTATGACCAATTTTAGTATTTTTTTTTTTTAAACTTCCCATAATGCTCAAAGAATAAAATCATTAAAAAAATCTACAGGGCTGTCAATTTAATTTTTTTAGATAGCCCTGATATTTTTTTATGTTTTTTTTTCTTTGAGCACTAAGCAAAGTGATTAAAACAAAAAAAAAAACAAAAATAGGTCAAAATTTGAACCCTAAAAAAATTCACTGAAATTCTCTGGGTTAAAAAGTTTGGAAATGACCTTGCCCACGCCCCTATTCGATTTGATCCATACTTCCAGGGACATCCTGTATATAATACATAATTTTGTTCAGCCAAAACAAGAAACAAGTCCCACGTAATCTACTTAATACGAAGTCTCTAACAGTAGAAATGTACAACGGTAACGACTATTAGTAAAACGACATTTGACTCACAAGAGTCGAAGTAGAGAGTACAACCCTGTCACCTCACGTCACTTTGTAGAATTCACGTAAACTTTTCCGACGTCAACTTGTCAAAAAACAATTTTTAAATGTCAAATACATTTTAATTTAGAGTCAATTTTGTATTAATTTGGCGTCACAGAAATAGTTTACACCATTTTTAACTGTCGCTCAGTTTTTCGACTCATTTATTAATTTGTAACTCGGTTTTCCGACTTCATACTGACAAATTGTCATTGGCCCCGATTCTGTTATTAACAAACTAAACTAAACTAAATTTAAGTTCAGTGCTTCTTTTTCTTTCTATTTCATTAAGAAAAGGACAGAAGATAAATATTAGTTTAGTCCTGTCAAATTAGTCAGCGCTTGACGTAAATTTACGTATTTTTAGAAGCCATATTTTTAATCACGTCTAAACTTGTCTATGGATTATCTAATTTGACAGAACTAAACTAATATTTATTTTCTGTCCTTTTCTTAATGAAGTAGAAAGAAAAAGATGCACTGAACTTAAATTTAGTTTAGTTTGTGAAGAACAGAATCGGGGCCATTATAAAGTTTGTCAGTAATGTGTTTTCTACAAAATCACGTAACAGCGACGACCCCCTTTGTGTCTAATCAATCGATTTGGACGGCTTCACTCTGTCCAGCTTATCAGGTTTTTCTGTACTATTCTGGCTACCCCTGAAAGAAAATATAGATATTTATTAGTAAGGTAGAACTAAATAGGTCTAAACTAATACATATCTTCTGTCCTTTTCTTAATGAAATAGAAAGAAAAAGACGCACTGAACTTAAATTTAATTTAGTTTGTGAACAACAGAATCAGTGCCAATGTCCTTCTCTTACGAAATCAGACAGTTAAGTTCGCTTATCAGCGAACAAGGCTGTTATTCAGACTGAATCAAAATCAAAAGTCATTTATTCAAACTAGGCTGAGAATCAGCACTTTTCGAACGTCAATTACAAAAGACAGTCCCCCCAAAACGCCCGCCCTTCACCACTTCCTAGTGCTTTCGCTGGGGAGAAGAAGTGGCGCAACAAACTCCCCAGCAGAATGGTATGGGTGCCGTTATAAGATCTAGAAACATCAGCTTTGCTCTTAGAAGCCTCAGGTATTGTAAATGTACAAAGCGGTATACATTCTACTGACTATGAGGTGGGCCGTCAGCTTCTTTGCTACCCAATTATCCCTCACTAGCTGCGCCCCGCGTTTTCACCTGCATATGTATCGATTCCGCGGGAATATCGGTCTAAAAACTATCATAAGTCTTTTCCGGGACTTAAACTATCTCTACACCAAATTTCATTTAAATCGGTTCAGCGGTTTAAGAGCGAAGAGGTAACAGACAGACACACTGGCATTTATAATATTAGTATGGATTTCAGCCAAAAGACGTCTACTGGTGGACACAGGGCTCTCCCAAGTTTGTCAATAACACGTCATATTATTGTCATCTCACCAGTTCAAACTCAACCGTCACAACATGTGGCACAGGCGGGCCCTGTGCTTGGCCCGCGCGGGCACCTCGTCAGGCAGCACGCTGGTCAGCTTGCTGTCGCTCACGATGGTGCTCTTCTTCACCATTGGAGGCTTCTCGCTTTCCCGCGAGCTTGCTGCCGCGTACATTGATCTGAAACATGCTTTTGTTTTACTTTGATTTAACAACTGTTTATTTTGGTGTTGTATCTAACTTGAATTTATTATTCTACCCCTATTTGGTTTTGGCTTTTAAGGACTACAATGTCGCTTTTTGACTAAGGTTCCTGTCTAGGGTGGTAAACAGCGCTATTGCCAATATTTTGGCAAGTGGGCAGATACTGTTTAAAAGAACGGTCCGATGTTTTTATATAATAATGGTATATTTTTTTTAAAGAATAGGCAGATTATTTTATATACTAAAACTAATGCTGTGTATATGTATATATATACGGTGACTGGTAATTAGTGACCGATACTTAAACACGTGCTTGTACTCATGATAACAAACAACTTTTACTATGGGACCAAACCTGAAATCGCGAAAAAAAAATCAACTGTTCCCTACATTTATCTTCGTCTATCTCGTCAAAATGTAGGGAACAGCTGATTCTTTTTTCGCGAATTCAGGTTTGGTCCCATAGTAAAAGTTGTTTGTTATCATGAGTACAATCACGTGTTTAGGTATCGGTCACTAATTACCAGTCACCCTATATATGTAGTAACCTAAAATTATCCAAAAACAATCTAGTCTACAAATAGAAGAACATGTCTACGAAACTTTGCTTAAGCATTTAAACCAAGTAAACGCAATAACAGGATATGAACCTTACCTCGTCAGCTTACTCCTCGCGGGCCTCGTTGTGAAGTTCGTGCTCTTGCCTCTCCTCAAGGAGTGGAAGGAAGTCTTCAATGGCTTCACCAGCGCCATGCTGCTGCTGCTTTCAGGGATCGGCTTCGTACAGTTTAGGGTCTGGACTGTTAGCTCCACGTCTTTTATTGGCTCGTTTAATGCTAGAATGAGAATATAGAGTTAATTTTATTATTATTCTGTTTTAATTCTTCAGTCTTATTTAATGCTTGTTTTATTTGTTTCTTTGGTATTCAAAAGGACATAAAAGGCAACACTGGTTTTGAAAACCGACTATTTTGTACGCAGTGTTCATCATTTCTCTTCTGCCTTTTATCATCTGCTTAGAATTTTTGTTCTCTTAATTTTACCTCTGATTTTGTATCAATGTTAAAGTCACAGTGACCTTTAGAGTCGTTGCAATAAGGTTGCTATTGGGTTGCTGCTGTCGGAATTAAAATAACTATGAAAGGACTAGTTTTAGTATGGTAACATTATGTTCCTTCAAACTGTCAAGTTACTGAATACGATGATAAGTTCAGACAAGAAATTTCACGCGGACGAAGACGCGGGCAGAATCTAATCATTTATATCTCTCGTAATTCTAATTCCTCACCAGTAAACTCCTCAATAGGCTTATCAATAGTATCGTGGTCGATCCACGTGAGCCCCATCTCCACCTTCTCCGCGAGGTCCTGCCAGCGCTGGCGGTTGTCCGCGGTGCCGGAGTACAGCGGCAGGATCCACGGGAACGTGTCGGAGAGGACCTTATACAGTGGCAGGCAGATCATGTCGATGAAGCCCACTTGCATTTGGGGGAGCTCGTCTTTCTTTTCTCTGAAAATGGATAGTTGGTTTATTAGTATTTTCGGTGGTTGGTTTATCAGCACATACTAGAATGTATGTAAATTCAGGGCAATTAATTTTAAAGCAAATTGACTACCATCACAACTGATATTTATACAGTTATATGAAGTGGCTATAACAAGGGAAATTGACCTAATGTGTCAATTTGATAAACAATTACTTTTCCTGACTATGCCTACATATTGTCCGATTCTGAAAGCTATTATCAGCCGGGGTCATCACTCTGTGCCATATTATTTTTCAGAAATGATAACACGGGTGTACGTACTATGTACGTACCTATACCCGTGTTATCATGTGTGACAAATTCAGGTTGGCAGGCACATCGAAGCGCAAACTATTACTATGAATTTAGCACATAATCATAAACACCACAGTGACACCCCCATATCTATTCCTTGATCAACTTCGCATAAAAGATATACTATCCACTATCTGTTACCAAAGTATTCTCGGTTACTTTGGTCACATTGCCCGTCGAGAACAAGGTAGATACCTAATCTAGAAAAGTTGGTGGTGATAGGCAAGGTAGATGGGAAAAGACCTCGCGGACGGTCACGCTGGTCAGACCAAGTTACCGCCCTCACTGGACTCTCTGTTGCGACCGCCCTGAGAGAAGCTGAGAACCGAACGAAGTGAAAAAACATCGTGCATAAAGCCACGAAGGCCTTTCAGGGACACGACCTTCAGTAATGAAGTACGCGACCAAAACAGAGCAATACATATGCGGTCAAAATGTATGGGACAGTACATTTTATTTTAATAACCCATGAAAATTTTTGTCCAGGATCATGTACTGAATTCATGATACCAGAGTGGCAATTCTTGTAATTTTAAGAACGTTCACAGTCTGATCTCAGTCTCAATCTGTCAAAAATACCTCTGATTTCCCTACATTTTGACAAGTTTTTGAAATTTGTTTGTCGCCGAGATGAGACTGCGACTAGATTTTGAACGTTTTAAATTACGAGAATTGGCCTTCAGGTTGCGTGTCGACATCCCAGCCACCGTACCACCATACAAGACCACCTTATAAAAATTGTACCTAAATAGAACCCCATGTATACTTAATATTAACACGATAGCACGCATCAAACGGCCACAATATAACAACTATGATGGACAGGTAGTCACCTTACTTGTAAAACAGTTTATTACAAGTAAGGTGACTACCTGTCCATCATAGCGATAGGTTGTTGGTTCAGCTGCAGTTTCTCCAGGTCTCCCTGGTCGAAGAACTCGTCGGCCACCAGCTTGGCGATCTTGTGCTGCACCTCCCACGGCTTCGCGATCGCTGACACGTCGCATGCTGTCATCATCATGCCGCATAACACTGAAAAGTGGAAAAAAATATTAACAGCTGGAGTCGGTCCAAATATGGCCATATGCCAAAGGAGGAATACATTAATTTTGGAATAAAATGATTATGAGGAATGATAAACCAGGATAACTAGTGTAAAGACAACAGAAGGAAAACAAAGACCTAAAGTAGGCAGGATTATTTGTGATTCTCCACCTTGACATTTTTGTCAAGAGGACAAAAGGAGGAGGGGATTTTGTCAATTGGTTGTTTGATCAGAGGTACCTATTAAAGCACATTAGGTACGTTACGTGCGACTTCAGTAGTCCATAGAGAGGGTGCTAAACGCTGTGCATTAATAGGCTACTTGAGACACCAGTATCGTATACTACTTTTTATAGCTCGTGTCACGTAAACCCGTACTTAAGAAAGACTATGCTGACCGCACAGTGGCGCCCTCATCATTTGTTTGGTTATTTCACACAATTTAGAATGAAAATGCAGAAAATAAGCACGTTAAGCTGTGCTTCATAAGATTATACGTTAATATTATTAGAAACGGTAGTTTTATATTGTTTAGTTTTATTATAATCCTTAAAACGAAATATAGTGGCCACTGTTATCCGTAACGTATAATCTTATGAAGCACAACTTAACGTGCCTATTTCCTGCATTTTCATTCTAAATTGTATGAAATAACCAAACAAATGATGACGGCGCCACTGTGCGGTCGCCATAGTCTTAAGTCCCAGAAAAGAGAGGCTAACAGAAGATATGTCATTAAAAAACTGTGATCCCAATGTCTCAGTGGTGCCATCTAACGTAATATAGCTAAACTACATAATAGCCAAGTTTGGCACGTTATACACTTTTACTGACTGTGTTGATTGATGGTAACCACAAGTAAAGCACGCGCAGCTTCGTGAGATGAAAATACTGTAATTACAAGTAGATTATGATGATCTCTGTGGCCCGTCTATCGTAGGTAAATATATTTAAATGTCATTGGTAGGTACTATTTAATTGGGGTTTGACATTCACAACCAATCACATTATACTGGTCATGCGATATTATAAGGTTGAGATAGACGTCAAAAATCCAATATCTATCTTTAATATACGATTACGATTTAAAACAATGTCTTACATTCTTTCTTCTCCGGACTCTGCCAGTCGAACTCCCCGTTCTCCACCAGCTCGTGAAACTTGGCTCTCTTTTTGAAGTACATCGCCAGGTCTGTGGACAGGATGGCCGTCTCCACCACCCTCATCACATCTTTGTAGTCGCATGGTGATAACGCCTAGAAGATAAGAGGAATTTTGATTTTCTAGTGTACACACAAGGGGGGTTCTTCAAGAACAGATATTTGTAAATATCTGTTGCAACATACATAAACTTCTATTCTAATTTGTTTTAAAAATTTTAGTTTTCTACGCCATTCCTGATTCATGCTTGGGTGTCACAGCTTATAATAATTATATTTCTCAGATTCGGAACGGATGAAGTGCGCAAACGGTCTAACGGTATTCGATAGGCGTGTCCATCATTATTGTATCTGCAGTCGCCTAGTTAGTGGGTATTGTTTATTTTAATCTATTTTGATAAAATATGACTAAACTATCAAACCGTTACCATACTGGCAAATGGGCAATAAGCTAGGGTCCCAGTATGGTAACTGCGGATTTGCTGAGTTGTTCCAGTTGGATTTACCAACCGCATCATTATAAAAATAGCATTAAAAAAACTCACCTGGAAAATATTATTGCTCTCACTATTCAAAATCATGACACACTGATCGAAATGGTGGTGTTCCATCGTGGAAGTCGAGTACAATATCGCGAGGGGGCTCTCGGTCTTCGTCTGGAACGCGTTGTTGGTTCCTCTGTGGTCTAGGTCGTGGCACAGACAGGCTACCAGCAGTCCCAGGATCTCCAGGTCAGACATAAACCGCTCCATCTTGCCAGTCTTCAGCATTGCGAACATGGTTTGGGCAACGTTGAGCGCGTGCCTCCAGTTGTGGTACTTTACTGGGCGGTAGTTTTTTTTTACGCTGAGTATCCAACGGCAGAGTACCTGGAAAGATATGAAAACTTTTTAAATGAAATTAGATAATGTTGTTAAAAATTGCCGAAAAATACTGATGTTTCGGTCTTCTCTTATTATCCAACTCTATTATCCAACTCTTATTATCCAAGTCATGCAAGGATACTCCTTGCGTTCTTTAATAGGAGATACCTCATAAAGATGGTCACTTACATCGTATGGTACGTGGAACTTCTCAACCAGGTTGCACTGTAGGAACATACGAAGAGTCGCTCTACAAGTATCCTCATCCGATAGATCGAAATCTGAAATAAAGCAATAAGATATTCTCTCAGAAACCTTTATTGATTCTGACACCTGGACGAAATTTTCCTTGCGCGCTTTTGGTTACGTACGCGTCAAAGGAGATGTTACATTTTGGCCATAAAGTGTACGGTAGTGAAAAAATATGAAATAATTCCACGAATTGTGGAAAAATATTATTTTCTGAATATTCCCCTGATTACTTCGGCACAAAAAATAATAGTTTTTCAAACTATTGCCATAATCTATTGAACATGGCGTCGTCTTACTTGCATACTGCTTTCGTCCAGAAATCATGTTACATTATAACATAATAATATCACGTAGACGTTATTTATCTAATATATAAAATTCTCGTGTCGCGGTGTTTGTGGTTAAACTCCTCCGAAACGGCTGGACCGATTCTCATGACATTTTGTGTGCATATCGGGTAGGTTTGAGAATCGGCCAACATCTAATGTTAATAATTACGACTGTTATTTTCTAAGCTTTTGTAGTCTGGTAGAGATGAATGAGGTGATGAATATGCGTGGCAGTAAGTTAGATGTAGTGTTGGTTCGGGAAGGCGCTGCTGTAAACTGTGAGTATGTCGAGGGTACGGAACTGGTTCCGATTGATCTGTACCACCCTCCGTTAGATATTGCTGTTACCATCCCAAGGCATAAGGTACATAAAAAACTTGACCCTAGCAATATTGATCGTAGTAAGGATTGGAACTTTTGTAAAGGTGACTACACATTATTGTTCGATCTTGTTTGCTCTGCTCCATGGCAAGACGTTTTTCGCTGCAAGGACGCGTCCACCGCTGCTTGTAAGTTTTATAATCTAATGTACGATATATTTGATTCATCTATTCCAAAGAAGACGAGAAGGACCTCTGGTAATAAGCGGTACCCAATCTGGTTTACTAGAGATATCATAAGCGACACTCGGCGTAAATCAAAACTCCATAATAAATGGAAACAATCCCGTTGTGATGCTACATATGCTCAGTTTGGCGCAATCCGGTCGGAATTAAAAGTGAGAACCGAGGAAGCATATAGACTGCATTGTTCTAATGTTGAAAACAGCCTTGGCAAAAATCCAAAACTGTTCTGGCAGCATATTTCAAGCCTGCGATCTAAGGGTGGGTTTGAGCCGGACGTTGTGCTTGATGGCAGGGTCTATTCAGGCGTCAAAGCCGCGGAGGCGTTTGCTGAGTATTTTTCCAGCGTATTTCTGCCGGACACACCTGTACTAGCCCCGAAATCAAGCACGGTGAATAGTGATGGAGGTAATTTTCCCTTGCCCGTTTTAGTCCCTACGGACGTGGTTAGCGGTATTTCCAAACTCAAACCCTGCAGTTCGGTTGGCCCAGATAGCATCCCTGCATATATCGTTAAAGGATGTAGTAGTATATTAGCAGCCCCCTTTATGTCATGTTTTTAATCTAGCTCTTCAGTCGGGCGTGTATCCGGAGCTGTGGAAGACTTCACGTGTTACTCCCATCCCTAAAACCAGTGACAAAACATCTGTCGAGGAACATAGACCCATCGCTATTTTATCAACCATTGCAAAGGTCTTTGGACATATACTCTACACTGTTATCTTTAAAGAAACCAATATGTATCTTTCTGATGCTCAACATGGTTTTCGACCTGGTCGTTCCGTGAACTCAAATCTGCTGATTCATGTTGACTTCATATCCAGTAGCCTGGAGTCTGGTAGGCAGGTCGACACTCTGTATTTTGATTTCCGGAAGGCGTTCGACAAAGTGGACAACGATGTGCTTTTGGCAAAGTTAGGGACTACGGGCTTCTCATCCGGCCTTCTTAACTTCTTCGCCGACTACCTACGGGATCGCAAACAGTTCGTCCGGCATGGCTGCTTTGAGTCGAAGTCTTATTACACTCGCTCGGGCGTGAGTCAGGGATCCGTATTAGGGCCGCCTCTATTTCTGATCATGATCAATGACCTAATTTGTCAGATTCGATTCGCAAAATGTCTACTATATGCCGACGATCTAAAACTAGCTGCGCAGATCAGAACAGAGGTGGATTGCGAACTCCTACAAAAAGATATCGATACCGTCTATGAGTGGAGCATTGCGAACAAGCTATTGTTTAATATTAGTAAATGTAGCGTTATGACTTATGGTCGAGGGTTGAGACCAATAAAATACAATTATAATTTGGGAGGTATAGTGATCACTCGTGTCGCCAGCGTTAAGGACTTAGGAGTGACTTTCGACCGCAGTCTGACATTTAGAGACCACGTGTCTGCCCTTGCAAAAGAATCCTTCAGGCGTCTGGGATTTGTGTTGAGGAACGCTCGTGACTTTCGCAATCCCAGTATTATTAAGCTTTTGTACACCACTTTGGTTCGGAGTAAACTTGAGTCCAGCGCCTGTGTCTGGCACCCACATACTGCGTCTCAGACACTGATGCTTGAGAAAGTTCAGAAAACCTTCCTGAGATTTCTGTATCAAAGGCTGTACCAATACTTTCCATTCTTGTACCCAACGAATTATCTTCTAGGGGCTTCAATTCGTTGGAGGTAAGAAGGGGCTTTGAACAGCTCATGATTGCCTGTAAAACCCTAAGCGGTCGTATTGACTGCCCTGAGCTCCACGGACTTTTCTGCCGCTTATTTGTGCCCGACAAATACCTTGGGCACCGTCAAAGCCGCCGTCATAACCTGTTCGCACTACCGCTATCTAGATCTGTTGCTAGAGCCGAATCCCCAGTATGTCGTACTCTAAGGATGCTAAACGCCCTCCTGACTGCCGACCCTGAATGTGATGTATTTGCTGATGAATGGAAGAAAATAATGCGTGCTTGTCTGGTGTTTTGTGAGAGACGATATGCGAGGGTGTCCACTGTTACATGTTAGTTTATGGTGCTTTATTTCCATTTACTCAAATAATTATTAATAATTAAATCCAGGAATTGTATATCTTTGAATTTGAATTTAATTTTTGTATTGTATTTTATTTGAATGCTTATTTTATTATTATTATTATTTATTCTATTTTTTTTTTTATAATTCTATGTTAATTAATGTAATTGGACCTGTGCCGTTTTAATTAACTATAAATAAATAAATAAATCTATTTTTCATACCCCTTTTTTTTGCAAAACGACGTTTGCGGGGTCAGCTAGTCTAATATATAAAATTCTCGTGTCGCGGTGTTTGTGGTTAAACTCCTCCGAAACGGCTTTCCCGATTCTGCTTTTGAAACTTGAGCATTACGGACTGGGTAAACTCGCTCTTAGCTTAATAAAATCATATTTAAATGATAGGTTTCAGCAAGTTCAAATAAACGGTGTAAATTCATTGGGTTTAAAAGTCAAAATGGGTGTACCGCAAGGCTCAATATTGGGGCCGTTCTTATTTTTAGTATATATAAATGATTTACCTTATTTACTGGAAAACCGACCACAAATGGTGTTATTTGCTGATGACACATCACTGATTTTTAAAGTAAGCAGACGTGCACAGGCGCTTGACGACGTAAATAACGCTATGCTTGTGGTCCATAATTGGTTTACTGTAAATAATTTGGTATTAAATGAGAAAAAAACTAAATGCATTAGATTCACTTTACCGAATGTTAGAAGTAGTGAATGTCACGTTGTATTGAATAAGGAGATACTTGAATTCGTCGAAAATACGGTTTTCCTGGGGATCACGCTTGACTCAAAGCTGCAGTGGGGTCCTCACTTAACATCACTTGCAGGGCGGCTAAGTTCAGCCGCTTACGCTGTTTGGAAAATCCGTCAATTAACAGACGTGGATACCGCGAGACTGGTCTATTTTAGTTACTTTCATAGCATCATGTCTTACGGTATTTTGTTGTGGGGACGGGCTGCAGATATTGAATCTATCTTCATTCTGCAAAAGAGGGCTATCAGAGCTATCTACAACCTCAGCAGACGTGAATCTCTAAGGGAACTGTTTAAAAAAATTAACATCATGACGGTTCCTTGTCAATATATATATGAAAACATTATGTACGTTCGAAAAAATCTACATCTTTTTATTAAGATATGTGACAGGCATAATTTTAACACTAGAAATAGGAACAAATTAGATCAACCTCGTTTCAGATTGTCTAAAGTAAAAACTTCTTTTATGGGTTATTGTGTAGAGTGTTATAATAAAATACCACTCGATATTCTTCAACTAAATGAGAAGAAATTTAAAACATGCATTAAACGCACACTATGTAGACAAGCATACTATAAGTTGGATGATTATATCGTAGATAAAAATGCTTGGCTAAATGCTGGTCCTGCTCCACAGACACTTGGGCTCTCTAGTTAAAATTTCAATATTTGGAAGACATGCTTCCCTTTTTTTTCTTTTCTTTTTTTTTAAGTGTTTCTGACATTCGAACTTAATTTATTTATTTATTTATTTGGGACAAATAATAATGTGTATTTTTAATTCAATCAAGTTTTAATTGTTACTTTAATATCTTATACCTCTTTCTAGTAAAATTTTATTCATCTCGTAAATAAATTGGTAACTATAGTTTTGTATAATTTAGAAGCATTTTTTTTTTTTTTTAATTTTGTAAATGTAAGAACCATGGATCCGTTCATTATATTTTTTTTTATATTGACTTGAAAGAGCATGGCAGTTGAGAATGTGTCATGCTCACTTAAATGTCTCACTGATGGTGGCGCGTGTGTTGGATCATTCGGTTCCCTTCAAAATGGTTGAGCTGGATGGTGCTGATCCATGCGTCATGTTCGTGAACGGGCGCTGTCAGTTGAGACTGGTCATCTCTTAGCTGCCAGGGCTTCTTTTTAATCTTATAACTATCTTGAATTGTTTCTTCATAACATTGTTCTCACATATAGAAGCAACAAGAATACTGTACTCAGGATTTTGTAATATCTTAATTTAAAAGAGTGTCCTTGGAGTTTCTTGCCCGTTCTTCTCCAAGAGATCTACGTTTTGGAATGGGCAACTAGCTTCAACTTTCTGACTAACTGACCGACTAGTTAATTTTGACAATTCAAAAGTGCCTGGAAATGGTTTAATTGAAATAAATGCTTTGAGTTTGAGTTTGAGTTTGAGTTTCTCATGAAATTTTGTGTGCATATCGGGTAGGTCTGAGAATCGGCCAACATCTATTTTTCATACCCCTTTTTTTTTTGCAAAACGACGTTTGCGGGGTCAGCTAGTTTAGTTATAAAAGGCATGTATTTCTTTGCTAATATGGTAAGATATGTATCTTAAACAACTTTTTTGACTAATTACAAGAAAGTGTGACCATTAAATTCATCGTTAAAAATATATTCTACTTTTGTGGAATGTAGATTTGTAGGTACTTCTGAATGAAAAATTCTAGGTTTGTATTGTTGACAATGACATTACATCAGTCAGTCTGTCAGTCTCGTTCGTTTCGACTTCGTAGCTTTCGGTGTTATTTTGTGTTTCATTTCTTTATTTTAACTTCTTACAACTTTGGCTTTATAAAACGGAAAACAACAACAAATTCTAGGTTATGTAAACGTCATATGTCCAACCTGTCATGGCTGGCTATCGATGGTCATAACAAACGTCAAACATTTTCAGTTTTTATTTAGTGCCTAAAGAATATTAATTATTATGAAAAAAAAAAAAAAAACATTATTTATTGTACTCAGGGGTTCGTTTTCCAGGTTTTCTAAAGTGGCCGGAGTCCCATACAAAAATGAAACGTCTCCTTTTATCACTAAATCTTGGACTGTATGCCTAGCCACGTGTCTTCAAATTTGTAGTTCGTCCAGCAATAGATTACGATAGGCCGACTACAATCACTATGTAATGTATAGGGTATAAGGAACACTTCAATGACTGACTTACCGTGGAACTGAAAGCTGTACAAGTTGTATAGTTCTGCCGAGGGGATATTGTCCTGACACAGCTTGCTGGTGTCCTCTGTTGAAGCGGTCGCGTGGTACGAAAGGCATTCTAACGCCACCTGTTAAGTTAAACTTTGTTATTCGTTACGAAGTTTAGGTGAAAAAAGAAAAGAAGTTTTGATGTGTTTAAAATTCAAAATCACAGTGAAGAAATATTTTTCGTTCACAATAGTTACTCCAGGGTGTCATTGTGGGCAGCGGGATTGTCCGAAAGGGTTACCGCTGCCCCGGAACATAAAGGGCTAAGGAAGGAACACGGGTGGGTTTTAGTCAGTAAGGGTCTGACACTCCCTTCTGCTCCACCCAGAGCGGGAGGGGGTCATTTGATGATTTCCCATCCTCAAAAAAAAGGGTGTCATTGTGCTTTTCAAAAGAGCTTACGAGAGTTGGACGGCGCGGTCTATGAACTTTGATAGCAGTTGGAAAAAAAAAATTGGTAAAGAGATTTCTGAACAACGCAGTCCGCGAATATTTTGATGATTTGAATCAGTGATGCTAATGACACGATCTAAGGTGGGTCATAACGATGTCAGTACCTTTTGTTTAGCCATCAGCTTGCAAGCATTCTCGTACATCTGCGTGTTGTGTATTCCGAGGCCGCAGAAGATGGCGAACGCTTCGAATATCGAAATGTCGCCTTCCGTGAACTGACACCCATTCTCCTGGAAATAACAATGTTAATGTTAGTATTGGTGATAAAGTTTACCTATCCAATAATTTCCCTGATAGTAAAAAGGACTTATCTAACATTTTTTTCAAAGTGAGTTATATACCTATTGCCAGAATGAGGAAAAAAAGATACATCTGTCTGTATTTTTTTAAATATTTTTCTATACTTTTTGTTAGACACGTCTTTTTAATTATCGGGGGCAGAATAGTTCTCCAATGTTTACTGAGCATAAGCCCAAGGTCCGCATGGGCGCGTTTTTCTCGCGACGTTTTTTTTTTCGCGCACTGGATATTTAACACTTTTATTAGCACCGAGAGTTGAAAATCCAATACAGTGTTTTTTTGACGCGCCGGGATGCGTTCTGTTGGATTATCAATGGTCGGCTCAACGCCAAGAGTTGAAAATCTAGTTTTTAATAAAATCCCGCCGCGATATTTTTACCTCCGTGGCAGGCGCGGGCGTGACAGAATGTTTGCAACAGACTGATCAAGCATCGTTTTTAATTTATTAACTATAATACCTACTGTTTGCAAAATAATGTGCTTCATATAATTTGTAATTTAATGCCAATATAGTTTTGCTTCAAATTAAAGTTATTTAGGTAAAAGTGTCTAAGGCCCGTATTACAGAACGTCACTCAATACTGAAGCATTACTTAAAACTAGATTCAAGCCATTTGATTGGTTGAAACTAGTTTTAAGTAATGCTTGAGTATTGAGTGACGTTCTGTAATACGGGACTAAGTATATCGTACTTAGGTATATCCCTGACGTCACAATTGTCAGTGGAAAATTTTCTATCATTAAAAGCCTCAGCTACAATTTACTCTTTATCTCGCTCGCACGATACTGCTCGCGGACTGAGTGAGAGCGAGACAGAGTACGGTGCTGCGCGGCAGGCAGCGCCAATAGTTTAGGTATTTGCTTTTTACGGCGAAAATAATGGTAATTAAAAAAAAAAAAACATAAGACCTGCTTTATAGTTAGTTCAGTTAGTATATCTAATGTGAAGGATTTTTTGAATACCAGCGGCTTAATGTTCGGTTTGGAGGTAACTTTGGAAAATCTAAAAAAATTTATGGAATCGTATTTTCGTCAAACATAGGACTTAACAGTAATCCTCAACTTTACCATTTATATTTATTTCAAAATTAATGCTGCAGTATTTTAACGCAAGATCATGTTAAGCCATTGGAAGTAGTATAGGCCCTTAATCCCCTTTTCACTAACCTTATTAATAAGCTGCGCAACGCCAATGACGTCTTTGTTAGCGTTGACGATGGGCATACACAGCATGGTCCGGACGGTGGCCGCGTCGTCCGCGGACACGTCTGCCACGAACATGCCATTCTCTCTCCGCCAGTCCGCCACGTCGGAGATGTTGAGTGCCTTGTTCGATTGGGCTACCTGGAAATTGGAGAGTATGCTAAATAATAACAGCCGCACAGGTCGATCGATCAGGTTAAGCTACGCTTGCCGCGGTTGGTCTGTGGATGGGTGACCATCTTTACATACCGAGAACCCTCCGTGCCTCGGAAAGCACGTCAAGTCGTTGGTTCGGCTGTCATTCGTGGATCTTTGACAGTCGTTACGGGACGTCAGAAGCCCGAAAGTCTGAAAACCAGTCTTACCAAGGGGTATTGTATTACCCAGTAACTGCAGTAACTGGGTTGTGGAGGTCAGATAGGCAGTCGCTGCATGTAAAACACTGGTATTCAGCTGCATCCGGTTAGACTGGAAGCCGACCCCAACATAGTTGGGAAAAGGCAGGCAGATGATGATGACCTAGTCGTCTTTGATTATCTAATACCTATACAAAATTCTCGTGTCACAGTGTTAGTTACCATACTCCTCCGAAACGGCTGCACCGATTTGTATGAAATTTTTTGTGCATATTCAGTAGGTCTGAGAATCGGCTACTATCTATTTTTTTTTTTTGCAAAACGACGTTTGCGGGGTCAGCTAGTAATTATATGTATCTATCTGTCTATATGAAATCCGATTTTATTATTTAATAATATGAATCGGCGATCTGAGTAACTTTGCTACTCTATCGAAATATTAGTTGGAAGAAATAAAAGGTATTTAGCAGTCCTGTATAGGTAAGAACTGTCATTAACTAATCACGACGATGAATTCCATAACCAAATAATGACCCATAACGTTCCTATTCATAACCGGATAATGACCCATAACGTTCCTATTCATGAACTATAGGTACTTAGGTACGTACCAAAGAAGAACACTGGGTTTGAGACAGACAGCGAGGCCGCTTAAAAAAAAAATGTTTTTAAATGGCTTCGATAATTTGATCATGGTCATTTCGTCTGTTGCTGTTAAAGTTGATCAATCACTACATAATATAAAACAAAGTCGCTTTCTCTGTCCCTTTGAATGCTTAAATATTTAAAACTACGCAACGGATTTTGATGCGGTTTTTTTATAGATAAAGTGATTGAAGAGGAAGGTTTATATGTATAATGTAGTGTATTTAGTATCAGCATTACACCCGTGCGAAGCCGGGGCGGGTCGCTAGTGTTTCATAAATGCCAAAAATAGAATAAGATTCCTTACCGCCAGCGCAATACTCGCGAGCGTGGACCTGTAGTCGTGTCGCGGCGTGAGCGTGGTGCGCGACTGGTGCGCGCCCAGCTCGAACAGCGTGTGGAAGCGCGTGGGCGCCGGCGGCGGCAGCGCGGGCGCGGCCGAGCGCTGCCCGCCCGGCCGCTGCACTATGCGCTCCAAGTGACTCTGGAATACACAGGGAGGAGTCTTTTTATAAAGAATAAAAGGATTGACCTCTGTAGGCCAATTCTACTAATTTAAAACGTTCAAAATCTAGTCGCAGTGTCATCTCGGCGACAAACAAATGTCAAAAACTTGTCAAAATGTAGGGAAATTTGAAGTATTTTTGACAGATTGAGACTGAGATCAGACTGCGAACGTTCTTGAAAATTAGTAGAATAGCCCCTCTGGTCTGTCGCGCGCCGTCGATGCGTTGAGTGTCTTGTCTGTCACGTAGTAATCGGCGCGCGAATAATAGTTTGGTCGTAGATATACAGCCCGATTCAAACTTCACGGCGGCTCGGAACATGAGGCGTGTCGCTGCGCAGTATAAAAATCACGTATCAGCGGGGGTGAGGGGTGAGGTGCTGCGCAACGAGTAGCGCACTTCAGAGCCGCCATAAAGTTTGAATCGGGCTGTACCTTCCGACACTTTACGGATACAAAATTTGGCGCGAAGGTCTACGCTCCGACATACCAGAGGTTAACAAACAAGAACCATATTAATTGCTGCTATATAATTCAGCACATAATTATAGCCCTATCATTTCTATGTTCAAGGACATAGAAATTAAAACCAAACATATCGATGCCTTAGTTCACAATTGCACTAACTACAAAATTTTCAATTTTTACTTTTTTAATGCCAAATACACTAAATTTCATGCTCTTTCGTTTCCGCGCATCGAAATACCGTTATTCCGTCTCTTTCTACCAAAAACTTGGGACACAGTTGTATTAAATGAGTTCGTTTAATGTTCCATGAATGTGGTATTATACTAATGATCTTTATTTTTGTAAAACCAATCAAGATAGATGGAGTAAAAGGACTAGTCTTATGAATAGATGCATATTTCTTTGTTATTTTACTTGGATTTTCTACTGTTCTCATCTAATCTTTAAGAAACTTTTAAGCTCTCTCCTCAAAAATGTAAATTTCGTAGTTAGTGCAATTGTGAACTAAGGCATCGATATATTTAATAAATTTTGATCGTGTAGGTATTGCACTTCTGTATGAAAGACCCGATATTTTTTTTATCAAAACTACATGTGTGATAGCATTGTTTTTCTAAACTAGGGTGGTCGATATGATGTAAGATGCAGGCGTCGTAGGCCACCGTAGGCGCGGGCCTGCGGGCGGAGAGTAATGGGTAACTCTCCGTCCGATCAGGACCGGGCCCGTGCTGAACGGCGCGTACGTGTTCCACGCGCGCCTCAAAGAGATGTCAGCAACAAGGAAGGGGCCCGTAAGGGCCATAGCCTGAGTCTGACACTCCCTTCTGCTCCACCCTGAGCGGGAGGGGTTATTTGATGATTCCCCATCCACAAAAAAAAAGGCGTGACTTCGTTAACTTCCAGTTAGTACTCGACGCACTAACGCTTCATCGGTTGAGTGTGTAAGGTTGAATGTTTTATTATCTAGGTAGTTGTCCGTTCTGGCTGGCCTTACGCGACCGACAATGCGCGACGCATCTTCCGTCAGATGTGCGACCACCCCTACACAACGGATTTTAATACGATTTTCACCATTTCTTAGAGATTTTATTCAGAAAAGTTTATGTGCAGAACACATTAGTATTAAACTTACATATAATAAAGAAAACTTGATGTAACCATGCGAAGCACGAGCGGGTCGCTAGTTCGGAAAACCTAAACTTAATTCCAAAAAAAAAAAATCAGCTGTTCTCTACATCTGTGTTCGCATAACTTGTCAAAATGCAGGGAACAGCAGATTTTTTTCGCGATTTCAGGTTTGGCCCCATAGTAAAAGTTGTTCATAACGATGAATACAATGGCCCCTTAAGGGGAAAACGATGATATAAATTTCAACCTGTATTCATATTTATTATTATAGATCTTGAAGTGAGGCAGGCTCTTTTGTAAAGTTCACTCGCTCACCGATTCACAATGATCCGTGTCCGAAATAAATACGGCACACCGTTCACACTTCAGCAGCTCCCTCGCCTCCGTCATGATCTTCGTGACCAAACACTCCAGGTTGCTCTGCTCCTCGAAGATACTCCTGGCCAGCGCCAGCAGGATCTGGTTCCTTTTGTACTCCAGGACTGAGGACTCAAAGAGCTGCGCGTTCTGGATACCAATACCACAGAAGGTGAGGTACCGGCGGAAGACTTCGACATCGCGGGGAGAGAATTCTTTGGATCCTGAAATAGAGAGCAGTTGTGTAAGAAAGGTTTCATTCTCACATTAACAATCCCTGTTGGGATATATTTAATTGTTAGTAGACAAATCTAATAGGAGTGGAATTATGAATGTTTTAAAACAGGTAGATTCAAGGGGCCCTAGGAATTTTTATTAAACGATACATTTTAAGTTCTTTTTAAAACACCGGGGTCTAGATAAGTGGCTATCGTTTTCAAAGCGTTTCTAATTTCAACAACAATTTTCAACAGGGTTGTCAGAACCTTTTCCGGAGTTATTTAGGTATGTCAGTAAAGGCTCCCACAATAAGGCGCGACGCGACTCTAGTAGAACAATTTCTATGAAAACTTCGTGAAAATAATTGTTATGGAAAAATCGCGATGCACCGACAGGGCGCACCTGTCTGCCTGGCGGGAGCCTTAACTCGCTACCTACCACATATTTTTGACAGGAAAAGTAAAAAAATGTGACTGAGTTAGCCATCATTATAACTGAAAGAATATTACTTTGTCTAGGTCCTCGAGGGCCTTCTCAGTTTGATCTAATCACAAAATGACAGACAGAAGAAAACTATGATGAAACAGTTGTTGTGTTCCTCAATAAGCGCCTGACATAAATATGCTCTCAATAATCCAAAACACCAATTTTAGAACTCGCAAAATGAACACAACAAACTTTAAAATCCAAGAAAGTAAAAGAATTTTCGTTTAAAAATTAAGCACGAAGCGTGGCTCAGTCGCTAGTCTATCATAAATTTAGTTATAACAGTTAAGAACCAACAAAGACTTTGAAGTTGCGCACGTCGGAAACTTGGCGGAAACTCGATGCGGCGGAATCTGCACCAAATTCAATTATGATTAACTGGATATAGATCACGATATATGTATAAGAGGAACTGGCTCGAAGGAATTTAATTTTGAGCTGATGTTTGGTTTGGTGTTAATATTCGGGAAATCAATATCGGAGAATTTACAATATCATGGAACGATTTAAACTGTGGTTTGGTTATGATAATATTCGACGGCAATATTTGCCTTTAGCCCAATTTATTTCAGCGGGATTGTCCGAAAGGGTTACCGCTACCCCGGAACACAAAGGGCTAAGGAAGGAACACGGGTGGGTTTTAGTCAGTAAGAGTCTGACACTCCCTTCTGCTCCACCCAGAGCGGGAGGGGTCATTTGATGATTTCTTATCCACAAAAAAAAATCCCAATCTAATAGTGGTCGGGGCTACATGCCTTTTTCTTCCACACTTCTCTGTTAGTCGTCAACCTTATAGTCTGGCCTTTCTAACTATATCATCATTCACCCTTACTCTTATAGCCATCGAAATTCATACTCAAAACTTTACTCACGACATTTTCTTAATTTCTCCCTATCACATGCCCATACCATGACAATCGACTACACGCAACTTTTCAAAACTCAAACTCAAAGCATTTATTTCAAATAAACCAATTATAGGCACTTTTGAATTGTCAAGGGTCGGTCAGTCAGAAATATGAACCTAGTTGCCCATTCCAAAGCGTTTGTACCTGTGGAGAAGAACGAGCAAGAAACTCCACGGATACTCTTTTAAATCAAAAAATTGTTACAAAAATCTTGGTTACATCATTCATGTTGAAATTATCTTCCCCTTTAAGTTTAGGGGAATGCGGGAGTCGCAGATTGTTCCCATGATCTGCCGCAATTTCATTAATCCCTATTCGGATCACATATTTGGGTAAAAATAATAAGTACAATTTTGTAAACTGGAATAAAATCTATAGAGTAACTATAGAGGAAGGTTCAATAGGGTTGACAATAAGATAATATATATGGCATGACATTCCAAATGGTGCGTCTACGATGGTATTTTAGCTTTAAGACTACCGCAAATTAGGTCGGGGCGCACCGCAACGCAACGCATTGCCAATATACTCCTTGATCACATTTTTGCAATGCGTTGCGTTGTTGTGCGGCCAGCCGTCATCTGCGCTAGCCTACAGCGCAGACACCTGACAGATAGTCGCCATTTCAATATATCCAATCGGACATCAATAAGTATAAGTTACCATCAGTCTTGTTGATAATCTGTGCTACTCCTACCACGTCGCCCTCGTAGTTACAGATGGGCATGCAGAGAATCAGCTCAGTCTTGTAGCCGGTGCGAGCGTCGATCTCACTGTTGAATCTGAAATGGTAATAATGAAAATGGTTAAGTTTTAAATAAGGAAGTTTATTTTTGACACTATGATTAACATTGTAACAAGACGTCTATCCGAAGATCAGAAAAGTATTCATTTGTACAGAGGCCAGCACATCAGGCTACCCCAATCTGTCAAATTTTCCCAATTGAATATGAACCTTATTTCTTCGTGCTAAAGTTGAAAATCTATCAAAGAAATCTGACAGATTGGGGTGGCTTAATGTGCTGGCCTCTGTACCAGAATACATCTTTAGAGTAGTGCAATTGGACAATTAAAAACCACTAAAGTGATTACCTCCATAAATCAATTCGGTTCAGTACTAAGACAGACCAGGGGCCCAAGTCTGCTATTTTTATAAATTCGTCATTCCAACACGATCCCATTGTCATTTTGCTAAAAAGTTCGTAATCTGCTAAATCCATAATGGTCGATCATTGGTCGGTCAATGGTCTGAGAAAAACTACTACTTTTCATGCTAGATTTCATTTAATATATATTTTTACATATTACGTATTAGTGTTTGCAATCTAAAGTAGTAAGAAGTTCATAAATAGCAATAAAAATTACATTTATTCATTTGTCGTATGTACGAGATTACCATTTTATGCCATTTCTTTCAATGGAGTGTCAGTGGTTGACCATTGGAAAGTCATAATGACGCCATTATATTATTAGATTACCAAACATGTCAAAATCAACAATAAATGAAATCAATGATAGACCATTCTGACACTATTGTAACATCAGACTTGAGGCCCAGGCTACATTGACTGATTAATTTAAATCAGGCACGTCACAATTGATTTATTTTTACGCAGTGTTTTTGTAGCCCTCGCGAAAACCTTTGATGAAACTAAACTTACACACAAACACATAAACTCACGTCTTCTTCCCATGGGTAACTCAATTATTCCTTACTCGAAACCACGTCAATTCCTTAGCTAATCCAGCCAATCTCGCGTTCATTTGGCGCAGTTTCGTTCACTGTGTCATAGAGAATACGACCCCGGCTACGCTTCTTAGATAAACCTTTTGTCTCATTTACATTCATGATACGTCTGGTAATACATGCATTAAACTTATCCCAGATAAATACTACACTACATCAGCATTCACCCACGATTTTAGACTAAAAGCAACTTACTATCTTATACTTAAGGGCCTATACTACTTCAAATGGCTTAGCACGATCCTCCGTTATGTCGACAATACTGCAGCATTACTTTTGAAACAAATATATGATAAATTTGAGGTTTAATGTTAGGTCTTATGTTAGATGAAAACACGATTCCATAAAATTTTCTCGATAGAAAAAAAATCGAAAGTTACATCCAAACCGAACAATAAACCGCTGGTATTCAAAAAATACTTCAAATTAGATCATGAAACTTTGTATGCTGACCGAACTAACTATAAAGCAGGTCTTATGTTATTTTTTTTTTTTTAATTACCATTATTTTCACCGTAAAAAGCAAATACCTAAACTATTGGCGCTGCCTGCCGCCTAGCACCGCACTCTGTCTCGCTCTCATTCAGTCCGCGAGCAGTATCGTGCGAGTGAGGTAAATAGTGAATTTAAGTTGAGGTAGTGTAGGCTCTTAAGTAGTTACTCTTACCTGGGGTCAGCGTACGCGTTCTTGATGTTGATGGGGTGTTTGGTCTGCGCGGCGAGTCCAGCCACACCTACGCCGAAAGGGATCTTGATCTCTTGCGAGCGCGCAGTTCGGAGGGCGTCATTTAATTCTGGAAAAATAAAAATATTGTATTATTAACACGAGTATATTTTGTAGAGTTAGTGACGGACGATATGAAGAAAAAGGGTGTAAATAATAACGTGTCGACTGTCAGGCGAGAATAGAGTTTTTTACTCCCTTTTAACAAGGAGGGTTGTGTTCTTGGGCGAGAAGAAGATGAAGATAATGTAGGCCGAAATACGGTCTGGTATACAACGTGTAACGTTAAATGGGAAAACCTCATACACCCCAATTAGAGCATTGAGTTAAAAGCATAATACAATGAACAAAATTATTATTTAAAGCTAACTATTTTTATTAAGAAAATCCTAGCCTTGCTTTATGCATTCAAATTCAAAATTGAGTCTTATTGCCTTAAAATAAGACTTAATTTTGTTTATGTATTTTAGTATGGCAAAATACTTAGGTACCTACATAATTTTTGAAAAAAAAAAAACCTATATTAAAAGTTAATGAAATCGATTCAGTAGTCAATCATGAACAAACTATTTTCAGGTTTTGCGCATTTAACGTTACACGTTGTATACATATATTCACATAGAATATATTATAATAGTCATCCAGACCGTATTTCGGCCACGGCGGCCAATCTCAACGAAGGCTAGTCTTCGGCGCGGGCTTGTATTATAGTGCACAAGTGTGTGCGCAGACACAGGTGCACTCTCTCTTCCCTCACTAGTCCGATGGGACGGCACTCAATTCAACATGAGCGGAGAGAGAGGTCAGGGTATGTGAATAGAAAGATAAATAGCATATCGCATCGTTGAATCATGCAAGTATCCGGTGCGATTTCAGATTTCATCGAAAAGCATCAGTGTAGGATAACGGTTGTAACCTTACTAGCAAACTAAGGGCCCTACCCTGTAAGAAACAGTGCTATTGTAAACTGTTGCAAAGGGTAGATAGAAAATTAGAACAATACAGTTCTGACCCAAAATAGTTTCCCGCAAAAACTGAAAGGTCATCGACACTATTAGTTTCATGTTTCAGCAGTTTGACAGACAATTAGCCTGATTACCGTTCAGTCCTTGAAACTAAATTACAGTAAGTGTCGCTGACCCTAATGGGGTAAGCCAAGAATACAATAGGGTAGGACAAATGATGACGTCATTGTGAGCTACCTGTTACTAGGTTTGGTCAGTTTTGGGCGTTAACGTTTACTTTTGTTAATAAACGTTTTAAGTAAAAATAAAATAAAGATAATTTGTTTGAGCTATACATGAATATAATATGTTACATTAAATTAAATCACAGAGTCATGTTTTGCCTCAACGCCATACAAATATAAATTGGTAAACATCAAGTAATTTATAAAATCCATTATTCAAAACAATTACCATTACATATTAGAACTTAACAATTAAAATATACTACCACCCATAGTGACATCAACTCATTAAAACTGTCTTCCTGTAATTACATTCGTAATGAATGACTATACAGGGTATTAAGTTAAACGAGGGACATACTGTATAGTAAGTGTAGACAACTTCTTTACCTGAACTCGATGTTATTATATTTTCTCTTTTATGCTTCTAATGTTTTCAACTAATTAAACTACAAAAATTAAAGACAGTTTCTACAAATAATACAAACTGTCTTTAAATTTTGTAATTGGTTTTGTACCGTTTTAATTAAAGAAATAAATGTTTATTTAAAAGGACTAGTACTCTTGAGAATCAACTAAACTTTTACAGTGCGACCAACCCTGAATTATGAAATAACTAGCTGCGCCCCGCGGTTTCACCCGCGTAAGTTTTGACCCCGTGGGAATATCAGTATAAAAAGTATCCTATGTGTTATTTTGATGTATAAACTATATTACTGTAAAGTTTCATCAAAATCCGTTCAGTAGTTTTTGCGTGAAAGAGTAACAAACAACCATCCATCCTCACAAACTTTCGCATTTATAATATTACTAGCAGCGCCTCGCGGTTTCACCCGCATAAGTTTCGATCCCGTGGGAATATCGGGATAAAAAGTATCCTATATGTTATTCTGATGTATAAGCTACATTACTGTAAAATTTCATCCAAATCCGTTTAGTAGTTTTTGCGTGAAAGAGTAACAAACATCCATCTATCCATCCTCACAAACTTTCGCATTTATAAATATTAGTAGGATAGGAAGTAGGATAGAAAGTAGGATAGTAGGATTAGTAGGAAAAAATGTGCTTTTCAATATAAAGTAGGTACTACAAAGAATACTTGCTTAGGCCTTTTGTACAAGTACATGGCACGGATTCTGTACGGTATGGCGTAAAAACTGCGTCGTAAAAAAATGTGTTTGTCAACAAGACAAGAAGCGACGGCAAGTAAAACGAATGGATCAAAGGGCCATAATCATCATCATCATCATCAGCCGGAAGACGTCCACTGCTAAACAAAGGCCTCCCCCTTAGACCACCACGCCGAACGACAATCCGCCACTTGCATCCATCGGTTGCCCGCGACTCTCACGATGTCGTCGGTCCACCTAGCGGGAGGCCTGCCTACGCTGCGTCTTCCGGTTCGTGGTCGCCACTCAAGAACTTTTCTTCCCCATCGGGTATCAGTTCTACGAGCGATGTGGCCTGCCTATTGCCACTTCAACTTGCAAATTTTAAGAGCTATGTCAGTGACTCTGGTTCTTCGTCGAATATCCTCGTTCCGGATTTTATCACGCATAGAAACTCCGAGCATAGCTCTTTCCATTGCTCGTTGAGTGACTCTTAGTCTCTCTAGGGCCATAATAACACACACATTTTTCTTGCCGTTTATTCAAAAGCTACAGTTTATTTGCCGTGTGTAGGCACGGTCGTCAGTGTTGTATGGATGACTACTGAAGCTTGTTGACAAACACGTTTTTTCTACGTTGCGGTTTATACGTCGAACCGTAAAGAAACCGTATCATGTACAATGGGCTTTACTTAATTAATCTGTCTTTCTGATTTCCCTCCCTTTCTGGGCTAGAACTTTTAATTTGTCAGCCCATAGGTACCTGTTATGAAGTTCTGTTTTACCACTCTAAGACACGGTCCAAGATAACCACAAAAAAGTGATAAAGATAAAAAATAAGTA
This sequence comes from Globia sparganii, assembly GCA_949316385.1. Taxonomy (NCBI): domain Eukaryota; kingdom Metazoa; phylum Arthropoda; class Insecta; order Lepidoptera; family Noctuidae; genus Globia; species Globia sparganii. The sequence continues at coordinate 817,891 of OX438675.1, forward strand.
GCCCCTCCGACAAAGACAAACTAATGAAGTTTGTCTTTGTCGGAGGGGCCCGTGGCTAAATAAAAACAGCCGCACAGTTCGATCGATCAGGTTAAACTACGCTTGCCGCGGTTGGTCTGTGGATGGGTGACCATCTTTACATACCGAGACCCCTCCGTGCCTCGGAAATCAAGTTAAGCCGTTGGATCTTTGACAGTCGTTACGGTAGTCAGAAGCCCGAAAATCTGACAACCATGAGTCTTACCAAGAGGTATAGTATTATCCAGTCACTGGGTTGTGGAGGTCAGCTGCATCCGGATAGACTGGAAGCCGACCCCAACATACCTAGATGGGAAAAGGCTGGGCAGATGATGATTAGTTTGTCCTTTTCTTAATCAAAACCATAACCAATTACACGGTGCAATTTGGTGGTCTGTGGCATACCACAAGATGCTCTAAGCTGCAATAGAAATGGCTTTGTCTTAAGAATACTTATACTATAGAGTATACACGATGCAATTAATTTTTTGCTTCAATTTTATTGTAGGCTACAGGCAAACTTCTTGTAAACGGAGCTTAATAGCGAATTTGTTTCGTCTGATGAAAAAAGTTTGCCAATCTTCTATAATCTCCAATTCATACTTTTCGAGCTCATTTTTAGCAAAAGAGCATCGAAATATGAAACCAATCATAGAGAGCCAATCAATCTCTGACGCATAAAATCTTGATCGGAAAAACCCCCGAAGCTGAAGGATGCGATGCGTCAGCGGGAATGTTCTATTTTTAGACAAGCCACACTTTGTCCCTGTAATACCGACAGACAAAAATGGCCTTGTCTTAGAGAAGATCCATCAGCAGTTTTCTTAAGACTATGCCGACCGCACAGTGGCGCCCTCATCGTTTGTTTGGTTATTTCATACAATTTAGAATGAAAATGCAAAAAGTAAGCACGTTAAGTTGTGCTTCACAAGATTATACGTTAATATTAGTAGAAACGGTAGTTTTACAAAACAATATGTGACTGCCTCGTTGCTCTAGTGGTCGTAGGAACTAATTTTGGGCATGAGGTCCTGGGTTCGATTGCCGGGTCAGGCATTGTTATTGGGTGTTTCCTGGATCTGGATTTTGTTAGTAGCTGCCCCGAGTATGGATTTTCTGGCCGGTTGATGGCAATAGGCTCGCCCTCTTTATATGGGACTTAAACATAATTGGCAAAATGTGGGTGTACAGTCAACAGCAAAAGTAGATGATGAAAATCAGAAATTCAATACTAATTAACGAACGGAGTTCGCGTCAGAACTGTGTGGCGACGAAGTAGTAAATGTTTGGTATAATTTACAATCACATAACGACACTTCGACGACACACAATTCTGACGCGAACTCCGTTCATTAGTATTGAATTTCTGATTTTCATCATCTACTTTTGCTGTTAACTGTACTATAGTACTAGGTAGGTCATTCGGGGTATAAAGGCGTGATGTTTTGCGGCACACTGAACGCCTCTCGACGTAATAACATTAAAACTTATCGGACTATATTGTGTCTCGTTTAGTATCCTTCAATGGATTAAGTATGTGTCAAATATCACGTTTGTTCCTTGAAAGAGAGGGCCGGTGTGTTACTCTCTAGTAGTCTAGGAGGTACGGGGCCGGGGTGCGCTAATGCGTTTGTATGAGTATCTCCCGGGCCCCCGACTCATGGCACCCGTGGGAAACCTTTTTAGCCGGTAGGAGTCCGACATGACCGAGGATTTCCGGAAAAGAGGTTTGTTACTATAGAAAAGAATAAAAACTATAGGGTCAAATTAAATTAGCTAGCGAAACTTCTCAGACGTGATGGGTGTCTAAACATGGTATAAATAAAAAAAAGGGTTTTTTGGGGCAATGACCACTTGTGTGTGATGAACTCGTAAAGTGATGTTACTTCTTTACGAGTTGAGAAAATCTGTTTATTTATCGTGTTTAATCGCGTCTGTGAGGTTTAGACAAAAAAAAGACTTTTTAAATTGATATTTCAAGTGACTACTTTACATGCGGTTGATGATCCCAAAATAAAACCCATTAAATTAATTTATGCTTTGTTTTATCATATTTATATACCATACCCATCACATCTGCGGGGTTTCACTAGCTAATTTTCATTACACTCTGTTTAAAATGACGATACTGTCATGTGTGTGAACATTAGCTGAAAAATTGGATCAGAGGTGCCATATTCCGGTGCAAATATATCATATTATAGGTACCTGTATGTTTTCACTTCATGTTCACTTTGCTTAATCACCCAAAACCAAACAGAAAGTAATAAATAACCAATTAATTAAGAATGCACAACATCACAGACAGTAGGATTCAAAACAGCTTAATTACAAAATGAACAATGAATTGACACTTTAATAATAAAGATGATTGTCTATTGAAACTTTTATTGCGTTTGAATGGAGGGACAATGGCGCATCAAAATAACTTTTGAATTACCCTCATATGGCGACCACACACCAGTCGTCTTGTGACCATCATGATCAGAGGTCTGGTAAGTTAGCAGGAAGACCCAGGTTCAATGCCTTGGTAAAGTCACGTAGCAGTCATTGACAGATTAAAGACAATTAACGATTTACAGTCCATTTACAGTTATTTAATCTCTGATTTTGCATCACTGTGATCTTTATACCCCTTGTAATAAGGTTGCTGTTTTTAACACTGCTAATGACAAGTTCAAAATCACAATGATCTTTATTCTCGTTATAATAAGGTTGTTATTGGGTTGCTGCATTCAAAGGTAAAATAACTGTGAAAGGACCGTACATATATATGTAGGTAATAATAACATTTTACGGTACTTCAGAATTCGTTAATACAATTCGAAACATGTCGTTCCATTTTGCGTAAATATTCTTTTTAATTAAACTGTTAACGGGTAAAATAAACCATTTAATTGGTTATGTCTTATACATGTCACACTTATAAAAAAAAAACACGTTATGGTTACTTCATATTGCAATAGCTATAAGAGTTTTCCTCGCCGAACCCTAAAATTCAAAGCACTGAAACGAAGTCGTAACGAAAACCCTCTCCTGCACTTTATCATCCCAATCGCTTCGTCAATTTAGACCTACATACCTACCTATACCTAAATGATTGTCTCCAAATCTATCGCCCTTGTACCTACGCTCCCAATTTCCATGAATACTCTCCGTAAAGTAATTTTCACTTTCGGGAATGAAGGAAAAACGTGAAATGCTTCAGATGCCTCGCATTCCCAAAAGTTGGCGACGGGGCTAATTTTGAGTTTTTGAATTTCAGTTTTTAAGCCTAAAGTAGTCTGCTTTGAAGGAATTTTCAGGATGGTATTTAGTCTACATTATCTATTAGGTTTAGGTTACATCGCCAGATAAATTTTATACGAGGAATAAAAGTGAGGTTTGACAGTTTTTGTATAAAATAAATGTCAAAACTTCAAAATTATTCCTCGAATAAAGTTATCAGATGATTGAAAGATCAGCCCTAACCGGCACCCTAATTGCTTAACACATTATCAATCAGAATCTGAATCATTTTGAAGCAAATTGCTAATCCATTGCTTTATAAGTTCGAAAAAATTGTCTGCTCAACACGTAAACAACGCAATGAATGTTGTTGAACTGTCAAAATGAAACCGATTCCGATTGATAATGTGTTACGCAATTGCCCCGCCGGAGTTGTTTTTATGTTAAACATGTATTGCTGTTATTTTGAGTAAATGGTGGAAGGCTTAGATGGCCTGGCTTATTACCTACAATAAGTTTTATTTTATTTCTGTAGATTGCTTGTAAAAAAAAAAAAACACAAAAAATAAATCCTAATTACACATTAATCTGTTCCTTTGTTACTGTCTATATATTTATATAATGATGTGTACAAATTGTTAAGGCGAAAGTTTTTGAGTGTGTTTTTATGTTTGTTACTTCTTCACGCACAAACGGCTGGACTGATTTTGATAAAATTTGGTATGGAGGTAGTTGACACACTGCATTAACACATAGAATACTTTTCATCCCGATATTCCTACAAGATCGTCAATTATGCGGGTGAGATCGCGGGGCGCTGCTAGTAAATAATAATATTTTAAGACTAGATGAGGTTGGTGTTTTCTAGCCGACTAATCTGATAAAAAACATCGAAACCAATTCAGAGGTCACAGTCACTTTTAAAGTCCAGATATTATCTTGGTCAGATCATGCGGGGGTATCTGAGATAGTTTTTTGAGTAAAGATCCACACTGGATAGCTACGAGACCCCGAAGCTTACGTCCAGCAAGTGTGTCATACGCATCATATTATATCGTATTGCTTTCCGTAGACAATGTTGAAAACTCATGTAATAGGTACCTATCACCGAAGGGATCTAAGGCCCATCAAAACGTTTCTGCCATCCCTTTTGATATGACAAGTGTTATTAACATTTATTTTCAGCGATTCCACAGACACCGCACTCAGGGGTGCGACGCAATTGATTGCCGTGTAATTTTCCGGCGAAGGGTAGGAATTCATGAATCATAACAATTTGGAAGCGCCACCCCCTACGGAATCATCTGTTTATTTGGACAAGCATTTCCAGGTTATGTAGGTAAGTACATGGACTATTGATTTTTGGAGTAAAATCAGGGTTGATAATTTCTCAAGGGCTTAGAGGTTATGGAATCAAAAATATTATCTAACTTAGAGTTCATCTCTTTCCTTGTAGTTTTTTTTTTTCATGATATATCTTGAAAATAACACGATATGTCCGCCCATTGTGTCACCCTTTGTAATATTTCTATATTTATGTCTGTAATTTATATAGTGTACATAATAAAGAGTATTCTATTCTATTATATGTGAAATATACACAATTATAGGTACCTGATGAGATCTCTATAGGACACTTTAGCTTTGTCTCTGCGGTGGCGACCCATCAGTGATGCTTCTAGTACAGATTCCATAAGTGTTGATAACTTTACATCGATAAGGGACGTGTGTGGCCAAATAAATAGGCCAAAGGACGCGTGTGACCAACCTGTATCTCTCGTCACATCGAAGAGTTTGGCCTGCAGATATCTGTGGGGTGGCATTCCTTTCGCCAGGAACAAGCTGCCTCGGTCTGCTGATGTTAGTAGGCACACGTTCACCAGGATCTGAGGACAAGAGTGCCATAATAAATATCCAGGTTTCTTCTTCTTTATATTATGTTACTAGCTGCGCTCCGCGGTTTCATCCGCATAAGTATCTATCCCGTGGGAATATCGGGATGAAAATGAAAATTTCAGATATCTTAGGTCCTAATCCAAGTCATGATCTACTGTGACAAATTTCATACAAATCCGTTCAGCCGTTTTAGCATGAAAACGTAACAAAGTAACATACACAAATCAAATGTCAAAATATGTGTGTGTGTGGTTGCCACAGACCAATCGCCGCATTAGTGGAATTTTGTTCTGTTTTGTTTTGTTTTTTCAAAGGCATAGGTACTATTCTATCAACGACTACTTTAACGATAAGAATAGTTGGTCGCCCTGATTAACTCAAGACAATGTTTATGTTCTTTCTCCAGATTAGTTTACTGACAGGCTATATGAGTTCATAATAAATTGTTTTTTATATTTTTAGTTGTCTGTATAAGTCAATTCAGTTTAATTTTATTCTAATTTTTGGGGGGACTGTATTTTGTAATTTTGTCGTTCGAAAAGTTCTGATTCTCAGCCTAGTTTGAATAAATGACTTTTGATTTTGATTTTTGAGGTCCTTCGAAGGGCAGGTGTATCGACACTTTGGACACTCCAACGAATGGGACATGGTTTGGTTCGGAGCACCACATTTGAACTGGGTCTCGGTGGGGTCATCCCCCAGTTCGCTAGATTGTACTTGTTTGATTGTATAATTATATTATTCAGAAAGTCAGAGAAATGGAAGAGCAAGGTTAATTCAAATACGCTGGAATCCGTATCGATTGAATCTCTTATGACAGGTAGTTGAAGAGTGTGAGATCTTTATGCCCTCGGTTTCGCCCGCGTGTGTGTCGGAAATTATCCCACGGGAATACGCTACTGGGACAAAAAGTGTTATGTGTTAATCTAGGTTATAAACTATCTGTATGTGTATGCCAAATTTCATCATAATCATAGGAATTCCTACAAAGTACGCTTAAAAAAAATTAAAATGTGTACTCTAGGTGAACGAAGACGTTTGCTGGATATGTGTTTCTTTGACAAAATCGTGGGCGGTCAAAATCAGTGCTCCTATTTTCAACAGAATATGTCTTTGAAAGTTCCCCGCACCTATCCCCGAGGAAAAATTAAAAATCTTTTTTACACTCCAAACAAATCTGGGACTACAAGCACCCCTCCGCAGAATCATAGATGAACACCACACCCTAGCGACACAAATACCGATTTGGACGTGTTCCATGATAAACTGCACAAATACAAAAATAAAATAAACGGTCTTCATTGAGCGTTGCTTCTATTAGATTATTATTATTATTTTCTTTGTTGGATAGTAACAATAATGTCATAAATTTTGAGCAGGTATATATTTTAATTGTTCTTTTTTTATCACGTACTCAACTAATTGCAAGTGCTATGTACACCGTTATTGTCTTAAACTTCAGAGAAAATGCTCCTAATTATTTACCAAGTATGTTAAGTGTATGTAATGTGGCAGTACTTAAATAAATAAATAAATCCTTTCAGCAATTTTTGCTTGATTGAGAAACAAAAATCCAATTATACAAACTATCACATTTATAACATTAGTAGGATTTACATGGGGCAGCTGTCTTCTTACCGCCCCAACCAAGTTATTTCTCAGTGCTGATAGTCAGACTTTTGATAGGCTTCACGTTGAGTGTACCTACACCATATGTACCTACCGATAACCATTGAGCTATATAACTAGAGAAGCAAACCTCAATAAAATGTGTCAAAAAAGTGTAGCCACTTTATAAACGCGACGACGTAGCTTTGAAACCACCAAACATTTAAAAGTAAACATATATCTGTCTCACTTACACACGTCGTAAGAATAATACCGTCGCTTAGATTAGACAAAGACCGCAATATAAACATGCAATGACGGGATGGGGTTGCCTACCCATGCGAAATTTTACCCAACATTTTAAGCCATAAAAAGCGTTTTAGGTTAAGTTAAATTATTTTTTAAATATTTGAATTATGTATTTCTTATTGGATGTGTTATAGAAGTTTATAAATAATGAAAATAACTAAGACATTTTCTTTTTGAATATTTTTTCTTTATTATTAATGAAATTAGGTAGCCAGTCAGTCTCTTTTCTCAGCAATCGGATTATTTCCACCCATTTTTCACGGCGTGCTGCATCTTTAGGCACCCTGCTACGTTGTTATTATTAAAAAATATTTAAAATCACTTATTCCATAAATTAAAAACTCCCACTAATGTGGGAAACTAAAACTAAGTTTTTAGTGGTAACACTGAACCTAATTTACAAAAATCTACATTTTATTGCGTTTTTACGTTGATATAAACACAGAAACAATTAATTTACGTGTGGAAAATAATTCCGGTTAATTTATTATGTTTTTGTGATCTTGAATCGCACTCTTTCGGTCACTCGGTTGACTTCAGTTGGCGTCACACAGAGCACTGAACTGACGTTAGCTTCGCTGATGGCTGTGGCCATCAGACTAGTGGCAACGCCGTGGTGAGGTAATTGCTAATCTAGTGTAACATATACAGGGTGTAATTTATAGGTTGTAGTTATCCTTATGCATTAAATATAACAGCTGGTATAGAGTCACTATACATAGTTTCAACTCAAAATAAAATACTCTAAGAATTGATACCAAATTTTCGGTTTCATTGGTTTCTCAAATTCAAATCATAACAAACGTGTCACCGCACTACGTAGGTCAATAACTTTTTAAGTTACTTGCTAATATCACGATAAATCTCTTCCGTAACTCTGCGCGCCTAGTACCGTAGACTACTGCGCAGGCGCGAGGCGGTGTTCTTTGTCGGCGCCAACTGACGGAATATTCCGCCGCCGCCGGCGCGCGCGCGCGCAATAAGCCATACCTACTTTACCGTGATGTAAAAATTAATGTGTAATTCTAATTATTGATTTACAGTTTACTCGTCATTAAGCTAGAAATTGCACGTAAAAACTGGAATAACAAAACTTACGTAAACAATCGAAACAAAGTTTAGGTAGGTACCTAGGTTAACTAGTTTCATCCCTTATTATTACTTTATACCGAGTAAACAGTAAAATCTTAAAGCTTTGCTTAATTTAGTAAATTGACTTACATTTTTAAAGATGGGGTTCGATGTGGTGACCTTGGTATTGTATGCACAAGGCCGCTCACTTGTTCATGGACACACATTACGTAGGATGTCTGGTGTTATTGTCCTGAAAGCGGCCTCAATCCGCACTTTAATTTGTATCACACTGCACTGCGTACACTACACACGCACTATGGGTGCTGACCGTCGTTGCTCAGCACTCGCCATAGGTACCTGATTACCTATGGTTAGAGGCACCAAGCCGATGTACCATCCGAGATCAAACTAAAACATGCCGACGAAGGCATCTATCGACGCTCAGCATCTGGTCTACCCTCAATAAAACGGCGACGGTACAGTTCTCGGGCAGCTCGCAAATTACTGATGCGCATAATCATCATAGGGATAAAAACGAGTGTACTAGACGCAGGACAGACGTCGACTGACGGCGACGAGCAAAGCAATAACAATATTGCCCAAAATGAAGCTCCTATTCCCTGCTATCCTGGTACCTAAATATTATTTCGTTAAATTTGATACCTATAGGGTAGCTGTCCCTATTAGTGTCCACTACTGTTAAAAATATTATTCAAGATTTCAAGATTATTTTACATACTAATAATAATTTCAACTAAACTCCGTTTAACTTTTAAGTAAATCTAACACAACCGAGCAAACTAATTACGAATTCAAAATTGAAAAATCATTCTTTTTTTTTTGGGTGGGAAAATCATCAATGACTCAGCTGCCGCCCTGGGTGGGGCGGAAGGCTGAAGGAAGTGTTAGACTCTTACTGACTAAATACCACCCTGTTCCTTCAGTTGCCCTTGCATTCCGGGTTATCTCGTTAGAATATTCCCGCAATCCCGGAAATTCCCAAAACTCAGGAAAATCATTCATTTCAATCCATTAAAGATCATAATATGGGTTCGCGTTATCTCGTTATAAGTCTGAAATAAAAATTGTATTTACCAGGAGTAATTGAAACTACACGGACTGCAATTGGTTCACGTACCCTAAAACCCTAAGTCATTAGGTTTACACACACATCGATGTTACATTGTGTGTGTAGCGACGTAATCAGGGTTCTGTGAGCAAACGATATTCAATTCGGAAATAACAATTCCTGTTACTCATGCGCTTCTAGTACTTTTATTAATTTCTTTCGACAGTTAGATGCAATTTTGCGACATTTTTTTATTTGAATTATAATAACAAAGACTAAACGTGCTCAAACTAATAAAACTTATGTACCACTCAAACAGCACCGACAGACCGTGAACTCCGATAATTCTTTCGGTTAGTCCTACACACAAAAATTATGCGTGCGTGGTATTATTTTGTAATAAAAAAAAAACGATTAACTTGTTGCTAATAGTTTACGTCTTATTTAGTAAAAAAATAACCTTATTTTAAAAATTATGAACGGAACCCACTGTGATTTTATTTGTACTAGGAGAAGAATAAGTTGCGAAGAGGTGAATTGAAATGATGAAATGTGGATTTTCCTAGCCACATTCAAGATCTAAGCCTTAATAAATTCAAATCTTCTATAAAGCGGAAACTATGCCAGAAAGCCTTTTATTCTGTTAAAGACTATATTGAGGATAAACATGCTTGGGATTGAGCTGCTCCAATAAATTTACACAGTGAATCTTGTTTGGTTTTTTTTTTTTTTTTTTGCTTATTATTTATTTTATTTTCTCTCTTTATAGACGTGAATATTTACTTTGTAAAGTATAATATTATTTTAATTGTCGTGAAAGTGAGGACTATGTGGGTCTTTTCTATCTTTTTTTTTATGTTTTCCTTCTTAGTTAGTTTTATTCATGATCTGGCAGTTTGAGTAATTTACGCGGCCTACCTAAATGTCCATTCTTTGGTATTGTTTGTCGAATCGTTGAGCTCCTCAAGTTCTGAGTTGAGCTGCACATTTTTTTTTGACAAATGGGAGCACTGACTGGACAGGTCCCCTCAATCTGTGTGGTTCTTTCCTCAAAAGACCATTTCAGACACCAATCTACATGGTCCTCAAAATGATCTGACCAAGACTATTTCTGGATTTTTATATACACATTGACATTGATAAATTTTACATATACAGTGACATGAATATTTACTTTGTAAAGTATTATGTTATTTTTAATGACTGTGAATGTGAAGACTATGTGGGTTAATTTTAGTTTGCCTTTGTTTTTTTCTCAGATAGTTTTAGTCATGGTCTGGCAGTTTGAGTAATTTATGCGACCTACCCAAATGTCCTTTCTTTGGTATTGTTCGTCGAATCGTTGAGCTCCCTAAGTTTGAGTTGAGCTGCATGATTACTGACAAATGCGTGCACTGACTGGACGGGTCCACTCAATCTGTGTGGTTCTTTCCTCAAAAGACCATTTCAGACACCAATCTACATGGTCTCCACATGATCTCACCAAGACTATGTCTGGACTTTAAAAGAGACTGTGACCTCTGAGTTTGTTTCGGCCTTTCTTCTCAGAGTAGTCAGATAGGAAACGCCGACCTCATCTCGTTTTAAAAAAAAAAAATATGATTGACGTGTAAAAGTGTTTGTACAAACCTACTTACAGAAATAAAATCATTTATCATTTATCATTTATCATTTGATGTTTTGGGATCAGTTGGACAAAAAAATGGTTTCTAAATCCTTTTCCTATTCAAAGTACTAATGGCAAATAATAATGTTTATTTAAGCAATTAATTCCCGGTAGGATGCACGTAAGGATTCGATTTTTATGATCAATTCAATGGTTGTACAAGCTGTCGATTTTTCGAAAAAATCTCAATTTAATGCGATCTTCAAGCAAATCGATTCAATAGTAACGTGAATCGAATCTCTTGGATCGTATGTGTAAATAAAGGCTCTTAATAGTTCAAGTTCATATTTGGCCAAAGCATTGTGCTGACAATCATAAACAGCGAATAGGTAGGTTTATCTATTTCAAACAAGATCAATTACATAAGTATGCCGACACTTTTTAACTTGTCCGAAGATTGGAACATATTAGTCATCCATCTGAATTAAAGTCATTGAATTACGCCGGAAAGGTTATCAAATATTATTGACGTACCTACCTGACTGGCAACTGTAAATATGTCACAAAATAGAGGTGTGTTAAATGTTGTTTAAAATTTTTTAATTACGATTTTTGAATGAATTTTTAGAAGATCGATGTAAGAAGAGCACAGGATTCGATCTGTGAATCGAATGAAAAATCGATTTAAAGCAAAAAATCGTTCATCTTTATGGCCATCAAAATAAAAGGTTAGAAATAATGTTAGGAAATTTACAGGAATATTGTTTTTGAATTAGGTATTTACTGTGTTGTAGGTATGATGGAAAGGTGGTTGGCGGGTGGAAGATTACTACGAGGTAGATAATAATTATCTACAAAGTAATCTTTTACAAAAGGACAACTACGTAAAAAAACAACAAGTGTGTAAATGATACGTGACAATTCAAGCAGGTATCTAAATATTTCGTTAACTTTTGATACCTAGACCAATTAATTGTATTGTAGGTAGCTAGTTCACAAACATAATCAAAGTTTAGGAAAAGTCAGTACTTAATAATATTTTGTGAATAAAAAATAAACATGCGGAACCGTTTATTCAGAAATACCAGGAGTAGGAGGTTTATCTTTACTTACAAATAGTTCGTTGACACCGATCAGCTGTTTTAGTGCTAGTGATGTGTTTATTTCAATTTGAAAAGTTCGGTTTCTGGTATCAATGTATTAAAAAATCTCATAACTTCCGAACATGTAGCGATAGGATTAAAAAACCCTTCCTATATCGTTTGATATCATCCAAAGAAGCCGTGCCTTGTCTATATATATAGCCTTTTCGTTACACGTTGTATATCAATGCCGATAACAATAAAATTTCTATTATGTCTGGTAATTAGACGCGCGACGGGACAGTAGTGACAGCCAGTATTTGTAACGATCATTTCGGTACGGTCTAAAAGATGTAGTGACAATAATTTAAAAGAGTATACTTAGATAAAGAAAGAAAAGAAAGAAAAATAGGTTTATTTGTCACAGAAACACGTGCAAACAAAAAGATGGTTTGGTCATGTTGAGAGGGTGAATAAAAGACGACTAACAAAAGGTACAAGGCAGATGTGTGTGGAACCGCCGGAAGGGGACGCCCTAGAAGGACATCATCATCATCATCATCAGCCGGAAGACGTCCACTGCTGAACAAAGGCCTCCCCCTTAGACCAGCACGCCGAACGACAATCCGCCACTTGCATCCATCGGTTGCCCGCGACTCTAACGATGTCGTCGGTCCACCTAGCGGGAGGCCTGCCTACGCTGCGTCTTCCGGTTCGTGGTCGCCACTCAAGAACTTTTCTTCCCCGTATGACATAATAATGATCTTATTGGTGATGTTCTTCAGAAAGGTGAGGTGTGTAGTTCTTGCAACCGACGGACGTGCATATATACCAGAAGGCCAATTCTCGTAATTTAAAACGTTCAAAATCTAGTCGCAGTTTCATCTCGGCGACAAACAAATGTCAAAAACTTTAAAAATGTACGGAAATTAGAAGTATTTTTGACAGATTGAGACTGAGATCAGACTGTGAACGTTCTTAAAATTACGAGAATTGCTCCTCAGATGTATGAACGTAAACAAAAGTAGTTTGTAAGGATTGTAGCAGGTGGCGTTCTGTAGTTTCAGCCTACTCCCATGCGAAGAAGGCGTGAGTTTATGCATGTATGTATTTCAAGTCTTGAAGGGGTCACGCTGAGAGAAGGGAAATATTTAGTAGGTGACTTATCATTGCTACAGTTCTAAGCTAAAGGCACCAAAAATCAACTCCAAATATAATCCCGAGTAAAGTTAAATATAGAGAACACACTATAACATACCCAAGATAAATCGATATGATTCTCATTTGACTAAATCAGTCAGTAATTTATATGCAATAGGAAAAGGGAAGGTTTTTCTTTTATTTTCCGAGCTTATTGTAGGCCCCGCTTTGGAACGAGCGCTTATTTGCATTCGACGACTTAAGAATAGCTCTTTTCGAGATAATAGTTATTGTAACGGATCGGAGTTATCTGGGATTTAAAGGAAACTATTCCCTTATTTTTTTATTATGCAATTTCAATATTAAACATTTTTAAAAGCTAGCAGTCTTAAAATAATAATATACAGTACAAGTATATAAAAAGGAGGCAAAATAATCAAAGGGCATCAAAAAATTCGTTCGCATCGTTGTCTACAGTTTTTATAAATACTGTCAATATTTAATTTTAATTCCGCCAAATACTCCAGATCCAGACTTCGACGTAGAATGCAGTCCGCATAAATATAGGTACAAATGCAGAATAAAGCACTTTAAATATAATGCAATATGCAATCCAAATCTATACGATTTTATTTTACTACCACGGATTTCTGAACAGTAACGCCTGATAAATTTGTTAATATCTAGGTAACTGATTTCAGAATTCCGTGAATGTGGTCTCCTGCGGGGTAATTGCGTGACACTCTAACAGTATTAATGGCTTTATTTTAACATTTCAACATCATTCATTGCGTTATTTACTTTTAAATTTAATTTTTCGAGCATTTGAAGCAATGGGCTATTAATATTCTTCAAAATGGTTCTGATTGCTATTGAAAGTGTGCTTCGCAATTCGAGTACTGGACTCGATCCCTCGAAGGGATAGTGTGATTTTAATTTGGTATTTTAAGTAGATAAGAGCATTGAAATAAGCTCAGTCCAAATATATGTGGGTGTAATGTATACATTCGCTGACCCCCGGGGAATATAAACGTGATAGTATAATGTTTGTGTTATGTCGTGCTTGAGAAAGGGGTCGCATTTTGTGGAATAAAAATAGCCTAAATTGAGTTATAACGGGTAATAACTTTTTCCTTAATAACGGTATCTATCGGTGTGAAGAGAAAATGTTGTCGTATGTTTACGTGATTTCATTAGATAGTGCTCGATAGATGGCGTTAATGGTAAATCCACTTTTTAATAGTACGTAAAAAATATTTCTGCTAGGATTCCAAACACAAAATAATAACTAACATTCTTCATTAATTATTTTCCATCCTAGGTTATGTTTTATAAAAGAATTTGAATTAAGAAAAAGTAAACCTTAAAATAATAAACCTTAAAATTAGTTACAGGTTGTTTTTCAGAGTTAAGATATTAAATTTGCTTATCCAATAAATACAGAAGTAAACCATAATATAAGATGGAAGTAAATAAGGCAATGCGGGTGACAAAATTGAAAATATTTTTTACAACTAAAACTTATAGTACGAACAACATTCAAGGAAGACATAATAACATTATTTTTTCCATCAGCTTCAAAACATTGAATAAATTTTCTTCCGCCTTGGAGGAACCCAGAACAGTTCCCAAAGCTTCCTAACTACATAATCCTTCTCAGGACGACTTCACGGCGGAAAACTTAAAGTCTAACCGTTTTATTCTGAAAACTCCATCAAAACAAGCACAGGATTAGGACTGCGATGAACGGAAACATTTTGTTAAAGAGCCGCCCTAACACAGGAGACGAAATAAGTTTTTTTACTTTTAAAATTAAAATAGAAGCTGTTTCTAAAAGTTGGCAGCTTGTTTAAAAGGTGGAGATAAATATTTAAGCATTAGATATTAGATGATAAAGTGAGAAATAATAGTAGATTATTAACCAAGGGGATAAAGCAGTGTCTTCTGTCGCGGATGACGATTTAAATCGCGAGCGTAACGAAGGACTCTAGGTTTACTCCCGAGCGCATCGGCAATTATTTCCACGCATGGCAGACAAAGTCAGTCGCGTCAGACGCGATAACACTATGCTTTGCTCACATAGTTCCAAAACAGCATTGATGCGGAAAAGTGTATTTTGCATGGCACCTTTAATATTTAATAAACTTCCTAAGGGATGGAGGGAACTAAGCGCACACATATTAAAAAAGCGGCTAAAATTATATCTAGTTGGGAAAGCATACTACAGTATTTTAGAATTTTTAAATGACAAAGTGTAATTACGAATTTAACACATAGGTATTTACTGACATTTTATAATTTTGACAATTTGTAATTAGATATTAGGACAATTTATATTCAAATTTATATTAAGTGTTTAAATTTTATTTTTAGTTTTGTGTGAAAATTTAATAATGTTTTTAGTTTTGTTTAAATACCAACGAATGACTTTTCTGACCTATATATTTGTATGCCACGAAGGCCGAACATGACGGATCTTTTTGTATATGAACAACCTGCATGCCTTGTATGTATACTCATGTTTCTACAAATAAATTTCTTATCTTATCTTATCTTATCTTATCTTAGCGCAGCGAGGGTGTTAAAAACTTAAATCACGAGCGAAGCGAGGGATTTAAGACGAGTCCTGAGTGTAGCGAGAGATTTAAGTTCACCCAAGACTAAGCCAGCTTTATCACCGAGGAAAATACTCTACTTTTCGTATCATTTGCGAAAAAATTAACACAATAATAATATGAGATAAGCATTTATTAAAAATAATGACAATTAAAAGTAAAAGTTAACATTCGAAACATTAGTCCAATTATTAATAGAGAGAGCTACATTTTTGTTTGGTACATTTATGCTTGATGAGTTGATTTGAGTATTTATATACAAACTCAATGGTGTAAACAGATGTAGTTCAGTATAAATTTTGATATGTATTCCAAATTTAAATCACATTCTCCCCCTAGAGGATGAATGAAATTCAGTTCAATTTTCTTTCCCTGTTTTTAACAGATTAAAAATGACTATTGTTATGTTCGCTTTTTGTGGCATAGAATGTCACTTTTTTGAGCAAGTGGTACGAAAAAGGATTTTAATTCATTCGGCGAAAAAAGGCATAGGAATTATTAGGTAGGAAAATTTCTCTGTTAAGTTTCATTACAAAAATCCTACTTAGTCTATTATATAAAAAAAATTGTTCATCATAATATTAAACACAAGGCAGTGAATATATTATTTTCAAGCATAAGAAAACACTTTGATGATGTAACAATTTTATATATTCAGGAAGAGTTTACATTTTTTCCTTTCGGCATGTTCAGAACCAAAAATTCAAAGACATGTGACTTCTACCAACCCGCATTGAAGATCTGGATTATGGCCCACTCCTTCTCACAGAGAGTATGCCTGTGTTCGAGATGATTATGCATAGTTGCTTATGCCTAAAATCACATTACAAGACAACAAGTAATAAGGGGCCATCTTTGTCATTCTAAACCCACACGTCGAAGTCTCTATCTTGTACCTAAGTACTTAAACTATCTTGTTTCCTCTACTTTCGAACTAGCTAGCCTGAAAACTCAGCAGCACCAGACTAATTGCGTTGTTCCAGAACTTAGAAGTTTGTTAACTTGTAACTAGACTACTAAATGCACTTCACACGTATGCTTGAGTAGATATAATGTCTTCAATATTGGCTGCTTTGGTCTGAGGGCCTAAGCAAAGTGACATTTGGCGAAAATGATGATGAAAAAGTCATAAATGTGGACATAATCTTAAATCGATCCCGTTGAAAGTCATTTTTGAAATATGAAAGGCTTTGCAAGCGATGCGATATTTTTTTATGAGAAATACAAAAGACAGGGCTTCTTGAAACGCCTCAGTTCGATTGCTGAGGCATTGGACTAGAGAGCAAAATATCGTGAGTACCAATCCACCCTCGACTAACACTTGAGGAGGCTCTCGATAGGCAGCTGGATCAAGGTCTTGATCCAGAAAGCTATACTCCTGGAAATGGCGCCTACATTTAGGAGGTTCCTCTCTCAGGAGCCTTGACCACCGGTAGCATAGACCCAGCTGTTCCCGATATCGGGAGGCAACTGATTTTTTTTGTATTTAACAAATGTAACTGATATAAATGTGTCTAAGAGCTGATTTTTCCAACGCCAGATAATAATTTTATACGATGAATAATTTTGAATTTTTGACAGTTCTTCAATACAAAATCGGTCAGACGTCAATTTTATTGCACAAATAAAAATTATCTGTCGATTGAGAAATCAGCCCTTAATGATGTAATAAAGGAAATAACACTGACTAACACAAATTTTAATAAAATTGCTTGCTGAAAGGAATGATGGCATCGTCCAAGGAACAAAGTTGCTAGAATACCAGCTAATATGACAAAAGGATTTGAATTTCCTCGTGTATTAAATAGATTGAAACACAGATATGAAAGTAAGAGAACATTTTCGCGACAGTTCTATTTTATGGACATTTTGTATCGTGCCAAAAAACCAACTGTAGCGAAACGCAATTTATTGCTTTTGTGTCAGCACAAACTCGGATGCAGACCACTACTTCTGAATCTCCGCCCAGATTAAAATGCTGAAGAAAACTTGTGTTTTGTTAGGTTGGATATTCATTATCTTTGGGAGGACCATTTATTGTTATGTTATCCCTCTTGTTGGGAAGAGTTGGCAAAGGACAGACCTGTTTGGAGGCGTTTGGTAAAACAATATTATGTTTATGACTTTGAAGACCAGTGGAGCAGAGATCTTGACAGCAAGAGAGATCAACTCAAGAGTGAACCACACTCCAACATACAATATCTTTACCAGAATGGTGTTCTAACGTGTCCGCACTGCGCATTTACTTGTATCATTAGCCAAATCAGATCATGCGCCCCTAACCTATAGTTGTCGAAAACCAAAACAGTCACCGTAGCCGAAATAGGCATGGAAGGTATTTAATAGAATGGTTCCCTTTATGTCGAGTCCCTTTACGTCGAGCCGAAAACCTTACCTCGCTTCTATTACCCCTACGTCGAGTCAACGATTTCTGTCCCATTTCTATTCCCTTAACGTCGAGTTTCTTTACCCTGCTTCTACTACCTTTACGTCGATGTTATGCAATTGATGATTACGATGCTTGGCAAAGACTAGTCAATATGTTCATGTAACAAACCATTAAATGGAGGTTTTCTGCACCTTGAGCGTGAATGCGAAAAGGAAATACTTTTAAACCTTGCGAACCACGGCGAGAATGAGATGAAGAGAACCAAGGTAACTGACATAGCCCGAAGAATTACCAAACTTAATTGACATTGCTCGCAGAACAGATGGCCGATGGGGCCGAAACGTTCTGGACTAGCGACCGCGTACCAGAAGACATAGCATTGGAAGGTCTCCACAAGGTGAGCCTTGTGAAGGTTCCAGGAATCCGCTGGATGTGACAAGCACAGAACCGGTCGAAGTGGCGGTATTTGGGAGAGGCCTATGTCCAGAAGTGGTCTTCTTTCGACTGAAACGATGACAGGGAGAATGGCTCAGTAAACGAACCTGGCCAAAGACGAAACAAAATCATGAGTAACCGAATCCAACCCAAGCCTTCCCAGACAAACGCACAGACATAACCATTATTCGAGACATCTAATCGTAACATCGTACGAGATGTTCCTTCATATCGCCTCATATCGCTCGCGGCCATAACTGTTAACGTGGCGTCATGTGGTGCAGACATATTGTTCGAACGTTTTGCGGTTATGTGCCTTTTTGTGTGTTTTCTGGCGTAGAAGTGTGGTTGTACTTGGTAGGGATAGGCAGTACCTTCCCTGGTGCTAGGAAACTTGGAAATTTAGGTTTGTGAATTTGTATCGCGCAGATCAACTTTAGAGGTTGTTGGCTGCTTGGTCATACACACGAGCGATAAGCGGCAACGGCAGAGACAGCAGCGCCAACGCTTGTCGGCGGCAGTCGTCGACGCGTCGGTGGCTGCAGTCGACAACATGCTGCTTGTGTATTTGAGCATTGTACTCAAATACACGATTGGCACGATGTCGACGGCATCAATTGCTTCTGCCGGCGACGCGCGTCCTAGGTGTGTATGCACACTAACTGGGCTATCCTAGGTTCTGGTGCCTTTTAAGAGTCCATGCATAAAAAAGCCCCTCAAGTCACAAACAATTTCCATTTCTTTAAAATTTTGTAAAATCAGGCGAATTCGTGCGCGGCCGCCAACCAGGGCATCAAAAATAAGCTAGAACTAACCTTAGGATGTAACGCTGGAAGATCTAGTTACTAGTGTGTTGTGACGACTGCCTTCTAAGTATTTAATTGAACGGAGCTTTAGTATTCAAGATCACATTAAATTAACTAGCAAAACTTCACATACGTAATGGGTATTGAAGTCTAAACACGACAAACAGAAAAGTAAATGAAAACAATACGCATGCATGAAATAATTCTTACATGTACCAACATTACGAATGTATTTCCCGAAGGGTTAGTAGAGGTGCACTAGTAAAGGGGGCGAGACATAGATAATTATTGTACAGACGCCAGCACATCAAGCTACCCGAAACTGTCATTTTTTCCCAATCAATTTTGTACCTTATACTTTAGCGATAAAGTTGAAAATATATTTTAAAAAATTGACAGATTGTAGTAGCTTGGTGTGCTCGCGTCTGTATTGAAAAATGTTCTCGGAAACTCTATTAACATTAGATTAGAAACCAAAGCGACAAAACAAACATACTGCAACTTCACGCATGACATAGAGAAAATGGTTCTTGGAGAAATCTTGCACTGAAATATATCACCGGAGTTTTCCACGAACATTCTCAGAGTTGCCAGTAACAATTATGTGAGATGACATGCACTTAAAGTTTCTTTCTTTTGCAACACTGACAAGGGATGGTACCAATCTCAAGAGGACGTGGTTCGCATTTATCGCAGAATCCCTGTGATATTTATCTTTATTTCTTTTTAGCTTTGTGTTAAAAGCGGTGGAGGGTGAGTTGAATTTGAAATAGGTTATCTATATATATATAAATGAATTGCTGTTCGTTAGTCTCCCTAAAACTCGAGAACGGCTGAACGGATTTATCTTATCTTGGTCTTGAAATGGTCGTGAAGGTCTAGGGAAGGTTTAAAAGGTTAGAAAAATCGAATCATTCCCGAGAAAACCCTAAAAACAGCCCTTTTCTATTTCCCATACAAACGTTTTCTAAATAAAATGTAGTCAATTGTCTTTTATTTATTTATCGATTGAGGCAGTACGAAGTCTGCCGGGTCAGCTAGTTTTTAATAATTGTACTACAATTATTGTAGTACTTGTTTTTCTGTGTGATTACAGGCAATTTTTCTTTGTATGTTTAACAAAATCTTAATGATCTACATACTGATGCTTGATACATACATGCATAAGGTCACGCATTCTTACAATTAGGGGGTAGGCAGAAACTACAGAACACCACCGGCTACGACCCTTACGACATACGAAACAACCTTTTTTTTTGTTTTTGTTTTCGGGGGAAACCTTCAAAAGGCACCCGACCTCTGGGGATGGTCGGGGAGTGTGGGATTTTTACCTCAATAAAACTACCCCGGTGGTCACCATCAGCAAATAGGGGTGGACATACTCAACAACTTATTGAAGCTTTACAAACGACGATATTAAATTATAATAAAACAAAAAAGTTTGGTATTAAAAACACGAAAAAGGTTTTTCTGCATTGCCAGAACGCAGGTCGTATAGCACAAAAACCACGACACGAATGTCGCTATGTAGTTTTTCTGTGATTGCCACAACGCGTCGTATCCGTTTTCATAAGAGCCTTATCACGAATTTTGCGATGTGGATGTTTTATAGTGATCATAACGCGTTGTGAGTTTTTCGCTCAATGTAACGTGCACACCATATAGAATGGTTAACCTGTATTTCACCAGAATAACACTAAACTCTTTTTAACCTTCCACAATTGAAACAGTTTTACTCATATTAAGCAAATCAAAAAGTCGAAGAAGGTCCAATATCAGCCCGCAAGCTAACTTATTTAGCTGAATTGACTTCCCGGGGGTACAATGTACCCTATATATCGGACAGAGTAATATTATCATTGGGTTTGACATCATACACTAACTTTGGTCCCAGAGGGTTAGATTGGACCGAAAGTTATTTTTGTTTTATAGTTTGGCAAAGTGTTTGAGGTAGTGAAGGGATGAATGATGAAGAAATAATAAAATTGTACTTTGAAATTCGATAACTATATTAAAGCCAGGAATTTGAGGTAATTTTCAAGTTATGGAATAACAAATTGAATGTCATACTTGACAACGTTCAAATTTCATCGCAACCAATAACTTATTGTTACCTTTTTGTTACAAATGGTCACTCAAAAATCAACTTAGAATACATTTCTCTAAAGTAGATAACCGATTAAGTAGCGATGGAATGTAAATTATCTGAGATTATGAATATTGTGTAGAAATTTTTGGAACTTTGTTGCAAAGCTGCACAGCTCATAATGATAAGGAAATCGTGATCTCTGATATTCTTCGTGGTTTCAAAACACCGTAGTCAGTCAGTTTACGTTTATTTGTACAAGTTTTTATTTCCAATCCCACTGTCGCCAATAATGTTATCTGACTTATTATTTATGGACATTATATCCATCGTATTGGGTTAATCCCAATGCAAACCATAGCCAAGTTTAAAAATACACAAGTTGCAAATTGTCCTTAAGTAAATAGTCCACCACGCTCGGCTGCTGGCAGCGCATTGTGCAATGAAAAGCGACAATGTGTTGGAACGTGAGAGTCAGGCATCGTTTAAACAGGTTTTTGGTCTATCACACGGCCGTCTCATTATTTATCAGTAGGTCTATAGGTTAGTTGGTAGGTTATTTTTTGCACTGTTATTCAACTCACACTATTTATGTACTTTTTACTATATTTTTTGTCTGACACATAATTATTTTATTTAAGTATGCACACATACGTTACGTTGCAGTATAAAACTGATTTACATCCGTCACCTCACACATCAGGTCCAGTTGAAAACCAGCGTCAGGCACTAGTTGTCTGGCTTTATGCTGAACTGGGCCTTTTTGGCACGGCCGTGAGGCACACTCTCCTGCTAATTTCTTACATCGGACTTTACGTTACTTACCGATATGTTCTGTTTTTTTTATCTGATGTATGTACCTAGCTGTTTTATTGTGTGTCTTTTAGTCTGTGCTAAATAAATGTATTTTCTTTCTTTCTTTCTTTCTTTTTTTTTTTAGTCATCTAGTTTTAAAACATTATTATTTCTTTTGACGTGTAAAAAGGATTTTTGCAAAATGAAATCAGAAAAAAAAATCGTTACATAGGTGTAACATTACAAAGTTTCAGCCTAGGGATAGTCTGTTATATCCTGAAAAAAGAACAATACTCGTACTAGAAAAACCCTTTAACAGGTTGAATGTAATCGTATGTAATGAGTGTAGGTAATCGTAACCGTAATTACAGAAACAATTAAAAAGCCACTGTGTCTCGCGTGGATCCACGTTCGGCATACGAGAATTTTCCGAGGGGTCTTGTAGTCTTCTGAAAACTTTCATCAAAAATATTTAATTTCTACGAATTTTGTTTGACTGAAAATTCAGTTCCAGTTAAGTCTTGTAGCTACGACGGTTAAAATAGCAGACATAATTGAATGAGACTTAAATACGAACAAACAAATTGAACCCAAAGCGAGTTTTGTTCCTTCGTCATAATTTCGTTATAGCATAACACAACGCCTGTAATTCCCAAAGGGTTGGGCAAAAGTGTGCCTTTTAGTTCAACACACACACAAACCACACACACCACACCACCAGGCTGGAGCTAGGAAATTCCATATGGAAAAACCCAATAACACTGATCTGACCCGGGAATCGAATCCAGCACCTCATGCTCAACAGTAGCGTTTTCGACCATTATGCTTCATTTACATTCAGCCGTAGTGAGCAGGGAAGTGGGCAGGGAAGTGGGCAGGACGAGTGTTTAAACGCGATACTTCTCATGCCACTGCCATTGCCACTCGCGCTGCGCGGCAAAACTTGAAAGCGAAGTGAGTGGTAGGGCAGTATGTAAACACACACTTCTCTCGATCCTGCTGCGGCAGTATTTAGGGAAGTGTCGCTGGCAGCGCGAGGGGCAGCGGCAGGGGCTGAATGTAAATGAGGTATTACACCAACGAGGCAGTAATTTCGTTAAAGTACAAGTCATTCCAGAAAATTGCACGACAATGTAAATTGACGTTTCATCTCCATCTCATGAAGAAATAGCTCTAAAAGATAATAAGTCAGTTTAAAACCGTCCCGTTTCGCCAATAAAAGTAACATTACACTGATGAACAGACAAACAGGATGTTGTTTTTGAAATTTAAACTGCGTTTTTATGGCGAACGGTAAAGTTTAAGGGTTTTATTTTGCGAGACTAGTAAGAGAAGCGGGTACGCTCGATAAGATGTGGAATTTATTTTCGTTGCCATTATATTTCCTGTTTTTTAAGCGATTTTTGTATCTCGTATAGATAGGATTATGGTTTGTTAAACATGATTGTTGTCCTTGCACTTACTAGAATTTGTGTGTAGGTTTCATCGTATTTAAACAACATGTCCCGGAATTAACGCATACCGCCAAACTCCCCAATTAGAATACTATGTTATAATCATAACACAATATACACAGAATGAATACTATTATGTATAAAACATTGTGTATTTATTAAATTAATTATACTGATTGTGGGACAAATATTGTGGTCACAAGAAAATCTACGCAGGCACACGTATAAGGGCCCTATCTCACTAGGATATCAATGGCGGCGCAACCATGGTCGTACTGCCAAAAATGTAAGGTTGATTGCGCATCTGATTGGACGCCTGGTGTGATACCCACCATAAAGCCGTATATATTTTGCTGGCAGGGTAGCCACGGTTGCGCCACCGTGGTGTCCCAGTGAGATATAAAATTAAAAAATAAAAATTTAAAATTCATTTATTTCGGATAACTCATTCATCCATAATTACATACAGTAATTTAAAACTTAAACTAAATAAAATAAAATTGAATAGAATTAAAAATTTAAAAAAATATATTAAAAATTAAAAATACAATTAAAAAAATACAATTAAAAATACATTTAAATCACACAAAGGATCTCCATATCGGAGAACAGATCCTATATATATAGATATAAGCCTAGCGGTCTAACGTAAGGTCTGTTTTTTAATCTCTTAGACTAAATTGACAAGTGAAAATGTCAAAACTGACATAAATGCTATTGAAATCTCTGTCAGTTTGCCATTTGTACTTTTCAATTTAGTCTACGAGATTAAAAAACAGACCTTAGTAGG
This sequence comes from Globia sparganii, assembly GCA_949316385.1. Taxonomy (NCBI): domain Eukaryota; kingdom Metazoa; phylum Arthropoda; class Insecta; order Lepidoptera; family Noctuidae; genus Globia; species Globia sparganii. The sequence continues at coordinate 842,291 of OX438675.1, forward strand.
TACTTCGTCCATTTGGTTTGTTTTGACTGTACAGTCGAAGTATGACTGTAATTTACGTACTTTTAATTATTGTTGGGATGAAAATATACCTATATTAAAAAAAACACTACCACGGAGTATGAGAATTTGGGTTCGATTCCCATTCTTTTTCTCCATTTAGAGTTTTCAGATCTGAGTCCAGATTTGTATCATGTAGATGGCAATAGGGTCGATACACCTCTGCTTTATATTTTAGAGATTACAGGTGTTATGTAATATCATGCACGCAACATTTTAACTCCATGCTTCTTAGATATGGCCATCTTTCACCCTTATGACTTAAAACAAATGGTGATCTTTCGACAACCAAATAAATAATAATAATAAACCATTTATTTTCAGGTAACAAAGACACATACATACATACCTTAACCTAAGTATACATAATAATATAGTAACAACTTTGTTAGTAAATAAAACTTAATAACTATGTTAGTATCACTTAGTTGCACTATGTCTTTGTGCGTTCTGGTGGCACTTGTCCGCGAAAGCGGCGGAATACCACATCCTGCGGCCAAAAGCTTTCTTCCATCACCAGGTGCAGGTAGCATGTTGGATCTACCCTATTATCCACCAAAACCTCCTCTTACTTACTTACATCTCTTAAATAATTCCTCCAAGGCATGTAAGCCAATTTAAAACTTCTCCAATTACTAAGGACGCACTCGTTTCAAGAATAGTGTACGTAGAAAATAAAACAACTTTTTTATTATGTTAAAAACTTCGTCTGTTACTTGTTTTACTAATAAAATATTCTGTTCAAATGAAAGATTTTAACGGTTAGGTATGTACGAGTATGTTTAAAACTTGCTCTTTTTTACTAGTTATAATTATGGTTGTTGTATTATTCACATTTTAAATGTCTGCCTATGAAAATATGTATTTTTTTTATTTGAAATGGATTTGCTCTTGACTCTAGTCTAGATAAGAGGTGAAAGAGACAAAGTCGACGATGCAGTGAGCTTACCCAGAAGAAGCCTGTTCACTCTCACTTTGAAGAGATAAATACAATCAAAATATTTAATTTAAGAACATTTTTCTTCCATATTCATACCAATCATTCTTTTTTATGATAAACTTTTACATACTACTAGCTGACCCCGAAAATGTCGTTTTGCAAAATAAAAAAAAAATAGACAGTCGCCGATTCTCAGACCTACCCGATATGCACACAAAATTTCATACAAATCGGTCCAGCCGTTTCGGAGGAGTATGGTAACTAACACTGTGACACGAGAATTTTATTTAATAGAAAAAGAAGATATAACATCACGCCATAACACACGTATTTTTTTTCTGTTTTTTTTTTCTGTTTTGTGTGAATATTGTGTGCCTTAAACTTGGGTCAAATAAACTTATTTTCTTTCCATATTTTTCTTTTCTTTATAATTCTTCATAGCAGCAAGTTTCACGCGGACGAAGTCACGGGCAGAAGTTAGCAATATAACAAGCAGAGAATAATAATCATCAACAGCCAAAACACTCATCTTAGTTTTATCAAGATGAGTTTTGCTTATTTTTTCCTGAGCGCAACTTGTTTAAAAATGTATACAAACTTTCGCAATAAAACTTGCAATACACATCGTGCTTCTTACCACGAGCTCGACTTGCCACTAAGCTGGTGTTATTTTACAGTCTCCTCGCATTTTGTATGAAGCGAACTTAAATCTTCAAAGTTTAGCCAGCTTACGAAGAAGTAAGATTAAATATAAAATCTTAAGTCCCTTGTCGCCACTACGAGTTTGTGCATAAAAAATTACAAACAACGCCATTTTACATTTTTAAGATTTACAGAGAAAAGCGATAAAATTTCCATTGTTGTGAATTACTTGAATAGATTTTAAAATGTACTCTTGCAAACTATAAATACCTAGTACCCAAGAATATCTATAGGTTAAACCATTTACTAAAAACGGTATTGGCCCCGATTCTGTGGTTCACAAACTAAACTAAATTTAAGTTCAGTGCATCTTTTTTTTTCTATTTCTTTAAGAAAAGGACAGAAGATAAATATTAGTTTAGTCCTGTCAAATTAGTCAGCGCCTGACATAAATTGACGTATTTTTAGAAGCCATATTTTTAATCACGTCTAAACTTGTCTATGGATTATCTAATTTGACAGGACTAAACTAATATTTATCTCCTGTCATTTTCTTAATGAAATAGAAAGGAAAAAATGCACTGAACTTGAATTTAATTTAGTTTGTGAACAACAGAAACGGGGCCGTTTTCGCGAAATAATTAATAAATAAAATATTCTTATTCTTATTAAAGTTTCGATCTCAAAACCATGAATAAGATGATACAAAATTCCGTGCAAAAGGAGAATGCAAACGGCCCCTAGATCAACATAGACAGCACAGGATCGCATGCCCCGTTGCCTTTTATAGAAAACCAACTTAAAGCTCAATTTGTACGAACAAACAGTCTTCTGCCGTTATTCTGTATAAGCTCTTGAACCAGTGGGGGTGTACCGTCGTAAACCGAAGTTTAAATTAACGCCCCCGCTCGGCGTGGGTTTTGTTTGATATTCAGTTCAACTTTTTATTACGTACTGAAGTTAAATGAATTGTTGGTTTTGTATGCGCGTGTCTAAAGAGAAAACAATAATTGATCAAGGTGGAAAAAATCAATGAGCACTGAAGGGAAACCACTTTAAGATAGATTATTTTACTTAAAGGAAACATTCCTTTATTTTTAAAACGAAACAGAACTGTATTCACACATTTCTCGACAAGCCTGTCTAAACCGGGAATCAAACCTGCTAAAAATTCAAAAAATAAACTCACACCACTAACTTTTCATTTTGTATTTTTTATTTATTACATTGTTTAGTGAAATTTATATTGATTATTATTTGTTGACTGTCTTGTAAATTTACTATTTATTGTTTTTAGCTGTTATAAATGAATTAATGTAGGGCTATTTTTTTACTGTTAAGGTGCAGCGCAGACGACAGACTATCCGTGACGCACTTTTTAGTCTGTAAAAATAGAACCTATGCAATTATATGCAGTAACGCACACGACGCGCAAAAAGTCTGGCGCACAAAAAATCCGTGTAGTTCGGGCAGACCGCACCGCGCCGCGCCGCGCCGCTCGGCACAAAAAGTGTGTGAAAAAAATTGAACGTCTGATTCAACGCGCGCTAACGCAGACGGCGCACACTTTAGTCGGCAATCTGCATTTGCTAGGGGTGGACGTAACGCACGCGATCTGTTATCATGGCGCCAGAGGTCGATGTAACGATGTTAATTCAAGAAATACAAAACAGACCAGCAATTTATGATACTTCTAAGGCAGAATATCATGATAGACATTCAAAAAGAAAAATGTGGGAAGAAGTGTGCTGTAATGTTTATACCGCTCATTGTTGTTTCTGAATGAGTCAAAGCAGGTCTTAAAATAAATAGCAACTCATCAAATGTAGTAACAGACATTTTATAAAATTTGAAAAAAAATTCCGGATGTTGTTTCAGAATTGAATGTTTAGTATGGAACTGTGCCTTCAGTAATCTTTCCGAAAGTATAGGATGTACCCAAAATTCTCCATTTCTTCTTCTTTTTCTGTACTTCATGTGCAAAATAATAATTCGCGATCCGTCCATAGCGTCTACGTTCCTACAGCTCTGCCCACAGAATGATCGAAGATGTGTCTATATAGGATAGAATAACAGAAGTCTAATAGACATTTCGATCGTCAAAGCTTTGTATTCATGATTGACATGGCAGAAAGCTAACAATATGGATAAGTTACATCGAGCGAAGCCAGAGGCAACCGCAGTAACATACCTACATAAATTTTACGTACCTACACGCCAAAATGTAGTTACTAGCACAGAAACAATAACACCAATCAAAGTTCCCAGATTTGAATTCGACAAGGTTTACAAATTTTGACATCCCTCTACATCAAGCGAGCTCATTCCATTGTTTGGAAAGCTAAATCTCTTGGTATTCACATGTTGGCGTTGGAGCCAAATATAGGTTCTCCACGAATTGTGCTATTTTGGTGGAAAGCTTGTGAATAATATAATGCCTGCTGACCGTGATTTTCTTGCTTAATTTTCAAGTTGGACAATAATAATTTGGCTACAGGTTAGGTATTGCAAATTCAAATATGTGTGTTTGTTATGAAAAATAAGCAACTATTTAAGACTGCAAATGATGTCAATCCTCGGAACCGACGAGATCCTTATAAATTAGTGTTAAATGATTTACCTAGACTGTCAAATTACAATAGCAACTGCCTGGCAATGTGTGTGTGATTTATAATAAAATACCAAAGCATTTAAAAGCTTTAAATACAAACTTATTTAAAATTAAATTTCATAAGTGGTTACTCGAGTGTAGTTTTTATAGTTTAAAAGAATTTTTAGATAAAAGATGTTGATGTTTAAAAAAAAAAACTATTGTGTTGCTTAACTTGTCTGTAAATTTTGCACGCTATGTTTTATCCTAGCTAAAAATGCTTGTACCTCGATTTGTATTTAACACCCTTAGTTACCATGTTTTACGCAAATAAATATTCTATTCTATTCTAAAAAATCATTGCCATGTGTTGAAAATAGCGCCTGTTGGATTATGCCTGTTACAGGCCTACACTGTTCCGTACGTCCTTATTCTTAGTGTGTCGATGGCACCTAAATGGTGAGTCCAAAATTCGGCTATGTGTCTGGTGCCATCAGTTCCGATAGAACTCGTGGGACACGATATTAAGTGTCCCATCGTTTGTGGAACAGCACCACATTTACACTCCAAGGCGGAGTCGTCAACGAATCTCCACATGAACAGGTTTTCCTTGTTCCGGCCAACCTGGGTCCGCAGTCTGTTTAAAGACTTCCAGGTTACGCAAGGCAACTCATGTCCAGGTGAGAGGTCTTCAGTGGGTTGAATGAAAACATTGTAAAAGCCAATTATTTTTAAAAGAGTAACGTGGAGTTTCTTGCCTGCTTTTCGCCATAGACAATGACTAATTGGCACCGTGCATCTATGCTTCTAATCCTATCCTACTAATATTATAAATGCGAAAGTTTGTGAGGATGGATGGATGGATGTTTGTTACTCTTTCACGCACAAACGGCTGAACAGATTTAGATGAAATTTGGCACACAGATAGTTTATAATCAGGAATAACACATAGGATATTTTTTATTCCGATATTCTTTACAGGATTGCAACTAACGTGGGTGAAACCGCGGGGCGCTGCTAGTGTTTCATAAGTGCCCATGTAGGTTTATGTGAAACTAAATATTTTGATTTTATGCTTTGCAACTCTGGAATAGGGAATCGCGGTGTTTATGAAAAGCTGAATTCAGTTAATGATTATTATGTAAGGCTATACAATGTTACCGTCCTTAGATCTCTTGCTGGATAGTTGACAGTGACGAATCACTACGGATTTATATTAAGATGAATAAGTTCCTATAGCATAATCAGCCTATAATGTTCCCAGTGCTGGGACACAGGCCACCAGGGGCCCAAGTCAGATATTTTTATAAATTCGTCATTCCAACACGATCCCATTGTCATTTTGCTAAAAGTTTGTAATCTGCTAAATTCATAATGGTCGATCATTGGTCGGTCAATGGTCTCATAATAGAATTGTTATAATGACCATTGTCGTATTGCCATTATTATAAAACCCGTTAGTAGAAATTATTTTCGAAAAACTACTACTAAATTTCATGCTAGATTTCATTTAATATATATTTTTACATATTACGTATTTGTCATTTATGTACGAGATTACCATTTTATGCCATTTCTTTCAATAGAGTGTCAGTGGTTAACCATTGGAAAGTCATAATGACGCCATTATAATAGTATATTACCAAACTTGTCAAAATCAACAATTATGAAATCAATGATAGACCATTCTGACACTATTGTAATAGCAGACTTGAGGCCCTGGCCAGCTCTTGGTGAGAGGTAGTGGACCGTAATCCACCACACGGGGGCAGTGTGGATTGGTGCATGTCACATGTCTTCGATTTTTTTGGCTCTAGGACATGCCGGTTTCCTCACGATGTTTTCCTTTACCATTTTAAGAGCAGTGGTGATGAAATAATTTACACAAAATAAAGCCTTAGTCTGGGTTCAAACCTAGACCTACAACTCGTAAGTCACGGCCGTTACCACGGATACCACTTCTCTTCATAAAGTCATCATAAATCAGTCAGACTTGGCAAATCAAAGAATGTGAAAGAACTCGTCCTTACCTTATGGCACAGCACGTCAATGTCCAGCTCGTTTGCGACGTCTTTGATGAGGTCCATGAACAGGTCCGCTTCATCCAACTGCCTCTGTGCCGACCCGCTCGGTGATCTGGACCTCTGCAATTAAGGAAAAGGTTTTTATAGATCATTTTGTAGGATAACCTACTACATTAATTATTTTTTATGTGGAAAAATGGACGTGGCTTATGTCTTTATTAACTTTTTAGTATTTTTGGAAATAGAGGTCTCTATTATCAAAAGATTAGACAGTGGCCCCGATTCTGTTGTTCACAAACTAAACTAAATTTAAGTTCAGTGCATCTTTTTCTTTTATTTCATTAAGAAAAGGACAGAAGATTAATATTAGTTTAGTCCTGTCAAATTAGTCAGCGCCTGACGTAAATTGACGTATTTTTAGTACCCAATTTTTTAATCACATCTAAACTACACATAAATATTATAGAGAAGAGAATTATGTCTATGGGAGGGAAAATATACCGCGACGGAAAATCGCTTTGTAGTTTAGTTCAAGAAAATCTTTTAAAATAATCAAAGGTAGGTTCTTTTCTAAGACGTTAAGTGACGTGTGTGACGTGGGTGGATAAGACGAAAGTCATGTACAATTCGCACGTCTTGCCGAGTCCAATTCACATCGAAGGGTCGCTTCTCCAGTTGTGAAAGATTATGTCTACCTAGGGCAAGTAATCCATCCGATAGATATAACTTTGAGAAAGACGCCAACAGAAGGATCCAGTTGGGGTGGGCAGCATTTGGAAAACTCCGCCAAGTCTTCTCGTCACCTATCCCGCAGTGTTTGAAGACTAAGGTCTTCAACCAGTGCGTCCTGCCCGTCATGACATAATTATGGTGCTGAAACGTGGACACTGACGGTCGGGCTAGTCCACAAATTCAAGTTCGCTCAGCGCGCTATGGAGCGAGCTATGCTCGGAGTCTCTTTGAAGGATAAAATCAGGAATGAAATTGTCCGGAAAGAACCGGAGTTATCAACATAGCTTGCAGAGTAAGCAAACCGAAGAGGCAGTGGGCTGGCCATGTTTGTCGAAGGACCGATAGCCGGTGGAGCTGATGGGTCCTTGAGTGGAGACCGCGTATCGGCAAGCGTAGTGTAGGACGTCTTCCAGTTAGATGGACGGACGACCTAAAGAAAGTGGCTGGAATGGACTGGGTGAGGAAGGTGGAGGACAGGGTGTTGTGGCGCCGCCTGGGAGAGGCCTATGTCCAGCAGTGGACTGCGATAGACTGAGTTGATTGTGGTTCTTTTCTGTAAAGTAATCTGTAGACCCCAAAGTCCCCGAAGGCCTAGATTATAAGAGAATGATGTGATGTCCTGCAATGCTATTCTGTAAAAATCTCACTGTGAAAACTTAGGTGAAGTGAGCTGTCACTCCAGCTGATGTTAGGGATTCCCAATTTTCCAATATTGATCGCTCACTTCACGCTCATTTCACATAAGTTATCACGGTGAGATTTTTACAGAATCGACCGGCTGTAATTGGAAGCGTACACTAGTATTTATCTCCATTCTTGTTAAGAAGTCTATTACAAAAATGCGCGTAGATGCATGATTTCCTCGTTGAAATTGAATACTATTCGTTTGTTGGTATAAATAACAATTGATTGGTAAAGATAGTTAGTTTTCTCTTCTGCAATAATAATAAATCGTTTTTTTTTATTATTTGTCTTTTTATTTAGCAATAATCGTTCTCCTGATGCATGTTTAGGCAAAAACTCTTGGAGAGCTGATTTGAGAGCTCTGATTTGCAGATTATGTTGAATATAATCCATCAAAACAATTTTTATCATATCACAAATATCATATACAATGTGTTAATGAAATAACCCAAAACCTGAAACTAGTTTGTTTAGAATCGGCAGCAAAATCGAATACAATTTTTTAATATGGGTTATTTTTTTCCAAAAAATAATTATTTGTCATGCCGTGTCTAATATTTTTTAACGACGCTGTACGCTACTGTCCAACGCAATGAAAACAAACAGCGAGGGTGAGGAGAGGGGGTGCTAGAGCTGGCGCCAAGGCCGGGAAGCGCGCCGGCGGCGATAGAGCTACGAATCTGTAAGAAGTAGCGCGACAAGAACATTTACAAATATCTTTTACTATAATTTTTTAAAATAAATAATTATATGTCATATCAATTTATTAATATAAAAATCGGTTGGGGTGTCCGAGGTTTTGGGTAATTTCATTAACACTTTGTATAAGTATATTATATTTTTTTAAAATTATTATCAGCTATTTCTGTCCCACTGCAGGGCAAAGGCCTCCCTTCCCTCCTTCCACTTATCCCTATCGTTTATAATACATTTTTTTAATATGCCATATAAATAAAGATAAAACGACTAGACTTAATTCAATTTTCTACTGGAAACAAATCTGAATATCTCCGAAGTTCTTCATTATTTTCACGTAGTATTTACACCAAAACAGTCTCCAATAATTGAAAGAAAGAAAGAAAGAAAAAGTTTATTTGGACACATTTCGTGAAACACACAACACAAAACTAAATAAAAATAATGTTGCAAACAACAATAATAATAAAAATAATTGTGTGTGCCTCACGGCTGCGCCAAAAAGGTTCATTTCAGACAGATGCTGTCTGACGCTGGTTTTCTAATGAACCTTAGTTGACAAGTGCAATCGCTTAAATAATATCAATAAAAAAAACGTTGTTTTTTTAATAAATAAAATAAAAGTACTAAGTATATGTTTCACTGCGCCGGCGATGCGAGCTCGTCCTGGCTGGTTGCCTTCATTTATTGTGGCATCCACAGGTAAGCTCGGTTAAGCAGACGATAACCTCATAGGTTGAACTGCTAGACGCCATTAATAAAAAAAGAGATGCGCTCTCAGTACCGAAATGTAAGAGGACTCTTAACTTACATGAAATTGTATAGCCTCTGTTGGCGATCTAAATAAATAAATAATGAGTCTAGAGTTATCAATGCGGTCAAATCAATCCGGTTATTGGCAATAGACAAATTTTAACATAACTGACGAAATATGTCCGGTATTGTTATCTTGTGACATCGTTGATAATCTTTCCAATGGCCGTTCGTCTCTTTTTAGGGGAAATTCACTTTCATTCAAATAGTGAAATATGACAAAGTATCAACAAAACAATTTTTCAAAGGTTCCATCTGTTTCCATCCATTTGATTCAAACTGTCAGCTATTGTCAACCCTCGGTCGCGATCCAATTAAAAACCGGACCACGATATTTAAAAATCACTTTTTGAATACCAGTTCACGGTTTCAAATGAACCTTTAGTAAACAGTTTTCAACCGTGTAAACACTCGAAGAGTCAAAGAGAACAGTTTATATAATAGAGGCGTTGGTCTGAAAGAAAAAACCGGTTTGTACCCGTTATGACCGCTTTTTTCCAGATATTTCCAATTAAATATTCAGAATAGCATGCAAATATGGGCTATGAATAGAAATAGAAAATGTCTAGTTCTTGTGTTACAAAGTGGGTTTATTATTTTTGCATAATGTAGTGGACTTTTCTGTTTGATATTACTACGCCCACGTGGACAGTTTTTGTAAAAATAAATGGAAATATCATAATAGTGTCTTTGTTTGTAGGGTTAAGTAATTGAATTCAAGACCTAGACACAATAATCTTTGAGTTCATGTGTATTTTCAATGCCATTTTGTAGCTCAGTTAGCTAATAGGTATACAGTGTGTTAGGTTAAACGAGGGACATACTTTAGGGTAGTGTAGTAAAAATGAACAACTTTTATTATGGGGCGACTCCAAAATCTGAAAAAAAAAATACAGCTGTTCCCTAGATTTTTTCCAGTTATGCGGACACAAATTTATAGGGTGGCTTGTTTTATTTTCTCGATTTCAGTGTTGGTGTCTTAGTAAAAGTCGTTAATTTTCCATGGGTACTACACTCCCTTAAATTATGTCCCTCGTTTACACACTGTATAACCCTTCATTTTCTGTGCCGTAATTGGGTTAAAAAAATTTTTACTAAGGTTTACATTGTGAATGAAATCAGATTCTCAGATCGATTTCACGATAGTGACTATATTTCAAACCCTGATTTTAAACCTTTCATAACAAGGTGGGTATTGTAGAGATTTTGTCTGGAAGGCTTTACCAACCTACCTCTACGAATGCTCAATAAGTTAATGACATATGAAGAGATAAGCTAATTCATAAGAGGTTAAAAACCAGGGTCAGGAACTAGTTGTCTGGCATTTTGTTGAACTGGGCCTTCTGGCGCAGCCGTTAGACACACTTTCCTGCTAATTTATTTAGATCCATACAACTGACAATCGTGCCTACACACGGCGAGTGAACCGTAGTTTTTCACCGCAAAACCGAAGATTTTTACGGCAAGAAAAACGTGTGTGTACAAAGGGCCTAAGAACGCTAAGCTCTTGCAGTACATACCATTAAATATATCAACGTTAGCTATCCCAAACTTCCGTAGCTGCAGTAATAAAGTATTAGTTTTAAACTAGCTTCTGCCAGCGACTTCGTCCGCGTGAAATTTTTTGCTCCCCCGACCCACCGCCTCGCATAGCATCGCCTGCCTGCGCTATTACTTCGTTTTCTGACTTTTTTCTTTTTGCTCAACTCCTAAGGGTTCTAGCGTGATGTTTAAAGCCTTCCTCAAGAATTGGGCTATCAAATGCAAAAAGATTTTTATAAATCTGATCGATACTTCCAGAGATTAGAGCTTTCAAACAAACAAACTCGGCAGCTTTATTATTAGTAAAGGTTTTTCCCATTTTTGCAACATTATTCATTGATGCTCCGCTACTATTGGTCGGAGCGTGATATTATATGGCCTATAGCATTCCTCGATAAATGAACTATCTAACGCAAAAAGATTTTTTCAATTCGAAGCAGTAGTTCCAGAGATGACCCACTACATACAAACTTCACTTCCCTTCACTGCTCTGCTCCTATTGATCGTAGCGTGATGAAAAGTATACTATAACCTGCCCAGGAGTATGAAGAACAATTGTACCAAGTTTCGTTGAAATCCGTCGAGTGGTTTTTGTTTCTATAACGAACATACAGACAGACAGACAGACAGACAGACAGACAGACAAAAAATTTACTGATTGCATTTTTGGCGTCAGTATCGATCACTAATCACCCGCTGATAGTTATTTTGGAAATATATTTCATGTACAGAATTGACCTCTCTACATATTTATTATAAGTATAGATATAGATATAGATGTGCAGAGGTGCACAGCGCGTCGTTGTCGTCTGTGGCAGGCTGCCAATCCACCGCTGTACCTAAGTGTATCTGAGGTCAGTGCTGCTGATAGAAGGTGTTCTATTTTAGAGTAGCTTAGGGAAATTGGAAAATGCAACCTGGATGCTGTACGATGATATTGAAATTTTGGCGTCGGTTTCTGGTTTAACCAGATGATGCAACTTGTAGGTTTACGTGCAGAACATAACAGAAGAGCTGACGGAGGGGCTCGTGGCTAAATAATAACAGCCACTGGGTCTATCGAAGGTTAAGCTACGCTTGTCGCGATCGGTTCGTGGATTGGTAACCATCCATTACATATTCGAGACCCCTCCGTACCTCGGAAAGCACGTTTAGCTAAGCACTAGTTATTGAGTCGGTGTGTTCTTAGTTCCAATAGACGAAGCACTGACCCGAAACGGCCATTTTGTGTCTATCTTTTCAATGTGATCCATTCATCCATTATCAAAAGGCTGAATATAATATTTCGCTTTATACGAATACACTAAAAGGGCAACTAGGTGGGTCGGCACTCTAATAATATCAATATTAAGTATCCAGTTGCTGGGGTAAAAGACTCAACAAAAGGTTCCCTTTGATTATTTTTCGGATTAAAAAAAAAATATCCTACATTGGATAAACTTAGGAGCCAAAACCAGCCAAGCAAAAATATACTTAAACTAAGCAGATATAGAAACGTTTCACTGAATGAACGATTTTTTTCAGATGTATTTCTTAAAGGGAAACCGAAGTCTTTCTCATATAGGATTTATTTTTATTTTTGGCAAGCTTCTATGAGAAATAATTCTTCGTTAGAAGCCATTAGCAAGGTAGATATAATCGTGAGGAATACCGGTGGTTAGCCTCCGGTAAGTATTAAGTTTAGCTCTAGAAATGGGCTCGGGGCTTTGTGTTTTATTTCAAAGTTACAATTTACGTGTTCCAAGTTTTTGACACTTGCGTAAGTAATCGAGATTGATGAACTTTTATCGTAGGTTAAGTTTTGTGAAGGAAAATATCATGAAGCTCTGAAAAACAAAATGAGGCCCCATTTTGTTTTTCCGCGAAATTTTGCAAAAATTAATAACGACAAAATGTTTACTGTATCTACCACAATGGCCTCGCATCCGCCATGGGTTTGTGCACTTTCATCTCAACATTATGCTTTTCATGGACGTAGCTGCTTTTACATGGGAAGGGGATAATCAATAATCGAAAAACAAGAATGTAGAATGCAAGAGCTCGAAAATTTTGTAGGAGTTCCTTTGTTGAGTCATGTGGAAAGGTTTGAGAATCAAAAGAATCTAGGATGCAAGAAGGAGCGAAGCAAGAAGAAATTTTAGCACCCCGTAGCTTCACCTCGGAGTGGTTAGATTTTCTTTTGAACATAGATACAGAGTAACTTACACTTCCCCGGCACAACCTGCGTGCCTCAAATACTGTATCGTTTATCGGTACCAAAACAGGTATTTCTAAAATCAACTCTAAAAGGGTAAAATATGTATGTCCGGTCAACTGTACAAGTACAGTAGACCGCACATCGATAGCAACAAAACCGGTATAAGCTGAACACGCATTCTATTAAAAGTCCGTACTACGCTAGACCAGCTCATGATATACGTGTTACCGCCGATGTACTACAATAAACTACTAATATGGGAAACAATCAGTCTGTTTCCTGTGTTTTTACAACTATATTGTGTTCAAAGTCACGGTAAAAAGCAAACAGTAAGTCTATCAAGACCTGTATGAAATAGGATGGATGTTCGGGATACTGCCACCTCGCAATCAACGAACCAATTTAGCCGTTGAAGGTGGGGTGACCAGGGCTGATTTTATGTTTAGGATTGCAGTGTCGAAAATTTTGATAAGGGTATGGTAAAAATAAAAGTGGCAGCTTAATTTTAGATTCGGAATTTGTAAGGATGCACAGAAAGGGACAATGATCTTTACTCCTGTTTTGACCCCTATTTACTTTACCCGACTACGGCGAAGCAAAAATGAGGGTTATGATTTTGACCGGTATGTATGTATGTACAATGAGGTATCGATAGAAGCATCTTGACCGTCCGCTGCTTATAGGTTATGTGACGCCATATTAAATTCAATATGGCGCCCTCTAGAGGCCTTAAAAAGTAATGAATTTAAAAATAAATATTTTGGGATGGTGCCTTGTGGGGTATCAAATGAAAGGGCTTAATTAGCACATTTAAAAAATATAAATAGTTTTAAAATAAACCCCAAAATAAGTAAAAAAAAAAGTTTATAAACTAAAATCCCACTACTAAAAAGTTGAAACAAGAAAGTACCTTCCCGTGGTCGCATGTTACCATGGCTTATAAGTATGTTACTACAGCGGCATGCGACCACGGGAAGGTACTTTCTTGTTTCATACTTTTTAGTTGTCGGGTTTTAGTTTATAAACTTTTTATTTTTGTTATACTATACCCCTTGGTATGACTGTTTGTCAGACTTCTAATTACCTGTAATGACTGTCAAATATGTACCTATAAATTACAGACGCGACCAATGGTTGAACGTGTTTTCTTCCGAGGTACGGAGAGGTCTCGATATAATATAATGAATGGTCACCCATCCCCGAACCGACTTCGGCAAGCGTAGCTTAACCATCGGTCGACCCATGTAGCTGTTATTATTTAGCCACGAGCCCTAAGTAACTAACTAAACTTACTTATGAATATATAGAGTGACTGGTAATTAGTGACCGATACCTAAACACGTGATTGTACTCATGATAACAAACAACTTTTACTGTGGGACCAAACTTGAAATCGCGAAAAAAAAAATCTGCTGTTCAGTACCTACATTTTGACCAGTTAGGCGAACATAAATGACTGAACAGCAGATTTTTTTCACAATTTTAGGTTTGGTCACATAGTAAAAGTTGTTTGTTATCATGAGTACAAGCACGTGTTGAAGTATCGGTCACCGTATACATATATACAGGGTTATTTGTAAAACACCAACATTGTATCATCATTATGAACAACTTTTACTATGGGACCAAACCTGAAATCGCGAAAAAAAAATAAAATATTCAGCTGTTCCCTACATTTTGACGAGATAGACGAAGATATATTATGTAGGGAACAGTTGATTTTTTTTTGCGATTTCATATTTGGTCCCATAGTAAAAGTGGTTCATAATGATGAGTACAATGACCTTTTAAGAGGTTGCTGGTGTTTTTCAAATAACCCTGTATATATACAACGTATACCTAAAAAGAAAGAAAAAATGTAAATATTCGATCTAATTTCCTGACTTGAAAACTAAGAGACAGGTCAAAATTCTTAGCTAAAAATCGGGCTATCCATTTAAGCGCGGGATACCTGGTCAACGTATCAGAATCCCAATCTCCAGTGGTGCTGACAAAATTACATTTTACTTGGAATTGATGGCGAGTCAAATTAATTGCGTTCCCTATCTATCAATAGTTAGTGTTAGGAATGTTAGGTTATTTTAATGATTGGCTCAATTTTAGGCATCGGGTGAAGTGTGTTATTTGGTTTACTAAATAAAAGTTTTTAAATTAAAAATATTTTTGTTTAGTTAATTGGTTGTCTTTAAAAGATCGCTTTTAGCGATAAGACCGCCCATTGTGTCACCCTTTGTAATATTTCTATATTTTTGTCTGTAATTTATATGGTGTACATAATAAAGATTATTCTAAGTATTCTATTCTTTGGTAAATTGCAGAGACGTTGAAAATAATAAGTAATTGCTTTATGGTCGTGGACCAGCAGTGGTGGCCCACGGGTAACGTCTCGACTTACGAATTGTGAGCTGTGGGTTTAAACCCAGACAGACGCTTTACTTAGTCTTAAAATAATTTAATCACCACTGCTCTCAAAACGGTGAAGGAAAACCTCATATAGAATCAAAAATTCGAAGACATGTGATATCTACGAACCCGCACTGGGTCCGCGTGGTGGATTACAGCCCACTCCCTCTCGAAGAGACGAGGCCTGTGTCTTTCGATATTTCTGTGAAAACATAAGTTGGAAAAATCCCATCCTGTTCTTATTGTATATAGCATGTATCAAAAAGGTTTGGTTAAAGTTAAGGGTGTGATACAGACCAGCTGATCGATTCCGTAAAAATCTCACCGTGATAACTTAGATGAAGTGAGCTATCAATAGGGGCAATACCTAACATCAGGTGGAATTACAGCTCACTTCACCTTAGTTTTCACGGTGATATTTTTACAGAATAGCACTGCAGCATCGTAATCGTGAAAAAATAATTAGTTGTCCCATACATTTGGAACGGGTAGGTATTGAAGTTTTGTGTGTGACGACAAATTATTTTTTCCCGATTATGATCTTGGTCCTATAGAGAAAGTGGTCTTGTTCGATGATCTGTACCACAATCTTAACTTTGACCACACATTTCTGATACACATTACATTCCAGAGTTTTACAAATATCACATTATTATTTACACAAAATACAAATGCCTCTCCAAACAATTCATATTCGAGTTTATACCCTCCAACCAAAATGGCCGCCGGAATAAAATCATAACATTCAGATTCTGCAAATCTGATTGCTATCCGACTCTATTATTACAAGCACGTACGTCCGAAATTTCTTGGAAAAAAATGTAATTCAATCTGTTGTGGGGACTAATTTGGATGGTCGGAATGTCCTCCCGACTCCTCCCGGCTCTAAATGTGAATAAATTGTATTATATATGGTAAAGAGGACGTCAGAGGAATAGATTTAGACATTGGGCGTGAGTTTTCAGTGTGACTCTCTGCCAGCATGTGTTCCCTCCTACATTTTACCTATCTGCCTTCAAAGCAAGAGTCAACAGGCATCTTCTGCGCACGCTCGAACTATCATAGACCTCATCCATCGCTTTCAATCACACTTGATCGACGAAAAGAGCAGGCCAATTCAGCAAAAAAAAGTCGGTTGATAACTATTAGAGGATTTCGTTTTCCTGTGGCTTTTCCAGACGGCGGATTGTTTGCTTGTTAAATATAACAGGAAATTCGGCATGCCTCCACCTACAATGGGTGTATAATGTTTGACATAATAACAAAAGTTCTAATGATCATGACCTAATTTCATTTAATATACTTTCGTTTATTAAAACGATGAAATGATATAATGAATTATTGATATAATTTCGATTTACATAATTTTGTATGGTATAATGGACAATTTCTATAATGCACATTAGAACTAATATTAATTTAGTATAATATTCAGTTACTATATAATGTTCAAAATCTATGAGTAACGTTTAATATAATTTAGAAACGTCTACTTTATTTCTTTTCTTTTTATCTTTTTTCTACAATGGGGTTATTTGAAAAGCATTGTAGATTTAAGGCGCTGAATTTCTGTCGCGTAATTATCGGTGTGGCAGGTCTGCAGCTACGTTTACAATATAAAGAGCTACAAAAGGCTTTCAAGTGACCTACGCCGTAAGTAGACACAATGATAAACAGGTATAGCAAAGTGGATCGCCTCTCTTTTTGAGCACCTGCAAGTATCAAAAGACTTATTCTATAAACGGCTTGAATGCAAAACGAAAATATTACAAAAATCCCTTTGATATTAAAAGAAAGAAAAACACTTTTCAATAACAACCTTTTATACTTGAAGCCTGAAAAAACAACCTTTGTACTAACACGGAAGCAGGTAGGTACCTACTTGCCTCGGTACTGCGGGATAAGAGAAATAGCAATTTATTATTAATTCTATTACAAAGCACTGCACTGGAATGGAAATTGTTACTTAAATGTGATTTTTTTAGCCTTTATAATTATTATTTTTGGTAGGAACCTTCTCCTGCGCACACACAACAGTTACCAAAGTTTCATCACAATCGGTCGAGCTATTTTCGAGTTTTTGTGACACTAACGCACGGAAATTGATTTTTATATAGGTACAGAGTTATTGGAAAAACACCAACAACCTCTTAAGAGGTCATTGTACTCATCATTATGAACAACTTTTACTATGGGACCAACCTGAAATCGCGAAAAAAAAATCAGCTGTTCCCTACATTTTGACGAGATAGACGAAGATAAATGTAGGGAACAGCTGATTTTTTTTGGCCCATTTAGATTGTCATCGACACTCTAAGAAGAAGATCCGATGCTATGCTCAAAGTTACTTTGAAGGATGAAATCAGAAATTAAATTGTCCGGAAAAGAACCGGAGTTACCGACATAGCTTGCAGAGTAAGCAAACTGAAGTGGCAGTGGGCTGACCATGTTTGTTGAAGGCCCGATGGCCGGTGGAGCAGACGAGTCCTGGAGTGGAGACCCCGTTTAGGCAAGTGTAGTGTGGATAGACTGAATGCGGAAAGTGGAGAACAGAGAGTTGTGGCGCAGCCTAGGAAAGGCCTTTGTCCAGCGGTGGACTGAGATAGGCTGAGTTTATAATATTGATTGAGTTCTTAATGGACGAAATAAGACAGCGTTGCTACGTAGCGTTTCAAACTTACAGCTTTACATAGCATTTTCCAAAGCTGACAAGGATCAAGACTCATTGATTAGACTAAATCATTATTTATTTATTTTTAATTTAATTTATTCTATTAATTGTTTTAATTATTTTAATTTTAATTATTTGTTTTAATTTGAATTAATTTTACGCGATTTATTTTGATTTAATTTGATTTTTATTGATTTCATTTTACTTAAATTGATATTTATCTGATTTGATTTTTCTATTATATTTTCTATTAATTTATATCGTGTGGCAATGGGTGTAATGTACCTGAAGTAAATGAATTTATTATTATTATTATTTCTAACTAGTCTACATTTCCAGGTGACATCTGTAACGCTGTCGAAGTAAGTCACAAATTGGATCACGTTTAGAATTATCTTTGGGACATAATCAAGAACTGAAATTATTAATGTGAGAACAACTTAGTGGGTTTAATATTTACTTTTTGAACGTCGAACAAAAGAGCATTTCTAAAAATGTCAATATTTACGCGCGGTTGACTTTCTCGAATGTCATTTATTTTAGCCGCGAATCCCAAGCCCCTAAAATGTATAACACAATAATTCTAAATGGGACCAATAAAATGCTGCTTATTCATTCAGAAACGGAATGTATGCAGAGCCCTTCAGAGGATTGCTTACCTACAGCTGTCCGGCCCGAATTCTGAATTCGAACACCGGAATTCGAACACTTGATATCTGGATTCCGGCTCGGATCGCGTCGGGACACATTTTTGTGTGTCCAACGGATATTTGTCGAGATTCGTTGTAAGTTTGGCTGTGTGATTTGTATATCTAGTTTACGCAGTTTTGTACGGATATAAGTAAAGCCACGGTTTCCCACATAACGGCAGCAGTGACAAACGCTCAGACTATGATGACACCGGGGTCGCCATTATTAATATTTTTTATTAACTATTTATCCCACTGCTGGGCAAAAGCCTCCCTACTCTCTTTCCTCCTCTCTCTGTCCAGCGGGCTAATTGCGTAACACACTATTAGTAGCAATGGGTTTCAGTTTGACAGATCAAAAACGTTCATTGCGTTTTTTACATTGTTGAGCAGACACATTTTTCCAACATATGAAGCAATGGATTAGCAATATGCTTCAACATGATTCAAATTGAGATCGATAGTGTGTTTCGCAATTAGGGTGCCAAGCTGGTTTGACTGTACGGTGTCAAAAAATGCTCTATAAGAAATCACACTAATTTACTTTCATAAGCACATTTCAGTGTCATCATTCGACGGTAAATTGCGTAAGCTATGTGGTGGTTACCGCTGTCTTAAGATACGTCTTAAGACTGTAAATTTCAGATTAAAAAAACAAAGTTGTAAACAGTCTTTTTTTCAGCCGAAATAGGGCAAAGTTTTATTTATTTTTGTTTTCTCATATTTAACTTTGATATCAAACAAAAAATAAACGAAAGATTTTCCTCAAATCACTTGCTAACGTTAAATGATAAATGATGAGGAGTGAGTTATGGCTTTTAACAACGGGATTAAGTGAACTTGTTCGATGTTTGTGGTAACGAGGAATAGATCAGAGGTGACCCAGTGGTGACGGCCGGGACTTACGAGTTGCGGGTCGTAGGTTCGAACCCATTCAGGAGCTGTGCTTTGTGTAAATTATTTCATCGCCACTGTTCTTAAGAGCCTACACTACCTCAGCTAAAATTCACTCTTTATCTCGCTCGCACGATACTGCTCGCGGACTGAGTGAGAGCGAGACAGAGTGCCGTGCTAGGCGGCAGGCAGCGTCAATAGTTTAGGTATTTGCTTTTTACGGTGAAAATAATGGTAATTAAAAAAAAGTAAATAACATAAGACATGCTTTATAGTTAGTTTGGTTAGTATACAAAGTTTCATGATCTAATTTGAAGTATTTTTTAAATACCAGCGGTTTATTGTTCGGTTTGGAGGTAACTTTGGAATATTTTTCTATCGAGAAAATTTTATGAAATCGTGTTTTCGTCTAACATAAGACCTAACATTAATCCTAAACTTTACCATATATTTATTTCAAAATTAATGCTGCAGCATTTTCGACATAACGGAGGATCATGCCAAGCCATTTGAGGTAGTATAGGCCCTTAAACGGTAATGGAAAATATCGTAAGAAAACCGGCCATGTCCTAGAACCAAAAATTCGAAGACATGTGACATCTACCTTCGACCACATTATTGGCTGAATATGTTATTATGTAAACGAGGAATAGCTACCTACTTTAAAATCGAATCGATTACGGCAAGCGTAGCTTAACTCTGTGTGGCTGTTATCATTTAGCCACGAGCCCCTCTATTGTTGATCTTAACCACGGACCCGTAATTTCACCATTACCCCAAAAACAGTCACAAAGCTTTCCCAACGTAGCAGTTTTAAAAGCAATTTTTACCCAAATTAAATCGTCGATTTCACCCGTCAATTCGAATAAATCTCAGACCTGTCTTATTAAAAGTGACGGCAGGAATCGTCCCATTGTGTAGCTACCGAACACAGGTTGACTTAATACGACGTTCAGTTATAAGGAAATTGAAGATAATACAATTTCTTCATGTCTTTTTTACCGACTTAAAAAAAAGGAGGTTATCAATTCGATACGCATGTATGTAATATTATTGGAACTGCAATATATTCACATATGACAATTTATTAGGGCTTCCGAATAAATATATAAAATTTTATAGATGTATGTATGTATGTTTGTCCAAGCATTTCTCCGCAACTATTAATCGATTGTGATAATTTTTTTTATTGGCTTACGTTTACTTTACAATTACGTCTAGCCTTCCCCAAAAATTGGGCTATCAAACGCAAAATATTTCTTGACTATTTTTTGGAATTGAAACCAAGTTGATACTCCCAGCCATTTGGTTGCAGTAGAGGTGAGGATTGTGTGGAGACCTTCACCACACAATCCTCACCAACCTATAGCTATAACTTCGAAATCATAATGCGACTATTTTTTTGACCTTGGTGACTATTTATGACTATTTCTTGACTATTTTTTGGCGCTCTCAAAATTGATTTTCATGAAGTTTTGAGAGGTGAGAATTGTGTGGTGAAGGACACACAGATTTTTTATTAGCATAGATTTAAACGAGATTGGATGAAATACAGACTTCATTTATGATACGTGTGACGTCACTTTTGTCATCATTTATTAGACACTAGCGACCCGCCCCGGCTTCGCACGGGTGCAATACTGATACTAAGTACAGGTATTTCAAGAATGCCAGCACGCGCCGCCGCGTCCGGTACCGCAGCAACCGCTATGTCCCTGCATTTTAAATCTGTAATATCTTCGAAAATATTCATTTAAATTACATGCTGTAAAGGGCCATATTTATCTATATTAAATGCACAATGTATTTAAGGTACTTAATTGGATAAGGATTAATGCTGTATTGCTTAAAATCGCTTCGTAAATAAGCCATTATTTCTCGTAAAAAGTAAAGGATAAAAAATGATTATTGTGGGTTAAGAGATAGACATATATCGGACTTTTTTGTAGTACAAAGCGCAAAAAAATGCGTTTATTTACGACATCACATGCATGCATGTATTATATATATAAACCTTCCTCTTGAATCAATCTATCTATTTAAAAAAACCGCATCAAAATCCGTTGCGTAGTTTTAAAGATCTAAGCGTTCAAAGGGACAGAGAAAGCGACTTTGTTTTATACTATGTAGTGATTGATGCCTCGCCTGCCTCGTAAGTCTAGTGGTCGCTAAGCATGAGGTGGGTTCGATTCCCGGGAAAATAGTCAAGAAATAGTCACCAAGGTCAATATTGCGATTCCGAAGTTATAGCTATAGGTTGGTGAGGATTGTGTGGTGAAGGTCTCCACACAATCCTCACCTCTACTGCAACCAAATGGCTGGGAGTATCGACTAGGTTTCAATTCCAAAAAATTGTCAAGAAATAGTCGTCTCTGGAACAAAAAAAATTGCAATTGATAGCCCAACTTTTGGGGAAGGCTAGATTTAACATCATGCTTGGAGCCTTAGGAGTCGAGCAAAAAGAAAAACAGTCAGAAAGAACGACGAAGTAATAGCGCGGGAGGCGATACGATGCGACGCAGGGGGTCGGGGAAAAAGAAATTTCGCGCGGACGAAGTCGGGAGCAGAAGGTAGTAATTAAATATAATGTCATGTCTACACCTGCTATTCTCCGGGGCTTACATCTTCGCTCGTATCGCTACAGCAGGTGCAAAAGTTGTGTGAGAACGATCTTTGTAATTATTCCGCGGTCATTAGCAAGCGCTCGTCGACTGCTCTTCAGAAACAACTGCCGTTCTGTGGCAGGAACTTGTGGTAACTTTGTCACGTTCAGATTTTGTTGTTTTTGTTGCGAGAATTAGTATGTACCTATTAAGTACAGCAGGTATAGTGGAGCGCGCGTCAGTGGTAATAAACTGGTATACTAAACTCAAGGTATTTATTTCAAAATAGCTGTCCCCGCGACTTCTTGCGTGCATGTGGGAAAACAAATTGGATTTCATGAGTTTTATTTTTTTTTGTACGGTAACCTAATTATTTTTTTTAAATAAAAGTTTTTAATACATATGCATGGTAAATGTAGACTACGACTGTTTAAAGTCTATGTTACTCCTTATATCATCAGAAATCTCCCACTGCAAGTCCCGTCAAAATAGGTTCAGCCGTTCCAGAGATTAGCCGGAACAAACAGACAGATAGAAATTAAAAAATACATATCTATATACAGGGTTATTTGTAAAACACCAGCAACCTCTTAAGAGGTCATTGTACTCATCATTATGAAATCTGCTGTTCCCTACATTTTGACGAGATAGACGAAGCTAAATGTAGGGAACAGTTGATTTTTATTTCGCGATTTCAGTTTTGGTCCCATAGTAAAAGTTGTTCATAATAATGAGTACAATGACCTATTAAGAGGTTGCTGGTGTTTTACAAATAACCCTATATATAATTTCTGTCTGTATTTAATTTTTCTGTATTCGAGAGTAAAAACGCTCGATAGCTACTGCTGTCTGGCACAGACCACAACTGGCGGTCACGGGTGGCCCCAAGCTTTCCAGTTCTGGTCAAAAGTCCCAAGTTCAACCCTTCAATTAACTCTCAGATTTTTTTACTATAAAACTTTGCAGAGAGTTCATAGAAACAAACTGCGTTGGTGTCCAATACTGTGCTTTTTTGTATTGTTGCTGTAACAAATATTGTTATCATAGCACGGCCTGACGCACACGCAAAAACTACTAATAAGTACGACACAAAAACGGTGCGTAATACAATATTTGACAAATAAAACAGTAATTTTCACCGAAATTGCTGAAAAAATCTTCACGAGAAATGGCGCAACCTATTTCAATATCCAAAACACAAAAAATCACGTACCTATCCAATATGGTGGGAGCCGCATAAAATACGCCAGCTTCCCCCGAGCGTAACAAGAAACAATTTGCGAAGGTAATCGAAAGAGTTACTCTCTGCGTACGTTGTAAACCGGCAGCAGACGCCATAAAATTTGTATCGACTGTGTGACGTCATAATAGTGCTCACTATACCACTACTACAAATTGTTGACACGATGCTCTGATGGGATGAATCGGACGTTTTATTTGTTGAAGTTTGTGGGAATTCTGATTGAATGATTGAGTAATCGGTTGGAACGAATCAGGAGTGAAATGTTGAGTGATACGGTCTGTGTTTTACCGGGCGTCCAAAACTGTTTTAGGTATTAAAAGTGCACTAGTGCTTTTTGAATTTGGCTATAATTATAATAAAGGTGGGCTTTGATATCTATAATTACAAGATATAACGTTACCTTCGGTAGTATTCTTAAACGGTGCAGGAAAAGATCGTGAGGAAACCGGTATGTCCTAAAACCAAAAATTTTAATACATGTGACATCTACCGGTCTATTACCGGTTGGAACAGGCACGTCCGTGGCGCTCATGGGAGGGCGCGGCTATGTTTTCAGGCTTGGTTATATGGGGGTAAACCTGGAGCTGGCCGTCTTTATAATGATATGTGTGAAACTAGGCGCGTATTTAAATCAAAATTAAAATGGTGTCAGAATAATCAACAACAGATAAATGGAATGGACATCTACCAACCCGCACTGGGCCCGCGTGATAGATTATATCCCACTCCCTTTCGAAGACAGGGGGCCTGTGGCCCAGCAGTGGGACCATTATAGGCCAATCATACTAAGTTATCTTCGTTTAGGTATTGGCTGCAACTCTAACATGCTTTTTTACGCCTTAAGGCCTATTCCATTGTTGACTGTCATTTTACTTGAAGGTGCAAATAAACTTTTTGCACGTCTTGCTAAAGGCAGACAACAAAAAGGCCCTAATTTCCCTATTCAGCGTTTAAGGCGAAAATTGATTAAAATTTATAGTTCTTAATCTTACTATACCGCTGTTTGACAATATGAGAAGACATTAGTATCGTCTTAAGGAACTTCATTTGACTGTAACACGCTGTATGTATCAGCCTTACTGAAGAAATCCTCAGATTATGGATAGAGGTGATACATGCCTCCGTCGTTCCACCCTTAGCTCATGCTTATCTCTAAAGCTCCGTCGAAACACGTCCAAAGTTAGAAACACAACGCTCCCTGTACATTCCTGATCACGTCTCGGATATTCGTTTTTGTCAATATCGCAATAAAGGTGCGTGTGTCGAGCGTCTGACTTAGATTGGAATATATCTTGAGGTTTTTTAGTTTTTTATAATCATGAAATTGTAATAATATAATAATAATAATAATAATATATTTATTTGCATAAAAACACGGTATAAAAAGATGGTAAAAGGTACAATTTTAGAACAAAAACATGTTTTGCCAATATAATAGGCATGCAAATTTTTCAGTATGTAACTGACATTAACATTGTTTGTCAATGAAATCTTTAATACTATAAAAACTATTAACATTTAACCATTCGTACATTTTATTTTTAAATAACTTAGTATTTAAATTTTTGAGATCATTTGGTAACTTATTATATAAACGTACACACATTGCAAGACAGCTTTTATTATACTTAGTTAGCCTTGGAATCTCACTTAGTACGAGCCTGTTGGGGTCTCGTCGGTTTCGGACATTAATATCACCTGCTTTGATAAATAAATTCTGATGCTTTTTGACAAATATACATATCTCATAGATATAAAGAGACGGTAACGGTAACAAAACAAGTTCTTTGAATATAGGTCTACATGATTCGTCTGGTTGGAGCCCATAAATTGCTCTAATGCATTTTTTCTGAGCAACGAATGCTCTATTATGATCGGTGCTGTTACCCCACATTATTAAACCATACCGCAACAACGACTCGACATAGGCGTGATACGATGTTATTGCCGTTTTAATGTTAGTTACGTTTCTAAGCCCTTTGAGTGCATATACAAACTTATTTACTCTTTTAGAGACATCATCAACATGTGTTTTCCAGTTGACATCTTGGTCTATAGATAAACCTAGAAATTTTGTTTGTGTTACTTCTTTAATTCTAGGTATATTCAGATTTATGTTGTATGTAGGATTATTTGATTTATTAAACTGTACAAAGACGGATTTATTTAGATTTATTGATAAGTTATTTTTGTTTAGCCATTCAATTAGTGTTTCAATTGTGTTGTTTATCTCAGTCTCATGGTCATTAACTGTGTTATTCTTTCTATCGGATGTAACAATAATGGAAATGTCATCGGCAAATAGTATACATTGATGATTGGTTATGTCAGTAATGGAATTGATATAGAGTAGAAATAGGATTGGCCCCAAGACACTTCCTTGGGGGACGTCGAATTTGTTGTATTTATATTCAGATGAGTGTGATATCATGTCCTTATTTTTATCAATTTTAGTAATGGTTACACGCTGTTGTCTGTTATTCAGGTACGATGATATCCATTGATGTGCAGGTCCCCTAATCCCGATCTTTTCTAGCTTCTGTAGTAATAGATCATGAGACACTAGGTCAAAGGCTTTTGATAAGTCAAAAAATAACCCTGTTGTTAGATGGTTTTTGTTAATATTCGTTAAAATTATATTAATAAGAGAGAAGATAGCTAAAGTTGTGGATTTTTGTTTTTGAAAGCCATATTGTTCGTTCTTAATAATATGGAATTTATTGCAGAAGTCAATCAATCTCTTATACATGCACTTTTCAAATATCTTCGACAGAATGGGTATTAATGTTATTGGGCGATAATTATTGACGTCTGACTTTTCTCCCTTTTTAAAAAGTGGCTTTACTATGGATAGTTTTAATGCTTCAGGAAAAGTGCCAAGTGAGAACGATAAATTGTTTAGATATGTTAAGACCACAGTTATTTCATATGTACATGCTTTTATGATTTTAGTGTTAATCTCATCATAACCTTCGGAATTCGTGTTATTTAGTGATAATATCTCCATTCGAACTTCGCTTTCAGATACAGGTTTGAGGAACATCGAGTGGCCTGCTGAATATTCACTGGATATTATACCTTTTGTTATTGTACTGGTACAATTATGTGTCATATTGATGTAGTGGTTATTAAAGGCAGATGCTATTTCTACTGGTTTTGTTATTACTGTGTTATCAATTTGGATTTTATCTATATTGTCTTTAAAATTAGCATTCCTTATTTCATCTTTAATTACTCTCCACGTGGCTTTGCATTTGTTTTCATTATTATTTATATATTTGATATTTGCGTTTTTTTTTGAGGCGAAGATACATTTTTGTAATAATTTTGAATATTTTTTATAATTTGTTTTATTAGCAGCGTTTTTATTTGTGTAATAGTTAAAGCGTAGATTCCGTTTTGTTTTGCAACTTTGTTTCAGTCCTTTACTAATCCAATTTTGTTTCTTTTTATTTCCGATGTTTATTTTTATCCTAATTTTCGGGAAACAAAGATTGTAGAACAGGCATATTAATTCATGAAAGGAATTAAATGCTTTGTTTAAATTATTTTCGGCGTATATTTCTGACCATGCCAGACTTTGTAAGCATTGCCTAAACTTTATGATATTATCCAAGTTATAATCTCTCTTATATATCGAATATGTTGAGTTAGTTACTGTTTTATTTTTTATGGGAAAGCTCAACATTTGTGCTGTATCATGATCGGAGAGATGAAGAGGGAGTACTGAAGCAGTCGCTTTAGGGATATTACTTAAAATGTGATCTATACAGGTTGATTTACGTGTGGGTTCATTGATGTGAATTTTCATATTATAATTGTAGGATAGGTCGAGTAACTCACTTGTGATCTTCCCTTTTTTTAATGTGTTAATATTAAAATCACCAGCTAAAACTATATGTGTGTTGGGTTTATATTTTTTGTTTATATTATGTAAAACACTATTGAGTTTAATCAAGAATTGGTTAGGATCTGATGTAGGTGTACGGTAAAGACAGATAATAATTAATTTACTAGATGTGAGTTCTATGCCACAGACTTCAAATGAATTCTGTGTGGCAAATGTTTTTATTAATGTTAGTTCTTTGTAAACTAAACCTTTTTTAACTAAAATGCAAGTTCCACCTCTTTGTTTTTCTCTACAGAAACTGGAAGCTAACTCATAATCAAATATTTTTACATGGCTCTCGTAGCCTTGTTTAACAAATGTTTCGGAAAGACATATTACGTCTGGATTATTTTGTGTTTCTCGTAACTCTTGTATAGTTAACTCTAATAATTCGCGTTTTGACAAAATGCTAGCAATATTTTGGTGCAGAATTCTAAAATTAGGTGATGTAATTTCTTTATTAGGCTCGAAAAAACTTATTGTTTTTATTTAAAACAGGGAAATAATATGGTATTGTACCTTTCTTAACTTTTCTTACGTACTCGCTTAAGCTTTCCGATGGTTGTATATCTAATTTAACAGTATCAGTGTAATTAAGATTGTGCGCAATAATCTCTTTATCAGATATAACTCGGTTCTCATTTAACTTTTGGCTTGGTTTATTACTCGCTATTCGTTTCTTAAGTTCACTCGGGTTTAAGTACTTATCTTTGTAATCTTTACAGTCAATAAAATAATTAATTGATTTACACATTTCGGATATTTTGGAGTATTTGCAGTACACAAATTGACAGTTATACATTACACATAAATTCTTAATGCGGTTGTTTAGGTTATTGACACTCAAATAAGGATTTTTGAAAACATTTAGTACAATAATCTTATTTGTATTAAATGTATCTAAGATAGTTTGTAGGTGCGATATAACAAGTTTTGGATTGTGATCGTTTTCGCCTAACCATATTACGAGCTTGTCGTTAGTACTTAGCTTTATATCTCGGCAGCTTTTTACTATTTGGCTGCTTAGTGCATGTAGCCCACATTGTAGATTTTTTTTCAATTTTTGACGTGCACGCTTTCCGATAATAATGTATTTTATTATTCTTTCTCTACAGGGTTATTTAAAAAACACCAGCAACGTCTTAAGAGGTCATTGTACTCATCATTATGAACAATTTTTACTATGGGACCAAACCTAAAATCGCGAAAAAAAAATCTGCTGTTCCCTACATTTTGACGAGATAGACGAAGATAAATGTAGGGAACAGCTGATTTTTATTTCGCGATTTCAGGTTTGGTCCCATAGTAAAAGTTGTTCAATCTCACGTAAAACATTGCATGCTTCCGCATAATGGGGGATTTTAGATTTACACTCGTCAATTTTGACCGTGCGGCTGGTCGCTTGCGAAATCGCCTCACAAGAATCGCCACCCCATTTAAACAGGTCGATAAAAATCGTAGGTGCATCAAAATGTCGACTTTCATGCGGCGAGTAATCGCCTGCGACTGAGCATTTCATGGTCAATTACAGTCACCCGCCGCATGCAACTTGTCGGCGCACGACAAAAGTCGAAACCTACTCTACTTTAGAAGTTTCGGATTTTGGAACCACCTGCGGCCTAGCCGACTTGCCATTTACAACTCAGTGCAGCTATTGTCACCCGTGTAAAGTCTACATTAGTGCGACAAAGATCTTCATTGTGACAACTAACCTGGTGGAGAACGGTTTGGGTTTATAGATGTCACAAGTCTTCGAATTATTGGTTCTAAATTCAGACTCAAGAAAATACTAATAGCAAAACAAAATCTAACTTTAGCCCGAGGCTAAACCTTCGAGCCGGATTTTGTATTTAGAACGTTATTCCGACTACCGTTTTAAAGTGAATTTTGTATTTGGAACGTTATTCCGACTACCGTTTTTTGTATTTGGAACGTTATTCCGACTACCGTTTTTTGTATTTGGGACGTTATTCCGACTACCGTTTTTTTGTATTTGGAACGTTATTCCGACTACCTATCGTTTTTTTGTATTTGGAACTTTATTCCGACTACCGTTTTTAATACAAAACTGAAAACTCGGACTAAATTGTCAGTTTTGTTTAAAGAACTATATTACTGTTTGATTCTTATTTCAAAATTTGTATCGATAATTCAAACCATGTTTTTAATAAGACCTTGTTTTGTAATAAGACCGTGGTTTACCAAAACGAAGAGTCAAAGTATCTATACTAATAATAATTACCAAACTCGGTATTGCCCAATGATACAGATACAGACTTGCAAGCTATCACATAATGTGAGTGCTACTAACTAGCCATAGGTCTCTGCCTTATTTATCGGCACAGATACGGAAGTCTCTTAAGTTGAATGGGAAGTGGTAGACCGCGAAATTCAAATTTTCTTACGTTTTTTGCAATTTGCAGGTCAGTGTCAGGTTGAATCTTGATCAAAATTTGATTCGCGACTATAACAGGTACGTATTTACAGAATTATAATCATAAGAAACATTCATAGGTACATCTTTATAAGTGAGATTTGTACCATAAACACTTTTCCCTAGGAGATTTCTTCTTGTGGTACAAATCTAACTTAGGAAGATATATTAATGATTCTAATGACTATAATTCTGTGAATAAGTACCTGTTATAGACGCGAATCATATTTTGATCAAGATACAACCTGACACTGACCTGCTAATTGCAAAAAACGTAAGAAAATTTGAATTTCGCGGTAATCACTGCGCAATCACCTTAACCGATTTATTTATTGGATCTCTAACAGAGGCTACATAATTACATGCAAGTATACATATTACTTCATATTCTACAGGGATTAATATAATTTCATGCGCTTCCAACTATGAGAGACCACATCATTCACTTATAATCTAAGTATAGTAACTTTGACAAGGTAATAATAACATTAATAAATCACGAACACCAAAATCATACAAAGGAAACAAAGTGAATTACATAACAAATGAATACCGATAACACAAGACAATTTTTAAAAGTAAAACAACCAATCTTTCTTTCCTTCTATCCTAGATTCACATAAACCATCGCAGCGCACAAACTTCCGAATTGGAACAAATTCGTGGCCTGACTCGGCGACACGACTTCCATCGCTCGACGCGACACTATCGATTCGACTGCTGGATTTTATGTTCCAATAGATTTGCTCGCTTCACTGAACACCCTGTATGCGAAGCCTTACATTAGCTAGCCAAAGTACTGCTAGTTGGTGGAAGTATTGCTACGGTTACTAGTAAAAATATTACCGTAAAATCTTGAAAACTTCGTCTCAATATTTAAGACGTATAAACTACAAACACGCCAATATTTCCTGTGTGATGTGACTCCCACTTCCGAGTTCTAGATCGTGGATTTGAACCCAGTCAGGCGGTTTTGCTTTGCGCAATTTATTTCATCACCACTGTTCTCAAAAGGGTGAAGGAAAACATCGTGAGAACCAAACATTCGAAGACATGTGACATCTACCAGCCCATGTGACATGTGATATCTATCAGTGCAGGCAGTGGCAGTGGGGCAGTGGGCAGGGCACATTACTCGCAGAACAGATGGCCGGGGGCCGAAAGGTTCTGGAGCGGCGACCGCGTACATACCAGAAGACGTAGCATTGGAAGGCCTTCCACAAGGTGGACCGACGTCGGTGTTAAAAAGAAAATGCAGGACACCGTCATCCGAAATTAAAGTTATTTTTCACTTTGAAGCCGTTTGTTTTTTTTTTTTTTGTTTTTGTAAAAAAGTTTTTTTTTTTTTTTAGTTGTACCTATCTCACACAAATTCATATATCACTAATTGCTATATAAATATCAGTGACAAGAAGCTATTAAAACATCATCAATATAAACTAAGTGGAAAAAAATTATATTATTGAAGCTAACTCAAAAACTACAAAGTTATAAATAAAATTTATACGGGACCACCTCTGAGGCATACCTTACCCATTCGCGAAATCGCGAAATAAAAATCAGCTGTTCCTTACATTTATCTTCGTCTATCTCGTCAAAATGTAGCAGAAAAGGGAACAGCTGATTTTTTTTTCGCGATTTCAGGTTTAGTCCCATAGTAAAAGTTGTTCATAATGATGAGTACAATGACCTCTTAAGAGGTTGCTGGTATTTTTCAAATAACCCTGTATATAGATTAGTATAGATAGATAAATTAAAAATAACATCAGTGTTTGCATGCCATAACTACAAAGATTTTTTAGATTTTTTTTTTTGTCTACTGAGCTTCTATATCATGTTCTCTGTAAATTGAGAGGTCTGGCTCTTGTGATACAGGACCTCCTAATACAAGAGCCAGGGCTACACTGATGTTTGTGTTTTTGAAGTGAAAATAAATAAAAAAAAAAAAAAAAAGTGTTTGCACTAAAGTTTACACGGATAAAACAAACAACAATATGTACTTTTGTTTCACATAACAAATACGGGGAAATTACACACAAGCGATAGTACAAGTTTTTAACAGCAAATTGTTCATGACGTACTCTCATTACTGTTAGGCTGCTACCACACTTGCGGTTTCAACTTGAATTTGAATAAGGAAATATTTGTTTTATACGGTAGATCATTCATTGGTTTGTAGGATTTACATTAGTGTAACTTTCGAATATGATATTTTGAATTTTATTTTCGAGCAATAGGTAGGTATATTAGATGTCAGGGACGTTGACGCACAGCGTGTTACACACGATTCTGAACCAATCTGAGTTGAAATTGTACAACGGTTATTAAAAAAAATTGCTCTGACATACATTTTAACTGCGTAGGTCACTTATCTATGAAACAGTAGTTTTTTTTCGATAACCGACGAATAATTTCTGCGCTAGGTAGTCTAGAAGTAGAATTATTATGTGCTGAATGTTTATATTGTTGTCTAATTGAGTATTGAGTTGTAAATGTCCTTTACATTTATACTAATATTATAAAAATGCGAAAGTAACTCTTTCTGTCGGTTACTGCACCCTTGGACGTGGCTACTTCTCAACCCTAATAAGTAGGTATTTTTACAAAAAAAAAAAAAAAATACATGCATACGAAGTTATGGGCAACATCTAGTCCCCTATAAACCTTTGAACAACTCCAACAGACGTGCAAAATAGTTACGTCAGTGATAAAAGGTTTGATAAAGAGTGAGCGTGAGACAGATTTCCATTTTCGCTTTTGTACAGAGGCCAGCACATCAAACTACCACAATCTGTCAAATTTTCCCAATTGATTATGAACCTTATTCCTTTGCAGTAAAGTTGAAGATCTATCAAAGAAATTTGACAGATTGGGGTAGTTTGATGTGCTGGCCTCTGTACATGCTGTTCCGTGTTACGGCCGCGACTTACGAGTTGCAGGTTCAAACCCAGACAGGCGATTTACTTTGTGTCAATTATTTTTATCATCACTGCTCTTAACGGTGAAGGAATCACAGAACTCAAAATTCGAGACTGCCAACCCGCACTGGGCTCGCGTCGTGGATCACGGCCCACTCCCTCTCATCGAGAGGAGACCTGTGTCCCAGCAGTGCGAACATTATAAGATGATTGTGCTAAACGCTGTTTTAATATGCATACCTATGGTTAAAGAAGGGACATACTTTAAGGAAGAGGGCCTTTTAAGTTACGCATAACTCGATAAAATGTAAAATGTGAGAGGGGCCCGTGGCTAAATAATAACAGCCGCACAGGTCGATCGATCAGGTTAAACTACGCTTGCCGCGGTTGGTCTGTGGATGGGTGACCATCTTTACATACCGAGACCCCTCCGTGCCTCGGAAAGCACGTTAAGCCGTTGGTCCCGGCTGTCATTCGTGGATCTTTGACAGTCGTTACGGGTAGTCTGAAGCCCGAAAGTCTGACAACCAGTCTTACCAAGGGGTATTGTATTACCCAGTAACTGGGTTATGGAGGTCAGATAGGCAGTCGCTCCATGTAAAACACTGGTATTCAGCTGCATCCGGTTAGACTGGAAGCCGACCCCAACATAGTTGGGAAAAGGCTAGGCAGATGATGAACTCGATAAAATGTAAGAAACAGCATTTTTTTTTTAATATTTCGGATTTTTTTTTTTAAATTAACAACTTTTCCCATAGCAACAGTTGTTAATTTCCAAGAATTCTTTCTACACGCCCCTTAAAGTATGTACCTCGTTTAACCAGACACCCTTTATTGGAATGTAATTTACTTGCGTGTACCTACAATAAATAGAGAGCCATGTACATCAGTAACCGTTACCAACGTAGCCAATTGAAACCGCTCGTGTGCTCTAACCCTTATAGCGGTCAGCATATAATTAGTGCAGCACATTTTAAACGTTGTTTTAATAATAATTGCACACAAAGTTGTTACGTTCGGGATGTTCTGACAACTTGATGAAAGCATAGATGAACATGATAAACTTGATGGAAGACTGAT
Organism: Globia sparganii; assembly: GCA_949316385.1. Classification (NCBI taxonomy): domain Eukaryota; kingdom Metazoa; phylum Arthropoda; class Insecta; order Lepidoptera; family Noctuidae; genus Globia; species Globia sparganii. The sequence goes on from OX438675.1 coordinate 876,032, forward strand.
TGACTTGATGGAAGACTTTCAGGCGTCTGACGTACCTACTGTCAAAGAACTACGAATGACAGCCGGGGCCAACGGCTTAACGTGCTTTTCGAGGCACGGAGGGCTCTTGGTAGGTGAAGTTGCTCACTCACAGCAGCTTAGCTTAATCTAATCGACCGACTCGTGCGGCTGACTAAACCACAAGCCCCTCACTGGGCTACTTTTCGTCTTGGATCGTAGACGAAGACGCGGGCAGCAGCTGCTAAAAACATAAAGAAACAAATAGGTGGAATGGCTATCCGATAAAACAATTGGCTAATATTAACGTAATAAAAGGGTGGCCAAGCGATGTCTTCATTATTGGCTAATAGCCACTATAAGCCGCTGGGTGTTGAGCCTAATTCCGAATCTTTGAGGGCAAATTGTCTAATTAAGGTATATATGTCTTTCGTTGCAATCTGTTGAATATACGGTTATTTACATACGAGTAAGGAATTTTATCATAAATTTTGTATCATAATATATTTTGGCATTTATCGAATGGGCAAAATAGCCTTCATCACTTTATCGTAGCTTCTACACTATGTTCTACGCCCAACTAAAACTCTTAGACAGCTAGGTATATTGCGGCCTCGCTGCTCGATTTCTGTCTCGAGCCCAGTGTCCTTCTTTGATACCTATGTACAGTTCACGAATAGAAACGTCATCATGACAGTCTAACTAATCTAATATATAAAATTCTCGTGTGACAGTGTTAGTTACCATACTCCTCCGAAACGGCTGGACCGATTTTTATGAAATTTTGTATGCATATTCAGTAGGTCTGAGTATCGGCTACTATCTATTTTTTTTTCTTTTTTGCAAAACGACGTTTGCGGGGTCACCTAGTCTAATATATAAAATTCTCGTGTCACAGTGTTAGTTACCATACTCCTCCGAAACGGCTGGAGCGATTTTTATGAAATTTTGTGTGCATATTCAGTAGGTCTGAGAATCGGTTATTATCTATTTTTTTTTTTGCAAAACGACGTTTGCGGTGTCAGCTAGTGTTTCAATAAAGTTACTCAAGTCGCCGATTCATAACATCCACTATGAAGATAGTTTTAATCAGCAGAAAGACGACACGGCACGTCTGCCTCGGCGGTCTAGCGGTCGCAATCGCAACTGCTGAGCATGAGGTCCTAGGTTCGATTACCAGGTCCGGAAAATTGTTATTGGGTTTTGTCCGTCAGGAATTCTTCAGTATTAATCCGGAGCCTGTATTCGTGTCCGGTCGATGGTATTATGCTCGCCCCCTATTACATGGAACTTAAACATGATTCTATTGGCAAAATGTGGGTGTACATACTAGATCCATCTATGCCACACTCTTCGGGGATCACACTCGTGATGTTTTGTGTATGATTTAAGGAGCAAAAGAATCTCACCACTGTTACCGTTGCAATCAATGAGAAGAATGGATAATTTTGACCCGACAAACAGAAAGTCGCTGATAAAATGAGACGAGGAATTTAATTGAGATTAGATAATACACGTATTATTGACACCTCTCAACCACTACAAAGATAACCTTTTACATACATACATAAACCTTATCTACATTTACCTTTGCCTTTGTACTCAAATTATAATTATGTCATATCCCTATGTATTTTACTGTGTGTACATAAATAATAAAATAAATAAACTCACGCAATCTGTCCATGGGGGTAAGCAGAAACTACAGAGTGTCACCTGCTCCGATCCTTACATGCTGCTTTTGGCTCGTTTACGTTCATACATCTGGTCATACACGCACGCCGGTTGCGAGTACTACACACTTGAGCTTTAAAGTACATCACCAATAAGGCCACTTTTATGTCTATTTATTTATTTATTTATTTAATACTTCAAGCACATAAATGTACAGAGGCGGACTTAATGCCATAGGCATTTTCTACCAGTCAACCTTTGGGTGATGCAGAGACAAACAGTGGTAGGTGCAATCATGAAAATTGAGGAATAAATATTTCAAATATAAAGATACGCTAGGAATTCAGCCCACTGGTAGTTCAGCCAACGAATGGCCCAAAATGGGGTGTAGAGTGCTTGAGCAGGGCAATTCCTTTCAGAGGCTTCTTCAGGGTGCTTAGGGAGTGAACATACTAAAAGTTCTGACGTGCAGGGGGTGAGCTGGAGTGGGGTTAAGTTCCCACATTTGGGTTTCCCCTCACGGCGTTTTCGTATCTTTTAAAATTGTCAACAATTTTATATACCCCATAAAGATAATAACAAACACGTACAAGAAATTTTTTCCATCACTCTTTAGGGGATAAATGGGGGTGAAGAATGGCGCCAACCACACATTGTTAGCATCTTATCGTACTGTTCCCGTCTCCATGAGGAAATCTCAAATAAATTTAAAGTATCGATCAAAAGTGTGAAGACGCGCCCTAGGGGGATGTGCGTATGGGGTGGAGATGTGAAGTTTTGAGTCGATTGTGTGCATATATAAATTAAACTCTTGGGAGACGCGAAAGTTAGAGTGTGTTTGTATGTAAAATGGGTTTGTAGTTTCTTGATCACGGTATAATGTCCCACGTTCCTGAAATATTTGGCGTGGCATGCATGTACCTACCTGGGGCCTATTAACTATAACTGAAATTCGAAATATTTGACAAAAAAATGCAAAATTGTTACATGTTCGCGACAGGAGTTTATAGTCATTTTTAGGGTATAGGTAGGGGTTTATTTATATGATTCAAGTGGATGATATACACAATATTGAAGACATGGTATTAACATTAAAAGAGATTTACAAAATATAAAGTTGGAGAGGGTGTCTCGCTAAATACTCATCCAGAACTTTATTGGTCAAAATACTCAAATAAAAAAGGAGATATGCTAAAGGTAGCACAAATTGTGTATAATGGCCCATCTTCCACGACGCTATTTTATTTTATCAAAAGTAGCATGTAAGAAACACATGACTTTGATGATTTGAGTTGACGTTACTTTACACATACACATTATATACATTATTTTATCGATACACGTAACTAACTAGCGCCAGGGCAGCCTGCGAAATTCTAATTTTCTTACGGATTTTGCAATTTGCTGGTCAGTATTAAGTTGTACGTTGATTAAAATATGATTCGCGATCATAACAAATATGTATTTATAGAATTATAATCATTTAAGTCATCAATACAACTCTCTAAGACCAAGTAATCCTATTCAATGACTATTTCATGAAGTCTTGACATTTAGGATTATAATACTAACTCAACAAGTTGTAAATGATTATAATTCTTTAAATACATAATATATGTTATAGTCGCGAAACATATTTGAATCAACGTACACCCAGACACTGAGTTGAAAATTGCAAAAATTGTACGAAAATTTTTCATCTAATTCAAATTTTCTTATGATTTTTGCGCTTCCCCCTGTAAGGCACGTAGTATACAATGGTGTTCCCACATTCCCTACAAAGAAACACGGGAAGGCGTCAGTCGTAATGAATAACTAATGGCATCACGATGATCCCCCCCCCCCTCTTCTTCCTCATTTAGGAGATAATCGCGAAGAAATTGCTTTCCCTAAACTGAAGTCAGTTATTATGGTAATGTGGTGAGGATTACATTTAGATTACGACGTAACTATTATGGTTTAGTAATGAATTGCTATCTTGTCGAAACGATGATAGTCGGAAAGCTAAATGACCTGAAAAGGACCGGAGTTTTTGGAACGGAGTTCTTTAACGTGGCTCGTGGTTGGAGGTGACTGCTAGAACTCGTCACGCAACGAAAAAGTTATGCCCCTCCATGCGATTATCTCTCTCAAATTTTATAGTAATGGCTCCATCGTTTTATCGATGATTCTGCCAATGTCGAGGTTGAAGAAAACAAAGCGTATTCGCTGATGTTGACCGGTTATACTGCTTTATCGACTAACTCTCTCTTTCTTTCTTTCTCTCTAGACATGCTCTAGACAGTGAAAAAAAGTTGTCATGGTTTTCGAGGGTGCGAGGTCAAAATGAAAATCCAAGATGGTGGCATTTTTATGAGAGCTTCTAAAAACTTATTCTAGATGGCTTTGTATTAAAAATGCATATTAAATTCACACTTTCTCTCTCTCCCTCTTTATACGAGTTCGTGTGCGTGCGAGTATTGCGTGAGGAACGTTGTTATTGAAGGGGTCCCCCGAACGCACGTGTTTCTTTTTTCTTTTCTTACTGCAAATACCTTGCAGTATGAAAAGGAACTAAACAGGATTGATGACATAAACCAGCGCTAATTTTGTAATACACTATCAATCTCAATCTCAATCATTTTGAAGGATATTGGTAATCCATTGCTTCATATGTTCCAAAAACTTGTCCACTCACAACAACGTAAATAAAATAAAATGAAATAAAATTTATTGAAATAATAATAAGTTTACAAAAAAGTGTACAGCTGCGGTTTGGTAGTATATAGGGTGACTGGTAATTAGTGACCGATACCTAAACACGTGATTGTACTCATAATAACAAACAACTTTTACTAAGGGACCAAACCTGAATTCGCGAAAAAAAAATCTGCTGTTCAGTACCTACATTTTGACCAGTTAGGCGAACATAAATAACTGAACAGCAGATTTTTTTTTCATAATTTCAGGTTTGGTCCCATAGTAAAAGTTGTTTGTTATCATGAGTACAAGCACGTGATTAAGTATCGGTCACTAATTATCAGTCACCGTATATATTAATCTAGGTCTATAATAGGATTATAATAATCTGGATATAAACTATGTTAAGGCAAAAATGTGAGATTACAGTCATTAATAGAACTCCGAGGGTAATGTAGTGCGTTACCTGATCTAGGTTTATTTAAACCTGTATTTCAGGCCATCACTCAACTAAAGTACTAATTACATAGGACAGTCAGTGAATTAAATTAATATATATATTCAGTATCTAAGCAGATACAATATTTTGCGTAACCTTATTATAAACTAGGCTTATGGGATGTATTTATATCTATAATTAAAATTATTATAAAATAATATTTGGTTAGGTAATTCCAGTTAAGTCAGCTACTTTAGTTCAGCACCTCTAGTAGTTTTTCCGTGTCCGAGTAATTAAGTTTTGCTAAATAATCGAATAACATAATTTTAAATACCTATTATAAGTTACATTATAAATCGTAAGCAATTTATTAAATCTATACTTCTATACTAATATTATAAAGAGGAAAGGTTTGTATGTATGTTTGTAACGAATTGGCTCAAAAAGTACTGGACCGATTTTAAAAATTCTTTCACCATTTGAATGCTACATTATCACTGATTATTATAGGCTTTTTTTTCCACCCGTGCGAAGCCGGGACGGGCTGCTAGTTTACTATATAAGAAAGGTAAAGGCTCATTATCGCAGTGAATGTTGTTGAACTGTCAAAATGCCACTGATAAAGTGTTACGCAATTACCCCGCCGCTCAAGCCACGTTTGTGATCACAGACCATTAGGAACGTCAGAGTTTTTATCAAGTTTTCCTTTTCCTGTTATTTTTTCTCTGCAAAAAGTGAATTTGCGACATTCGTAATTCGTAATTGACAGATTTTGTAGATACAAACACGACTTCCTTTTAGTACAGGCTATGTTGTGAAAGGTCATTTCGACAAAATGATTCAAGTGACTCATGTTGATCTAGTGCTCGCCAGCGCTATTGCTGAGCATCAGAGGAGCAATTCTAGTAATTTTAAGAACGTTCACAGTCTGATCTCAGTCTCAATCTATCAAAAATACCTCTAATTTCCCTACATTTTGACCAGTTTTTGACATTTGTGTGTCGCCGACATGAGACTGGGACTAGATTTTGAACGTTTTAAATAATTGGCCTTCAGGTCTTGTGTTCGATTCTCGAGTCAGGAATAGTGTTATTGGGTTTTTCCGTGTGAAATTTTGCAGTAGCAGCCTGGAGTCTAGATTTGTGGCCAGTTGAGGGCTAAAGGCTCGCCCCCTGGTACATGGGACTGAAATATAACCGGCGCTTGTACTATAGGTACACCTCTGTCTAACCACCCCAAGCAAGCACCCCTCCGCAGAATCATAGATGAATACCACACCCTAGCGACACAAATACCGGATTTGGACGTGTTCCATGATAAACTGCACAAATTCAAAAATAAAATAAAAGGTCTTCATTGAACGTTGCTTTTATTAGATTATTGTTATTATTGTCTTAGATAGTAACACTGCTGTCGTGATTTTGAGCATGTATACTCGTACATTCTAATTGTTCTTTTTTTTTTATCACGTAGCCAACTAATTGCAAGAGCTATGTACGGCCGTTATTGTCATTTACATCAGAGAAATTGCTCCTAGCTATTTACCAAGCATGTTAAATGTATGTGATGTGGCAGTACTTAAATAAATAAATGAATAACCCTTCGGTTTACAGGCGTGATGTTATCATTAAAGTAATTCCTAATCATGAACATTTTCCTGCCCTTATCCTAATTCATTTGGGAGTAGGCGCAACATGTTTTCATTCTACTTCTTTACACAGATATAGATACACCTAGATAATGCAAGAGCAACTACCTACTTTGCGTGCCCAGCTTACGTACGTACGTAAAAATCGTAAGCCGCCACTTTCTCAGTACGATTCTGTAACCATCTCACCGTGAAAACTTAGGTGAAGTGAGCGTGGAGTGAGCTGTCAGGGATAGATACTCTTGACAGCTCACTCTAAGCTCACTTCACCTAACTTTTCACGGTGAGATTTTTACAGAATCGATCGGCTGATTTCTGGGTGAGCGTGAGCGCTGGCGCTAGGCCCTGAGGGTGGGGGCGAGACGGGTGCACGCGGCGGCCTCTGAATCGATTTGATTTTCCCATCACTAAATAGTGCTTGTGACGTCATAGTAGGTAGTCAAAAAATGGCACGCTTGGTTTTCAACTTAAATAATTAATGGCCTGCAATGGCTTGTAATTGGCCTTATTTCTGTTGCTATAAATCGTGCAAAAGTGTTTAGCTGTAAGTTTTCCAAAAACTGTAAAATAAAATAAAATAATATCATCAATTACACAGTCTATCAATCTTTTCTTTGGTCTTCCCCTACGTTTTTTTATCGGTTAATAAAAAAACTTCTTAGGTAATATCTCAGCTTCATTTCTCTTTACTTAACATCAATTTACAAAACTCGTTTCCAAAAATAACTCCGAAATAACTCAAAGAAAGACCCATCCATTCCTTTCAAATTGAAACGGCTCGCAGCTAAAAGGGCAGCCTTTCATAAAGAAGAATGTACAGAATACGGGTAATAGGCAACTCTTTTGTGACGAAACGAAGTTTATTTCGCGTTGAATAGCTTTCGATCCGTGATCTGAACGAGCACATGGTGTCGGAGAAATTATTGTGGATAGCGAAGATGGGAGGGCTTTGTAAGCTATTGTGAGTTAGAAAGCTAATTTGGGAAAGGTAACATTTTTAACACGCTTTTAGTAGTTTCACCTTTAAGTTTGTTTGTTTGTATGTATGTAACTGACTCGTTTGGGCTCGATTATCCTGATTAGGGTGTTGATCATGCAGTCATTAGGGTGTTGATCATGCAGTCATTAGGGTGTTGATCATGCAGTCATTTATTTAGGCTCACGACTGTAAGCTGCTGGACAAGCTCATGTAGCACTTAGTCGTGTAAAATCCTTGGACGGTATTCGATTTGAAGAACTGGATTGCTCAAAATTAACAGGAAGAACCCATCTAATAGTGAAGCATTAGATGAAATGGTTCGATTACGAAATAATTCATAAAACTTGTTCGCAAATAAAGTTACACCGCTATGTCTCGCTGTTTATGTTGGCAACATAGAAATCCTTGAATATGTTTTCTATCGAGATGTAACTGTTAACACATCTGTACATTATTAAAAACGGTTTTATAGCAAATCGAACTAAAAAGTGAAAAATAAAATATAGTTAAATAAAAAACACGCTTTAATAGCAAATCGAACTAAAAATCAGAAAGTAACTTTTATATTTATGTTTTATTCAACTGTTATAAAAACTTTTTAACAAAAAAAAACCGACTTCCATAAAAAACACTACAAAGTGAAAAATGACTTTGATTTCGGAAGTCGGTGTCTTTGGATCTGTATTTTAGTTTATTGCTACCGACTTCCGAAATCAAAGTTATTTTTCACTTTGTAGTGTTTTTTATGGAAGTCGGTTTTTTTTTTGTTAAAAAGTTTTTATTTCTCGCTTTTTAGTGGGACTGTTTATAATGCATCAAGCTCATCACCTTTTACAAAATATTACTTTTCCCGATACAGGGACGTTAATTGTTGAGGAGTTCTCCTGGTACTCCACCATCAGCTCCATTTCACCATTCGCATTGTGACGAGCATAAATTGCTTAGCAACCATATTAAAGTAATCGAATCGCAACCTGTGAAATACTTATTATTGAGTAGTCCCGGTGGCCATCTGTGGTCTTCATCATCAGTTTTACTTCACTAAATTTTGCTTTCCGAAAGCAAATGCACGAGTTAGTATAAATAATACCCGAATCACTATAGGTGTGCCTATAATATTTGAAGAGTTCCTTCGATTTCTCCAGGATCCCGCTGATAATCCTGGCAGCATCAGGTCAGACTTATGTCAACATTGCATTGAACTTAAAATTTAGTCCTGTTTAAAATGAGGCCAAACACGACTACGGTGCTGTAATTTCAAGGTTTGTACTTTTTCTGATGCTCCTGGCATCAGCATCAAGTCTCTGTGTAGGTACTTCGGTGTTTCTAATTAACAGTACGTTTATCCACACATCGAGGCCTTTTCAATGAAGCTAAACACGATATATCTGATGTTAACTGTCGAGGAGTTAGGTACTCTGCAGACTATCCTGACTGCAGCATCAGGTCATGACTTGATGATCATGAGACTAAATGTGGCAAATGCCCTATCAAACATCAAAACAATTTACTAAAACTGTCCTTGTCTGTTCGAGTAACTTCTTACTGTTAGGGAGTTGTACCTTCCATCATCAGCTCAGCTACCTGAGATGGTGACAACCATACGCAAATACACAAGATACTTCATAATATATGCGAAAAACAATAAGTGAGTCTATAAAATTTGAGGGTTGCCCTCGATTTCTCTAAGATCCCATCATCAGATCCTAACTTGGTGACAATGGGACCACCTCAGAACTATCTACTTTCGAACAAAAAAAGAATTTTGAAAATCCGTCGACAATTGGCGGAGTATTCGATGAACAAACATACAAAAAAAAAAAACATACAAACATCCGAACATAGTACCTCCTCCTTTTTGTGAAGTCGGTAAAAAAGTATAGTAACTCAATATGTTTCAATAATTTTCAAAAATTCTAAAATAAAAATAAAGTTATGAAAAGAAAATTAATTTCATTGTAAAAAAGCGTGGCGTGCTTTTTATATCATATTTCTATATTAATTAACTCTATGTTTGCAAATAACTACTAATTATAATTTACAACAATCAATATCGGGCACCCCACGCTTTTTTACAATGAAATTCATTTTCTTTTCATAACTTTATTTTTATTTTAGAATTTTTGAAAATTATTGAAACATTGAGTTAGTATACTTTTTATAACAGTTGAATAAAATATAAATATAAAAGTTATTTTCTGATTTTTAGTTCGATTCGCTATTAAAGCGTTTTTTTAAACTATATTTTTTATTATTGTTACCTCAAAGCAGTTTCCGTCCGTTAGGACCTACACGTGGGTGTCATAAAGCGCTTAAAGACGTCATCAGGACCTAAATACAGATTATTTATCAGTTGTATTAGCTTCTACCCCTGACTTCGTCTGCGTTAAATTCCGTCCCATCCAGTCGTATCGTCCGTAACTTCGTTTTCGCTTAGCGTTCTATCCATCATCTGCCTAGCCTTTTCCCAACTATGTTGGGGTCGGCTTCCAGTCTAACCAGATGCAGCTGAATACCAGTGTTTTACATGGAGCGACTGCCTATCAGACCTCCATATCCCAGTTACTGGGTAATTCGGATCCTCTTGGTTGGTTGTCAGACTTTCGGGCTTCTGACTACCCGTAACGACTGTTAAAGATCCACGAATGACAGCCGGGACCAACGGCTTAACGTGCTTTCCGAGGCACGGAGGGGTCTCGGTATGTAAAGATGGTCACCCATCCATAGACCAACCGCGGCAAGCGTAGCTTAACCTGATCGATCGACCTGTGCGGCTGTTATTATTTAGCCATGGGCCCTCAACCTAGCGTTCTTTCTTACTCCTAAAGATCGTAGCGTAAACCTGACTGTACCCTTTTTTTTTTGCAAAAAAACTGTGTGTGGCCAATTGGCGAAAACATAAAAGTGATTTCAGTTTCAATATGTGGACACGCGTTAAAATCTTGGCGTGTCCAGATGACGAAATAATAAGTGATACTTAAGGGCCTATACTACCTCAAACGGCTTAGCATGATCCTCCGTTATGTCGAAAATACTGCAGCATTAATTTTGAAATAAATATATGGTAAAGTTGAGGATTAATGTTAGGTCTTATGTTAGACGAAAACACGATTTCATAAAATTTTCTCGATAGAGAAAAATTCCAAAGTTACCTCCAAACCGAAAAATAAACCGCTGGTATTCAAAAATTACTTCAAATTAGATCATGAAACTTTGCATACTAACCGAGCTAACTACACACATCAAAAGTGTCTAGGGATCAACATATATTTTTGCAATAACTTTTCTCCTGATTGATATTAATTAAAATTTTCTTTAAGGATTCATCAAATAAAGTGTTTTCGTTTGTCACAGTAACGATAAACCAAGTCACCTTTGCATTAATAAAGAAATTTGCCATTTTCCTAATAAAGGGATTTTTGACATTTGAACCACTAACACAAAAGTTCGAAAAAAAGACTGAAATAACAGTTTTCTCTAAAATTTTATTGGGTAACTTAAACAATTAATAATCCGTGTTTCTACCGCGAACACTAACAACACAAGAACATCGGTTTGGCATACTCAAAATGAGTTCATCCAAATCACGCTGTGGAATGGCCGCCCATGTTCGTTGCAACAACAAAAAAAGGTCTTCTTGCGACTGGATACCCTCCATATTCGGCAGAGCTCTTCTCTGTAGCATATCCCATGCATGCTCAATCGGGTTCAAGTCTGGCGACTGAGCAGGCCAGGGCAGGACATTGATGTTAGCTGCGGCGAGAGTCTGTCTTACAACTCTTGCGGTGTGCGGTCGTGCATTATCATGCATTAACTGAAATAAGGGACCGATTTGCACTTGTAGAGGAACGATGACGTCTGATACAATCGTCTCAGCATAAATTTGAGCGTTGAGGTTGCCTCTGATCCAAATCAACTCAGTTCTTCCGCCGATCCAAATACCCGCCCATACCATGATGGTTCCACCACTATAAGGATGGACTTCCTGGCAGGATTTTAATCGCTGTTGGCGTCCAGGGGTTCTCCAGTGTCGTATACGTCTTGTATCCGGTCTCATACCAAAACGAGACTCATCAGAAAAGCACACGAAACGCCATTGTTCTTCTGCCCAATTTCTGTGTTCAAGAGCCCATTGATATCGAATCCTACGATTGTGCATTGCTATAGGTGGTACCCGTAGCGGTCTTCGGGAATGAAGGTTCACTTCATGCAAGCGGTTTCTGACTGTTTGGTCGCTAATTAAGTTCCCTGAAGAGTGATGAAGCCTCACGGCTAATATCATGGCGGTTATTGTTGGAGCTCTTCGAGTTAAGATTTGAATGTATCGGTCTTGTCTCCGTGTGGTGCAGCGATACCGTCCTCCATGGCGCTCAGCCACGGTACCAGTGCTTCGGTAACGTGTCCAAAGTCGACTGATAACACTCTGACTTGTATTCAGAGCTAAAGCCACAGTACGTTGCCGGGAACCAGCTTCTATCATTCCCACGGCTCTGAGCATTTCTTCCCTGCTTAAATGACGTCGCCGCTCCATAATAACGTTGGTTTTAATCAGTAGTAGGGAAAAAGTAGCACTAATAATGTCTTCAATGCGTTGTATGTTTTTATAGGGAAAATATTGACAGCTGATTTTCATCTTTTACTCGAATTTGATTCACAGTTCCTGATTCAAATTATGAAATGCACCAAAAAGGATCCATATAAATTTATAAAATCATAAATTTATTACAAAGCCACATCTCAATCTCAAGAAATCCGCATAAAAATGCTTGATCCCTAGACACTTTTGATGTGTGTATAAAGCAGGTCTTATGTTATTTACTTTTTTTAAATTACCATTATTTTCACCGTAAAAAGCAAATACCTAAACTAGTGGCGCTGCCTGCCGCCTAGCACCGCACTCTGTCTCGCTGTCACTCAGTCCGCGAGCAGTATCGTGCGAGCGAGTTAAAGAGTGAATTTTAGCTGAGGTAGTGTAGGCTCTTAAGTGTTTCACCAAATGGACACACGTGTGTCCAGTCTCTCGTGTCAAGTTGGCGAGCAACCTATGTCAAATAGCATAGTTATAACCTCAAGAATTGAGCTATCAAATGAAAAGTAAAGAATTTTTCCAATCCGACTGGTAATTTTAGAGATTAGCGTAGTCAAACAAACTCTTCAGTTGTATTATTCGTAATACATATTATATAAACGGTGAGTGATCCACGTCAGTATCAACATATCGGCCGAAATATGTTCACTTCTGATCATAGGGCTCTAAGCTAAGCATTAGAATTGCCATAAAGAATGATTGTACCCAGCAATATATACATCCATTTGTTGCCGTTTTTTTCAGGCACTTGCCATAATGACGATACTATTTTAAATACTGTTAGTACAATATCCACAATAAACTTGAATAGTAGCTAACTAAGCTTCGTCTTCCTAACATAAATTTAAACACAAGATAATAAATATGACTTCTTATGTTCCTTATGTTCAGCCAAAAGCATTTCCACGATTTTCGTTTTCATTACAATCTTTACAGCTTTACATAACTTAATAGGACACACTCCCGCAACATACATACATAACACATGACGGTGAAACCTTGGAAACATACAAATACTGTAATACAAAGCAATATTCACATAACGCTCAGTTTAAGTGCGTAACTTCATTACTTCATGAAAATAAGGCATGGTACAACAACATAAAAGTGTAGAAAAACCACTCTGATATAAACATTGCTAGCAGTTTTATGATTCGTCAAGTTCAAAGGATTATCAATAAAAACCATTATTACAAATAGTCAGGAGTCAGTCAGTTAGAAATGTAAGCCTCATGATCAAATATTTCACCTGAAATAATTTGCAAATCTTTTTATTTTTGTCTATCACTAGCTTTTTTCTGCGGCTACGACCGCGTAGAGGTCGGAATATTCGCGCGGGAACCACCTACCTATCTATCTTCTAACTCAGGTCCAACTCGGATTTCAATTCAATTAAACACAGGCAAAAAAAACATGATTACCTGTGTGCCTGTGTTTAATTTAATCGAAATTCATTCAACCTTTAAGGCATGAAAACAAAACAGACAGACATAGCTACTTTTGAAAGAAGAAACAAAGAAAAAGTTTTTTTTTTGTTACTGCAACACGTGCAAACAAAAAGATAATTGATATTATCTCTAAAATATAAAATTCTCGTATCAAGGTGTTAGTTACCATACTCCACCAAAACGGCTGGACCGATTTGTATGAAATTTTGTGTGCATATCGGGTAGGTCAGAGAATCGGCTACTATCTATTTTTTTTTTTTTTGCAAAACGACGTTTGCGGGGTCAGCTAGTATTATTTATAATTATTAATTTTATTTTATTAATTTTATTTTATTTATTTACATTTATAATATTAGTATGGATATATAATAATATAATACTTATATCTAGTCATAAACTGTCCATATTTTATTGCAGTTCCACTTCCTGCTACTTGGTCCAGCAGTATCTCAGTACGTAAGCTAATCTCGTAAATACTGTGGTCCTTGTGCCCATTTTACAGGCAGCTCTAATACTAAGGCACTCCCTAAATGTATTTAAATCTAACCTTCAGAATTCAAATGGGGTTTTTAAGAGCGGCTGTCAATATATTTTGCTGGGAGTCTAGACTGGGAGGCAGCTAAGGTTTCAATTATGTAATGATAGTAAAATGTTGTTGAACGTCTTTTTATAGCTTTTTATTATGAATGTTTTCAACATGTTTAGAAATAGAAATAGCTCCATATCTCCAGGATCTATTTTTAGTAGATAACAAGGTACTTGTAATCCTTTTGTTGGTTCGCAGGATTATTTTCTTTAGAGTCGCCTGATTTTACTGTCGTATGTATTTACTTTAGAGCAGTGGTGACCGAGTGGCACTGGCTTCCGACTTACAAGTCGTAGGTCGAACCAACCTATCGATTCTGTAAAAATCTCACCGTGACAACATAGGTGAAGTGAGCGTGAAGTGAACTATCAATGGAGGCAACCTCTAACATCAGGTGGAATGACAGCTCACTTCACCTTAGTTTTCACGGTGAGATTTTTACAGAATAGCACTGCTGGTAGACGCTTTACTTTGTGTAAATAACTTCAGCTGCACTGCTCTCAAAACGACGAAGGAAAATATCGTGAGGAAACCGGCATTTCTTAGAACAAAAAATTCGAAGACATGTGACATCTACTAAACTGCACTGGGCCCGCGAGGTAGATTAAAGCCCACTCCCTCTCGAAGAGAGGAGGCCTGTTTCCCAGCAGTGGGAACATTATAGGCTGATTATGCTACGTATTTATTTGAATACACACGACAGTGAAATCTGGCGACTTCTTTGCGAGAATAAGTTGTACGTTCAAAAAGGCAGGTATTGTTAGAAACTCAAACCTAATAAAAAAAAATTGCCGTCACGGGATGTCCGCAGTCATGAAACATGGTGGAGAGGGTGATGACGGCATAAGAGAACGTCATGCTGTTTGCCGTCACGCCATACGAGTCGAAATTACCGCCAAGGTGCGGCTATAGATGTTTCACATCAACAATTATAATGAAAACTTTCAATTACCAGAATATTCGACGTTTAATTTACAAAAAAAATATATTATAACATCACGCCAGTTATTCCCAAAAGATTAGACATTTCGCCATTATTTTTAAGTTCCATGTGATATCATCAGGTATGTTCGCCGAGTCGCAAGTAGACTGTTTTTATTCTACTATGCGAAAACGATGCACATCCCTGGTGCGCAGGGTTCGGGCTAGCTCCAGCAGCATCCTGAGGGCATTCGCGCAGAGGTTCGATTGCCAGTACCTGAGCCATTGCTGTATGATTCACATACTGGGCAATCGAAGTATGTAATAATAATATTTTAAATGGTCTTTCTAATTGTGTTTTTTTTTTTAAATTTTATTTTAAGTATCTGATTTATTTGTGGTTGTGTGGTTTTTTTTTTTTTGTGTGTCTTATATGATCCTATGTTGGTCGAAATAAACGATTTTTATTTTTTTTTATTATTAATATTGGGCGAGCTGAGTTGATCCTGAGAAATTCCTAATAGAAAAACAATCACACTTGTCTGACCTGGGAATACAACCTGGGACCTCATGCTCAGTAGTAGCGCTTGCGACTACTAAACCAAAGAGGCAAAACTTGCAAAGCAACGGTTTTAATTTCAAAACTTCCAAAAATAATTTTCAACGCAACGAAAATTCCAAAACTTCTAGTTCTTATAAACATCGCTAGCTCCTTGTCTATAGAAACCTCAGATTGATGGAAATTTTAGCGAATTAGCATTTGAAAGCCGCCGCGAAGTGTGCCTTCTATTTCGTTACCCGTCTGTCTGTTTACGTCAGTTCGTGTAGAAAATCACGCGGTGGCTTAAGAAGAAGAATACATTGAAAGCTTGCGGGAATTTTGCGGCGGCACGGAAAATCATTTAACTAACAAATTTTCTTAGATGCTTTGGAATGTTTCCTAGCGAAGGATTGGTAAGTATTCTTGAAAGTATTTTCACGATTTTGGATATGTTTAGTGGAGTTTCGACTTCGGCTAGTATTATGAATTCCCTGCGTTTTATTGTATTTATATGAACACAAACAGTAACTGTTCAGAGGTTCCCAACCTTTTAACATACGCGGCCACCTAACTTTCTTTTAAAATTTCTACGTCACTCGAGTCGAAAAATATGCAACATTTCGGATAGGTTACATTTTTCTTTTGACCATTCATATAGAAATAGGAGTTACTTTGTCAACTCAACACGACTTCAAGAGTGATCAAAGCAAGCTCAGAAGTGTGTGTATCCCAGCCCGGATAGGTTAGATGTATTTTGATCATTCAGAAATAAGAAAAATATTTTGTCAACTTATGCAGAAAAGCTTAAGTTCATAGCTCATTTTAGAGTGTTAAGAAACGTTTGAGTTTGGGAATCTAGCCTTATCCTTAACTAATACTAAGAACCCAAATTTGTATAAATATGAAGTTCATTTTAGGAGCCGTCGCGCGGGTTGTCACCAGTGGGGTGCGCCCCAATTGGAGGGCGCTTCAAGTGGGGTGCGCCCTACTGGGTGGGACCCATGTTTTATAGGATAAGACTCACGAAATATGTAGGCTTAAGTAGAATGGACGTCTGTGATGATGATGAATAGGTTTTTGTTTATTATTAGTACATAATTACGTATTATGCCCAGCTATGGATGATTTCCATGATAACACAGAACAAAGCATGAATTCATAAGACCCAAAATGGCCTAGACAAAGTGTAAAATGTATGGGACTGACTTATGCTACCGAGAAATTTAGATATTATGTCAATCTAGTTGAAAGTCGTTGTAGAAATACGAAAGCGATTACCCCTGAGTTCTTTCCTGAAGCACTCTATATAGTCGCGATTAGCGATTAGGTTATCACATAAATAGTACAGCGGTTATTACAAGTTGTAATGTCTGTTAAAATAATGAAATAAACATTTTTACTAAAAATAGGAAACTGATTTTTTTCAAATAAAATAAATAGCTCAAAAATTGGCATGAGATAAACCACCTTTGGTGAAAAGGCACTAGACACGCGCGGAGCGAAGGTATCAACACTTCAGCACAACACTTTAAGGTATTGTTACCACAAATTAAGTTCAATGTTGTTAAATAGGTACTCAAATGATTAAAAAAAGGTCTCAAGGCTAGAATGTTAAATGTTATTAATTATTTTAATTATTGTACATGTTTCAAATACGTAATTTAGAATACGTGGTTACCTAATCGCTAGACTGTATAGTCATATTATACCCCCGTGCCTCAGACAGCACGTTAAGCCGTCGGTCCTAGAGATGTCAGCAACAAGGAAGGGGCCCGTAAGGGCCGTAGCCTGCCGGGGCAGCGGAATTGTCCGAAAGGGTTACCGCTGCCCCGGAACATAAAGGGCTAAGGAAGGAACACGCGTGGGTTTTAGTCAGTAAGAGTCTGACACTCCCTTCTGCTCCACCCTGAGCGGGAGGGGTCATTTGATGATTTCCCATCCACAAAAAAAAAAGCCGTTGGTCCTGCGCCTGATCTTTCTCCGGTTATGTCGGATTAAGTGCCGGTACATTGTACTATGAGAGTGAGGAAAGATGGCAGTGCACCTGTGTCTGCACACACACTTGTGCACTATAATATCTCCCGCGGCGAAGGCTAGTCTTTGTTGAGACTGGCCGCCATGGCCGAAATAGACGGTCTGGAAGACTCTATTATGTAACCTAATCGCCACAATGATATTAATAAAGGCCTACCTTCAATGCCCAATCACACAGAAAAATTAAATGAAAAGAAATTTACGAAGCGAGAAAACGATGATTAATTTCTTATTCGTTATTTATTAATAAAGTTGGAGCTGTTCCCCGCTTCGTAACAAATAAATTGAAGAATTTTGAATATTCATTTAGTTACCAAACCTATTTATAGATTGAGGGAACAATGTTACCAAGTTTTATAATGTTCTATTTTGAATATGCTGATTTGTTGTGTTGCTAAATTAGATACCAAAGGGTATATATTTAAACATTCTATTAATTGCCAAAATCGAGATTAGGTATTATGATCACCAATAAACATTAAGGCGATATATGACAAAGTTCCTAATACGTATACGTACTATACATAAACTTAAGGCTGATATTTCGCAGCGGGATTGTCCGAAAGGGTTACCGCTACCCCGGAACATAAAGGACTATGGAAGGAACACGGATGGGTTTTAGTCAGTAAGAGTCTGACACTCCTTTCTGCTCCACCCAGAGCGGGGGGGTCATTTGTTGATATCCCATCCTCAAAAAAAAAGGCTAATATTTCAATCAACAGATTTTTTTTTTTTTGGAATTATATTGACATCTGACAGTTTTTGAATGGAAGAGCTGTCAAATATTCTAAATTATTCCTCCGACAAAATTATCTGGCGTTGGAAGAATCAGCCCTTAAGCTACTTATAGAAGAGCAGAAACGGTGAAGGAAAACATCGTGAGCAAACGGCATGTCCTAGAACCAAAAATTCTAAGACTTGTGACACAGCTGTGCGAACATTATAGGCTGATTATGCTACCGAGATACCAAAGAGAGATATATTAAAACATAAAATTTGCCAATATCAACATTGATTAAGATCACCAGTAAACATATTGGGTTATAACAACGTGCCGTGACGTTTATAAAAGCTTAAAGTATAATGGGGTTTGCCTACACCCGGAGTAGGTAAATTGTATCACAGCAATGAGTCGCGGACTGTGGCCTGCTAAGCTTTATCTTCTGTCGGAGAGGCAATTTCTGTATTTTTCAGAAATCTCGTGTTCTTATCTCAGTCTAAATCTGTCAAAAAACCCTCTTAGTTTCCTACATTTTTGACAAGTTTCAGATATTGATTGTTGCTGAGTATTTCAACTAGGGAATAAATTACGGGAATAAGCGTGATGACAATTTTCATATGTTCAACTTAAAAAATATTTGTTTGAAAATAGTTCAAACAATACTACAAAAAGTCTGAAATTGCCTAGTTATTAACGTTTTAGAATATCTGCTAGACAAAGATAACACTGTCATAGAAGTGACTGACGTCACGACTATGTAGCTCATACTAGCGTCACCAGTACCGTGCGACAAGGACGGGAATAATCAAAAACTTTTGCCCCCGCCAAAAAGCGTGTAGCTTCTGCAACTTACATCCCATCGATTTTACAGATTTCTTTTCGAGTATCTCGTTTTTCTATGCAAAAAGTAACATTACGCCAAATTGCATTATTTGTTCGAACATCTTCTATACTTATAATAAATCTGTAGAGAGATCAATTCTGTACATGAAATATATTTCCAAAATAACTATCAGCGGGTGATTAGTGATCGATACTGACGCCAAAAATGCAATCAGTAAAATTTTTGTCTGTCTGTCTGTCTGTCTGTCTGTATGTTCGTTATAGAAACAAAAACCACTCGACGGATTTCAACGAAACTTAGTACAATTGTTCTTCATACTCCTGGGCAGGTTATAGTATACTTTTCATCACGCTACGATCAATAGGAGCAGAGCAGTGAAGGGAAATGTTGGGAAAACAGGATTTCTTTTTAGGTGAAGTAGTAATAGGTTAGTAGTAGTTAGTTAGTAGTAGGTAAGTTTTGGTTAATTTATGTTCAGTTTTTTTTCATATTAAGTAGGTAAAAGCGTAGGTACTTTTATTAATTATAGGTATAGGTATTATTAATTATAGTAGGTATTTAGTTTTAAGTGAGGTAGGTTTTATTATATATTATTTTATATATTAGACGTAGTTATATATTTTTAGTTATTCAAGCCCCAAGCGGACGCCGGCGTCCGCCCGCTATTGTCTTGAAAAACGCGTTGAATGAGAAATACGCGTTCTCAAGAATCGGCAGAGGAAAGAGCACATCGGTTAAACTCTATAAGAGTTAGTGCCTCAATTTCCGGAAGTCATTATTCCACGCGGACGAAGTCGCTGGCAAAAGCTAGTTTCTAATATTAGTCATCATCCCTGTCCTCAGATCATTCTGTTTCGGCACCTTCCATTAAAAACAAATTAATGAAGATATCTTCAGTCTATCGTATGTTATTCTGTCGACGTCATACCATTGACAAGCGTGGTAAGCGCAGGATTCGATTCAATTTAACGTGACTATCTTATCAGATTATGATAATGTTTTACTGCGCCAAAGTGCTGTATATTAACATAGACAATGTGTAGGATGTGAGAATAAAATAATGCGGTGATCTGGAAAACGAAGAGTGTATAATCTATATGCCTGAACTATAGTTGGTTATTCGTTGGCTCGAACCAATGACATCACTGCACAAACGCGCTCCATCAAATAGACAAAAAGTTTGTTCAATTTACAGTTCCAATATCCAGAAAACAACTTAAAATTTTATTATATTTTTAGGCGAAATGTGGGTGTACTATAAGTTCACCTCTGTCCAACCCTTCGAGTTATGCAGGTGTGATATTATGTTATTATTATTTCTCGATTGAAAGAAAATACAGCACGTATAAAAATACATCATCGTTAAGTGATGTGTTATGAAACGTTACAGGCTGATTATGCCACGATTATATTACTAGAACTATTCCTAGTAATCCTAGTCCTAGTAATATAATCGTGGCATAATTAGCTTGTAGCGTTCCAACTGCTGGTACCCAGGCCTCTGTGTGAGAGGGGGTGGGTCATAATACACCACGCGGGCCCAGTCCGGGTTGGTAGATATCTTCTTCCAATTTTTGGCCCTAGAACTTGTCCGGCCGGTTTCCTCACGATGTTTTCCTTCACCGTTTTGAGAGCAGTGGTGATTAACTAATTTGCTCAAAGTAAAGCGCCTACTAGGTTCAAACCTACGACCTACAACTCTTAAGTAGTGTCCGTTACCACTGGGCCACCAATGCTATAAGGATACAACTAATAAACTGCTGAAAATACGATGGCTATAACATAACTAAAATACAAAAGCCAGTTTTGAACAATTTCAACAGTCAAACTATTGGACATAGACCACGAGAGCCATACATTAAAACAACCTGTCGTTTATCCATTAATTCTCTTAATGGAAAGCCATCAAACACGTATAAACATAGGTCCTTCTGATTGGCTAACTGTGGGTCAATAAAATCAACAGTAATTTCCTTACGTACATAGGGAATCACTCACAGGTCCCTTGTTTACATTGAACGGCATTTGTAGATCCCAATTGAAAGCAGGATCCTTGTCTAAACATAATTGGATCTTAAGACTATGTAATGAACAGAAAGATCCGTTAGCTGCATGTCAATATCCATTTCAGACTAGCGTTTGCCCACGACTTTGACCGAGTTGAAAGTTAAACTTTCAACTCGATAGATAGTGGTACCATAACATAGCGACTGCAATGGGGGTTTTTCGTATGGAGATCGTATTTTGAAGTCTTATAGTCCTACGCAGTAAGTAATAAGTCAGTGTGTGAAATTAGCAACCAGTATGATTTTTCTAGACTATAGATTGTTCTATGGAGCAGTACCAGCATGTTTAGAAGCGTTCTCATCTTGGATATAATCCTCATAATTGTAATATGCTTGTCAACAATTTGTGTCCGTTTGGCTGGACGTATGTTCCGGATTGTCGCAAAAACGGATGAACGGATTTGGATGTAAATTGGCACACATATAGTTTATAACTAGTATTGAGACACAGAGTACTTTCAATCCCGGTAGTAAGTTCCTGTGAGATATTTTCCGACATTTACGCGGACGAAGCCATAGGCAAAAGTTACTAAGAAATAATAAAGTTTTTACCATTGCCACTCGAAAAAGGGCATTTTATTCATCGAAAACAGTGAATAAAACTCTCTTTTAGTCACTGAGTGAATAAAAACATTTTGAATTTGGAACAAGCACGAATATACGAATTATATACAAAAATAAATAAAACGTGCTGAAAGTACGTACTGGCTGGCTATACGGAGCTATTCCATAATAAAAAAAAAAAACCCGCAATTTTAGGTTCTTTTCCATCTGTTATCGTTGTTTTAAGTCATTGGAAAATCTAATAACATAAATTATAATAAAATGAGTTCTTCCAGTGACGAAAATGAGACACTAACTCCGGAATCATTTCGAAATAAAGCAGCAATTATAGTAAAATGTGATAAATACTATACTACTATTTATTTTCTCGCAGTCAATGGTAAAAAGTAGAGTACACAACTGAAAAAAATAATTCATCTCGGTCCTTGTATCCCTCGCTCCGCTCAGGATTCAAATCTAGAATACCTCGCTACGCTCGGGATTCTATTCTAGAATCCTTCGCTGCTCTCGGGATCCAACGTAGTCCCTCGAATTAAATTCCCTTTTTTTTCACTTGTTGTATAATCTACTATTATTTGGACATAGTTCGTGAAACACATAATACACACCTAAACTAATATTGTAAAGGGAAAATATTTAATACTAGCTGCGCCCCGCGGTTTCACCCGCGTAAGTTTTGATCCCGTGGGAATATCGGGATAAAAAGTATCCTATGTGTTATTCTGATGTATAAACTATATTAATGTAAAGTTTTATCAAAATCCGTATAGCAGTTTTTGCGTGAAAGAGTAACAAACATCCATCCATCCATCCTCACAAACTTTCGCATTTATAATATTAGTAGGATTTTAGATTTAGTTTTTTGTTTGTTACGCTTTAACGCTAAAACGGCAGAATGGATTTAGATGGAATTTGGCACATGAGTAGACCAAGACCTGGAGAAGTACATAGACTACTTTTCATCCTGGATCGCAAAAGAAGTCGCGGGGAACAGCTATCAACTCAGCCTATCGCAGTTCACTGCTGGACATAGGCTTCCGCCTTCCTCATCCAGTCCATTCCAGCCACTTTCTTTAGGTCATCCGTCCATCTAGCTGGGGGACGTCCTACACTACGCTTGCCGATACGCGGTCTACACTCAAGGACTCGTCTGCTCCACCGGCCATCGATCCTTCGACAAACATGGCCAGCCCACTGCCACTTCAGTTTGCTCACTCTGCAAGCTATGTCGATAACTCCGGTTCTTTTCCGGACAATTTCATTCCTGATTTTATCCTTCAAAAAGACTCCGAGCATAGCTCGCTACATCACACAAAATAAAAAAGTGAAACTAAACAAACAATTAAAACAAAATTTATTGAAAAACCGCTCCAAGCTTTTAAAATACCAAATCAGTTGAATAATATCGACTACTTTTAGGGGTACCCAGAGCAAACAAAGGACCGCGGTCGGAAACTTTGTTTGGCAAACTGAAGTGGTGAACCGAAAGGCTCGCGGCTATTGGTCAGATCGATCTACTGAGTTAAACAGTTGAGGGATGGAGGACCTTTTTTTGGGACGAGCCCCGTCAGTGATTCGATCAAACATCATTACTATAGGGCAACAATGTGTTTGCAGAACACACTTTTATTACGTCGATGACGTATCTGAATAAAATAAATCAAGAATCTAAATGTGACATCTACCAACCCGCACTGTCCCGGCAGTGGGAACATTATTGGCTGAATATATTGTATCTATATATGCGTATGCTAGACAGTTAAGATTGGTCCAAAAAAGAAGTCGAGTAAAGCCTTGCAGTGGGTTAAAAAACAAAAAAAAAAAGATTTGATGTTATATTTTTGGGGTTCAAAAACCGCTGGTCGTGTTTTTACTTGAAGTATGAGTTGAGAAAATCATTTTATCATGTTAAGATAACGATACTTATCACCTTTAAAAAGCTGATTCATAAACTGATATTTCAAGTGACTGCAGTCGGGAATATCATAAAAAAAACGTGTTTAGATATTGATACGATACCCATCAAATTTATGTAATAATGAGTTGGAAAATAGCAGACAAATGTATTATGTTGACATACAAAACCTTCAAAAGGAATTATTGAACAGGGAAAATACCCTTAAGGAAATATCCTGTAAGTATGAGTCTAGTCAACAAATGTTAAGTGAGCGCTTGCAGGAGGCCTGTGAGTTGGTGGACCTAGTCACATACAATGCAGAGAGGTATGAGTCACTGACAAACAATCTCACCTGTAGTTGCGCTCCCACTCACACCACCACCTCACCACCCGATCCACCTTGCATATCACAGCTTGTTGTACCTGCCACTTCACCCATTTTAACTCATACTATAAAAACTATCAATCACACTCAAAGTAACGTTTTGGTATTTTCTGATAGATTAGGATCAGGTTTTGGATCATTATTAAATAACCGCTCTAAACATACTATAGTTAACTGTTGTTATCATAACCTGCATTTTAATGAGCTTGTTCATAAAATAAAACATACACAAATGAATGAGCAGACTACTGTAGTTCTTTTAATTGGAAACAGTCTGAGCTTAACTAAAAGGGACCTAGTTAATGGTATTGACACCCTACTTAAATTAAAATTAGGTAAATTAATATTATGTGCATTGCCATATTCTAATAATTTGTATAATGCAGAAAACAATCACATTTATAATTTAAACAATTTAATGCATATTTTGACATGCCGTCATAGTGACCGTTTAATGTATTTTGACACAAACAATTTTGTTACGGATTTTGTTTTAGTTCAGGAACATATGTTTCTTCCCAAGAAAAGTCAACACGTATTGGCTACTTTGTTAGCTTACAGTATACACGCAGTTATTGATAATTTAACTGAGACTAGTTTAAGTGACGAAACAGTATTATCTAGTACTTCTAATAATACTGTGATTCATCCTTTAAACTTTTAGAGTCGACAAAAGAGAAGCATAATAAGAATATTTTATTGTATCACCAAAATATAAATCGCTTCTCTGGCAAAATCCTAGACGTGGAAATGTTAATAGATAAATATCATATGGATATCTTATGTTTTTGTGAAACCTGGTTAAAACCAGATAGAATGTTGTTTAATGTAAATAATTTTTCAGTTGCCAGTGCGTTCAACAGGTCCTCAATAGGGGGTGGTACTTTGATATTATGTAATAGTAGTTTTAGATATAAAGAAAGAAAGGATATCACTGCTTGCTCTGTTGATCGCTTATGTGAGGTAGCATGTGCGGAGGTAGAGGGCCATACTTTCTTATGTGTTTATAGACCACCAGCCTCAAACTTGTCATCTTTTTTGATCATAATGGAGGAAATACTAAGTAAATTTTTTAAAGATAGTAAATTTGTTTTTGTTTGTGGCGACCTAAATATTGATCTATTAGTTAATTCACCAGAAAAATGTAAACTTATCTCATTGTTTAAATAATTTAATCTAAAATGTATATTTAATGAAGCAACTAGAATAACAGCAACTTCAGCATCATGCATCGACAATGTATTTACTAATTGTAATATAAAAAACTCTTCCTTAATTAGTGGCGTTAGGTCTGACCACACTGGTCAACTTGTATCATTTGACTTAGGTAAAAAATTACACATAGATAAATCCACTCAATATAGACCTCTAACTAAAAATAGATTGAAAATCTTTAATAATAATGTTCATAACAATCTTTCAACAGCTAGTTTTGATTCACAAGACCCCGACATAAACTATAGTACATTATTTTCTACAATATGCCAAGAATTCAATAAAGCATGTCCTGTAAAAAAAGGTTACTATCAATACTAAACCAAAATTTAGTGAATGGGCCACTGCTGGCATTAGAAAAAGCAGAGATATTTTATATAATTTGTATCACGAGAAATCATTAACTTCTGATCAAGCCCTTCATAAATATGTAAGAAACTATTCTAAAATATTCAAAAGAGTCTGCGCTGAGGCTAAATCTAAATTGATAAGTAACAAAATTAGTATGTCTAATAATAAAATAAAAGCTGTGTGGCAGATAATTAACAAAGAAACTGGAAACACAAAACAGCAACATCAGAATGAGTTGTCCCTAAAAATCGATGATGAAATCATTTCAGATAAGTTAAAAGTGGCTGAGACACTTGAAAATTTCTTTACCAACATCCCAATAGAGGTTACAAAATCACTCCCCTCATCACCTGTATTAGCTGAATCTCTTCTTAAAGAAAACTTTAATAAGGATATACCAATTTTTGAATTCAAGCCCATTTCTATTGCCACTATTAAAAAAGCATTTAAAAGTCTTAACATAAAAAATACTGAAGACTTATGGGGGATTTCTGTTAGGGTTCTTGGAGATATTATTGACACAATTGCCCCTGCCCTAACAGGCATATTTAATCAATGTCTAGACAGCGGTACGTTTCCTGACTTAATGAAACATAGTAAAGTAGTACCAATTTTCAAATCGGGTAGTAAGTTTGATCTCTCCAATTATAGACCTATATCTGTGTTACCAGCATTGTGCAAAATCTACGAAAAAATCATGCTAGACCAGATGTTGTCACATTTTAACTCAAATGGGATTTTACATAGTCACCAGTTTGGTTTCACGAAAGGTAGGTCGACGATGGACGCGGGAGTAAAACTCATCAGTCACATTTTGGAATCCTGGGAGAAGTCCCAGGATGCAATTGGCATTTTCTGTGACCTCTCAAAAGCGTTCGACTGCGTTGACCATAATACACTGATCTGTAAATTATACCATTACGGAATTCGTGGACAAGCTGCTGATCTTGTTCTTTCATATCTGTCAAAGAGGCAGCAAAAAGTAAACGTTAACGGGGCGACGTCATCGGGGTCTCTAGTTAAGATGGGCGTGCCTCAAGGCTCAATTCTTGGGCCTTTTCTATTCCTAGTATATATTAATGACCTTCCTTACATGATGGCTAACTTATCGGATATCATTTTATTCGCTGATGACACTTCCCTTATTTTTAAAATAGATAGAAAAGATACGGATGTTTTAAATGTCAACGATAGTCTGGCTGTTCTTTCGAAATGGTTTGCAGCTAATAATCTTTTACTTAATGCGAACAAAACGAAATGCCTTAAGTTCTCATTACCAAATGTACCTCAAGTGGGTCTGAATTTAGAGCTTGATGGCAAAAAACTAGATGTTATTACGGAAACTGTATTTCTGGGAATTACTTTAGATTCAAAATTACAATGGGGCGCACACATTAGAGCTCTTTCAGGTAGATTAAGTTCAGCTGCATATGCAGTAAGGAAAATAAGGCAGTTGACAGATATAGCCACAGCTAGGTTAGTATACTTTGCTTATTTCCACAGTATTATGTCTTATGGTGTTCTGCTGTGGGGATCGGCAGCTGACGTAGATTCAATTTTCATTTTACAAAAGAGGGCAATCCGCGCAATTTATAAAATGAGTCCTCGCGAGTCTCTTAGAAACAAATTCAAAGAAATTGATATACTAACTCTGCCTTCTCTTTATATTTTAGAAAGTATTTTGTATGTTCGCAAAAACTTAGGACTTTTTAAAATAAGAAGCGATTTCCATAATATAAATACCCGTAGTAAAAATGAAATTGTGATACCTAAATTTAGATTAACAAAAACTAGCAAGTCTTTTCATATAAATAGAATCCGTTTTTATAACAAGTTGCCAAAGCCGGTTACAGAACTTAGCGATGGAAAGTTCAAAACCCTCATCAAACGTGTCCTTATCAAAAAAGCATATTATAAGATTAAAGACTACGTTGAAGACAAGGTAGTTTGGCAATAATTGCTTCTGCACATGTGGTTTCCCTGGCATCTCATTAACGGCATAACTACATAAACGTCTATTAACTGCTCTCAAATTACGATTTTTATTTAATTTTTACATACTTCTTTGACATTTAATCTTTTTACTATTTGACATTATATAGAGACAATTCTAATCCTCCAACTCTTTTTAGTGGTTGTAATGGAAATTATGATCACTTGGTTTTAATAGGTTTTTATATTTTATTTATCTTTTTTTGAGTTTTTGATTTTGTAAATGTGAGGACTTTGTAGGCCCTGTAGATTTTAGATCTGTTAGATCATTTTTTTATTTTATCAAGTACCTGGCACTTGTTGACAGGCCTACGCTGTTCTCCCATACCTACTGTAATTAGAAAACATTGTAAAAGCCAATTATTTTTAAAAGAGTAACCGTGGAGTTTCTGTCCGGTTCTTCTCCATAGGAAACGACCAATTGGAACCGTGCACCTAGCTTCTGACGTTTCATAAGTGCCCTTGTAGGCTTATGTGAAATAAAAATATTTTGATTGATTGATTGATTGATCACGTCCGTGGAGTTTTGGTAGCTAATTTAATTTGACTCTGTATTTCACATTTAAAATTAAAGTTTGTTAACAGCTAACACGTCATTTACATAAGTTTTTACCGCATTAACCACATACCTAGGTATCTACCTATTTCCCATAGACATAGATTATCCGCTTAAGTACTTATAGGTATATCATGAATGGGAAAACGTACAGGAAATTACGCAGACAATTTCAGTCACGTAGCAACAATTAAAATGCGCATAATAATTGTTTTAACAAAAGCTATATTGTGACGATTCTTATGTAGGTTCATATGAGTAATCGGTAGGTACTTATGTTTATTACAGTATAAACTAAAAAAATAGGAGCACGCTCGTTCCATCATAGACCTCATCCATCGCTTTCCATCAGACGTGATCGAGGACAAGAGCAATAAAAAAAAAAAATCATTATAACACAACATACCATTATGCCGTGGTTCCCCGAAAAGTTGGGTAGAAGTATACCAGTACACCCATATTATTTTTCCAGTTATGTTGAAGTCCCAAGGTACCTACTATCGCGGAAACTTACATCTATACACTGTAAGGGCAATTCTTGCTTGCAGCGCTCGGCCGCTATAGTAACGCTTGCTAACAGATTTGTGGTCATTGTGTGCACGGGATTTTGTATTCAAATTGGGCAGATGTAAGTATCCTCGATGGTAACTAATATTATAGAGGGCGAGGCTTTTGTCAACAATAGGTAACAAATCCAGACTGCTACTGAGAAATTCCAGATGGAAGAAACTGATAACTGAAAAACCTCAGCAGTAACCCTTTTTTTTGCGGATGGGAAATCATCAAATGACCCCTCCCGCTCTGGGTGGAGCAGAAGGGAGTGTCAGACTCTTACTGACTAAAACCCCCCCGTGTTCCTTCCTTAGCCCTTTATGTTCCGGGGCAGCGGTAACCCTTTCGGACAATCCCGCTGCCCCGGCAGGCTTCGGCCCTTACAGGCCCCTTCCCTGTTGCTGACATCTCTTTGAGACGCGCATGGAACATGTACGCGCCGTCCGGCACGGGCCTGGTCCTGATCGGACGGTGAGTTACCCATTACTCTCCGCCCGCAGGCCCGCGCCTACGGTGGCCGGGAGTCGTCACGCGGTTCCCGACGCCCGGGGCGTCTCCCGCGGTGGCTGGGACGTGAGGCTCTCTCCCTCAACCGTCCCGCCACCTCATTCGCTAGCATGACTGCTTCGCAGAAGGAGGTGATGCAGTAACCCTTGTGACCACTAATAGCGAAGAGGTCGTCAAAAGGTACTCCTTTTCTTATTATTTACTAGCTTCTGCCCACGACTTTGTCCGCGTGGAATTTTTGGTTCCCCTGACCCAACCCGTCGAATCGCGTCGCCTTCCCACGCTTTTATCTCGTTTTCGCTTTGTGTTCTTTCCGGCTTTTTTTTCTTTCTGCTCGTCTCCAAAGAGTCGTAGTGTGATGTTAAATAGCCTATAGCCTTCCTCAAGAATTTGGCTATCAAATGCAAAAATGTTTGTCAAATCCAACTGGTAGTTCCCGAGGTAAGCGCGTCCAAACAGAAAAACTCTTCTCGCTGTATTATTAGTAGGTATAGATGTTAAACCCAAACCACCAAACAAAAATTTTTAACTTTGAATGTTACCTATTCTTTCTGTCAAAAAACTTTTCCAACTACAATAAAAAATGCCACATCAACTTCCACCCACTCCCACACCACAGCGCATGACAGATCGCGCAAAGTGGACACAACACTTGAAATGCTTTTACCATTATTATCTTTATCGAGTGGCTTCACGATTGATATCGATGCCCTTTGCTACCTATGTCCTAACATCACTATACTGTGATCTGCGGGAAAATAGACAACTAATCTCAAAAGTACTGGATTTGACAGCTCGCGTTTGACAGCAACGCGGCCATCTTGAATCAAGTTATACTGGCGGTTGTTTATATGGGTATGGAGGGATGAAAGTGTGACGTCGCTAAAATAAATTTAAATATCCTTACGCATGAGTGGTTGGAAAGGTATTCACGTAGATACTCATACCGTATCGGATTTTTGGTTGGAATGGGATGTGGGAGTTACTTTATGTACCTACCTGCTGTTACAATGGCACATCAAATCCAAATTCATCGAGATTTAGTAAAGGTTCGGGTTTATAGAACTACGACGTCTCTGTCAATTCGTCGTCGGTCTAGTGGTCGCAAGCACTACTGCCGAGCATGAGGTCCTGGGTTCGATTGCCAGTTAAGGAAAAGCGTTATTTACTTTTTTTATATAATTTGGTATTTTAATTTAGACTGTGTTTAGTTTAGTTTGTGATCCTTCTGTACGAGTCGCAATAAATATTGTACTTTTTCTTTATTTCTTTCTTATTGGGTTTTTCCACCAGGAATTTCTCATTAGCAGCCCGGAGTCTGGATGTATATGCCCGGTTGATGACCATATTGTATCTGCATATCTGGAGAAATGTGGGTGTGCTAAGGTACCTACTATAAAGATTATGATCTATATGGTTTTTGGAATGCAACCTTTTTGGTAATTATAAGATAATGGCATAACAATATAAGATAAACGAAAATACAAATCATAAAGGCAGAAAAACAGTAGGCGTCAGATTTGGCTGACAAGACAACTGTTTCTACTAATCATAATTGATAAACCGTGGGTTAATTGATTCCTCCCGGTACCCTTTTTTTTTGGATTGGAAATCATCAAATGAACCCTCCCGCTCAGGGTGAAGCAGAAGGGAGTGTCAGATTCTTACTGACTAAAACCCACCCGTGTTCCTTCCTTAGCCCTTTATGTTCCGGGGCAGTGGTAGCGCTAACTCTTTCGGACAATCCCGCTGCCCCTCCCGGTACCCTGAGAGCTCGTAAAGCTATACCTACCGTACCTACATCTCGGCCTAACCCTTCGGGCTTTACAGGCTTGATGATATGTCTCTGTCACTCATACCCGTGTGTCCGTCTCTTTCTAATGGTCCATGTGTCATAATAATGCTTATAATAATGCTTATAATAATGCTTATAATAATGCTTATAATAATGCTTATAATAATGCTTATAATAATGCTTATAATAATGCTTATAATAATGCTTATAATAATGCTTATTATAATGCTTATAATCAGCCTATAATGTTCCCACTGCTGGGACACAGGCCTGCTGTCTACGAGAGGGAGTGGGCCGTAATCCACCACGCGGGCCCAGTGCGGGTTGGTAGATGTCACATGTCTTCGAATTTTTGGTTCTAAGACATGCCGGTTTCCTCACGATGTTTTCCTTCACTGTTTTAAAAGCAATCGTGATGAAATAATTTACACGAAGTAAAGCGCCTGTCTAGGTTCGAACCTACGAGCTACAATTCGTAAATCGCGGCCGTTACCACTGGGCCACCACTGCTGCTACATAATAATAATGCTTGGATATTGTTTATACAGGGTTATTTGTAAAACACCAGCAACCTCTTAAGAGGTCATTGTACTCATCATTATGAACAACTTTTATTATGGGACCAAACCCGAAATCGCGAAAAAAATCAGCTGTTCCCTACATTTTGACGAGTTCCACGAACATAAATGTAGGGAACAGCTGATTTTTTTTTCGCGATACAAATAACGCTGTATAGGGTGACTTTTTATTACAGCATAATCTTGTAAGGGGTGATAGTACAGGCTATTTGCAACATTTTTTTTTTATGGACACCCATATGCGGAAGTGAACACTTTTCAAAATATTTTTATTTCAACGTTTTTCTGGAAAAATCTCAAGCGGCAACCTTAAAATTAAGTAAACAAAAAAAAAAAATACTCAAAGTTTACTGATTTTTTTTTGTCTCTTATCAAAGGTCTGGCCAACATGTAGAAAACATTCAATGTACAGTCAGCAAAGGAGATAAGTATGCAGAGTCGTCGCATATAGTTGAAGTTTACTAAGAAACCGATTGATGTTTTTGAATGAAATTTAAATTGATAAATGAACTGTTTGTTTTCTAATAATTAAATTAAATTTTATTCGAAAACATCGATCGGTTTTTTACTAAACTTCAACTATATTCGACGACCCTGCATACTTATCTCCTTTGCTGACTGTACAATAACAGTGTTAGTTTTGACAGAACGCCGCTAAATTCAAAGAACTGAAGACAAAATTACAAGTTTTACAAACAAATTTGCCTCTTTATCTCGAAACTTCACTATGACATTTATTGTGTGTAAATAAAATATTTTGAAAATGGTTCACTTCCGCATATGGGTGTCAATACAAAAAATTTTGCAAATAGCCTGTACTATCACCCCCTACAAGATTATGCTCGAATAAAAAGTCACCCTTTAGGTATAATTAACTTACCTGGGTCCGAAGGAACACGGTGGTACTGTTGTCACATCGCCACTCTAGCACGAATGCTAAAGCACTCTTTTGTAAACGTTGAATTAAGTTTAGAGACATTTTAACGAAGGGAGACTACTTTTTATTATAATTAATCTTGTAATTAAGTGTTAAATAGGACCGCAAAAACTATAGAACAATAGAATTGTACTTGGATATATTTATTTCTTTTGTTGCAAAAACTGTGAGCATAATTCTCTTTGGAAGTTAGCATTCTTGTTTTTTCTTTAACTTAGAAGGAAAGAAAATATGTTTATTTGCGGTAAAGATGACGCGGAGAAAGAGCATAACAGAAAAAAGAACAAGTTAGGGGATAATTTGCGTCACATCCATTCAAAACGGTAATCGCTTAGCATAATTTTTCTTAAAAAGCTTCCTTTGTTGCACTTATTCATTACACTATCTTATATTTTTCACTTAGGCAGATCTTTGTTATAAAAGGGTCGGGTTCTTCAAACTTTCTTTTACTGTGATATTTCAGGTCAAATTTACACGGTTATATTTACGTATTTATTTCGAGTCAATCCGACTAGTTTCGATATCAAACCGAGCTCTTAATCCTAAGCACATCACGCGACGAAGTCTCAAATCAAACTAACGTAATTAATAACATGCAAATGCATTTTTATTGTTATCATTTTCCCGGAGAAGTACCTACTTACTGAAATGTCGTTCAACTAAGTGCCAGTCCACACGGCGCGGCGCGTTGTCGCAACGCATGAATTTTAACGCATTGCCGGCCACACGGGCGCTGCGTCAAAGCAGCGTTGCTAGGGCGCAGTCGCAGGTAATTACACCCCTCCCGCTTCGTCTCCTGGGCTGCTGCCCGTCGTGTGTGCGTTGCGACGACGCAGCGCACCGTGTGTAAACTATGGTTATTTGTATGTAAAACAACGCAACGGCAGCGCTGCGTCGACGCAACGCTGACGCAACGCGCCGTATGGACTGGCTCTAACTGCACGTACAAATCACTGTCCGAACGGTGACCGCATAGCCGCGTGGTTGTAGTTCAGTAACGTTACATCATAATACAAAGTTGATACGACAGAAAGGCTTTCCTTTAAACTGCTTATACTAGGTACCATTTTCAAGCTCTGTACCAAATATCATTTAAATTGAAACAGTAGTTTAGTCGCAAATGACTTTTTAAGTTTTTGGCCCGTTTGAACATGATGTATTTTTCTTAACAGCTGATTATGTCTATAGGCATAGGTCATGCACCTTAAAACGATAAATCTACGATACGTTGTTGCCGCTCTTACGCAAGTCATAAGCAAATACGTCCTACAAAAGAAAGTGACAATCCCATTAGCAAAACATCACGCGCGTAAAAGAAATAGAAATAGGTCAGTGTGTTGCTATTGCATCTTTGGTCCTTGCGAGGGGGGCCTCTAAAAACTAAAAAACTTGGTTTTTCAGTGCGCCAACGCTATCCTTCCGGGACGTACGTTACGTAACACGGAAGTCCTGTGCCGCTATTGTTTTGTCGAACTCGTGCGCTGACAATTGTGATTTTGTTTTGTTATTGTGAATAGGACACTTCTTTCTTTTTTTTTATTGTGACAAGACACGTAACTTGCTATTATAATTATTTAGTGTTAGTGTTTTTTTTTGTGATTTACTGTTTTTTATTGTGATAGGACACGTAATTAAACTTTGGTTGTGTGTGTGTGTATACCTAATTAAAGTGTTCAACAATGCCTCGTCTAACTTACACGGCGTCAGAATACACTGACATGATTTTAATTTACGGTGAATGCCGTGGAAACGCAGCATTAGCTCTGCGAACATACAGAGAAAGATATGGTGACAGCCGGAATTGCCCTAGGAACGCCCGCACCATACAGTTGGCAGTACAAAGATTACGGGACAATAAACGTGTAGTGCCGCAACAGGAGGGAGTGCCACCGCGGCAAATACCCGCTGCATGGGACGAACGAATATTAGATCATTTTTCCCGCAACCCGACAACGAGTCTGCACAGAGCCGCCCGGCAGTTTAGATGTTGCCATAGAACCATCCACAAGGTTCTAAAACGTAACAAACGCAAACCTTATAAATATCGGAAGGTGCAAGCTTTGTTATCGAGAGACTTACCGATCAGGAACAGTTACTGCCAATGGCTATTAAATAAAACATCCGAAGACCGCCATTTCTTAACAAATGTAATATGGACCGATGAGTGTACTTTTACTCGGAACGGCATCTGGAATCGGCAAAACCTCCGGTACTGGAGTTTGGGAAATCCACACGTGTTTCGAGAATCTGAACACCAGTACAGATTTTCTCTCAATGTGTGGGCTGGTATCCATAATAATAATATTATTGGCCCTGTTTTTATTGACGGCACCCTTACAGCGGCGAAATTTTTAGATTTATTAAGTGGTCCTGTGGCCGAGTACACTGACCAACTACCTTTAGCCGTTCATCGCAAGTTGTGGTACCAGCTGGACGGTGCGCCTCCACATTCTGTGATGGCTTCCAGGGAGCGGCTCACAGAAATGTTTGGGCAGCAATGGATCGGTCGATTCGGACCTGTTCGGTGGCCACCACGATCTCCGGACCTCACTCCCATGGATTTCTTTTTGTGGGGATACATTAAGGGTGAAGTGTATGCCTCCGAGGTAAATACAATTGTTGAACTAAAAAACAGGATTATTTTAGCATTTCACAAATTAAAGTGCTTAGCGACGGACAGTGATTTAATTAGAAAACTAAATAACAATATTCTCCGTCGGTATAATTTGTGCATTAATGTGAATGGAGGACACATAGAGAATTTAAAAATTTAGTGTTTTTGTTGTCGGCGTACTTCAAAACTATCTAACATAACAGCCAGCGCGAGCGGAGGCCTAAGCCGCCGCCCGCGCCACCGCCGGCCGCCCGCTTCGACACGAAACACATGCCGCGCCCCGGCGCGCGTGCGACGACGTTGCCACTTTGTAAGGTCAGTCGCCAGGTCCAAGTTTCTATGAAATTTGGGTTTTTCCTTTATTTACAAAGGGTGGTTGCGTTTTACTCTGATTTGTAAGCTATTTAGTTTGTTTGAAAAAAAAAAAATTCTTAATTTTGGAGCTTTTTATTTTTATACCTTATCGAATTAATACTAAACACGTATAGTATACGTAGTGTAATTTAATGCCCCTCTGTCGTATCAACTCTGTATATTGTTGCACTACCGAGTATGGTCGAAGAACGCCATTGTTTTTCCCAATAGCTCATTGTTCTATGTTTACTAATCTAATGCGTGGAACTTCCAACAAAGGTTTAGTGGGTATTTTGAAGAACTTCTTCATTACTGTATAAGTTTTCCTGTAGGTACAATGTATGCCTTCTGGTTGTATGGAAAGCTAAGCTTTCTCTGCTTACGAGTGTGACTACAGCGGTACTAAAGTATTGTTAGGTAGTCTTCAGCGAAGGAGGTTTAAATATTTGTAATAGAGCCAAATATTTCATCAATATCGGAACAGAAGTATTTTATTAGTAATTTTATTTTTGTAAGTAGGCTTGTACACACGGCAATACATCAAGCTATACAATTCCAGTTTTAGCTGACCTAGCATTGTATAGGCTTTTCCTACAATGGGTAGTCCGTTTATACTACAAATGTATAGCTTTTCCAGTGCTCGTGCATACAAACAGTACACGTCAAACGTCAAATTTTAAAACTAGATGATGTCGACATTTCCTTTATGAATACTCTAAGAACAAAGGCTGAAACACACTTAGAG
Organism: Globia sparganii; assembly: GCA_949316385.1. Classification (NCBI taxonomy): domain Eukaryota; kingdom Metazoa; phylum Arthropoda; class Insecta; order Lepidoptera; family Noctuidae; genus Globia; species Globia sparganii. The sequence continues at coordinate 912,239 of OX438675.1, forward strand.
GTCACAGTCTGTTTTAAAGTCCAGACATGATCTTGGTCGAGTTATTAATATGGACCATGTAGATTGGTGTCTAAAAAGGTTTTTTTTTTTAAGAAAAGAACCACACGGTTTAGTGTAGACCTGTTCAGTCAGTAATCGTGTAGGTCCAACACACACACACTTATCTATTACATCTAAAAAAACTGAAATACAATGTGTCCAAATTATAGCTACGTCAATTAGGATGATGTCATTGTAGAAAAGTAGCCGTGTTAATTAACTTATGTCACTTACCATACCAACGAAAATGGTAAAGATAACTGCGGAATTAATCTATCACGATCTTCGCCTCTTTTATGATCACGTATTTCTTTTAAGAAAATATTCATGAGAACCGAATGAAAAAAGTAAAATGACAGAATAATCTATTATTCTGAGAAAAAAATCATGAAAAAAATAAGAAAAAAAAATATAAGAGTATAAGTACTTGAAAAAGATAATAAGAATATTCAGTTATAAAAACAGAGACAAACTTTAATGTCAAAGGAGATCAGAGACTGAATGAAAAGGAAAATATGAATATAAAGTTATTTCAATCTCATTCTAGGAATGTTGAATGTTTGTGGAGCTAGATAATATAAACCGAAGAGAAATGGAAGAAAAACATTTAATGTACCTAATTACTTCCCAGCGAAAGCGCTAGGAAGTGACAAAGGGCGGGCGTGCCTGGGGACTGTCCAATGACATAAGATGTAATTTTGACTGTGGTGTCTGGTGTGTGTCTGACTGGTGTGTGTGTGTGTAAGTGTGCGTGTTATTTCCATTGTGCTTTGTTTGATTTGGTGTCAGGTCAGGGTCTTTATATTAATTGTTCGACTCATCATAACCAGTTTTATGCAAAATTTCCTTTACAATTTTTTTGCATCTGAATGAAGTAGTATTTTTAATTTCGTAGAGTTTGCAGTCTTTATTGTACGTATTGATGAGAGAGTAGGCCGGGGAGCGTCTTGCTAGCAATGAGGTGTTGTCAGGTTTTGGGATTCTATAATTTCTTTTGCTTATGATAGATGTGTCAATCAGCGCCTGACGTAAACTGAGATAATTTTAGTAGGCAAGTTTTTAATGGGTAGTATTTAAACGCAAATCAAAAAATATCCTTTTTCTATGAAATAAAATTCCGAATTCCCATCAAAATTACTGATTGCACAGCAAAATATTCAACTCAAAATATCACTTAACACACTACAATTTATTTTCGCAGCGTACAGCGATTTTTACGTCAGGTCGACGGAGCCCCGCTGCGCTGCGCTCCTATTTCTGTCTGCAGGGTTTAAAGGATCCTAACCAAACCGAACCTCGGGGTGCCCCTGACGTCGTTTAGTATTATGCGAATTTGCTGTGCAGTCAGTATTTATGCTATGTATGTAGTATTTTTTGATATGCAATTTATAATATCCCGTTTTTAATCACGTCACGTTTGTATGGAGTAGTGTAAGGCGCTGATTAAATTGACAAGACTAAACTAAAATTTATTTTCTGTCATTTTCTTGGAATAGAAAGAAAAAGATCCACTGAACTTTTGTGAACAATGGAATCGGCACCATTCAGTCAACCTGCTAATAGGGTTCTATGACAACTAATTGTTTCAAAACATTTTCCTCAAAAACCTAACCTAATAAATATTTCCGTCTGCCCAAAACTGTTCTGCTAAACACTGACATTAAAAACACATTAGCTACGTATTCAATCATCACCGACATTAGCACAATATAGACGTCATAGAACATTAAAAATGATCACTAACCTTAACTGGAGACGAAGACAGCCATAGTTGGAAGAGGTCTGACGTCACTGAAGTACTCCGAGCCTCGTGGTGCGGCCTTGGGGATAAAGGACCAGACGATGTCAAACTATGAAGCCTCGTCACCTCATCCGTACTCGCACATTCCCGTATATACCTATCCAACACCTTTGGCTTCCCTTCCAAAAGTTTCTTCAACTCTATCAAGTCTTCATCACTACAGTCATCAGGCGATGATCTGTCTATAACCTCTTTAAATTCTTCCGCGCAGTGCATTATCAATTCATTAGTTGCTAGCACGTCGTATACCACCTTATTGCCTAAGTCCTTTGGACTGCCGTCTACGTTAAAATAATCGTTATCACATTGAGTAGCATTTAACTCAGCACAACCATTCTGTTCTGTGATCTCCACCATGGTGATCGGTGGGTTTTCTTTCAACATATTGTTATTTTCTATTATTTCTGGGTTCTTAATTTCATCTGGAAGCTCGTACACTAGCCTCATGAGTTCGTGGGAACGTTTTTGTTTTTGATCAACTACACTTTTGTCCTTTTTGTTTTCTGGTATTTCAAAGTTGGCGCACTCATCAGTCTTTTTGGTGTCTTTTTTAGCAACGACATCTATAGGTTCCTCGGATGTCATGGCAGTTTAATGTTGGGACACTTTCATTTCGTTTCTCACTTCGGGCATGTTCGTCATCTCTCGGCTATGTTCGATTACCTGAAACAAACAGCACAAATGAGGGTCGGATCCAACTAGACTAGACAAATAGTCGGTATTGTTTCAAGTTGTTTGTGCATACGAAGTTCCGTTGGTTATTCTGTTCACTTGGGAGTGTTAACAAAACACGCAGAATAATAACCTTTTATTTGAAGCTTTTAATTAGAATGTTTTCTTTACAAAATAGTTACTTTTGTCTTAAATCAGTTGAACTAACGATATTAACTCACAGTTGGTTATCTTATAAATTACGAGCTAGATTCTGGAGATTATTTTAAAACAGACAGTCGGACATCCTGACTGCGTTAATACATTCGTTGCCAAAGAAAACATGCGTGTATGACGTAAAAGGTAAAGACGTAAAGCGACAAACACGTAAATAAATTGAACAGCACATACACACGCGAACACGGAATGCATCAAATAAAATTGCTCAATTACACATAATGTATGTCTTTAATTATATTGTATCCTTACATTCACTGAGCTATAAATTGTAGCGCATTTATGGCCGCCATTTACACTGACAATTGTTTGAATAATATCAGGAGCAATAGCTGTCGAAATGTAAAATAGTTTCAGAAGGTTAAAATATCTTAGCTCACATTCTTGGTGAAGGGTGAGCGAGTAGTACAAACAATTTTTAGGGTTCCGTACCTCAAAAGAAAAAACTGAACCCTTATAAGATCACTTCGTTGTCCGTCTCTCCGCAATTACAAAGCGACTGAATGAAGCCTACAGCCGCCGTTAGAACATAAGACCAATTTTATAATATCGAGGTGGCACGTGCCACGCCCCCAAGGCATATCCCGCGATATCCGTAGTCAATAATACCCTTTTTCTCAGGAACGCGTGGAGCTATCAACTTACTATTAATTTCAACTCAAGTTGAAATTAATATTAAATACTCAACGCTGCAATCCCTCGAAGAAGTGAAAATATACGTGTGTTTATGTTCCGTTTATGCCGCATATTTTGACACTCGCAAGGGAATCAAAACCTATAGGGTACTTCCCGTTGACCTAGCCTAGAATCATGAAATTTGGCAAGAGGAAATGCCATGTACAACAAGTAAAGGAAAAAATCCGAAAACTGTCTATTTGTAGTTACATAAATTCCAAAAAAAAAAACGGGAAAGCTATTCGAGAAACGATTCCCGTGATAAAAAATTAAAATTTACATACGTACCTACAGATTTGTGCGGAACCCTTTATGCGCGAGTCTGACTCGCACTTGACCGGTTTTTTTTGTTTTGTATAGCTAATTGGATTTTTGCCGGGTTAAAGGCAATACTATTATCGTGTAATACACCCCACTTTCTTCAGGAATAAAGGTGTGGCGATTTCCACGTAAAGCTAAAAGCAATTTTCAAGACTTCTGTTTTATTGCTGAATGGACCTGCTCTACCTAGATCACGCCTGATGGAAAGCAATGGATGAGGTCTGTGATGGAACGAGCGTGCCCAGAAGATGTCTGTTCATTCTTGCTTTGAAGGCAGATGAGTTAAGGGAACACAAACGCAGGCAGAGAGCTCCAAACTCCGGCTGTGCGCATAATAAATGTGGAGCTTCTGCCTACACCCCTTATTAAATTATTCCCGTGAGTAAAGAACATAATTTCACGAAACCCATTTGGGTTGGTTGTGGAATTGCCATATTATGGGATGGCGAGGTCTCTTTATGAGGTAACTATGGGAGTTATATTCAAATTCTAAGGGTTTAGGTAATGATAATGTTGTTAAGTGTATTAGTGGGATATCATATGGTAGAATAGTGATAATGTGAGGGAAAATTGGTTTTATATTTAGTATTTTAGATTTTTTGTTGAGTGTTTACAACTTAGAGCTGATATGGAGGAAAAATGCTAATCAATAAATATTATTAAACAAAGTGACCGCTTTTAAAATTCGTCCGTTCACAGTAGTTATTAAGTTTAACAAAGTTAAAAGTAATGTTATTCAAACTAGGCTCAGAATCAGCACTTTTTGAATGTCAAAATTACAAAAGACAGTCCCCCCAAAACGCCCGCCCTTCACCACTTCCTAGTGCTTCTGCTGGGGAGAAGAAGTGGCGCAACAAACTCTCCAGCAGCACCGCTGTCTGTTCAGTTAGAATAACTTGATTCTATACAATAGTGAATAATTAACATTTGAAACTTAACCAGCCATATTTCAGGTAGCACACACAAATACAGATCGTGATCTTATAGTCCGGTCACAATTATTTTACCTCTAATTTGGCCTCACTGTTCAAATCACAGTGATCTTTATTCTCATTCCAATAAGGTTGCTGTTGAGTTGCTCCCACTGAAAAGTCTGTCAAAATCATTGTGATCTTTATTCTCGTTCCAATAAGGTCGCTGTTAGGATGCTGCTCTCAGATGTAAAGTACCTAATTGACTGTAGTTTGTTATTATCAACAGTAATGACGATCTATCTTCTTCACGACATACACCTCAAATTTAATGCGGCAATAATGTTATGTCAATTAAATTAATGCATGGTTTAATCATGATTGTCAATAAATCTTAGTACCTAATATCACTGGGAGCGTGCGGCGTGTAATCACGTGACGGGCTGTTATAGGTAATAGATTACCTAATATAATTGATGTATATAGGTTAACGTTAGGGGGAGGGGCTTTTGGTTAAGTATTAACAGCCGCACGGGTCGATCGATCAGGTTAAGCTACGCTTGCCGCGGTTGATCCGTGGATCTTCACATACCAAGACCCCTCCGTGCCTTGGAAAGCACGTTAAGCTGTTGGTCCCGGCTGACATTCGTGGATCTTTGACAGACGTTACGGGTCGTCAGAAGCCCGTAAGTCTGACAACCAGTCTTACCAAGGGGTATCCAGTAACAGGTTTGTGGAGGTCAGATAGGCAGTCGCTGCATGTAAAATACTGGCATTCAGCTGCATCCGGTTAGACTGGAAGCCGACCCTAAGATAGTTCGGAAAAGGCTAACCAGATGATGATTAAGTAGTTGGAAGCTGAATTCCAGATGAGTTCACCGAAACTTATCCAAAGGTTGTAATATCCCAAACAAATATTTTAAACACATGTAGCGTAGTGTCACCCCGCAGCATGATGGACCGACGATCTCAAAAAGGTGCCAGCGACAGACTGGATGCGGAAGGCGGAGGACAGGGTGTTGTGGCGCAGCCTGGGAGGGGCCTATGTCCAGCAGTGGACTGCGATAGGCTGAGTTGATTGATTATTGACTGAAACACACATTGTACCGCTACTACAACAGTGGCTGATCTCGTAAATCAATCATTGAATATTAAGAAGAAATGCGGTCGCAGAGACTTTTGAAAAAACCTATAAAGTAAAAAATCATAATTCGTGGTTCGGCTCTCGCTTATTTCCTCCTAATATTGGATCAATTTAAAAGATATTTCATAAACTGAATTAGAAAGATATCTGGGGGCACGGGAGTGCCCCCGCCAAGACGAGCCAAGCGAAGCGCAAGGGCACTACCTACCTTTTCTCGAAGCACTTCGTCGTATTTTTGAACCTTCTTAACTTGGGTTTGGATTACACCAGATAAACAAAATTTTCGGGATATGATATCAGTGGTTGACTTATTAAACCTATAAAGTTTCAATTTCATAGCTCTTCTACTTTAGATTTTATTGATATCTAAAATACCCCGATTTCGTCACTGATTCACTGACTCACTGACTCACTGATGATCATTAATATTGTAAGGTTCTTCCTGAAGTCCTAGAAAGCTGATATTTGGTATGTAAGCTAGTAATAGTACACAAACAACAAAAAAATCTTAAAACTTGAAACTTTTACCCCCCCCCCCCAACCCCTTAAACTAGGGGGTGAAAGTTTGTATGAGACTTCCGTAAATTTTGATGCTAGAGGTCTAGGCCATTTCGCTACATTCACATGAGCGTAAGGTGAAAAACTCTCGTACTGTTATACAATGGTTCTTGTAGTAACGAAACAGCCAAGCCATATATTTTGACTAAGGTGTAGTTTGCGAAGTTAGGCCTTGTAGAGTTAGGGCGTGTAGAGTTACAAGCTTGACTCTACATGAGATCTGATTACTTTTTGCCAGTGCGAGCTACATGGTCTCGTCTCGTCTTGGCAACATTTAACATGAAATGTTTTTGTGGGATATATTGTGTCCCTATGTTTTTCTTTTTTCACTAGGTCTCTGTTGACAGTAGTTTAAATTAGTATTTTTTTAGGGTTCTAGTGCTTATAAAAATAATGTATCATCAAAAAGGAAATCATAGGGACTTACAAATAGTTAATATTTATTACTCTATAAAAAATCATCGCTTTATGGTCATTACCCATAAACAAAACAGGCGAGAGCGTTTTTATGGAGGAACGACCACCCGCATTTCCTCTTAATGATTACCGATCTGCGTGTTACGAAACAAATAATAATCATTACACACTCAAATTTAAATGAAAACAGAACCTCATTAGCAACGAGCTCATTTGATGAAGCGTTTAACCGAAACACATTATATCTAAATTGTCAAACAGTTTTGGTTATTACAACGAGCTACTGGAGTGGCCAGTGATACTCGCTGTGAATATTAAGTGCCCTCTTAGTGTTAAATAGATAACTAGTGGATTACTCTCATATTGATAGTAGTAGTATTGTATAATTGCATAGCACACGTGTGAGCACTATGCACCTAAACTATAAAGCTACCATTTACTGGGTACGTCTTTAATTGACTTGAATGGCAGCTGAGAGTATATCATGCTCACTCAAATGTCTCGCTGATGGTGGCGTATGTGTTGGATCATTGGGTTCCCTTCAAAATGGTTGAGCTGAGTGGTGCTGATCCATACGTCATGGTCGTGAACGGGCGCCGTCAGTAGGGACTGGTCATCTCTTAGCCGCCACGGCTTATTTTAATTTATGAATTGTTCTTTTTAGTACGGACGCCTTTAACGTGCACGTCTTTCTGCATCGTTCTCACATGTATAATTTCAACATGAATGATGTAACCAAGATTTTTGTAACAATTTTATGATTTAAAAGAGTGTCCGTGGAGTTTCTTGGCCGTTCTTCTCCACAGGTACCTACGCTTTGGAATGGGCAACTAGCTTCATCTTTCTGACTGACCGACCCTTGACAATCCAAAAGTGCCTATAATTGGTTTATTTGAAATAAATGCTTTGAGTTTGAGTTTGATATGCGTTTTTGGTATCTTCTTAAAAGTTATGAGAGTGTTAAAGTGGATGCTCAAGGTAGCCCGCGAAATCGAAATTTTCTTACGTTTTTTGCAATTTGAAAGTCAGGTTATATGGTAATCTGAATTTGATTCGCGGCTGTAACAAGGATGTATTTACAAAATTATCTATACATATAATAAAATCGTAGGAAAGTCAAAACTGTACATTGAATAATTTTTTAAAAGAATACTTGGGGCGTGATCTACAATCGATATCGAAGCCAAAAATATAGTTTTTAGAATTTTTGTCTGTTTGTCTGTTTGTCTGTCCGGGATAAACTCAAAAAGTACTGCATGGATTTACTTCAAATTTTGCATGAATATTACTAAGAGGTCGGGCCAACATATAGGCTACATATTATCACGCTATCACCTACGGGGGAGGAGCTGTGAATCTTTATTTTTCTTACGCATTCTGTGACAGCGTGTAATCTAATGACGCATATTTAAATGTTGTTTTTGAGTAAGCCATGCTATTATCTAGCTTTACACTATAAAAACTACGCCATTTAAGTAACTTGGGCAGAGAAATATAGTTTAATGAATGTTAGTAGTATAAAGACAATTTTAAAACAGCGCCATCTATGAGATTTCATAAAAATCAAATCAAGTTACATGTTAACATTTTTTTGGAAATTAATAATTTAAATTAGATCATGTTGGCGAACTTTTATGAAGAAAATGCACATCACCATCTATGAATTTTAAGAATAACTAACTATTTAAGTTAGTTATTCTTAAAATTCATAGATGGTGATGTGCATTTTCTTCATAAAAGTTGTTTCGTATAGTTTGTTTTGACAAATTCAAGTTCCAACAAAACCCTCAAAATTTTGAGCAGAGTTGAGGAAGACAATTTAAAAAAATGCGATGTTAAGTATTACAAAAAAGTTATGTTCATTGATGATGATCATTTCATTTCATGACACCCTCGCGGAGGCTAGGGTCAGTGACAGTCCCAGTCGCATGCGTCATCTGTTTGCCGTCATCTTGGTGTTTTGTGGAGTCGCGAACCCGGTAGCTTTGTGGGAGAAGTATCGCCATCATCTGTCTGAAGATTTTCTACGAGCTTTGAGGCGTGCTACTGGAGACGAAGTCGAAGTAACTGATGAACGCGTGCTGAACATCTATCCTAGTTCACTTCAAGATGTGGTCATTTTTATCGGCGGCAATCCACTGATCGACTATGGGTTACCAGCTCCCCAATCATCAACGTATCAAGACCGTGGAAATCGGGAGTATAACGCTGAGACAAATTACGATCCTGGCCTTTACGTAGACGACGTCGCGGGCAGCAGCTAGTAATAATTAAATTCATAAATACAACTCTTTATAACCAGGTAATCCTAACATCATGGAATTGCCGTAGTTAGGATTACATGGTCTTATAGAGTCGTATTGATGACTTTAATTATTATAATTATGTAAGCACATACCTACTTGTTACGGCTGCGAATCAAATTTTGATCAACATTCAACCTAATACATAATTGCAAATTGCAAAAAAACGTAAGAAAATTCGAATTTCGCGGGCTACCTGAAGCATTCACCTTACAGTTCATCTATAAGTGGCAATACGTACTTAGTTCTTCCGGTGCATTGTGGGCAGTCGGACCCCCAGAACTAAAGTTCTCGACATAGCTCACAGAACAAGCAAGCTAAAATGGCAACCTATTATACTTTTGTGTTTAAATAGATAACCAATGTTATTAAAAAAAATGTTATAACTTTAATTTTAACAAATTAATGTGTTAAATTTGTTACATTGATGTTTAAATATTTGTATGCCAGTCCAAGGCGAAACATGTAAGATCATAACTTCCTACTAATATTATAAATGCGAAAGTTTGTGAGGATGGATGGATCAATGTTTGTTACCTACTCTTTCACGCAAAAATTACTGAACGGATTTGGATGAAATTTGGCACACCGATACTTTATAACCAAGATTAACACATAGGATGCTTTTTATCCCGATATTCCCACAGGATTGAAACTTACGCGGGTGAAACCGCGGGGCGCAGCTAGTTATTTATAAGACCTTAATGTACCATGTTTTAAAGCAAATAAATATATTCTATTTTATTCTAATCTATAAGCAGCCTATAATGTTTCCACTGTTGGGGTCCAGGGCTCCAGGCATCCTCTCTGTGAGAGGGAGTGGCCTCGCAGGCCCAGTGCGGGTTGGATGTGGATGAAACGTATTTTCGAATTTTTATTTCTAGGACATGCACGTTTCCTTACGATGTTTTCCTTCACCGTTATGAGAGCAGTAGTGATGAAATAATTTACACAATGTAAAGTGCCTGCTTGGATTTGAACCTACGACCTACAACTCGTAAATCGTGGCCGGTACCACTGGGCCACCACTGCTCACAAGTGGCAATGGGTCGGCCATATTAACCGTAGAACTAATGACCGTTGGGGTAGACGTATGTATTCTTGATTATAGACCGCGAATCTGCAATAGGCTAGTTTCCACCATATAGTTTACCACCACCACCATAGTTTATCAAAACATATTTGACACGTATTTTTTCTTTTGTTACGTAAACCAAAATTGACGAAGATACGACGCTTTTGAAATTCTCAATACGTCACACCTTGGTATAATTTTTAGTGCGTTCTGACGTCACGAGCCCCCACTCCCGAGTTTTGATGCGTTTTATCTTTGCTAAATCAATGAATATTTTCATTGATTTACAAAAACAAAAAATACATGTCCATTATTTTCCAATACTCTAAATCATCATAAATGATAAATGATAAATGATAAATGATTTTATTTCTGTAAGTAGGTTTGTACAAACACTTTTACACGTCAATCATATTTTTTTTAAAACGAGATGAGGTCGGCGTTTCCTATCTGACTACTCTGAGAAGAAAGGCCGAAACAAACTCAGAGGTCACAGTCTCTTTTAAAGTCCAGACATAATCTTGGTGAGATCATGTGGAGACCATGTAGATTGGTGTCTGAAATGGTCTTTTGAGGAAAGAACCACACAGATTGAGTGGACCCGTCCAGTCAGTGCACGCATTTGTCAGTAATCATGCAGCTCAACTCAAACTTAGGGAGCTCAACGATTCGACGAACAATACCAAAGAAAGGACATTTGGGTAGGTCGCATAAATTACTCAAACTGCCAGACCATGACTAAAACTATCTGAGAAAAAAACAAAGGCAAACTAAAATTAACCCACATAGTCTTCACATTCACAGTCATTAAAAATAACATAATACTTTACAAAGTAAATATTCATGTCACTGTATATGTAAAATTTATCAATGTCAATGTGTATATAAAAATCCAGAAATAGTCTTGGTCAGATCATTTTGAGGACCATGTAGATTGGTGTCTGAAATGGTCTTTTGAGGAAAGAACCACACAGATTGAGGGGACCTGTCCAGTCAGTGCTCCCATTTGTCAAAAAAAAATGTGCAGCTCAACTCAGAACTTGAGGAGCTCAACGATTCGACAAACAATACCAAAGAATGGACATTTAGGTAGGCCGCGTAAATTACTCAAACTGCCAGATCATGAATAAAACTAACTAAGAAGGAAAACATAAAAAAAAAGATAGAAAAGACCCACATAGTCCTCATCATCATCATCTGCCTAGCCTTTTCCCAACTATGTTGGGGTCGGCTTCCAGTCTAACAGGATGCAGCTGAATACCAGTGTTTTACATGGAGCGACTGCCTATCTGACCTCCACAACCCAGTTACTGGTTAATACGATACCCCTTGGTAAGACTGATTGTCAGACTTTCGGGCTTCTTTCTTCTTCTTTCAATACTCTAAATGACGGATTAAATAGATTTTCAATTTGTTGATGGTGGAAACTAGCCTATCGTAAGGTAAGACTTCCTCAGGCTAGGTGAAGGCATGATCTTCGCAGGGTGGCTGGTAGCAGCTGGACGAGAGGGAATTCTGAGAATTCAGAAGAACGGCGTGCAATAGAAGAGGCCTATGTCCAGCAATGGACTGCTGTAGGCTGATGATGATGAGAACCACCTAGTTAGCTTGCTAGATACTTTGCTAGATAGCTTGCTATATAGCGTGATAGATCGCTTGCTATATAGCGTGATAGATTGCCTGCTATATAGCGTGATAGATCGCTTGATATATAGCGTGATAGATCGCTTGCTATATAGCGTGATAGATCGCTTGCTATATAGCGTGATAGATCGCTTGCAATATAGCGTGATAGATCGCTTGCTATATTTATTTATTTTATTTTATTAGTTTTAGGAAAACTTAATATCTAGTACAATGCGTAAGCGATGGCCAATTACAAGCTTCCACTAACGATTAGTGTGGGTAACATAAACAAATACGCGAAGACAGCGACGTAAGAGATACGCAATATCTCACGCTCAAAAAATACCATAATAAACATAAGAAAAAAAATAAATGGTTATACATCGAAAAAACAATTGTTCAAACTTTGCTTATATAGCGTGATAGATCGCTTGCTATATAGCGTGGTAGATCGCTTGCTATACAGCGTGGTAGATCGCTTGCTATATAGCGTGATAGATCGCTTGCTATATAGCGTGATAGATCGCTTGCTATATAGCATGATAGAGCGCTTGCTATATAGCGTGATAGATCGCTTGCTATATAGCGTGATAGATCGCTGGCTATATAGCGTGATAGATCGCTTGCTTTATAGCGTGACAGATCGCTTGCTATATAGAGTGATAGATCGCTTGCTATATAGCGTGATAGATCGCTTGCTATATAGCATGACAGATCGCTTGCTATATAGCGTGACAGACTGCTTGCTATATATCGTGATAGATCGCTTGCTATATAGCGTGATAAATCGCTTGCAATGTAGCGTGATAGATCGCTTGCTAGATAGCGTGATAGATCGCTTGCAATATAGCGTGATAGATCGCTTGCAATGTAGCGTGATAGATCGCTTGCTAGATAGCGTGATAGATCGCTTGCTAGATAGCGTGATAGATCGCTTGCTAGATAGCGTGATAGATCGCTTGCTACATAGCGTAATAGATCGCTTGCTATATAGCGTGATAGATTGCTTGCTATATAGCGTGATATATCGCTTGCTATATTGCGTGATAGATCGCTTGCTATATAGCGTGATAGATCGCTTGCTATATAGCGTGATAGATCGCCTGCTATATAGCGTGATAGATCGCTTGCTATATAGCGTGATATATCGCTTGCTATATTGCGTGATAGATCGCTTGCTATATAGCGTGATAGATCGGTTGCTATATAGCGTGAGAGATCGCTTGCTATATAGCGTGATCGATCGCTTGCTATATAGCGTGATAGATCGCTTGCTATATAGCTTGCTAATTGGCTTGGCTTTTCACTATGAGTATTACATATGTATCTGGCGGTGAGATGGACAGATGACATTGTTGAACCACAGTCCAACTGTCCATTGGTCATGGTGTTCTCATTCTTGTTGAGACTAGAAAGAAATAAAAGCAGCAATACTTAAAAGTAGAGTCAGGACGGATGTTACAGCATTTCTACGACATAGCTACCAGCCCACATTATTTACAAAACTGCTGGATGAAACACAGCCACTGGTGGCGTTATTCCAATGCAATTAGAGTACCTATTACACGATAACTCATTACTTATTCTATGGAAGAAGACCCTTTAACCAGAACGGCGCCTATTATAGCATTTTTACCTGCAATTACACACATAGTTTCCACCATTTAATCATAGCGCAATTATGCATTTATAGCTATAGGTATATACTCAGGTATTTACTTACCATCAGAGAAAAAAATGTACAAAAAACCTACTCCGAGGACAACTAGTTCACTGTGACAACAAAAAATTGATTATTGTTCTAATTAGTAGGTTTTGTAATCTATACTAATATTATAAAGAGGAATGATTTGTATGTATGTTTGTAACGAATTGGCTCAAAAAGTACTAAACCGATTTTAAAAATTCTTTCACCATTTCAATGCTACATTATCACTGATTAATATAGGCTTTTTTAATTGCAAGAAAAAAATAAAATGTTTAAAAAATAAATGTCCACCCGTGTGAAGCCGGGACAGGCCGCTAGTCTATACTAATATTATAAAGAGGAAAGATTTGTATGTATGTTTGTAACGAATTGGCTCAAAAAGTACTGGACCGATTTTAAAAATTCTTTCACCATTTGAATGCTACATTATCACTGATTAATATAGGCTTTTTTTTCTTTTATTTTCCACCCGTGCGAAGCCAGGACGGACCGCTAGTATCTAATAAAGCCTTAGTACCTTCAATAGCTTAGTTTTGTAATATCTAGTAATAATAAACATTAAACTGAATAGGTAATAAAATATTGTCGTCGTAATTGCTTGTCTGTAAAAGATCGATTCTATTGATAAGACCGGCCATTGTCTCATCTTATGTATTTTTTTATACATTTATATCTGGAATACATAAAAAAGAATATCATATTTTATTCTACTGCAAATACTCACAGCAAAACTTTGGCCCCGATTCTGTTGTCCACAAACTAAACTAAATTTAAGTTCAGTGCATCTTTTTCTTTCTATTTCATTATGAAAAAGACAGAAGATAAATATTAGTTTAGTCCTGTGAAATTAGTCAGCGCCTGACATAAATTGACGTATTTTTAGTAGCAAATTTTTTAATCTCGTCTAACTTGTCTATGGATTATCTAATTTGACAGGACTAAACTAATATTTTATCTTCTGTTCTTTTGGTAATGAAATAGAAAGAAAAAGATGCAATGAACCAAAATTTAGTTTAGTTTGTGAACAACAGAATCGGGGCCATTGTTTACTTACACTAAAACTTAGTTTTTACTCAAAAATGACTCAGGTTTTTAATTTCGGATGACCAAAAGAATGCTTCTGATGCCGCAAACTGTGGCCATTTACTGGGCTCAAGCTGTATATAAAAAAAAACAACTAGGAAGAGTACCATCGACACGAAGAGAAGAAATAGAATTTCAGCTGATGATTTCCCCGCGTATTGTACATTTTCCCGTGTTTATCATCTCTGACCTCTTATTCATTCATTTGGTGTTTGGGAGAACACCTCCAAACGTTACCCAGCAATGAATAGTAACCGCCATCTTTACCAAAAGATCAATAATGCCTGTAATTTAAGTAAAGCGTTGTTTGATGTCACCGAGCGTCATTTATCATCACAAATGTAGGTCGTTGCGCAAATTGGTGAGGGTAGTTTTGTATAAAGATGTTCATTAATTTGAGGGTAGTGTGAAATGAGATTTTAACGGGTGGTAATTCATGGTAGTGAAATTAATAGAAGTGTTGTTTTAAGGTCGGTTTAGACAAATCGCGAATACACATTGTATCCGAACTCTTCCAATTCTTTTGGTAAGCCTAAGCCTGTTGGTGTAAACCTATCCCGGTTGAGCTCCTCAAGTTCTGAGTTGAGCTACACGATTACTGACAAATGCTTGCACTCTCAATACTCAATACTCAAATTTTATATGCATTCCACAATGTGCACTTAGGTGGTAAATTAAAAGAATAGTGATCATTATGGACACTGTCGGGCACAGCAAAAAATAGTAGGAGAGAGGAAGCTTTAAATAAGCATCTAAACTTACATCTAAACTAAATCCAATAATACCACATTATGGATTCTGTAGACCTACAACCCCTCTCTGTACTGGTCCACTCAAATCTGTGTGGTTCCCTCCTCAAAAGACAATTTCAGGCACTAATCTATATTGTCCTCACATGATCTAACCAAGATTATGTCTGGACTTTAAAAGACTCCTAGAGTTTGTGCCGTTTCTTCTCAGGGGTAGTCGGATAGGAAATGTCAACCCCATATTTATTGTTTATTTTAATTTTATAATATGTAAAACATATAAAAGTGACTTCAATTTACTTTTTATCCCGACATTCCCATGTGATCGAGATTTATGCGAGTAAGACCGTGTCATCCAATGAAACATTTTGCTAGTTCATTGTTCCTGCTACCCACGTCATGTTTGTTTAAGCAAATTATAGTACAAAATTACCCTCTAATTTCCATTACCCACGGGAAATAAATAATACAAATACCTACTAGTAAGTAAACTATGTCACATTTCCACGAAAAACGCGCCCTGTCTGTACTGAAATATCTCATCGATTGTTGGTTTCGGTTGAACATAAAATGGAACAATGGAATCGAATGGAGTTGTGAGATAAGCGTAAACTGATACTTTTAAATTGAAATTAATCATTATTTATTATTTATTTATATATACTTTATTGTACACCACAAAAATACAACGAGTAAAGATACATCAAACACTACAAAATATACAATGGGCGGCCTTATCGCTTTCTGCGATCTCTTCCAGGCAACCTTAGGATGGACAGTGATTTTCCTGGACATTAAATGGGGCTGTCGTTGGTGCAAATATTATGTATACAATACACTAAAATATATACACAGATATATACATATCCAAAATTATAGATACATAAATACATACATACTAAATATATAGGCAACGAAAATAAAAGAAGACAGTAGATGATTGCAGTTAGGACAACAATATCACAAAGACAAGTAGTGTTCCTTTACGAGTCTTTTGAACACATGTAACGACTGCGCGCGTTTTATTTCAACTGGCAAGGCATTCCACAAACGAGCGGCCTGGACAGTAAAGGATTTATCAAGGAAGGTTGTGGAAAAGTGTGAATCATAATTATGTACAAAGCTTTATTAAAATTTAATAATTGCCACTACTAATTACGATGTTTATTATTTACCTATCTGCGTTCTAGTTAACAAGAAGTTTATTAGTTAAGATTCCGGCCTCGTTGGCATGAGGTTTTTGGGTTCGATTCCTAGGTTGGGTAAAGTGCTATTGGGTTTTTCCATCATGAATTTCTCAGTAGCAGCACGTAGTTTGGATTTTTGCCCGGCAGATGGCAATAGGCTCGCCCCTGGGACATTAACGTAGCTGATGAAATGTGGGTGTACATCTCTGCCTAACCCTGTGGCAATTATAGGCGTGATGTTATGTATGTATGTGTCATCATCATCATCACCTATAGCAGTCCACTGCTGAACATAGGCCTCTTCTGCACCCCATTCAACTCGATTTTCGGCAACTCTCATCCAGCTGCTACCAGCCATCCTGCAAAGATCGTCGCTCCACCTAGTCTGAGGGCGTCCCACATTATCATGATTAATTTTTGCAAACCTTCCTTCGAATGGGGCAAAGTACGGGAAAGAAGTCGGTTATAAAAGAAATCTACGCGGACGAAGTCGTGGGCGAAATGCTAGGGTGTAATAGGTATAAAGGATCGTTATTTTTACGGTTCGTCGATTCGTAAAAACAACGATCTGTTTAAAAAACGAAAGAAAAATACACTTTTCCCTTTTTCTTGCCCTTCCTATTGTTTCCCAAAATACCGGATTGTCGATTCCTTTGAAAGTCTTCGTAGGCTATTATTTTACCTGTACTTACGTATGTGACCACAATATGGTTCGTCTTCTAAAATGGTCGGACCCACAGATATAGATACACCCAAATAACGCAAGAGCCAACTTCGCGTGCCAAAAATTGCATCAACTTACGTACAAAAATCGTAAACCGCCACTTTCGCGCTGAGTCCTTGTGACGTCATAGCAGGTAGTCAAAAAAATGGCATGCTTGGTTTTCATACAGAATGTGATACTTGCGTTATCTAGGTCAATCTATATCTGTGGTCGAACCTTTATACTCAATACACGTTGATACACTAATTCGTTTGCCACTAATAAGCAATTAGGCTTTCGATACATTAATTAATAAGTACACTTGCGTGCAAAAAAATCGACCCACCCCTTGCTCTTCGATTTGCAATAATATACATAATTCAACAAGTTTTAATAAAAATAAATCTAATATATTATATATTAAAACCTTCCTGAAAGTATGTTGATTATATTAGTGAAGGAATTATCAAAACTGATTCATTAGTTTTTGAGAAAATCGAGAACATATAAATAGGGGTGTTGAATAAAGAACCGCTTTTTCTTTAAAAAAAAAAATAAGTTTGTTAATAAGTTCAATTTTGATTAAACAATCAGAAATAAACACAATTTAACGTTTTAATTGACAAAAAAGTCACGCACTTTTGCCGAGAAAAAGCGAGTGAGTGATGAGGACATCTGACGAATATTAGAATGTTACGTTATAGTTATAATAAATACACTGAATTGTTACTATTATACATAAAACATGGTTTATTTATCAAATCAGTTATACTGATTGTGGGATAAAATTGTGGTCATATTAAAAATCTACGCACGCACACAGTCGAACACGTAGGTACCTATAAGGGTCGAGCGTAGTAGGTATTTCATCCATTTTGATTTGTTTTTACTGTTAAGCAGAAGTGTGACTGTAATTTAAGTAGTTTTAATTATTTTTGGGATAAAACATTACCTTTATTAAAAATTACACAAATCGATTCTGAACTTTCATAATGTGTTTCAATTCAGTCACACTATTGTCTTGCAAAAAAGTCAGACAATTTCAGGATGTTTGAGATGGTATCCGAAAATTCTAAATATATCAATCAATCTGCCTGGCCCTTTCCCAAAGATGTAGGAGTCAGCTACCAGTCTTACCGGATACAGCTGAATACCAGGATTTTACATGGACTGTATATCTGACCTCCACCACCCAGTAACTGGTTAACATTATATCCCTTGGTAAGAATATATTTTACTTCCTTCATTTATGCTTAGGTTGATATATTTGATTGAGTACTGAGTATGAGGTCCTGAGTTTCGATTCCCAGGTCGAAAAATTGTTACTTTACGGTTTTTCCTCCTAGAATTTCTCCGTAGCAGCCCGGAATATGGAATTGGAGTAATAAACTCGCCCCCTATGACATAGGACTTAAACATTTCTAGCGAAATGTGGGTGTGTTACTCGTATAAGTACAACTATGCTTAATGTTTCGAATTAACAAGGCGTGATGTTAAGTTGGCAGTTCATATTATTATTAGCCGTATGTAGCATGCGTAAGCCACACAAGGCAATGAAGCAATTGTGTGATGGTTACGCAATCTCAGAGGAGCCGTAATGGGGAAAGTGAGACGGACATCGTCTTACCCCACGTTTTCATCAAAGTATTAAACATGTATTCAACATCATAATTGCGTCTATTGTTTTTAGTGACAGTCTGAGGAATGGTAGAATAGAATGAAATAGAATACTCTTTACTATATGAAATATCACAGATGAGGAGTATCAGATCAAAGTGTTTTAACTCCATCAATGTAATTTTTAAGATACAGGCATAATCCATAATACTTTAAAGAGAGCACACAAACAAACAACCTGGATTTAATATTGTTTGAAACGATGTGCACTTTTAGTTCTTTTTTGTATTACAAAGTAATACAGTTTGATGCGTCATATTTTGACATGAGTAACAAGGTTTGAAATAGATAAAAAATCCGTTTGTACTATTTTTAATATATGTATTATGGTAGGTGGAGTTAATACACTTTGATCTGTTACTCCTCAAATATAAATATAGAAATTTTGCATTGGGTAACACAATGGGCGGTCTTACCGCTAAAAGCGATATTAGATGATATTTATTTTTTTTTGTTTTTTTTTTTTTTTTCATTAATGATGTGATAAGGTAACGTTGTGGTTTAAAAGATGTAGTGACAAAAATTAAAAAGAATATGCTTATATGGTTTGGAGTTGAGAGGATAAATGAAAGGCGATTAACAAAATATCCCGAGAGGAACACAGAAGGACAAATACATATGTATATATTGACCTTATTGGTGACGTTTTTCAGAAAAACTGGATTTTAAGACTGTGAACGTTCTTAAAATAACGATAGATTGAGACTGCGATCAGAGGGGCAAATCAGTCTCAATCTATCAAAAAATACTTCTTATTTCCTAATTTCTAATTTTTTATTTTCTCATTTTTAATTTCCTTCATTTTGACAAGTTTTTGATATTTGTCGCCGAGATGAGACTGCAACTAGCTTTTGAACGTTTTAAATTACGAGAATAGGCCTTCAGATATATGAACGTAATCCCCCCATGGGAAGAAGACGTGAGTGTATGTATGTATGTGTCTACTGTTTTGGTGTATGGTTTCACCTAAAGCAAGTTGTAAATACTAGTAACGTCCAAAACTTGTAAAAACTTGTCAAAAAAGTGAAATAATTTGTTTACTGTCTGAAACAACGTTAATACATGTTATGATAAATACTGACAAATCTTTTACTTTACTTGTTGAAAACGAGTAGGTATCGCTACTTGTACATGGGTGCGAACGCGGGAAAAATACCCGTAATATGATTAGTTGTATGTATTCTTCCAGATATCCAATAATATCAACACTAAGAAGACCCTCATCTCTGGTCTAGAGTATTCTAGCGGCTGTACCATTGGGGCCAAAATAACTCCCTGGAGGTGGCTGTCATGAACTTCTTGCCTGATTTACTAGCCTTACAACAACCTAACAGCGGAATTCTTCTATTTGAAAGGAAAAAGTTCACCATGACTTGCTGCCATTTTATTCTGAGGAGTGGACTTTGGATTGCCATCGTGGTGAAAGGATTAGCCAATCAGCGTGGATGACTCGCTGATTGCCCAGGGTGCGCCGGACGTAGTGGTTCTGTAGATACGTCGCTCGGGGAGGCTCCTTTCATGCATTCTGAGGAGTGTAGGCAACACTCCTCATATAGCATTAAATATAGAACGAATTTTGCCATTTGTAAAAATGACAGAGAACAACTCGTATTTTATACCTGAAATATGAAAAAAAGGTGCTTGAAATCAACCATGAACGAAGACTTCAAAACCAGCCATTTTGATATTTATGTTAGTAGAACCACATAGGTTAGCAACCTTTTTTTTTTTTTTTGTTCCGGGGTGGAAAATCCTCATGGATGTCCGCCGCCCTGGGGCGGGCGGCGGGTTCTGTCAGACTCTTACTGACTAAAAACCACCCCGGTGTTCCATCTCACACCTACGCCGGGGGTCGCGGGAACGTACGATCCTTCCGCAACCCCCGACTGGTGCCGGCCCGCCACTGCGGGCCTCCTCGGGTCAGGGGGGGAGTGAGGTGTTTGACTCCCCCCGCGACGTCTAAGAGGGGCGCGCGTGGAACACTACGCGCCGCCACCTCGGGTCCTGATGTGTGGGGTCCCATTTAGGGGGGCTGGAAGAGGGCGTTATCCGCCCTCCGCCGACGCCCGGTGCGCCTGCTGCGGGCTGGGTGAGTGGACTCCCTCTCCCTTTCCGCAGCCTCCTTCTGCGAGACGACTGTTTCGCAGAAGGAAACCACCGCGTCCATAGGTTAGCAACCTATCACAACCTTACACAACTGTATCATATTCCCCACACGATGCCTGCACGTGTAACTAAGTGTTAAAAATAATACTTGCTTCGAATATTAACGAGCACTTCCGAATTCTGCGCGCCTGGTAGCTCATGTGATGTAATCTTTGGTACCAGCTATGGCGTTGAGGTGTACGGTACATTTGGGTTTTATGCGCTTGCCGTGAGCTGTAATGAACAATTCTGCGCTCTCATAGGATCCTGGTAACCCTTGGTTAATCTATACGTAAATACCTATACTTACTTGCAGATACAGTAACCGGCCTCTCACAAAGAAGGCAAGGAAAATCACTGTCCATCCTAAGGTTGCCTGGAAAAGATCGCAGGGCCGCCCATTGTATATTTTGTAGTATTTGATGTATCTTTTACTTGTTGTATTTTTGTGGTCTACAATAAAGTATATATAAATAAATAATAAATAAGGCACGAACATTGATCCACGCTTATTCAAGACGGGTTGGCGATGTCAGACTTATATAAACTACTAGCTGCGCCCCGCGGTTTCACCCACATAAGTGTCGATTCCGTGGGAACATCAGGATAAAAAGTATCTTATGTATTAATCCTGTTTATAAACTATCTGTATGCCAAATTTCATCCAAATTCATTCAGCCGTTTGTGCGTGAAGAAGTAACAAACACACTCACAAACTTTCGCCTTTATAATAATTATTAGTTTGAAGTGTGATGTGATAAGTCTAGGTTTCCTTCCGATGTTTTCCTTCACCGATGTCAGTCATAGCCAAGATAAAATCAGATAAATAATAATAATAATACATAAATATGAATTGAAATTCAACAATTCTCGAATTTCAAGTCCGGGCAAGTACCAATGTGTGACCCACGACCTCGTGAATGAGAGGTGAGGCAATTATTATTATTATCTTGACATAATATTACACTAACTGACCACAAGAAGGCTAAGGTTGTCAATTCTTTGTATATCACAAACCTTTGCCTCACCTAACTCACTTGATAAGTTGATACCTATAAAACTGAAATCACACTTAAATATGACTTATAAGTAACTAGCGGCCCGTCCCGGCTTCGCACGGGTGAAAAAAAAGAAAAAAAAAGCCTATATTAATCAGTGATAATGTAGCATTCAACTGGTGAAAGACTTTTTAAAATCGGTCCAGTACTTTTTGAGCCGATTCGTTACAAACATACATACAAACCTTTCCTCTTTATAATATTAGTATAGATTGCTAGTGAAACATTAGGCTTAATAAACGTAGCTAAGGAAATTTATACCTCCATTATCAATTAATACATTCAAACAGTATTATTAGTGTCTAAAAGCCTGATCAAGTGTCAGATTAGGGGCCGAATTCCCTATGACACAATGGAGGAAACCGCGCGAAATGAACGCGAGATAGGCGGAAATAGCTAAGGAATTGACATGGTTTCAGGTAAAAAAAGGGTGGAATTATGGCTCTGTAAATCTATGATCATGAATTGTTTCTTGGGAGTTCCAGTCAACTGACTGTCCAGTCTATTATAATAGGGGTGACGAATCCAGACTTCTACTACTGAGAAACTAACACTTTGCCAGGGAATCAAACCTAAGACGTCCTCCTCAGTAGTGCTTGCAACCATTAAACCATGAGGTTTTCTATTTCTATCATTAAAGTTACTACAATGTCTGTCTTATTGGACCAGTGGCATTCTGAGCACGGTATTTCTATATCTCATACTGAAATCATAATCCATACTCCATTTGTAAGAGCCTACACTACCTCAGCTAAAATTCACTCTTTATCTCGCTCGCACGATACTGCTCGCGGACTGAGTGAGAGCGAGACAGAGTGCGGTGCTAGGCGGCAGGCAGCGGCAATAGTTTAGGTATTTGCTTTTTACGGTGAAAATAATGGTAATTAAAAAAAAGTAAATTACATAAGACCTGCTTTATAGTTAGTTCGGTTAGTATACAAAGTTTCATGATCTAATTTGAAGTATTTTTTGAACACCAGCGGTTTATTGTTCGGTTTGGAGGTAACTTTGAATTTTTTTTCTATCGAGAAAATTTTATTAAATCGTGTTTTCGTCTAACATAAAACCTAACATTAATCCTCAACTTTACCATATATTTATTTCAAAATGAATGCTGCAGTATTTTCGACATAACGGAGGATCATGCTAAGCCATTTGAGGTAGGACACAGAGTGCTTTTTGATGGACATGGCAAAAGGTAGAGTTGTAAAATAAAGACAAAATCTTTTCAGAAAATATAAAGAACACACCTCGAAAGTATTAAATCAATTTGAAAGAGAACAAACAACGATGTAGTATGAAAAAAAGTATGAAAAAAACAAAAAAAAAGTGTTCCTCTCAAAATCTGAGGAAAACAGAATGACTTGGAACCTTATTGAATAGAATATCTGACAGAGGTGAAATATTACAAGGCTCATTTCACACCAAGTTCGTATTGTTCCTTTATTGACAACAAGAATAGCTGTCAAGATGTCTAATTGTGTGGATTTTTGTCAACATATATTTAGAATATTTTGCCGTTTCTACAGATATTCGATATGAAGGAGAATGTGTAAGAGCGTACCCAAAACAAAGTTAATTGTAGCTTTATGAACGATGTTGATCTTTGTTGCCCTCATCGAGTAGTTTAATAAACCCTACGACAGCATGTCTGAATTCACCTATAGAAAAAAATATGTGAGGAAATTAAATTGATTAAATACAATGAAATATTTAACTTACTATTCTGAAAAAAAAACCGAAACAAATTCAGAGATCACAGTCACTTTTAAAGTCCAGATATAATCTTCGCATATTAGGACCTATGCGGCTTAATGTCTGAGATGGTCTTTAACATTAAAACTATGCCGACCGCACAGTGGCGCCCTCATCGTTTGTTTGGTTATTTCATACAAATTAGAATGAAAATGCAGAAAATAAGCACGTTAAGTTGTGCTTCACAAGATTATACGTTAATATTATTAGAAATGGTAGTTTTATGTTGTTTAGTTTTATTATAATCCTTAAAACGGAATATAGTTGCCACTGTTATCCGTTTTAAGTATTATAATAAAACTAAACAATATAAAACTACCGTTTCTAATAATATTAACGTATAATCTTGTGAAGCACAACTTAAGGTGCTTATTTTTTGCATTTTCATTCTAAATTGTATGAAATAACCAAACAAACGATGAGGGCGCTACTGTGCGGTCGGCATAGTCTTAAATAAGTTCTTCATAGAGACGAATATAATCCGGGTACTTAAGTATAATAACCATGCAAAGATTTACTTTCATCCATATCAAAAGAAAACCAACTGAGTAATCAAGCAGCATGAGATGGGTTAATCTTTCGCTTCAAAGGTTCACTATTCTTCCTTGCCCCGCATCTTGCCAGATAAGCACCGTATGCGTATTGTTATCCCATCGTCCTCAGATAAGCCGACCCAAACTAACGACACGTCAATTAGAACCTGCCTTAGAAATCCCTAACAGGATAGAAAAAACCCTTTGAAAACAGATTTACAAGCTAAACCAATTTTCTTACCTAGGGCGAGCAATTTCCGAGAGGTAATTCTTTTTTTTTTTTTTCTCGTTTAGAAGTTCATATTTTATGTGATGGAAAAACGACGAGTTTCTCTGAAAATAAGCACTTTTTTACGTTTCATTTTTTTCACGTTTTATGTTATTATATACGTATTATTGAAAAGTTGATGAGAATACAGATTCACATTTATAACAAAAATTGCGCTCAAATTCAAAGCATTTATTTAAAATAAACAATTTTTTATTTATTTTAAAAACGTTGCACCACACTAGGAATTACACCTGGGTGCATTTAAAAACATTGAAACTCACATACATAAACAGCCAGACCCGGAACAACTACTTATAGGCCATACAAATATTTGTTCCGTGCGAGAATCAAACCCGCGACACGCAGCGCAGCAGAAAATCGCTTATCCACTGCGCCAACCGATTTACCGAAAAATTACGGGCACTTTTGAATAGTTAGGGCTCGGTTAGTCAAAAAGATGAAGTTAGTTGCCCATTTCAAAGCATAGTAGGTTCCTATGCAGCGGGATTGTCCGAAAGGGTTACCGCTACCCCGGAACATAAAGGGCTAAGGAAGGAACACGGGTGGGTTTTAGTCAGTAAGAGTCTGACACTCCCTTTTGCTCCACCCAGAGCGGGAGGGGTCATTTGATGATTTCCCATCCTCAAAAAAAAGTAAATTCCTATGGAGACGAACGGGTAACGGGTGGGTCCCTCTCTAAAGCCCTTTCTCACTATGAGAAAGAATTTTCTGAGTTACAAGTATAATTATAAATCAAACGAAATTTCCTGAGAGTGAAATTCGATGTTAATTAAACACGACACGACACACGGTATTTCGCCTAGAACATGCTAGGTGGACAAAATTCAAGTTTTCATTTCCAGGAAATCTTAATTGCATAACACAATCAACACCCCCAAACTCCAAATTCCGAGAAAAAGTTGTTTTTCAAATACTTAACTGATGAGTCATAGAGTCCAGAAGTCAGGTAATGAGTTTAATGCAAGCGTTCCGGCAATCAGTTGCAATTTAGCGACACATTTGTGCACATCTCATAGTGGTTTATAGTGATATTGTGAAAGTTTTTTGTGATGGATATTAATACTGAGGGTATGTACTATTACTTAATATATTATTTTTATCAGAATCTATTTAAATGAATTTTTAGCATTTTTTTAACTTGATGCATAAATTTTAGCGTAATTTTTTTCATAAAGAAAACTTAGGACGTTCAGGAAATACATTGATTCGCCTCTATTCGGGCTAGTTTTTAGATATATTGTAGGTATAACTGTGTAGTTTGTAAAATTACACATATTGTTCAGCACACTTCAGTACAACATATTTTTTTCTTTTTTTTTCAGAACACGTTTACTCTATTTCAAGGGTAGCCTTTTTTGAAGAGTGGTCGAAACACGCAAAGAATGATAAACGGTCGCGTATTTATGACTATCTTTCTTCAAAATTTCACTTTGGTGACATTACTGAAAGCAGCCAAAGAGAAATAAAGCTGAAAATATCTAACTTTTCTACTAAGATTGGAGCCAAATGGTTGGCTTCGGGAAAATCGAAGGAGCGTTTTTTAATAACAAATAAGACATGGCTGGATGAAGGAGACATACAGTTTACTGTGAGTTCTTTAGCCCCACAACCTTCGACATCGAGTGAGGCTGTGACATCTGCAGGAAGACCTCGCAAAGATTTTGAGGAAACGTCGTTTAAGACGAAGAAACGTCGAGTCGTGGATCTCGTAGAATCTCGAAGTGCCAGTGAATTAGTGACTGCTGCCGAAATTGCTATGCGTTCAGCAGGGCAAAGAAAAGTTGCCCATGTGATTAGAGACATTAGTGAGAGCCCAGATAATATTATTAAGTCAAAAAATACCAGTTGTGATCCTAGGCAGTTAAGTAGTGACGAAGCCTTAGCATACTATATAGATTCTAAGTCAACAACACATGCTTACAAACAAACTAGGAAGTGGTCCATAATGGCAGGACATAATGTGTTTCCGTCATATTTTAGTGTAGTAAAATCCAAACAGGCCTGTTACCCTGCAGAGGAGCACATTGCTATAACAGAAACTCGTGCTAAAATAAATTTGCAAGCCTTATTAAATAAAACAGCGGAACGTCTAGTATTAGCACAGAATCAAGTTATCAGCAGTGTCCTCCCAACAAGTTCAACGTTTACACTTGTTAGTAAATGGGGATGTGATGGAAGTTCTGGGCACAGCACATACAAACAGAAATTTGAGAACACTGAAGATACGGACGAATTTCTTTTCGTATTTTCTTTCGTTCCCCTTAAGTTATATGATGGGTCCAAAATTATTTGGCAAAATCCTCGGTCTTCATCAACTATGTATTGTCGCCCAATCAAATTTATATTTGCTAAGGAAACGAACGACTTCACGTTAGCGGAGACAAATAGATTGTTGGAAGAAATTAATGCTCTTCTTCCAACACTTATCAACTTTGGTGATTCTCAAATCTCTGTGAAACACGAACTTCTTCTGACAATGACAGACGGAAAGGTATGTAACGCCTTAACGGAGACTCGTTCATCTCAAAAGTGTTTCATCTGTGGTGCCACCCCCAAGACGATGAACGATGACCCCGCGAAGTTTAACAGCAATCAGGAACATTTTGGCTTTGGTTTATCTACACTTCATGCTTGGATTCGTTGCTTTGAATGCCTTTTACATATCAGCTATAAGTTGAATATTAAGAAATGGCAGGCTAGAAGCGACGAAGATAAAGCTGATATCAAGGTTCGTTCCGAAGAAATCAAGTTGAAATTCAAGAACGAAATGGGACTCATTGTAGATAAACCAAAGCCAGGATTTGGTTCTTCCAATGATGGAAACACAGCCCGTCGCTTTTTTAAGAATGCTGAGATGAGCGCTCAAATCACAGGGTTGGATGTTACTATTATCAAACAATTTGATGTTATTTTGAGGACATTGTCTTCTGGGTTCGAAATAAACTTAGTTGAATTTAATAAATTTTGTCTTGAAACTAGAAGACATTACCTTAGTCTTTATTCGTGGTATTATATGCCTGCTACTGTACATAAAATATTAGTACACAGTACTGAGGTCATCAAAGCGGCATTGCTTCCAATTGGGCAGCTTTCCGAAGAGGCTCAAGAAGCACGTAACAAAGATTGCCGCAGATTTAGGGAGTACAACACCCGCAAGTGCTCACGTGTTGCCACGAATAGAGACTTGCTGTCCATGTTAATAATAACATCTGACCCTTTGATTAATAGCCTTCGTGAGATTCCCCAAAAAAAGCCGGAAAAAATATGTGCAGAGGTATTAAACTTAATTGTAAGCCCGACCATAGTAGCATCAAGACCCGAAACGTCATCATATTGTCGCACATTGCCGCAAAATGATGACGATTCACCAGAAGATTTTGATGAAGATTCTGATGATTAGGTTTAGGTTAAGTTAATTTGAATTGTAGGTATTTATTTATTTAATGCAATTTTGTTGTTTGTTTATTATTTTAAATAAAATTTTCTGTTTAGATATATTTTGTTTGTTTTTTATTACAAAATCATACCAAAAACTATTAATAATGCCTCAATATGACTACTTATATATAAAAGCATCGTTAAATATCATAAAATAATATTGTCCACCTAGCATGTTCTACGCGGTACACTGTGCGACAGTGCGATAATAGTTATTCCTAAATCGCGTCGCACAGTCGCATAGTGGCCCCGATTCTGTTGTTCACAAACTAAACTAAATTTAAGTTCAGTGCATCTTTTTCTTTCTATTTCATTATGAAAAGGACAGAAGATAAATAGTTTAATCCTGTCAAATTAGTCACCGCCTGACGTAAATTGACGTATTTTTAGTAGCCAATTTTTTAATCACGTCTAAACATGTCTATGGATTATCTAATTTGACGGGACTAAACTAATATTTATCTTCTGTCTTTTTCATAATGAAATAGAAAGAAAAAGATGCACTGAACTTAAATTTAATTTAGTTTGTGAACAACAGAATTGGGGCCAGTGCCTCTCTTTTGTTGTGCCGGCCTCCTCCGCTTCGCCTCAAAGAGTTATGGAACTCAAATGGAGTTGGGTAGGACACCTGGCAAGGCGCAGTAAGGGCGGGTGGAGTAAAGCAGTGATCGAGCGGCGCCCAAGGACTGGAGGACGAAGTGTCGGTGGTTCGGCGGCGAGTTAGACGGACGAAATTGTTGCCATCACGGGGAGATTACACTACCACGAGTTAATTCGTAATTAAAAGTGAAAAGGACGTTTTGGAATAACACGAAACTTATTTACACAAAAAAACAACTGCAAGCTAAAATCTTGCAAGTGATTTTAAGGGTAGGTCTGAGAATCGGCTACTATCATTTTTTTTTTTTTGCAAAACGACGTTTGCAGGGTCAGCTAGTCTAATATATAAAATTCTCGTGTCAGTGTTAGTTACCATCTCCTCCGAAACGGCTTGACCAATTTTTATGAAATTTTATATGCATATATTATATTCAGAAGGTCTGAGAATCAGCTACTATCAATTTTTTTTTTTGCAAAACGACTTTTGCAAAGTCAGCTAGTAATATATAATTAGCTTGAAGTTGTTTTTTCAAATATCAAATAGAAAAAGCCATGGTATAAATCCTATGTTTATTCTGGCGAAGACAACAAAAACAGGATAAAGGAGGACGGGGGAAAGCGCGGGGGGCGGGGAGGAAGGAAGCTACGTCACTTAAATCAGGTGAAATACTCGTTAAAGTCATAATGTGATAGGTGCTTTGTGTGAAGACGCCTTACTCCTGTGATAAATTGGCGAGTCGATTTTCTTTTGTTCATCTATTTTTTTTACCTTGTTAAAATTCTTGTTTTTCATAAGTCGTAAGTCATTTGTTTAACATTCAGCGTGCCGTTTTAATGGCGACATTCATTTAGCACACGTATACAGTAGTGCTATTCTGTAAAAATCTCACCGTGAAAACTAAGGTGAAGTGAGCTGTCACTCCACCTGATGTTAGGGATTGCCACTATTGATAGCTCACTTCACGCCCACTTCACTTAATTTATCACGGTGAGATTTTTACAGAATCGACCGGCAGTTTTGCGTTCTTGTTTTATGATCGTATTTTAATTTCATTAAACGTTATTATTTATTTATAATTTTCTCTAATAGCGTCTTGGAGCAACATGAAAAAAAAAAAAAAGACTTGCAGCACCGGGGTTATTCACCGGGGTCACGGATTTTGGTTCAAGGACATGCCGGGTTTCTCACGATATTTTCCTTTACTGTTTTTAAGAGCAGTGGTATAATAATAAAGTGCCTGTCTGGTTTCGAATCCACGATCTACAACTCGTACGTCGGGGCTGATACCACTGGGCCACCACTGCTCGCAACAGGTAGGATTATTAATAGATTAATTGTGTGGGGTACGATAAAATATGATATTGTTGACTTAGGTAACGTAATTAAGGGCCAGGCAGAGCTAGACATAAAAAGAGTGCAGGTTACATGAACAAGTACGTAAATACATTATTGTCTACCTATTAGTTATTTATAAATGGTGATTCTCCTCAAGTCTTTACAATTCTATCTTTAGTAAGAATTTTATTCACAATCTGTGTGGTTCTTTCCTCAAATACTGTTTGAGACATCTACATGGTCTTCACATGATCTGATCAAGATTTTGTCTGGACTTTAACCTCTGAGTTTGTTTCGGCCTTACTTCCCAGAGTAGTCACACACGATACGCTGACCTCATCTAGTATTTAAAATCTGATTGACGTGTAAAAATATTGCTAGAAAACTACTTACAGAAATAAAATAATTTATCATTACTGTTATTGTGACCATGTTCAGTTTAAATCTTTTTCTTCTCAATATCCGACAGAATATTCAAACAGAAATGCAAATCAATTTTAAATCGGCTTTTAGTTTAAGTATGTTATTTCTTCAAGCGACAGAAAGCCGGATTGATTGTAGAATTTCAATTATGTAGAAAATCCGTAAAAAAATTAATTATACTAAACTCGTTATCAACATTTCACCCAAAAGATGTCTCACTGTTTTATGGATGGCATGCCATATGGATGGCATCCGCCATTTTGGCTTTCTTTTCTTCCGTTTCTAGAACGGAAGAAAAGAAAGCCAAAATGGCGGATTGTAGAAAGATTTTTAAGGAAAATGAGGATAGCAAATGGGAAATGTCACTTTGTATGTATAAAAAGAGATATTACTTAAGTTAATTGACATTTTTCCACTTCAGCTGAAATGCCACATTAAAATTTTAATTTCAAATGTTTTATCTGTGACCTATAACGTTTTTATTGACTAATTCAACTGCCTACGAGTTATCATAAAAAATAATCAGGTAATCTGTTAGGATTATGTAATTTTTTATTTAAAATCACAATGTGGCACCACAGCTAAATTGGAAAAATGACAACTAACTTTTAACTTTTGGAGGGCACTGTATGTATAATCTTCGTAGAGTAGAAATGTAGGTAGGTGTGGTCATGCGACGCTTGCTGGACACACGCCACCCCAAGCAACGCTAATCTATTTACAAAACATGATGATCTAATCTCCACTACATTGTGTGAGCAATGTACTCGTTAGTAAGGAAACAGCATCTTCCATTAACACTGCAGATTGCGTGCTACCACGCTAATGGCCTTAGTGGCGCCTAAGTACTTTATACAGGCGATAATAGAATGCACTAGTAGTATTTATTTTTCAATAGATATTGTGATGTTAAAACGTTGTAACGTAAATATTTTCAGAGCAGAGATTGCCAGAATTAGCACTTAATTTAGAGTTTTGGACAGGGGAGGCCCCTTCCCCGTTCAAAACTCTTAAACTTTGCCCTGCAGTGGGACAATGTAAGCTGATTATCATTATTTTTACATCTCTTGACATTTCTCGGGCCCCTGGGGTCCCCGACTTTTAGAAGGCGTACGAGGGGCCGAAGCCAACGAGCAGGGGCAATTCTCGTAATTTTTAAGAACGTTCACAATCTGCAGGCCAATTCTCGTAATTTAAAACGTTCAAAATCTAGTCACAGTCTCATTTCGGCGACAAACAAATGTCAAAAACTTGTCAAAATGTAGGGAAATTATAAGTATTTTTTGACAGATTGAGACTGAGATCAGACTGTGAACGTTCTTAAAATTACGAGAATTGCCCCTCTGATATCAGTCTCAATCTGTCAAAAATACTTCTAATTTCCCTACATTTTGACAAGTTTTTGACATTTGTTTGTCGCCGAGATGAGACTGCGACTAGATTTTGAACGTTTTAAATTAGCAGAATTGGCCTACAGATGTCCGTTAGACGTTATAGATGAAATGAGGCATCAACCGACGCCGACGATTACTCTTGTTCGCGAGCTGAAGGACACAAGGGCAACCTCTCTTATAACAGGCTAGTTTCCACCATCAATAAATTGAAAATCTATTTAGTCCGTCAGTTAGAGTATTGGGAAATGATGGATACGTAATTTTTTTTTTAGTAAATCATTGAATATTGACAAAGATAAAACGCATCAAAACTCGGGAGTGGGGGCTCGTGACGTCAGAACGCACTAAAAATTATACCAAGGTGTGACGTATTGAGAATTTTAAAAGCATCGTCGCTTTTAAAATTCTCAATTCGTCACACCTTGGTATAATTTTTAATTTTATTTTACGTAACAAAATAAAAAATAGGTACGGGTCAAATATTTTTTTGATAATCTAACTGATGGACTAATTAGACTTTTTCACTTGACAAGCCTACTGTTATAAGCCAATCTATCAAAAAAACGTCATCATCTACGCCAAACCGAAAAAGAAAATGAAATTATATTACTCTATCAATGTAATAAGGTCATTAAACAAAACTAATCCATCACGGAAGCCCAACAATAGTTTACAAGAAACCGTGCCTCATTAACACTGGATCGCGTGCCTCACAGACTTGAGTGTCTCTTGATTGCCTCAGACTTGAGATAACAATAGCGAAGGACTGTCACAGACTTGTACATATTGTTCTGTTGATGGGTAATAAATGATGAGTAGCTGTCAATTGTTTTATGAAGTAATATTGTTTGTTTTATTGTAGTTGTTGGATTAGGAGTTACTGGTTTGTTCAAGGATCGACATTTTATGTGCCTGTACACGGAGTTTGTCTTTGCTTCTGAGTGATGATGAAAGTTTCATGAACGTGAGATGTTTATGAAATGAACAGCAAGAATTCATTCACTTTAGTTTTGCAATGAGGGAAATTCTTATGTAACTCATTTTCCTAAATAGTAAGGTCCTCCAGACTGAATTTCGCCCATGGCGACCAATCCCTTCAGAGACTAGCCTTCGGTGCGTGAGACATTATAGTGCACAAGTGTTTTCGTAGACACAGGTGCAATTTCTCTTCCTTCACTCTCATAGTCCAATGGTACGGCATGCGGCAATCTGACACGACCGGAGGGAGATTAGCCCCAGGATCAGCGGCTTATCGTGAGGAACAGGGGTATCACACGACCAACTTCCAAACTCCGGGCCGTTATTAAGAAATATGCAATGGAAAAAATCCAATAATATTTTGCCTGACCCGGGAATCGAACCCAGTACCCAGTACGTGAACCAATAAGTTGACATACTTCCTAAAATATCCTACATACTTATTACAATATCATCATCTGCCTGCCTTTTCCCAACTTTGTTGGGGTCGCCTTCCAGTCTAACCGGATGCAGCTGAATACCAGTGTTTTACATGAAGTGACTGCCTATCTGACCTCCACAACCCAGTTACTGGGTAATACGATACCCCTTGGTAAGACTAGTTATCAGACTTTCGGGCTTCTGATTACCCGTAACGACTGTCAAAGATCCACGAATGACAGCTGGGACCAACGGCTTAACGTGCTTTCCGAGGCAAGGAGGGATCTCGGTATGTAAAGATGGTCACCCATCCACAGACCAACCGCGGCAAGCGAAGCTTAACCTGATTAATCGACCTTTGCAGCTGTTATTATTTAACCACGGGCCCCTCATACTTATTACAACAGATTGTGGTAAAAAAAAAACACTTGCTCTTTCCTTAACCGACTTCATTTTAGAGGTTCAAAAATTTAAAAAAAAGTTTCCATCATTAGAATGTCAATAAGTTTAGAGAAGATCAATGAAATATGCCCCGATATTAATTATCCATTGATTCATAATAACAATTACGTTTAAATAGTGACTACTCGACAACGTAAATAACGCAATGATTGTCAAAATTAAAGGCTTTGCTATTGTAAGTGTATTGCAGAATTAGACTGCTGGCCTTGAGTGAATAAAGCTCGGATAGAAATCGGAAATAATCGTTTGCCGCCATCTTGACGTTCATGTCAAGTGTCAAGAGAGTATGCTGTGTTCCGTAATTTCCAAAGTAAATAATCGCTATCAATTAAAGACTTTTTAAGTGACAAAACTATATAGGAAAATGAAATAGATATAATTATGTACGTTTTCCTTGCAATATAAAATGTTTTAGATTATATTATTATTGACATTGTTATTTAATTATTACTGTTTTTTTTGTGTTGTTTTTTTGAAGTGAAAACTTCTTTAGCGGCGCTGCGTATTTTTTTTGGAATGGGTAAAAATCTCTAAACTCGCGTCAGGACACGTGACCTGATCGAGAATTCGTAAGACGGATGGAGAGAGGGCAGGCGGCGCAAGGCGCTTGCGCGAATGTTGAAGTGAAAACTTCTTTAGCGGCGCTGCGTATTTTTTTTGGAATGGGTAAAAATCTCTAAACTCGCGTCAGGACACGTGACCTGATCGAGAATTCGTAAGACGGATGGAGAGAGGGCAGGCGGCGCAAGGCGCTTGCGCGAATGTTCGATAATTGTCATGTTTGTGTACGATAGCGCAATGAATAAATATTGTATCCTACCACATAAATAATAATACTTTTATACTGATAACGAAAGCAATTCGTACAAAATTATTCTCTAACCATTCCAAAATATCAAAAATGCAGAACATTAATATTTAAGTTTTCACTTCTGCCGGCACTCCCGGAGTGCAACCCGTCGATTTTTTTTTCTTTTTTTGTGATTGTTGTTTTAGTATAATTTGACATAACAGATAATTATTGACATTACCAGATTATATAAATTAAAAACCTAGGTCGGGGCAAAAGTATTTTCGTATTTTTCATACAAAAAAAAAAAAAAAAATTGTCGCTCAATAAATGTTGCCACTAAATCGTATAAGACCTAATTTAGTGTAATTTTTAAAGTTGTAATTTATAAATATTGACAATTATTTCAAACTTCTATTTCGCATTTGTTATTCTTATTACTGTTTACAACTTATTTTGTTACTTTATAAGATTTTTTTACTAAAGCCTTTAAAAAATTGCTATTTACCATCAAATAATTGATTAATGATATCAAACTTATGTTCAAATCTCTTACAATTTTCTCATATCGTTATTCTTCATTACTATAAAATATTTGCGGGTCAAGTTATACCGAAAATATGCAATTTTTATATTTAAAAATAGGCCACACTGTAGCAAAATGAGGGCTGTGACAGCATAGAAACAAATATCGATATCGATTTTATGAGTATGTTATTCCAGGAACTGAAAGCGGTTACGGTTAAAGGTTAAGATACCTCAAAAATATAACGGTACCGATTCAAAATAGAGGTTGAGCTATACCGGTACCCATATAAATAAAGGTTAGGATAAATTGTTATTTAACCGTTATACGATTTCGGTACCGAAAAACATGGTGACGGCGCGGCGCGGTTGCACGGGGGTGTCTACAACAACTTGCTGCAACTTGACCTTATTTTTGTTGTACTAGTGGTAGGCAGTTAGCGCGTGAAGGACATGGAGTGATTTAACAATCGCTAACGACAGAAACAGACAGAGAGGCGAGGCGGTGTGTCAAAGAAAACCCTTATTTAAAAAGGTTAAGGTATTGGTACTGATATCATTAAAAAGGTTATTTTACTTCTACTGAAATATACCGGTATGAATTTCGTACCTTTAAATACGGCTACTTTAAAAAATAACGATATCGTTATATTTCGGTTATCGTTATTTAACGGTATGACGTCATACCCAAATTTAAAGGTACCTTTATTTTTGGGTAATTCAGTCCCTGTGTTATTCTATTAATTTTTCAGATTTCCAAAAGATGCAATGACTCGGGATGTTTGGATTTGGGCTTGAGCAAATCATGTTTCGTGGACTCCTAAACGTACTAGTACAATTTGCTCACAGCATTTTGAAGCTTCATGTTCTAGAATACAATCTAATAACAAGAGACTCCGTGCTGCTACTGAGAAATTCCTAATAAGAAAACCAATAACACTGCCCGACCCGGGTATTGAACTCAGAACGTCGTGTTCAGCATTCATCCTTGCGAACACTAGACCATCGAGGCAGCGACACTATTCTGTGAAAATCTTACCGTGAAAACTCAGGTGAAGTGAGCGTGGAGTGAGATGTCAATAGTGTCAATTCCTAGATAAAACAAACTCACTTCACCTAAGTTTTCATGGTAGAGATTTTTACAGAATCGACCGGCAGTTCTTGTACCGTGGCAATGAATCCTTATAGACTAACTTTAAAATCTAAATCCTGTGTTACCTATTTAAAAAGAATTGGTCTGCATTGAAGATCAATTTGATAAGTAAATATGAAAAAACAATTAAATAAAGAAGAGCCTTTTTTATCACAACTATTGGCTGAACTCATCGACAGCAAAATATCGATAGAGTCAAGCACTTTCATCGCTTACACAAAAATGACGTCATACCGTACACTGACAGGGCGTCTCTGTGTGAGTTAGTACATGTGTGCGTATAGTTTATGGTTGTGTTCGATAATTTTTTCGTGTGAGTAACAACGCGATCGAAAATGCATTAGTGTGTTATCACTATTTGTGTGCGTTACCTCGTCCCCCGCGACGAAAGTGACAGACTTATTCGCATAGATATTAGTGCTCGTTGCGTCTCCGGTTGGTTTAATGCTCTAAGGTAACTACATATTAAATTCGACTATAGATGATAATAATCGTAGCAACTGCATCTATAATTATAACGATTTAACTCAAACCTAATAGTTTGCATGCCGTAAGGTAAAATGTATCGGGACAAATAATTAAATATTCAAACTTATATGTATACCTACATTATCTGCAAATAAATGATTTCTTTCTTTCTTTATGCCGAAAGTCATTAAAAGTGCTGGCAGGGATATCATCTTGATTTCAAACGTCGTGCGTAGATTTATCTTGAGCACACTCTACCTGTGTGATTGACATTTTTTTTAAAGCTTAGCATGAGAATAATTAGCCTATAATGTTCCCACCGTTGGGCCACAGGCCTCCTCTCTTCCAGAGAAGTGGGCTGTAATCCACCACGCGGGTCCAGTGCGGGTTGGTAGATGTCACATGACGTCATCGAAATTTTTGGTTCTAGGACCATGCCACCGGTTTCCTCACGAAGTTTTCCTTCGCCGTTTTTAAAGCAGTAGTGATGAAATTATTTACACGAAGAAAAGGGCTTGAGTGGGTTCGATCCCACGAGTTACAGAAGTTAAGTTAAGAAAGAAAGAAAAGAAAGAAAAAGTATTTATTGCGACTCGTACAGGAGGATCACAAACTAAATTAAACACAGTCTAAATTAAAATACCAAAATAAAAACTAAAAAAATTAAAAAAGTAACAAAAAGAAAAATGAAACAAAAAGTCCTATACGAGGCCAAAAGGCTCGTATCTCAGCATGATGCTGCGATATTTAAAAATAAATATCGCAGCGCTGGTATTCTGATAGGGCCCGCTGTGGTGTCACGGGCAGTTACGGAAATAAAAAAATAATAAAAGAAAAAAAAAAAAAAAATAACATAGGTTACGTAAAATATTATCAAATAAAATATATCCGCGCCAGAAGTTAGTTAGTTTAGTTTCAAGTTTTTTTTTTAGTTACACCTACCTTCCTATCTACGCTCGTCAGTCGCGGCCACACATACCTGTGTGTCTTTCCTTCTAAAACATGATCTGTCATATATGTAGGTAGGTACCTACTTTAAATTAATCAGGATGTAGAACGAAACGATCCATCACGAAGACGACATTTACGCATTCTTTAAATTAAGTATACCATGTAACTGTGAGCAAAAATAAATTCTGGGAAATAATTTATGGTTTTGGTGTGATTATGGTATTGACAGGAAGAACAAGTGAGTATCGGCTTCGTTATTTGGAATGCAAAACCCACAGACAATAAAGATAATACAGTTTGAAATTCGGAAACACATCCTGGCCGCATGAGCTTTTCAAATATAGCATTGCGCAGTGCTATTCTGTAAAAATCTCACCGTGAAAACTAAGGTGAAGTGAGCTGTCATTCCACTTGATGTTAGGGATTGCCTCTATTGGATAACTCACTTCACGCTCACTTCGCCTAAGTTATCACAGTGAGATTTTTACAGAATCGATCGGCTGGAGTCTGAATGGACATCTCGGGTTTCCGGGAAGTCGTAACGTCACTCAATGGACGGGCATGTTTGTCACTGTGTTCCGAGTAGGAACCTAAATTTACTTCCAGTCTAAACAGTTCTTAATATATGGGGACGTATGTGTTATTGCATGTAGGTACATAAATATACTTAAAAGTTATTATGAGTAGGTAGGAACTAAGATTATAAACCTTTTCTTCGCGATTTTTCATGATTTATAAGAATTAGGTCTGTTCATATTTTTATGTACGGTCACCAAAGGTAAGGTAAGGTAATCAGGGTCTTCGAATACATTTGAATTTTAGTAAGAAAACGGTGGATGTTTTTGAATAAAATTTTATTTAATGTATAGAAAACAAACAGTTCATCTATTAGACCCTGGTTACTTATATCTTTTTGTGAATGTACATACATAATATCAATCAGTCTGCCTGCCTTTTTCCACTAAGAGCGAACTCGTATGTTAGGGTCGGCTTTCAGTCTAACTGGATGCAGCTGAATACTAGTATTTTACACATAAAACATATAGTAGAAAAAAATAAAGAATATATTAGAGAAATTACATAAAGACTAGATAATAGAATAGAATAGAATAGCTTTATTTCGGACACAAATATCCATATAATATTAGTATACAAAAAAATAACTTATTGCCTAGTGTTAGTAAAAATCAACCTCCGCACGAACTGCTGTACAATCGGAGAGCCGAAGCTCTCAGCTACCGTTTTCAAGATGCTGTTTTGGCTACCCCTCACCCTCCTCAGAAGCGACGCGGTTTTTTTGCGCATAGAAGCCATCGGTGATAAATTACATTTTTTTTTGTTATTCATTTTGTATGAAAATCAGAAGAGACTCCAAAAAAACCTAACTTTACTATTTAGCTCTCTGTTCACATGAGTCCGCGTACCACTGGTCAGTTTGTGTGTTAAAAAAAACTTAAATTTAAACTAACCCAGGGTTTGAACTACTTTTTAACCCCAGTTAGTTATCATTATTTGTTTTATTTTATTAGCCATTAATGCCCCACTGCTGGGCAAAGGCATCCCTACTCTTTTCACTTCTCTCTGTTCAGAGCTGCTAAAAAACAATCTTTATTACTTTAAGCATGCTTTGGTCGTCTAACAAAGGGATCCCACCCGGATTTTGATTCTGCCTAATGTCACTCGCGACGGCGGCTCTGTTGGAATCGACGCCGGCGCGTTTTTATTGTGTCATGAGAGAGGGGGTAGGGGTTTAGACAAATTAACTCACCGCGCTTGTCTAATGCGAGTTAGTGGGTGTACAGTGGTCCACCTGACTGGGTCCGTGGGCCGCCGACATTGGCGGGCAAGACGTTCATCAGCGACTGCCCTGAGTCGACATCCTCCACTGATGCCGACTGTACCACCCGAGCCTATTTGAGATGTTCGACACACTTTACAGGTGGCGTTCGAAAGTTTAAAGTCATATTGTAGTTATATACTTAAAACATTTATATACTCCGGAACTCTTCATGCTATAAAAAATGCATTTTTAAGTACCTCGTCTAGAATTTCATTTGAAGAAAGCTCCATTTTAATCATACAGTCTCTCATAAAACGCTGTACTCACTTTCATATTTACTACGTGCGGAGAATATGAAAATATTTTGCAAAAAAGGTGACTTGAAAAGTTCACGTGTAAAGAAGTGTCTAGAGTAGCGAGTAGAGCTAGCAGGACTAGGCAAGCAGCGAGTGCGCGACGGCGACAAGCCTTTACTCGCTGGTATGCGAATATACCAAGCGTCTGTTCTCAGCGAGTGTCCTGCCCGCCAAGCGAGCGTCGCTGGGTGAGTATTCTCTTTGACAACAGCTCTTGTCAGCGATGACCTATTCATATAATGTTTGTCTTTTACTGACACGGGACCCACAATCTTTCGTAGGTTTCTTGAGCGAGAAAATGGTTGATAGCACATTACAATATTATGTTCATGACATTTAATTTAACCCGAAAAAGTAGCTGAAAATAGTTCTAAACACAGGTATAGCCGATGGACAGCGGGATTGTCCGAAAGGGTTACCGCTGCCCCAGAACATAAAGGGCTAAGGAAGGAACACGGTTGGGTTTTAGTCAGTAAGAGTCTGACATTCCCTTCTGCTCCACCCTGAGCGGGAGGGGTCATTTGATGATTTCCCATCTACAAAAAAGGTATAGACGATGCAGCAAGTACTTGCTGGATTTGAACAATCTCATGGTTAGATAAGGGGACAAATAAAATACTTTACCAAAATTCAAACATCAGGCAACCCTGTTTTTAAGTGTATCTTGCAAGTACAAGTATACCAGTATCTCATAGGGAAATATCCGCACGAGTGAACTTCGAGAATTACGTACATCTACTTGGCATAGGGAAAGCTTGAGCGATGTGTTTGAAGTTACCGAGGCATTGCCATGTTCGAGAACTTGTCCAAATCATTAATTATGTTAATTTGACTTGCCTTTGAAGGGTTGAGAAATTCTTGGCTAATTAGCTGTCATGTAAATCAATGATTTTGCGAAGAAAAGCCGAATTTTGTGTTTCGGTTGTTGATTTTGACATGAGAACTTTTTGATGTTTTCCTGTACGCAAGCTTTTGATTGCGTTGACCATACTATCTTAAGAAACAAACTTGACTCCTATGGTATAAGAGGTAACGTTCTGGACTTATTAAGCACTTACCTTTCAGAAAGAAAACAATTTACCACGATAACAAACTTAAAGACTAAAGGAGAAGTAACATACCTGTCTAAGGAACGCACAGTATTCTTTGGTGTACCACAGGGCAGTGTATTGGGTCGTCTACTGTTCCTAATTTATATTAACGACCTGCCCAAAGCTATAGACTTCCCAATAACACTGTTTGCTGACAATAGTACTATAATAATAGCATGTGATAAACCTATGAAGCTGGTGTTACTAACGCGGTAACTTTAATAATCTCTTGGCCTGATAATAATCTAAGAATTAATCATGCAAAACACAAATAATGCACGTTGGTCATAAAAATAAGAGTCCGAAAAATGGAGGTCCAA
This sequence comes from Globia sparganii, assembly GCA_949316385.1. Taxonomy (NCBI): domain Eukaryota; kingdom Metazoa; phylum Arthropoda; class Insecta; order Lepidoptera; family Noctuidae; genus Globia; species Globia sparganii. The sequence goes on from OX438675.1 coordinate 953,372, forward strand.
TATCAGAATAACAAAATTCACGATGTGGATAGCGCAAAATTTCTAGGTAGCTCAATTGGATGGATCATATTGAAGAGCTATGTAAGAAAAATAGTAGTTCATCCTAGCCTTGTATAAACTTGCCCCAACAGTTAACACAGTTGCACTACTCAAAGCTTATCATGGTCTTGTAGCATCTGTACTAAGCTAAGATATGGTATTATATGCTGGGGTAACTCTACAAATAGAGAAATCACATTTAAAGCGCAAAAGCGGTCCATCAGAGCCATGTCCAGACTAAAAAATAACGGACAGGTTGCGAAACATATTTCAAAAAATACAAAATTTCAACACTGCCGTCTTTGTACATTTATGAAACTGCCTTATTTGTTAAGCTGAATTCACATCTGTTTCCCAACTTATCAAATACAGTTAAACGTAACAGGCGGAATGATATGTTACGCCGACTTAGAGCCAAAACTTCAAAATATGGAAGATCATATTATTTATAGCCCCACAAGTTTTTAACAAAATCCCAAAGCAAATAAAACAATTAAATTTAAATGGGCTGGAACATAAAGAGTTGCTATTTAAAAAGTGTTATATTATAATTTATACGATTTTTTGAATGATACTTTGACGTCCTAATTGAATTGTAATCTTAAATACTTTGAAATCTCTCTTTGATAGTTTGACATCATTGAATAATACTTTGACATTCACCTAGATAATATTTTTATTGTAATATTAATTCGTAATTATTTATTCAATAGTATAAAAAAAAAACTTTATTTGTGTACCTGATATTTGCGCGCCTCGCGTGGCTGAATGCGATGAGACCATTTATTAATTTAAGACCATGTAATATACCATGTTCGGACAAATAAAAATGAATTTGAATGTCACTGCAGCGTGAGCAGAGGTGGCCCAGTGGTAACGGCTGCGACATACAAGTTGAAGGTCGTGGGTTCAAGCCTAAGCAAGCACTTTCGTTAAATTATTTCATCACCACTGTTTTCAAAACGGTGAAAGAAAGCATCGTGAGGACACCGGTATGTCCTAGACTAAGAAAAATTTAAGAAAAGTGACATCTACCAAGTACCAACCCGCACTGGGCCAGCGTGGTGTATAGGCTCCAGCAGTAGAAAAATTATAAGCTAATTAGAATAGAATAGAATAGAATACTCTTTATTATGTACATCATTATAAGTTACAGATATAAATTTAGAATTATACAGCAATCTATCTTCTTCTTCCATACATCTTTACGTACCTCCTTGACCATTTTTACATACCGAGACCCCTCCGTGACTCGGTAAGCACGTAAAGCCGTTGGTCCCGGCTGTCATTCGTGGATCATTATATTTGCACCAACGACAGCCCCATTTTATGTCCAGGAAAATCACTGTCCATCCTAAGGTTGCCTGGAAGAGATCGCAGAAAGCGATAAGGCCGCCCATTGTATATTTTGTAGTGTTTGATGTATCTTTACTTGTTGTATTTTTGTGGTGTACAATAAAGTATATATATATATATATATATCTTTGACAGTCGTTGCGGATAGTCAAGAGCCCGAAAGTCTGACAACAATCTTACCAAGGGATATCGTATGACCCAGTATCTGGGTTGTGGAGGTCAGATAGGCAGTCCTTCCATGTAAAATACTGGTATTCAGATGCATCCGGTTAGACTGGAAGCCGACCCCAATATTTTTTATTTACTCTAATTAGGCAACCAACAGCGATACAAATAGTATTTTAGGTTTCCCTGTATAACTAGGATATGTATAAACATGCGAACGGACTACAGACTAAGAAATTAATTAGTGAAGGAATTGTAATAAAATTTTATTTTTTTTAAGTTATAATAATAAATAATGTAATGTATTGAATCTTGTATAAAATAATTATATTAATAATTATATTCAATGCGAAATAGAAATGAAAATATCTGGCTTGCTTTCTATAAGAGAGAGAGAGAGACAGACAGAGAAACATGCGACGCCGCACAGCTTACAATAGCTTACTATAGCAAAAAGTGTCGTGACAACTTTTCGTAAGAATTTTTTCCGTCTAGCCCCCTTTCACAACGCGCGATAAGGAACTTCGTTCCAATATTTAAAAACAAAAGGTTCAGAATTAGGTAAATACCTATCTTATACTTAAGTTTACCTTTTAGAGAAGAAAAAAATATTAGAATTTAAGAAAAAAAGTCTGAATAATTAATAAGAGATTAGTTGTTCATCAATTGCCTTCGTTTATGATTTTTATTATTTGTTTTTTGAATGTATGTTTATTACAGTTAAATTTATATCCACTTGTGAGAAGTCTGTGTTATAAATTCGAGCAATACGGGTCAATACATAATTTTTGGCGTAATTAGTCGAGTGCCGAGGCACACGTAGCATCGTCGTGTGACGAGTGCGCCGTAGAGGAGTGTTAAAAGTTACCTGTGCGACCAACTCGGGGCAGTCCAGTCGTCCATTGAGTATGTCATAAAGCAAACACATATAAAGTTGGGAAAAGGCTAGGCAGATGATGAGTCGCCTCCTCGTTCTTTCTGGCTACATCATCTTTGACACAGTCTTTTCATAGTCCAACAATGATTTACATTACCACATTTGTTGTGACGACCAAAGATATACTGTAACATGTCTCAACAAGGCATTTGCCATCAACGCCATCCTGGCCGCGTGCGCAGGCCGATGGGACTCACTACTGATAGCGCACTGTATAGGCCTACACGCAAAAGCAAAAGCAAGTGCCTAAAATATTTTTATTGTTTTGTTTTGTTATTATTATTATTATGCTATTACTAACATAGGCTAAGAACATTGTTACTAACAAATTATGGAAGCAATTCTGAAATAAATTTTTATTATTATTATTATTAGAACGAGATTCCATCTAGGTAACTACGCACAAGTCCGATCTTGAGACAACACTCATTATACTAAATCTAACCTTATCCATTATCCACTTTAGCTATTAACCCTTCACAAACAAGCCCTTACTTTAATTACAGATACTCCACTAAAGGTCGAGCCCCACTGCTCGTTGTCCAGCAATATTTTTATTTATTTTAGTTCAATCTCAGATTTGACGTCATTTGCATCAGAGTGCTTGAAGAGTGTCTAATTTTACGAGTGGCGCGCGGAGGCACTACGCCGGGGGAAACTCCGCTTCCGCGGCAAATCGCGGCGGAGCGGACCGACCTCCGGCGCGATCTCATGGCGGCATGGAAAGAGCGACTGTCGCAACCCAGCGCAGGGCACGCCGCGATAGCGGCGGTAAGACCCCTCTTTGAGGAGTGGCTAGAGAGGCGCCACGGCGCCCTCACCTACCGCCTGACGCAGGTCCTCACCGGACACGGGTGTTTCGGGAGGTTCCTGCACATCATCGGGCGGGAGGAATCGCCCGGGTGTCACCACTGCGAGGGTCGCCCGGAGGACACGGTGGAGCATACGGTGGCGGTATGCCCCAATTGGGCGGAGCACCGCCGTGTCCTCGCAGAGGCGATCGGCAGCGGCGGCGACCTCTCGCGCCCGGCCCTGGTTCAAGCCATGGTCCGGGGCGAGAGGGAGTGGGAGGCAGTCACCTCCTTCTGCGAAGCAGTCATGCTAGCGAAGGAGGTGGCGGGACGGCTGAGGGAGAGGGCCTCACGTCCCATCCGCCGCGGGAGACGCCCCGGGCGTCGGGAGCCGCGAGACGACTCCCGGCCACCGTAGGCGCGGGCCTGCGGGCGGAGAGTAATGGGTAACTCTCCGTCCGATCAGGACCAGGCGGACGGCGCGTACGTGTTCCACGCGCGCCTCAAAGAGATGTCAGCATAAGGAAGGGGCCCGAAAGGGCCGAAGCCTGCCGGGGCAGCGGGATTGTCCGAAAGGGTTACCGCTACCCCGGAACACAAAGGGCTAAGGAAGGAACACGGGTGGGTTTTAGTCAGTAAGAGTCTGACACTCCCTTCTGCTCCACCCAGAGCGGGAGGGGTCATTGGATGATTTCCCATCCACAAAAAAAAAAAAAAAAAAGAGTGTCTAATTTTCTTTTGAACTTTTTACTTGGAAGTTAAAATCGAGTTTTTTTTAAGTATTTAATAAAAGAAACTATCTTTCGTGTATTGAATTCGTCTCCTTAATCCCTTTTGATACCACACATAGTCAAGGCAAGAAATGTTTTTAATTCAAGACATTACTTATTTTGACGTCTAAAATCCGCCATTTTGATTTTATTAATACAAAACATAACCATCACAAGACTTAGACGAATCAATTGACTCGCGTATCTGGCCGTTATGAATATGATGCTTCGACGGTATTAAAGAATCACACAAATCCTACTAATCCTACTTCCTACTAATAATCCTACTAATATTATAAATGCGAAAGTTTGTGAGGATGGACGTTTGTTACTCTTTCACGCAAAAACTACTGAACGGATTTTGATGAAACTTTACAGTAATATAGCTTATACATCAGAATAACACATAGGATACTTTTTATCCCGATATTCCCACAAGATCGAAACTTACGCGGGTGAAACCGCGGGGCGCAGCTAGTACAAAGATACGCGTGAAAAACATAAACCTGTCTTTGCTTTCGCTGAGTCGGGCAATAATCCCCTAAATTCAATTTAACTACAGAGACACCACTAAGGGTTGAGTCCCACTGCTCGTTGTCCAGCGATAACAGCAATATATTCCTGGATATTCAATAAATCCGCCTAGCCTTTCCCCAACTATATGTTAGGGTCGGCTTCCAGTCTAACCAGATGCAACTGAATACTAGTATTATAGACACAAAACACATAGCAGAAAGAAATAATATACCTAATAGAGAAATTACATAAAGACTTGATTATAAATTAATGTATATTAGAAATTATATCTGTAACTTATTTTCTATATTTTACATGGCTCGATTGCCTACCAGACCTCCACAACCCAGTTACTAGGTAACACGATATTTAAGACTAAGACTGGACTGACGACTCACAGTGTACCGCGTAGAACATACTAGGTGGACAATATTATTTTATGATATTTAACGATGCTTTTATATATAAGTAGTCATATTGAGGCATTATTAATAGTTTTTGGTATGATTTTGTAATAAAAAACAAACAAAATATATCTAAACAGAAAATTTTATTTAAAATAATAAACAAACAACAAAATTGCATTAAATAAATAAATACCTACAATTCAAATTAACTTAACCTAAACCTAATCATCAGAATCATCATCAAAATCTTCTGGTGAATCGTCATCATTTTGCGGCAATGTGCGACAATATGATGACGTTTCGGGTCTTGATGCTACTATGGTCGGGCTTACAATTAAGTTTAATACCTCTGCACATATTTTTTCCGGCTTTTTTTGGGGAATCTCACGAAGGCTATTAATCAAAGGGTCAGATGTTATTATTAACATGGACAGCAAGTCTCTATTCGTGGCAACACGTGAGCACTTGCGGGTGTTGTACTCCCTAAATCTGCGGCAATCTTTGTTACGTGCTTCTTGAGCCTCTTCGGAAAGCTGCCCAATTGGAAGCAATGCCGCTTTGATGACCTCAGTACTGTGTACTAATATTTTATGTACAGTAGCTGGCATATAGTACCACGAATAGAGACTAAGGTAATGTCTTCTAGTTTCAAGACAAAATTTATTAAATTCAACTAAGTTTATTTCGAACCCAGAAGACAATGTCCTCAAAATAACATCAAATTTTTTGATAATAGTAACATCCAACCCTGTGATTTGAGCGCTCATCTCAGCATTCTTAAAAAAGCGACGGGCTGTGTTTCCATCATTGGAAGAACCAAATCCTGGCTTTGGTTTATCTACAATGAGTCCCATTTCGTTCTTGAATTTCAACTTGATTTCTTCGGAACGAACCTTGATATCAGCTTTATCTTCGTCGCTTCTAGCCTGCCATTTCTTAATATTCAACTTATAGCTGATATGTAAAAGGCATTCAAAGCAACGAATCCAAGCATGAAGTGTAGATAAACCAAAGCCAAAATGTTCCTGATTGCTGTTAAACTTCGCGGGGTCATCGTTCATCGTCTTGGGGGTGGCACCACAGATGAAACACTTTTGAGATGAACGAGTTTCCGTTAAGGCGTTACATACCTTTCCGTCTGTCATTGTCAGAAGAAGTTCGTGTTTCACAGAGATTTGAGAATCACCAAAGTTGATAAGTGTTGGAAGAAGAGCATTAATTTCTTCCAACAATCTATTTGTCTCCGCTAACGTGAAGTCGTTCGTTTCCTTAGCAAATATAAATTTGATTGGGCGACAATACATAGTTGATGAAGACCGAGGATTTTGCCAAATAATTTTGGACCCATCATATAACTTAAGGGGAACGAAAGAAAATACGAAAAGAAATTCGTCCGTATCTTCAGTGTTCTCAAATTTCTGTTTGTATGTGCTGTGCCCAGAACTTCCATCACATCCCCATTTACTAACAAGTGTAAACGTTGAACTTGTTGGGAGGACACTGCTGATAACTTGATTCTGTGCTAATACTAGACGTTCCGCTGTTTTATTTAATAAGGCTTGCAAATTTATTTCAGCACGAGTTTCTGTTATAGCAATGTGCTCCTCTGCAGGGTAACAGGCCTGTTTGGATTTTACTACACTAAAATATGACGGAAACACATTATGTCCTGCCATTATGGACCACTTCCTAGTTTGTTTGTAAGCATGTGTTGTTGACTTAGAATCTATATAGTATGCTAAGGCTTCGTCACTACTTAACTGCCTAGGATCACAACTGGTATTTTTTGACTTAATAATATTATCTGGGCTCTCACTAATGTCTCTAATCACATGGGCAACTTTTCTTTGCCCTGCTGAACGCATAGCAATTTCGGCAGCAGTCACTAATTCACTGGCACTTCGAGATTCTACGAGATCCACGACTCGACGTTTCTTCGTCTTAAACGACGTTTCCTCAAAATCTTTGCGAGGTCTTCCTGCAGATGTCACAGCCTCACTCGATGTCGAAGGTTGTGGGGCTAAAGAACTCACAGTAAACTGTATGTCTCCTTCATCCAGCCATGTCTTATTTGTTATTAAAAAACGCTCCTTCGATTTTCCCGAAGAAAACCATTTGGCTCCAATCTTAGTAGAAAAGTTAGATATTTTCAGCTTTATTTCTCTTTGGCTGCTTTCAGTAATGTCACCAAAGTGAAATTTTGAAGAAAGATAGTCATAAATACGCGACCGTTTATCATTCAACCACTCTTCAAAAAAGGCTACCCTTGAAATAGAGTAAACGTGTTCTGAAAAAAAAAGAAAAAAATATGTTGTACTGAAGTGTGCTGAACAATATGTGTAATTTTACAAACTACACAGTTATACCTACAATATATCTAAAAACTAGCCCGAATAGAGGCGAATCAATGTATTTCCTGAACGTTCTAAGTTTTCTTTATGAAAAAAATTACGCTAAAATTTATGCATCAAGTTAAAAAAATGCTAAAAATTCATTTAAATAGATTCTGATAAAAATAATATATTAAGTAATAGTACATACCCTCAGTATTAATATCCATCACAAAAAACTTTCACAATATCACTATAAACCACTATGAGATGTGCACAAATGTGTCGCTAAATTGCAACTGATTGCCGGAACGCTTGCATTAAACTCATTACCTGACTTCTGGACTCTATGACTCATCAGTTAAGTATTTGAAAAACAACTTTTTCTCGGAATTTGGAGTTTGGGGGTGTTGATTGTGTTATGCAATTAAGATTTCCTGGAAATGAAAACTTGAATTTTGTCCACCTAGCATGTTCTAGGCGAAATACCGTGCGACTGTAAGACTGGTTGTCAAACTTTTTTGGGTTAGTGACTGGATTGCAGTAATGGGCAAATTCGAGTCATTACGGGTGTAACGACTCGAATTTGGCCATTACTAAAACAGAATATTATGAAGAAAAATTACGTAGTAAAACGGTCGTTTGAGATGAAAATGTAGGTAATTGAATTTTAAGATGATTTTCGAAGTAATTTGGCAAGGTAATGTAGGGAAATAATTTTGTTGTAGAACTTTGTGAGCAGGTTCCTACTTGATATTTTATTATTTATTTTGGATATTAAAGTACTTTATTTGTTATGAAATGCCAAACAGCAGCAGTTTCCGTAATGGTACTTTCAGGTTATTTATTATTTTGCAAGATTGAATGGTAAATCTGGAACATAATTCGTTGCCTAGTGACAGATATAACTATCTATGCAACTTGCTTGCTTGTTCTTATTTAAATGAACAACAGTCAAATTACTTACCCCTTAGTTTCCCTGCGTCCTAACCGAAAGTGACTCACACGAATACTTGTTTTGATCGTTTAGATGAATTATGTCATAAAATGCGACTTGATTGATCGCACGAGTACTTCATATTCATATAAATGAGCGCGACGATCGCGTATTGGCGTCACTTTCGGCTAGGACATGACCTTACACTTTATTTCCTTAAACACGAAAACGTCCTTCGTCTTAAACATAAGGTGCATAACCTCTTGATAATTAATGAATCGTTAATTGAACAAAACGTTACATAGACTAAGTGACCACGTTTTTCCTCAAACGCGTGTGGTCAATGCGTCACACAGGGCGTGAGTTACGAGAACTACGTGAGACTTACTCACTGTATATCACTTCGCGTTTATGTCAGCCTGGTAGCTACAGGTGTTTCCTCGGTAAAGAAGTTAGTGTAGGACAAATGATTTCATACCAATATGTATTTAATTGCTTATGAATCATGTAAAAGCGGGTCGTACCGAGTGACGTTCTATAATATCTGCCTACTCCGTTGGGTGTAAGGCGTGAGGTTATGTATGTAGAAACGGTTAAAGGTGCTTAAGACAGTCCTCCAAAACGCCCGCCTACCACTTTCTGGTGTTTTCGCTGGGAAGTAGTCATGGTCTGGCAGTTTGAGTAATTTATGCGGCCTACCCAAATGTCCTTTCTTTGGTGTTGTTCGTCGAATCGTTGAGCTTCTTAAGTTTGAGTTGAGCTGCATGATTACTGACAAATGCGTGCACTGACTGGACAGGTCCACTCAATCTGTGTGGTTCTTTCCTCAAAAGACCATTTCAGACACCAATCTACATGATCTCCACATGATCTGACCAAGATTATCTTTGGTCTTTAAAATAGACTTTGAAATCTAAGTTTGTTTCGGCCTTTCTTCTCAGAGTAATCAGATAGGAAACGCCGACCTCATCTCATTTTTAAAAAAAATATGGTTGACGTGTAAAAGTTTTTGTACAAACCTACTTAGGGAAATAAAATCATTTATTAACATTGGCCCCGATTTTGTTGTTCACGAACTAAATTAAATTTAAGTTCAGTGCATCTTTTTCTTTCTACTTCATTATGAAAAGGACAGAAGACAAATATTATAAATAAAAAAATATATAAAAAAAATAATTAAATAAATTATTTAGTCCTGTCAAATTAGTCAGCGCCTGACGTAAACTGACGTATTTTTAGTAGCCAATTTTTTAATCACGTCTAAACTTGTCTATGGATTATCTAATTTGATTTTTTAATTTTAGTTTGTGAACAACAGAATCGGGGCCAATAACAAAACTATGGTCAGCAAGACAACATGTCACCAACAACAACTGGCACTCTTTACAGACATCGGTATTGAATGCAGTTAGTTCATAAACGCAGACAGTAGGACGCTTTCCTGAATCAGTCGTGCTCTCTGGTTGCGTCAGTTGGGTTTGTGGTATTTATTTCCCTTTTATTTTGTTATCATTTAATTAATGAAATTAACTACCATTAAATAGGCCAATAGAAAAGTCTTACAATAATAAATATTATCGTTTAAGCATTAAAAAAAGGCAAAGCGCTCTTAGCATCAAAAATTCATATGCATCGCTGTCAATAGGACCGAAGACCAAAAGACCCAAAAGACTGGCTTTTGGAGAGTGCCCAAAAGACTGGCAGCATTGCCACGTTGGATGGCAGAGCTGCCAGGTAAAAAATGGTAATAAAACCAAATGCACTTATCCTGTTGTATCAAAGATTACAATAATGCCCAAGTGCGCAGCATCGATGGTGGCTCGAGGCATGGCCAGCCCCAACTGTGGAGCAATTCCCATGATTTTAAGAACGTTCACAGTCTGATCTCAGTCTCAATCTGTCAAAAATACGTCTACTTTTGACAAGTTTTTGATGTGATTATCGCTGAGATAAGATTGCGACTAGAATTTGAACGTTTTTAAGTGTCAGAATTGGCATTTAGGCTCTGAAAATGATTGCTGACAGAGTGGACTGTCCGTATTTAATTCTCTGCTGTCAGTTACATGTTTCACCGTATCGTGTTGTTTACTAACACTTAGCTTTAAGGACAATGTTACTTACCCCCTAAGTCTTCACTCGAATTAATTATGTTGAATTTGAATTACAAAGCAGTCCTGTTCAAACTCAGCTGTTTCGATGAACAATCGAGTCATGAGGTGTTGCTTTGTTTGGTAGTGTAGGGAACTGCGGTTGCTACGCTTACTCATAGAATATCGCTCTTGTTTTATGAATGCCTGGTACTCCATTTTCCGGGTAGTGAAATGTGTCGGTTAGTTGAATAAACTTATTTATTTATTCGTCATAGTTTACATTGTTCTTTCAACAGAGTCATAAAATATTGTAAAGGACAATGCCAGATCCAGCCCCAGCAATTTACAGAAAATGTAAATTACTGAAAATAATTGTAATGAATATAGGACCTTATCACAATAAATCGTTTCTCTTTAGGACATGCGGATTACAAATCAATATATGAAATTCAACCCCTGAAATTCACTTTTGCTATTTCCTAATCAAATATTTCAGAAACCGCAAGTTCTAGAGGCATTAGGCAAAATGTTTAGTTATCAGTAATACAAAAGCAATAAGATGCTGCATATTGCATGGTTGTAAATGAATAATTGTATTGAACGGGGCAAAGTTCTATAGAGTTTCTTGCATTGTCCTTTATTTTTTTGTGCGCAACAAACAACTTAACTAAAAGTTTGGGAGAGGATAGCAGGAACATTTGTAGTAGCATTACCATCATTCTCTTGACCTTGTCTCAATTTATATCGGGCCGGCGCAACTTATATTTTTCTTCCATACTTTTATACTAGTGGTCATCTCGGTAATCGCCCCCTTTCTAGCCATATCATCTTTTACTCAGTCCAGCCATCGTTTCTTTGGTCTTTGGTCTTCCTCTACTCTCATAGCGATCCACTTTCATTTTCAAAACGTTGCTTATTCTTCCATATCACATGCCCATACCATGACAACCGACTACACACAACATTTTTGAGGTCGCAGTGTTTGTAAGAAACAATATCGACATGTATAATTACTACACGCGTATACGACGCAAAGACAAATTGCGTACATTAGCTAGTAAAACTCATCTTATGCATGAAAGTATCTTTTGTATGGCTACACGCATCTTTAATAATATTCCGGAGCCAATCAGAATAATTACGGAAATGAAAACATTTAAAAAGAGTCTCCATGATCTGTTAGTAGATAAGTGCTACTACTCTATAAAAGACTTCTTATTGGACAAATCACTGCTCCAATATCCCCCTCAGTCATTATGTGTTCAGTAGCCTGTTTGGTACCTTTTGTTTGGTTTTATCTTTTTATTTTATTTTTTTAAGTGAAATATTAATAATTTGTTAAATAATTTACATAAATTCCTACATGACTATTGTATGCCCAAAGGGCTGGACATAGCTGATCTATTTAATTATTTAAGACCTGTATTATGTACAAACCTATGATCCACAATAAAGATATTGAATTGAATTGAATTGAATTGAACAACTCTTCAGTTACCGGTGCCACTTTCCGAGTTCCTCTTATATACTCATTTGTTATTCTATAGATTCGTGTAACAGATCCTTAGCATTCTCATCTCAGATGCATGCGATTGATTGCCTCTCATTTATCCCTTGTATGGCCCAACATTTTATTTATTTATTTAATACTTCAAGCACATAAATGTACAGAGGCGGACTTAATGCCATAGGCATTTTCTACCAGTCAACCTTTGGGTGATGCAGAGACAAACAGTGGTAGGTGTAATCATGAGAATTGAGGAATAAATATTTTAAATATAAAGATACGCTTAAACCTATTAAAACTATGAATATAATATATACCTAATTACACATATATACAATGTGTAACGAAAAGGGTATATATATAGAAGAGGCACGGCTTCTTTGGATGATATCAAACGATATAGGAAGGGTTTTTTAATCCTATCGCTACATGTTCGGAAGTTATGACATTTTTTAATACATTGATACCAGAAACCGAACTTTTCAAATTGAAATAAACACATCACTAGCACTAAAACAGCTGATCGGTGTCAACGAACTATTTGTAAGTAAAGATAAACCTCCTACTCCTGGTATTTCTGAATAAACGGTTCCGCATGTTTATTTTTTATTCACAAAATATTATTAAGTACTGACTTTTCCTAAACTTTGATTATGTTTGTGAACTAGCTACCTACAATACAATTAATTGGTCTAGGTATCAAAAGTTAACGAAATATTTAGATACCTGCTTGAATTGTCACGTATCATTTACACACTTGTTGGTTTTTTACGTAGTTGTCCTTTTGTAGAAGATTACTTTGTAGATAATTATTATCTACCTCGTAGTAATCTTCCACCCGCCACCCACCTTTCCATCATACCTACAACACAGTAAATACCTAATTCAAAAACAATATTCCTGTAAATTTGCTAACATTATTTCTAACCTTTTATTTTGGTGGCCATAAAGATGAACGATTTTTTGCTTGAAATCGATTTTTCATTCGATTCACAGATCGAATCCCGTGCTCTTCTTACATCGATCTTCTAAAAATTCATTCAAAAATCGTAATTAAAAAATTTTAAACAACATTTAACACACCTCTATTTTGTGACATATTTACAGTTGCCAGTCAGGTAGGTACGTCAATAATATTTGATAACCTTTCCGGCGTAATTCAATGACTTTAATTCAGATGGATGACTAATATGTTTCAATCTTCGGACAAGTTAAAAAGTGTCGGCATACTTATGTAATTGATCTTGTTTGAAATACAGGAATATTTTTTATTCAGTGCGCAAACTTTGACAAAATAAACTTAGATGACTTTTATTAAACACGTTGTTTTTATTTTTATATGTTTTAGTACAAAAAAATAAAGTTATCGATAACGAAAGATGTCTACTTTCAAATTGACTTTATGGCCACTCACCGGTGCGTGACGCAGCGGAGCGCGCATAAGTACTTAGATATCAGCTGTGCGCTCGTTCGTTTTTCGTTCACAGGCGTAGGTAGGTATTTCCGTGGGTTACAATGTAGGTACAGATCGCTGAATTTATCAGGTTCGAACTAAACTTTTTTAAGATTAGGCCGCGATGTGAAGTTTTGAAGCTTCCATACCGCGTACTGGCTCACACCAAAGTGACGTGCCGCATCGTTGGTACTTGGATCTCGCTCGAAGAAATCGCAAATGGTTTCTTCGGTTTCGACCGCCAGATAAGGTCTGCCTTGTGCGTGATTCGGGGTCCTGAACTAGCCGTGATCAAACAGCCGTTGATTAGCTGCAAAAATGGTCCTTTCACTAGGTACCGCAGGGTTAAGGATACCATGGGCTCGCATTCGAGGTACGCTCTCCGTCACATACATTCTGCGAGCTGCTCGTAAACTTTCACCACTTAATAAATACACTCGCACCATCTCATAAAACGCACGGTTACTAAAGTCCGACATCGTGACCGGTAGGTACGAGTTCGACACACACGCGGCACGGGGGTTGCGAGCAAAAGCGATTGGATGCGAGGTCACGATAGATGAGATGAGCAGACTGCGACTGTGCTGCGACTGTCGGGACTCGGGCACCCGCCACCCGCACCACTCTGCTGCCCCGGCCGGGTTTTACCCCGATGCAACACCGCCACGTGTGCCACTCAGGCGGCGCGTGCGCCCATTGTTCGTTAGTACGAATAGACAGTGTCCATATTATGCTGATTTAAAGTCGGATAAAAAAATTAATAAATAAAAAAAAAAAGTTTTGAACAAATTATGGAAATATGTTCCATTACTAATACTGAACCTCCAAAATTTTTTTGCGCACTCCTTAAAATATTCCTGTAGATAAACCTACCTATTCGCTGTTTATGATTGTCAGCACAATGCTTTGGGCAAATATGAACTTGAACTATTAAGAGCCTTTATTTACACATACGATCCAAGAGATTCGATTCACGTTACTATTGAATCGATTTGCTTGAAGATCGCATTAAAACGATTTTTTCGAAAAATCGACAGCTTGTACAACCATTGAGTTGATCATAAAAATCGAATCCTTACGTGCATCCTACCGGGAATTAATTGCTTAAATAAACATTATTATTTGCCATTAGTACTTAGAATAGGAAAAGGATTTAGAAACCATTTTTTTGTCCAACTGAACCCAAAACATCATTTCAATTCACCTCTTCGCAACTTATTCTTCTCCTAGTACAAATAAAATCACAGTGGGTTCCGTTCATAATTTTTAAAATAAGGTTATTTTTTACTAAATAAGACGTAAACTATTAGCAACAAGTTAATCTTTTTTTTTTTTATTACAAAATAATACCACGCACGCATAATTTTTGTGTGTAGGACTAACCGAAAGAATTATAGGAGTTCACGGTCTGTCGGTGCTGTTTGAGTGGTACATAGGTTTTATTAGTTTGAGCACGTTTAGTCTTTGTTATTATAATTCAAATAAAAAAATGTCGCAAAATTGCATCTAACTGTCGAAAGAAATTAATAAAAGTACTAGAAGCGCATGAGTAACAGGAATTGTTATTTCCAAATTGAATATCGTTTGCTCACAGAACCCTGATTACGTCGTTACACACACAATGTAACATCGATGTGTGTGTAAACCTAGGGTTTTAGGGTACGTGAACCAATTGCAGTCCGTGTAGTTTCAATTACTCCTGGTAAATACAATTTTTATTTCAGACTTATAACGAGATAACGCGAACCCATATTATGATCTTTAATGGATTGAAATGAATGATTTTCCGGAGTTTTGGGAATTTTCGGGATTGCGGGAATATTCTAACGAGATAACCCGGAATGCAAGGGTAACTGAAGGAACAGGGTGGTATTTAGTCAGTAAGAGTCTAACACTTCCTTCAGCCTTCCGCCCCACCCAGGGCGGCAGCTGAGTCATTGATGATTTTCCCACCCAAAAAAAATGAATGATTTTTCAATTTTGAATTCGTAATTAGTTTGCTCGGTTGTGTTAGATTTACTTAAAATTTTAACGGAGTTTAGTTGAAATTATTATTAGTATGTAAAATAATCTTGAAATCTTAAATAATATTTTTAACAGTAGTGGACACTAATAGGGACAGCTACCCTATAGGTATCAAATTTAACGAAATAATATTTAGGTACCAGGATAGCAGGGAATAGGAGCTTCATTTTTGGCAATAATGTTATTGCTTTGCTCGTCGCCGTCAGTCGACATCTGTCCTGCGTCTAGTACACTCGTTTTTATCCCTATGATAATTATGCGCATCAGTAATTTGCGAGCTGCCCGAGAACTGTACCGTCGCCGTTTTATTGAGGGTAGACCAGATGCTGAGCGTCGATAGATGCCTTCGTCGGCATGTTTTAGTTTGATCTCGGATGGTACATCGGCTTGGTGCCTCTAACCATAGGTAATCAGGTACCTATGGCGAGTGCTGAGCAACGACGGTCAGCACCCATAGTGCGTGTGTAGTGTACGCAGTGCAGTGTGATACAAATTAAAGTGCGGATTGAGGCCGCTTTCAGGACAATAACACCAGACATGCTACGTAATGTGTGTCCATGAACAAGTGAGCGGCCTTATGCATACAATACCAAGGTCACCACATCGAACCCCATCTTTAAAAATGTAAGTCAATTTACTAAATTAAGCAAAGCTTTAAGATTTTACTGTTTATTCGGTATAAAGTAATAATAAGGGATGAAACTAGTTAACCTAGGTACCTACCTAAACTTTGTTTCGATCGTTTACGTAAGTTTTGTTATTCCAGTTTTTACGTGCAATTTCTAGCTTAATAACGAGTAAACTGTAAATCAATAATTAGAATTACACATTAATTTTTACATCACGGTAAAGTAGGTATGGCTTATTGCGCGCGCGCGCGCCGTCGGCGGCGGAATATTCCGTCAGTTGGCGCCGACAAAGAACACCGCCTCGCGCCTGCGCAGTAGGCTACGGTACTAGGCGCGCAGAGTTACGGAAGAGATTTATCGTGATATTAGCAAGTAACTTAAAAAGTTATTGACCTACGTAGTGCGGTGACACGTTTGTTATGATTTGAATTTAAGAAACCAATGAAACCGAAAATTTGGTATCAATTCTTAGAGTATTTTATTTTGAGTTGAAACTATGTATAGTGACTCTATACCAGCTGTTATATTTACTGCTTCAGGATAACTACAGCGTTTAAATTACACCCTGTATAAGCACAAATAAATATACATGAATATACATACTAAAAATAAATAATAAAAACATTTCGATTTACAGAAAGCAGTAGGCGTACTTATAGTAACAAACAAACCAAAAAAAGATAACAATAAAAAGTGAGTTAGCAAACTGTCATCATCAATCAATTGAAAACAATCGCTTTCCGCTTGTGAACTTAGGTCCCAATTCATAACTCAGTATCTATGTGCTCAATTTCTACATAGTAATGAATCATCGGTGCTGATACGTAGACAGAGTACAGGTGAGAGTGGCACAAAGAGCCACGGAGCGTTCCATGCTTGGTTTCTTAAGGCTTAAAGACCTACCCCAAACGTCTAGATCCGCAGACATACGAAGGTTTTTGTCGAAATGGGCTGACGACATTGTTACCATCGCGGGTAGAGAGCCTGGATTAGCAGCGTGGGGATTGGCAAATGAAAAGAGAGACTTATGCTCGCTCAACAGTGGCTGAAGCCGGACTGTGGAGGATGATAAGAAAGAAAGAAAGAAAAAGTATTTGTTGCGACTCGTACAAGAAGATCACAAACTAAACTAAACACAGTCTAAAATAAAAAAAAAAAAACAAATTATATAAATAAAAAGTAACAAAAAGAAAAATGAAACAGAAAGTCCTATACGAAGCCAAAAGACTCCTATGATGAAGTATAAAACAATTAAAGTAGCTTTGACGGCAAAAGTCGCGAGCTTTTAAAACTTGGCGAGAAAGTGTTGCAAGTATCTGACGCTTGAAAGTCAAATATCGCGAGTGTCTAAACACTTGGCAGGAAAATGTCCAAATGTCTGTCACTTGGCGGTAAAATGTCAGGAGTGTCGTAAAAAGTTATTCGTTATTATTTGCCTCTTTTCTATCTCCAAAAGACACCAAATCCAATTCCGGTTCACAAAAAATAACCTCTTTATCCAGCTTATAAAGTCAAGATTTTATCCAATTTCCTAGCTAACTGAACTCCTAAGATATACGAGTACTAGGGTACCAGAGCGTAGCGGTGCAGCATCTGGGGGCTATCGATTCAATTACCGCGCTCTGCATATTAAGTGAAATTTGCTGCATGTGACTAGCGCTTTAATGGGTTTTTTGATTTAGGTACTTTGCTGGTTTATGCTTGCCTGGTTGCTATAAGGTCGTTTATTAGAATTAATGTTGGTTTTATAGGTATTATTTGTGGCTGTTGCATTAAATTCGGAAAACCGTCAAACTCACAGTAAAAACTGCATTTTTTTTCATAACATAACATCACGCCAGTATTATTAGTAGTGGCTACAGTACACTGTTTTTCTTCCTGGGATAAAATATATGTAGGGCAATATTTGACGTTGGTAAAATCAAGTCTTTCCTTGAAGAGCGGTAGCCGCCATAATTATGACGGCCACCACATGACGGCCGTCATAAAAACGATGGCTTTGACTTTACATTGTTAAAAAACGGTCTCTAAGAAAACACACCAACTTACTATGATAAATAACGTTTCAGACCCGTCATTCGCCGATATTGCAAACGCTACGTGGCGCCCACCACCCTTCTAGGATACCGTAGCTATAGTTAGATAAATATTTACAAGTACGCACGGCTACACATCAAGCTATACATAACCAGTACTAAGCTGACTTCTGATTGTACGAAAAACCATTACTGGCAGCGTCTGGAAAAGCAAGGTCTTATTTTTTGATTACAGTAATACAAAATCGGCGATTAACGGAAAGAGGACAGAGCTAGCAACTAAAAACGAGTTGGCGAGCAACGAGCAGTGAGTGCGATGGCCACGAGCGATTACTTGCTGGTATGATTATGTACGAAGCGAGTGCTCTCAGCGAGTGTTCTGCCCGCCAAGCGAGCGTCGCTGAGCGAGTTCCTACTCTCTTTGATAGCTCTTGTCGCTGCGACGACGATCGAGTACTCGCGACCGCGCGGTGGTATGAACAGTCAGCGATCAACTGTTAATATACAGGGTTGTCCCTGGAAGTATGGATAAAATCAAATAGAGGCGTGGGCAAAGTCATTTCCAATCTTTTTGATCCTGAGAATGTTGGTGAATTTTTTTACGGTTCAAAAGTTATGACCAACTTTTGTTATTTTCAATCACTTTGCATAGTACTCAAAGAACAAAATCCTTTAAAAAAACTAATAGGAATTGTCAATTTAAGTTTTTTAGACAGCCCTGATAGTTTTTTTCAATGATTTTTTTTCTTTGAGCATTATGCGAAACGATTGAAAAAAATTGGTCACAACTTTTGAACCGTAAAATAATTCTCAATCATCAATCATTCTCAGGATCAAAAAGTTTGGAAATGACCTTGCCCACGCCCCTATTCGATTTGATCCATACTTCCAGGGACACCCTGTATATACCTCCTTTACTTAAACATGACCTACAATCTTTTCTACGTTTCTTGAGCGAGAAAATCGTTGATAGATACTCGCATCCGCATGTGACCTTCCTTAATGGGCAACAGAATTTCAGAGAAATATGGAAAATGAGAATTCAATCAATATTTTAAAACAAAGTAAAACTGCAGTTCATCAACGAGACATAGCCAACGCCTCTCGATAAAAATCGTTTTACCATTTTAAATCATAACAATAAAACTCGAATCTCGCACGAATCGGGATAACCACATCCGTATAACGCCACGATATCACGGCACAGCCACACACGGATTTTAATTAAGTACATGCGAGGTAATTTAAAACTTAAATGACGAGATTCGCCTCCAAATTAACTGGGTTTTCAAACCTTTGCGTATATTTTAGTAAAATTTTCACAAGAGTATGACGCGTTAGTTTGCGGTTAAATAGGTTCGGTATTAGCAGTTTATTTCTAAGTACAGTTTAGTTCTTGTTACCTGTTCCGAAAGTGTAAAACAAACAAGGAAGAAATCATACCCACCGAATAATTTTACATACATAAACCGCCTTCTTCCCAAAGGGATATTATACAGTATTAATGCATGAATATTATTATAGTATTGTACCTAGAATAGAATAGAATAGAATAAGTCTTTATTTGCTTAGAATGTAGGTACATAAAAATAATAGGATCCATGTACATTCTGCCTTAAAATAGCATGCAAATGTAATACAAAGTAGTGGATAATAAAGATATTATAAAAAAATATCATTTAAGAAATCCTGCACAGAATAATAACATTTATCTACAAGTAATTCTGTGAAACGTTTTTTAAATTTCTGCAACGGTAAGTTTTTAAATTGGTCAGGTATTTTATTAAAGATTACAGGAGCTATACAAATCACATTTCTTTTTAATAAGCTAGTTTTAAATACCTGTGTTAATTATTTTGAAAGTGGAGTAATAACTGATTTGATGTATCATCGTGTTTGAAAAACCTGCACTATAGATTCCGTACCACCGAATCGAGATGATGGCGGCGCTGTCGCTAAGTCACCATGTTTCAGTAATTTTTGGTACAAGCAGGCTTTAATGTTCGTAATGTTTCGTTTCACATACACAAATGGCAGCGGATCCCTACAGCGATACTTTTAGCGGGCCCTCGCTGAAACGTTGGGAAACCTGCCAAGATGGAGAGAAAAGCCGGAAGCCATGCAAAGTACAGCTACTTTTAAAAGGTAAGGAAGTTGGAGAATTATTAATTAAGTCGCTACTGTAAGACCAGAATAAATATAAGATTTATCTTTTGACGAGTTTTCTTTGAAGCTATAAGAACTCACTACAGTCACTACAGTCCATTCATAGTTAATTTACCTCTATTTTTACATCACTGTAATTATTACAGTGATCTTTAACCCCGTGACAATAAGGTTGTTGTTGGCTTGCTACAACTGTCAATTCTGTCAAAATTAAAGAAATCTTTAATGTTATTGTCATAAAGTTCTGTTAGGTCGCAGCTGTCAGATGTAAAATAACTGTGAAAGGACTAAATTATAAAATACTTGCTGACCCGACGAACATCGTACCGCCTCAGAACGAATCTTCATTACTTATACATATCTTCGTTATTTTTTTTTATGAAATTTTCCCATGTTTTAATGGTTATAGTGCTATTCGGGGTGGAGATAAATCCAACAACCCAAATATCATAAAATCGGTCCAGCCGTTCTTGAGTTATAAATGGTGTAACTAACCCGACTTTATTTTATTTATATTTATATATTATATATGATATAAAACGTCATTTTTATTTTTGTCCCATGGTAAAAAGGTGGAAGTTTATGTAGGTATGTACGCTATTATAAGACCCCGCGTGAATTAAACCAAAAACCCACACTCAACATCTACATTTTGCAAGTCATATTTAAGTCCCATGTAATACCTAGAGGCGAGACTATTGCCATTAACTTGGCACAAATTCAAACTCCGGGCTGCAACTAAGAAGTTCCTGATGGAAAAACTTAATAACACTTTGCTCAACTTGGCAATCGAATCCAAGACCTTGTGTTCAGCAGTAGCGCTTGCGACATCTAGACCAAAGAGGCAGTCAGAGAGCAGTGAGAGAAGTAATAAATTAAATTTAAATAAACCGTGAAACAGTCCGTGGTTCCCATAGTCCCGTGGTTTGAAAATACTACGGTTTCACCCGCATAAGTTTCGATTCCGTGGGAATATCGGGATAAAATGTATCCTATGTGTTAATCCTGGTTATAAACTATATTTCTACCAAATTTCATCCAAATCCGTTCAGCCGTTTGTGCGTGAAGAAGTAACAAACATACAAATACACTCACAAACAGTTTAATATTAGTGTGATTACGAGTATGCAACAAAAATTTAATTCATCCTATTAAAAAAGGTTTCATTGCGTATTTTGTCAAGCCTGAATACCTTTCCGATACGAATTATCTGTGAGTGCATTATTAATTAAATGGTACTCATTATATGAACACGAGTTTAATGGAACTGTTAATTGGTACATAGTAATTAATATTATGTTGATTTGTGTATAATGAGGTTATACAACGAGAGCTCTCCTCGCAAAACACACGTTAAGCCGTTGGTCCCGGTCGTCATTCGTAGATCTTTCAGTCGTCACGGGGAATCAAAAGCCCAAAAGGTCTGACGACCAGTCTTATCAAGGAGTATCGTGTTACCCAGTAACTGGGTTTTGACGACCATATAGGCAGTCGCTTCATGTAACATAGTGGTATTCCGCTGCATCTGGTTAGACTGGAATGATGTATTTAATATAATTATTAAGATTGTAGTGATATTTATTTTAGAAGCATGTATGTAAGTATATACTCATAATATTTGTTTAGTTTTATAAGTGAATTGTTTATGATTTTATGTATTTTTTTCTGTCTCCTTTATTCTTTCACACGCTGTCTACATCTCTCTATTTATTGTCCTATCGCAGGTATGCTGGAAGAGATTTCTTATGGAATAAGCATCACATTTGTACCTATTTTTCTGTTCTGATTTTTCTTGTCTGTTTATATATGTGTGTACATAAATGGTAAAAACAATAAATAACTGGGAAAAGGCCGGCAGATGATGATGAGGTCGGCTAGTGAAATGACAGCTCACT
Source organism: Globia sparganii (assembly GCA_949316385.1). NCBI lineage: Eukaryota > Metazoa > Arthropoda > Insecta > Lepidoptera > Noctuidae > Globia > Globia sparganii. Next base: position 975,421 of record OX438675.1, read on the forward strand.
TCACCTTAGTTTTCACCGTGACATTTTTCAGAATAGTCCCGGCAGTTACTCGACCAATGTAAACGCTCCCTCAGACCACAGGTACACGCAGGACAAGTGACCGCACGTAGTAAATTGTGGTGGTATAAAACTCATACAATATGTTAGTATGCGGTTTGGACTCACTGTCGTAATAAACTATTACGTATATGAAATGTGTGACCGTCACAGATATAGATAACGCAAGAGCAACTACTTCGCGTGCCCAGATTACATACAAAAAATTTTACAAAAAAAAAACAACCGACTTCCAAAAAAACACTAAGTACAAAGTGAAAAATAACTTTAATTTCGGAAGTCGGTGTCGTTAGTTCCGCATTTTCTTTTATTGACACCGACTTCAGAAATTAAAGTTATTTTCATTTGTGTTTTTTGGTAGTCGGTTGTTTTTTTTGTGAAAATGTTTTTTATTTTTCACTTTTTAGTGGGCCAGTTTGTAACTTATCTAAGTTACAATAGCCTAATGTCAACTGCTCATAAACTTTTACAAAATATTGCTTTTTCCGATGCAGGGACGTTAATTGTTGAGGAGTTCTCCTTGTAAGAACCAGGAGAACTAGAGCTGATTGAGAAGTCACCATCAGCTTCACTTCACGATACGCATTGTTAAAGTACCTAATCGAACCGTACCGTGAAATATTTATTATTGAGTAATTCCGATGGCCATCTGTGGTCTTCATCATTAGTTTCACTTCACCGAATGGTGCTTTCTGAGAACAAATGCATGAGTTACTATAAAAAATACCCAAATCGCTATGGGTGTGCCTACAAAATTTGAGCGTTCCCTCGATTTTCATGAGATTCCCTCATCAGATTCCGATTTGGTAACGATGGGACCACCTAGGGAGTATACCCTTTCAAATAAAAAAAGAATTTTGAAAATCGGTCCACAATTGACGGAGAAATCAGTGAACATACCTACATAAAAAAAACATACATAAAGTCGAATATATAACCTCCTCCTTTTTGGAAGTCGGTTAAAAAATCGGAAGCCGCCACTTTCACGCTCAGCCTTGAATACTCCTAGCTGGGTGAGCGTGAGCGCTGGCGCTACGCCCCGGGGGTGGGGCGAGACCAGTGCACGTGTCCTTGAATCGATTTGATTTTCCCATCACTAAATAGTGCTTGTGACTTCATAGAAGGTAGTCAAATAGGTAAGAGGTAGCTGACACTCTGGATTAACATATAGGCTACTTTTTATCCAGATATTCCCACAGGATCGACACATAAGCGGGTGAAACCGCAAGGCACTGCTAGTAATAAAATAAAAACGATGTTTTGTCAAGTCGTATAAACCGTGCGAAGCAGGAGCGGGTCACTAGTATATAATTTACAGCTCTTCATGATATAAGATACATCCACTGTTGGTCATGAAACCATGTCCATTCTGTGTGTTGCCATCTTCACTTTATATAATTTATCTTGCGTCTAGTGCATTGGTTCCCAATCAGTGGGTCGCAGACCAGCGTTGGTCCGCAAGAGCTTGAATAAGATCAGCGAAAGGTTGAATTTCATACTCACAGAAAATGCAAGTACAAAAATCACAAACCAAATTTAACTTTCTATTAAGAATGTTAATTTTTTTACTAGTTTTTTCCCGCGGCTTCGCCCGCAGTAATATTACCAGCCTATTGTTGCCCCACTGCTGGGCTGGCCTCTTCTCATACAGAGAAGGCGTGAGCATTGATCACCACGCTTACTCGGGATGTGTTGCCGATTTCAGACTTGTATAATATCAGCTTTAAGTCCAGAAGGCCAATTCTCGTAACTTAAAACGATCAAAATCTAGTCGCAGTTACATTTCGGCGACAAACAAATGTCAAAACTCGTGACAATGTAGGGAAATTAGGGGTAGTTTTGGAAGACTAAGACTGAGATCAGACTGTGTACGGTCTTGTTATTACGAGAATTGCCCCTCAGGTTTCCCCACGTTGTTTTTCTTCACCGATATTAGTGAAGTGTTGAAAAAGCCACTTTGGTTCTTACTCGGATTTGAACCCACAAAAAACTCGTGCATAAGAGGCGAGTCTTCAACCACTGAGCCATTGCAACAACAACAATATTAGGATAAGCTTTATCAATGAAGTTCCTATTTCCAGCCGTTTATTTTCGCAAGACCGTTCACAAATATTGCGCATCCATTTTCGAGTCCCCATTAATACGCTGAATCCACAGCCCATCACAACATTGATGTCATTTAATAATATTTCACATAAATATTGTTTCAGTGCGATATATGGAATTGCATTAAAATCATTGGATGTGCAATGAAATGGACATCAAAGGGATATTTACGTCAGCGAAGAGTTTTGTTTTGTGTTCTACTGTTTTTAGGTCAAGATTGCTGAATAGGGCTGGCACGAAAGTGTTTGTGGCTCTTCATTTCTGATTCGATCACCTTTTATATATACCCACCAAAGACATTTCATGTAAAGTATATTGCCAAGACTTACATACCGTTTTCACTGTTGAAAAGTTATCACATCGAATGTACAGCCAAGCCCCTAGTAGAGTACGTTTTATGGAGCTTGGTTAATGTTGATAAACTATTGATACCAGAATTTATAGCTAAAGATGAAAATAAAATAAAACTCTGTGCTATGCTAGACTGGCAGCGCGGGGCGGGAAGCAAACGGCGCGGGTGCGGGAACGCGTGCGGTCTGCCTGCCCGGAGTCGAGCGCGGCTGCGTTCTGCGTGTTATCGTGTCCAGTGTTTGTCTTCTTCATCCGTATTATGCGGATGAAGAAGACTTATTTTTACTAGAAAAAAGCTCGAACTAGTTTGAGAACCCCGATCCCCGTGCGGGCCGCCCGCGCACCCACTTGTATGAACGAGCTATGGCGTGAGTTGGCCGCGCCGAACAGCCCGCGCCGCTCACGCCGCCACTCAAATGAATTTCTTATGTTTGAGTACGTCGCATAGCGCCCGCCCCGCGCTCACGCTGCCAGCCTGGCCAAGCACTAAAGAAGATAGATATGTAATTGACTGAGCTTAAACTTTATCAGACTAATATTATAAAGACTAAAATTTGTGAGTGTGTTTGTATGTTTGTTACTTCTTCACGCAAAAACTACTGGACTTGGATGAAATTTGGCGCACATATTATTGTTTATAACCAGGATTAACACATATGATAGTTTTTATCCCGATATTCCCATGGGATCGAAACTTATGCGGGGGAAACCGCGGGGCGCTGTTAGTGTTATATAAAAGGAATTCTGAAATGAAGATCCAAAAGATCTTCATTTGAGAATTCTTTTTCTTTTTTCGTCTAAAATATTTACAATATTTCTCTCAATCGAAAGATGTTTCCATCCGCTTACCCGACGTAATGGGATGTGAATATTTTCGTTTCATATCTATTTTATACTCAGAAAGTAACGAAAAATTCATACAATATTGTTTTACCTCCGAATTCGACTTGGAAGAATTAACTTTACATGAATTGGGATATAAAATACTTCAGTTATATTTGATCAAAAATTGTCGAGATATAACCCAATTCAAAGTTATTTATTTTCTTTTGTAATAAAAAAGTTTTTTAAGCAGTTTTCATAAGCTCTTTCGTCTGCATTTTTAGTGATTATAAGATAGAGATGCTTTGTAGCAATTCTGATTATTATCTCTCCTAATAATGAAAATTAAAAGTAAAGGATTATTATCATTACTCATTTTAATCAGCCTACAATATTCCTACTGCTGGGACACAGGCCATCTCCCAGTGAGAGGGAGTGGGCCGTAATCCACCACGCGGGCCCAGTGCGGGGTTGGTAGATGTCACATGTCTTCGAATTTTTGATTCTAGGACACGCTGGTTTCCTCACGATGTTTTCCTTCACCGTTTTGAGAGCAGTGGTGATGAAATAATTTACACAAAGTAAAGCGCCGATCTGGGTTCGAACCTACGACCTACAACTCGTAAGTCGTGTCAGTTACCACTAGGCCATGACGGCTCTCGAAGAAATAACTAAGGAATAATATTTTTTCAAATACCTATATTCCAATACTTTTCAATGAACTATTCACTTCCAAATAACAAAGGTATTGTTTTTTTTTCTTTTGCATCGTTTTCATCTTTTGTGTCAAAATGATAACTGAAAGTGTTTGACATTGACACACAGTCAAAATATAGAAGCAGACCATCGGCCACATAGTGGTCAACTGTCGCGAAATACCTAAAATTTAAAAACTTATCACCTAAGACAACCCGAGACCGAATGGCGCAAATACAGAAGGAGACCCAACCCCAGATAAACTGGGAAAAGGGCAGGAGAAAGAAGATCTTTACGTGTGTCCAAACTGTCAAAGAGTGATACTTGGGCCGCATTCCGAATTAGGGCATTAGCGCTCACAGCGCTCACATCAATAATTTGCGTTCCGATTTCGATAATACGATTATGACAGCTGAGAGCTGTCAACAATTCGGAACGCTCGTGCACGCGCTCACAGTGCTTTCTCAATCTCAAAACGATATTACAGTATTTCTTTGTTGTTTAAACACCATATTTCTTCTTCTTCTTTGGTTAGCTGGCGACTGTCAGCCAGAAGTACAATTTCGAAATTGCCACGTTAATTTTAAAGATATGATACAACTCAAAACGAAACACAAACTAACACAAACGCACGCACACACTGTCGTTTTTGACAGCGCTCACGGTTATAATAATAAAAGGCATGGTCGGCGTTATCGCAAGATAGCGCATTTCATGACGTCATCTATGACGATTCACGGGACATCGTTATCGCGCTCACGTTAATTCGGTACGGGTTAAAGCACGCTCACATCGATTACAGCGCAACTCGGAACGCGGCCTTAATAAAAAAAAGTTAATTTCAATTTACGTAGGTACTCAAAACAGATTCGTAGTACAGACGGTAGCATATCGACTACCCGAAACTGTCAAATTTTCTCAACCAATATTCAACCTAATGCTTTAGCTATAAAGTTGAAAATAAAGAAATTTGACAGATTGTAGTAGCTTGATGTGCTGGCGTCTATACAATATAAAGAGAGAGAATTTATTTTAGTTTGGCTAACTAAATTCTTGATCCAAGAAATGCAACACAACCCTAGCCAAAATGCAAGCGGACGCAGATTGTCAACAAGAATAATGTGTCAGTTAAATGTAGGTCCGACTCACGCACACAACCGTAATCATTTTGTACATATAGTCTGTTCCAAAAAGTATTAGATAAAAGTGTAAACAAACCATGTTCAGGTTATCTTTGAAATGAAATTAAATAAAATGTTTCAATATTTTGTTGGTCAATATTTTAAAAATCGATGGCGTTGGCATTTCCTAGCTGACTTATCCCGGAACAGAAGTGCCGAAACAAATTCAGAGGTCATGGCCTATTATATTATAGTTCAAACATTATATTATTAGGATTTTATGTGAGTCTAACAATGCAGGACATGACACAATTTCTCACTAAAGGGCATTAGTAAAGCATTCATCAGTTTATGAAAGTTTCAACTTTATAAACTTTATTTATTTTAGCTTTTTCTAACAATAAAATTATATTTTGAATAACATTATTAAATTGTAATTGAAAAATCATCTACGAAAATTGAAGTTACAGAAATGACCATAAGTGTCAAATGAAAAACACTGTTTACGTGAATTAAAATTAGAATTTCAGGTTTAAGTACTCAAATAATCAAATCAAAGCATTCAATTTGTACGTGACACTACAAATTGTCATCCACAGGTACGTTTTCTTATCCATTTGTTTACGTTTTCATTAGATACTTTTCAAACATAACATATTCACACACAAACATATAAACATAACTGTGGGAAAGTTATATTTGTGTGTGTTCTGTTTATAATCCTATGTGTATAGGTACAGGCGTGTTGTGTGTGCGCGTTGAGATTATCGTGGATTTTGGAACTTCAGCGTCTTTGCATTATTCTGGGCTTTTCACAGTTAGAAAAATTAACTGATCATCAAATAGACACACAACGTAAATTTTCCATGTTACAACCATTTCATACAACTGTCAAAGAATGGCAGTTGAGATTTGAATAACAATTGTACAATTTCCAGTTGATTGTCAATTTGATAACTCTGTCTTCCTATCGAAAACCACATCAAAATCCTATGAAAACTGCTTTCTATGAACACTGCATGAAAATCCGTTGCGTAGTTAAGAAGAACAACGCAGTGACACAGACAGACACAAAAAGGACTTTTGTTTGTAATATGTATAGATAATAAGTACACAGAGAAATACCCTGAGTACAAAGTTCTGAGTTCCATCAACTTTTAATACCCGACTTTTTGTTCCGAGTTGAACTCACGAGTTGCTCATTGTGGTGGGAATCAATAACTACTTATTAGGTACCACTCAACACAACAGATAGGTACAGAAGTTTGATCAGTGAAACTCCCCATAAAAAAATTAAAGAAACTTATGTAAATGTGTTCACTGTGAGACAATAATTTCAATCAATCTACAACGCTGCATCCGGACTACGCATCAAATTGACGTCACGCCAAATTAAGCATCGCGCAAGCAAAGTTTACTGCGCAAGCATAGTATAATAATAGCTATATTTTCTTTCTTTCTTTCTTTCTTTCTAACTATAGTATATACAACATCCCGATATCAATCGTCGGGCAGTTGCCCACCAGACACAACAGCCGTCTGGTCGGAGGGTTCTCCCTTATCTATGGAAGATGAGTGAATTACATAATATATTTTCATTTTCTTCTCGTAATTTTAAACTTTAGTTTGCATGTACCTTAGAACGCACGGCTACATATCAAGCTATACATAATAAGTGTGATTCTGTAACCATCTCACCGTGAAAACTTAGGTGAAGTGAGCGTGGAGGGAGCTGTCAGTGTCATCCTGATGCTAGGGATTGATACTCTTGAAAGTTCACTCTAAGCTCACTTCACCTAACTTTTCACGGTGAGATTTTTACAGAATCGATCGGCAGTATAAGCTTGACTTCTGATTGCACGAAAAACCTATACAATGCGACGGCAGTTAAAACTGGAAATGTATAGTTTGATGTGTAGCCGTGTGTACACGTCTAAGTTTGATGCCGAGCTAACCTTCTCTTATTTCTTACTTCGTGTGGTAGCTGAGCGTTGCCAATAAAGACGGAATGCTACCCAACGACGAAATGAGAAAAACTTTGCATTTTATTTTCTAAATGTAGAAAAAAGGGAAGAAATTTCGCGAATGTCACGATTTAATGTCGGTTTAATAGCGCAGTTTAAATAATAAGGTGCGCAATAGATGGTTAAATAAACCATTTGATGTGTATAATCATAATTCTTTAAAAAAAAAAAGAATGTCTGCTACCGTACGGACATGTTTTCAGGTTATTCTTACTGAAACCATGAATTGAATTTGAGTAAAAAAACATTTCACCTATAAACTTTAAAACGAAGCATGACGGGCTTACAATTGTTTAATTCAAATCAAAAAAATATTTTATTTTATTTTTTATTAAAGGTTACAAAAGACTGCCCTCAAAACGACGGCCTTCAAGCCTCCAATTCCTAGTGCTCACAGCTGGGAACAAATGTCGTGACAAACTACCCAGTAACATCATTCTATCTGTATGGAGCCTCATACAGTATACACTAGTTTCTATTCTACCCGCGACTTCGTCCGCGCGAAATTTCTCGTTACACTAATATTATAAAGGCGAAAGTTTGTGAGTGAATGTGTTTTTATGTTTGTTACTTCTTCAAGCTCAAACGGCTGCACCAATTTTTATAAAAATTTGTTTGGAGTTAGCTGACACCCTGGATTAACATATAGGCTAACATATAGGGACTTTTTATCCTGATATTTCTACGGGATCGACACTTAGGTATTCGAGTGCAACCGCGGAGCGCAGCTAGTTTTTACATAAGACACGAGTATATCCTATAAGACTCGATAGTACTGTAGCTTTTCATTGGTGAAATAATTTTTAGAATCGGATCCAGTAGTTCCGAAGATTACCCCCTAACTACAGAGTCATCTCTCATCAAATTCTGTTTGTTGGTAAGCGCATCACTGATTTAGTTATCTTTTTTAAAAACATTCGTAATAGTTTAAATTACGTTTTTAAGGAAAGAAAAAATTGGAAAAATACCCTGGAACATTTTCAAATTCGTGAAAAACTGAACGGTCTTTTTCCTATGAGATTTTTGTATGAACTCAATTTAAACAGAACTAAGTCTGTGAGTTCAGCTATTGTTGTATAAGTGTAAACAATACATATAATACGCCTGTAACTTGCAAGCTACTTGCATAAATATTCGGTATTACATGCTTAATACAGATTTCAATGACGAGGTCCAAGCATTGGATGCGTATTTACTTGGTTGTTACAAGGTTGTGATAATATTGGCGGCACAGTCCCGATTCCCGAACGGCACAAACATTTGTATGACCTACATAATATTGTTGTATCGTGGAAAATCGTGTTCAGTCTGTAATTTCATCGTTCCAGAGTTTTTGATCATATAAGTATGCAGGGTGTAACCAGACCCATCACGAAGCCGTCTTCTACACATCAAACTATGTAACTTTTATGCAAAAATAATTTTTGGAAACGACTAAAATTCGCTGTTTACGGGTAGTGCGTCATGTAACGCACGTAAAACATTGCTTGCTTAAGGGTGCATGCAACGGTACAGGGATCGTGGAAGTATTTAAAGTTAAGTTATATTAAAACTTGTTTTCGTAAAACAGCGACAGTAAAAGTTGGAACCCTACAATACCTCTGCAACGAGAAAGTTTTACAGGTATGGTCCAGTACAGAGAAATTATCACTATAAGGCCTCTGCCTCGAATCTTGCGGGCAGCGGGGCGGCAGCGGCGGCGGCGCGGGAGCGGCAGGATCTTATGCGTACATTTAAATGGACCGGTTCTCAAAAACAGCGGCGCGGGAGCGGGTAACGAGCGGTGCACTCCAGGCAATCGGCGACCGCCCGCGCCGCCTCCGCTGCCGCCCCGCTGCCCGCTAAATTCGAGGCAGCCGCCTTACAGGAAGATTAAGTGATGGCTTTGTTGACGGTATTTTTACACCCGCTGTGCAGCTGGGGAGTTTGTTGCGCCGCTTCTTCTTACCAGCGAAAGCACTAGGAAGTGGTGAGCGTTTTGGGGGACTGTCTTATGTAATTTTGACGTTCAAAAAGTGCTGACTCTCAGCCTAGTTTGAATAAATGGATTTTGATTATGTAAATCAGTAATTATGGGTACATTATTATCCTCTTTTGCAGGAAGTTTAGTACTACAATACGGAATTACTGCTAATGCTGATTTGCTCATCATTTTTACACTGCCTGCCAAGATACAGGATTTTCCTAGTTTGGGGGCAGGGTACTTAATTCTTATAGGACTTTTGACCCCATTACCTACCTTTTGTATCCAATCTCTGTAGAATCTATTTATGTTTGCATACTTCTCTGTAAACTTAAATTATTGTCAAAGTATGTTTTTGTGAATAAATATTATTATTATTTTGCCGCAGGGGTGTAAGAATACCCAATATATAATATATTTATAATATTCTATAGAGAAGCCCCATCGATCTAACGGCTTTAACGTTCTTTGTATCATTTGTAAAGGAAGACTTATCAATTTAGGGAACTCTGTCCTTGTTAAGGTGGAAGGCGAAAATGTGTTTGAAAAGTTTGGCCTTTTTGGCGAATATTTTTGAAGAGCTGGTCTTTTTTTGACGAAAAATTTTGCTATGTTTTACTGTTTTTTTTTTATTGAAAGTTTTCGTCATATTTTCACGTTTTCGGTGTTTCGGTTTGAATTCGTCTGGTATGAAAAATGCTAACTTAAAAGAAAAAAAGACATGAAAATGTCTTGAATTTGTATAGGTACCTAAAAATACGAAAAAACTTTTCCCAGACTTATTATAACATTGTTTAAAGCATTCTTCAGATATGTTTTTAAAGAAAAGTATCCACAGCATTATTGGTTCTTTATTTTCAGAGAGGTAGGTACTTTTTTTTTCCGGACTGTACCATAACATGATCAGCCTATAATGATTTCACTGCTGGAACCAGCAGGCCTCCTCTCTATGAAAGTGAGTAGGCTAAATAAAATGAAATGAAATTGTTTATTCTGTAATTATGATATCTGAATAAGACTACTCTAAGAAAAAAAAGGCCGAAACAAACTCAGATGTAGTCTACCACACCGGCCCAGTCCGGGTCTGGACTGTATCTCCCGGAAATCATACTATGTATTGCACTATTAACACATTAATGGTAAATGTTTTCGTTTGAATCAAATCTATTTTTTCATTTTAATTTTTGACGTTCAAAAGTGGCCTATACTACCTCAAATGGCTGAGCATGATCCCCCGTTATGTCGAAAATACTGCAGCATTAATTTTGAAATAAATATAAGATAAAGTTGAGGATTAATGTTAGGTCTTATGTTAGACGAAAACACGATTTCATAAAATTTTCTCGATAGAAAAAAAAATCCAAAGTTACCTCCAAACCGAACAATAAACTGCTGGTATTAAAAAAATACTTCAAATTTGATCATGAAACTTTGTATACTAATCGAACTAACTATAAAGCAGGTCTTATGTTTTTTTTTTTTAATTACCATTTTTTTCACCGTAAAAAGCAAATACCTAAACTATTGGCGCTGCCTGCTGCCTAGCACCACAATCTGTCTCGCTCTCACTCAGTTCGCGAGCAGTATCGTGCGAGCGAGATAAAGAGTGAATTTTAGCTGAGGTATTATAGGCCTATTTGAAATAAACGATTTGACTTTGACTTTGGCTATTTAATAGTTTTGTAAAAGTCAAATCATTTATTTCAAATAAGCCACTAAAAGACACTTTTTAATGTCAAACCTTAGGAGAAAATATAATTGATTCTAGGCGCCCATCGTTAGAATCTTAGTTTAATGCATAATCAGCCTTTAATGAATTTTTCCACTACTGGGAGACAGGCCTCCTCTCTTGGAGAGGAAGTGGGCTGTAATCTACACCATGTGGGCCCAGTGCAGATGTCTCATGTGCTCGAATTTTTGGTTCTAGGACATGCCGGTTTCGTCACGATGTTTTCCTTCACCGTTTTGAGAGCAGTGGTGGTGAAATAATTTACACAAAGTAACACGCCTGACTGGGTACGAACCCACGACCTACAGGTAACCCATAAGTTGGGGCCGTTAAAGGCCCGGTATCCACCAAAGCGGAGAGGAGAGGAGACGAGAGGAGATGTGCTGTGAAGCTGGCAGGTTATTTCCACTAAAGCAGAGAGGAGATGCGTAGCGGAGAGGAGATGTGAGCTGTGCGTAGCGGAGATGTGTGATGGGAATAACTCTTTCAGATATGCGAGGCGCGGGGAGAAGGCAGCGGAGAACGGGGCGCGCGAGTATGGGCGCCTCCGGCCTCTCGGCCGCCAGACTACACACATCTCCGCTCTGCCGCTCCGCTTGCTCGCTGGCGGCACAAAATTCTATAGAAAAATGAGACATATCCTCTCCTCTCCGCTTGATCCATTTCCACCGAGGCTACGCGGAGAGGAGATGTGGAAATAACGAAATCTGATTGGTTATTCGAAACCAGGCCTTATTAGGCTGGCTGGGCACCGCTGCTTCTTACCCGTAGTTTCATGATTATATTTAAAATGCACGAACAACCTGTACAAAAAAGGCGCTTCTTATAAAAACGCAGCTATAACGCGCACTTAATTTAACAGCTTTCTTACTAAATTCCTGAGAGGCGTAGCGTCCACTGTTGCAGGCTACCAACAGGTGGGCCCTTAACTTGGTCCATTGTTTCACCGTGCTATGTATGACTCGCCTTACGGTTACTCTCATTTCCACTTTACTTCGTGACTTATATTATTATATAAGTTTACTCGCCATCCGCCCATGCTTTGCAAGTGGCGACAAGTCAAAACATCGAGATTTCTGTAGGTACTATAAAATGTGTTTTTGCTGTAATATGTGTTGACTAATGGTTTTGTAAAAGTCAAATCATTTAATTGCAAGCAGGCCTTTTGAACGTCAAAATTAATTAAAAACCACAAAGATAACCTTAGGACGTAACCCTATTGCAAATATGGGAAAAAATGCACTTTTAAAAACATCGCCCGTTTAGCCTCAAAAACGTTCGCAGCAAACTTAATTGATAGTCATTCACGATGAAAGCTTTGCTCTGAGGAAACGAACGAACAGACTCGTTTTAATGTTAATTAGACATCTGTTTGTTACCGGCTTACTAATCAGACCTTCATTACTAACTACGGATTCCGTGAAATTCCGGATAAGGATTCTCGGATCCGGTTGCGGATTCGATTTAGTGGTTATCTCGGGTTTCATTTTTATCAGAATCCAAATCACGTTAATCTCGTGTGCGCAAGTAGTAATTGTGTGCCGAAATACGAATCAAACATGTTTAAGTATCACTTAAGATGGCACAACTCTTATTACAACACTTATTAATTACATGTAATCATATCGGAATTCTACAAATATAAATCTGCCTGGCCTTATTCCAACTATTTTGGGGTCGGCTTCCAGTCTAACCGGATGTGGCTGAATACTAGCATTTTACATGGAGCGACTGCCTATCTGACCTCCACACGGCTCCAAACTGATTGTCAGACATTTTAGGCTTCTGACTACCCATAATAACTGTTAAAGATCGACGAATGACACCAGGACCAACGGTTAAAGTTCTTCCCGAGGCATGGAGGGATCTCGATATTATGTGATGGTGATCTTTCCAAGAACCAACCTTGGGACGCGTAGCTTAACCTTCGATCTTAATCTTTTCAGATCTAAGTACCTGTAGTTTTGCTCTCACTGGAAATGGTGAAAGGCGGGCGTTTTGGAGGACTAACTTATGTAATTTTGACATTAAAATTAATTGTTTTTTTTTTTAATTTTGACTATCACTTTAAACATACAATGAGAGAGAAAAATAAAAGGCAAAATAATAGCAGAAGTTTATTTAAAATAAATAACTTTGTACCTATGAAAAAAATTGTGTGAAAAAAAAAAGTTTTATGAGACAAAAAACTAATTCGGTTTTTTTAAAACAATACCCAGAATTTATTATTTTATTTATTTATCTACTTACATGTACAGACGCCAGAAAATCAAGCTACCCGAAACTGTCAAGTTTTTCCAATCAACTTTGAACCTTATAATTTAGCGATAAAGTTGAAAATCTATAAAGAAATTTGTCAGATTTTGGTAGCTGCATGTGCTGCTGGCGTCTGTACAATTACAGGATATAACCCAATGCGGTAAATGCGCTTATCCTAATTTAAATTATACTAAAATCTATAACTTAGATATTATAAATAATAAATGAATATTAGTTCTGAATGCCGGCTGTAATACACATAAATATATTTGATGCATAATATTTTGTAGCTATATCGTCGTCATCCACACACACGTATGCTTTTGCATTTAACTCCCAAACACACAGTCGGCACAAAGCGATGTACCTAAGTTTGTTCATTAATTAGAGGAAGCTCGTTAGTTAGCTACTATCAGGCTCTCGGCATACTTCTGATAGGGATGTTACCTAATACCGGTGCGGAATACGGAACTATGGATAATCCGATATGTTTTCGATTACGAAGATATTTATTAAATAGCTAGACAGATTATAAGTTACATGATACATCGATTTGTGTATTTTAACATGCAGTAAAATTACATTAATGAAGCATTGCATTGATTAAAATCTGACAAAGAAATACTTCCAAAATATTACAAACGTGTGGGAGAACGCGCGGTCGTAGCACTACGCGAGCTACGCCGTAGCACAACTAACTTTACATAGTGTAATTCACTTGTAAACGATTTTGATTGCGTTTCGGGGAACTGTCTTAAGTAATTTTGACGTTCGAAAAGCGCTGATTCTCAGCCTCATTTGAATAAATGACTTTTGATTTTAATGTAATTTTTTTGAATGTGCTTTTTTATTAAGTACGTTCCTTACGTTTACAAAAAACTAACTTAAAATGAACCAATCGTGATTCACACACATTACATAAGAACGAAACATTAAATGTATTTTTTACAATCTACAGGAACTTTTATCTAATAAGCTCAATAAAATACTTAATATTTATAGTGCCAGTAACAAACATTGTAGTCTGAAGATACGCGAATATTTGGGTAAACTTGATTAAACAGACATAGAAAGACTTCTAAAAATAGTTCAATAATGATGTAGTTATTAAATTGGTAATTTTTTAATTGTATTCAGTACCTTTAACTATAATATTAAGTAGGATAGTGTTATTTCAAAAATTAGCTAACTATGGACCAATAATCAGCTGATCGCTTAGTATGGGGATGGCCTGAAACACCCTGGCTCAGGCAGGTCGCCACAAATTATAATGTCAGTAACAACGCACCTTTCATAGATAATTAAAAACGTGTAAATTAAACTAGCTTTAATATGAATATTTAAGCCAATCCATTAAGAACTTGGTACAACTAAGTATTTATAAGTTTGTAAATGTATTACTTTGTAAAAGGTTCTAATTTTTTTTATTATTTTTTTAATTTAAGTATCTGAAAAATAATAATTAGCGAACATTTAGTAAAACCGAATACCAGGTCATCTGTTATTCGGTTAAACGAAATGAGGCGACGACGACGAGGCGAATGTGAGTGAAAACGCCAGGAGGGGACGCCCTGGAAGGATATACAGGGTGCATTTGAAATCATGGGCATTATTTTAACCTAAGGTACTACTTATGATACTAATTGCATTAGGGCTACTATTACGCAAATCAAAAATATTATTAATGCAAGTATGGAAAACCTTAAAATGTAGTAAGTCATACAAAGTATCAAATTAGTTGCGCTTCTCGATAGCAAATGCGTAGGTACACTACGCCGTACGCGCGTCCTTGGGCGTGAATTCTTTGACCCCGCCCGACTCACGTGACATTCGTAAGTTGCCAATGAATTGATTCATAATAAATTCCAATTTTCCCTTCGTACTTTGCCGGCTTAGGACGGTCAAAACTACGTCAACTAACATACATTTAAAAAAAAACATTTACGTACCTAGCTTGTGGATTGTTTTGAAAAAACCTTATTTGTCGGTAAAGTGACAGAGGGTAAACGGGTGCTCTTCCACGAGCTTGTGCATGTGCTGGCACGTGAATAGACGAAAAATCCAACAGGTTCTGAGTGGTTCTGGTGGAATGAGACCCCGTGAAGGAATAGGGTCGTTCGGGTAGCGCCGATGGAACATTTCACGAGTTCATACTAAATTTCTTGTGCGATCGTAAATTACAACCATTTGTGGGTATTGTTGGTTGGTGTACCTAGCCTGCACATTACGCGGTCGAGGCATCGTGTACACAAACACACACACAACACACAACTACTACACTGCAATCCAAGCACCGTATGACGCGAGCGGCGAGTACGGCGATTACGTCACGGGATCAATAAATCAATTACGCGTCAACGCACCTGCGCAGTCGTTATGACACTGGTTCCGGGTTCGTGACTTCGTGTTGCGGCGGGAAGCATACCCCGCGCGGGGGTGATATTCGTATTTTTGCGAGTGAGGGAGTGGGACGGAGAGAGTTCAGGGAATCCCGCCGGACGGAATGTCTTGTAGCCCATTGTTATTATTACTTGTAAGGAAAAACCCGCGCGCGCCCAGGTGATGTTTGTTTACATTTCGCTTTGCGCTGTACTGCGCTTTAAGATTTTGATATTTCAACAATTATTGGCGTTAACGAAGTATTTTGTTTTAATTACTTTAAGTGTTTATTTGCAATAATAAGCCTTGTGCAATTTGATTTACTACATTTTTAAGGTTTTCCTTACTTGCATTAATAATATTTTTGATTTGCGTATTAATAGCCCTAATGCAATCAGTATCGTGAGTAGTGCCTTAGGTTAAAATAATGCCCATGACATCGATTCCACCCTGTATAGTGACCTTATTGGTGATGTTTTTCTGTCCACTCCGACCCTTGCTCGAGCCAGCCCGCGCCGCTGAGCCTGTAGTTTTAAATTCGTCCCAAAATAATTCCGATCCAGCCTGTCCCTTGCTGACCTCTCCCAGCGACGCCCTAAGCCGAGGTCCGAACCCCACAGTGTTCGTTCACAGGTGCCCTTAACGTGAGTCGCTTAGTTTTTAATTAGTTTTTAAGCCCTGGCTGGAGGCCTTAACTTAGGCATCCACAGGAAAGCCCGGTTAACCAGTCAACAACCTACTACAGGTTGAACTGCGAGATGCCATTCCCAAAAAAACAAAAAATGACGTTTTTCTGAAAGGTGAGGTGTACTCGCAACCGACGGACGTGCATTTATGACTACGAGTAGAAGGCTAATTTTTGTAATTTAAAACGTTCAAAATCTAGTCGCAATCTCATCTCAGCGACAAACAAATGTCAAAAACTTGTCAAAATGTAGGGAATACTTTGATTTTCCCTATAATCGACTATGGTGACGTGTGCTACTTTGACTTGAATGCGGTTTTGCTGGATAAGCTCGATAGATTGCTCAACAATGGTATCCGGTTCATATTCAACCTCAGAAAATATGACCATGTGTCGAGCTATAGATCAGAGCTCAAATGGATGCCCATTCGCCAAAGAAGAAGTTTGCGCGCTTTAACGACGCTTTTCTCCCTTCTCAACTCTCCCACTCCTCCTTCTTATCTCGTGCCTCATTTCCAATATCTATGTTCTTCTCACGCTAAGAATTTGCGTTCTTCTAACAATCTTCTCCTACTCTGTCCTTCTCATACTTCTGACTTTGTTCATTCTTCCTTTCATATCCAGTCCATTCTTCTTTGGAATGCGCTTCCTCTTGATATCAGGACGGCCACCAGTCGGTATGCATTTAAGCGGAAATTGCAGAGTTATTTTCAACACAAGTAGAGTAGTGTCATCTCAACATCTCTCTCCCTTGAATTTGTATATATATTTATATATATATATAATTAGTACATATTTATATATTTAGTATAGTATGTATGTGTATATAACCTATTTATGTATTTGTGTATCTAGTTTTAACAGGTTTTTTTTCTTCATTGTTGCTCTCAACCGAAGCACCTGCCATCTAATCTCTTCACCACCCTTGGTTGACTGGTAGAGAATGCCTAAGGCATTAAGTCCGCCTTTGTACCTTTTTGTGCGAAAAGTTTAAATAAATAAATAAATACAGAAGTAATTTTTGAGATTGAGACTGAGATCAGACTGTGAACGTTCTTAAAATTACGAGAATTGCACCTCAGATGTATGAACGTAAACGAAGCAAAAGGAGTATGTAAGGATCGTCATAGCAGGTGGCGCTCCCTCCATCAGCAGAAGACGTGAAGGTATGGACGTCTGTGAAACCGCCATATTATTCACTAGCTTCTGCCCGCGACTTCATTCGCGTGAATTTTTTTGTTCCTCCGACCCACCCCGTCGCATCGCATCGCCTATTATATCGCTATTACTTCATTTTAGGTTAGCGAAAACTTCTGACTTTTTTTCTTTTTGCTCAAGTCCTAAGGTTCCTAGCGTGATGTTTAATAGCCTATAACCTTCCTCAAGAATTGGGCTATCAAATGCAAAAAAAGATTTTTTTATATCCGACCGATACTTCCAGAGATTTAGAGCTTTCAAACAAATAAACTTTTCAGCTTTATTATCAGTATAATTTTAAAACTATGATATCTCCTAAGCTATTCATTGAAATCAAAGGAGGATGGGCACATATGTATGGAATCTGGTACCGGCACCAATCGGAATGAATGATATACCGTTGGAAAGGTATTTTTGCATAGATTAAGAATAACCATGGCGCTAGTCCCGATTCACTGTCCGATTGAAGTAATCGTTACTTAAAGTTATTTATTTTTGTTAATCCTGTTAAGTACACATACTTTTATTGACATTTTTCTCCATTTTGGCATAGTATTATTATAATAATTATTAATATTTTTCAGAATGTAGATAAATAAAATAAGTTCGAAGAAAGTTTTATCATTTATTGTATGTAAGTATATACATATAAGTATTTAAGTGTGTGTATATATGTATATGCTATAAAGGGTTATTTGAAAAACACCAGCAATCTCTTAAGAGATCATTGTACTCATCATTATGAACAACTATTACTATGGGACCAAACCTGAAATCGCGAAATAAAAATCAGCTGTTCCCTACGTTTATCTTCGTCTATCTCGTCAAAATGTAGGGAACAGCTGTTTTTTTTCGCGATTTCAGGTTTGGTCCCATAGTAAAAGTTGTTCATAATGATGAGTACAATAACCTCTTAAGAGGTTGCTGGTGTTTTTCAAATAGCCCTGTATATATTATATATCATACTATTCATTATCTATAATGATGCTATTTAAAAACAATTCTGGCTCATTAAAGCCCTCGTGTCTAGCAAGCATATCCTAAATACCAGACAATGGATACTATATGCGCACAGGAACTTACCGTACGGCGTCCCGTTAAACATGTACAATAATGATATAATATTATGTTTTCATTTCTATTTAGCAATATGTAACAAAAGTATTGTTTTGCTCTCATGCCACATTTACACATTCTGCGAATCGCGAGGCGAATGGCGAGGCGAATAATGAACACGTATATGTAAACAGTGCGCTCGCTATTCGCCTCGTACCTCGCCTCGCGATTCGCGCGCTCGCGTTGGGAGCGGTTTTTCGGACGCGAATCAAAGGGCACGAATGGCGAACACGAACTTACTGTTTACACATTCGCCTGCATTCAGTTGACAGCTAGCGCCCGATCGAACAGGACGTGTAGATAAAATGGAGTAGAGTGAAGTGCGAATTTTAGAAATCCCACAACTTTATCAAAAGGAAGAGCTCAGTTGCAACCCAAAACATCGCAATCATAAAATAGACAAAAGATAAACCATGCATGGAACCGTATAACAGCGTTTCTTTTTTACTTTTTTTATGCAGAATATCTAAATAATTATATAAATTCAATAGATGTAGCGCGCATGCCGCTATTATTTTCACGACCTTCATGTTCGTGTGGGAAGTCAAAATAATTCACTCCGCGAATGTGTGAACAGTAAGTTCGTGACGGCACTCGTATACGAATGTTTCGTCGAATGTTCGTCGAGTGACGAGGCGAATGGCGAACACGATTGTGTAAATGCGGTGTCACATGTCGGGACTGTATACGTGCACGTAATAGCCACGCATCTTCGTCAATTTCGTATTCAGTAATGTCCTCCAAAGCAGCTTCTCTATATGTTTCGATGAGATATAAGCCGTTGTTTAGGTGTTCGCTGCAGTAAGATTTTGTGAGTTTTAACTGGTATGTCCCCAATGACAACAATATCACGTCCTAATCACTGAATCGTGGAAAATCGGGCACATTGTTGGCTTCCGATCTCTGGAACTCGGCTCTTCTGTTATTTAAACGTTTTTCTTCTGCATAATTGTACAACACGATTGGGGTTTGCATTTTTTCAGATATTCTTTGTAGAAAAGCTTCTGCGTATTGGCTATCTGCAATTGGCGTGTGGAAGTGATTTGTTATTGCTGCTACAATCTTAATGTCCACAAACATATTAGGCATTGTATTATTAAAATATCTTTGCCGCAACAGCTTAAAATCTCTTTTAATATGCCCGTTAACCACTTCCCATTCTTCCACTTCCCCTTCCCATCGGCATATTGTAGTCGGGAATCATTCGCTTGAGAAGTAGTGAGCTGCGATTTTTCCGGGGTTTTCGTCGGGGGAACGTGGTATTCATAGCCACATGGTTCAATATTGCCTAAACCCACGGTCTAAAATAAATACAGCATTGGGATAAAGCAATATGTGCAAGGGGTTTTCCTCGTCATTCATTAAATCGCTCATTATCTGGGCATCAGTTTTGATTGCAGCGTATGGTCTTTTTACGTCTGTAATGTATCCGTCAGTAGTTACAATTAGGCAATTTCTCAGTAGGTCTCAAAGGTCACTGAAGTGGGTGGCCGTAAAGTTATGGTGGAAAAAATACTAAACTGATTTCGTTGTGATTTTCATCCATTAACTGAATTTTATTTAGCTCAAAATCTGTGCAAATATCATCAAAATCGGTCAAGCTAAACCGGCAATATGATTTTTTGAAATTCTATTCGAACTAAATATCCAGAATCGTTTAAAGACTATATTACGAAACGGACAATTTATACGGGTTTGTTGCCAGAGTCGTTTTTTGTCCTCTTGAAAAGAGCTATCCAACGATGGCAAATTCATTTTGATTGGACATGGGTACCAAAACGCCCATCATCCTTTGTTTTTTGTTTCAATAAATTTGATTTAGTACCATAAAAAAGGTTATAGTGAGTCAACCTTAGAAGATATGTTGTTTAAGCTGTCGCGAACTTTTTTTTAGAACTTTTAAAGGGGAACGATTCCGTCATACATGATTTTTGCGTAACTTTTACCGTTTACGCAGCGTACGCAACGGGAGCTCTCCAAATGAATATTTTTTTCCGGTTTTTGCAACATTTTTCATTGATGCTCCGCTTCTATTGGTCGTAGCGTGATGTTATATAGTCTTCCTCGATAAATGGACTATTTAACACAAAAATATTTTTTCAATTCGAACAAGTAGTTCCTGAGATTAGAGCGTGCAACCAAACAAACAAACGAACTCTTCACCTTTATAATATTAAGTATAGATTCTTCGATAAAAGTTATCGGCTATAAACATATTTTTTTTACTTGCCATAACTGGCAAAAAAAAAAAAAGCAATTTTTCCAAGCAAGCGAGAAAAAATCCCTGACAGCTATTTCTTTCTGTTTCCTAGGAAGAAATGAAGGTATAATTACCTAAGGGAATACGAATATTCGTTTATTTTTAATCCCACTTCTCGACCAGCTACGTGAGGATCATCCCTATCAATTCAATTATACTGGAGTGAATTTCTTAGTGAAGGCTTTTGAATTTATTTGCCGCGCCGTAATTGTATAACATACTACCAATCTCAATCCGAAAAACTAATCCATTGCTTCATATATTTAAAGAAATCGTGTGTTCGACAGTATAAATAACGCAGGGAATGTTGTTTAACTACCACTATGAAAGGCACTGCCATTTTAAGTGTATTACCCAATTACCCCGCTGAACTTTTAAAACAACAAAAGCATTTCTTATCTAATGACGTCACAAAGAAAGCCATTCCTTATTCTGTAACCTATTCCATTTATTCCTGAACCTATTTATTAGATCTGATCTATTCTCAAAGCGACCGTAGGTACAGCCAAGAGTAAAAACATGTGCACAGTTTGCAAAATTCTAAAGCGAGTTTCTCGTAGAGCTTCGAATGTTAAAATGGATAATAATGTCAAAAGATCTCACATACTATACTTTTGTAATAAGGACAGGAATTTGAACAGGAAATTACGCTTTGGAATGGGCAACTAGCTTCATTTTTTCTGATTGATCGACTTCTTGACAATTCAAAAGTGCCTGTAAATGGTTTAATTGAAATAAATACTTTGAGTTTGAGTTTATTGATGATGAATTTCGAATAATCCCAATACACTTTATATATAACTAGCGACTCGCCCCGGCTGCAAAGCAATTTAATAAATTTAATTAAATAATTAATAATTTTAATTTAATGTTTTTTTTTTAATTTGCCGCCAGCCCCTGCCGCCGATACCGCAGCAACCGCTATGTCCCTGCATTTTAAATCTGTAATATCTTCGAAAATATTCATTTAAATAACATCCTGTAAAGGGCCGTATTGATCTATATTAAATGCACAATGTATTTAAGGTACTTAATTGGATAAGGATTAATGCTGTATTGCTTAAAATCGCTTCATAAATAAGCCATCATTTCTCGTAAAAAGTAAAGGAAAAAAAAATGGTTATTGTGGGTTATCCCTAAGAGATAGACATATACCATCGCAGATTTTTTTGTAGACCTTTTTAAGGTGTACAATACTGTAGTACATTATTTTGATGTATCTCATAGGGTTCAGCCAGCGTTTGCAATGTAAGCGCAAAAAAAGGGTTTATTTACGACATCACATTAGAAACCTCTAAAATTATCATTGTTTCTCTACTATATTATACATGTGTTATACATATAAACCTTCCTCTTGAATCACTTTATCTATTAAAAAAAACCGCATCAAAATCCGTTGCGCGGTTTTAAAGATTTAAGCATACATAGCGATATAGGGATATAGGGACAGAGAAAGCGACTTTGTTTTATACTATGTAGTGATAACATAAGACAAATGTAATCAGGGTACCTGAAACTATCTTGTCATCCACTTCTCAAACCAGGGTTTTAGCTAACTAAATTAGATGAGACCTCAACAAACAGAGGACAACAATTTAGTTAATATTCATGCTTTTGTAATTTCCATGCGTTTTAGGTTATGTTTTATCTAGGTAATAGGTTATATGGGCTGGTGTCTGCAACTCAAAGTTAAAGCTCATATTTTGCTTACTATTTTATTTTATTCTATTCGGGAAACTTACGCCTAATTTAAACAGTGTTTATCTAATGCTATGAAAAATGAAGTAGGTAAACATATTTTAGCCGTTGAGTGTACCTTGTCGAGAATAGTTTAGAGTCTCCGGTTATCTCAAGTTGTGTAAGACGGTATTACTCGCGGTTCAACGACGGGTCACTGTGCGGATAAACTCAGCTTATGTTTCTATGTTTTCCTATAGATTGGTAATCGAGTAGAATCGATGGTGCAGCTTTAAGACGTAACCCTCTGTTGCAAATCATCATAAACAACAAAAAACATTTTTAAAATTAGAAATATGTAGTATTGTGCTATTTCTAGTTTTAAAAATGTTTTTAACTGACTTCCAAAAAGGAGGAGGTTATATGTTCGACTTTATGTAGGTATGTTTTTTTATGTATGTTCACCCATTTCCACCCCGTCAATTGTAGACTGATTTTCAAAAAATTACGATATTGGTCCCATGGAGAAAGTTCTTTAGTTTGATGGTTTGTACCAGATCCTTAAATTTGGCTGGTCATTGAAAAGTAGCCCTGTATATAGGGTGACTGGTAATTAGTGACCGATACCTAAACACGTGATTGTACTCATGATAACAAACAACTTTTACTATGGGACCAAACCTGAATTCGCGAAAAAAAAAAATAATCTGCTGTTCAGTACATTTTGACCAGTTAGGTGAACATAAATGATTGAACAGCAGATTTTTTTTTCACAATTTCAGGTTTGGTCCCATAGTAAAAGTTGTTTGTTATCATGAGTACAATCACGTGTTTAGGTATCGGTCACTAATTACCAGTCACCCTATATATTATATTTTTCCTTATTATTAGAATTGATTATTGTTTGTGTTTCTGTGACAAATAAACCTATTTTTCTTTCTTTCTTTCAAAACTACATTTCTAATTACTTACTCTCGTGGCCTCGGTTTATTCCAATTGTTGATACAATAGAAGGTGGAGTTTCTTATCCTGTAAACAAAAGAAAAAAATGATAATTAGCACCAAGGTACAATAACAGAAAGGCATACTTACACATTATACAGAATGGTATAGGCAGGAACATCGATGCGCAGTCTGTTACCGCCGTGGATTCCGTACATGATTCTGAACCCCCAGCATTGAATCGTTTCATCGTATTGTTAGAAACTCTTTCTTCGATAGTCGGATTTCCGGAATTGATTAATCATGTTTAGATATTTAATTTGATCAGTCTTAGATATTCATTATGTTTAAATTGTTATTCGTCTTTAAATTTAATAACAATATTTAAATACTGTTTATATTAATAATAAAATAAGTGTTATCGCACGTACTACTTCCGGTTATACCACCACGTTTTATTAGAAATGTCCACCTAGGCTGTTTCCGGTAAAAGAATAACACGTGGTGGGAAGTAGTGCGCACGATCGTTGGGCAGTCGACGTCGAACAGTTGAAGTGTACACAAGTGTAAAGTGATTTTGTAGAACACTTATTAAATATTGTGAGTGAAATCCTGATAAATTGTTTTAATTTCCCTGGACTTTAATAGTTCAGAAGTTGGATATAATCGAGATAGCGATCTTTTAATCGCCCTCGGTGAAGGACTGAACGCCCATAAAAGCGATCATGACTCGCAAAAGAAAGTCTCGACAACATACAAGGGAGTCGTACGACTCTTCACCAAGTGGCTCTGAGCCTGCTGTGCGAAGACGTCGCAAAACTCGCCGCAACCGCGACGAGTCGAGTGGATCGAGAACTAGCGAGTCGAGAGATCGCAATGCACCTCGCAGTAGTCGTGGTTCAAGGCGCCGTGGTGCATCACGTCAAGTGACGTGTGAAGCTACGCGTCATGCATCGTGTGATGCTGCGCCTGATGAGACGCGTGATGCGTCGCGATCGCGTAATGTGTCACGGGCGCGTGATGCGTCGCGATCGCGCCAGGTGTCGCGGATGCGTGATGCGACGCAAGCTGCGACGTGCGATGAGACGCGCGAGGCGCCGCGATCGCGTGATGCGTCACGGGTGCGTGATGCATCGCGATCGTGCCATGCTTCGCGGACGCGTGATGCGACGCAAGCTGCGACGCATGATGCGTCGCGTAATGAGGCAAGTGATGCGTCGCGGTCGCGTGATGCGTCGCGGGTACGTGATGCGTCGCGTGATGGGGCGCGTGATGCGCCGCGATCGCGTGATGCGTCGCGGGTGCGTGATGCGTCACGGGTGCGCGATGCGTCTCGATCGCGCCATGCTTCGCGGATGCGTGATGCGGCGCGTGATGCGTCGCGTGATGGGGCGCGTGACGGGGCGCATGGAGCGTCGCGATCGCGGAATGCGACGCGTGATGGGGCGCATGGTGCGTCGCGGTCGCGTGATGCTTCTCGGATGCGTGATGCGCCGCGGTTGTGCGATGTGTCGCCAGGTCGGGAGGTGGCTCATGGTCGCGACGCATCGTACAATCACGACATACCGCGAAGACATAGTCAAGATATAACGAAAGTATCGCGGTCGGATACTACACCAGCAGCACTGGTGAGTCCTGTAGATTTTATGAAAGACGCAGATAATAGTACTAATATTTTAGTTTCGGTTTTTAAAGAGTTCATGCAGACCATGAAAACAGACGGGGGTAGTGAACGTTTTCCGGTTTTGAATGTGATACCAGAATTCGATCCCAGTAAACGAACACAAACAATAGAAACATGGATAAGTAAAGTTAATGAATGTGCTCAGATTTATAATTGGACCGAAAGGCAGACTGTCCACTATGCTCTCCCTAAGTTAGCGGGATTGGCTCAGAAATGGTATCAGGGTCTACCCAGCCTTCTGTTTTCATGGGCTGAATGGCAGAGCAAATTAAAATTGGCATTTCCAAGTGACCAGAACTATGGTCAGCTGTTAACGGAAATGCTTGTCTGTAGGGCTGATTTTGGCGAGTCTTTAGAAGAATATTTTTACCAAAAGGTTGTTTTATTGAATCGCTGTAATATACATGGTAAAAATGCAATAGATTGTATCTTGTTTGGAATTGAGGACAGGTCTGTCAGAACAAGTGCAGAAGCCACACAGTTCACGGAACCTGATAAACTATTAGTTTATCTCAGAAATATAAGAATTACAAAGAAGTTTAACAAGCCAAATTCGGCCCTGCGGGCGGGCAACGCTGATAGCAAACAATCTAAGACATTAAAAGGAGCTCAAAATGATCATGATAATAGGAATAATAGGAACTATAGGCTTACAAAATGCTATAATTGTGGTGAAGAGGGACACCCATATTTCAAATGCAAACTACCAATCAAGCGTTGTGATAAATGTCGTCAAGTAGGGCACATAGCTGATAGTTGTCCAGGCACCAAAGATTCTACTAATAATAAAACAGTTTTAAGAATTTCAAAAGAACCGGATAATGACTCCAAATATTTTAAAACCGCCGTCGTGAATGGTCTGAGTTTTGATTGTTTCATAGACTTCGGAAGTCAATGTTCTATGCTACAAGAATCTGCGGCTAAGAAATTGGTTAACTCGTGGTCGTTATCAGAACTACCTGTATTGAGAGGTTTTGGGGACAGCATTGTCAATTGCTTAGGTAAATGCAATGTTGAAATAAAAGTAGATTCAGTGACTGCTACGGTAGAAACTCTTATAGTTCCTGATAAATTATTACAAGTTCCCTTATTACTAGGACAGACATTCACAGAACAAGAACATATCGTGGTTCTTAAAACTAATAAGCAGCTTAAGATAACTACGAATATAACTAAAAACGTATTAGTATACGTTGATAACTCACTTATTATACACGGGTACACCCCAGTCAGTATTTATACTAAACCAAGATATTCAGGTGACCTATTTGTTGAACTTAGTTTTTGTCAGGATGCTCATAAACAATATGAAATTATTCAAAGTGTAGTACAAGTGAGTAACGGACAGGGAACGATTGTTGTTAAGGGCTTAAACTCCGGGTTTGAATTGCTGAAAGACACTTTACTGCTCCGGGCCCTTCCTTTAAGTGACGTACAGACACTAAATATTAGCAGAATAGAACACTGTCCAGATAATACAGTTACACCCCAAATTGAAGCTTGCATGATACAGGTGGATGACAATATTGGATCTGACCATAGGACTAAATTAACTGCGGTGCTAAATGAGTTTAGGGACTGTTTCGCCTTTTCGGTTAAAGAATTAGGGTGTATAAGTGGTACAGAAATGAATATAAACCTTAGTGATACCACGCCTGTGGTGTACAGACCATATCGATTATCCCATTCAGAAAGGCACGTAGTTCGCGAAATGATAAAAGACTTGACTGACTCGGGAATAATTAGGCAGTCGTCATCAAATTACGCATCTCCAATCGTATTAGTACGCAAAAAGACCGGTGACTATCGTATCTGCATTGACTTTAGGGCACTAAACAAAAAGACCATCAAAGAGCACTATCCTCTACCCCGTATAGATGATCAGTTAGATAATCTGTCAGGTCATAAATATTTTACTTCCCTTGATCTCGCATCGGGCTATTATCAGATTCCAATGGCAGAATCGGTAAAGCATTTGACAGCTTTTGTGACCCCAGATGGTCATTATGAATTTAACCGCATGCCATTTGGGCTAGTCAATGCGCCGTCAACATTCCAAAGAGCTGTTAATAGTGTTTTGGGGAACGCGAGATTCAAAGAGGCGTTTGCTTACATGGATGACGTAATTATACCATCCAAAACCATAGACGAAGGGTTGCAAAGGCTACATGATGTACTGAGCCTTTTCCGATCCTCAGGCATCACACTAAATTTATCAAAATGTAATTTTCTCAAACAATCCATAGATTATTTAGGTTTTGAAGTTAGTGAGTCCGGAGTAAAGCCAGGCAAAAGGAAAACCGAAGCCGTGGAACAATTTCCCAGACCAACAGACCAACATAAGATTAGGCAGTTTGTGGGATTAGCGAGTTTCTTTCGAAAATTTATAAGAGGTTTTTCAATTATCGCGAAACCACTAACACAACTTTTGAAAAAAGACTCTAAATGGCGTTGGGGAGATGCAGAAGAATCTGCATTTTTAAATCTAAAAACAGAACTCGTTAAAAGACCCATTCTCTCATTTTATAATCCCGAATTCGAAACACAGTTGCATACAGACGCGTCTAAAGTAGGGGTTGCCGGAATCTTGATGCAGAGGCCAAATAAAGAGGTTCCCTTTAGTGCCGTAGCATTTTACAGTAGACAGACATCCCCTGAAGAAGCCAAATTTACATCTTATGACTTAGAAACGTTGGCTGTAGTAACGTCGCTTCAGAGATTTAGAGTATATTTGTTAGGGATTCATTTCACAATTGTTACCGATTGCAATTCTCTCCGTGCAACCTTTGAAAAGAGGGACATACTGCCAAGGGTTGCAAGATGGTGGAGCATCATACAAGAATTTGACTTTCAAATAATTTATAAACCAGGCACAGGTATGGCTCATGTAGATGCTCTGAGCCGAAATCCCATTTCATCAGAAATAATAGAGTTACAAGTAAAACGAATTGATACAGATTGGGTAGCCACGGTACAACAAAACGACCCTGAGTTACAAAGAATCATTGCTATATTAAATGATAAAGAAAGTGAGAATATTATAGAAATTAAAAATAATTTTGTTGTTAAAAAGGGATTATTATACAGGAAAACAGATACTGGTGATCGTTGGGTTGTACCGAAAGGCGTTCGATGGCAAATATTGAAATCAAACCATGATGATATTGGACATTTCGGTCTTGATAAAACATTAGAAATAATTAAAAATAATTACTGGTTTGCTAAAATGAGACGATTCACTAAAAAGTATGTTCAATCGTGTTTAGAATGTGCCCACTCTAAAATACCAACTGGGAAAAAGTCAGGCAAATTGCATCCCATTGAGAAGGTTGAACAACCATTCCATACTGTACATATTGATCATCTAGGTCCTTTTGTTCGAAGTAAGCACAAAAATGCATACCTGTTATTAATTATTGACGCTTTTACGAAGTTTGTGATAATTGTTCCCGTTAAAAGTACTAAGTCTGTTCATTCCATCAGAGCGATGAAAAACTATTTTCACACATTTAGTGTTCCAAAACGTGTTATTTCCGATAGAGGTACGTCATTCACTTCTAAAAGTTTTCAAGATTACTTAAGTTCATTAGGTATTAAACATGTAATGAACGCTGTAGCGACTCCGCGGGCTAATGGACAAGTCGAGCGATACAATCGAACTGTTTTATCAGCATTGACAGCTACTAATTATGGCAAATCCGAAAATGAATGGGATGAACATATTTCAGAAATTCAGTGGGGACTTAATAACACACTAAATAAAGGTACCGGGAAAAGCCCTGCTCAGGCACTGTTTGGTCTTAATTTAGTGAGTACCTCAAATGCGTTATTACAGCTTAACGTTACAAACGACACAGAAAGTTCAACCACTTCGTTAGAGGACACTAGGAAGGAAATTTCAGAACATATTAAAGAATATCAAGACATACAAAAAGAACGTTTCGATAAAGCTAGAAAAGAAGTCAATTATAGGATAGGAGAACTTGTAAGAGTAGAAAGAGATGTTCCATCAATAGGAAAAAGTAGGAAATTAGTTCCTAAACTTAGAGGACCGTATCGTATTGCAGAAGTTCTTGATAATGACCGATACGTAATTGAAGATACACCACTATCTAAAAAGGGAAATAGGAAATTTAGCGGTATCTTTTCAGTAGATAAAATTCACCCCTGGGTAGTTTTTAGTAGATCGGACTCGGAGTCTGAGGTGCAGGAAAATGACAACACAGACTAATTTAAGATTGATTGGTAAAGATGCTAATATATTAAAGTTAAGTCTAATAACTCTAATACCTTATCTGAGAATATGTCTGAGGTCTCAGCTAAGAGAGATATCAAGGATATGTATGAGGCCTTGATATCGAAGTTAAATATGTATGTGGTATCTGTGGCTTATCTGAGAATATGTCTGAGGTCTCAGCTAAGACAGGTGTTAAGAATATGTTTGAGGTCTTAACATCTTAAGTTAAGTGGCTTATCTGAGAATATGTCTGAGGTCTCAGCTAAGACAGTTGTTAAGGATATGTCTGAGGCCTTAACATCTTAAGTTAAGTGGCTTATCTGAGAATATATCTAAGGTCTCAGCTAAGACAGATGTTAAGGATATGTCTGAGGCCTTAACATCTTAAGTTAAGTGGCTTATCTGAGAATATGTCTGAGGTCTCAGCTAAGACAGGTGTTAAGGATATGTCTGAGGCCTTAACATCTTAAATTAAGTGCCTTATCTGAGAATGTGTCTGAGGTCTCAGCTAAGACAGGTGTTAAGGATATGTTTGAGGCCTTAATATCTCAATTGTAGTCTAAATATCAGGTAGATTTAAGAAAATACACAAATAATCTGTAGAGTATTTAGTTACGTTAATTTTTATTTTTTTTTTTTATTTTTTTTTATTGAGAATTAATTTTCCCGGGACGGGCAAAGTATCAGGAAAGGCCGACTGTTAGAAACTCTTTCTTCGATAGTCGGATTTCCGGAATTGATTAATCATGTTTAGATATTTAATTTGATCAGTCTTAGATATTCATTATGTTTAAATTGTTATTCGTCTTTAAATTTAATAACAATATTTAAATACTGTTTATATTAATAATAAAATAAGTGTTATCGCACGTACTACTTCCGGTTATACCACCACGTTTTATTAGAAATGTCCACCTAGGCTGTTTCCGGTAAAAGAATAACACGTGGTGGGAAGTAGTGCGCACGATCGTTGGGCAGTCGACGTCGAACAGTTGAAGTGTACACAAGTGTAAAGTGATTTTGTAGAACACTTATTAAATATTGTGAGTGAAATCCTGATAAATTGTTTTAATTTCCCTGGACTTTAATAGTATATTAAAAAAAAAACCAGTCAAGTGCAAGTCAGGCTCGCGAACCGAGGGTTCCGTGCCTTGTAAATAGTTTATCACGGGATTTTTTTTTTGTATTGTAACTACAGATTTACGGTTTTCGGAGTCTTTGCTTTTACTTGTGCTACATGACATTGTTTCTTACCAAATTTCATGATTCAAGGTCAACGAGAAGTACCCTATAAGTTTTGATTCCTTATCGAGGGTCAAAATATGTGGCATAAACGCAACAAAAACGGCCGTATCTTTTGATTGCGTTGACTTAGTAGTTTGATTTTTTCACTGCTTATAGGAATTGCAGGCCTAAGAATTTAATATGAATTTATACTTGATAACTCAACGCGCTTCTGAGAAAAAGTGTCTTGACAGACGGACAACGAAGTGATCTTATAAGGGTTCCATTTTTCTTTTTGAGGTACGGAAGCCTAAAAATAGTAGTTCCATACATTTTGACCGCACATTGCATTTGTCTATGAACCAACAGATTTTTTTGTTGAGTAACCTGCGAACAATTTCTAAGCTAGGGGGTCTAGTCAGTGTGGGAATGTGCTGAATTCGTAGTTACAGTTTGCGCGCTGATGTACGTACCACCATGTTATGCTGACAGCATGTAGGACCAGGGGGACAATTATCGTAATTTTAAAAACGTTCATAGTCTGCACCCTAATTGCGTAACACGCTATCAATCGGAATCTGAATCATTTTGAAGCAAATTGCTAATCCAGTGCTTCATAAGTTCGAAAAATGTGTCTGCTCAACACAACAAATAACGCAATGAATGTTGTTGAACTGTCAAAATAAAACCGATTCCGATTGATTGTGTGTTACACAATTGCCCCGCTGATCTCAGTCTCAATCTGTCTAAAATACTTCTAATTTCCCTACATTTTGACAAGTTTTTGACATTTGTTTGTCGCCGAGATGAGACTGCGACTAGATTTTGAACGTTTTAAATTACGAGAATTGGCCTTCAGGTTTCCTATTCGGCCGATAAAGGCGACCCGCCCCCGCTTCGCTCGGGTTTTACGACTTGACAAAACATCGAGATTTCTTTATTATATTATGTTTAATCTTCTAATATATACAATTCTCGTGTCACAGTGTTTGTTATCGAACTCCTCCGAAACGGCTTCACCGATTTTTATGAAAATTTTTGTTTATATTTGGTAGGTCTAAAAATAGGTCGTCGGCCATTTTTTTTTTTGCAAAACAACGTTTGCGGGGTCAGTTAGTATTATATAATATACATATAAAGCTTCCGGCATACATTTTCTAAATAGGCTAGTTTCCACCATCAATAAATTGATAATCTATTTAGTCCGTCAGTTAGAGTATTGGAAAATAATGGATACATATTTTTTGTTTTTGTAAATCAATGAATATTGACAACGCATCAAAACTCGGGAGTGGGGGCTCGTGACGTCAGAACGCACTAAAAATTATACCAAGGTGTGACGTATTGAGAATTTTAAAAGCGTCGCATCTTCGTCAATTTTGGTTTACGTAAAAAAATAAAAAACACGGGTCAAATATTTTTTGATAATCTAACTGACGGACTAATTAGATTTTTAATTTATTGATGGTGGAAACTAGCCTATTATGGTGAAATCCGCATCAAAATTCGTTGCCTAATTCAAAAGAACAACGCGGTCACACAGAGACAAACACGAAGAGCGACTTTAATTTATATTATGTATATGTATAGATATAGATAATACCGCCGTCCCTTAGAAAAATGCAATTTTACAGGAAAAATAAAAAAACATGTTTTCTTCGATTGCTCCTTAAATACTGGACGTAGACTGACGGTTGTTAGCTTGAAAAAAAGTGTTTTTTTGTATTTTCGAGATGTTTTAGTGAAACACACCATTATCTCTATTTTAATAATTAGCATTATTCTCGTAATTTCAGGCCTGTATTAAATCTGTGAATACTATTGTAAAATTTTGTAACTTCGTAAAATAACTGTATAAAAATTAGGAAAAAATGAGCAGGTGTATTACCACCCACAGATCCCAAAAATGATGTAACACTAACACTAAGATCATGGCAGTTATCATTTTATTCTCTGGGGACGGCGATACTTCTGTAAATCTTAATCATAGCCAGAACATTATCAAAATCATAACCTCCACATTCACATTTCTAGGAATTTAACCCTTAAAGATCTTGTCGGCCATTCTATGATAATCTGGAGGCTCATACGAGCCCTTTTCATATCCACGCTAAGCCTCGCTCACCTACCTACAGAGACACAGTGGCACAATGGCGGGATTGCTCGGGAATGGGCCAGAATTATAATATCTTTTACGGTAGCAAATGGGAATAGTGAAACATTTTTTTAATGGGATAATTGTGAAGTAAAAAAAATATATATAAGGTGTTAAAAAATTAACCCGTAAAACTATAAGAGGTGCTTTAGACCACAGAACTGAACAACTTTCACTATGGGACCAACTCTGAAATCATGAAAAAAAATCAGCTACAAAACATATAATAAAAACGTACAATAACGCCTGAAATCCCCGAAGAGTGGGAGGTGGTGAGCGCTCTGTTCCCTTCACGGGCGGAGCACACTCCCCCGCCCATGGCTCCGCCACTTGCGGTGCCTGAAGCGGACCACGCGGACGACGACGACATCCCTGAAGTGACCGGGGTAGATCTGAGAGTGGCGGTAAATAGGCTGAAGGCCAAAAATACCGCCCCAGGACCCGACGGCTTGCCGGGTAAGGCCTGGGTCCTGGCCTCGAGGGCTCTCGGGCCCCGACTAGAGGCGCTCTTAAGCGCATGCATGGAGAGGGGCCAGTTTCCACTCCGCTGGAAGACGGGGAAGCTGGTCCTCATACAGAAGTCAGGGCGCCCTGCGGACTCTCCGTCCACATTCCGGCCCATCGTGCTGCTCTACGAGGTCGGCAAGCTCTTTGAGAGAGTGATCGCGGGCCGCCTCGTCGGGCACCTGGTGAGGACGGGGCCGGATCTTGCGGACAGCCAGTTCGGCTTCCGCAAGGGGCGCGGTGGACGCCATCATGCGCGTGAGGGCCCTCACGACGGGGGATGCGGTGTCCCGGGGTGGGGTGGTCGTGGCGGTGTCACTCGACATCGCCAACGCTTTTAACACCCTGCCCTGGAGTTGCATTGGGGAGGCACTCCGGTATCACCGGGTGCCGACCTACCTCCGTCGAGTAGTCGGGGCGTATCTGACGGACAGAGCCGTCATCTACCCCGGTCGCAACGGGGAATGGAACCGGTGAGAGATGTCGTGCGGTGTCCCACAGGGATCGGTTCTGGGGCCGCTCCTGTGGGACATCGGTTACGACTGGGTGCTGCGGGCCGATCTCCCTGATGGAGTCAGCGTGGTTTGCTACGCTGACGACACGCTAGTCCTGGCGCAGGGGAGGTCGCATCAGGCGGCGGCCGACGCGATGACACGTGGGGTTGCGATAGTCGTGGAGAGGATCCGGCAGTTGGGTCTCGAGGTGACATTGCACAAGTCCGAGGCCATGTCTTTTCATGGGCCTCGGAATGAGCCGCCTTCGGGATCCCAACTAACGGTAGGAGGGGTTCACATCGGCGTCGAGACAACGATGAGGTACCTGGGTCTCGTCCTCGACAGCCGGTGGAACTTCGTCGAGCATTTTCGACGTTTGGCTCCCAAATTGGAACGGGCCGGGGCCGCCTTCAAGCGGCTCTTGCCCAACCTGAGGGGGCCAAACGCCTCCTGCCGGAGGCTTTACGCGGGGGTCGTGCGGTCCATGGCCCTATATGGGGCCCCGGTGTGGGTGCGTTCACTGCGGCGGCGTGCCGCCCACTACCTGAACGCGCCCCAGAAGGTGGTAGCCGTAAGGCTAATCCGGGGGTACCGCACGATCTCGGGCGAGGCGGCAAGCCTCCTTGCCGGACTGCCGCCGTGGGATCTGGAGGCGATAGTCCTCGCGCGCCTGTACGAGTGGCGCGCGGAGGCACTACGCCGGGGGGAAACTCAGCTTCCGCGGCAAATCGCGGCGGAGCGGACCGACCTCCGGCGCGATCTCATGGCGGCATGGAAAGAGCGACTGTCGCAACCCAGCGCAGGGCACGCCGCGATAGCGGCGGTAAGACTCCTCTTTGAGGAGTGGCTAGAGAGGCGCCACGGCGCCCTCACCTACCGCCTGACGCAGGTCCTCACCGGACACGGGTGTTTCGGGAGGTTCCTGCACACCATCGGGCGGGAGGAAACGCCCGGGTGTCACCACTGCGAGGGTCGCCCGGAGGACACGGTGGAGCATACGGTGGCGGTATGCCCCAATTGGGCGGAGCACCGCCGTGTTCTCGCAGAGGCGATCGGCAGCGGCGGCGACCTCTCGCGCCCGGCCCTGGTTCAAGCCATGGTCCGGGGCGAGAGGGAGTGGGAGGCAGTCACCTCCTTCTGCGAAGCAGTCATGCTAGCGAAGGAGGTGGCGGGACGGCTGAGGGAGAGGGCCTCACGTCCCAGCCGCCGCGGGAGACGCCCCGGGCGTCGGGAGCCGCGAGATGACTCCCGGCCACAGTAGGCGCGGGCCTGCGGGCGGAGAGTAATGGGTAACTCTCCGTCCGATCAGGACCAGGCCCGTGCCGGACGGCGCGTACGTGTTCCACGCGCGCCTCAAAGAGATGTCAGCATTAGGAAGGGGCCCGAAAGGGCCGAAGCCTGCCGGGGCAGCAGGATTGTCCGAAAGGGTTACCGCTACCCCGGAACGCAAAGGGAAGGAACACGGGTGGGTTTTAGTCAGTAAGAGTCTGACACTCCCTTCTGCTCCACCCAGAGCGGGAGGGGTCATTGGAGGATTTCCCATCCACAAAAAAAAAAAAATCCCCGAAGAGTAAAGCAGAGGAAAAAATCGATCGAATTGGAATCAAAATTGGTAAAGTACATTATGGTAATACAATTTTAGATGTCTGTGTGTGATAATCCTGAGTCTTAGGCCCGTATTACAGAACGTCACTCAATACTCAAGCATTACTTAAAACTAGATTCAAGCCATTTGATTGGTTGAAACTAGTTTTAAGTAATGCTTGAGTATTGAGTGATGTTCTGTAATACGGTACTTAGCTAGACTGTGACATAGTAATATTCTAGCCTCTATTATCCTACTGCAAAGGCCTCAGTCTTCCTTTTATAAGCAATTGTATTATTTTTTTAACACTTGTTTTTTTAAAACCATTCTGATTTCTGCTAATGGGACCTAGATTAGAAAATAAATGGTATCTCATTGGGGTCTCCCTAGTTCAGTAGATAGAACTGATTAAGTCTACCGGGTGTAAAAGGATAATGTTTAACTGAAAATCTTAAGAATGATGGAGTAATGGGTGTGTGAGTAGCCGAATCGTCTCTAACGACTGTTCAAAGTCAACGTCTACCTATATAATTTTGCATTTACATTACAATTTTCAAAACCTTATCTCTTTTCATCCATTTCCCCACCCGCAAGTCCAAACATTTTAATCCGGTAACCTCAATAACTAACATCCGCTCGGCGAAAGCTTATCTCAGTCCACTGCTGGGCAATTTCCCCACACATTAACACAGAACCTTCATTATTATGCTAAGCTATATTCACGTACAATGTTACGGTGGCGTGCTTCCAGAATTATATTAACCTTTAAGGTAAAAAGAGCTACTAAATAAATTAGTTCAGAAGGTCGGCTTCATACAACTAGCGAAAACACACGCACACAGACACGGTTCATGTATACTGCCTTCACGATTTAGTTTTTAAACATTTAAACAAATATTTATGTGTTTTTGGAACAAAACTAAATTCATGCCAACGTACCCAATATATTAAAGTTCAGTTTTCAACTTCATTAGGTACACATTTCTTCTTACTTTTTCAGTGGTACAGTCGACCGCACCTAACGCAAGCCTCGTATTTTATTGAAACTTCGTACCTACTACGCTAGGCTGGCACAAGGCGTAGGTAAGTGTTACCACTGACGTGCCGTCGACTGTATCTACTAATAATTCTGAAATAAAATTATTTACACTAGCCAGCATGAATTAAATTTGAATAGACTTTACAGCGAATGCAAGCACACTCACGACTGTCATTTGTTTGAGATCTCCGTACGTACTTAAGTGTCTATGAGAGTATTCTCTATTCTATTAAATTCTATATTAAGAGTTAGTGCGCATGTTTCCACTTCTTGTGTAGAGTGGAACTTCTGCATCTATCTATTTTGTGCAAGAGTGGACTGGCCGCAACACAAAATGGCGAGCAGTCATAAGTGGGATTATAATTAAGTCTCACGGATTTTGAGCTTAAATATTATAAAGGTGAAAAATATAGAAACTGAGTAAAAAATTGTTTTTGTGTGCTATTTTTGTGAAGGAGTTCTGAGTAGAATCTGTTGATTTTTTGGGAAAAACGTCAACTTTGTGCTTTGTGTCAAATGGTGCTCTTCGGGGAAGCAGGCTTTAAGGAAATACAACATTTCCAGCATTTAATTTTTAAACAAACACTTTTTCCCTTTAATTTCAGTTATAGGAAACTTTAGTACTACGTTTTTAGAGAAATACATAACATATACAACGTGTAACGTTAAATGCGCAAAACCTGAAAATAGTTTGTTCATAATTGACTACTGAATCGATTTCAGTAATTTTTAAATATAGGTTTTTTTTTCAAAAATTATGCATTTTACCATACTATCCGCCGATTGAGCCAAAAAAAATTGAGTCTTATTTTAAGGCAGTAAGACTCAATTTTGAATGCATAAACTAATGCTAGGATCAACACGATTTTCTTAATAAAAGTAATTAGCTTTAAAAAAAATAGTTTTGGTCATTGTATTATGCTTTTAACACATTGCTCTAATTGGGGTGTATGAGGTTTTGCGCATTTAACGTTACACGTTGTATAAACTCACGCCTATTTACACGGGTTAGGCGAAACTACAGAACGCCACCTGGTACGATCCTTACATACTCCTTTAGTTTGGTTTACGTCCACACACGCACGCCGGTCGCAAGTACCTACTACAGATCTGACCTTTCTGAAAAACATCACCAATGAGGTCACTGTTATAATTATATTGTATTCTCACATAGTACAGCATCCTGACACACTTTCAATCGCAATCTGAATAATTTTGAAGCATATTGCTAATCCATTGCTTCATATGTTCGAAAAATGTGTCTGCTCAACAACGTAGATAGCGCAATGAATGTTGTTGAACTGTCAAAAAGAAAACCATTGATACTGATAGTGTGTGTTACTCAATTACCTCGCTGGTTTTCGCCAACCACGGTACTAATCTAGGCCATTTTGAATATTATTTCAACTCCCTTGTGGTAGACGGTGAACCACAGTTCTCACGATCCGTCGCTACGTGACCAAAAGTGATTCAATAATAAACGACCTTGTGGTAAAGGTTTCGGTGAAATTCATTGTTAGCTTTTGAAATTGTCCCGAAACCAGGCTACTAAAATTATACCAAATACGAATAAAATATTGAGTTTTTATAACGTAAAACCTTAAACTCATTTGTAACCGCTCCCGCCACAATCCTCGCGCTACTGCTGGAAACGCCTTTCGTTCCCGCCCGGCCAATAGGAGCAAGTCGAAGCTTCTAGAAGATTCTAGAAGCTTCCCATTCGGCGCGCACCTTTGTTTTATTTTGACAAGTATATCTGACGTCCGTCAACTGAGCTGCGCACCGAAAGGGTACAAAAATTTCACAACTTCTATCTTCGCCCAAACCCTATTGTGTTTATACATATCTTTGTGTGTGTATGTTAAAGTTTGTTAATTATGTCGACCAGAATAGATATTCGAGAGTCGACTGGAAGAGCTATACGACTCCTCACCTGGTAAAGCATGGAGCTGATCTCGATGAGCTGTCAGGCATCTATAGCGAAGTGGCACCATAACATGAACATAATTGAATGTATAAATAATTATCATGTAGGTATTATAATAGTATTGTAACGATGTTCTTCGACGCGGCTTGCGGTAGGAATCGTCTGATAAAACGAGTAAACTGGTAGAAATCTTCGTGTAGCGAAAAAGCATTATTTATTTATTAAAACTTTATGCACAAGTAAAAACTGTACAAAGGCGGACTTAATGCCTTGCGCATTTTCTACCAGTCTACCTTAGGGTGATGCAGAGACAATACACATTATGCTCCCTCCATACAACTTTTTCTCTCTTTTTAAATACTTTCATGACGTGAGGTCAAAATGAAAATACAAGATGGTGGCTGCGAAAAATTGAATTTTTTTTGTATGGGTGTCGTTTTCATGGTTTTCGAGGGTACTAAAGCCGATAGTTCTTTGTGCTCAAATTATAATTATGTCTTATATACATATTTTACTGTATACATAAACAAATAAATATTGAGGACAAAATTAAAATCCAAGATGGCGATCACTTCATGAGAGCTTGCTAGTACACATACAGGGTGGGCCAAAAATCGTGAATCAAACGAAACCGGACGACAGCTGGGGTTATTTGCAGTAAAAAATTATCTGTGGCAGTGCCCTAACTTGATCTCCTTAAAAGCCTGATACTGCTATTACTGCTATTACTACTGCTTTGTTTCGTTTGACCCACAATTTTTTACCCACCCTGTATAAACTCTGGGAGGATTAATAATAATAAATTATGGGCTATTGATAAGGAGATTATCAACTTCCCGACCGAAAATTAAACCCACATACCGCTTTTTAAAATGGAGAGAATACGCAGCTCTTGGAAAGACTTGATTTATATCGAACATAATTATTATAGGTGGATGGGTGACCATCTTTACATACCAAGACCTCTCCGCGTCTCGGAAAGCACGTTAAGCCGTTGGTCTTAGCTGTCATTTGTGGATCTTAGACAGTCGTTACGGATCGTCAGAAGATCGACAGTCTGACAGACAGTCTTACCAACGGGTATCGTATTACCCAGTAACTGGGTTTTGGAGGTCAGATAGGCAGTCGCTCCATGTTAAATATTATAACAAAGCTGAATTCAGTCGCATCTGGTTAGACTGGAAGCCGATCCCAACACAGTTGGGAAAAGGTTAGCCAGTTTGATTTTGAAATAGACATAAATAAGCAGAATTAAAAGCCCTCAGTACTATCTAGTACCATCACCACGCACCGTCGTTGTAAGACCTGCAAACGAGTGCCAATTAGTGCGAATTTAGCTCCTCATTCATTAAGCTTTTTAGAATTCTGGAGTTTATTGAAGTTCCTGCCGTTTGAACGTAATTGAGTTATTTGAGCGAGCGCATTAATTTGTGTTTTTAGAGAGCGTATTTCATGAAAAGCTGTGAATGTGGAAATGTTAATAGGTTTTTATACAAATCTAAAGAATAAAGAAATTTTAAATTGTAAAACATTCTTCTCACTCTACCGACAGATGTGTTGCTAGGGAGTTTTTTGTGCCTCTTCTTCTGAGCTAAAGCACTAGGGGTAAATTTAGTATCATTTAGCAGCAGGTGAGTGTGAGTGAGTGTGGGGAGTGCTCCTTCTCCCCTGGCACCACTTCCATAAAAAGGTAACGCACTGTTCTTGAGAAAAACAAATTATTGTAACCCAATCTCAAAACATTAAAGTTGAGGCGTAGTCGGAGCACCGCTTCGCGAGGTCAATAGTTAAAAAAAAATAAT
Source organism: Globia sparganii (assembly GCA_949316385.1). Taxonomy (NCBI): domain Eukaryota; kingdom Metazoa; phylum Arthropoda; class Insecta; order Lepidoptera; family Noctuidae; genus Globia; species Globia sparganii. The sequence continues at coordinate 1,015,456 of OX438675.1, forward strand.
CACGAAGGGATAAAATATAATATAGGGAGGGGGAATGGGATGGCGGGGTCTGAGTTCGCTCTCTACGCTTGCTCACTAGACCCCGCCATCCCCTTGAACCTAACCAGTCAAAGTCGGGGTGCCCCAAGTACCGAGCTCGCTTCGCTCGCTATTGCATCTTAGGTTGTCCTAGTAACAGAAGTAATATTGCCTTTTGTACACACATACGATCAGTGGGGGTACGCTAACTTTCTTCTGAGTTTCTAGGTTGTTATAAAAATAAATAAAACAACAAAACATTCAGTCTTTTTTACGTTTCGTTTTATCGATTTTGCATGATATTTTACGGGTACGTATTGCAATATCTAAAATTAAAAGAACTAACGTAAAATAACCTACGTTCAAAATCCCTTAAATCTATTTTCTATTAATTATTATATTTAAATTTTTTAACTAATACCGTAAACTCAAATAAAAATGAAAAGATATTATGAAATTATTAATTAATTATTATGTAACTATAGCTACAACTATCAATTATTATTTTTTTAAATCATCACATTGTATTAACATACACACTACATGTAAAAATTGTTAAAAACTAAATGTTAAAAACCCTTTTTAGTGCATGAAATAAAAAGGCTTTATTATTATTATAAAGTCAAAACGATGTTTCATTGCGTTTTAATCACGTCAATAGTAGAGATAGTGTGGCAACATTTGTAACAGTAAAAGTTCCATTTTACTGCAGCTAATTAAACGTCGGATTCAATTACTATACTCTATGGTCGGACTATAGATCCAACCCGCACTAGGAATTGGTGGAGGACGAGCGTTTAGGTGGAGATTGATATATTTGATGACATATTTTTTATTTGTGTCGATTTTTGTGTAATTCATCTTAATGAGGCATTAAATAAATGAAAAAGTAGGTTCACCTCTATAGTACAGTACAGTTATTGAACTCACGACTTTTCGCTTACTAGTCTAATGCCAATCCTTTGGGTCAATGCCAGTAGTGCCTTCGAACTACGATGAGTGTCGCCAAAGTCACAGATATTATGTAATTTTTGTGTTTCACTGACCAGTTTTTCAGGTTAAAAGTTTTCGACAATGCCAAACCCTACCTGCAGTAATACATTAATAAATACACATTTTCTTTCACAATCCGAGGATTTTGAAGAAAATTGCTAATCCATTGATTCATGTGTTTGAAGAACTCCTCTGCTCGACAATGTAAATAATGCAATGAATGTTGTCGAACTGTCAAAAATTTGTCATTACGATTTTTAGTGTGTTACGCACTTACCCTGTGTATTAAAATCACCTACTTTAGTTTTTCAACCGTATATTTTACAATACCGTACCGTACCGTATTTTTCATCTATTCTCCTAACCAAACTCTGACATTTTGGCGCCATTATCAAAGAGAAAGATTTACAGCCAAGGGAAACAAGAATGAGAAAACCACAAGTAACAAATTAAACTTAAAAAAAAAGTCTACCTCTAAAAACATGGCGTATTTCAGACTTGCGCAAACAACCTCTTTAATACAATACAAACGGAAGTTTATTTTGTAATAAATGTCTGTTAAGAATGAATACGGGAACTGCTTTATCTTTTACCAGTTCTGCAAACCATTTGTAAAAGATGAAATGAGTTCTAGCTATAAATGATATGGTGTGAATGTAAAGACATTCTTTATCTAATTGGAGCTTATTGAACTCGATTTTGCGGAAAAAAAAGTTTTTTTTTTTTTGAGAAAGAGACCGAAACACTGCATCTATTAGAAGAGTCACTTTCATCATCTTATATGTAACTTATCATCACGTTTTTATTCCCTGAAAGATTAGGCGGACGTGTACTTATAGTTCACCCAAATTTCGCCAGATATGTTTAAGTCCTTGGGTGGAGAGCCAGCTTTTATTTTTTTTTTATTGATGGGAAAGCAATGGATGAGGTCTATGATAGAACGAGCGTGCCTAGAAGATGAAAGATGAATGAATATTAATGATGATGATGAATATTAACTTATGATAGCAATGATGATGATAGCTTTGATACGAAATTCCTAGGAAACAAACTTTATGCAATCTACTCGTATCATCATATTAATCTGATGTACCAGAACATCACAACTCCGACGGAGATACAGCGCGTTACCAAGAATCACCTATAAAAACACCAGCCGGATTGTGAAGGAGGCACGACCTCTGAGGGGCAATTCCTGTATTTGTAACGTACGAACGTCCGCATTCTAATCTCAATCTCAATCTGTCAAAAATACTTCTAATTTCCCTACATTTTTAAAAAGTTTTTGACATTGATTTTCGCTGAGTGAGATGAGATTGCGACTTGAATTTGAACGTTTATTAGTTTATTATGTACGAGAATTGGCCTTCTGCAGTGCGATTCTGTAAGCATCTCACCGTGAAAACTTAGGTGAAGTGAGTGTGGAGTGAGCTGTCAGTGTCATCCTGATGCTAGGGATTGATACTCTTGACAGCTCACTCTAAGCTCACTTCACCTAACTTTTCACGGTGAGATTTTTACAGAATCGATCGGCTGGTCTCGGTAACTCCTCGGGGTTAGTATGTGACTCTTATAAATTTTAGACCGCATTTAGCGTTGCCATTCAACATTAAAATAATTTTAGAATTCTAGGCATGTGAACAGATCATAGCAACTTGTTCCTTGATTTATACAAAATTCCTAGATGCACAAAAGTTAAATCAATATTTTATAACTTTAAGCAGTCTCCTCGTTATCATCTTAATAAACTATTCTACCAAGGCAGCATAACTGCTACGGAGACACAATGTTACCAAGAATCAACTATAAATACGGGCGACCCTATCGGGGTCGCAACAAATAATTTCCGATGGTGAATTTATGAACGTTCCGCACGTGCCATCCTCTGGGGTTACTCGGATATATTCTTTAGGTATATATTAAGGCGTCATGTTTGGTATAGCGACGTCAGGGAAAAGACGAATAGTTCGTGAAGATATCGGATTAGAAGGTTGTAGGTGCAACGTAGTCGTGTAGACTTCGGCTAAAGAGCTTATGTGTAAAGTAGCTTGGATGAGATATATATACAGGACGTCCCGCGGATATGCCACATGGGGGGAAAGTACCTTGAATATTGTAGATGGAACATTTTACTATATGAAGACATTATTTGAATTTAACCCTTTAACCGCCCGGATTTATACCAGTTGTCGTGCTCCCAGCGCCAGGCACAGTGATTCGATTTTTTTGTTTTTCGAATAACCTGATAGAATACAGCGTAATTAATAAAAAAACAGAGTAAACGAGCTGTGGTATTTGGTCGTAAATATACGACCCTAGCGAAATGGGCACGAAAATATTTGTCGGATTAATCCGACGTAGGCGGTTAAAAGGTTAAAAATCAATTTAAACTGCATTCATATATATTTAAATAATTACAAGGTTGAACCGGGAATCGAACTCGTTACACGAGAAAAATAACCACCCTGTAGCTTTATCGTACCGATCGAAAGGCTTCATCATAAGGATTATTTTTGCTAAATAACATAGTTTCAGAAATAAAAGGAAGACCATGAATTTTATGGTATAGTGTTTTCCCTCCATGTGGCGTATCCGTGGGACGCCCTGTATACAGGATTACTGGTAACTCGACCACTTCCTTGCCGTAGGTGATAGAGGGAGCTAAAATGTGACAAATTTTAACCCCCCCATATGTATGGCCGAAAATTTATATATATTTGAAAAAAAAATGCAACTACTCGTACAAATAATTACAAAAACTTCTTGAAATTATTTGATATTTTTAGACATTTTACTACTGTGTTAGCTTTGTGTAGAATGTTAGCTATAAATAAAAATAATAATTAACCCAATCACCATGATTTGTTTTTTTTTTAAATAAAAGTTTAGTGTGTGGAGTAATTTAAAATTTCAAATAACTGTAAAAGTATTAGTTTTCGGCCACACATATGGAGGGTTAAATTTATCACATTTTAGCTCCCCTATCACCTCCTGCAAGGAAGTGGTCGAGTTACCAGTAGCCCTGTATAATTATGCGTCGCTACGGCTGTGCTATGGCGGCTTTTTATGGTTCGGTGGGCAATGTGGGCATCAGCAATACTGTGTCTCAAAGATGTTCAGTTTCAAATAAGATTTTTTTCCAATAGGGTAAAATATTGTAGGAAATCTGAAAACGGCAAGAGCGTTTAGTTTAGAGCGGTTCCGTCATATTATAACGACTGTCATGAAACTCTGTTATTTTCGCGAGTATTTGACACTAAGGTTGATACCTTAGTGTCAAGTACTCGCGTTTTTTGATAAAAACGCTCTGTATTTGGTAAGGCTTGAGCGTGGTTATTAATGATCGTTCCGTTTCTGTCAAAAAGACAATTTTAACCCATTCTGTTATCACTGGAAAAGCTAATCGAATTATTATTTTAATATTTAGCTGGCCCCGATTATGTTGTTCACAAACTAAACTAAATTTAAGTTCAGTGCATCTTTTTCTTTCTATTCTATTATGAAAAGGACAGAAGATAGAGAGAGTTTAGTCCTGTGAAATTAGATAATCCATAGACAAGTTTAGACGTGATTAAAAAATTGGCTACTAAAAATACGTAAATTTACGTCAGGCGCTGACTAATTTGACAGGACTAAACTAATATTTATCTTCTGTCCTTTTCATAATGAAATAGAAAGAAAAAGATGCAATGAACTTAAATTTAATTTAGTTTGTGAACAACAAAATCGGGGCCACTGTCCCGCCGCGCTGGTGAGATGAGACCTCCCCCAATTCCTTCCATGCTTCCTTTTTTAGAGTCAACTCGATCCAACCCTTGCGGTACGCGTCTAGGGCGTCTCGCCACCTCTTCCTGGACCGGCGCCGGCGGCGACGTTCGTCCTCACGCACTCCAAAAAAAACGGTCAAGAGCGAGTCCAATTCGCGCACCGAAGGTTTCGTACCATCATGTTTCTAAATTTTCATCGGCGAGGCCTATATTTCGTGAGAGAAATTTAAAGCAGCGGTGTAGAATATTTCAGTTTCAGCGCCATCTCTTGACCGATAGTGAAACTAATGTAATTTTGATGATTTCTGAAAAGTATGCTATTTAGAGACATCGTTTTATTTTTTGTGTAATCTTTACATAAACTTCTATCACATAGAATAATTTCAGATTTTTCTCTTTGCAAACTTCGGAGTTAAGGGGTACGGTATTTTTTTTACATTTTTCATCAAAAGTCGAAAACTATGCGGCCTAAAGAAAAAAGGAAAACATGTTTAAGAATGTGCAAACTGCGTTCTTTCATTGTGATACCCCACATGCCCTGGTAGCACCACTTCGAATTTTTCAGACACCCATTCAGTCTCTGTTGCTAAAAAAAATCTTTCTTATTTTCAAAATAGTTGGGCAAACGTCATCTAAAACTATTCCAAATTCAAGTTGATAGTAGTTCTTGAGATATCCAGCTGTGACAGACGGACAGACAGACTGAGTTTTACCATAAGGGTTCTGTTTTACAATTTTGGTACGGAACCCAAAAAAATCTCACTTATCTAAAATCTTAATTACTAAAGTTGCGTGACACTCAATCAACTCAGCTTGTCCTTTGAAGCCAAAACGTTGATATAATTAACAGCCTTAATTATGTAGCTTTAATTAAAACGATGATAAAGAAAAATCACTTTTGGGGCCAGGCTACACAGCGAGCGGGTAGCGGAGCGGCTGCTGCAGGGGCGAAAAACCTCAAACGGTGAAAATACAGGTTGAAATTGAAAACATGCGACTAAATGAAATGGGAAATTGTACTCATCATTATGAACAACTTTTACTAGGAGGGCTCCAAAATACACGGACACGTCACGGTAATACAAACAATCTACTAATAGACGTTACGTTAAATTACATTATGTAATTTAAAAAAAAAAAACAAAGAAATAATTAGACAGCAATGTAGGGTGTGAATACTAATGCGCTTTCGATGTTATTAGCAGACATAAGAATTACTATTGATTGAATTAATAATTTTTATTCATTAAGTAACATGACTCAGTTGTGTTAGTAACAATATTCCTTACTCCTATGTCAGTATTCCTATTCTAATCACTTAGCCAAAACCATGAATAGATACAAGTGAGTCACTGCCACACGCCTAACACCGAGGTGGATAGCTTGCAGACCGACCACCTAAAAACAACCGAATCTGCTCGTCACACAGCGCAGAATAAGGTTGGGTTGGTTTGGTTTGGGTTGGCTTAATGTTGGATAAAATTGTTCTTTTTGGAATATTGTCTGTACCGTATACAACTATCAGACTACATGATAAAACCGGTTTCTAGCCTAGAACATTTCGATGAGACTGGAAAGGTTTGATAATGTCCAGGGTTAATATAATCCCGAGACAGCTTCGCAAGCTCGTTCCGCTTTCTGTATAGCGGAGGTTTACCCGCCTTTTTGCCGTCATGTTATCAATTCGCTTTTCAATTCAATATTGAAGGAAGACGATAATTAATTATCAGTATCAGGAGACGTTTATTGCTTTTCGTAATAAAATTTATTAAAACGTAAAAGTGATGAAAAGACTTAAAGACGCCTCTTTTAGGGGAAGGAAAAAAAAATTTTTGCCTAAAATCGTCAACAATGTTATAAAAGGTATTTTTAGGGTTCCGTACCAAAATGGTAAAAAGGAACCCTTCTGGTGCGACTCAGTCTGTCTGTCCGTCTGTCACAGCTGGATATCTCGAAAACTGCTAATGTATCAACTTGTTTGGAATAGTTTCAGATGACGTTTGCCCAACTATTTTACAATTAAGAAAGATTTTTTTTTTTTGCAACGGGAACTGAAAGGGGTCTTAAAAATGATAGATAAATGGGACTGCTATGGTATGTAGAGTATCGTAATTAAAGTAATAAAAAGAGAGTAATTATAAGATAATTAAAGTAATAAAATTAACTTATTAAACAGCAATGCAACGCCGTAGGAAAATCTGCTGTAAGTATTTTGAAAGTGAAAAGATTTTGAACGTCGCGTCGTAAAGTACCTTCCTGTATAAATCCAAATCGCGTAGGTAAGCAAATGTACCTAATTCATTTTGAAATAGCCATTATATGCATGACCAGCCTAAAATATTCCCACAGCTGGGACACAAGCCTCCTCTGCTGAGCTGTCATTTACCACGCGGCCCCAGTGCGGGTTGGTAGATGTCACATATCTTCGAATTTTTTATTCTAGGACATGCCGGTTTCTTCACGATGTTTTCTTTCACCGTTTCAAGAGCAGTAGTGATGAAATAATGTATGCAAAGTTAAGTGTCTCTTTGGGGTTTGAACCCACGACCTACAACTCTCAAGTCGAAGTCGACGGAAACTGTATTTCTGGGAATTACTTTAGATTCAAAATTACAATGGGGCGCACACATTAGAGCTCTTTCAGGTAGATTAAGTTCAGCTGCATATGCAGTAAGGAAAATAAGGCAGTTGACAGATATAGCCACAGCTAGGTTAGTATACTTTGCTTATTTCCACAGTATTATGTCTTATGGTGTTCTGCTGTGGGGATCGGCAGCTGACGTAGATTCAATTTTCATTTTACAAAAGAGGGCAATCCGCGCAATTTATAAAATGAGTCCTCGCGAGTCTCTTAGAAACAAATTCAAAGAAATTGATATACTAACTCTGCCTTCTCTTTATATTTTAGAAAGTATTTTGTATGTTCGCAAAAACTTAGGACTTTTTAAAATAAGAAGCGATTTCCATAATATAAATACCCGTAGTAAAAATGAAATTGTGATACCTAAATTTAGATTAACAAAAACTAGCAAGTCTTTTCATATAAATAGCATCCGTTTTTATAACAAGTTGCCAAAGCCGGTTACAGAACTTAGCGATGGAAAGTTCAAAACCCTCATCAAACGTGTCCTTATCAAAAAAGCATATAAGATTAAAGACTACGTTGAAGACAAGGTAGTTTGGCAATAATTGCTTCTGCACATGTGGCTTCCCTGGCATCTCATTAACGGCATAACTACATAAATGTCTATTAACTGCTCTCAAATTACGATTTTTATTTAATTTTTACATACTTCTTTGACATTTAATCTTTTTACTATTTGACATTGTATAGAGACAATTCTAATCCTCCAACTCTTGTTAGTGGTTGTAATGGAAATTATGATCACTTGATTTTAATAGGTTTTTATATTTTATTTATCTTTTTTTGAGTTTCGATTTTGTAAATGTGAGGACTTTGTAGGCCCTGTAGATTTTAGATCTGTAGATCATTTTTTATTTTATCAAGTACCTGGCACTTGTTGACAGGCCTACGCTGTTCTCCCATACCTACTGTAATTAGAAAACATTGTAAAAGCCAATTATTTTTAAAAGAGTAACCGTGGAGTTTCTTGCCGGTTCTTCTCCATAGGAAACGACCAATTGGAACCGTGCACCTAGCTTCTGACGTTTCATAAGTGCCCTTGTAGGCTTATGTGAAATAAAATATTTTGATTTTGATTTTTGATTTTGAAGCCGTTACCACCGGACCACCCCCGCTCCTCACAATAGCCAGTCAATTTATTCAATTGGATGATTCTCAAGATCGTATTGGAAATCTCACAATTACCTATTCAAAGTTTTGTTGAGGAAAACTGTATTTCCATCGGATGCAAGATTGAGGGTTACAGAGATTATGTCTAATTTCCTTGATTGCAAGCGTAAACACATTATTATTGAGATTACCGACGGGTTCTTGTATTGGCAAACGATTTAGTAATGAGGAGAATAATTTTATCCTATTTAAATCATCGTAAAACATCCGTGTAGTTTTGAAGTAACCATAATTTGAGTCACCTTAGTTGACGTGGGGAAATTCAACCTGTTTTGAATATTGAGTCAAAAAAGGTCGGGTAAGAGTAACACTGCCTGGAGGCAGTCACTCTAGCACAGTGTCGCATCGAAGGTTACGTGGAAAGAAAGAAAGAAAGAAAAAAAAGTTTATTTGGACACATTTCGTGAAACACAAAAACTAGTTAAAAATAATGTTGCAAACAACAATTGTGTGTGCCTCACGGCTGCGCCAAAAAGGTTCATTTCAGCGTTAATGTGAAATTAATAAATTACTTTTTTTTATTTTTATTTTATTTATTAATTAATTTTCATTTTACGTGGCGGCTTTTTTTGTGGATGGGAAATCATCAAATGATCCCTCCCGCTCTGGGTGGAGCAGAAGGGAGTGTCAGACTCTTACTGACTAAAACCCACCCGTGTTCCTTCCTTAGCCCTATAAGTTCCGGGGCAGCGGTAAACCTTTCGGACAATCCCGCTGCCCCGGCAGGCTTCCTATTGCTGACATCTCTTTGAGGCGCGCGTGGAACACGTGCGCGCCGTCCGGCACGGGCTTGGTCCTGATCGGACGGAGAGTTACCCATTACTCTCCGCCGTGGCGGCTTTGTTATGATGACAGATTAGAGAGAGCCAGGAGGTCGCTGTCATACCACATCCACGACGAATTGCTATATATTCTGGCACAACTCTGGTGGTATTCGTATTGGCCATGAGTTACGAGTTCTAGTTCATTGGTTCGAACCCCGACAGGCACTTTGTGAAAATAATTTAATTACCACTGCACTCAAAACGGTGAAGGAAAACATCGTGAAGAAACCGGCATGACCTAGAACCGAAATTCGAAAACATGTGATATTGGTAGACCAATTCGCACTGGGTCCGCGTGGTGGATCATAACCCACTCCCTTTCAGAGTGAGGAGGCCTGTGTCTCAGCAGTGGGGAAATTAAAGCCTGGTGATATTCAAGCTGCTGAACCTCTAATAAGAAAAAATAAAAAGTAAAAAAAAAAAAGTTAAAAAAAAAAGTTAGGTTAACCTCTAATACCACTTTTAGTAAAGCCGCCACCGCCGCCACCGTTATAAGCACGTTATCTTTATATTGAACTACTAGCGGCCCGTCCCGGCTTCGCACGGGTGGAAAAAAGCCAATATTAATCAGTGATAATGTAGCATTCAAATGGTGAAAGAATTTTTAAAATCGGTCCAGTACTTTTTGAGCCAATTCGTTACAAACATACATACAAATCTTTCCTCTTTATAATATTAATATATAACTATAATTATTGTATTATTATTAACAAGCTGCGCCCCGCGGTTTCACCCGCGTAAGTTTCGATCCCGTAAGAATATCGGGATAAAAAGTATCCTATGTGTTAATCCTGGTTATAAACTATATGTGTGCCAAACGTCATCCAAATCCGTTCAGTAGTTTTTGCGTGAAAGAGTAACAAACATCCATCCATCCTCACAAACTTTCGCATTTATAATATTAGTAGGATATTATTTATTATTAATAAGTATAGATTTTCAAATAAAACTACACTGTGTCCCCAGCACTTCAGATCCCTCCATAGATAATAAAAGTACCCATAACTTATCACACTGGCCAATAACATGGCTACTGAAAATTGTTAAGAGATGAATGCCTTTCATTGAAAAAAGACGTGCAGCATGTCTTAGAAAGGTGTAGTCATATTCAAGGATTTGGTACAGAGCATCAAACTGAACAACTTTCCCCATGAAACCAACATCGTAATCGCAAAAAATATATCTACTGTGCCATACAAAACTTCAACGCCTACTTGAGCCAAATGTATGGGACAGCTGATTATTTTTCGCGATTACGACTGGTTGGTTCCATGGAGAAAGATATTCAGTTTGATGGTCTGTAAGTACTACACACTTAAATATAACTACACGTTTCTGATGCTCGCTGCAATAAATAGTATTATTAACATGAGTTATTTTCGAGATCGCGATGTATTCTCTATAAACACACGTAGTAAGCTCGCCATTTTATTTTGATTCATTAATTAAGCCCAGTATTAAGTTCGAGCCCGTAATTACTACACATTTATAATAATTACATATTTCTCCGTGTAATTTAATCCTATGTCTCGCTTAATTGTGCTCCAAATATTGTTCTAATTGTTACGTGTTAAGTTACTCGTAGGGCAGAGGGTCAAATCGTTATTTTGAACCGACACCAATGAAAGGAGTTTATGTGTTTGAAATGTATGCATGTGTGTTTGTGATTTTATTAAACACTACTGTCATTGTACGAAAAGTAACAATGCGAGGTTAGCTAAAACTTATAAAGTATAGCTTGATGTCACCATATCTAGCCACGTAATATATTTGGCTAAACGATTGCATGATGAAAGACCACGATAAACAAAAAAAAATGTTTTAGGCATATTATTAGCAACTGTGTGCGAATTCAATTACTTAGATAATCATAATATTTAACGCTACCGGTACGTTGTATTTTTCCTAAGTAATTTTGTATGTCATTCTAAGTATTTAGTTATCATTATTTAACGCTGCCGGTACGTTGTATTTTTCCTAAAGTAATTTTGCATGTCATTCTAAGGATGTATTCACAAACGAGGATATTGGGAGAGCGATTCGTGAGTAGAAACCCAAGGAAAATTGACGATAATTTTCTTTAGTTTTAATATGAATATTTTAAGGAAATAAATAGGAGCTCATGGCTAGGTATATAATAACAGCTGCACGGATTTATCACAGGTTAAGCTATGCTTACCGAGGTCGGTCTTTGGATGGGTGACCATCTATTACATATCGTGACCCCTCCGTGCCTCTGAATGCACGTTAAAACTCCCGAAAGTCTGACTGCCAGTCTTACCAAGGGGTATTGTGTTACCCAGTAACTGGGTTGTGGAGGTCAGAAAGACAGTCGCTTCGTGTAAAATACTGGTATTCAGCTGGTTGGGCTGGAGGTCGATCCCAACACACTTGGGAAAAGGATGATGATGAATAGGTATTGCAATATAAATTTTTAGTCAATGACACAATGGCCAATGCAATGGGCAATGGCATTAAGTCCGCCTCTGTACATTTATGTGCTTGAAGTTTTAAATAAATAAATAAATAATAAATGGCCCCGATTCTGTTGTTCACAAACTAAACTAAATTTAAGTTCAGTTCATCTTTTTCTTTCGATTTCATTATGAAAAGGACAGAAGATAAATACTAGTTCAGTCCTGTCAAATTAGTCAGCGCCTGACCTAAACTGACGTATTTTTAGTAGCCAATTTTTTAATCACGTCTAAACTTGTCTATGGATTATCTAATTTGACAGGACTAAACTAATATTTACCTTCTGTCCTTTTCATAATGAAATCGAAAGAAAAAGATGCACTGAACTTAAATTTAGTTTAATTTGTGAACAACAGAATCGGGGCCAATGACTGTTACAATTTTACATACCACGAAAAAAAAAAACTATATTCTTAACTGAAATAAATGCATTAGTAAGCATTTATTAACTAAACAAATAGCTACAAGTTTGATCTTTAGCCATATATGTATGTTCCACTAATTGGCCTGTTACACAACATTTTCGTGTCAACATGTCTTTCGACCTATTAGCAGCTTTTTCCTTCAGTAATGAATGAACAAGCCGAGAGGAGTGGGCGATGAGTGGGATGTGGAGATGTGGCATTTGAGGGTTAAAAGTGAATGTAACGTAATACAATGGTGTTTAAAACAAGTAAATCATGTTTCTGGGTGCGGATATTTTATATCTATCAATCAATCAACCCCCCAGTGTGACAAATCGCTGACGTCAGCCAAAAAGCAGCCAAGGTTAAGTGGGAATGGGCCGAATATGTTTGCCGCATGTCGTACGAGTCATGGGCTAAAACTACCACTATTAGGGTACCAGAAAACGTCCGGCGACATCGAGGCATACCCAGGAGTAGATGGCAGGACGAACTTGACACCTACAGAAAAGATTGGTGAAGACTGGTCAAGCCCAAGACAGAGAGTGGAGTGGAAAGGATAAAGGAAGGCTTTTGACCGGCAGTGAGACAACATAGACTAAAACTAAAATAATTCAATTAACTCAGCCTATCGCAGCCTCTACCGGGCTGCACCACATACCCTGTCCTCCGCCTTTTACATCTAATCCGTCCTAACTACTTTCTTAAGATCGTTAGTCAATCTAGCCGGTGGTGTTCCACACTTCGCTTGCCGATCCTATACTGCGGTCTTCACTCCAGGACTCATCTGCTTTACCGGCCATCGGTCCTTGGATAAATATGGCTAGCCCACTGCCATTTCAATTTGTTTACTCTGCAAACTATGTCGGTAACTACGGTTCTTTTCCTGATTATTTGAATTCTGATTTTATCCTTCAAAGAAACATTGCCTGCTAAGCGACCTTGAATCAGAATATTTTATTTAATAAGAAAATTTATAATCTATCTATACTTATAATAAATCTGTAGAGAGGTCAATTCTGTACATGAAATATATTTCCAAAATAACTATCAGCGGGTGATTAGTGATCGATACTGACGCCAAAAATGCAATCAGTAAAATTTTTGTCTGTCTGTCTGTCTGTCTGTCTGTATGTTCGTTATAGAAACAAAAACCACTCGACGGATTTCAACGAAACTTCGTACAATTGTTCTTCATACTCCTGGTCAGGTTATAGTATACTTTTCATCACGCTACGATCAATAGGAGCAGAGCAGTGAAGGGAAATGTTGGGAAAACAGGATTTCTTTTTAGGTGAAGTAGTAATAGGTTAGTAGTAGTTAGTTAGTAGTAGGTAAGTTTTGGTTGATTTATGTTCAGTTTTTTTAATATTAAGTAGGTAAAAGCGTAGGTACTTTTATTAATTATAGGTATAGGTATTATTAATTATAGTAGTTATAGGTATTTAGTTTTAAGTGAAGTAGGTTTTATTATATATTAGACGTAGTTATATATTTTTAGTTATTCAAGCCCCAAGCGGACGCCGGCGTCCGCCCGCTATTGTCTTGAAAAACGCGTTGAATGAGAAATACGCGTTCTCAAGAATCGGCAGAAAAAAGAGCACAACGGTTAAACTCTATGAGAGTTAGTGCCTCAATTTCCGGAAGTCATTATTCCACGCGGACGAAGTCGCTGGCAAAAGCTAGTATTTAATATGTATCTAGAAGTTAAGTACAATAAGTCCCGTATTACAGAACATCACTCAATACTCAAGCATTACTTAAAACTAGTTTCGACCAATCAAATGGCTTGAATCTAGTTTTAAGTAATTCTTGAATATTGAGTGACGTTCTGTAATACGGGCCTAAGTCTTTAAAATGAAATTTATAATTACGAAGAGCATTTTGCATGTGGTGTTTGCCTGTAATTGGTTGTGCAGTTAGATTTAAGACACAATTATTTGTATGTTCCTACCTATATAATATCTGTAACAACTGTTGGTGAACCTTAATTTAAAAAAAAAAAAATAAAATAAAAGGAGTTGAACTTTTTAAGTAAAATAACACACTAAAGGCTGTTATAAAGTTGTGTGGGTTTTAATCTTGGAGTGGGGGGACTGCACCCGTTGCCTCCACTCTGTATCCGCGCCTTCACATAGTTCAACCATCTTTTCTTTAGTTTTCCCATTCTTATAGCCCTCCACATTCATACTGAAAATTTTATTCAAGAAATGTAAAAGAACCTTCTATAAAAAAGGCTTATATACACATTTCACGTAGGTAATAAATAAAATACCTCACTATAATCTGAAAGCGTTACCAGTCGCCGTGAAAGGAAGGTGACAGATTGCCGCCATGTTGTCGCCATGTTGTCTTTGTCAACGCTTCCGGGTTGTTACAAAGGTGACAGCGCGGTGGGTAGTCTTCACGTCCGATCTATTTTGTTGCTTTATTTTTACTTTATTGGGGAAGTAGGGTCAGATAATTTGACGCCTCTTTTGTTGTTTGCTATGGGAAAATAATTTTACCTTTTTTCTTTATTCACTGATTGTCACGGGCGAAAAAGGAATCTTTCATCATGTTGTGTCTTTCAGTCTATAAGTGTGTAGAGGGTGTATTTCGCTTTGGTTGAGTCTAAGCTCAGATATAGTATAAAGTTTTGGGGCAATAGCTATAAATACAATATCCAGTCAGCATTTGTAATCCAAAAAAGAGCTTTAAGGACAATGCTTCGCATGAGGCAGACAGAATCGTGCAGGGAACACTTCATAAGAGTAAACATTCTAACAGTGCCATGTCTCTATATTCTTGTGTTGCTAACCAACTTTGTTAAGAATTTGCACAAATTTGAAACTGTAGAGCAAAGAGAAGCTAGAGATAGTACTCGTAGGAAAGACTTGCCCTACACAATTCAACCTAAATTGAAAGTGGTTCGACATAGTCCCAGATATCAATCAGTCTTGTTATACAACAAGTTGCCATTAGAATTTAAAAGCATAAACAGTGTAAATTTATTCAAAAACAAATTAAGGACATATTTATTGAGGAAGGGCTATTACAGTATTGAAGAGTTCATCAGTTGACAAATGACAATCATGACGTATTTATACGATATTTGGTATTATTGAGATTTATTAAATTTATTCATATTGTGTTAATCATTTACATTAAATTCTGTAGGTAATTAAGTCGCTATTAATTTTATTATTTTCATCTTGTGACATTATATTTCTGTACTTAACGACTATAAATTTTATTACTGTATAAAATGAGTTATTGTTAATTTGAGTTTTTTTTTTTTTTTTTTCTATTGTCACTTTCTAATCATTATTAATCTAAATTTATGTTTATTTTATAATTTATGATTTTCTACACAATGTATTTTGTTAAGAAATAAATGACTTATGACTTATCCAATCTCCCTTAAAGCGATCACTGGGTGGTGGGTTTACCTACATTCAGCACTGGATTTTTGAACATAGCTTAATCAGCTTATAATGTTCCAACTGCTGGGACAGACCTCCTGTTTGTGAGAC
This sequence comes from Globia sparganii, assembly GCA_949316385.1. Taxonomy (NCBI): domain Eukaryota; kingdom Metazoa; phylum Arthropoda; class Insecta; order Lepidoptera; family Noctuidae; genus Globia; species Globia sparganii. Next base: position 1,031,266 of record OX438675.1, read on the forward strand.
AGAGAGGGAGTGGACCGCACTGGGCCCACGCGGGCACAGTGCAGGTTGATAGATGTCTTCAAATTTTTGGTTCTAGGCCATGCCGTTTCCTCACAATATTTTCCTTCAAACTTTTGAGAGCAGTGGTGGTGAAAATATTTGCCTGTCTGGGTTCGAACCAGGGTTGCCAGATGTTATTTTTTAGTTCTCCCCAGATTTGAAATTAAGTTTTTTGTTTTACCCAAAGGCAAAAAGTCTGTACCGCTATGCAATTGTAACCACTACGGAACAGTTTGAGCATGATGTGCGTCATGCTACGTTAGTTTAGTAAGTAGCTAAACTAACGTACAGAGGCCAGCGCATCAAGCTATCCCAATCTATCAAATTTCTTTGATAGATTTTCAACTTTACTACAAAGCAATAAGGTTCATAATCAATTGGAAAAATTTGACAGATTGGGGCAGCTTGATGTGCTGGCCTCTGTACCATGATGGACATCATTTTTTTCGTATCTATAGACACACGATGACATATCAAGCTATGGCTTATTAGTCAATTGAATTAATAAGCAATAATAATTAATTAATAATTTAATTAATAATAGTAATTTAATTACTAATGTAATTTTTATAATTTAAATTTGGTAATTTTGATTACCAATGTCTTTCTGACTGACTATAAAAAAGATTTATATACCCAAAATTCTCCATGATTTTTTTCCACTTTCTAAACTAAACATTTCTCCAAATATTTAAATTCTTCAAAACTTCTCCAGGAGCCAAATTTTTACCCAAAATTGCGAAAAAATACCCAATCTGATAGCCCTGGTTCGAACCTACGACCTGCACTTGTAAGTCGCAGCTGTTTCCAATGGGTCACCAATGTTCCTGGGCCGATTTGGACATAATTAAGTATAATTTATAGAAAACGTAAAGTTTTGATAATTGTATTTAAAATTGGTATTTTTGACCTTGTCTTTTCAGTAGTGGAAAAGTATTTCAAATAATTTCTGACTAAAACCATACCTCACAAGTCAACATACAAACAAACATATTATTACTTATAGAATGATGTCAGATGTAGGTAAAACCTGTATATGATTAGGTTTACCCTATAAAACAAGAGGGCGTGAAGGCACGGGTGGAAGCCAATAAAATAGAGAATCAATACAAGCTCTATTTAATGAGATTGTCCATTATTAAACCCAACGACGACGGTAATGTGCCGTAAATGGAAACCGACCGATAATTTCACGAAAATATTGGTACGTTAAAGTTCCTTGGTTAAAATTAATCTGACAATAACTTTTCAGTTTTAGGATAGCTTCTTATCACAATGGCGATTTGCGAGCGTGTCTTGTAAGCCGATTTTTTTACCCTTTGCTTATCGAGCCGAATTTTTTTAACGCGCTCGCTGCTTTTGCTTATCGAGCCGAATTTTATTAACACGCATCTCTGTCTTTGCTTATCGAGCCGAATTTTTTTAACGCGCATCTCTGTCTTTGCTTATCGAGCCGATTTTTTTTAACGCGCACCTCTGTCTTTGCTTATCGAGCCGAATTTTTTTAACGCGCTCGCTGCCTTTGGTTATCGAGCCGATTTTTTTAACGCACTCGCTGCCTGTATTTATCGAGAAAGCTACGTGTGCGCAACCTGTTCACCGTACATGCCTAAGAAGAGGATTGACGTGAGTGTACAAAAGAGAGAAAGTGAGACCAGCGGGCAGTGGCGAAGGGTGAATTTATGACATAGGTAAGACGGAGCAAAAAAAAAGTCAATAAATCGCTTCATTAAATTTCAATGATGAATTGACTATAGAGTGGTTGTGTTCTGAACTTTCGAAGGGAAGCCGGCGGGAATCGAGTTGTATGGTACCTTCGCCACTGCAAGCGGGTATACAATATTGTAAAACTGAGGACAACTTGTCACGTAGTCGCAGCTAGCTCGAATCGTACTCGCGTAGAACACGTTCACAAAACGGATCGCTACAAATACGCTGGCAAATTGTCAGTGCGATAACACTTTTACTGCTTCCGATGCTTAAAAAGTACCTAAACAAACGCGTCGATTTGTGCAATACCTATGTGATTGGCTTCTTCTCAAGTGGTTGCGAGTTTAAAGCGCAGGCCACACCGAGGGCATCGTTTCACCATTTTTATCATGCCAAAATATAAGTATGACTTTTGAGTCAACTTTCAATAAAGCAAATATCAGCCCGGCGCCTGCCAGCTCACAAAGTGGCCTGCACTCAATTCCCTAACTCAACCAATATTTATTTAATTATACAGGGTGACATTTTTTTCACCGTTTTCCTGTTAAGGGGTCATTGTATTCGTGAAAAAAAATTAAGCTGTTCCCTACATTTATGTTCGCATAGCTCGTCAAAATACAGGGAACAGCTGTTTTTTTATTTTTCGCGATTTCATGTTTGGTCCCTTAGTAAAAGTTGTTCATAATGATGAGTATAATGATCCTTTAAGAGGAAAACAGTGATTAAAATTTCATCCTGTGTATGTGTATCGTTCCTTAGCTTCGGTAAGTTTGTGCGTGTGAGATTTTTGCCTGTAGTGAAACCATGATATATATCTACTGCTGTGGTGCAAAATTGTGGAATTCAAAACTGATATTGGTTTCTTGGTTGGCTTGATGGCGCTTTAGAATATTTGTTATTATATTTATAGCTAGTTGCGCTCAACGATTTCACGTGCACAAATCTCGATCCTGTGAGAATGTTGGGATAAAAAGTATTCTATGTCGTGATCCAGGTGTGTCTACGCATGTGTCAAATTTCATCCAAATCCGTTTAGCTGTTTTAGCGTAAAAGCGTTACCTAAAAAAACTCAAATCTTTTAATAATATTGTTTTAGATTTAGATTATTTAATTCATGCACCATGTATAAACATATATTTTATAAAATAAAAAGATCATTTATTCAGTCAATCGAGACAGAAATTAGACGCAACTTTACATAATATGCCAAGCCAAACACTGTCATAACTCACTGGTATCCGGAAAGATTCTGCAAGATATATTAAGCCAGGAAATCGACTGGTTCATAATAGATCTGAAACACGTGTGGCCCGGAGTCGAGGTACAGACGGCGTTACATCGGGAACGGCATTATTTTTAGGATTAAAGGAAGTAGTAATAGGTAAGGAAAACGTTTAATTAGTTAAATGTTACACCTCTTACAAGTAAATGGAACGAACTTTGAACTCAACACTTCCAGTAGGTAGGGAAGCAAGAGATGCTTGTTGGAGATTTCAGATTACAAGACAGTCTCCTTAAGTAAGATTGTGAAATGAAATGAAATTGTTTATTCTGTAAATCGGATATCGGATATCACTTTTACACGTCATCACGATTCACGACTACCCCTGAGAAGAAATGGCGAAAAAACTTTTTAAGTCTTAACATAATCTTGGTGAGATTACGTGAGGAGTCAGTGCAAGTATTTGTCAGTAATCGTGAAGCTCAAATCAGAACTTAAGGAGCTCAACGAGCAGGCAATTGGCTAGCCTCCTCTCACAAGGGACTTAATTAAAAATAACTGGCGAATGTGGGTGTACAATATAAGATACCCTTCGGAGAGTATAAGCGTGATGTTTTGCTATGTATTCTCATACCGTGTACCTATTCATCGAAGCACATTATGTCATAAGAATAGCTTTATCACAGCAATTAAAATTTTCAATAATATTCCAAAAGAAATAAGGGAACTCCCTCTAAAACGCTTTAAATCAAAACTACACAAATGGCTTATTGGTAATTGTTTTTATAGTGTAAAAGATTTTTTTGATAAAAAAGTAGCAGATAAAATATAAGATATGATGCTGAGATCTAATTATATTACTTTATATACCTATTATTCTTTTGTGTTTAAATAGATACTTACGTACCTAACTCTAATAACCAATGTTATTAAAAAAAAAAATTATAATATTAATTTTAACAAATTAATGTGTTAAATTTGTTACATTGATGTTTAATTAAATATTTGTATGCCAGTCCATGGCGAAACATGTAAGATCATAACTTTATTTATAAGACCTTAATGTACCATGTTTTAAAGCAAATAAATATATTCTATTCTATTCTATTTCTATTTCCTGTTTAGTAAATATTCTATTACTTGTAAATTAAATTATATTATTTTTGTTTAAGTACTCTGTACCGGTACAGTGTCCTATTAAGTGTTTGACTGAAAACCAGCGCTGGGGCTCTGTCTTGCACAAGGTCGTAGCATAATGCTGAGCGATAGCCGTTTTGCGAGGATGTGACGGTTACCCCACCTTTTGTTTATTTTGTTTTTGTGTTTATGTTCTTTTTGCGTCATGTTCACCGCAAATAAACGTATTTTCTTTCTTCTTTCTATGTTCTATGTATATCCTTTCACGATTACCCACAGTAACTATAACATAATGCATTTTATTGATAGGCCAGCTTGTCGCGACCGCGTCCATATGCGCCGGTCGCGGCTGCATGCTAATCTTTACCTTTGCCTATTCGGACATGACACGGGCTGCTTTGCATACAGACGATCATTGTCTCTTTAGTGCTGCACTGTGCTATAAAGTATTGTATCTTAGATGGTTTATTAGTTGTGTGGTCCGATTATGAGTAGGCATCAAAGGTATCTTCGCTATTTGGTGTCATTGTGACGACTTTATTTCCTTGTTGCCGATATTCCTCTTGTTTTTGTGAGATTACCGGCGTACGGTACTTGTTATGACAAACTTAAAGCGTTTATTGCTATTAAACCAATTGTTCACAGGGACTTTTGAATCTTCAAGAAGTCGGTCAGTCAAGAAGACGAAGCTTGTTGCCCATTCCAAAGACGAAGTTTGTTGCCCATTCCAAAGATGAAGTTTGTTGCCCATTCCAAAGACGAAGTTTGTTGCCCATTCCAAAGACCAAAGACGAAGTTTGTTGCCCATTCCAAAGATAAAGTTTGTTGCCCATTCCAAAGAAGAAGCTTGGTGCCCATTCCAAAGACGAAGCTTGTTGCCCATTCCAAAGACGAAGCTTGTTGCCCATTTCAAAGACGAAGTTTGTTGCCCATTCCAAAGACGAAGCTTGTTGCCCATTCCAAAGACGAAGTTTATTGTCCATTCCAAAGACGAAGCTTGTTGCCCATTCCAAAGACGAAGTTTGTTGCCCATTCCAAAGACGAAGCTTGTTGCCCATTCCAAAGACGAAGCTTGTTGCCCATTCCAAAGACGAAGTTTATTGTCCATTCCAAAGACGAAGCTTGTTGCCCATTCCAAAGACGAAGTTTGTTGCCCATTCCAAAGACGAAGCTTGTTGCCCATTCCAAAGACGAAGTTTGTTGCCCATTCCAAAGACGAAGCTTGTTGCCCATTCCAAAGACGAAGTTTGTTGCCCATTCCAAAGACGAAGCTTGTTGCCCATTCCAAAGACGAAGTTTGTTGCCCATTCCAAAGACGAAGCTTGTTGCCCATTCCAAAGACGAAGTTTGTTGCCCATTCCAAAGACGAAGCTTGTTGCCCATTCCAAAGCGTGTCCTGCCTTATTTTATTATAATGATTTTATTTCTGTAAGTAGGTTTGTACAAACACTTTTACACGTCAATCATATTTTTTAAAACGAGACGAGGTCGGCGTTTCCTATCTGACTACTCTGAGAAGAAAGACCGAAACAAACTCAGAGGTCACAGTCTCTTTTAAAGTCCAGACATAATCTTGTTCAGATCATGTGGAGACCATGTAGATTGGTGTCTGAAATGGTCTTTTGAGGAAAAAACCACACAGATTGAGTGGACCCGTCCAGTCAGTGCACGCATTTGTCAGTAATCATGCAGCTCAACTCAAACTTAAGGAGCTCAACGATTCGACGAACAATACCAAAGAAAGAACATTTGGGTAGGTCGCATAAATTACTCAAACTGCCAGACCATGACTAAAACTATCTGAGAAAAAAAATAAAGGCAAAATAAAATTAATATTGTGTTTAGATATTGATACCCATCACGTCTACAGAGGTTCGCTAGCTCATTTAATTTGACCCTGTATAGCGGAGTGTTCCACACACAAACTATGTCAACCCCAACATAGTTGAGAGACTAAATATAAATTATTATAGGTACTACGTATTCCAGAGGGGGATACCTCCCGAACACGTTCATGCTCTGTTGCGGTCACAGTGTGAATACATATGTTAGTTAATAATAACCACTTAGCACTCCTATGCCCAGCACTAATTGAAAATACATTAACGCAGACACGGTGAGTTGAAACGCTTTCATTAATATGGCTGACGACCTTTGTAATTTTGGGACAGTATAACTAGGAGTATGTTATTTTAAGTTTGCGTGTTAATCAAATTGTGGGGAGAGGCCTATGTTAATACTACACGATGATAGGTCACTTTGATGTTTACCTAGGTATACAGGATGTCCCTGGAAGTATGGATCAAATCGAATAGGGGCGTGAGCAATGTCATTTCCAAAATTTTTGATCCTGAGAATGATTGATGATTGAGAACTATTTTACGATTTAAAAGTTGTGACCAATTTTTTCAATCGTTTCGCATAATGCTCAAAGAAAAAAAAATCATTAAAAAAAACCATCAGGGCTGTCTAAAAAACTTAAATTGACAGTTCTTGGTAGTTTTTTTTTAAATGATTTTGTTCTTTGAGCACTATACAAAGTGATTGAAAATAACAAAAGTTGGTCAGAACTTTTGAACCGTAAAAAAATTCACCAACATTCTCAGGATCAAAAAGTTTGGAAATAACTTTTCCCACGCCCCTATTTGATGTGATCCATACTTACAGGGACACTCTGTATAATAGATAATTTTAATTCTTTGGGATTGAACTAATATGTCATACCATAGGTACTGTCAGACAAAAGTCGATTAATACTTCAGTTTTCTTAATCTAAAGAGAAAGAAAGAAAGAAAGAAAAAGTATTTATTGCGACTCGTACAGGAGGATCACAAACTAAATTAAACACAGTCTAAATTAAAATACTAAAATAAAAACTAAAAAAAATTAAAAAAGTAACAAAAAGAAAAATGAAACAAAAAGTCCTATACGAGGCCAATAGGCTCCTATCTCAGCATGATGCTGCGATATTTAAAAATAAATATCGCAGCGCTGGTATTCTGATAGGGCCCGCTGTGGTGTCACGGGCAGTTACGGAAATAAAAAAATAATAAAAGAAAAAAAAAATAACATAGATTACGTAAAATATTAAAAATATATCCGCGCCAGACGTAACCTCAGTTATTGAGCAAAATATTTGTTCAAAATTGCAGCAGAAGTACAATACAATTTTGATCAAATATTGTGCTCAATAACTGAGATTTAAAAAACTGAAGTGTATATTTTGCTCAATAACTGAGCTTAAAAAAACTGAAGTTTATGCTAATCGACTTTTGTTGATGAGTGTAACTACAATAAATATCAAAAAATACTTACTTATATGAGTTAGGCAAAGGTGTATCCATAGTAGGTACACGCACATTTTGCCAGTTATAATTAGAAAGAAAGATTTGAAAAAAATATTGGGACACACTCATTAGAAATATTTTAAAAAAAGTCCTGTACGAGGCCAAAATGCCCTTATCTCAGCATGATGCTGCAACGTTTAAAAATAAGTGTCGCAGCGTATTTAAGTCTTATGTAGGAGCGGACAAACCTATTGCCATCAACCGTGCACAAGACCAGGGCCTCAAGTCTTACAATAGTGTCAGAATGGTCTATCGTTGATTTCATAATTGTTGATTTTGACAAGTTTGGTAATCTACTAATATAATGGCGTCATTATGACTTTCCAATGGTCAACCACTGACACTCCATTGAAAGAAATAGCATATAATGGTAATCTCGTACATGATGACAAATGAATAAATGTAATGTTTATTGCTATTTACGAACTTCTTACTACTTCAGATTGCAAACACTAATACGTAATATGTAAAAATATATATTAAATAAAATCTAGCATGAAAAGTAGTAATTTTTCTCAGACTATTGACCGACCAATGATGAATTATGAATTTAGCAGATTACGAACTTTTAGCAAAATGACAATGGGATCGTGTTGGAATGACGAATTAATAAAAGTAGCAGACTTGGGCCCCTGGAGCCGGGCTGCGCCTGCTACTGACAAATATTTCATGAAAAAACCCAATAACACTTTACCCAACCTGGGTATCGAATCCAGGACCCCATCTTAGTAGTAACGCTTGCGCCTACTAGATCAATAAATCAGTTATATAATTGGAATCCATTGGAATTGAACTAATGTGTCACACTATACCATCAATGTACAATCAGCAAAGGATATAAGTATGCAGGGTCTTCGAATATACAGGGTGCATTTGAAATCATGGGCATTATTTTAACCTAAGGTACTACTTATGATACTAATTGCATTAGGGCTACTATTACGCAAATCAAAAATATTATTAATGCAAGTATGGAAAACCTTAAAATGTAGTAAGTCATACAAAGTATCAAATTAGTTGCGCTTCTCGATAGCAAATGCGTAGGTACACTACGCCGTACGCGCGTCCTTGGGCGTGAATTCTTTGACCCCGCCCGACTCACGTGACATTCGTAAGTTGCCAATGAATTGATTCATAATAAATTCCAATTTTCCCTTCGTACTTTGCCGGCTTAGGACGGTCAAAACTACGTCAACTAACATACATTAAAAAAAAACATTTACGTACCTAGCTTGTGGATTGTTTTGAAAAAACCTTATTTGTCGGTAAAGTGACAGAGGGTAAACGGGTGCTCTTCCACGAGCTTGTGCATGTGCTGGCACGTGAATAGACGAAAAATCCAACAGGTTCTGAGTGGTTCTGGTGGAATGAGACCCCGTGAAGGAATAGGGTCGTTCGGGTAGCGCCGATGGAACATTTCACGAGTTCATACTAAATTTCTTGTGCGATCGTAAATTACGACCATTTGTGGGTATTGTTGGTTGGTGTACCTAGCCTGCACATTACGCGGTCGAGGCATCGTGTACACAAACACACACACAACACACAACACACAACTACTACACTAACACTTAATACACTGCAATCCAAGCACCGTATGACGCGAGCGGCGAGTACGGCGATTACGTCACGGGATCAATAAATCAATTACGCGTCAATGCACCTGCGCAGTCGTTATGACACTGGTTCCGGGTTCGTGACTTCGTGTTGCGGCGGGAAGCATACCCCGCGCGGGGGTGATATTCGTATTTTTGCGAGTGAGGGAGTGGGACGGAGAAAGTTCAGGGAATCCCGCCGGACGGAATGTCTTGTAGCCCATTGTTATTATTACTTGTAAGGAAAAACCCGCGCGCGCGCAGGTGATGTTTGTTTACATTTCGCTTTGCGCTGTACTGCGCTTTAAGATTTTGATATTTCAACAATTATTGGCGTTAACGAAGTATTTTGTTTTAATTACTTTAAGTGTTTATTTGCAATAATAAGCCTTGTGCAATTTGATTTACTACATTTTTAAGGTTTTCCTTACTTGCATTAATAATATTTTTGATTTGCGTATTAATAGCCCTAATGCAATCAGTATCGTGAGTAGTGCCTTAGGTTAAAATAATGCCCATGACTTCGATTCCACCCTGTAGTTGAAGTTAAGTAAGAAACCGATTGATGTTTTCAAATCAAATTTAATTTGATAAATACACTGTTAGTTTTCTATTAATTAAACTACATTTAATTCGAAAACATCAATCGGTTTCTTACTAAACTTTAACTATATTCGACGACCCTGCATACTTATTTCCTTTGCTGACTGTACATACACACATTCACATACTATTTGAAGGAGGGGTACGTGCGCTCATGGTCTCTATAAACGGCTGGTTGACACTTCCCGTGACCCAAGGGCTGGCTTTAACCTTTGCCAGAGGCTAAGCATTGCCATACAACGTGGTAATACCGCCAGTCTCCTGGGTACATTACCAGTCGACAGCGATGTGGATGTATCTTTCGTCGCTATAGATATTTTAGTTAATACAGGATATCATTTTGTTATTTTTATTAACGATTTAGGTATTTACGTAGGCACTGTGACATCAAGCTGTACCGTTCCAATATATTCATAATAATAAATACTTTATTTCAGACCATGGTGTCCATTTTGTTATTAACAATGTTCTTATAGACTAGTGTTAGTAATACTTAAAACTACCCACAACAAAATATCTATATTTATAATAAATCTGTAGAGAGGTCAATTCTGTACATGAAATATATTTCCAAAATAACTATCAGCGGGTGATTAGTGATCGATACTGACGCCAAAAATGCAATCAGTAAAATTTTTGTCTGTCTGTCTGTCTGTCTGTCTGTATGTTCGTTATAGAAACAAAAACCACTCGACGGATTTCAACGAAACTTGGTACAATTGTTCTTCATACTCCTGGGCAGGTTATAGTATTGTTTCATCACGCTACGATCAATAGGAGCAGAGCAGTGAAGGGAAATGTTGGGAAAACAGGATTTCTTTTTAGGTGAAGTAGTAATAGGTTAGTAGTAGTTAGTTAGTAGTAGGTAAGTTTTGGTTAATTTATGTTCAGTTTTTTTTTTATATTAAGTAGGTAAAAGCGTAGGTACTTTTATTAATTATAGGTATAGGGATTATTAATTATAGTAGTTATAGGTATTTAGTTTTAAGTGAAGTAGGTTTTATTATATATTATTTTATATATTAGACGTAGTTATATATTTTTAGTTATTCAAGCCCCAAGCGGACGCCGGCGTCCGCCCGCTATTGTCTTGAAAAACGCGTTGAATGAGAAATACGCGTTCTCAAGAATCGGCAGAAGAAAGAGCACATCGGTTAAACTCTATGAGAGTTAGTGCCTCAATTTCCGGAAGTCATTATTCCACGCGGACGAAGTCGCTGGCAAAAGCTAGTATAAAAATAAAGTAAACTCAACAATCACTACTGAGCCATTCCAAGACAAATAGCGCAGCAATGATTGATGTAACTACAGTCCATAAGCTGACTTCCCTTTGTACGAAAAGCCTATACAATGCGAGGTCAGCTAAAACTGAAAATCGCTAAATCTGAATGGCTCGATATGTCGCGGTGTGTACTTATGCTAAAAATTAAAGAAATAAATAAGTAGAACCTGTCCTATATAAAGATGATAAAGCCAAAAGAGTTGTTGAAAAAGAACTCAATACCGAAGTAATCACTGCAGTGGCTGAAGTTCAATGTTTACTACTACATAAAGATCTATGATAAACAGTACACTACTTGAATATAAAGGGTCAGGATGGCCTGGAGGCCCTTCACCAGAACTCATCTTCTTCTAATTATGTAGGTAGGTGGGCGCGGGAATTGAAATGAATGACTTCAGATTACAATCGACGTATTTTAATCAGCATTCACAGGAATCACGATGTAATTAGGTAATTAACAATTACTACTATACGAAATCAACTTAATTGAAGCTTGAAATAGCGTGATGGCGAAGATTTTGAGCGATTTGTCACAAGCGTGGTGCGCGGGCGCCGTCTCGTTCAAAAGTGAGTTTAAGATGGCCGCCCGCACTACCATCGACAATGACGCTTCGCTAGGTTGACATTGACAGTCCTGTCAACCTGACGTTTGACGTAAACGACGTCAAATAAAATCAAAGCAAACGTTAATAGTCAACACAATAATCACTGAGGGTCCTCTATCTAATCTCTAAATGCAACTATTGATTGCATTCGATTTCACGCCGCGATACGCTCATAACATTATAGTCTGTTCACTAACCTGTGAAAGGTTACATAATAATGTGGACAATCAACCGCATATACAAGGCAACAATTTGACTTAAACAGGGTCTACGTTTCGTAGCAGAAAGGACGGTTTTCTCCGTAAAAGTGTTACTACGATGTGCGTTTGACTGTACCTATTATGTATCTGGTGTTATGTATGATAATAATATGTGCATAAATATGGCCAAGTTGTGGTGGCCCAGAGTTGAAGAGTTATGAAACTTGGGACCTAACTTTTTGAAATACAAAGCTGTATATTGTGAGTTTACTTTACATACCATTGACTAAACTTATAGATCAATATTGTGGTCTGGATTTTAAAGTTACCAACACATCGAAACAAATATGTCGTGTCCTACGTAGTTGCCTACATCATCATGTGCCTAGCATTTTCCCGACTTTATTGGGATCAGCTTCCAGTCTAACCGCATGCAGCTGAGTACCAGTATTTAACATGGAGCGACTGCCTATCTGACCTCCACTCCACAACACAGTGACTAGGTAATACGATAGCCCTTAATAAGACTGGTTGTCAGACTTTCGGACTTCTGACGACCCGTAACGACTGTCAAAGATCCGCGAATGACAGCCACCGGCTTTTTTTTTTTTTTTTTTGTGGATGGGAAATCATCCAATGACCCCTCCCGCTCTGGGTGGAGCAGAAGGGAGTGTCAGACTCTTACTGACTAAAACCCACCCGTGTTCCTTCCTTAGCCCTTTGTGTTCCGGGGCAGCGGTAACCCTTTCGGACAATCCCGCTGCCCCGGCAGGCTTCGGCCCTTTCGGGCCCCTTCCTTATGCTGACGTCTCTTTGAGGCGCGCGTGGAACACGTACGCGCCGTCCGGCACGGGCCTGGTCCTGATCGGACGGAGAGTTACCCATTACTCTCCGCCCGCAGGCCCGCGCCTACGGTGGCCGGGAGTCGTCTCGCGGCTCCCGACGCCCGGGGCGTCTCCCGCGGCGGCTGGGACGTGAGGCCCTCTCCCTCAGCCGTCCCGCCACCTCCTTCGCTAGCATGACTGCTTCGCAGAAGGAGGTGACTGCCTCCCACTCCCTCTCGCCCCGGACCATGGCTTGAACCAGGGCCGGGCGCGAGAGGTCGCCGCCGCTGCCGCTGCCGATCGCCTCTGCGAGAACACGGCGGTGCTCCGCCCAATTGGGGCATACCGCCACCGTATGCTCCACCGTGTCCTCCGGGCGACCCTCGCAGTGGTGACACCCGGGCGTATCCTCCCGCCCGATAATGTGCAGGAACCTCCCGAAACACCCGTGTCCGGTGAGGACCTGCGTCAGGCGGTAGGTGAGGGCGCCGTGGCGCCTCTCTAGCCACTCCTCAAAGAGGGGTCTTACCGCCGCTATCGCGGCGTGCCCTGCGCTGGGTTGCGACAGTCGCTCTTTCCATGCCGCCATGAGATCGCGCCGGAGGTCGGTCCGCTCCGCTGCGATTTGCCGCGGAAGCGGAGTTTCCCCCCGGCGTAGTGCCTCCGCGCGCCACTCGTACAGGCGCGCGAGGACTATCGCCTCCAGATCCCACGGCGGCAGTCCGGCAAGGAGGCTTGCCGCCTCGCCCGAGATCGTGCGGTACCCCCGGATTAGCCTTACGGCTACCACCTTCTGGGGCGCGTTCAGGTAATGGGCGGCTCGCCGCCGCAGTGAACGCGCCCACACCGGGGCCCCATATAGGGCCATGGACCGCACGACCCCCGCGTAAAGCCTCCGGCAGGAGGCGTTTGGCCCCCTCAGGTTGGGCAAGAGCCGCTTGAAGGCGGCCCCGGCCCGTTCCAATTTGGGAGCCAAACGTCGAAAATGCTCGACGAAGTTCCACCGGCTGTCGAGGACGAGACCCAGGTACCTCATCGTTGTCTCGACGCCGATGTGAACCCCTCCTACCGTTAGTTGGGATCCCGAAGGCGGCCCATTCCGAGGCCCATGAAAAGACATGGCCTCGGACTTGTGCAATGCCACCTCGAGACCCAACTGCCGGATCCTCTCCACGACTATCGCAACCCCGCGTGTCATCGCGTCGGCCGCCGCCTGATGCGACCTCCCCTGCGCCAGGACTAGCGTGTCGTCAGCGTAGCAAACCACGCTGACTCCATCAGGGAGATCGGCCCGCAGCACCCAGTCGTAACCGATGTCCCACAGGAGCGGCCCCAGAACCGATCCCTGTGGGACTGGCTTAACGTGCTTTCCGAGGCGTAGTTGCCTACATCTGCTTATTAAAAATCTTCACTGACAGACAACGCACATCCTAAGCCACTGGGTCTAGAATCATGTAGTTCCTTTTATAGCGAAAGTGAGCAGAAAGGAATGCATTTTGAAAATTCATCAAATAGGGGATGAAAATTTGACATTTCTGCCGATACGAAATCTCATCGGGCGCACGGCTAATTTAAACTAACTAGCTTCTGCCTGCGACTTCACCCGCGTGAAATTTCACCCTCTTAGGGGTGGAAATTCGGAAAACCTTTCCTTAGTGGATACCTACTCTTCACAAAGAACATACCTTCCAAATTTCACGTCTGTAGGATCAGCGTTTTAGGCTGTGCGTTGATATATCAGTCAGTCAGGACTTTGAATTTTATAGATATAGATAATTAAGCTGAAGAGTTAGTTTATTTGTTTGTTTGAACGCGCTAATCTCTGAAACTACCACATTTGATCTATACTATTATAAAACTAATAATAAAGCTGAAGAGTTTGTTGGTTTGTTTGAACGCAGTAATCCTTGAAACTACCAGTCGGATTTTAAAATTCTTTTTGCATTTAATAGCGCAGTTCTTGAGGAAGGTTCTATGTTATTTAACATCACGCAACGGCCCTTAGGAGCCGAGCAAAACGAAAAAAAAAGTCAGAAAAACGCTAACCGGAAACGAAGTTAAAGCGCGGGTTGGTACGGGGGAACAAGAAATTTCAAGCGGGCAGATGTTAGTAGTGCATAAAACCTTACATTTTTCATTCTTGCATAATAAATAACGTCAATAAATTTAAGCATAATATAAAAATCATCACTCAGTGTCCAGTAAAGTGATTAGCACATACAAAAAATTAAAAACAGCCTTCTTAAAACAGGACCTCACGTAAAGGTGAGCGGGCTCCAAACTATTATTGCATCACAACTTATTTAAATTTATCGCACTTGGCACTGAATGCATGCAATTCGAGATTCTCTGCGGTTCTGCTGATTTAAGTGTGTCATTATCATTATCGTTTACATATTTTATTGCTGTGGGCACTTATGTGGGAAACCAATGGATATTTTTTAGATATTTACAATAATCTGTATAAGTTTTGCAAGTATAATGAGCATAACAGCATAATCAGCCTTTAATAATCTCACTGCTGGAACACAGGCATCCTCTCTGTTTGAGGCAGTGGGCCATAATCCACCATGCAGGCCCTGTGCGGTTTGGTAGATGTCACATGTCTTTGATTTTTTTGGTTCTAGGACATGTCGGGTTCCTCACGATGTTTTCATTCACCGTTTTGAGAGCAGTGGCGATGAAATTAAATACACAAAGTGCCTGTCTGGGTTCGAACGCACGACCTTACAGTTCGTAAATCGGAGCCACTGTGCCACCACTGCTTTCTGCGAGTAAACTTAATATACTTTAATAGTTAGTTCGTTATAATACCAGCATATTATTGTCCCACAGAGTAAACGCCGCCCGTTTCTCATACAAATAAGGCACAAGTATGATCACCACGCTTGCTCAAGACGGGATGTCGATTTCAGACTTATACGAACTAAAAGTCCAAGGGGCCGATTCTACTAACAAAATTGTTCAAAAATCGCAATGGAACCACAGCTAAATCACGGCTGTTAAGCGTTTTCATATTCTACTAATGAACAACGATTCAACTGCGGTTACCGGTTACGTTTTAGTTTAAGCCGAAACGTTTAACGATCGATCGAAATAATTTCCAAATATATTCTGCTAACAAAATCGAACATGAGCGTGACGTTTAGTCACTTTCTACTGTTATTTTGACACTTGTTAGAATCGAATGGTCTAAACATAATTTTGTATTCGAAAACACTTTCGGTGACATTTAGGTAACATTTTTAGGTTCAACTTTTTTTTCTTGGGTATTATTAAACATACTATTTGGCATGTTGGTAACACAGTTTACCCGCTGTTACGTTCCCGCTACCAATCAGTTGCGATTCAGCATAGGTTTAGTTTCCAGTTTGCATAGGAAATAGTAGAATGACTTTATAAGTAACTATCGAACGGCGATCGAAATCGAACTGTTATTAAAACACAATTGAACGTGTAACGTTGCAAATTAGTAGAATCGCCCCCCAGGTTTCCTCACGATGTTTTCCTTCACGGATGTGTGTAATATCCAAGATAAACTCGGAAAGTACATATGAATTTAAAAAGTAACATTGATACATGTACTTATTTTTAGTAAGTATGTACTTAAACTCTTAAACTCATCCGCTGCCTAGAAAACATCATCATTATCTGCCTAGCCTTTTCCCAACAATGTTCAACAATGTTGGGGTCGGCTTCCAGTCTAACCGGATGCAATTGAATACCAGTATTTTACATCGAGCGACTGCCTATCTGACCTCCACAACCCAGTCAGTGCTGCCAAAAAACAATGTGCTACATTATTATTATTTGTTTTATTTTTACATTAAGTATAGAAAATGGCATTAGTAGATATCACCTTCCGTTTTCATCATCAGGTAAGCTAAGGGACACTAGAATATTGTGTTGTAAACCCAAATCACACAGGTGTGCTGTTCTATGGAAAGAAGGAGAATTAATTTGGAACGCCTTAAACTAAACTGAATACAATAATACAAGCTGAAATTTTAATGGTTGTTTTCCCGAAGCGAAATGATTTTGTCTTGATAGTACAATCGATTTATAAAAAAAATAAAATAAAATATTAAAAAATGGCAGATTTACAATTGTGAAAAACAAAACTCGAACGCGATCTTGAACCAATAGTACCTATAGCTACACTAATAGTACAGCTGATACGATACTACGTACTCCTTTGTTAACGAAACACAATAGGCACATATACCTACTTAACCACTCACGCACGTGTCCCTGGAAATACCAGGGGTTTTTCCAGGGTTACTTAAAGATGGTAGGTAGCGGGCGGGCGCACGTGAGTCACTATTGATTCTCACGCTTTCGAGTTGAGATCATATTTTTATAATTATTTGAAAACACAAACAATTTTATTTTTTAAATTTAACTCCATGAATAGGTAGCACTACTGAGACCAAATTGTTCTGCCGCGGGAAAACAACCATTAAAATTTCAGCTTGTATAATAGTGATCATGTAAATACTGGCTAACGAACGCGACCAGCACATCAATATTGTCAATCGCACCTTCTATCACAATCTGAAAGATTTTAAAGGAAATTCCTAATCAATTGCTTGATAAATTCGACTGCTCGACAACGTAAATAATGCAATTCATGTTTTGGAATTGTCAAAATGAAAGATATTGTCTTTTAAGAGTGTGTAACGCAATTACCCCGCCGTTCTACAACGGCTTGAATGTAATTTTACAAGACCAAGGGAAATACAGTACTACACAGCTGGGCTGCTGGTGAAACCGACAGACGAAGCCGAATTCAATTAGCCAGGCCGCTATCCCTCTAGGACGCATTGTGTGTGGGATTGCTGGCAGCAATGGCTACGGGTTTAGCGTTCCGTGGTGAAATGAAGGATCTATCTCCGTCCTGATTCGGCCTGTCTGTCATAGAAGTTTGAATATTCTCAGCGGAGAATTTAAAACATACAAAAGAGTTAGTCAGTTGAACGGCCGCCGTTTAGTGAAAAGGCTAGGCGGTTAACTAAACGGCTAATTTAACCATTTGGCTGCGACGAAGCCATGCATACATGTACGCACTCGTATCCAAAATATTAGTACATGATACATTGCGAGTTGTCTAATTAACTTCACGGGAAGTAGATTAAAATTTTCACAATAAAAATAAATCACATTCTTAGTAATTCCAAAGACCAAAACATAAACGCAGATCAGCCATCAGCATCACTGTAGCCGCCACAATCTATATACTAATATTACACAGATATAGTCCATTTGTATGTAGGCGGTAATCTTCGGCACTACTGACCCGATTACAAACATTCTTTCACTTATGTGAAGCGACAGTATTGCCGAATTTCATAGGAAGGAAGTTATTTGTATTTTGTTAGCCTATTCTGTCCCACTGCTGGGCGAAAGCCTCCCCCAAATCCTTCCAGGAACTCTTTTCCCGCGCCACCTCGAACCAGCCCTCGGTGTACGCGTCCAGGTCATCTCGCGATCTCTTTCTGGGCCGGCGTCGGCGGCGCCGTCCCTCTTCAGGCTCCCATTGTGTGGAGACTTATACCCAGCGGTCATCGTGCATACGGCTGATGTGACCCATGTGAAATTTCTTGGTTTATAACGTTAAAATAAGAAAATTCATGTGGATGAAGTCGCGTGCAAAAGCTAGTTTTACACAACGAAGCGCTGATTGCCTCCAGCAATGAGTTCCACAACGTTATCGCATTAATCTGACAACACATTGCCATTTAAAACTTGGAATTTGTGTCGCGAACGATATTCATGAACGTTTCCATGAATTTGTGCCACAGTTCAAGGGATTATGTATTGGAGTAAGCGAAGAACAAAAGATAATTGATAAAATGGCTAAGAATATGAATAAACGGAGCTTCTCGGAAATGTAGACTGGGTAACAATTTTTGGTTTGTCAAAGGTATAAAATTTTTTACAAAGAAATTAAAGTAAGTATACAGAAAATTTACAAGGAAATGGGTCGCAGTACATTCTTAGGTTGCACTACCCATGATTGCAATTCCACGGTGACCTGAATTTAACAATGGCTACCGTTCTGTGCGATAAAGGTCACAGGCTAGACTTCTGGATTGGTACAATTTGGCTCTGAAACTGGGAACCATATTGGATATGTACCGCCTGATACAGATTGGTGAAAAGAAACATGAAATGTAATACGGTGAAATAAATTCACCTTGTGGTTGAGTTACATTATTCCATTGCATATTTGGACGGCTCGAGAGAGAGAGAGGCTCGATTTGAGGGGCCCGTGGCTAAATATAACAGCCGCACATGTCGATCGCTCATGTTAAGCTACACTTGCCGCGGTTAATCTGTGGATGGGTGACCATCTTTACATACTGAGACCCCTCCGTGCCTCGGAAAGCATGTTAAGCCATTGGTCCCGCCTGTCATTCGTGGATCTTTGACAGTCGTTACGGGTAGTCAGAAGCCCGGAAGTTTGACGACCAGTATTACCAAGGGGTATCGTATTACCCAGTAACTGGGCTGTGGAGGTCAGATAGGCAGTCGCTCCATGTCAAACACTGGTATTCAGCTGCATCCGGTATAGACTGGAAGCCGACCCCAACATAGTTGGGAAAAGGCTAGGCAGATGATGATATTTGGACGGCTCATTGATGTTATATGTCTTGATGAAATCTAGTTACGGGATAGTGTCGCTAACATTATACACGAAAATAGCTTATGCCGACCGTGATAATAGTAATTACCAGAATGTGCCGGGCGCATTAACTGTTAAAGAATGCTTCATAATTAAATACGGTACTGATGATTTGAGAAACCATATTAGTGATAAAGAAAGATACATAAATACATATAAAAAAACTCACGCCTTCTTCTTTGCAGATAATAATGATGATGATGATGTTATATGTCTTGATGAAATCTAGTTACGGGATAGTGTCGCTAACATTATACACGAAAATAGCTTATGCCGACCGTGATAATAGTAATTACCAGAATGTGCCGGACGCATTAACTGTTAAAGAATGGTTCATAATTAAATACGGTACTGATGATTTGAGAAACCATATTAGTGATAAAGAAAGATACATAAATACATATAAAAAACTCACGCCTTCTTCTTTGCAGATAATAATGATGATGATGATGATGATAATGGGGGTAGGCAGAAACTACAGAACGCCACCTACATACTCTTCATCTGTGGAGTAATTACGTAACACACTAACAATAGGAATGGCTTTTGACAGTTCAACAATATTCATTGCGCTATTTGACGTTGTTGAGCAAACAAATTTTTCGAACATATGAAGCAATGGATTAGCAATGTCCTTCAAGTGTGTTACGCAATTAGGGTCCAGGTCATATACCCACGTTGGTTGAGAGTACTACGGATCTGACCTTTTTGAAGAACATTAACAATAAGGTCACTATATTATGTCGTTCTATATAAAAGACACTAAATATTATTGTAGTATAAAATTTAATAGATGTTAGTCGAAAAAAAACCAATCGACATTTTCAGGATGATACATTCCATTTTTAGTGTCATAACTTTTAGCATCTCACGAACGTCTTGAATGTGGTCACGTCCAATATCGTATACCACTGTCATTCGTGCATGACTCTAAGTTGACGTTGGAGACGTGATGTGGCGAGAAAACTTTCGGTCATCCTTTGGGGTAGCCCTTTTTTATAGGTTACAGGTGTCTACACTGGATATACGAAATGTCTTTAGCTGGGAAATATTAAAATTTTGAAAATTGGTAAAAATAAAAACTATACGATTTCTTTTAACTATTGTTTCAACTTGTGCTCTAAAGGTCTATGAAGTAAATATTCTATTAAGATCTGATGATATATTTTTGAAGATCAGATGCGGACTAATTGCGTAACACACTAAAGGTAGGAATAGCTTTAATTTTGTTGAGTAGACATTTTTTTCAAACATAATTATGAAGCAATGAAATGCTCAATATCCTTCAAAGTTATTCAGATTGTGATCGATAGTGTGTTACACATTTAGGATGCCAATCATTATAATATTATTGTAATGTTATTGTCAAATATAAGCCAAACTAACGATCAAAACATCACTTTTCTAAATACCCAGGAATTGAAAAGGTGGCCTCTCATAGAAACAGTTTTTCTTTGAATTCTTCAAGTGTTTATGTCGCTTTTGCACGAGACACTTGAGATTAGATAAAAGGTTTCATTATACTATTTTATGATTGACATGCTTGTTGTACTTGACAGATCGGTTTCCGTGTCCTACATCACGCTATATTTGAGCTTTAAAATATTCCACGTAGATTTTAAAGAAAAATTGAGAATCATTTCTGTCCTTGGTGGTAAGGTAGTTTAATAAGAGGCCTCTGATTGGGTTGCATAATCAAAAAATGTTCATAATTTTTTTGCCTTAAAAAAGAACATTTCGCATCATGTTAGGTATTTTTTTCATAATAAAGGGATTAAAAATTATTATTAAACCTTTGGTCTGTAGTTATCAAATAAAGTGGTTACAACAAGTGTTTTACAAGGAACCATTCTACGAACATTCTTGTATCTTTTTTTTTTTTTTTTTTTTTTTCAGGATGGGAAATCATCGAATGACCCCTCCCGCTCTGGGTGGAGCAGAAGGGAGTGTCAGACTCTTACTGACTAAAACCCACCCGTGTTCCTTCCTTAGCCCTTTGTGTTCCGGGGTAGCGGTAACCCTTTCGGACAATCCCGCTGACATTCTTGTATCTTATTTATACAAATGATTAAGTAACACTATCTCATAAGAGATAATAGCGTAGTATTGTTGTTTGCAAACGATAGTCACTTCTATTTTAAATAAGAGGACAACAGACGCCTATTGACGTTTTAATATAAATTGTAACGATGTAAATGTCTTTCCTTTGAAGTAGTGCACTAGTTTTACGCAAAAAAACTTGAAGATGATAATGTGATTTTCTACAAAAATCTTAAAGTCGTGACGAGCAGTAGCATTGATATCTTGTTGTAACATAACAATATCACGCCTGTATGTCTTAAAAAGATAGGCTGAGATGTAGGTATCTCGGCCTATCTTCAGATATTACGTTATGTTTTTGGATTTCTTTAGCATAACCTAAAATACGTGAGTTTTAACGAAGACACATCCAGAATATTAAACCTTACACGTGTCTCCAAACTAAAGTTAAGCGTAGCTTGTATAAAGTTGTTCCCAAGAAAAAGTTTTCTTATTTCCTCTCGAAAGTTTTGGATGTAGTTCACACTATGTCTATAAAATATACGATCCAGCGTGGTAAGTTTGCGTTTGGCTAATATTATATACCTAGTTAGCAAGAAGACTATTTGAAACAGTTCAATTCAAAGAAAAAGCATAATACTGATGTGGTTAATGGTTTACTTTATCATCATTTGTATATTTTTTATTTATTTATAATAAGAAGTATAATTAATAGAAAGATAAATTTTCAATAATTATTCAATGCTTTTATCAATTTGTCAAGCGATTCCAACAAGATCGCTTTTAATTGCAACATTCTAGTTTTCAGTCTGTCTAATTTATCTTTGTCCAACTAGTTGGAGCGCATATTACTTCATTAACTTAATTCATTTCAGAAAAAAAATCCTTTAATAACTCAATCTTCTTTTATGAAACAGAAGTAATTACACTTTCATTGTCATTAGTTTTTATACTACTTCATTACGCAAAGTATTCTTTGTAGTAATTTACTTGAGCGCTGAGATGGATTTAATGTCATCTGGTGGAAGAAATTGGCTTTATTATTAAGACCAGTGCGCTGCAGTATCTTTATAGTACCAGCTGTACTTGAAGTAGTTGAAAAATATCTATTATACGTTGCAGTTGTTGTCAAATACATGATTTACGATGTTCTACTTAAACTAAGTCGCTGTTTCGGAGCTATATTTTGGATCGCGTTAACTGTCACATGAGGAAATGGATGTATTGCAGTTAAAGCTAAGCCATTATTTCTTCTTTTACTTTCTTCAAAATCGAAGTAGTTTACTAGTGATCAGCTGCTGCTTTTACGAGTTGACAAAACATTGATATTTCTTTATCATATTATTGTTAGTTTAAATAATTAGACAGTACACATAAACCTGCCGGAACTATGGTAAAAACCGTATCAAAATCCGTTGCGTAGTTTAGAAGAACAATGCGTTCACGCAAACAGAACACGAACAGCGACTTCAAATTATAATACTTACATAAATCTTGAAAAATCTGTCACACAACTGAAGATTACAGATGTGTTGATAACGTAATAAGCAAATTACACAAAGCTGTGAATCCATAAGTATTAGAACGAAGACTTTACGTCCCTCACATCAAATTATGCAAGTCTTAATAAGGTAATCTTGAACAATAACCTACTTATGGTACTTAAAGTAAAGTGTGTCACAGTATTTCTCATTTCAGTTCAAAAGCTTTAGCTTGGAATGTGACCTACTTGTATGCGATCTTCTTTCATTAATTTATTGTCATATGCAATGTCTTACTCTTTTTCATTTCCTTTGACATAGGTTTGAACTGTTCATTTGCTGCTTATTGAGGACCAAAGTATTTACTGGTATTACTTTTCCTTGGAGGATTATTGTTACTATTTGATTATTGAAGTGGTGACCCAGTGGTCACGTCTCTGACTTAAGAGTTTTAGGTCGTGGGGTCGAACCCAGGCAGGCGTTTCACTTTGTGTAAATCATTTCACACACCGTGACACCGTGAGGAAACTGGCATGTCCTAGAATCAAAAATTCGAAGACATGTAACATCAGCCCACTCCCTCTCGAAAAGAGGTGGCTTGTGTTGCAGTAGTGAAACTTATTGTTAAAAATGTTGAAACTATTTTCTACAAATAACCTGATATAATCTTACTGTGTGATTGATTGATTGTATAATTTTTAAACTTTACAGTAGACTCCTTACATTCTCACATTATGCGTTATCTCCGCTTTATTTACAAAGTGTAACACATGATAGATAGTATATCATTAGAATATTTCCAGTACACATCCAATCGTGGTAAAACAAACAACTACTGCAGTTACGTTTAAATAATTGTCTGCTTTCCGCTTATCTTTAGCAAATAAACCGTGCAACGCATGCTCACATGCTTATACACTGGTCTATATGTAACACGGTTACATGTGTCGGTATTATTTGCACACGCACCTTCATTCATGTTTGTCCTTATAACTGTTGTATCACTGGTTATCTTCCTAACTTATCTGAGATCTTCATCTCGATAAGATGCAACTGATGTATTTTACTTGACTTTTGCGAATATGTTGTTGCTTATATATTCGTCATTCCTATATGCATTTGGTGAAATCTCGTGACTTTTGCAACGCTCTTCATCATTTTCCTGCCTTTATCCCAATTTATTTGTGGTTGGTGCAACAAGCCTTTTTCTTTCATAATTTTCTGTTAGTCATCTCGGTTGTCATTTCATTTCATTTCATTATTTATTTCATTTCATTATTTATTTTGTCATCTAGACTACAGAGATGGCGATTAATAGAGAAGTTTTCTTTCTAACCATATTATTATCATCATTTACATAGTCCATCCATCGTTCTAATGGAGTGATTTGAACGCTGTGGAGTGATTTTTGCTAAAAGCCTCAGAATTGCAAGATATTTAGAGATTTCCTTTTCACAGTACTAATGTGTTTTTCTGTTGGAACATGATAAATTTAGTTCAATCTCCAAAACCATGATGACACTGAAGACCTTTCAGAAAACATGTCTAGATCTTGTTATAAACAACACAACACAACGCTGTTTCTAAGAAAGGTTAGCCAGAGGTGTATCGATAGTACACACACAATTTGCAAGCTGTATGTGTTAGTCTTATAAACAACTTCACCACTATCATCATCAATTAACTGAAAGTCTACTGCTATCAACGCCCCACAGGCACAGGCCTCCCCCTATCAACGCCAAAACATCCAGTCGTATGATACCTTTACCCAGCGGCTTCCCATCACCTTCACCGGGTCATACCTTCAATCTAAATAATAGTATCAGTGACACCAATACACAAGAGAGCAACATCTATATTATTGTAAGTAGTACTTAGAAATTCCTTAATTTACAAGTTTTGAGATTAGTTTCTGAACTGTCAGAACAAATATCTTGAAATTGCAGACTCTCAAAAGTCTTTAGGAATTTCACCACTGAGATATTCAAAGTGGTTTAAAGAGATAAAGTTGTTTAATAGCAATATTCTAATTAAATATTATAGAGATGGATCATTAAATTCAAATTTCTAGTTAGATTTTAGCTGATATAAAATTGCAGAGTCAGATCTGGCAATAGGAGAATGAACAACTTTTCTGTGCCGCAGCTTCGAATGTGGGGAAACTTTTAATTATACGAGTTGGGTGAAATGTCCTTTCCCACGTAAAAGTTACCGTTCTGACAGAAATTATGAAAAACTAATTTAATTATTATTTATGTTACCAGCCTTTTTTTTTTGTGGATGGGAAATCATCAAATGACCCCTACCGCTCAGGGTGGAGCAGGAGGGAGTGTCAGACTCTTACTGACTAAAACCCACCCGTGTTCCTTCCTTAGCCCTTTATGTTCCGGGGCAGCGGTAACCCTTTCGGACAATCCCGCTCCACGTTACCAGCCTGTATTGAAGTTTTAATTCTTACCCACTACTTGAAGTGAAAATTATTAATCTGCATCTGTTCTCGTCAACCCGTCTTGAGCCAGCGTGGTGATCACTGCACGCGCAATCTCTGTATGAGAAGAAGCCTTTTTGCCCAGTAGTGGGACAATAATGGGCTGGCATTATTATACAACGTTTAACGTTAAATACGCAAAACCTGAAAACAGTTTGTTCATAATTGAGTACTGAATCGATTTCAGTAATTTTTAATACAGGTTTTTTTTTCAAAAATTATGTATTTTGCCATACTATCCACCGATTGAGCCAAAGAAAAATTAAGTCTTATTTTGACATTTATACAAATTAGGTTGAGAATCAGCAACTTTCGAATGTCAAAATTACAAAAGACAGTCCCCCCAAAACGCCCCCCCTTCACCACTTCCTAGTGCTTTCGCTGGGGAGAAGAAGTGGCGCAGCAATGTATTTCAGACAACAGTGTCCATGATTTCGCATTATACTTTATGCTTCACCATAAATCATATGATAAACTTAGAATGTTTGTATGGCTTTGAAATGCCTTTGGTAACTTACCAAGAGTCAAAGCCGAGATTTATTGCTTAAGACGTAAGGTCCATTGATTTATTTGTAATAATACTAGCGACCCGCCCCGGCTTCGCACGGGTGCAATGCAATTTAATAAATTTAATTAAATAATTAATAATTTTATTTTAATGTTTTTTTTTAACTTGCCGCCAGCCCCAGCCGCCGATATCGCAGCAACCGCTATGTCCCTGCATTTTAAATCTGTAATATCTTCGAAAATATTAATTTAAATAACATGCTGTAAAGGGCCGTATTGATCTATATTAAATGCACAATGTATTTAAGGTACTTAATTGGATAAGGATTAATGCTGTATTGCTTAAAATCGCTTCGTAAATAAGCCATCATATCTCGTAAAAAGTAAAGGAAAAAAATGGTTATTGTGGGTTATCCCTAAGAGATAGACATATACCATCGCAGAATTTTTGTAGACCTTTTTAAGGTGTACAATACTGTAGTACATTATTTTGATGTATCTCATAGGGTTCAGCCAGCGTTTGCAATGTAAGCGCAAAAAAAAAGGGTTTATTTACAACATCACATTAGAAACCTTTAAAATTATCAGTGTTTCTCTCCTATATTATACATGTATTATACATATAAACCTTCCTCTTGAATCACTTTATCTATTAAAAAAATCGCATCAAAATTCGTTGCGTAGTTTTAAAGATTTGAGCATACATAGGGATATAGGGACAGAGAAAGCGACTTTGTTTTATACAATGTAGTGACTAACTTCACTTCTGCATAATTTTGTTTGTTACTTCTAGCTTGAATAGAAGTGTTAAGAAAATTATTAGGTAAGTACTTCTGATCATTCTCACTTAGCTCTAGACGACCGACGACGTCACAGAATCGTCTGTTAGCAATCAGTGATGTCGGCCTTCCAAAGTTCCCTATTACGAGTAAAATATTAGCTGCCTTATTTCTATGTTGCATAAGAGATCAGGGAAAACTGACACCATCATCAAATTAATCATTATCAATTTTTTTTAGGTAGTCGCGAAATAATGTAGCTGAATGTAGTTTTATTATCACCGTTCTCAATTACAGCCTAGATTTAGTATATGTAGGATAGTGGCCGATAAGTAATTATCACCTAGCCATTCTAATGGGGTTTACTATCGAACCAATTGGCATGACCAAAAAATTTAGTAATGTTAAGTTTGTTACTTAGCATTTCCACAGTTTTTGGGCAGTCCCATAAACATCAAATTAACATAACATCACGCCTATAATACCCCAAGGGTTACGCAGAGGAGAACCAATAGCACAACCACATTTCGCCAGTTATATAGGAGGCGAGCGACTGCTACTAAGAAATTCCAAATGGAAAAACTGAATAACACTTTGACCGACTAGGGAATCGAACCCAGGACCTCATGCTCAGCAGTAGCGCTTGCGGCCACTGGACCAACTAGACAGTCTAAAATCTAATTATCATCATCATACAGCCTTCTACAAATGTCTACAGAAACAATTTCACATATCCATATCCAATGGTGTCATTATCAACGGAAAATTTAGATAGCTCACAGTAGAATGACACAATCTTCGAGATTATATTAACAGATTCACGATTCCGTGTTGAGGAGGATAAGAAAAGACATCCATTATGTGCCGACACGGAGGAAGAGGTATAATCTCGATCATGGACGCCGTTCCATAGGTTTTGTTGTGTTTATAGGGGTATATGATGATTTTATAATTAAAGTTGTTTTGTTGAGTTGTTCGATTGGAGTTATGTTTTCCCGTGTTGATTGATTAGTTAAGTACTAAATGTGTATATTGAACAGGCTACTTCTGAGTTTTGTTTCTTCATCATTTAATTAGATCGTCAATATGCTTGCAAACTATCACGATTTTGTGTAATTCATCATTCCATGATAATGATGAATTGCACAATATCGAGGAAAGTTCCTCTCCTGCCCATCAAACTGAAGTCTTCTTTAAGTGACTAGATTATTGTTTTTTTTTTCATGTCTTTAATACAGTCATGGAGATCAGTGGTGGTCTGACAGGCAATTTACTTGGTGTACATTTATTTCATCACCATTGCTCTCAAAAGGGAAATATCGTGAGGAAACCGGCATGTTTTCGAAGATATGTGACATCTACCAACCCGCACTGGGCCCACGTGGTGGATTATGGCCCACTCCCTGTAATAGAGAGGAGGCCTGTGTTCCAGCAGTCGGGATTTTACAGGCATCATGCGTGGGGTTAGACAAAACTTTTAATAACAATTTGACCCACTTATATCTTTGCAAAATCACCAAGAAATCAAGATAGTCCATTGTTGTTGACTCGATCTTTCCTCGATAAGTACCAACAGCGTGAAGGATTTCCTCTACTAATCTGAAGAGAAATGTATAAGGCTATATCAGGCTATACCTATAGGGCTATATCAAGCGCTTATCTTCCCGCCCGAGTTGTAAGAGTCAATGGATGGGAATAAGTTATTGGGTGGGGCCCAGAGAGTTATGCTGATACAAAGGCCCAGCCGCGGCGTCGTGCTCTTATTAAAGTAATTACTTTGATGTGCTGGGGGCTTGAATGTTAAAAGGCCTATAAATATAAATTGGAAGGGCACAAAATAAATAAGTACCGTATCTAATCTGCATTCGCGATTTATTTGCCAAAAATGTAAACAAATATGAGTTTATGGAAAAATAACTTTAAATTTAAGACTGTGAAGAAGTGTCAGACTCTTACTGACTAAAACCCACCCGTGTTCCTTCCTTAGCCCTTTGTGTTCCGGGGTAGCGGTAACCCTTTCGGACAATCCCGCTGCCCCGGCAGGCTTCGGCCCTTTCGGGCCCCTTCCTTATGCTGACATCTCTTTGAGGCGCGCGTGGAACACGTACGCGCCGTCCGGCACGGGCCTGGTCCTGATCGGACGGAGAGTTACCCATTACTCTCCGCCCGCAGGCCCGCGCCTACGGTGGCCGGGAGTCGTCTCGCGGCTCCCGACGCCCGGGGCGTCTCCCGCGGCGGCTGGGACGTGAGGCCCTCTCCCTCAGCCGTCCCGCCACCTCCTTCGCTAGCATGACTGCTTCGCAGAAGGAGGTGACTGCCTCCCACTCCCTCTCGCCCCGGACCATGGCTTGAACCAGGGCCGGGCGCGAGAGGTCGCCGCCGCCGCCGATCGCCTCTGCGAGAACACGGCGGTGCTCCGCCCAATTGGGGCATACCGCCACCGTATGCTCCACCGTGTCCTCCGGGCGACCCTCGCAGTGGTGACCCCGGGCGTATCCTCCCGCCCGATAATGTGCAGGTACCTCCCGAAACACCCGTGTCCGGTGAGGACCTGCGTCAGGCGGTAGGTGAGGGCGCCGTGGCGCCTCTCTAGCCACTCCTCAAAGAGGGGTCTTACCGCCGCTATCGCGGCGTGCCCTGCGCTGGGTTGCGACAGTCGCTCTTTCCATGCCGCCATGAGATCGCGCCGGAGGTCGGTCCGCTCCGCTGCGATTTGCCGCGGAAGCGGAGTTTCCCCCCGGCGTAGTGCCTCCGCGCGCCACTCGTACAGGCGCGCGAGGACTATCGCCTCCAGATCCCACGGCGGCAGTCCGGCAAGGAGGCTTGCCGCCTCGCCCGAGATCGTGCGGTACCCCCGGATTAGCCTTACGGCTACCACCTTCTGGGGCGCGTTCAGGTAATGGGCGGCTCGCCGCCGCAGTGAACGCGCCCACACCGGGGCCCCATATAGGGCCATGGACCGCACGACCCCCGCGTAAAGCCTCCGGCAGGAGGCGTTTGGCCCCCTCAGGTTGGGCAAGAGCCGCTTGAAGGCGGCCCCGGCCCGTTCCAATTTGGGAGCCAAACGTCGAAAATGCTCGACGAAGTTCCACCGGCTGTCGAGGACGAGACCCAGGTACCTCATCGTTGTCTCGACGCCGATGTGAACCCCTCCTACCGTTAGTTGGGATCCCGAAGGCGGCCCATTCCGAGGCCCATGAAAAGACATGGCCTCGGACTTGTGCAATGCCACCTCGAGACCCAACTGCCGGATCCTCTCCACGACTATCGCAACCCCGCGTGTCATCGCGTCGGCCGCCGCCTGATGCGACCTCCCCTGCGCCAGGACTAGCGTGTCGTCAGCGTAGCAAACCACGCTGACTCCATCAGGGAGATCGGCCCGCAGCACCCAGTCGTAACCGATGTCCCACAGGAGCGGCCCCAGAACCGATCCCTGTGGGACACCGCACGACATCTCTCGCCGGTTCCATTCCCCGTTGCGACCGGGGTAGATGACGGCTCTGTCCGTCAGATACGCCCCGACTACTCGACGGAGGTAGGTCGGCACCCGGTGATACCGGAGCGCCTCCCCAATGCAACTCCAGGGCAGGGTGTTAAAAGCGTTGGCGATGTCGAGTGACACCGCCACGACCACCCCACCCCGGGACACCGCGTACCCCGTCGTGAGGGCCCTCACGCGCATGATGGCGTCCACCGTCGAGCGCCCCTTGCGGAAGCCGAACTGGCTGTCCGCAAGATCCGGCCCCGTCCTCACCAGGTGCCCGACGAGGCGGCCCGCAATCACTCTCTCAAAGAGCTTGCCGACCTCGTCGAGCAGCACGATGGGCCGGAATGCGGACGGAGAGTCCGCAGGGCGCCCTGGCTTCTGTATGAGGACCAGCTTCCCCGTCTTCCAGCGGAGTGGAAACTGGCCCCTCTCCATGCATGCGCTTAAGAGCGCCTCTAGTCGGGGCCCGAGAGCCCCTGAGGCCAGGACCCAGGCCTTACCCGGCAAGCCGTCGGGTCCGGCAACACTCTGTCGCGGATATGTTACTAAATGAAAAGTACGACGGAAGTCAAGCCTTGACTAAACTTGACCAAGGAACTTCTTTGAATTCATATCTCGACGGTGACTACGCTGAAGTCAAGAGGATCATCTTCTCCTCACTTATAATATGATTGTTCTCCGCTATCTATCACGACTGTGACCTGTGGCTACGCACTTTAAAACTGAAAAACGGATCCATCTATCAAACCTCCATTCTTTTTTTCTACTGAGAGTGTTATTGGTATTTTTTCCTATTCCTTACTGTATTTTTTATTTCTAAATTATAATGTTCAGATTTACTTCCTACCTTTTTTATGTTTACTAAGCAAGTAGATTTGTTACAACTCCCAGTCTGATCTCAGTCTCAATCTGACAAAAATACTACTAATTTTCATACATTTTGACAAGTTTTTGACATTTGTTTGTCGAGATGAGACTGCGACTAGATTTTGAACGTTTTAAATTACGAGAATTGACCTTCTTATCACACACGCACGTCCGTCGGTTGCGAGTACTGCGGATCTTTCTAAAGAACATCACTAATTACCTGCATCTCTAAGGTAATCTACATCTCTACTTAATACAATAATTCATTGATAGATAACGCACTACCTAAACTGCTGGGTCTAGAAGCATGAAAAGTACAATGCTAGATCCTGCCCCAGCAATTTACAGAAAATGTAAATTAATGAAAATAATTGTAATGAATATAGGACCTTATCATAATAAAACATTTCTCTTTAGGACCTGCGGATTACAAATCAATGTTATATGGAATTCAACCCTTGAAATTCCTTTTAGCTATTTCTTAATCAAACATTTCGGAAACCGCAAGTTCTAGAGGCATTAGGCAAAATGTTTAGTTATCAGTAATACAAAAGCAATAAGATGCTGCATATTGCATGGTTGTAAATGAATAATTGTATTGAACGGGGCAAAGTTCTATAGAGTTTCTTGCATTGTCCTTTGCACAGGAGTTCTTTGTATACACAAGGTGAGCACTACCTATATGTATACTTAGCTCTTTTTACACGGCACATTTCTTCACGTAGAAAACATGTGTCTGTCAACAAGCTTCCACAGAAATTCATACAACACTGATGACCGTGCCTACACACGGCGAATAAACCGTCGTTTTTCACGGCAAGAAAAACGTGTGTGTACAAAGGGCGTAAGAAAGTATTTTTGAAAATTCATTCCCTAAAGGGGTTAAATAGAGGATGAAAGTTTGTATAGGAGCATCATCATCATTATTCCATCGAGCACACGGTTTGTAATTGTATCATTCTTGATTGAATAAATAAATTCTAAAGTGTTAACATATGTAGTACAGAATTTATATTAATTTAACTACTTAAGCATTAATCATTTTCTTGATTTTATATATCTCGGGACCATGGGATCCCGGTCGTTTGAAACGCGTAGGTACGAGGGGCCGACGTCAACTCGCAGAGGCCCCTTAGGAAATTTTGATGAAATGCGGCACCAACCGACCATCATCCCTGTATGCACGATGCAAGTGCACCCAAGGATAATCCCCGGTTGGTGTATGACTATTGCAGAATGTCGAAAAATAAAAAGTTGGACTATAGGTTTGGGTGGCTAAAGTGGACTGGTTACCAAGAACTATGGAAGATTTTAAATATTAATGACAATCATATTTTTTTTTTGTATTTATTCCTATAGTAAGTTAGTTAGTCATGTAATTTAGTATCTAGTGTAAATAGTAAGTTACATTTTCACTAAATAAATCTTTAACAAACTAAAAAAACTACGTCATTAACTATTTAAGTTGATTTTATTACCCTTACAGCATTTCCCACTACGTCCAATTGAATACAGTTCCTTTACATCTAACAATACGTTTGAGTAGGGTCGGAACAACCCACGGTAACCAATACTACAAATCTTGTCAGCCCTGATTGGATCTGCATGAATTTGAACGTACCGTACAATCGGATTACCTACAAACCGACTTACAACCAACCACGCGATTTTAGAAATAGACTTACAGACCTTACAGTATAGAATTGATAGTAGCTATAAAATAGTAGGGGTTCGTGGCTTAATAATAATAATAGCCTCCCCGACCGATTTCGGTCACGGTGGCCAATCTCAGCGGAGATTAGCGGGGTACGCAGGAGATATTATAGTGCACAAGTGTGCGCGCAGACACAGGTGCACTCCCTCTTCCCTCACTCTCATAGTCCGATGGGACGGCAATCCAACACGACCGGAGAGAGATCAGGCGCAATACCAACGGCTTATCATGCTTTCCGAGGCACGGGGGTATCATACCACCAACTTCCAAACTCCGGGCTGCTACTAAAAAATTCCTAATGGAAAAACTCAATAACATTTTGCCCGACCCGGGAATCGAACCCAGGACCCCACGCTCAGCAGTCGCGCTTGCGACCACGAGACCAACGAGGCAGTTAATAAGCCGGACGGGTCGATCTTCAAGATTAAGCAACGCGTGTCGAGGTTAATCGGTGGATGGGTGATCATCCATTACATATCGAGACCCCTCCGTGCCTCGGAAAGCACGTTAAGCCGTTGGTTCCGGCTGTCATTCGTAGATCATTGACAGGTGTTACGGGTATTCAGAAACCCGAAAGTCTGACAACCAATCTTACCAAGGGGTATCGTTTTACCCTGTAACTGGGTTGTGGTCAGATAGGCAGTCACTTTATGTAAACATTGGTGTTCAGCTACATCTGGTTAGACTGGAAGCCGACCTCAACATAGTTGGGATAAGGCAGTCAGATTGATTGAGTAGTTAGCTATAAAACATAACATAAAGCCTGAATTCCACGAAGGGTTAGGCAGTGGTACACTCACACACAAACCCTCATTACACACCCACATTATTATATAGTACACCCACATTTCGACAGCTACGCTTAAGTCCCATGTACCAGGGGACCAGCCTATTGCTATCAACCCGGGACAAATCCAGAAAAATTCCAGATGGAAAACCAATAATACTTTGCCCAACCCGGGAATCGAACCCAAGACCTCATGCCCAGCAGTATCGCTTGCGCCCACTAGACCAACGTGGCTGTCTCGTAGATAAAAATATCAGTGATATCGTTGTCTACAGGACAAAGTCTTTTTCTCATACAAAAAAGGTGAGCTTTGATTACAACGTTAGCACATTGCGTGTTGTGAATCAAATGAAATGTCATTTATACAAATTATGCTGAGAATCAGCAACTTTCGAACGTCAAAATTACAAAAGACAGTCCCCCCAAAACGCCCCCCCTTCACCACTACCTAGTGCTTTCGCTGGGGAGAAGAAGTGGCGCAGCAATGTATTTCAAACATTGTCATGTCCATGATTTCGCATTCAATTTTATCCTTCACCATAAATCAAGTGTGACATATGATTAACTTAGAATGTTTTTAAGGTTTTGAAGTACCTTTGCTAACTTACCAATATTCAAAGCCGAGATTTATTGCTTAAGATGTAAGCTATACTAACATCTATACTGATATTATAAAGAGGAAAGATTTGTATGTATGTTTGTAACGAATTGGCTCAAAAAGTACTGACCCGATTTTAAGAATTCTTTCACCATTTGAATGCTACATTATCATCTATACTAATAATTATTATAGAGAGGAAAGATTTGTATGTATGGTTGTAACGAATTGGCTCAAAAAGTACTAAACCGATTTTAAGAATTCTTTCACCATTTGAATGCTACATTATCACTGATTAATATAGGCAATATATCAATTATTTTGCATACATACTATTGTTTAGAAGCAAGTTTTTTTTTACTGAGCAGACAGCTGTGCTGCTGGGGCGTTTGTTGCGCCACTTTTTCTCCCCAGCGAAAGCACCAGAAAGTGGTAAAGGGCGGGCGTTTCGGGAGGACTGTCTTTTGTAATTTTGACGCGAACGTCAAAATTACAAAAGACAGTCAAAGTGCTAATTCTCAGCCTACATTTAAATAAATGACTTTTGGTTTTTTGATTTCTTGTCCTTATTCAAATTATTTATCGGGTAGTAGAGAATGTCTTCGAATCATAATAATAATAATTGTCTTAAGGGACATCACGGCAATACAATAAAATATTTCGAAATAATATTTTAACGGAAAAAGCAGGAACTCTTTTTCCACTGCTGTGCACAGACAGAGCAGTGGGGAACTGTAGCCTAAGAAAACAAAAAAAAAACTTA
Source organism: Globia sparganii (assembly GCA_949316385.1). Classification (NCBI taxonomy): domain Eukaryota; kingdom Metazoa; phylum Arthropoda; class Insecta; order Lepidoptera; family Noctuidae; genus Globia; species Globia sparganii. The sequence continues at coordinate 1,066,026 of OX438675.1, forward strand.
AATATCCCAACATATTATAATATTTTAACTTAAAATATTCCGACCAAGTATATAAATCCAGCAATATTATCTCTTCAAGAAGGTCACAATATCTTAGACTTATCAGTTATCGTTTTATCATTCCGAGAAGATAAATTTTCTGAATCTCGAAGATCTCAGAAAGAGATAACATTGAAAACGCGGCACTTTATTGAAAAACAGGTACCTTTTGATTCTCTATCTCATGGATTTAGAAGCGGTAAATATTGTTACGAAATAGATGACAACAATACGACGGCGATGATACATGGCTGCTGTATGTATAATATTATCAATTGAATATTATTTTGTAATTCATAGATCTTTGGCGGTCGTTACGGGTAGTCAGAGGCTGAAAGTCTGACAACCAGTCTTACCAAGGGGTATCATGTTATCTAGCTACTGTGTTCAAAATCAAACTCAAAAGTCATTTATTTAAATTAGGCTGAGAATCAACCTTTTTCGATCGTCATAATTACATATGTCAATCCCCCAAAAAGCCCGCCCTTGACAGTGGTCAAGGGCGGGCATGACCTAGTGCTTTCGCCGTTGTGGAGGTCAATCGCTGAATATGGTATCCAACTGCCTCAAATTATACTGGAAACCGACCCTAAATGCTAGCGCAGAACGGTGCGCGCCACGATCAACGCAACAAATTGATAAAATCTTCATCAATCATCACTTTTGTACATTTTCTTTTTACAAACGCATACTGTATGCGGTTAGGTTAGGTTAGGTTAGGAACGAAAATCCGTTGCGCTGCGGCCTGTTGTGGACGCTTAGCTATACTAAGCAACATAATAAATGCTCTATGATGTTACAAGTATAAACTATAAACGGCATTTGACAGTAAAATACTATTATCTGCACAATCCCACGAGAATCAGAAACTATTCAGGTTAAGTTACTCTAAGTTTGAAGCTCCATTTTCACTTTATTCAAAGATAAGCTAGGTAAGTTTTATTCTAAATAACCCGCAGACAAGCAATACAATTCACTTTTACAATAATAAAACTTCTATTCCCTAAAGTTGCCCCCACCGAGACATGATTTATACTGTGAGGAAAAACTCAAAAGTTACAAAAATACCATGAATGTTGGAGCAATTGTTTTTGGTCTTTTAGTTCGGCCTTAGCAGTAGGTGGTCTATTTAGTACAGTGTGCACTAAAACTGTATAGTTACTGGGCTACTCTACGTTTGAACTTGTGAATCAATTTAGTAATGTTAAAATAGCCATAATCTTTTTTTTTTGTTGCAAATAGGGCCATTTGTTGAACTCGATCTCGCCTGATGGATAGCGATGAATGAGGTTAATGACGGAATGAGCGAGCCTAGAATATGCCTAATATTTACTTTAGCTTTAAAGGCTGATGAGTTATACGTTGAAGGGAACACAGACGCTGGTAGAGAGTTCCACACTATGGCTGTGCGCATAATAAGTGTGCAGAAGAAGCGCTTATTACGACTAGTCGGTATATCGACCAAATGCGGATGATACTCTGCAGTGCGTCTGGTAGTCCGGTAGTTAAAGGGAGATAGTGGGATCAGATCGTGGAGCTCCTGCGCACACTACGGTATCTGCAGAACAGCGACGGGCAAGCAACATTACGCCGATGAGCCAGGCTGTGAAGTCTAGCCCCCAGCGCCTCGTCACCTATGAGCTTTTTTGCTCTGCGTTCTACCGAGTCAAGTGCAGTAAGCGAAATGGTTCGTTGCTACTTACTTTAATATATTTTGGGTAATATTAAAAGAACTATCTTCGCTACCACACCGCCAAACTTTTTCGCTGATATCTTCACAATGACATGATTGAGCCATTCCGATATCTCATCTAGATCCAAGAGACTTAGTATGTAGAGAATTGTCTGTAATATAAATGGTGTACATAATAAAGAATATTCTATTCTATACACTGGTCTTACTCGCACGCCGGTTGCGAATACATCATCACCACTAAGGTCACTATTATGTTATAATAGGGCAAAATTTAACAATAAATAATAAAAGTTAGGTGTGATTATAATTCAATTTATAACGTCATTTGTGGTGACGAACGTCTATTTGGTATTTGATCAAAGCTTTTTCCTCAAACATGCACTGTAAAGGTTTTTATTGCCTAAACCCAATAATTATATGTTCATGTTATGTGCGGAAATTGTTTTATATATCTATCATATTTAGAGTCCGTTAGTAAGTATCATGTAATTTTAAGTGAACGAATTTTATGAGGCCCTACGTTTTCTTCATTAGGATTTTCATAATCAGCTTATTACACTGCCGTAAGTATTCTTTCATAAATAATAAGCTTAAGTTTTTAATTCCTGTATCCCGATGTTAATTTCTTGTGAAACGTAAAGCGGCGTTTTACTTTTACCGAGAGCCATAATAATGTTATTTTCTATATAATTTTGTTATGAGGAAATGACTCAATGGACGTGAACTTGAGTGTTTTCCTCAAACATAGTATGGCGTTTATCAACTTAATTCACTCCCGGTCGCAATTCGTCTAATAAATGGACAGAGATTAACTCATTTGTCCTCATTTCTACAAGTCCTCTCAGTATGTCAACAAAACAATATTGGAATGTTGTGACAATCAAGATTTATTTTTCTGTGGCGATAAACAAAGACTGCGAACGCTTTTGCCTGGAGTGGCCATACATCATTTTAGCTGTGAGAGGTGTTCCAGATTTATATAGTATGTTGCTGAAAATAATAGCAGTGTCTTCGTATTTAGTAGCCGCACAGGTCGATCGATCAGGTTAAGCTACGCTTGCCATGGTTGGTCTGTGGATGGGAGACCATCTTTACATACCGAGACCCCTCCGTGCCTCGGAAAGCACGTTAAGCCGGTGGTCCCGGCTGTCATTCGTGGATCTTTGACAGTCGTTACGGGTAGTCAGAAGCCCGAAAGTCTGACAACCAGTCTTACCAAGGGGTATCGTATTAACCAGTAACTGGGTTGTGGAGGTCAGATAGTCAGTCGCTCCATGTAAAACACTGGTATTCAGCTGCATCCGGTTAGACTGGAAGCCGACCCCAAAATAGTTGGGAAAAGGCTAGGCAGATGATGACATGGCAGTATATGTAAAATTAATAGTAATTTATTTCCAAAACTTAAGTACATTTTACAACAATGAGGTCTCGACCCCGGAAGTACGACATTCTGTATGACAGGGGTCGAGGATACTGCAGTAAGGAATAAAGAAACTAGACTTTAAAATAATAGTAAATGGGTATATTAAAATTCTATTTCATAATTCGCACTTCAATACGCTTGCTCAGTCCACATATATAAAACAGAAATTGAAAATCCCCTAGCAAAAATGATCGCTTATACTTGACGTCAAGGGAAAATCCATTGGCTTCCCTTGCCCTTATAGAAACATAGAGGCTGAGAGTCACTCCAAAAACCCCAGCAGTTACAGTTTCCTTCTTTCAAAACCCTATCACTAAGGTGCAACGCAGACGGCACACTTTTTGTGCGATCCAGTCTGCGGCGCACAAAAAGTCTGCATGGCGCGCAAAAAGTCGGCCGCGGATTTTTCACAGACTCAACGCACACGACGCACATCTTCGATAATTTTGTCGGCAGAGCTGTAGGGACGTAGACGCTATGGAAATCGTGCAGAGATCACGAAGTATTATTTTGATAATAAATCGCGCCATGATAATAGATCGCGTCGCTACATCCACCCCTAGCAAATGCAGATTGCCGACTAAAGTGTGCGCCGTCTGCGTTAGCGCGCGTTGAACCAAACGTTCCATTTTTTTCACACACTTTTTGTGCGGAGCGGCGCGGCGTGGCGCGGCGCGGTCTGCCCGAATTACACGGATTTTTTGTGCGCCGGACTTTTTGCGCGTCATGTGCGTTACTGCATATAATTGCATAGGTTCTATTTTCACAGACTAAAAAGTGCGTCACGGATAGTCTGTCGTCTGCGCTGCACCTAATGCGTCACGCCTCATGTAGTCAATAATTATACAACATCAGACACGACGTAATATTTACATACAATAACCATGTGTACGATACCCAATTAAAGCGTTCTCTTCTAATCAATTCAGGGTATCCTTATTGATAACTAGCGGTCTCAATGTTGCGGTTTTCCCATGCCTTTGTCCCCAGTTTCTCAAATATCACACAGGATTACATATTGTGTTTTAGTGAATTGATGTTTAGTTTATGGGAACCGTTGTTACCGGTCAATGAGGTTGCTGCTGATAAGAGCCTACACTACCTCAGCTAAAATTCACTCTTTATCTCGCTCGCACGATACTGCTCGCGGACTGAGTGAGAGCGAGACAGAGTGCGGTGCTAGGTGGCAGGCAATAGTTTAGGTGTTTGCTTTTTTCGATGAAAATAATGGTAATTAAAAAAAAGTAAATAACATAAGACCTGTTTTATAGTTAGTTCGGTTAGTATACAAAGTTTCATGATCTAATTTGAAGTATTTTTTGAATAACAGCGGTTTATTGTTCGGTTTAGAGGTAACTTTGGAATTTTTTTCTATAGAATTTTTTTTATGAAATCGTGTTGTCGTCTAACATAAGACCTAGCATTTATCCTCAACTTTACCATATATTTATTTCAAAATTAATGCTGCAGTATTTTCGACGTCACGGAGGATCATGCTAAGCCATTTGAGATAGTAGTATAAAGTAGCAAGTAAATATAGGAATAAGTAGGTAAATCCATGTTAAATTGACAGAAGGAAAACACAAATAAAACTAAATACTACAATACGATTATTTATTTGAGAATCGAAAACTGGCTTTCATCTTGTGGAAATGATGTAGGATTTTATCTAGTAGGCATTATTTTTCACTTGCATATTGACGCCGAATCAAGAACAAGCTCTTAAATGGTGACAGCAACGATGATGATCCTTTAATTTCTAATAATAGATTTATAGAGTATGAAGAAATATATCCCAAAGTAAAAGGGCCAATAAATGTCCGAGCCAACTTGGTTTTCACATCAGGACAAACATTAGTATGTTTAGCAGACACTTGTTTTGTATGTACGTGACATTTGATTGTAATGGCAGTTACCACCCACGACACAGGGAATCCCATGGAGGGATAATATGCGTGAAGCAGTTTATTTGTTGACTCGTCTCGTGCGTTCAGACGAAACGTGTTATGGTGTCTGACAAATATATCAGACAATCAGAAGCCTTAAAGTATAAGACAACTTACTGAAATGTATATGAAATGGTTTAATCTCTAAATAGGATATCGGAATCACGTTTGCACGGCATATTATAAAAATAAATCAGCTAGATGAAGTCGGCGTTTCCTATCTGACTACTCGTACTCTGAGAAGAAAGACCGAAACAAACTCAGATGTCACAGTCTCTTTTAAAGTCTAGACATAATCTTGATAAGATATTTGAAGAGTTGAAGACCATGTAGATTGATGTCTGAAATGGCCTTTTGAGGAAAGTACCACACATATTTGAGTGGACCAGTCCATTCAGTGCAAGCATTTGTCAGTAATCGTGTAGCTCAACTCAGAACTTAAAGACTACTAAACTAAGAGAAGAATATAATAGGCTTGTCGACTGAAAAAATCTAATTGACTGTCAGTTAGATTATCAAAAAATATTTGACCAGTATTTTTTCTTTTGTTACGTAAACCAAATTTGACGAAGATACGACGCTTTTAAAATTCTCAATACGTCACACCTTGGTATAATTTTTAGTGCGTTCTGACGTCACGAGCCCGCACTCCCGAGTTTTGATGCGTTTTATCTTTGTCAATATTCATTGATTTACAAAAACAAAAAATATGTGTCCATTATTTTCCAATACTCTAACTGACGGACTAAATAGAATTTCAATTTATTGATAGTGTCGACAAGCCTATTTAGGTGGCAAGTTAAAAAGTGTACCTACATTTATTTCTTATAAGTAATGATATTTAAGCTGAAACACAGACCCAAAAATTCTTAGTAATAAGTTTAGGTGATGATGATTTATATACAAATAATAATAAAGAACCAGGTCAAACACAACAAAAGGTTACAATATGCATTGTTAAGAAAAACATAACGTGTCGGTAGCCAGTGATAGGTACCGCAAGTAGTATGAGTCAACTAAAGGAAATTGGTCATTGTGGTCACTACGTATTTACGCCCTGCGATCTAGCCAACACGTTAACTTGCCTTAGAGGCAGCCACTTAGATATTGTACACACATGTGATGTCAATGTAGTCACATGTCACAGTATCGAGATGATTTTTAGAGTTTCTTTCGAAAATATAGAATTCAAGGTTGAAAACAATGACTTGAATGACAATGATAAAAGCAAGGTTTGAAATGAAGAAACCATTGAATCGAATAAGATAAGACATGAAAATACAGATTTTTTACCTAAAAACATAAAAAGAAGAAAGAAAAATAAGAACAGTCTTCTTCAGGTTGTCGTCCCAGCGTGTGACAAGGGTCAAACAGAGAAGTTGGTTATTGTGATCCTCGATAAACTCTAGGCTAACAATTTGTCATATTTTCATAATTCATTCAAGTGGTTGAGGATAAGATTTCAACCGTGATAGAAATAAATCTTACTACAATTTATGCAGGGTTACTTTTCAATGACCAGCCAAATTTAAGGATGTGTTACAGACCATGAAACTAAACAACTTTCTCCATGGGACCAATATCGTAATCGCGAAAAATTTATCAACTGTCCCATAGAAAACTTCAATATCTACTCGACATACACGGACGGCTGAATTTTTATTCGCGATTACGATGTTGGTCCCATGGAGAAAGTCGTTTAGTTTGATGGTCTGTACCACATCCTTAAATTTGGCTGGTCATTGAAAAGTAACCCTGTATAATGAGCATCATAATTTTTGAAGTATAAATAGTAAGTATCGTTATTAAAACGTAAACAAGAATAGATAATAATATTATAATAATCTCTAACTCAAATACTCCAATCAATGTTCGATTAAAGTAAACACTTAAAGTAGGATATCATCCAGATATTCATACTAAGATACAAAAATGCGAATAATTATACATTTGATATAATTCAAGTAGTTAACCACGTTTTTGAAATATTAAAATTTGTTTTAATGGTGTAAATTGTATACATTTTTTACCCGAATTTCTCAAATAATTTAGAATCTATTGACACTTTCAGTTGAATATATTAATACATAAAAAATGATATTACACTGTTTGATCGGCATTGGCTAAGCTAAAAACAGGCCCTCTGGAGCGTAACAAAGAAAATTTTAGGAGAATCACTGCCTTTCAATATTTGGACAGACAAAAAGAAGATTACTGACAATATAGCTTATACACATATTACTCCATACGGTTTATATTTTTTACCGGCAAATATAATATAAATGTTTTCTTTGTCTTTATTATCGAGAAAAACCGCGTAAGGGCTCAAAATAAACGACTCTCTTCTATATTTGTCAAAGAGATTTACTGCGGCTTTAGTCTTTGCTTAGGCTGCTCTTTGTGTAATTAATCATGAACAAACTATAAAATCACTTCGGTCTTTTATATGAAAAATGAAACGTTATATTCACAGCATAATCAGTTTTGGGGATCATCCAATTTTGGTAGAGCAGGTAAATAAACAACAAATCGATATTTCTGTAGATGGTTCAATATTCTTCACATAAACGTTAATGTCTTGAGTGGCACATATCCTGATGACATACAATAAATGCCTCTACTGATCCAAGGAATCAAATACCTAAAAGCAACAGTCAATAAGCACTACCAATCATATAATAACATCTACGATCCGTCTACTTACTTCCACTGAAAATACTGTTTAGCCCTCGAACATTTAGAAACAATCGCCTCCGAACTTAGCCCTCGTTTATGAAGTCACTGAGCAGGGAAAAAAGCACTACCCACAAAATAGGTTTACACTAGCAATTTAATTTAGCAATCTTTATTTTCAACACGCGGTTTGGACGTGAGAGATGTTTGGACGGGCGACGTGCGCTCGAGGTCGCGTCCCGCGCCAGACTGTAGGCTCGGAGGTGAGCTGGGCCAATAGAGCCCGGCGCCCCCGCATCCCGCAGCCCCCGCCCGCCCAGGCACACGCGCCGCTCTACGACCGCGCATAGACTAGATAATGCAGATGAGATAAGTGCTGAAAGACCTTGGTGGTCAGCTTAGAACCGATACCGTATTGATGTTCAATTGTTTCCTTGGAGTTTTGATGACGGATTGTATCGGCTCATTTAGCGTTGCAGCTATAAGACCGTGCGTGATTAGCCCCTCTACGTGAGAAACCAGTGAACTGATGAAGTTTATGGGAATCCTCTAGAAGCGGAAGCCTATAAAGAGCAGTGGACGTCTTTCGAGCGAATGATGATGAGAATCCTTTGCATGGACAATGGAGAAGATGAGCAGGCAAATGATTAAAGTGGCACCGGTAGCTGAAAAGTAGTGTGAAAATCGGTTGTAATGGTATGGGCATGTTATGGAAGAATGAGGAAAATATCGCGAGGAAAGTTTTGACTATAAATGTCGATGGTTATAAAAGTAGGGGCAGACCAAAGAAACGATGGATGGACTGTGTGAATGATGATATGATTAGAAAGGGGGCGACAACGGAGATTACGACGAATAGAGAATTTATGTAAGAAAAATATAAAGAAAGAAGAAAGAAAGAAAAAAAGTTTATTTGGACACATTTCGTGAAACACAAAACACAAAAACTAAATAAAAATAATGTTGTAATAAAAATACATGTTGCGACGACCACAAATAAATTAGGATAAGGACACAAGAATGATGAGCTGGTAAATGATTAAAGTGACAGAATCCATGGAATTTTCTTATGGGGATTACCCTACATGATTGATGATCTTAAAGCCGTAATCCTCTAATCTTAGGATTAGAGATATGATACTAGTTCACGTAATCACGCACTATAATGCGTAGTAGTGTGGAGATCTAATAGAATATACCTAATGTTTATATCGTGACTCCAAGAAACGTGCTTGTAATTTTAATTGTTTAATAGATTTTATATCAATTTAATGGCTGGATTTAATATTGTTTATATATTGAGTGTTAACATAACTTGTTTTTTGCCTAGCCTCGTTCTTGGAAATTAATATTATCTATAAAGGGGATGCGTTAAGGTAGCCCGCTTTTAAATCTTACGTTTTTTTTCAATTTGCAGGTCAGTATCAGATTGTAAGTTGAACAAAATATGACACTATATGATAATAATGACTATTTCATGAAATATCAATTAATAGGATTTTATGAACTTAGAGGGTTGATGATGAATTGATGATTTTAATGATTATCATTCTTTAAAGTCATGTATGTTACAATCACGAATTATATTTTGTTTAACATACCTACACACTCACCTGCAAATTGCAAAAATGTAAGAAAATTTGATTTCGCCTCTACCTTAGTTCATCCCCCTTAAAAGGTGATATAAATATGGCATAGATTCACGCCTATCAATCGTCAATTTCGACAAGCTCGCCTTCAGTTACATTATTATAGCCCAAAAAATTATAGTTGTTGATGAAAAGTAAAACTTTACAGCTAAGAGTAGTGTTGACCCAGTGGTAACAGCTGCGGCTTGCAAGTTTTAGGTCCTAGGTTCGACCCTAGACAGGCGCTTTAAAAATACCTATAGATAGATATCCAAAAGCAGTAAAGACAAGCAATGCGATAAAATTACGAAAAGGAAGTCCGTCAAAATTTTTTTCATTGCATAATCCTTGCCAGAATTCTACCCCATATTCGTCTTACCTGTCTGCGCTTAATCTATGGCGTCTTCCAACTCCCACTGTTTTTGATCAGACTCAAAAGAATGTTACATTCATGAAACAATTAGCTTTATGTGAAGAAAACTCCCTCCATTACATTCGACATCTAGTCGTTTAGATACCATTTTGTGTGTGCAAGATATGAAACTAACACATTTATTTTATATACGAATGTAGGTGTTTCATGTTCGATAGCGGGTGTAAAAATAGAATCAACTTATAATTTGACCCTGTCAGGGTGGCAAGGGCATCGATGCGCAAATTGTACTATTCTGATTCCGTACAGACACAATTAATAATAAGTCAAAACGATATCATGTTTAACTTTGGATGCACAATGTCAAACAGTGGAGTAATATTCTCCCGAAATTTGTATAGAAAAAATATCGAAAAGTAGCACCTTAGTTCAGCACATGACACTAGACTAGCGTAGAAATATTTCGGTTATATATATTATGTCGGTAATTTAAAAAAATCTGCTGTTTTATAAAAAAAATGCAATACCTACGCGGTCAAAATGTATGGAACAGTGAAGGACATTTGCACCCATTCTAGAATATATTTTTTTTTGGCGACCATCAATAATAATTACATATTTTTAAAATACACATATAACTCATTATTTTTTACTCAGGCGTCAAAGTCGAGAACAATTTGGTTTCGGAGATATCCTAACTACTAACTACATATAATTTAATATTAAAAATTCTCGTGAGTTTGTTACCAAACTCCTCCAAATCGGCTGGAGCGATTTGTATGAAATTTTGTGTGCATATCGGGTAGGTCTAAGAATCGGCCAAAATTAATTTTTCATACTCCTATTTTTTTTTTGGAAAACGATATTTGCGGGGTCAGCTAGTATATTATAATAAATGCGAAAGTTAGTTTGTTTGTTACCTTTTCACGCCTAAACCGCTGAACCGATCATCCTGAAATTTTGCATATACATTGTCAGGTGTGCAGAAACGGAGATAGGGTACCTTTCATCCCGAAAAAAGTGCTGTTCCCGAGGAAAACAACAATAAAGTTGTTATGATAATAGATAGCACCACGTGTCTTTCGAATCATGATTGTATTATATTCCGCATGAAATTTGGCACATAGGTAGACGATAATCTAGAGAAGGACAAAGGCACTTTTCATCTTGGATCGCAGATGATGTCGCGGGCAACAGCTACTAATATATTAGGTCGGGGCAAAAGTATTTTCGTATTTTTCATTCAAAAATTTTTTTTTCTTTTAGGTTTAATTTTTAATTTATTTATAATATGTATGTGCCGTTTTGATCGATGACTTGTTGCCATCTTGTGGGCAATGCCATGATCCCATTGCTGTAGAAATTTTGAGATTTTTTATCAAAAAAATCTGACAGGTAGTTTTCACAGTGTTCTTTTGAGGTTAACTTCATGCTTCCTAAAGAGTTCTGAAGTGACCGAAACAGGTGAAAATCTGATGGAGCAAGATCAGGGCTATACGGAGGACGCATCAACTCATCCCAGCCAAGCTCTCTCAATTTTTGCTGAGTGGCTATAGATGAGTGCGGTCTGGCGTTGTCGTGATGAAACACCACGCCCTTCCTATTCACCAGCTCCGGCCGGTTTTTCCTCAATAGCTTCTTTTAACCTCATCAGTTGTTGACAGTAGAGGTCAGAATCGATAGTTTTACCCGGCGGCAAAAGCTCATAGTGGACGATTCCTTTCCAATCCCACCAAACACACAGCATCACTTTGTCAATCTTCATCCGAGTCAGGCCGGGCTTTGCCACGGTCTGTGGGGCTTGCCCATGCTTCGACCACGATCTTTTTCGGACATTCTTATCGTAAGTGATCCATTTTTCATTACCCGTAATCAACCGTTTAAGGAATGGGTCGGAATTATTACGTTACAACAAAGAATCGCAAATGGAAACACGTTGCATTAAGTTTCTCTCAGTGAGATCATGTGGTACCCAAATATCAAGTTTTTTCTTGTACCCAGACTTTTGTAAATGCCGTAAAACTGTTTTGTGATGAACATCCAGTTCTTCAGCAATATCATAACTACTAATATGTCGATCTTGCTCCACTTTTTCAAAAATGGCACTGATTTTATCCGTGACAGCCCGTCCAGAGCGAACTTCATACTTCACACTAAAATTTCCTGACTTGAAACGCTTGAACCACATTTGTGCTACTCGTATTGATACCGCATTAGGTCCGTAAACCGCACAAATTTTATTCGCGGCGTTCGTCGCATTTTTACCTTTTTTGTAATAAAATTTTAAAATGTACCGAATTTCTTCGTCACATACGTTCATGTTGCTTGCTTGAAAAACAATTGAGAAATGGCGGGAACTAGTTTTTTTTTTATTTATTGCATCTTTAGAATGTCAACATTTAATATTATTAAAACCAGCCAGTTACATTCAGTACCTACTGCCAAAGAGGTTTGATTACTAACAATAGATTCAAAATAAGAAAATATTTTTGCCCCGACCTATTATATATTTGGAGGCAGATCGAAAGATAAAATCGTTGTAGGTATATCTTTGTTCTTAAATACATTACAGCTTTGTCGCCATACAAATAAATGTCTGTACTACTGAAACCATTCAAATAGAATGTAATTCATTCCTGGCCGCCAAATTTTTATTTTTTACCCCAAGTCGACGAACAAAATGGGGTTTTAATAACCGACGAACAATTTCAACGCAGGGGGTTCAGAATTCATGGTAGCAGATTGTGCGTCGACCTCCGTGCTACCCTGTGTAGGGCAAAGGCTTCTGCTAAAACAGAGGACAAATCATTATTAGGAATGCTAGTTGTGTGTTGGTGATTTTAAATCATCAAGTATACAGATTAAGTTCCAGGGATTGATAAAATACTTTTTTGGAGCAAAGAATTATTATGTGTACCAAACATTCGTGATCAAATAATTATATAAATGCGGTTAGCGTACGACTAGAAAATAAATTATCTGATTACACCCGGTTTCTGAATTGAGAATTTGAAGTTGAGAACGTCCTAATCTGTACTTATGTATAACTTAAACATTTTTTCGTTTCTGAAATAAGTTTTTTTAAACTATAATCAAGATTTGAGTAATTTAGCATATTTTACTCAAATTTGACAGAAAGCATGCTTAACTAATGCTTAAGGTCAGTTGCGTTTCTGAACTAAGAAAAACGTGTTTGACAATACTCAAAGCATTATCAACGTCAAGCTAAGCAGTTGAAAGTTGACACACCAATTTCGGCTACTCAAACTGTAATCAGCTATAGTAACTAGTGATTTTGTTGATCAAGAAGTGTCAGGCTTACTGAGCCAAGTTCACTGGGATTGATTTTGTAAGTCTAAGTATCTATTAATGTAGCTTCCAGGATTGGCGATATTTTAGCGCACGTCCGGAGCCCCCTGGGCCCCAATTCTGTATGGCAACTATTATTCTCCGCGTAATCTTACCACGTTTATACCACGTCAATATCGTGTCTTGTTAACGGCAAGGAATCGAAATGTCAACCGTACGGACAACATGTATTTTGACAGTTCAAACCACGCCAACTTCGCGTTCATTTTGCGCGGTTATAATTACTGTATCATATAGAATACGTGAATAGGCTTGTCCACTAAAAAAACCTAATTAGTACGTCAGTTAGATTATCAAAAAATATTTGACCCGTGTTTTTTCTTTTGTTACGTAAACCAAAAATGACGAAGATACGACGCTTTTAAAATTCTCAATATGTCACACCTTGGTATAATTTTTAGTGCGTTCTGACGTCACGATCCCCCACTCCCGAGTTTTGATGCGTTTTATCTTTGTCAATATTCATTGATTTACAAAAACAAAAACTACGTGTCCATTATTTTCTAATACCTACTCTAACTGACGGACTAAATAGATTTTCAATTTATTGACGGTGGAAACTAGCCCATAGCAGATATCGAACCAAAGAGTTGACGTCGTCGTTCCGAAGTAAGGAATCATTAGGTGGTCATTGTGGATAAGGGCCCTAGACAGTCGGCAATGCTACTCTATTGTGCTAATTAAGTTAACAACAGCTGCGTACAATAACAGCAGCTATATCTGGCCACGGGTCATTTAATAAACGTCTCTTTTTTATAGGAACCACAAATACTCCACTGTGGAACTGCCCCGTTGCTCTCGTGGTCGCAAGCGCGACTGCTGAGCGTGAGGTCCTGCGTTCGATTCCCGGGTCGGGCAAAGTGTTATTGAGTTTTTCCATTATGAATTTCTTAGTAACAGCTCGGAGTTTGGAAGTTGGCGGTGTGATACCCCCGTGCCTCGGAAAGCACGTTAAGCCGTTGGTCCTGCGCCTGATCTCTCTCCGGTCGTGTCGGATTGCCGTCCCATCGGATTATGAGAGTGAGGGAAGAGGGAGTGCACCTGTGTCTGCGCGCACACTTGTGCACTATAATATCTCCTGTGTACCTTTCTAATCTCCGTTGAGATTGGCCACCGTAGCCGAAAGCGGTCGGGGAGGCTATTTTTTTTTTTTTTTTTTACTCCACTGTGGTGTGTCTGCATGGAGGATGACGAGACAGCAGCTCCTGTGCTTCTAAACTTTCCGATGGTTGCCACATACAGGACAAAGTACTTCTGTAACCCAGGTACCCTTTGTGATATTGTCAGTAAAACGAAGGCCAGCAACGCCTTCGTTTTGATCGATTTTCCCACCCGTACGCAAAATATGCGCTTAGACGTAGAGTTGCGGACACCAGACCGCAGGCAATTTACTTTGTGTAATTTATTACATCACCACTGCTATCAAAATGGTGAAGGAAAACATCGTGAGGAAACCGGCATAATTATCCTAGAGCCAAAAATTTAAAGACATGTGTTATCTACTAACCCGCACTGAACAGAAGCTAGCAACAAATAAAGGAAAGAAAATGCGTTTATGGGTATATATGTAGCAAAAAATTCATCTTAAAACTTAAAAATAGAAATAATGACTATAATGCTAAAAGGGCCTCAGCTCAGCATCATGTCGGATGAGGAAACAATGTGTACTTACGTGACACTGATTTTCAGCTGCAACCAACAAGTACCTTATGCTAGAATATGAAACGCAAAGGGAAGGAGTGTGGGGATATGCCCGTTATAATAAAGTAAGAGAATAAATTAAATATGTAGGTTTTTAAAAATTATCGTTCTCAACGATCCCTTGGTCGAAGAATTTTTCCAAAAAAGCAGTCTCAAACATGCTCGTTAAACACAATCTACCTTACACTCCTAACAGGTCCGGCTCCACGGAATAGTAGCGTGACGAAATTCTTTTTCCCCACAAATCTCATTTCAGCGGTCACAAGGGAGAAAGAATGATACATAGTTAATATGGGGGAAAGTTTTTCGAAGTTATTATAATCTATGCTCCTAACATCCTGGGCCTTTGGGAGCAGACGAGTTAACACTTCTATGAGGATGAAAAAGGATAGGATGAGAAGTTTTTAAATTAGAATAATGTACAGCAGTGCTATTCTGTAAAAATCTCACCGTGAAAACTAATGTAAAGTGTGCTGTCATTCCACCTGATGTTAGGGATTGTCTCCATTGATAGTTCACTTTACGCTCACTTCACCTACGTTATCACGGTGAGATTTTTACAGAATCGATAGGCAGGATTTTTTAGTGTGGTGGGTTGATGATAAATGGAATCGCTTTTTGAAGACCTTCCAGATTTTAAGTTAGTTATTATGTGGAAACTGTTACATAACAAGGGTTTTAAAAACACAAGTGTGAGTTTATAATATCGTGGATTTATCGGTGATGTTCTTTAGAAAGGTCAGATGCTTAGTTGGTACTCGCAACTGGTGTGCGTGTGTGACTGATGTATGAACGTAAACAAAAGGAGCGTGTAAGGATCGTAGCAGGTGGCGTTCTGTAGTTTTTGCCAACCCACATGGGTATAATGAGCGAGTTTATGTATGTTTCTAAGTGAGTTTATAAACCGAGCGCAAGTGAGGTTTATAATAGTATCACACGAGTGTTTTAAGACCTAGCAATGTGCAGTTTCAACCTAAATTCATGCAAAACACAATAAATATCATAAATTATGTTGATCAAACCCAAAACTATACCGTGGGGTTACCTATACGCCACAGCAGCCTCCATCAATTGAAATCATTGGAAACTGTATTGTGTACTTTAATAGAAAAAAGTTCCGGAAAGTATGTTTTAATAAAACTATTTTAATTTCATGTGGAGAAAGTCAGTCGTTATGGTACCATTCTGAATTCAAAACAGAACTTTACGATTATGAGTGTAGATAAAACAGCGTAGCGTAGGTAAAGCGCCTACATGATTTGAATTTGGCGACTTGGCTTCTCGGAATGTAAGTATAGTGTACAGTCGACATGATCTATACAGGAATAACTGGTGGTGTTATGTTAAGCTGAGATTGAAGATCTAATAGCCCAGAGATCCCACTGCAGAGCAAAGGGAAATTATCACATAACTTCTTTTGCTCTGGGCGGAGTGGGAGAGCGTGTCAGACTTCTACTAACTAAAACCCACCCGTGTTCCTTCAGTTGCCTGTGCCAGGGGCCATTGTATCTCTCTCGAACAACCCGCGACCCTGGCAGAGCCTCTTCTCATACAGAGAAGGTACGAGCATGCTCAAGACGGGTTGGCGGTTTCAAACTTACAGTCATTATAAATCCAAGTTTCCTCACGCTGTTTTCCTTCACCGGTCTCAGTTATATCTAAGTTTAAACTCAGAAAAAAAAAATTAATTGAAAAAGTCACATTCGTACTTGCCCGGATTTAAACCAACCATCTCGTGCATGAGAAGCGAGGTCTTAACCATAAGGCCAAGACTCTTCAAAACAAACAAAATTTGAAAAACACTGTTTCAGCTTGACCCAATAATTAAAAGTTTCCAATAACATAAAATTCCGTAGAACTCCGGAATTCCTGCGCAAACATGGAAACTGGGAGCAAAACTGTGCGGTGTAATGTTTGCTCCGTGGTTATCGAACCCGCAGTCTCAAACAAATGGCGACCACTTCACCGTAGCTCCGTGACCGCTAAACCAAAGGTTGGTGATCGAGAGGAAATTTAAATGTCAATCATGTATTTAGGAATTTGATATGCGGATTATTTGACAAACATGGATGTAATACATAATTACGTCCATGTTTGTGCTTAGTTAACTTACGATCGAGTAAATTTATGTTATTTGTTTACCCACATCTGTGCGCTCTAATTATTAGTCTTAGTTTTAGATATTGTTTCTCAGTAGTCAGTGAATTGGGTATGACATTCTTATCTATACTAATATTATAAAGAGGAAAGGTTATTGGCTCAAAAAGTCCTGGACCGATTTTAAAAATTCTTTCACCATGTGAATGCTACATTATCACTGATTAATATAGGCTATTTTAAATGCAAGAAAAAAAAATCTTTAAAAAATAAATGTCCACCCGTGCGAAGCCGGAACAGGCCGCTAGTGAGAAATAAAGTTGTTCTTAAACCTATTTGTTTGAATGAAATTTACAAGGCAGATGTGAGTAGAAACGCCAGGAGGGGGGATACCCTAGAAGGAAATATAGTGACATTTTTGGTGATGGTTTTCAGAAAGATCAAACTCATAGCATTTATTTCAAATAAATCAATTACAGGCACTTTTGAACTGTCAAGGAGGGGCCCGTGGCTAAATAATAACAGCCACACGGGTCGAACGATCAGGTTAAGCTACGCTTGCCGCGGTTGGTCTGTGGATGGGTGACCATCTTTACATACCAAGACCCCTCCGTGCCTCGAAAAGTAGGTACGTTAAGCGGTTGGTCCCCGCTGTCATTCGTGGATCCTTGACAGTCGTTACGGATAGTCAGAAGACCGAAAGTCTGACAACCAGTCTTACCAAGGGGTATCGTATTACCCAGTAACTGGGTTGTGGAGGTCAGATTAGCAGTCGCTCCATGTAAAATACTGGTATTCAACTGCAACCGGTTAGACTGGAAGCCGACACCAACATAGTTGGGAAAAGGTTAGGCAGATGATGACTTTTGAACTGTCGAGGGGTCGGTCAGGAAGATGAAGCTAGTTGCCCATTCTAAAGCGTAGTAGATACCTATGGAGAAGAATGGGCAAAGAACTTCACGGACGCTCTTTTAAATCAAAATTTGAAAATTGACTCATTAAATAACATATTATTACCTATACTGTGAGTCTGTGATAATCAAGTAATCCAGTAGCCACTACACAAGTATTTATTAAGTTTAAAATTTCAAAATCTTTCTTTCTGTCGGTTTTAAAAGCAAGTCAATTAAGATGTGGGTATTTACCACCTTTATATCACAGTTTATATTATGACGCGCGGCACTATGTAGGTACCATTTTGTTGGAACTCAGATGTGTCTTCTCGACATCCGTGTGTCACTAACGGGATGCAGCAGAATACCAGCGTCAGGTATTGTACCTGGCATATGCTGAGCTGGACTCCCATTTGGTGCAACCATGAGACACACACCGCCTAGTAGTGATCGAGACCGTAATAGATGTTGAGGTGTCTATGGGTCAATTTATCTTTTTGATTTATGTTTTTTTTTTCTTTCACCTTCTTAGATGTTTATTTTTTAAGTACCTACCTGTATTGTGTCTTTTGTTGCACTGAATAAACGTTTTATCTATCTATCTATTTATCAAAATAGTAACAAAAAGGTCAGGTGCGTATTCCAGACGTATGAACGTAAACGAGGCCAAAGGAGTATGTCAGGATCGTAGCAGGTAGTTCTGTAGTTTCTGCCGACCCCCCCCCCCCCCCCCCTGGGTAGAAGACGTGAGTTTATGTATGTACCTATGTATTGTTTGTTTGGTTTAGAGCAGAAGTCAATCTTATCTCATTGACACCTATTCCAATATTGTACCTGGAAATGCACGTTCGAGAATCCACCCTATAAGGACTCATTGGATGAACCGAATTTATAAGATTCTCGGACATGCTTTTCCGAGTATCCACCTCAGGGTGGATTTTTTGGGTGGATAATCGGCATAACCACAGAAATTGTCTATGACGAAGAAGCGAGCCAGCACAGAATGCAGATCAGGCGCGTCAAATAGTAGGCACCACGGAGCGTCTTGCAGACTATGTATTGTATTAAATGAAAGCATATATTTCTATACTACAGGTACCCAAACCAATACCCACAATTGACCATCCCTCGTAAAGCGCTTGAAACAATCCGAAGCCTTTGCTTTAAATTATACCCCATCCGCTGCAGCGCTTTATGTCCGTGACCGAGAATATATTGACGCAGGTTCAGACAATGGTTTACGACCGTTTTTATTTAGCTTGTTAGATTGGCTTACGTTACTTACAGTCAAGCTTTTAACTCGAATACTATTACAGAAAGCGGTGGAAGATTTTTAGGTACGAACCCCGTCAGGCGCTTTTATTATTTTATTATTATTAGCTTGTGATGTCCCACTGCAGGGCAAAGGCCTCCCCACTCTCTTTCCACTTCTCTCTGTCCAAAGCTGCTAAGGATCAGTTCTTGTTGAAGAAGTCCAGCTCATCCCGCCATCTCCGTCTGGGCCTGCCACGATGTCGCCTGAAATTAAGAGGGACCCACTGGGTCGTAAGTTTGGCCCATTGTTCGTCTGACATGCGGCAGATGTGTCCAGCCCAGTTCCATTTTAGTGTGCCTGCTTTCCAAGTGACATCAGTTATCTTTGTCATGGAACGGATGGTCGTATTCCTAACCCGGTCTGCGCTTTACTTTGTGTAAATTATTTTATCACCACTGCTCTTAAAAACGGTGAAGGAAAACATCGTGAGGAAACCGGCATGTCCTAGGGCTAATAATTCGAAGACATGTGTCATTTACTGGGGCTGCGTGGTGGAGTACGGTCCACTACCTCTCACATAGAGGAGGCTTGTATCCTACCAATGGGAATATTATAGGCTGATTTTGGTAATGTTTTAAGGAGACTGCGGTGGCTGGAAATTGTTCGGAAAAGAACCGGAGTTATCGACATAGCTTGCAGAGTGAGCAAACCAAAGTGGCAGTGGGCTGGCCATGTTTGTCGAAGGACCGATGGCCGGTGGAGCAGACGAATCCTTGAGTGGAGACCGCGTATCGGCAAGCGTAGTGTAGGACGTCCCCCAGCTAGATGGACGGTCGACCTAAGGAAAGTGGCTGGAATGGACTGGATGAGGAAGGCGGAGGACAGGGTGTTGTGGCGCAGCCTGGGAGAGGCCTATGTCCAGCAGTGGACTGCGATAGGCTGAGTTGATTGATTTTGATTGTGTTTTTCTAGAGAGCTCTTTTTGGCACTGTAAATTCAATCCCCTGTGCCATCAGTATCATAATTGCCGTCAGTGTGGCCGTTATGTTGCGCCAACCGCTGTTGTAGAGAACCGTTGCTTTAGTGCCGATCGGCATTGGTCTATTTTGATTGAATATGGGTGGTTTCTCCTTCTTTCATTTTTTGTCAATACTCTTTTCTATTTTTATATGAGGGGCTCGTGGCTAAATAATAACAGCCGCGCAGGTCGATCGATCAGGTTAAGCTACGCTTACCGCGGTTGGTCTGTGGATGGGTGACCATCTTTACATACCGAGACCCCTCCGTGCCTCGGAAAGCACGTTAAGCTGTTGGTCCCGGCTGTCATTCGTGGATCTTTGACAGTCGTTACGGGTAGACAGAAGCCTGAAAGTCTGACAACCAGTCTTACCTAGGGGTATCGTATTACCCAGTAACTGGGTTGTAGAGGTCAGATAGGCAGTCGCTGCATGTAAAATACTGGTATTCAGCTGCATCCGGTTAGACTGGAAGCCGACCCCAACATAGCTGGGAAAAGGCTAGGCAGATGATGACTCTTTTCTATTTTTATGTTTTTTTTTTCTCCAATGATCCCGAGTTTCTGCATTATGTAGTCTTTTATCCATGGCATGAAGTCAGATTTTAAATTATAACCGTTTTTATTGTCCTGCTGCTTGGCTAAATCTCTTCTCATGCTCAGAAAGTTCATTTAAAATCGAAGAACACATTTTTTCAAAACACGAAAGAAATATTATCTCAACATTCAAAAAAATGTGAAGACTCCGTCACTACTACGAAGCTAATGCAAATTTTAACTTGGCAACACTCCATCGAAGTTTATGACAAAAGACAAATAACTTGGCACATTCGCTTTATTGCCAGAAGGGTAATTTGGAGGGTAAACAGCGGATTATTAAATTAAGGGGTAAGTGGAGGTACTTAGTGACAAATGTGGAAGTAATTGGTACCTAGTTTTATCTTTTTGACGAATGGTAAGGTAGGTATTATGGGCAAAAATTTTAACCGATTTCAAAAAACGAAGAGGTTCTGTCGGGATGTAATATTTTTTTAAATGTATGTTCCTTGATATTTTCATAAATTGTGAACCGATTTCCAAAAAATATTTTTCTCATTCGGTAGAAGAAGCTTGTCACTTTGTTTTATTTGTACCTACATGAGGTATCTACAACGTGTAACGTTAAATACGCAAAACCCCATACACCCCAATTAGAGCATTGAGTTAAAAGCATAATACAATGACCAAAACTATTTTTTTTAAAGCTAACTATTATTATTAAGAAAATCATGTTGATCCTAGCATTATTTTATGCATTCAAAATTGAGTCTTATTGCCTTAAAATAAGACCTTATTTTCTTTGGCTCAATCGGCGGATAGTAGGGCAAAATACATAATTTAAAAAAAAACCTATAGGTATTAAAAGTTGCTGAAATCGATTCAGTAGTCAATTATGAAAAAACCATTTCAGATTTTGCGCATTTAACGTTACACGTTATATAGTCACCCGTATAAAATGTGACATACTTATAGTTTTAACATTTTCAACCAAGCACCTGTTCCACGCCGATGAGGAGGCGACTTGCTATCAACGATTTTCTCGCTCAAGAAACGTACAAATTAAATTTATATTAATACTAGCTGACCCCGTAAACGTCGTTTTGCAAAAAAAAAAAATAATAAATAGTAGCCGATTCTCAGACCTACCCGATATGCATACAAAATTTCATACAAATCGGTCCAGCCATTTCGGAGGAGTATGGTAACTGACACTGTGACACGAGAATTTTATATATTAGACTAGCTGACCCCGCAAAACCCGCGCGTCGTTTTGCAAAAAAAAATAGATAGTAGCCGATTCTCAGACCTACTGAATATGCATATAAAATTTCATAAAAATCGGTCCAGCCGTTTCGGAGGAGTATGGTAACTAACACTGTGACACGAGAATGTAGTTGATCTCTGACTGTTTACACCGCCGGCGAGTACTCATTTGTCGCAGCGACAGGAGCTATCAAAGAGAATACTCGCTCAGTGACGCTCGCTTGTTCTGCAGTACATGAGAGACTCACACTTGGTACCAGCGTGTAATAGCACCGTCGCGCACTCGCTGCTCGTTGCTCGCCAACTCATTTTTAATTGCTATCTTACCTTGCGGTGGAACAGATGCCATAGTTTGTAGAGATTTTTTGCAATAATTAGAATAATTCGGACAACAAACTGCTACGACAACACTCGTAGCTGCGTAGCGGCGTCGTAGCAAACTTTTCCGATTCCGAAAATAACAACATCGTACTTTCCCATCGAATTCAGTTTTAACGACTCACATTGCCTCTTTGCTTCAATAACGTGATAAGTCCGACAAACCATTTTTTTAAATTTAATAGTTGAAACCGCCGTGACCGATTTTATTTTTCCAAAAAACGTGGTTTCTTTTGTGGGTGTAGTAGTGAATCTATGAGTGAGAGGAAGGTGCTCTCAAATTTCAGCGAAAACGTGACATATTCACGACGATATCCAGTGGCGGGGCAAGACTTAAATTTGATGTGGGCTAGATATATTTTGCGAGGCCCCCTGATGGATGATGCAAGACACAGTTATTATGGATTTTGTTGAGAAAAAATTTTTTTGATACTCAAATTTTTTTTTATTCATAAAAATGCAAACTTCTCCAATGTAATTATTTTACAGTATTAAGTATACCTGACCTAACAGTAAGCAATTAATGAAACAGAAATTTTCTGCTTTTAGCCTTACTGAACTCCATAATAACTGTGTCGTAAACCAGATTATCTATCTATATACAGAGTTGATACGACAGAGGGGCATTAAATTACACTACGTATACTATACGTGTTTAGTATTAATTCGATACCCGATGATAGTATTACCCGTAAAAGACGAGATGTCAGCATTAAGGAAGGGCCGAAGCCTGCCGGGGCAGCGGGATTGTCCGAAAGGGTTACCGCTAACCCGCAACATGAAGGGCTAAGGAAGCAACACGGGTGGGTTTTAGTCAGTAAGAGTCTGACACTCCTTTCTGCTCCACCCAGAGCGGGAGGGGTCATTTGATGATTTCACATCCTCAAAAAAAAAAAAACTGTAAAAGTGCAAATCGACACTATTGTTACCTAGATAAAACATAATCTATCTCGTAAAATATTAAGTTAGAGTTTTATGTAATGTAATCAATTACTAAGAACTTTAGTTCTTAAAGAAGAAAAAAAGTTGAAATCAAATAGACGACCGCCATTGCTGTTGTCGGAAGCAAGGCATATTAGTAACTAGCAGCGCCCCTCGGTTTCACCCACATAAGTTTCGATCCCGTGGGAATGTTGGGATGAAAAGTAGCTTATAATATATTTTAATCCAGGGTGTCAGCTACTTCCATACAAAATTTTATCATAATTAGCCGTTTGAGCTTGAAGAGGTAACAAACATATAAACACACACACAAACTTTGGCTTTTATAATATTAGTGTGATAAAGTATTAATTAGGGTAATAGGAGAATTGAAAATGTGTCATTTTTATTGCCGAATGAGCCCGCTCTTGACCTCTATCACGCCTGATGGAAAGCGATGGATGGGGTCTTTGATGGAATGAGCGCAAGAGTGAACAAACAGATGCCTGTGCACTCTTGTTTTGAAGGCAGATGGGTTAAATGTGGAAGGGAACACAAACGCTGGCAGAGAGTTCAATACTTTGGCTGTGCGCATAATGTGGAGGAGAAGCGCTGAGATCGACTGCTCGGGATATCAACCAAGTCCGAATGGTTCCCTGCAGTACGTCCGGTAGTCCGGTAGTATAAGGGTGATGGTGGGATCAGCACCCTAATTGTGTAACATTCTATCAATCGGAATCTGAATCATTTTGAAGCAGATTCCTAATCCATTGCTTCATAAGTTCAAAAAATTTGTTTGCTCAACAAGTAAATAACGCAATGAATGTTGTTGAATTGTCAAAATGAAACCGATTCTCATTGATAATGTGTTACGCAATTGCCCCGCAGGTCTCAGGGAAGCAGAACTTTGTATTTGTTAACTTGTCGTATGTTTGTGAATAGCTATGCAGAAGCCACATAGCTATACATTTGTCTTTCTGAATACCGAACAATTCGCATTCAAACCCTCGCTTCACATTCAAAAGTTGAACCAAAAACTTTTCACCTATCGATAAATTGTTCCATGTGCTAACGACTTGTTAACTTTTCCCCTGAAAACTTTGTAGCGGGAGCGATTATCAACTATCATTACGGGCCATCAGCGTAGGTGGAACATAGTACCTAGAAGTCTGTATGATTTAAACATGGCATTCATAATGAGTTTGTAGTTTTTTTTTTCTTTTTCTATAAAAGTAATGTTGTAGCGAGGTTAAAGTCGACCGTCCACTGCTACGTAGGAGTCACAAGCATAAATATATTACTATGGACAGTTCGGCAATAATATCCGATTTCATGATTCATTTTTAGATATCTGTTCTGTGAAAGACAGCAGTGGTCATGACGTGGTATCACATTCTTCCGAACTGAATTGAGTAGACAGATATTTAAAACACAAGACGTGTCCGATTTTGTGTATTCTAAGAGGTGAAACATCTTTTGAAGGATCTACGAATAACGATGGATCTTGGTATGTTATGAACGATCACCCATCTACAAACTGACCTTGGTAAGCGTTGCCTAACCTTGAAGATCGACCCGTGCGCCTGTTATTATTTACCCACGAGCCCCTAATTCGAGATTCTAATTAATGCACATCAAACATCTTGAGCAGTGGAGCAGTGGTGCAGTTAGAGCAGTGTAATGTAGCCAAATGGTAAAGCCGCCGACTTACGAGTAGTAGATCGTGGGTCGATACCCAGACTGGTGCTTCGTTTTATGCAGATACTCGTAATTTAATCACCATTGCTCTCAAAATGGTAAAGGAAAACATCGTAAGGAAATCGGCATGTCCTAGAACCAAAAAAAAATCGAAGACATATATCGATACTGACTTATTAGAGCTTGAGTCAAAGTTATGATTTCTGCCCTTTTTTTTTGCACTGAGCAATGGTTTTTGAAAAAGTAGGTAATATCATATTTAACTGTTAAATACATATTTATTATCTTGGCTAATGAGCCGACTAGACAAATTGCAAAAAATAAACGGTGATTTTCCAAAAGTCTACTTCCGTTAGTTAAGCCAGTGTTCTTTAATAGAACACTGGCTTAACTCAAAAAAGTAGGCTAATAAGCCGACTAGACAAATTGCAAAAAATAAACGGTGATTTTCCAAAAGTCTACTTTTAAAGAACACTGGCTTAACTCAAAAAAGTAGACTTTTGGAAAATCACCGTTTATTTTTTGCAATTTGTCTAGTCGGCTTATTAGCCAAGATAATAAATATGTATTGAATAGTTAAATAGAATATTACCTACTTTGCAAAAACCATTGCTCAGTGCAAAAAAAAGGGCATGCGATATGACATCTACCAACCCCCACTGGGCGCGCGTGGTAGATTACAGTCCACTCTATCTCAAAGAGAGGAGGCTAATTATGCTGAACATCTTGTTAGCGAAATATAAGCTATTTCAAGTTGAGGAGTGTCTCAGGTGCCTTTCTACATTATGCAGATATTAATTATAGCACAAGGAAGTGGGTGGTTTCAGATGATGTTTTATGCATAAAATAACTAACTTCAACAACCCACTCTTCGGTAAACATACCCTAAATATAATTTAAACTGTGTGGGCTAAAATATCAAAGCAATAATAACTCTGTGGTAGATAACAGAAATTGTTAAAAGATAGAGGGAACTGGGCCTCAAGTCTGCTATTACAACAGTGTCAGAATGGTCTATCATTGATTTCATAATTGTTGATTTTGACAAATTTGGTAATCTACTAATATAATGGCGTCATTATGACTTTCCAATGGTCAACCACTGACACTCCATTGAAAGAAATGGCATAAAATGGTAATCTCGTAATGACAAATGAATAAATGTAATGTTTATTGCTATTTACGAATTTCTTACTGCTTCAGATTGCAAACACTAATACGTAATATGTAAAAATATATATTAAATGAAATCTAGCATAGTTTTTCTCAAACCATTGACCGACCAATGATCGACAATTATGATTTTGGCAGATTACGAACTTTTAGCAAAATGACAATGGGATCGTGTTGGAATTAAGAATTTATGAAAATAGCAGACTTGGGCCCCTGTACATTTACCTAACCTAGCATAAAATCACGCTTATGTTCCTGAGAAGGTTAGGCCATCTAGAATAGGTTGAAGCTCTCAGAAAGATATTTGCTATCCTCGATTTTCATTTTGACCCCGATATTGGCTGCAGTAACCTCGATTCCCATAAAAGCGATACCCATTATGAATTTTTTTTAAATTTACGCGGCTTTTGTCTTCATTTTACCCTTACTATTGGTTTTAGCACCCTTGAAAACCATAAAAACTATCTCAGAGAAATTCGCATAATGCATTTTCGTTACGTCCGTTCTACCAGTTTACTCCTTCTGCAAGCCGCGTCAAAGAGTTTCGTTCCAAAACTATTCATCACTAGCTTCTACCCACTGCTTCTCCCGCTTGGATGTCGGAAATTATCCACGAGAACTTTCTACCGGAACCAAAAGTACCCTGTGACCTTCCCCAGGATGCCATCTATCTCCTTGTCAAATTTTATCATAATCTGTTCAGTGGTTTAGGTGTGAAAAGGTAACATACAGACAGAGTTACTTTCGAATTTGTCTTCTAATATATAAAATTCTCGTGTCACAGTGTTAGTTACCATACTCCTCCGAAACGGCTGGACCGATTTGTATGAAACTTTGTGTGCATATCGGGTAGGTCTGAGAATCGGCTACTATCTATTTTTTTTCTTTTTTGCAAAACGATGTTTGCGGGGTCAGCTAGTAATATAATAAGTATGTATATAGACCATATTCGCAACACCATACTACGCTCCAAATCACAGATTACAGACGTAGCTCAAAAGTCGCGAAGTTTAAGTGGGACTGTTCTGGCCACGTCTGCCGTATGCCCAATGAGCTGTGGACCAAAATAACCACCACGTGGAACTCTGACACAGCTAGAAGATGTCGCGGCAGACCACGTAGAAGATGGCGGAACGAGCTGGACAAAACAAGCGACTAGTGGTCCACTTTAGCCCTGGATTGAAAGAGCTGGAAGTCTTGGGGAGAGGCCTTTGCCCAGCAGTGGGATGATGCAGGCTAACAGTAACAGTAATAAGTATGGATTAGAAGAAATATTTTAGAGGATCAGTGAAAATTAATAGTATTTTCTAAATCACAAAGTTCTATGTAGTCGATCAAGGACACAAATTTCAATCATCTTCGCCATCAGGCTTATAGGCCATGAATCCATTGACGTCGTTAAATCTGACGTAAGTACCACGCCCTCGTAACAGGGTGTTACTAGCAAAAAGGCTATATTTAGAGCACAAACAATGGCTACGCGGAAGGTGACCTTGAACACTGAACGAAATTGAATTTAATAGGTTTACTGGTTCAGTTTAGGTTTTACTGGGAGGCTAACGTTTTTGGGGCATGTACATTCATTTAATTTCAACTTTATGTACAATTAAAAAATAAAGTACAAAATGGCGTAGGTGCTTAATTATTTACATAGTATTTTATTTCAGCTTAATTTTGATTTATTTTCAATGATTTCTTTCACTTCAATTTTAATTTCAGTTTAAGTATTTTAAATTATTTATTTCAATGAAATCTTAATTTATTTTTAATCATTTATTTCGATTTGTATACGTGGATTAAATACTTTAATTGATCTCCTCATGACTAACGTAGTTTTAAGATAAAGAAATACTAACAATAGAGGGACATTTAAAGGGTCTGAGTCTGAACTATACCTACGAATTTTATTTTTTAATACCTGAGGCGTATTGTTTCAGTCAGCAGTAACACCTCTGTGCTGCAATTAAAGTTTTGATGGCGATCAGTTATTACTTTAATTACCACCGATGATGACAATCAACAAAGTCTAACATAAAATCACGTTGTTTTTCCCCGAAGAGTCAGGCAAAGGTGTACCTACCTGTAGTACAGTACATTTCACCACTTTTTTGAAACAAGCCTCCTCTCTGTGAGAGGGAGTGGGCCGTAATCCACCACACGGGCCCCGTGCTGGTTAGTACATGTCATGTGACGGGTCTTAGAATATTTTGGTTCTAGTATATACCTACCGGTTTCCGAGGGGCTCGTGGCTAAATAATAACAGCCGCACAGGTCGATCGATCAGGTTAAGCTACGCTTGCCACGGTTGGTCTGTGGATGGGTGACCATCTTTACGTACCGAGACCTCTCCGTGCCTCGGAAAGCGCGCTAAGCCGTTGATCCCGGCTGTCATTCGTGGATCTTTGACAGTTGTTACGGGTCGCCAGTAGCCCGAAAGTCTGACAACAAGTCTTACCAAGGGGTATTGTATTACCCAGTAACTGGGTTGTGGAGGTCAGATAGGCAGTCGCTTCATGTAAAATACTGGTATTCAGCTGCATCCGGTTAGACTGGAAGCCGACCCCAACATAGTTGGGAAAAGGCTAGGCAGATGATGATATATACCGGTTTCCTCACGATGATTTCCTTCACCGTTTTGAGAGCAGCGGTGTTGACATATTTAACACAAAATAAAGCACTTGTCTGGGTTCGAACCTACGACCTAGGTACAACTCGTAAGTCGGCTGCTCCTGAGAAATTCCTGAAAAAAAATTAACCAATAGCACTTTGGCTGACTTGGGAAACGAACCCAGATCAGCAGTACCGAAGTAAGCGAGAAACAAATACTTCGAAAAAATATTGATTTTGGAGTTTCGTAAACGGAGCAAAAGGAGCAACGGTGTCAACGGAGCTTTATTTTATCAGTGGTAAAAAAAATCTTATAGATATCACATTTTATCTATAAAGCTTGTCTAAAATGAAAAGTTTATTTGCGAAGGTAAATCAACTAAACCCTCGCTTTAAATAATAAAACAGTCACAATACAGTCCAAAAGTCATTAGGAATTTGTCAGCCGCCTCGACGACGCCCACGCAAAGAGGGGGCGGTTTTTAAGCCCATAAGCTCCACCAACATTGTCAAACGTTCCAAATTAAACTCGGTAAATGGTGGAAGAGGGACAGAACACACAGCCTCTCTTTACTGGTGACAATAGCCAGGCCTATGAATAGCCGCGTCAAAGTTCTGGCCGTGCTGGCCATGAATCATTGCACTGAACGGCTATTGATAGTGACAGTCGATATCATTCGCCCTTTGTGCGAATTTGAATTCATAGAATTTGGTCGAATTAGAAATTTGAATAAAATTTTTACGTGACGGGCTCGTGGTGTGAAAAGACGAAAAATAGGTTTGTTTGTCACAGAAAAACGTACATGCAAAAAGAAAATCAACTCGAGGTAAACAGAAAACAGTAGTAGGTTGTATTCATTGAACTTATTTTGTGTTTTCTAAGTCGTTAGGTACCCCGCTGTAGCCAGAGCCGAATCCCCATTCTGTCGTAAACTAAAGGTGCTGAATGTCCTTCTGGCTGCCAACCCTGAATGTGATGTGTTTGCGGATGAATGGATTAAAATTATGCGTATATATGTCTGGTGTTCTGTGAGAGAAAGTATGCAAGGGAGTACACTGTTCCATGTTAGTTTTAAATTATATTCTATTATTATTGTCAACGTAATTTTGTTTCTATTTTAATGAATATAACTGGTATTGTATCGTTTTAATTAAGTATGGATAAATAAATAAAATAAATGTAAGTATAAACGTAACCGAAGCAAAAGGAGTACAACCTATCGTAGCAGGTACTTCAAATCGGAAAACATATATTAGTGAGAAAATGTTACGAACGCACCAAATGAATACCAATTTAACTTACATTTTTTTTCACAGAATAAAAGTAAGTTATCCAAACCACAAACTTAACACTTTATCTCATTTCCGACACAGATTTATAGTGTTTCATTGTGTCCTCGAATGGGCCTCAACTTTCAACTTTAATAAGATTACTCGCAATCTCACCGTTTGAGTAGGGTGGCCCACTGCGGCCTACTAAAGTTGTGTACACAGTGAAGGAGGCCATTTGAGGCCAGCATTGTGTTCACTGGGGTAAAAGAAGTTATCATGGCAAGTTGTAGCATTTGACACAGGTTTAGTGGTGTAAGTCGAGGGAATTTAGCGAAACGTTATACTCACTATACTGTAGTGCTATTCTGTAAAAATCTCACCGTGAAAACTTAAGGTGAAGTGAGCTGTCACTCCACCAGCCGATCGATTCTGTAAAAATCTCACCGTGATAACTTAGGTGAAGTGAGCGTCAAGTGAGCTATCAATAGGGGCGATTCCTTACATCAGGTGGAATGACAGCTCACTTCACGCTCACTTCACCTAAGTTATCGCCGTGAGAATTTTACAGAATAGCACTGCTGACATTTAATTACCGACTTCACAAAAAGGAGGAGGTACTATGTTCGGATGTTTGTATGTTTTTTTTTTTTTTTTTTGTATGTTTGTTCATCGAATACTCCTCCAATTGTCGACGGATTTTCAAAATTCTTTTTTTGTTCGAAAGTAGATAGTTCTGAGGTGGTCCCATTGTCACCAAGTTAGGATCTGATGATGGGATCTTAGAGAAATCGAGGGCAACCCTCAAATGTTATAGGCTCACTTATTGTTTTTCGCATATTTTATGAAGTATCTTGTGTATTTGCGTATGGTTGTCACCATCTCAGGTAGCTGAGCTGATGATGGAAGGTCCAACTCCTTAACAGTAAGAAGTTACTCGAACAGACAAGGACAGTTTTAGTAAATTGTTTTGATGTTTGATAGGGCATTTGCCACATTTGGTCTCATGATCATCAAGTCATGACCTGATGCTGCAGTCAGGATAGTCTGCAGAGTACCTAACTCCTCGACAACTAACAGTAGATATATCGTGTTTAGGCTCATTGAAAAGGGCTCGATGTGTGGATAAACGTACTGTTAATGAGAAACACCGAAGTACCTACACAGAGACTTGATGCTGATGCCAGGAGTATCAAGAAAAAGTACAAACCTTGAAATTACAGCACCGTAGTCGTGTTTGGCCTCATTTTAAAAATAGGACTACATTTTAAGTTCAATGCAATGTTGACATAAGTCTGGCCTGATGCTGCCAGGATTATCAGCGGAATCCTGGAGAAATCGAAGGAACTCTTCAAATATTATAGGCACACCTATAGCGATTCGGGTATTATTTGCTTTCGTAGTGCATTTGCTTTCGGAAAGCAAAATTTAGTGAAGTAAAACTGATGATGAAGACCACAGATGGCCACCGGGACTACTCAATAATAAGTGTTTCACACGATTCGATTACTTTAATATGGTTGCTCAGCAATTTATGCTCGTCACAATGCGAATGGTGAAATGGAGCTGATGGTGGAGTACCAGGAGAACTCCTCAACAATTAACGTCCCTGTATCGGGAAAAATAATATTTTTTAAAAGGCGATGAGCTTGATGCATTATAAACAGTCCCACTAAAAAGCGAGAAATAAAAACTTTTTAACAAAAAAAAAACCGACTTCCATAAAAAACACTACAAAGTGAAAAATAACTTTGATTTCGGAAGTCGGTGGCAATAAACTAAAATACAGATCCAAAGACACCGACTTCCGAAATCAAAGTTATTTTTCACTTTGTAGTGTTTTTTATGGAAGTCGGTTTTTTTTTTGTTAAAAAGTTTTTTTCTTTTGACTGTACTTACCCGTCAAAAAGAGTAACCTAGATAATGTGGATAAGACACAAAGTCTAAAACAGAAGAAGATCTAGCGGGGTATCCAAGGGCCCCCCCTTAGGGGATGGAAGGGGGGCTCAGGGAATCAGACCGGAATAAATCGATGTTAGGGATTACCCCTATTGATAGCTCACTTCACGCTCACTTCACCTAAGTTATCACGGTGAGAGTTTTACAGAATCGACCGGCTGTTACTGTTAGCCTGCATCATCCCACTGCTGGGCAAAGGCCTCTCCTAATAACTTCCAGCTCTTTCGATCTAGGGCTAAAGTGGACCACTAATTGTTTGTTTTGTCCACGTCGTCCCGCCATCTTCTACGGCTCTTGTCAGAGCTCCACATGGTGGTTATTTTGGCCCACAGCTTATTGGGAATACGAGGGGTCCGTGACTAAACAATAACAGCTGCACAGGTCGATGGATTAGGTTAAGCTACGCTTACCGCGGTTGGTCTGTGGACGGGTGACCATCTTTACATACGGAGACCCCTCCGTGCCTCGGTAAGCACGCTAAGCCGTTGGTCCCGACTGTCATTCGTCGATATTTGACAGTCGTTACGGGTAGTCAGAAGCCCGAAAGTCTGACAACCAGTCTCACCAAGGGGTACCTATCGTATTACCCAGTAACTGAGTTATGGAGGTCAGATAGGCAGTCGCTTCTTGTAAAATACTGGTATTCAGCTGCATCCAGTTAGACTGGCTGAATTTCGGCTATACATATGGGTGGTTCAATTTGTTGCATTTTGGCCCTCCTATCAGCTCCTGACGGATATACGTCGAATTACAAGTAACCCTGTATATAAGTTCCTACTCATTTAATTCGGTCACACACAAAAGGCTGGGCTTTAATCAACTCTGTCCGCATATTGTTAGGAACTAGGCTAAACTAAAATGGACTCCACTTCAGAATACACAAGTTATTTATACTGTTGGAATCCCTGGAGTAAGTTAGTTTGTGGCGAGGTGACATTGAATGCGGCAAAGCTTTTTGAGTTCGTGAATTTATTAACTGACTAGCAGCGCGCCGCGGTTTTACCCGCGTTAGTTTCGATCCCGAGGGCATATCGGGATAAAAAGTATCCTATGTGGTAATCCTGGTTATAAACTACCTGTGTGCCAAATTTCATCCAAATTCACATACTCATCATCTTCACAAACTTTCACAACTTTCAAATGAGCATAGTTTTCAATGTCTTTGTTGGTATACTGGTGTGTGCTAGCTGATGAAATAATATGGCAAATATGGTTCCCACGACCCACCGCGTCGTATCGCATCGTCTGCCCGCGTTTTTACTTTGTTTTCGCTTTGCATTCTTACTGACTCTTTTTCATTTTGCTCTGTCTAAAAAAGGTTTTTATAAAACAAATTTCGTGCAAAGCAATTCATCTTTTTGCTACGACTAGACGCAGAGCTGTCGTTTGCGTCTGCGTCTGGTAGCAGTGACAAGACGCAAACGCATACGATAGCTCTGCGTCTGCATCCACTGACGTTCAGGTTAAATCAAATCAAGCAAGCGCAGTTTAACTTGATCAATCGACCTGGGCCTCAAGTCTGCTATTACAATAGTGTCAGAATGGTCTATCATTGATTTCATAATTGTTGATTTTTACAAATCTGGTAATCTACTAATATAATGGCGTCATTATGACTTTCCAATGGTCAACCACTGACACTCCATTGAAAGAAATGGCTTAAAATGGTAATCTCGTATATAAGGGCAAATTAATAAATGTAATGTTTTTTGCTATTTACGAACTTCTTATCTTCAGATTGCAAACACTAATACGTAATATTAGGTCGGGGCAAAAGTATTTTCGTATTTTTAATACAATTTTTTTTTTTCTTTTAGGTTTAATTTTTTATTTATTTATAATATGTATGTGCCGTTTTGATCGATGACTTGTTGCCATCTTGTGGGCAATGCCATGATCCCATTGCTGTAGAAGTTTTGAGATTTTTTATCAAAAAAATCTGACAGGTAGTTTTCACAGTGTTCTTTTGAGGTTAACTTTATGCTTCCTAAAGAGTTCTGAAGTGACCGAAACAGGTGAAAATCTGATGGAGCAAGATCAGGGCTATACGGAGGATGCGTCAACACATCCCAGCCAAGCTCTCGCAATTTTTGCTGAGTGGCTATAGATGAGTGCGATCTGGCGTTGTCGTGATGAAACACCACGCCCTTCCTATTCACCAGCTCCGGCCGGTTTTTCTCAATAGCTTCTTTTAACCTCATCAGTTGTTGACAGTAGAGGTCAGAATCGATAGTTTTACCCGGCGGCAGAAGCTCATAGTGGACGATTTCTTTCCAATCCCACCAAACACACAGCATCACTTTGTTCTGAGTCATGCCGTGCTTTGCCACGGTCTGTGGGGCTTGTCCATGCTTCGACCACGATCTTTTTCGGACATTCTTATCGTAAGTGATCCATTTTTCATCACCCGTAATCAACCGTTTAAGAAATGGGTCGGAATTATTACGTTTCAACAAAGAATCGCAAATGGAAACACATTGCATTAAGTTTCTCTCAGTGAGATCAGTGGTACCCAAATATCAAGTTTTTTCTTGTACCCAGACTTTTGTAAATGCCGTAAAACTGTTTTGTGATCAATATCCAGTTCTTCAGCAATATCATAACTACTAATATGTCGATCTTGCTCCACTTTTTCAAAAATGGCACTGATTTTATCCGTGACAGGGCGTCCAGAACGAGCTTCATCCTTCAAACTAAAATTTCCTGACTAGAAACGCTTGAACCACATTTGTGCTACTCGTATTGATACCGCATTAGGTCCGTAAACCGCACAAATTTTATTCGCGGCGTTTGTCGCATTTTTATCTTTTTAGTAATAAAATTTCAAAATGTACCGAATTTCTTCGTCACATACGTTCATGTTGCTTGCTTGAAAAACAATTGAGAAATGGCAGGAACTAGTTTTTTTTTATTTATTGCATCTTTAGAATGTCAACATTTAATAGTATTAAAACCAGCCAGTTACATTCAGTACTGCCAAAGAGGTTTGATTACTAAAAATAGATTCAAAATACGAAAATATTTTTGCCCCGACCTATTATGTAAAAATATATATTAAATGAAATCTAGCATGAAATTTAGTAGTAGTTTTTTCAGACCATTGTCCGACTAATGATCGACCATTATGAATTTAGCAGATTACGAACTTTTAGCAAAATGACAATGGGATCGTGTTGGAATGACGAATTTATAAAAATAGCAGACTTGGGCCCCTGTGCGGCCACGAGCACACAAGGTTATGCCTGATGCACACAAGGCGCAGTTAGAAATGAGTGGATCAAAGCTGTCTATTAATAACTATCCTATAGCAGGGGTGTTTAGTAGTTATAAACTACTTTACAAACTTATACAAACACGATTCTACTAGCTAGTTCATAAAGTGGTTTCTAAAGCTTGTTTAAAGCGGTTTTTTAACTTCTCCGAGCGAAAGTTCCGGGAAAATGTAAGCAACGTTCCTATTATCTCATTTGAAAGATATCGATTCCCAAGTTGCACAAACTGTGGATGAATTAATTAATGATCCCTTTATTCGCTAGAATACCTGCAAAACCACTATCAGAATTAAAAAAAAATCGGTAGCACCTTACAGTCTGGATTTGAGCGCAACGGGGTAATTGCGTAATACACAAACAGTAGCAATACCTAGCTTTAATTTTGACAGTTCAACAATATTCATTGAGTTTTTATGTTTTTGAGCGGACAAATTTTACGAATATATGAAGCAATGGGTTAGTAATATCCTTCAAAATGATTCAGATTGTGATTAGTGCATTACGCAATTAGGGTACTGTTCATTGCAATAGGCTCGCCCCTATCGCCAATCGTGTGCGATGCAATGCATGAGACAAGGAAATCATAAATCACTTGATTTTAATAGGTTTTTATATTTTACTAGCGACCCGCCCGGCTTCGCACCGGCACGGGTGCAATGCTGATACTAAATACACTACATTATACATATAAAACTTCCTCTTCAATCACTATCTATTAAAAAAAAACCGCATCAAAATCCATTGCGTAGTTTTAAAGATTTAAGCATACATCCCTATGTATGCTGTCCCTACAGAGAAAGCGACTTTGTTTTATACTATGTAGTGACTAGCTAGCAAAAAAATAAACAGATAGTAGCCGATTCTCAGACCTACTGAATATGCATATAAAATTTCATAAAAATCGGTCAAGCCGTTTCGGAGGAGTATGGTAACTAACACTGTGACACGAGAATTTTATATATTAGATTTATCCTTTTGATAGATCCTTATTTTGTAAATGTGAGGACTTTGTAGGCCCTGTAGACGTTAGATCTGTAGACCATTTTTTTATTTTTTCAAGTACCTGGTACTTGTTGACAGGCCTACGCTGTCCTCCCATACCTATTGTAATTTGAAAACATTGTAAAAGACAATTATTTTTAAAAGAGTTGGAGTGGAGTTTCTTGCCGGTTCTTCTCCATAGGAAACGACCAATTGGAACCGTGCACCTAGCTTCTGACGTTTCATAAGTGCCCTTGTAGACTTATGTGAAATAAAATATTTTGATTTTGTAGATACTTATAAACACACAGAACTGACGAAATGTGAATGTCATAAAATCATTCAATCTGCCTAGCCTTGTCCCATCGATAAGTTGGCGTCGGCTTCCAGTCTAACCAGATGCAGCTGAATATCTGTACTTTACATGTAGTGACTGCCTATCTGACCTCCACATCCCAGTTTGGGTAGCACGATACGCCTCGGTAAGACTGGTTGTCAGATTTCTCGGCTTCTGATTACCCGTAACGACTGTCAAGAACAACGAATAACGACCGGGACTTACGGCTTAACGTGCTTTTCGAGGCACGGAGGAGTCTCGACATGAATTGGATGGTCACCCATCCACGAACCAACCGCAGCAAGCGTTGCTTAACCTTCTATAGACCTGTGCGGCTTTAACAGTAATTCAGTCTCAAGTTCCTAGAACAAGAAGAGTAAAAAATGGGTTGTAAAGGGGCAATAATAAAATGATTTAGGTACTCTATTTTTAGATCTAACGACTGCCAAAAATCTATTTATATCTTGTGTCTTCTTGGGTCTTGGTATGTAGGTAATGGATGTCATATTATTTGTACAATTCTTCTCTTCTATCAGGAAATACCTACAGGTGTGTTTATTCGGCCATTCTACCGTCTAACAAGCGTGGTTGAAATAACTTTCAATAAAAAACGCCCACATATTCACCTAATCCTATTTCACTAAGCTCAGGTACGCACGGGTGTGATTTTCCCGCGGCGATTTTTATAGCGTACTGGATTTTCAACGCACTGCTCAGCACCGAGAGTTCAAAATGCAACAGTGTATTTTTTTTGACGAGCTGGAATGCGCTCTGTTGGATTCTCAATGCTCGACATCAACATCTAGAGTTGAAAATTCAGTTTACGTCTGTACAAACGTGGGTTAACTTAGTTAACTTATCAAAGCAATCAACTAATAGCCAACATTATTCAGCCCACTCCAGCCCTCAATGAGGGACAAAGGACAATCCTTAATCAAGTACAAAGGACTAAACAAACAATACTAGACGAATTAATTTGCACTGGACTCGAACCTACTACGTCCTTCGCTTTGCATAGAAAATTATAATCAGTCGTATTGTTCGGTGGGTGGCCAAAAGTGGAGTCTCGAAATAAGGGCCAAAGCACATACACTATTTTTAGCATCGGCGATCTGTGATTTTGCGACTGTATCGATGCATTAAGGTGATTGCGCAGTGATTACCGCGAAATTCAAATTTTCTTACGTTTTTTGCAATTAGCAGGTCAGTGTCAGGTTGTATCTTGATCAAAATATGATTCGCGACTATAACAGATACTTATTCACAGAATTATAGTCATTAGAACCATAAATACATCTTCCTAAGTTAGATTTGTACCACAAGAAGAAATCTTCTAGGGAAAAGTGTTTATGGTACAAATCTCACTTATAAAGATGTATGAATGTTTCTTATGATTATAATTTTGTAAATACGTACCTTTTATAGTCGCGAATCAAATTTTGATAAAGATACAACCTGACACTGACCTGCAAATTCCAAACCACGTAAGAAAATTTGAATTTCGCGGTCTACCACTTCCCATTCACCTTAAGCTTTTAAAAAGCGGCTAAATCGCCGACCGCCAATGCTAAAAGTATAGCCGACCCTAAGAGAGCTTTAATTGGCATTTTTTTTTGTAAAAAAATGTTTGTGTACCATTACAAATACCTACCTAATTCATTGTTAAATGAGGTTTTTTAATAAAATAAGCTTTTCAAGCATTGTTCGAAATATTCAGACCAGACGATGCGTTGTATTTATTACTGAAAGAAAAAGAAAAACAATAGGTATTATTTTATTTTTAAGTACCTAATCGAAATCTGGACATGAAAAACAACAAGGAACCTATTTATATTTAAGCGAAGCTTCCAATAGTCAATTAAGGAAAGCCAGTTGAGGAATAATAATACTCTTAAAATAACGATTGATTTAATGACCCCAAGATATTATCCTCTTTCGCTTATGTAGGCAGGTAGGTTTGTTTATCTGTAGATGTATGCATACATAGCACACGCCTTCTTTCCATGGGGATAGGCAGAAACTACAGAACGCCATCGCCCATAAATAGGTACTTCATTTAATTTGATTACATTCAAACATCTGAAGGACAATTCCCGTAATTAAAAACTTTCAAAATATAGTCGCAATCACATCTCAGCGACAGCGACAAGCAATGTCAACACCTTGTCAAATGTAATTATTCAGTTTTCATGTATAATTTTATTTCAATTTTAATTTCAATTTCGATTTTTAACTTTAAGTATTATGTATCAAACAATAATATTTTGCTGTGCCCTGACAGGGTCTACAACGGCTCTTAGCTCTAAGCATTTTGTTAACATCTTGTTTTTACCTTGTGGAACGCAACTATATGAATACGAATATGAATGCAAAATGTAGGACAATAAGAAGTATTTTACATTTGACAGATTGAGACTGAGATCAGACTGTTAACATTTTTAATATTACGAGAATTGCCCCTCTGGTCTGTTCAAACAACCTAATTTTAAAAAAAACTTAGATCTCATCTACCTGTGTATATGAGATCTGTTCCAGACCCATGCGGCAAAAAAAAAAATAGAAGTGATAAAATAGCCATCTTCAAATAATTTTATTAAAGTTACGTAAGTGTCAAAGCCTAAATAAAACATTTATCTTGTTCACTTCAGTCATCTATTTTTAGATCAGCTTCGCCATTTATATCATCGGGAATATTGATTTTTAATACCTAACCAAAACAGTTCAAGTTCAAACATTGTGATAATGATAACTTAATCAGCTTATAATGTTCCCACTGGCGGGAAACAGGCCTCCTCTCGGTGAGAGGGAAGGGGCCGTAATCCACCACACGGGCCCAATGCGGGTTGGTAGATGTCACTCGTTCGAATTTTTGGTTCTAGGACATGCCGGTTTCCTCACAATGTTTTCCTTCACCGTTATAAAAGCAGTGATGATCAAAATATTTACACTAAATAAAGAGCCTGAATCCGGAACGAGGATATTCGACGAAGAACCAGAGTCACTGACATAGCTCTTAAAATTTGTAAGTTGAAGTGGCAATGGGCAGGCCACATCGCTCGTAGAACTGATACCCGATGGGGAAGAAAAGTTCTTGAGTGGCGACCACGAACCGGAAGACGCAGCGTAGGCAGGCCTCCCGCTAGGTGGACCGACGACATCGTGAGAGTCGCGGGCAACCGATGGATGCAAGTGGCGGATTGTCGTTCGGCGTGGTGGTCTCAGGGGGAGGCCTTTGTTCAGCAGTGGACGTCTTCCGGCTGATGATGATGATGAAAGAGCCTGTCTGGTTTCAAACCTACAACTCGTAAGTCGTTGTGATAACTTAGGTAGGTACAACTAGGTTTATTTTAGTCAGAAAATTCCGAACGGCCCTGATTGTCTCTTTGGTGTAGTAGTCGCAAGGACTACTGCTGAGCGTGAGGTCCTGGGTTCGATTCTCGAGTTAGGCAAAGTGTTATTAGGTTTTTCCATCTGGAATTTCTCAGTAGCAGCCCGGAGTCTGGATTTGTGACCGGTTGCTGGCAATAGGCTGGCCCCTTGTTACATTACATCTACTTATCTGACCCCGCAAATGTCGTTTTACAAAAAAAAAAAAAAATAGGGGTATGAAAAATAGATAGTAGCCGATTCTCAGACCTACCTGATATGCACACAAAATTTCATACAAATCTGTCCAGCCGTTTCGGAGGAGTATGGTAACTAACACTGTGACACGAGAATTTTATATATTAGAAGATAAAACAAAGTCGGGTGATTTACAACATTTATAACTCAAGAACAGCTGGACCGATTTTTATGATCTTTGATTTATTGAATTTGTCTCCGCCCCGAATAGCAGAAACTATTAAATAATGGGAAAAATTCACTAAAACAAAAATTAGGAAACATATATTGATTCTGACTTATATTAACCAGATTAAGCTAATGAATTACCTGTACCTAATCATAACATACATCAGTTAATCAAGCATTAACACACACTCCTACTCACCACACGCCCCACACAGACACACCCTTACACACACACAAACACTACACATACCTGAACATGCTACAACAAATTGTGTAACATCCTAGAATTTAAACTTTTTCTTTTCTTTTCTTTAATGTAACCCATGGAAAGTTGCGAGGTAACCCCATCACAAGTATCCTTATAACTTACCGGGGCTGCCTCAACTTTGTGCTGTAGAACAATTATTGTATGAGAAACAATGAAAACTTTTTTTTTTTTTTTTGAGGCGATACCTACAAAGTTCGGCGGGTCAGCTAGTTGGACATAAACTTAACTTGAACACAAAATTACATTTTGTCACATTTTTATTTAAACCTCTGCTTAACTTTTCGGGGGATACAGGCGTGATGTTCTAGGTCTTCATAAACGACTTAAACATAACTGAAACAATGTGGGTGTCCACATTGTTTCAATTATGTTTACCTAAGTCGTTTATGAAGACTGGATGAAAACCAATCTAGAGACCAAGCAGGTTTTCGCAGCGATTTTTCAACATGTCTAGGAGGAAACTAGTCGCGAGCTCGAACTCGCTGGCGGTCATGGTCAAAAAGCACGCTGTCTCGCCTGGCTTCGTGTCCGACAGCGCTAATATCAGTGATGAGCAGTTAGACGCTAGTCTACACGAACAACGTCTAGTTTTCACGCACAGAAACACCGTTCCAAACTGATAGACGCGTAAAAAGATTTGAAAAGTGCTTCGGAAATTCGAGTTTTATGAAAAAACCACTGCATAAATCAATTACAAATAAAGTTTATTGATCTCTTCGGTAACTGAGATTTATCGGTACGGACTTGGTTTCGAAGATTTTACAGTTCTTTTATTACTTATTGACACCCAAAGTTACGTTAAAAATAGCAAGAAAAACGAATCTTTGTTGGCTCATAACTTTTTAATGGCTTTTTATTTTACTATTCTGTTTCCATACAGACACAATTAATAATAAGTCAACAAGATATTATGTTTAACTTTGGATGCACAATGTCAAACAGTGGAGTAATATTCTCCCGAAATTTGTATAGAAAAAATATCGAAAAGTGGCACACAAGTTCACATAGGTACACACCATAAAACAAGCTATCCAGTAAATGAGTTATAGCCGAATGGCTTCCGCTCATTAAAACCTCAATCTCCTCCTCTTTAAACTCAGTCATTTGTCATTCCCCTAAAATACCTGCTAATATAAGTAGGTACTTATCTTAAGGAAGTCACAGTAAAAGCAGAGATCGTAAAGCAATATACTTACTTTTACTTCACTGGAAATTTATTCGGCACAAGTGCAAATAAAGACGAATACTCAAACGCCTGGTAAATCACTTTAACGGTCTTCTTCCGTTTTCAGACTTTTACCGTTTATTCGTTTAGAATTGGATCTTGATAAGGTGGCGCGGGAAGTTACATAGGTGGACTTCCAGATCTACCTAACTACCTGTAGGTACCTACGAATTTATTTAAGTGACTTTGAACAGCGTGTGTGCGCTTGAGTTCCAATCTAATCTAACCCCGCAGTACCTACCCTAGCTTAATACCGTAAACCAACTGTGACAAAAGGACAAAAAGACGCTCAATTAGTAAAAAAATAAGATGTGTATATTACAAGGTCAATAAGTTTTTTAGAGGATCAGTTATATATTTCCCCTTTCTTTTAAGGCGCCAACTTTCGTGGGTTAAGCGGACAACAACCTTCCTAGCCAACTGCTAGATGTCATTAAAATAAGTTAATTATACCTACACTGGGCGGTATTATAGCTAACACTAACACGATTTTTTACAGACAACTTTTGGATGGATTTAAAAGGAGAAGGAGAACCAATACTGCAGGTATTCTGTGGTGTACCTACCATTTATATGTACAGTAAATACATACCTACATAAACCATAATTCATCATCTGCCTAGCCTTTTCCCAACTATGTTGAGGTCGGCTTCCAGTCTAACTGGATGCAGCTGAATACCAGTGTTTTCCATGGATCCTACCTCCACAACCCTGTAACTGGGTAACACGATGATACCCCTTGGTAAGACTGGTTGTTAGACTTTCGGGCTTCTGACGCCTGCCAAAGATCTACGAATAACAATCGAAATCAACGGCTTTTTTTTTTGAGGATGGGAAATCGTCAAATGACCCCTCCCGCTCTGGGTAGAGCAGAAGGGAGTGTCAGACTCTTACTGACTAAAACCCACCCGTGCTCCTTCCTTAGCCCTTTGTGTTCCGGGGTAGCGGTAACCCTTTCGGACAATCCCGCTGCCCCGGCAGGCTTCGGCCCTTACGGGCCCCTTCCTTACTGCTGACGTCTCTTTGAGGCGCGCGTGGAACACGTATGCGCCGTCCGGCACGGGCCTGATCCTGATCGGACGGAGGGTTACCCATTACTCTCCGCCCGCAGGCCCGCGCCTACGGTGGCCGGGAATCGTCACGCGGCTCCCGACGCCCGGAGCGTTTCCCGCGGCGGTTGGGACGTGAGTCTCTCTCCTTCAGCCGTCCCGCCACCTCCTTCGCTAGCATGACTGCTTCGCAGAAGGAGGTGACTGCCTCCCACTCCCTCTGGCCCCGGACCATGGCTTGAACCAGGGCCGGGCGCGAGAAACGTGCTTTTCTAGGCACGGAGGGGTTTCGGTGTGTAATGATGGTCACCCATCCACGAAACGATCGCTGCAAGCGTAGCTTGACCTGATCGTTCGACCCATGTGGCTGTTATTACTTCGCCACGAGCCCACTAAAGCAAAAGCAAGTACTAAAGAAAAAAAGCATATAAGTAGGTACTTATCGACTGAAATTCAGAATAACACAGCACACTGAAAATACCATTAATAATAATAAGAACTGCCCTCCCTCCTCCACTGCGCATTGTCTCAAAGAATTATAAAGAAAACAGTACCTACCGAGAGAGAAAATGGCCGCAACTTATTAATATTAATATCTAGAGTTTGAGGTTCCGTCTCTTTTGTGAAGAAACTTGTAAGTACGTATAAACTATAGAGGGTCGAGTATTTTGGGGTCTTATACGAAACAGCCGGTCGATTCTGTGAAAATATCACCATTAAACGTAAGTGATGTAAGCTGTCAACCGATTGGTCCACCTGCATCAGGTGGAATGACAGCAATAAATCTGCCTAGCTTTTTCTCAACTATTTTGGACTCGGCTTCCAGTCTAACCGGATGCAACTGAATACCAGTATTTTACATGAAGTGACTGCCTATCTGACCTCCACAACCCAGTTAGAATGGGCAATACAATCCCCCTTGGTAAGACTGTTTGTCAGACACAATCCCCTTCAACTGGAATTACAGCGCACTTCACTTAAGTTTTCACTGTAAAATTTTAACAGAATCGATCGGATGTTTTTTAGCTACACATTGTTATAAAAACATGAAACAAAGATAGTAGACTGATAGTTTTATATTTTTTTATCCATGAATACCTATACCCTATCGAGGCTTCACTGTTACCTACTTATTCCGATGACGTTAAAGCTTTTCTAATTCATACTCAAATGCTTACCATTTTCTTTGACGTAATAACTTTTTTTTTATTCATACCTTTCGTCCACTTGTTGT
This sequence comes from Globia sparganii, assembly GCA_949316385.1. Taxonomy (NCBI): domain Eukaryota; kingdom Metazoa; phylum Arthropoda; class Insecta; order Lepidoptera; family Noctuidae; genus Globia; species Globia sparganii. The sequence goes on from OX438675.1 coordinate 1,110,100, forward strand.
TTAAATATTAAAAGTTGAGACGCAAGAACGACGGTTATTGCTCCAGTTTTTTTATTTACGTAACGTAGTTACCTACTAAAAAAAAAGAAGAATAACCTTAACTTTAAAATACTGATTTGGGACCTTCTTTACCTACTGATAAAGAATGTAGGTACCTACCCTAAGTATTTTAAATTGCAAACTTTTGCGTTTTATATTTTTGCATTTAGGTATGATTTAATTTATGAGTGCCTCTTTGGCCTTTTTTGGCACCCCTGTGCGTAGGTATTCTTGCGACCACTATCGCAAGCACTGGTCTCAAAAGGTTACTTATAAGGATCTTTTGACATCAAAATCGCAGACCAGCTCAGCGAGCTACCCAACACACTATCAATCAGAATCTTGAATCATTTTGAAGGAAATTGCTAATCCATTGCTTCGTATGTTCGAATAATTTGTCTGCTCAACAACGTAAATAGCGCAATGCATGCTGTTGAACTGTCAAAATGAAAACAATTACCGTGTAGGTGTGTGTTACGCTACCTAACCCCGTAGGCAAGATGGTTTTTGGTAGGTATTAATTATAAGCGCATGGAAAATATGAAAATGAAAACTAGCTGCCTAAGAACTGCCTATCCTCCAAATTTTTATTAACTTTTTACTCAACTCATGATAAGAATGCTGTTTTAAGTTGAGTTCAGAAACCGTAAAATAGAGAACAAACTGAAAGTCTTCAAAATTCGGCCGAAATTCCTAAATATTTAACTCGAAATGTGAGTCAACAAGCAAATATAGGTAGATCTTTATTCTTTCCTCAAAAACTATTTCAGACACCAATCTACATGGCCTCCACATGATCTGACCAAGATTACGTCTGGATTTTAAAAGAGACTGTGACCTCTGAGTTTGTTTCGGCCTTTCTTCTCAGAGTAGTCAGATAGGAAACGCAACCTCATCTCGTTTTTAAAAAATATGATTGACGTGTAAAAGTGTTTGTACAAACCTAAGTACCTACCTACTTACAGAAATAAAATCATTTATCATTTACTGTTATTATTAGTTGAAGACACTAGCAGCTAGTTAACTGATACCGTGTTTCAAATATCTTGGAGATACCTATATAGTCTATCCAGTCGGTTCTTGCAACAATTCAGTGTGGGAGCCATCACAATATTTTGCGGAAGCCTATTCCATGCTGTTACGACTCGGTTAGGCAGAAATTGTTTCAAAGGCTTTTTCCGGAATGTCCACGCAAACGTTTGTGTGTAAACGGCTTGCCCAGCCTTGTCCAACCATAAGTTATTGTGTAGGTACTTAAGTATCTATACTTTTTAGTCAAAAGCTTACTTAGATCAAGCCTACGAATCCTAACTTTACCCCAAAACCTGCGTTCGCGACCCCACCAGCCTACCAAGTAATAAACCCATGTAATTAGGTACATAAACCGAACGTTTACGGCCCCTCCGAGAATAACGCGTCAGATCGCATTCCCGAATGTCGTAAAGACTCAATTGTTTTTGTTTACGACCCCTGTAATTACTTCAGCTTTTCCGTTCTTTGAAATGTTTCTGTAATATGGGTTTTGAGATATCTACTTAGGTATTTGTGTAAATAAATGATATTAAATCCTGTAAATTGGTTCGAAAATACACTTTTAAACGTTCAAATTTAATTATGTTTAGTGGCGGCATCTACATCGCAACATGCGAACTACGCATCACACTGACGTCACACAAAATCCTGCATCGCGCAAGCAGAGTTACCGCGCAACTAGCATATATACGACCCGACATCAATCGTCAGACTGTAATAGTCAATAGTCTACCAGATACGACACCCATCCTTCTTTTTCTATGGAGGATGAGTGAGCTTTACACCCTGTTCCTCATTACTCCATAGTTTTAAGTTGTTATGGTATGGTATAATCGAAGCAGTAGGTATATACCTACGCGAGAAGGCAGTTAAAAGCAAAATTCCAACTTTTATTAAACTTGGGAATCCGACGAGATTGGGTGTGTAAGGACCTTCAAATTCTTTAGGACTAAAAAGTATTTTCGGCAAACGATGGCAATAATTATTAGCTTAGTGTTCCCACGGCTGGGACACAGGGCGCTTCTCTGTGAGAGGGAGTGGAATAACGGTCCACTCCCTCTCACAGAGAGGGGCACACAGCGTTCTGTTGAGTTACATTGTCACTCAAAGGGAAAAGAAAATGTGGCTTTGAGTTACAGTATTAGTAATAAAAAAAAACAGTGAACACAAAATGGTGTAGGTAACTCAACGGGAAGAAAGGACCGTAATTCACCACGCGGGCCCAGTGCGGCTTGGTGGATGTCACAAGTCTTCGATTTTTCTTTGGCTCTACGATATGCCGGTTTCCTCACGGTATTTTCCTTCACAGTTTTGAGAGGTGATGAAATAACATACACAAAGTAAAGCGCCTGGGATCGAACCCAAGACCTACAAATCGTAATTCGGGGCCGTAATCACTGCAGCGATGGCAATATATGTACCTATTGCAGCAATGTATTGTTGTGGGGGTTTCAAGATTAATAAATTATATATTTTTTATATAATTTTATTATAAAAAGAAATATTCACATAATTATAATTATTTAATAATAGTCATAGTAAATTTTACAATATACTCTGTAACTTAAATCTAACACATAACTTCGTAGGATTTTCATGTTAGTTTTTTTTTTTTTTTTTTGTTTGCAACATTTATAATCTAATATCATTTTTTATCTGTGCATTTTATACATTATACCTAGTTACATGCAAAATTATGTGATAACATTTTGATATTATATTCTATATTAGTGTATATATTCTTTCGCTAGAATATTTACTACATCTACAGAACTTTTCGTTTAGGAAATGGCGGTAGTTGGAATCAATATTTGAAAAATAGCCGTTGGACCCATGGTTTTAACAAATCAGCTTATGATAAAATAGATGTTGATGAAAATAATAACTGCGGCCAAAGCTTGGGGTCTTAATCTCATCATCATCATTTGAGCCGAAAGACAAGCAAGGCAAGCGTTACCACATCGACCGGTCCTTTGTCTTACATCTAGCAGTGGGCTAATACGGGCTAAATTGATAGATGGGCAACAATAGCTAAGTAATAAAATAATACACATGAAATTCTACCTCCTGTTCCATACTACAAAAAGTTAAAAGTCCTGTAGATGGTACACATAGTAACAAATAATTTTTTTCGTATAAAAATGCTTCCATTGAACACTAGATGAATGGTGAAATTTGAGGCTAAATTACGTACAGTCTATAATTATTTATATTTATACACATCTAGGTGAAAAGGACTGCGCCTAGATAATAAATTATATTGATGACATTTTTACATTATGTAAGAATATTTTGGGATAACTATTTATATTTTGACAAAATTATAAATGTTCACTTTATAAGGTGGAGACGACAATACGACAATAAATTAAACAGCGTATATTTAATGATGTTCCCGATCTGCATATGAAAAGTTAATCAAATACATCCAATAGTTTAGTCACTATAGCCAGTAAAAAAAAAAAAAAAATACGACGGCCAATACTACTATTTAGTTTGATTGAAAAAAAAAACTTTCATTTTTCGATGTTAAGATTTATTTGATCGTTTCAATATACTCTTACGCATTAGAATTGCCAGTGTTTTCATTTATTGTCGTATTGTCCTCTCCACAATGTATACAAATTATATTGCATGACCTATTGCAATGAACAACTATTGTATTGAAAGCTGGATGGCTTGAATTGATTAAATCCAACTGATTTTGATTCAGATTTTATCAACGGCTGACATTTTAAAGGCTGGTGGCTTATCTGTGTGAAATATGGGGGGTCCAAACTTTGCGCAGAAGATAACATATTTTAGGAACAGAATAAAATAGAAAAAAAACTTCAAATATGCTTTTCATATAGTTCATGCAAGTTCTTGTTCTGTTACATACATTCGAACCACTAAAAATATTCTACACATTGGCAGTTTCTCCATCTTTGAACTCAAAACGTATCACTTAAAATGATTTAGAGTATGTAAGTAGCTTGCATGCTGTGTGCCATAACAACTTCTGTAACTTGCACAATAGTATGCAAGTAGCTTGCATGCTGTGGGCCATAACAACTTCTGTAACTTGCACAAGAGTATGTAAGTAGCTTGCATGCTGTGGGCCATAACAACTTCTGTAACTTGCATAAGAGAATGCAAGTAGCTTGCATGCTGTGGGCCATAACAACTTCCGTAACTTGCACAAGAGTATGCAAGTAGCTTGCATACTGTGCGCCATAACGACTTCTGTAACTTACACAAGAGTATGCAAGTAGCTTGCACGCTGTGTGCCATAACAACTTTTGATTGGTGAATATCATAATGGCATGCTAGCTACTTGCGTACAAGTTACAGGTTACAGGCATGTGTATTCCAGGCTTTATGTCATTGAGAATCACTGTGGCGTACAAATGATGACATGAGGTGAGTATGAGTGAGAGAACATGCATGAAAGTTCGGAGAGCCTATGTTCAGAGTTCAGACCAGCCATAAATTGTCGGCCATATTATAGATAATTTTGATTGCCTTGCATCTTCCGAATATGTATACTCTTTTTCTAAACAAATTGAAAACCAATCTCGCAAGCATTATTAAAAAGAAAATTGAATGAATACAGAATGTTTCTATATTTTAATTATAAATAATTGTGAATCCTATCCTAATTAGTAATAATAAATATGAAATAAATGCTGAACTACAAAGTCATATCGTTAGGGCTCATTTACATAGCACGTCAATTTCGAATCGTATAATTCTAGGTATTTTTTTGTAATTAACAATACAGCATAAGCCCATCATAAATGTTGTGACCAAAATAATAGGTAATCGAAATGTGATACTAATCATACGATTTTTTTTTTAAATTATAATTTTTACAAACTTTCAGAAATTCAATAATGTAGACATAAATAAATAGATTTGTATGATTTATTATTTATGTAATGGAAATTTAAGCTGTAATTTAATCTACATAAGTTTAATTCTCGTAGCTTTTTAATTAGCATACAACATTGTCACTATACAAAACTATAATTATTCATATTTTTATTTGCATTCCATAATGTTGTTGAGGTATTTTATTATAATTACGTGTCAAACTTAGACTCTAGACAGACGGACTGCATTTCAACTGCAATCCAACCGCAAATTGCAGTTCGGATGCAGTTTGAATGCAGTTGACGCGGTTTGCAGTCGTGTCAACTGCATTCAAACTGCACTTAAACTGCAATTTGCGGTTGGATTGCAGTCCCGTCTGTCTAGAGCCTTAATGGTGGCTCTGAAGTGCGTTACGCGCCGCGCAGTACCCTCTCCCTCACTGACAGGTGAATTTGTTACTGCGCAGCGAATCGCCTCATATTCCGAGCCACCATGTTTTCATCGGGCTGTAGTTCTGGTTTCATTTTAAACTACATTTTCAAACTATTACAATGTTCACATTAACTTAACCTTTTGAAGTTACTAGAGGAGGAACATTTTTTAAAGAATCCGCCTACCAACAACACGGCCTCATCATTAGTCACAAAAATAATTTAAATTTCATGTTAGTAAGATTATAAATAGAATACTATCGGCCAGTTTCTCAAACGATACTTATCGCAAAATTAACGTGACAAATTGTCAAGTGCGCGTAAACTGTTGCGATTGGCTGTTGATAAATCAATCGACCAATCGCAGCAGTTTACGTGGGCTTGACAATTTGTCACATAAACTTTGCAATAGATATTTTTCGTTCGAAAAACTGCGCCCTAATTGCGAAACACACGATCACTCACAATCTGAATATTTTTGAAGCATATTGCTAATCCGTTGCTTCATATGTTCGAAAAAGAACGTCCAGTTTCTGCCCTCTGGTAATTCTGTTATCGATAATGTTCACGATTTAAGGTTTTACATTAAGATTTAAAAATTTAGATCTAAATTACTATGGATTTATTAATTCAGTATTACTTGCGTAACATAATAAAAACAGTACTCAATCGTAGCTTCCGCTTTGTCATTTTTAACGGGAAGTACTACAAATGTTTTAGTAACACTTAGTAAGTATTTAATAGATAAAACAATAAGTGCTTTACATTTTTGTTATACAAATAGAAATATCCAAAAAAACTGAAGAATATGATCTCAGACTAACAAAATATTAAACGTTTCATTAGCTTCACAAAGGCATATTACCAATTAGTACCTGTATTCGCTCATAGATGGCGTTATACTAAAAAAACTAAGAAAAATCCCCAGCATATAAACCTTATTTTGACCAGTTTCCGCAAGATCCTGACTCCTGAAACTTACTAATTGATAAACTATAAAATACGACGATTATAATAATATAACAATCATTACTGAGCAGTGACACCTAGACCTAGACAATCGCCCATTGTTCCACCAGACATGTCCTTTGTCAGCTATCGTAAATAACGCAATGAATGTTATTGAACTGTAAAAATTAAATCCATTGCTCCTGTTTGCGTGCTACGCAATTATCTCGCTGGCCCTATGTAGCTTAAAATCAAACCAAGACCTAATCTTTGCCACACATTTGTTCGCAAAAAAGTGTGATGTCTCTTTCAACCGCTATTTATTGTTACTGATCTTAATTTAACCACACGTTGTTCAAGTTGTGTGCATTTAAAAACGTGAATAATGAATATTCAAGCTACCTTGTATAGTTGACTTCGTAATTGCTTTATCACCCTAGAGTTCATGTTACTCGCACATAATAAAACGACAAGGTCTTTTTGTCATGTGCCAGTTTGATAGTTTATAGTTCCAACTTAAGGCAACCACCGCTCCCCGCCGACGAGAAAGCGATCAACGATTATTTTGCTCAAAAACGTACAAAAGGTTGTAGGTAAGTAATAATAATAATAGTCCCCAATACCAAAATTCGGCAATTGCGACCAATCTCGGTGGAGACCAGCCTTGGGCGTGCATAAGTATAGGGGCAGACACAGGTGAATTCTCTCTTCCTTCACTCTCATTGAAAGAAACCCGTGAAAGTAAAAACATACATAATATCTGACTGCTTGTACCGCCGCCTAGAAGTCGTTTGTCGCAGCGATATGTGCTATCAAAGAGAGGACTCGCTCAGCGACGCTTTCTTGTAGGCTAGAACACTCGCTGAGAGGCTCACGCTTGGTACAGACGCCAGCACATTAAGCTACTACAATCTGTCAAATTTCTTTAATAGATTTTCAACTTTTTCGCTACAGCATAAGGTTCAAAGTTGATTGGGAAAGTTTTACAGTTTCGGGTAGCTTGATGTGCTGGTGTCTGTGCATACGCATACCAGCGATTAATCACTCGTCGCCGTCGCGCATTTACTGATCGTTGCTCGCCAACAACGACGTATGTGTTGTCAAAAGTGGTAACGGAATTAAAAGGTCAACTATACTATTAAGTTAAACGTCAAGACGCGATATTCAGTGAACACCACACGAGTTAGTTTAGTACAAAAAGTGAGTTCGGTGATATTGTGTACCTTATATTAAACACACAGCACACTTAATTTGATAAAGCTATTACCAATTCAAGAGTAAAGGCGGACACAGTCACAATTTTCTATAACCGATTAAATAATCAATTTAATTATTACTTACAGAAAAGTATACACGACCATTTTGAAGTTTGACCCACCAATAAAATTTTGTCTCAATCCTTATTGAAAAATTCGAAGACATGTGACATCTACCAACCCACACTGGGTCCGCGTGGTTAATTATGGCCCACTTCCTCTCAGAAACACAGGCCTCCTCGCCTGTGTCCCAGCAGTGCGAACATTATAGGCTGATTATGCTTATTGATATCACTCGCTTTGGCAAACACGTACTGTAAGCAAAGCGAATGAAGAGCTAAAATGTTGCAATAAATATGATCTTGTTTTATTTTTTCTATATTACAATATAACATCAAACACCGTGATGTTATATTGTCCCCGGAGGGCTATACAGAGGCGTACCTATTAGACTACACTTAGATTTAAGTGGGTCATAAATCAAATCGGTCGAGTGTACACGCAAAAATCTAACCATATTCTCTGAAAACAACAAAATAATATTTCATACTTTGAGATGCCTTAGAACGCCATTTAAAGCGTAGTTTATATTATGTACAACATCGACACATTTAAGAATAAGCACAGGTTATCAAGGCCGATTTTTTTCACATACTCACTGCTTACTACCGAGAGTTGAAAATCCAACAGTGTTTTTTTTTTTGCCGCGTTGTGATGCGCTGTTGGATTTTCAATGCTCGGCTCAATACTGATACTGTCGGTTGAAAATCCAGTGCGTTATCAAAAAATCGCACGCGCGAACCTGGGCTAAGTCTGATTTTCGCTATACAAAACTTATCGCCAATCATAAATAGTATTAAAATTAAATTTACACATAATAGAATTCAATTAGTGAATAGCTTTATAATTAGTACTAATAATGAAGATACAACGAATAGTAGGGGGCCATATTGAGTCATATTTTTATACAAAGATAGCTTATATTTCAGTTATTTATTCACAATATTTTCGGCTATTATGACCCCTACAACTGAATCACAATTTTGAGTCTTAGTTCATGTGGTTTAAGGTTCAAATGGTTTTGTATTAGAATATAGTTACTTTATATTACTGTTTAAACAAACTGTTCGCTTATAGAAAATATTTTGTTATTCTAATAAAATAATCTTTAATGTATTAGAATATAGTTACTTTATATTACTGTTTAAACAAACTGTTCGCTTATAGAAAATATTTTGTTATTCTAATAAAATAATCTTTAAACGTTGAAGTCTTATACAAAAAGGATTTTTAATAGGTAAAACATGCTAAACACTGACTAAGACATGGAAAACACGTTTTTTATATCGTAAAACATTATTAACTGCACATATATTACATGGAATGGATTACTGTTCTAAAAAGTAGTTTTTTAAATTAAATTATAATAAAAATAAACTATTCATCCATACTATTATTGAATAACATCGCACCCACATGAACTAAGACTAAGGGCGAATTGCACCAATAACACAACGCGATCAGCACAACTAAACCACATTCAAGAGCTGTCAGTGTCATCATTGTGGTGGAATATTTGACACTGACAGCTGTCATTGGTGAACTTCGCCCTAAATGTACTAGCATCGATAACTTCATAGATAATAAAATGAGAAAGGCACGATATTTCTGATTTATATTAATCGCTGTCACAGTTTGCTGTATCGCCTATCATTTCACCTATTTTTGTTATCGGCTCAAGTTAACTTGCTGCGGATTTTCCTATACAAATTATGTACAGTATATTTTTTATTTTTCTTTATCGTATCTGTTTATTGATGACCTTTGTTATAAAACATTGTTATAGATTGTTATCTGTGAACCGGTTGAATGCAGTAATTATAGAAATAATTGAAAAGCCGTTGTGTCTCGCGTGGGTCCATACAAAGGGTTAATACATAAACATACTGCGTTTGTATTGTAGACAACACGGTTAAAATCAACCATACATCAGCCGGTTTATTGTGTAAAAATCCCATCTTGTAAACTTGGGTGTCATTCCACCTGATGCTGAATGTAGGATGATGGATTATCACTATTGACAGCTCACTTCACCTACGTTCACACAGATGTTTTTATCCGACTGCGTCAGAAGGTTTTTTTTTTGCAATAATTATAACATCAAGAAGCTAAAATCATAAATGCTAGTACATTTCCTACCCTAGATTAATAAGCCACCGAGTCTTACATACGTTCATATTTAATTAATAAAAATAATCTACAACAACATTCTTCATTGACATTGGAAGAACAATTTGGCAAAAGGAGTTCTGTCATGCTAACGAAAATTAACTTAAATTCAGTCATTAGATCAAAATGGAGTCACTATTAGTCTTGATGCACTTAATTAATTTGGAGTGATATTTTAATGGAAAAGGGAATTAAAAAGTAATGGTAAGGGGCTTGTGGCTGTAGCGGTATCTACAACGCCAATTACCCTAAATTCGGAAAAGCATCACAATATCCAATCATCGTGATTAAATAAAACTTTTAAATCGCAAAATTGTGTGTTCGTGTCAGCAGAAGTGCTGCGGTTCTATGCGAGCGCCCAACTAAAAGAGTCGGCGACGAATACCTCGAAGTGCAGGGTGAGGTGCGGTATGTGATATGAGCGCGGGGAAGGGAGTGTCCGTTCTGTACGTAGTACTGTTAGTATTCTGTGACATCAGGGTCGCGTCGCGCCTGTCTGCGGGAGCCTTCATACAAGCCAAACTTTCACGGTGGATTTTTCATTCAAAAACTCGCCAAAAGTGTTGCCATTACTTTTTAATCCCCCAAAGCAACCGTGGAAGTGTTAAAACAATTCAGCTAGGTATAAAAATTACGACCATTATTATAAAACCACACGGTGGTCCTATCTACACATTTATACAATAAACTATGACTCGAAGGAAATTTTTATTGGAAAAAGACAGTCTATGATATAAACTTTATAAAAATTCGATCTCGATGACATACGAATTTAGCTCCTATTTCTCACATCTTACTTAGTCAAAATTTAAAAAAAAAAAAACTATTTAATTCTTGATTTGTCAAAATATATTTGAGGAATCCAAAAGAACACGTCATTGAGGAATTACGACATTATCAGATATTTATCTTCATCTGATAATGTTTTTACTTATTGTTTTTTATGTAATTTCAAGTTATCATTATCACAAAAGGCGTGTTTTATAATAAGATAGCTAAATTAAAATTGTTGGACAAACAGGGTATGTACTGTTCCAGTGCTCGAAACGAAAACCTATTAGTTTCGTTTGTAGCCCTTGTACTTACGTCGCGCACTGGATTTTCAACGCCTGCTTAGCGTCAAGAGTTAAAAATCCAACAGTTTTTTTTTTTTGACGCGCTGGATTGCACTTTCTTGGATTATCGATGCTCAGCTTAACACCGAGAGATGAAAATCCGGTGCGCGATAAAAATCATCCGCGCTGATACTAGGGAAGTATCAGCGCGGATGATTTTTGCTGCCTCCTACCAGGTGAGTTTCTCTTATACATTGACCAAAATGTTACAAACTTTTTAGTTAAATTTTTGTTAATTTTTGAAACATGAAATTACAAAAACAAAAATTTCTTCACTTGATGTAAACCAGTCAAATAATAATACAGTGCCCCGTTTATAACAACAACATTGCTTTCAAAGGCAATCATGCCAAATTGAGTATATTTACATTCAGTAAAAATACTCAATTACGTATAATATCATCACTTGCCAAAATAAACTATACACTTATGATAAACGAAAAAAAAAACAATCACCTATCAAAAATTTTGCACCATCATTCATTAAAAAACAAATGACTGCACAAAACATTCAACAGCACCCCAAAAAACCAACACAGAAACACAAACCTTATTCTTTACCACATAAGAGCCAAATCCTTACATCAAGAAGAGTCTTGTTGGTTACATGAAGAACTCCCTATTTTCCTGTGGTGGTCATGTATGCCTCATCTGGGAGTTGGAGTTCCCAGTCGGACTCTGGCAGTTGGGGACGTCGATGACCGTAAGCTCTATGACACGAAGGCCCCGGAGTATCGGGTCTGTGATGTGAATACCGCGAGGGTTGTACACTCTTTCGTTTTGCGTCGCTATGAATTTTGATACTTTTCTTAGGTGCTGTGGGATGAAAATTGGAAGGTTAGAAAAGTTTCAGGATCTTATAAATTAAAGCTTATTTGTATGTAGCTATTTTACAAGGAGAATCTTAAAAACTTGTTATTTGTAAATATCAGACTTCTTTCAGCTAAAACATATGAACGGCCCTGGTTTTGATTGACTCACTCATCTTAATAATATACTGTTTGGACTTAAAAAAAACCACTAACATTTCTTCTCAGGGATCAAATAAGAAGGAAATGCCGCCGCCATCTAGTTTTATAAATTTGACCAAATTGACTTGTAAAAGTCTCTGAAAAGATCTACTTACAGAAACAATTATTTCATTTCATTTCAATGCAGTGACACGAGCCGAAACAAAAAAATATCAATTTCAAATATAATTTAAACAAACCATAGTTAAATTTTAGCAATTTATGCATTATAGAACCCATACAATCTAGGCAAATTGTATGTACAGACGCCAGCAGGTCAACCTACCCCAATCTGTCAAATTTCTTTGATTGATTTTCAACTTTAGTACAAAGGAATAAGGTTCATATTCAATTGGGAAAATCTGACAGATTGGGGTAGCTTGATGTGCTGGCCTCTGTACAATGACTAATGACTAGTTTTTGTTCCAGTAATTGCCCTACCAATGCCGTGTTCTACCAGAATTAAGAAACAAAATCTATTATCCACAACAGCAATATTTTTGCGATAGAATATTGTGCATTTGTTTCGTTTATAGAAAACTAATCAGAAAACATTAAGGGGTGATAGCACCCTTATTGATTTCTCATTAGTTTTATCATACGGTTAAATTATGTTCGGGTCAGCATGAATCGGGACAGAGGGCTGTCCTATAAGTCCCTCAACGAAGATACGGCCGACTTAAAGTAGTTCGAAACTTCAGAACGGTCCCTAAACCCGATTAATTAACTTTTTTGGATGGGCAAGAAAACATTAGGAGTACGGACAACTGTATCATAGTATCATTCATTCTTAGGTGGGGCCCGAAACTAATCATGTCAGCGAGTGATACGGAGAAGGAAACGCCCATAGTATCTTCGGCCGAAACGAAAAATCGTGCTTAGGTCATAGAACCCCAGGTCGGGCGCCAAAATTGAATGATAATGTATATTTGTGTTATGTTGCTTAAAAGGAGGCTCCAAACACTACACCCCTTTTTGTAAACTGAAGCATTAATAAATATTATTATTATTATATTATTATTATTATTTTGGATTTATTTTATATATCTCGGGAACATGGGATCCCGGTCCTTTGGAAGGCGTACGGGGGGCCGAAGCCAACTCGCAGAAGCCCCTTAGAAAAATTTAATGAAATGTGGCACCAACCGACGATTATCCCTATATGCTCTATGAAAGTGCACTCAAGGACAACCCTCGGTTGGTGTAAGACTATTGCAGTATTGGAAAAATAAAAAGTTGTACTATGGGTTTTCGAGGTTAAAGTGGATTGGTTACCAAGAACTATGGAAGAACTATGGCCCCTGCCTGATCAATGTTTTATACATACACGGATAAAATGGCAGGGGGTGACTTGCACACTCAATAATGGGCCCCCGGGAACTGCCGCTAGCACATAGTGACGTAGTGACAAGGGGGCAACATGTCCTGAGGTGCTTGAGGAGTGGAGAGGTATTCCACGGCTTTCAGAACAATCCCAGAGCCCGGAAGATGGTCAAGATCCCTACGAGCACTTACTGGAATACTTCCTTCCCCCGAGCACGTTTGCTCTTGCGAATCTCCACTCAAGCCGGCCAATAAAGGCAAGAATGAGGTGGGAGCTGTGTTCCTCATCAGTGTTCACTCCAGCCAGCCAATTAAGGCAAGCCAGAGGTGAGGAACAAGGCTACTCCCGGGAGATAGGGTCCGTGGGGTCGCTACTGCCCAACAGCTCGCCACATGCTGCCCTGCGGGTTTCTGTATCTCTCTTGGTCTGGCTCCTCGTCTTAGACCTGTTCCGGCAAAGTAAACTCTTCCGGCACAGACCTAGAGTTCGGAGCGCGCAAGCCCCATCACGACGTCAACGTAGAGATACGTATTATTATTATTTTGCCGCCCTGCTATACCAAATCTTCCCGAACTAGTGCACGTCTTACAAAGGGTAACAACCGATGAAGGGTGCTCAACCTGCCTTGACTGCGGTCCGTAGCTCTTTGCCAAGAGCCAGCCAAGTTGATGAGGAGGGTTTCACGAAAGTAGAAAGGAAGAAAAAGAAGCCCTGTCCTCGTAACCTGTGTGGCACAGCACCGAGTGGACCCAGCATGCCGCTGCGCCCTGCTGTGCCTACGACGTAGCTGTACCTTTCGCATCTGCATCACTCCACGACAACTGAGGAAGTGGTGCAGTATTTGAAGGTGAAGACCAACTGGACTCTGAGGGTCGAAAGGTTGGAATCGCGCCACAAAATCAACTTTAAGTCATTCGTGGTACGAGTTCCAACCCAACATCTGCAGACCTGCCTGAAAGAGGACTTTTGGCCGAAAGGTGTCGCATATCGTCGTTTTCGAGGAAGTTTACGCGACACCACGCAGCGAAACACGACGCCGACAACGTTACGTGTATAATCATAGTTTTAAGGTTTTTAATATGTATTAGTTTATTATCGTTTATGACTATTTTGTGTATTTTATCTATGGGCTAGTTGCCTGATAATAAAATGATATTATTATTATTAAAGCCAAAATGTCTACTGAAATAAAAACCTATTTTCTAGGTTCAGATACTTTCGTGACAATAGCAGTTTTCTACACTAATACAGAGTAGTTTAAATAATTACCGACGATCTCACTGACCGTTCACATGATCGTGACTCATGGTACTTTGCTATCACGTGTGGTGGCGGGCATTTTTAATGTTATTGGGTGGTAAACAATTAAGCGGTTCACCCGATAGTGCAATCAACCGCATATCAGTGGTATGGTAACACTTCATCGTCTGCCTAGCCTTTACTCAACTATGTTGGGGTCGGCTTACATTGACTGGGTAACGCGATACCCTTTGGTAAAACTGGCTGTCGGACTTTTGGGCTCCTGCCATTACTACCCGTAATGTAACGACTGTCAAAGATTGACGAATGACAGTCGGGTCGTTTTGGTCCCGACTGTCATTCGTGACTGGCTTTCGCAGCTTGGAGGGGTCTTTATTTGTAATGGATGGTCACCCACCCACAAACAACGCGTGTCGGCGCCAGAGGCAACTGCAGCCGTCAACGCGTGTCGGCGGCAGATGCAAATGCAGCCGTCGACGCGTGTCGGCGGCAGAGGCAAATGCAGCCGTCGACGCGTGTCGGCGGCAGAGGCAACTGCAGCCGTCGACGCGTGTCGGCGGCAGAGGCAACTGCAGCCGTCGACGCGTGTCGGCGGCAGAGGCAACTGCAGCCGTCAACGCGTGTCGGCAGTAGCAGTCGACACGTGGCGGCTGCCATCGACAACGTGCCGCTAGTGTATTTGAGTACTCTGCTCAAAAACACGACACTCCTCGCCGGCTGCAGTTGCCCCGCGTGTCGCTTGTGTATATGAGCACTTATATGTAAAGAAAAATTGTACCACAAACCTTCTCATAATGCGTCTCCGTACAAATATATATGAAGTAGGCCGTGAGACAGGCGAGGCAGCCCTCGCAGTACGTACTGCAGTCCGCCGTCTCCGCCATCTCAAAGTGTTCGTTCAACCGCTCCATTGTGTACTCGAAGGTTTGTCGATCTATCTGGAATTTGGAGATTAATCATCTTAGTATTTAGTCTATAGACCACCATAGTTTTTCCTGTGGGTATTATTATAGCACAAATAAGGGATGAAGTCAAAAGGATGGACATTACCATCATATAAATTATGAATAGACTGTTTACGAATATTGTTGTTGATGTGCTGCTACAATATTATAATTTACCAAGTATTAGAACGCGCTATTGTTTAGCATGAGGTCCTAGGTTCGATTCCCGGTTCGGGCAATGTTATTGGGGTTAACCGTCTTGTCTTGATTTCATTGATTTATTTTTAAAAACATGCATTATTTAAATACCGCATTATAATATCCACTATGGCAACACTGTCAAACTACAAATTAATAATATTGTAACAAACTTTTAAAATGTATTTCCACTATGGTAACTAAATTTATTATTCTACTTTGGCAACACTTGGAAATAATGGTTAAGATGTTAACGTTATTTCTGGGTGGGGCAAAGTTTTAAAATGGTAAACTGTGTAGTGCAAGTTAGTCGTTGATGGATTGTGAGAGTACAGTTGTGTGATTAAAAAATAGGTATCAGCAAGAAAAGGGTGTTTTTCTTAAAAGTCTGAAATTTTTTCAGTAGCAGCCTGGAGTCTGGATCTGTGTGCGGTTGATGGTAATCGGCTGGCCCCCTTGTGGGACATGTGGGTGTACTATAGGTACACCTCTGCTTAACCCTTTAGGAATACAACCGTGATATTATGTTATCGTAATTACTAATATCATATCCTATCGTCCATTCTTTTAATAAATTATTGAATGCACGTAGAAGAGTAACCGTGGAGTTTCTTGCAGGCTCTCCTCCATAAGAAACGACTAATTGGAACCGTGCACCTAGCTTCTGACGTTTCACAAGTGCCCATGTTGGTTTATGTGAAATAAAAACATTTTGATTTTTGACGATAACTAGACAAAAAGCTGTTTTAAAAAAGATTACAATAATTTATTTTATTATTCAGTAGATGACAACTCTGCGACATTATAATTTCCTTGAGTGGATGTATTGATGTCTGCACTCTGTAAACAGTAGCCATAGCTATTAATTTACAACAAACAATGAATGAATAACCGGTAATTAATTGATTAGTCAATCACAATACCCCGTGCAGTATGAATCACAAGAACCTTTTATCATACCTACAGTAGTTAATGGAATAGTAATTTGATTGATATACTGCAATCTAAAATGTAGAGGATTATGTCTTGTATTATTTATTATGTCATCACTTTGTTCACATTTAAATGACAAGGATGGGTAGTATTTAAGAGCTGTTCTTATTCTGACAAGTACAGGTAACTATTGAAAATCATTGCTGTGCTGTGGGTGATATATAGCACAGCATCTTGGGGGGGTGGGAGTGGAGGGGGGGTTCAAATGATAATGATAAATGATTTTATTTCTGTAAGTAGGTTTGTACAAACACTTTTACACGTCAATCATATTTTTTTAAAACGAGATGAGGTCTGCGTTTCCTATCTGACTACTCTGAGAAGAAAGGCCGAAACAAACTCAGAGGTCACAGTCTCTTTTAAAGTCCAGACATAATCATGGTGAGATCATGTGGAGACCATGTAGATTGGTGTCTGAAATGGTCTTTTGAGGAAAGAACCACACAGATTGAGTGGAGTTCAGGGTATTAGACCGGAATAAATCAGAGCAGAGTGGTGTCTTCTTGTCACAGTCATGACGTGCAGTTATCAACAATTTTTTTGTTTTGTGTTTGTCATTACAGATCTATTTTGTTTTAATTTATCATTACATTACCTTTTTGTATGCCCGTGTTTCTGTGATAATTAAACCTTCCTGCCTCGCCCCCTTTAACATAGGACAAACATAGCTGGGGAAATGACAGTTTACTATAGTTTCACCTCTGCCCAACCCTACAGGGTTTGCAGTCATGAAGTTATGTTATGTTTAAAAGAGACTGTGACCTTGTAGTTGGTTTCAGTTTTTCTCACCCAGAGTAGTCGGGTAGGAAACACCAACCTCCTCTTGTTTTTTAAAACATTATTGACATGTGTAAAAGTGATTGTATAAACTATTTTGTTGTAAAAAGACGAACATCCAAAGAAGGTCCATAGTAATTGTACCTTAGCTTTAAGCCATTGTAACACCTCTACTACGTACATTAAGGAATGCAAATAAATATATTATGAATATGAATATGAAGCCATTCATAATAACGTGAATAATTATTTGTAGCTAGTTGTTAACTTCATAATAGGTTAATAATATTATTCAAACTGCTGTTATTGTTTTCACACCAACATTGACAACGGACATGTTAAGGGCAAATGTTTTGAAAAAATATATGTTTTACAAAAAGTTTTGAAGAATTTTATTATTTTATTTTATTAAACAGGTTATAATAAAATTCTTGAAAACTTTTTGAACTGCAATGGTTGTGCTGACTATTATAAAGAACATGTGAATCAAGTGTATAAGTGAGCTTTCAGAGAACACTTTTTAGCTCTTTCGGACCACACATGTTGGTCCGTGGACTACTCTTTGAGAACCAACGGTCTAGTCTACAGTAAAAAGTGGTTTTATTAAGGAGGGTGCACTAAGGTAGCCAGCAAAATTCAAATTTTCTAAAACTCAAATTACAAAACAATAAGAAAAATTGAATTTTACAGGCTAAGTACCCTGGCGCTTTTGTCTTAACAGAATAAGAATCAAGTTTAGTTGAATCTGCCCTCAGTCACTTTATTATGGGGAACTTAGTACGCACTCAGATTTAGAATGTACTGTTGTACCATATGGTAGTTCACCTGTAGACAAGGTTTTCTACAGGTGAACTATACGCAAAGTGAACTTTGCACCTTGGCTTCACCAGTTGATTAAATATGATTATTTTATGTTTTACTAGGTCACACGAGCTCATGCTTTATTGGCTTATTTATTAATGAGGTCAATAATTGATATAGGTCTGAGGATTCAGGACTCAACATCATTTGGTATGATTACAAACTTTATCGCAAACAAGGAAAAAGATTTTACAAAATCTTTATTGATTTCACCTTAACTCAAGTTCAGCTGCAACTGTGTGCAGAAAACATCAAAAGTTACTCATTACGTTAAAAACTTGTGACGGAACATGTTAAACACAAGTTGACATCATTTCTTAGGTATCACAGACACTCAGATGACTCGGGAAGTTGACGAACGCGTCCATGACCCAAGGTACACAACATCGCGTAAACAATTTGACTTTCACTTACTCGATCTTCCAGTTCTGGCGGGAAACGAGTCTGGAACTTCACCGCAGTCCCTTCAGAATAGTCCCTCTGTATGAATATCTTTATTCCCTGCTGTGTGGTAGGAGTCTGTTGACTCCCAGGCGTATTCGGCCCAGAAGGTATACGATTATTTGCCATCATTAGGAACTCACAAACAAAGTCCAACAACACAGAAATAAGTATAAAGGAATGCTTTGTGTTATGAATGTATCATAGTTTCAGCATGATAGTAAAGCAGATAGAAATACGAGGAGAATTCTGTTTTCTCGTCGCGATATTTCGATAAAGTCGGATACAGTACAATGACGTGCGTCAGAAACTGACATTTCACATTATCTGTCAGGCAGACATGTTTTTGCCATAGACTAGAAAGAGATTCGTTCAGAAATTTAAATTTAGTTATATGTCATACTAGCAGCACCCCGCGGTTTCACCCGCGTTTGTTTCGATCCCGTGGGAATATCGGGATAAAAAGTATTAAGTGTTATTCCTGATTAATAAACTCTGTGCCAAATTTCATCCAAATCTGTTCAGACGTCTGTACGTGATTGAGTAACAAACCGCCAAACATCTTCACAAACGTTAACATTTATAATATTAGTTTCTTTACATTTTTGACAAGTTTTTGCATTGAGCTATTTAACTAGAGAAGCTAACCTCAATAAAATGTGTCAAAAAAGTGTAGCCACTTTATAAACGCGACGACGTAGCTTTGAAACCACTAAACATTTAAAAGTAAACATATATCTGTCTCATTTACACATGTCGTAAGAATAATACCGTCGCTTAGATTAGACAAAGACCGCATTATAAATATGCAATGACGGGATGGGGCTGCCTACCCATGCGAAATTTTACCCAACATTTTAAGCCATAAAAAGCGTTTTAGGTTAAAAGTTAAATTATTTTTTAAATATTTGAATTATGTATTTCTTATTGGATGTGTAATAGAAGTTTATAAATAATGAAAATAACTAAGACATTTTCTTTTTGAATATTTTTTCTTTATCTATACTAATATTATAAAGCTGAAGAGTTTGTTTGTTTGTTTGTTTGTTTGAACGCGCTAATCTCAGGAACTACTGGTCGGATTTGAAAAACTCTTTCAGTGTTAGATAGCCCATTCATTGAGGAAGGTTATAGGCTATATATTATCACGCTAAAACCAATAGGAGCGGAGCACCAATGAAGAATGTTTGAAAATCGGGGGATTTTTTTCCTACTGAGAGCTTCCGCTGCGTGCGCTGTGTAAACGGTTAAAGTTTCGAAAAAATCATATATGACAGAATTGTTCCCCTTTAAAAGCTTTAAAAAAAAGTCCGCGACAGCATATGTCTATCTTTTAAGGTTAGCTCACTATAACCTCTTTTATGCTGACCAAATTTGTTCTAAAATAATGCATTATTTGCGAAGTTGTTTTTATAAACATGGTATTAATCCTTATCCAAATAAATACGTTATTCATCACATGTATTTAATTTTGAACAAAATTGCCTCTGACATCATTTGATTTCAATGTATATCTTAGGAGATATCATAGTTTTAAAATAATACTAATAATAAAGCTGAAGAGTTTGTTTGTTTGAAACACGGTTTGAAAGCTCTAAATCTCTGGAAGTATTGGTCGCATATATAAAAATATTTTTGCGTTTGATAGCCCAGTTCTTGAGGAAGGCTATATTCTATTAAATTTGACGCCAGGACCCTTAGGAGTTGAGCAAAAAGAAAAAAAGTCTGAAGTTTTCGCCAAGCGAAAACGAAGTAATAGCGCAGGCCGGCGACACGTTGCGACGGGGTGGATCGGGGAAACAAAAAAAATTTACGCGGACGAAGTCGCGGGCAGAAGCTAGTCTATAATAATAATCCATAATTTCCATTTTGTATGTGAAGGTTTTCTGAGTCCCAGAATCAGGGTACGTGTTTTTCTTTTTTTGATTATCAAAGGTTCTTTCAATATGTTATTCTATTTTTCTTTCCCATTGGGTAGCGCTTTACCAAATTGGCTAGTCAGTGACTTCCCATGATGCACACTAACCAGTGAATATAGTATTTTACTAAACTGGTATGTACAGACGCCAGCAGGTCAACCTACCCCAATCTGTCAAAATTCTTTGATAGATTTTCAACTTTAGCACAAAGGAATAAAGTTCATATTCAATTGGGAAAATCTGACAGATTGGGGTAGCTTGATGTGCTGGCCACCGTACATCTCTACACCTCCTTTTTATAAAAGATTCTGCTTGCATCTCGGGTCATAATTTTACGTTATTTGCTTTTGGTTTCGTCCGAAAATTTGTCAAGCCAAATTTCGGTCGTCCCACCTACCTACTAGCTTCTGGCCGGTCTGCCGCAGACAGCGAGTTGATTCGATCAGCCATTTTATCAACTAATGCCTTGTAGTAGTTCCTGACTAAGATACCGGGACAACAGACAGAGTCTCATCGTCATTGCGAAGGCCTTGGACTGGATTTTTTTTTAATAACATCCCTATATTTCTGAACATTGCATTAAAATAAATTAATTTAAAAAAAAAGAAAATGTTTGAAACCTACTAAACGAGACCTTAATTAATTTACGTGTTATAGTCTAGGTTCGATTGCAATCTTATCATATTTCGACGCGAATATAAGGTACACACGCCTAAGTTATCTCTTTGTTTCCTTCTAATTTATAATTACCCGTCGTGCTTGATCAAGTTTTGTTGTGAGTGTGTCGTATTTTCTACTTTTTTAATATATTTTCGGATTGAATAACAAAATTATACGGAGTTGAGCAAAAAGAAAAAAAGTCTGAAGTTTTCGCCAAGCGAAAACGAAGTAATAGCGCAGGCCGGCGACACGTTGCGACGGGGTGGATCAGGGAAACAAAAAAAATTTACGCGGACGAAGTCGCGGGCAGAAGCTAGTTATTAATGAAATTGAATGATTTAGTAGGTAGCCAGTCGGTCTCTTTTCTCAGCAATCGGATTATTTCCACCCATTTTTCACGGTGTGCTGCATCTATAAGCACCCTGCTACGTTGTTATTATTAAAAATATTTAAAATCACTTATTCCATAAATTAAAAACTCCCACTAATGTGGGAAACTAAAACTAAGTTTTTAGTGGTAACACTGAACCTAATTTACAAAATTCTACATTTTATTGCGTTTTTACGTTGATATAAACACAGAGACAAATAACTTACGTGTGGAAAGTGATTCCGGTTAATTTATTATGTTTTTGTGATCTTGAATCGCACTCTTTCGCGATATTTTTTGTCGCATGTCACTCGGTTGACTCCGGTTGGCGTCACACAGAGCACTGAACTGACGTTAGCTACGCTGATGGCTGTGGCCATCAGCCTAGTGGCAACGCCTTGGTGCGGTAATTGCTAATCTAGTGTAACATATATATCAATGAGTTTTTGACATTGATTGTAGCTGAGATGAGACTGATTTTGCGACTAGATTTTGAACATTTTTAATTATGAAAAAATTAAAAATGTTCAAATGACGAGAATTTTACGAGAGTTTAACACTAGTTTTCACGGTAAGATTTTTACAGAATAGATCGTCTGTTCTTGTTTTCCAATCGACGATACCACATTCGTCTAGTTAACTAGATTACTTTGACCCAGTAGATGGCTACGTTGATCGAGGCGCTCTTTATGTCCTCAAATGTGCAAGAAAAGAGACACAAACACTTTGGGCACTTCAAAAAATGGCACATAAAAAAGAAACAATTATTGTCATTTATTCAAACTAGGTAGATAATCAACACTTTTTGATCATCAAAATAACAAAAGGCAGTGCCCCAAAACGCCCGCCCATCACCATTTCCTAGTGGTTGGAAGAAGAAATGGCGCAACAAACTCGCCAACAGCACAGCTGTCTGTTCGAGCATAATCTATATAATATCTAGTATGTAATTAACATTACGAAACAAAAGGCATTAAATCAAATTAATCGCCATAATTTTCAGCTAGCAACACACCAATTTATCAACAAAAACGTGTGTTCAGGAGCACCACACTTGCACTGGGTGTTGAAAGGAACTATTAATCCCTCATTTTGGCAGATTGTAATTACTTGGGTGCTCAATAGATTGAGTGCTTTCCCTAAAGGTCAATATAGGTCAACCGAGTGGCAGATATTCGTGGGGTTTCACAAAGTCGGGTAGTGGTGGGTGCTGTTCTTCTCACAGCTTCCTATCTACACAGACAGACCTAGTCTTTCTTATACTTGATCAGTGATGCCAATGAAGTAACACAACATCACGGCTGTATTCTCTGAAGGTAGACAGACGTGTGTAGAACACCCAGTTACTAACCAAATTTCGTCAGGTTTGTTTTCATCGAGCTTATTGCTATCAACTGGGGACAAGAACAGATTGCTAACTGCTACTGAGAAACCCCTCGTGAGGAAACCTAAAAATTAGAAGACATGTGACATCTACCAACCCGCAGGGTAATTGCGTAACACACTATCAGTAGCAATCGGTTTCATTTTGACAGTTCAACAACATTCATTGCGTTACCTATTTGCGTTGTTGAGCAGCACATTTTTTGAACACATGGAACAATGGATTAGAAATTTGCTTCAAAATGATTCAAATTGAGAGTAATAGTGTGTTACGCAATTAGGGTGCAGCATTGGGCCCGCGTAGTAGCTTACAACCCACTCCCTCTCGAAGAGAGGAGGCCTGTATCCTATCAGTGGGAACATTATAAGCTGATTATGTACTGAGAAATCCCATAATAAAAACCCCAATTAAATATTCACCGACCGAGGGATCGGACCCAGAACCTCACGATTACCAATCGCACCTGAGGCCATTAGATCGACCAGACACAGTCATACTAAAAAAATTAAGAGCCCTAGAAGTTCGAACGATTTTTGAACCGAAAATATAGGTACTATCACCCAACAGATATGATTATCGTTTTAAAACTAACTAAATAATATTAATTCGAAATGAATATTTAAATTTATTTAAAATCGATTGAGTGCCTATTTTACTCCGCGCGTAACGACACGTCTTCCTTCCAACACATCGTAACACAAAGTAATGATATTAAAATCCTCTATTGATTAGTTGCTGGACACTCCACAGCTATTCAGGACGATTTCGCCTGGCTCGCCCGCTGCATACTAACCGCGCGATAGTTTGACGCCTCCTCCAACTTATATCAATTAAACTCATGCGCATGCCGCTTGAGTTTAATTTCTAATTTAAATTTGTGACATGTGTTTATAATCATAATGAGGCTGTGCCAGTGCAGGGCTATAAAGGCCTCTTTTTGAATGATTCGCTTTTTCTCTCTTGTGAATTTTATTTCAATTGCAGTGCTATTCTTTTTTTTGTCAGTTGACTATATTTTTCCACTTTTCTTTGTGCTGCTCCGTCTAATCGGGTAGGAACGAGTCTAAATTGTACCACCAGCGTTTCTTAGGCCTGCCTTGGTGACAACTTTGGCCCATCTGTCTGAATACCTACTTCTTAAAGGTGACAGACTTATCGTCAAAATCGGCGATACCTGTGTTATTCTTTACCTTGGAATAATTTTTTCAAAAGGTCGTTTAAAAGCGTCACCTTATCAGCTATTTTCAGACAATTACTATCCATCACCAATCTGATTACCAAGTGTGGGTACCATGGTATTAACCTAGGTGGAACGTTCAAGTACTTTTTATAGGCCCATGTTTATAATAAGTAGATTTGTGAATGTTTGTCATTTGGAGTGATGTTAATTATGAAATAATGAATAAACCAACCTTGTACTGCCCTTTATCATTTATAGTATAATAGTACAATGACAGGCTATCATAAGGATTTAATATGCATTCTTCTCAAATCAAGTTTTTATTTTTCAAACACTGTTTTTCCCTCTTTTGAGTTAAGTTTGACAACCGTTTTCGACCTTTTCTTTTTACAGAAATAAACAAGACATCCTAAGCTACTACACTAAGGCCCGTATTACAGAAACTCACTCAAAAGTCAAGCACTACCTACCTATATACAATTGGTTTTAACCAATCAAATGGCTTAAAACTATGTATTTTTTTTAAGCTAGTTTTACCTAATGCTTGAGTTTTGTGTGAAGGTTCTGTAACCTGTAATATTAAACCTGATTGTTTTGTCTCATATGGGATATAGGCAGTGGTGGTCTAGTGGTATCGGTGCCGACTCACGAGTTGTGGGTCGTGAGTTAGAATTCAGACAGGCACTTTACTTTGTGTATTTAATTTCATCACCACTACTCACAAAATGGCGAAAGAAAACATCTGAGGAAACCGGCATGTCTTAGAACCAAAAATTCGAAGAATGTGACATCCACCAACCCGTACTAGGCCCGCGTGGTAGATTATGGCCCATTCCCTCTCATAGAGCGGAGACCTGTGTCCCAGTAACGGGAAGAAAAATTAAAGGCTAATTATGGGATATGGGCAAAACTTTTTTTACCCATAGGTAAGTATTCCTTATGAAACAAAGTAATTAATATAAAATTAGTAACTAATCGAAGTAAGTAAAACATATTTCACACTACCGTACTATACAATCTGTTTGACCATAACTCAAGCTAATGCCCCATTTATATGCAGACACTGCAATGTCCGTAAGCCCATACGCACTGCCAATGAAAGTGTCGTAGCGACGCCCTCTTTCAGAACTAGGTAACTCAGTTTCGCGGTCGCGACTTATTTGTGGCGTCAAATTAATTAAATAATATATTAGGCTTGATTATGGTATTGGAATGTGTGTCCTTGTATTTTCGCTCTGGTTGTAAAGGGTTTTGCAAATAAGGGAAAAGGTATTTTTGCCAGCCAATGGTGGTCATAAAAGATTGTCTATTGGCGCAAATTTTTCACAGGTTAGTCATACAATTTTCGGCATTTATCAAGATGAGTCGCTATACAGTTTAACAGTGCGATAAAATGATTAAAGTATATTATCAAAACGGCAGTTCAATTCGACAAACGTATTGTTTGTTACGAGAATCTTATGCCGACAAGACATGGCCTCCAAGATCGTGTGATTAACGCCTTTTGATTATTTTTTGTAGGGTTATGTGAAATCACTGGTGTATGCTAACAAGTTAAGAACTGTCGAAGACCTAAAGAGTAACATCACACACGTCATCAACGAGGTAGAGGTGTCAATATGTCAAAAAGTGATAGAAAATTGGACGTTTCGTATTCACGCTACCATACGAGACCGAGGTAGTCAATTAAATGATAATATGGTATTCCATACGTAAAGCCAAAAAGAAAGACTTCAAAAAAAAAAAAACAAGCTAGCAAGCCATCAATGTGTTTTTATTTCAATGCAAATAATACTCGGTTCCTATAGAAAACCCTGTATAAGTTGACTTTCCATACCTAATAACGGTGCAGCGGGGCAATTCGGTATGTAAAGAAAAAAAATCCTACGCTGATTCCCAAACCATTTCGAGATTTAAGGTTTCTTAACTTAATTTTTCTAGTTTTAGCGCTTAAAATTATAAGATGGAGTTTATTTTAACATAAACACTTAATACCACTTGACTTTCATTTGACCTCCAAATGACGTCACAAGTAAGCAGATTGAGAATACTTTCGGTGCCTCCTCTCATCATATGATAAAAAGTTAAAGTCATATAATGTCAACTATAGGGATGACCATAATAATATATGTAATGCAGTCGTGCGAAAATGTCGGCCTTTGAATCGATTCAAATCAAACATTGAAAATCTATTCACACAAAAAATCTAAATCCCGAATTCTGAATTATTGTTAATCGATCATTATAATGATAGCTTAAATAAAACGCATTCCCTTTAAATAATAATATTAAGTATAAAATTATTCGAACTATTTTGTAACCACAAATGGTGTTGGAAACTTGCAAATATAACTAGGTACTGTAGCTACTGTTACTGTTATTGGTTTGATTTTGATAATGACATATTAATAATACCTATTATTTAATTTAATTATTAATTATTAGTAATTTCTGTCCCACTGCAGGGCAAAGGCCTCCCTTCCCTCCTTCCACTTATCCCTATACAAAATTAATAACTGTATTAAATAAATGTTCAATCGATTATGTCGATCATTCCCACCTCTAAAACTGTCTAGTGTCATGCTTGAAGTTTCTGATGTCAAGCAAAAAACGTCAAATTTAGGATTTTTATTATTGTGTTATACGTGGCATAGATATTGAACTCTTCAGCCTACTTTTGAAGCAGAATTTAGAAAATTTATTTTAAATTAATGGCTGCTTAGAAAACCAAAATTTTGAAATTAGTTGCATAAAATAACTATATCTATAAATTAAAAATATAAAAAAAATACCTGAAATAAACTTTACATACCCAATTGCCACATTATCAATCGGAATCGGTTTCATTTTGACAGTTCAACAACATTAATTGCGTTATTTACGTGTTGAGCAGACAAATTATTCGAACTTATGAAGCAATGGATTAGCAATTCGCATCAAAATTATTCAGATCCCAATTGATAGTGTGTTACGCAATAGGGTGCTGATTCTATCAAAATTAAAAGTCATCGTTAGTCATTTTTTCAAATTAGGCTGAGAATCAGTACTTTCTAATCACATTTACATAAGACAGTTCCCCACAACGCCCGCCCTTCATCACTTCCTGGCGCTTTAGCTTTGAAGAAGAACTGGCGCAAGAAACTCCCAAGCAGCACAGCTGTCTGTTATGTTAGAAGAACTTGATTGTGTACGCTTATAGATGATCAGCAGCATGATTTGATTGACATGTTTGGTTCATTGACTTGAAGCAATATCTTCAGACAGTTTTATCCTAACCCTTTTGCCAGGTTAGGCATTTTTCTAACCGCAGAAACCTACGCGTTCAGCAAAGTCTGTGAAAGTCAAAAACATCTACAAAAGCAAACAGAACCACTTGTAAGCAAAGATTTTAAACTAATGAGTGATGTCATGATATTTTGTTCAGTTACAGGGAGAATAATTAATTCTCCAACTGATAAGATTGTAAGAAACAGAAATGAAGAAATCGATGAAGTTTCGCTATAATATATGAATGACAAGCCTTGTTGACAAACACCTGCAAACATAGAGACCTACTAACGTTCCTACTTATAGTTCTGTTTATTTATAGCTAAGAGTAAAAGGACTGAACGTCTATAATCTCCTAGTACTTAGGTTTAGGTTCTAAGACATTTTGCTAGTTCTGAATTCTGAACGCAAGGATATTTTGAAACGTAAAGACAAGGACAATTATTATAATAATTTGTGGAAGATCTTATTCTAACGAGAAGCATTTGTTTAGCAATATAGGAAAAGGACTTAATGAGGTATTTATAATTTCCGATCATAAATCAATGTTATGGGTGTGATTCTTAATGTTTCTAGCCTATAGATTTAACATAAGCGTTTGACTAACATAACCAATCAAATAACTTTAAAATTCTCTATTGTTACCTGGGGCTCAAAAATGAAACTCAATGACATCAATGTCCCAACCCAAATTGACGTAACACAGTTCCCAAAATCAGCTGTTCATATTTCCATGTCCTCCACAGCGGATGGCATCGCGTCGACCGTCAAATTAACGGTCGGCTCACGTCGTCACGCATCCGTTTTGCACCAACATCTTTCACTTGACCATATGACCAGAATGAAGAATATTTGAAACGTTGCCTGTTACATAAGTGACGGTACCAGATCATCTGTCGCTTCACTTTCTTTTATTGCCTTTAGTGGTTTGAGCTTTTTAGCTTTGTTTACGTTATTCTGCGTCAGATCCGAGTCTAAGTCATTGTCACTGAGACTGGTTTTACTTGAAACAACTAAAGCATTCTACCTCAAGGACGTCTGTTTTTGTTAAACAAAATTATGTGACTATGAGAAAGCATACATTTATTTATATATACTTTATTGTACACCAGAAAATACATTAAAAAAAAAAAAAAATTATTACTACAAAATATACAATGGGCGGCCTTATCGTTTCAACATTCATAAGTTGCTTAATTGAGTTGAGCTGCACGATTTCTGACAAATGCGTACACTGATTTGATTGGACAGGTCTTCTAAATCTGTGTGGTTCTTTCCTCAAAAGACCATATCAGACATCGGTATACATGGTATTCATAATATGAAGACCATGTATGTTGTCTAATCTTGGTCAAAACTTGGTCAAGATTATATCTGGAATTTAAAAGAGACTGTGACCTCTGAGATTGTTTCGGCCTTTCTTTTCAGAATAGTCAGATAGGAAAAGCCGACCTCATCTAGTTTTTAAAATATGATTGACATGTAAAAGTGTCTGTGCAAACCTACTCACAATAATAAAATCATTTATCAGTATCATTTTATCAATGTTTTGTTGTAAAAGCTTAAAAAAGAAACGACTATATCAAGATAGGAAGTTAATAAATAGACAATAACCAACGCTGTGTGAATTTCAATGAGTTTCTTTCTGTACTAATGCCGTTTACCAACAGAATATAGGCAATGACTTTTGAAAGATATATCTATTTGATTAGCTTACTAGAACTAAAAGACAAAATGAAAGTAGAATAAAAAAACTCTGTACGAAATAAGTCTATGCATAATGCCACCTATGCATGCAGATACGAGTATAGGTGCATAACATACATTGTTTTCCCAGAAGCTAAATTCAATTAAAAGTTCCCAATCTTCTGTACCTAGCACCGCACGTGTGTAAAAGGTCAATTAACAGCCATCTATCACTACTTACGCGCTCTAAATCCCTGTAGAACTGTTTTACAAAACATTTACTTTCATAGGCAATAGAAAAACATTAAAGCTAGTGCGGATCTAAGGTCTAACTTAATACGTACTTGAGTTTTGGTAACGATGTTGTAACTGAATCATTATCGTACTTCTAAAGTACATTTTCAACGTACGATATTACGACGATTATCAACGGGATCTCGACGCACAACCCGTTACCTTGGGTTCGGTACATGATTCAGACCCCCCTGCGTTGAATTTTTTTGTCTTTTTTTTTGTTTTGCTAAGCTGTTGGACGGTATAGGCTAAGGCCTTCCACAAATTCTTCCAGGAACTCTTTTCCCGCGCCATCCACCAGCAACGAACCAGCCCTTGCGGTACGCATCCAGTTATTTTTTAGCAGTCATGAACACAATTTAACCATAATCTTCGTTTTACGACAACAACGTTTAAATCATAGGCTATTCTTTGCTTGATGAAATCATACAGGATGGCAGGAAATCGACAAGACGTAGACGTAGCAATTTATCGTCAGTTATCAAAAAAAAAAATGAACTGTTTCATAGAAAAATGCAATATATATACGCTATCAAAATGTATGGCAGAAAAATGTTTTTTTTATTAAGAACCTATTCGTAACAAAGGTTGGTCACCAATATATCTGCCATACCCTTGAAGTTAACCGAAAGGTATTCTGGACTGTTAGCAATCCTGCAACAGAAGTGTTAGTTAGAATGCCTGTAAATGAGCATCATGTGATCTAGATAGTATACTCACTCATGATAATAATTATTGTTGTAAAGAAGATCGTTCATCTCATCATTCATCATATGGGTGGCAGGGGCCGATGTCCGTGGGACCAGGCAAAAACCGAAACTGTGAATTTAGCACATGATTCTTGAGGAATTTGTCGTCAGTTACCTATAAAAAAACAGTTGTTTCATAAAAAAAAGTGCAATATCTACGCGGTTAAAATGTACTGAACAACATATTTTAATAACCGTCGAGCATTTCAACAGAGCATACATCAGAATTATGTACAGACGCCAATACATTAAGTTACCCGAAACTGTCAAATTTTTCCAATCAACTTTAAACCTTATGCTTTAGCGATAAAGTTTAAAATCTATTAAAGAAGTTTGACAGATTGTAGAAGCTTGATAATCTTAATATTTATATAAATTACGTGTCACGTTGTTTGTCCGCAATGGACTCCTAAATAACAACAGATTTTAATAAAACTTTGCACATTGTGTGCAGTTTCATCCAACTTGAAAGATTGGATAGTTTATAATCTCAATTTATAATCGCAATATTATTTTATTGTAAATATTGCCAGGACAAGGTTTGTATGAAACAAAAATTCGGAAATTAAAAAAAAAATGCATCCGTGCGAAGCTGGGGCGGGCCGCTAGTATAATATAATTATATCTTTATACTTAATCCATGGTAACAGGCTGCGCGTCGATATCCCTGCCACCTCTCAATAGCAGAAATTTTCATGCAGAAGAAGGTTTTCCTCTTGGTTTGGTGATAAAAAAATGTTGATGAGTATACAAAAGCATCATATTTTTAATATTCTAGTAAAGTTTTTCAATTGTTGTTGCCTAATGCTTATGGCATAAGCATCTAATTTTCTTTCGATTTCCCTTGGCAAATTCCAAGTCCACAGGACCATCGTTGAGGCAACAAAGTGATAGTTTTCGAATACAGTGTAGCCTCACACACACATACAATTAAAATGTACCACAAGTTTACGAACGCGAGTATCGCCGAAGATAGCACCATTGCGCATTCTGATAACACGTCACGTATTAATGCTCGTATATAAACCAAGCCCAGGAGTACCCTGGCATACATTGTGATCGTTCATCGGATGGCAGTAAGTCGTCTGCCATCAAATAATTTAAAAAATATATTCAGTGAAAAGTGCAACATGGCTAAACTAATAGTGCTCCTAACCTTCGCGGCAGTCGCCAGTGCAAACTCATATACCGCCTCCAAATTAGTAAAGAACATTTATAACGAATGTTTGAGCCAATATTCGGTGGAATGTGTAAAACCGAGGACCCTGCAGTGGATTTCGAAAGTGTCCAACGATGACGAGATCAAGATCACGGATGACCTGTCCATTGTCAAGACTGGAACCTTGGAGGATGATATGGGAGTGGACCCTAGGATGGCACAGGATCCTGCTTACCAGATCGTGGATAAAGTAGACCGGTTCCTTCAAACACATACGCTCAGAGTTAAAGTTCCTGAGGAAATCTCAAACAGTGCTGCATCTGCGTACGTGCCAAGGTCTCTGCTTACCGATCTGCCTTCAGAACTGGATATGCCTTTGGATGGTGAAGAAGACGGCCAGGTCTTCGAAGGCAGGAAGAAGAAGATCAAGCTCCCCAAACCTTTGAGGATCAAGAGCAGTTAGTTCATTAACTAGCTTTGCCAATATAAAGCATTATGATCAAGATTTTAATCAAGTGTTTATTTTTCAGAACACGGTTTCATCAAGAAGGTGCTGCTGCCCTTCCTCCTCGGATTGAAGTTCAAGGCGTCAGTGCTGGTCCCGTTGGCTCTTGCCCTTATCGCCCTCAAAACCTGGAAGGCTCTGACCCTGGGTCTCATCTCCCTTGTACTATCTGGTACGTTCATTAGATGCATCTTGTCTCTAAGTGTTAATCAGACTTAGGAAATAATATTGCAACTATACTTTTTTTGAACCTATTGGATTTATATAACTCCACTGCAAAAAGAATTTCAAAGTTATAGTTTAAAAATTATGGCAGTAAAGTCTACTTACCATCGTACTAGCTGTAAAACGACACAGAAGGGAACAACTATGGATGATCTGACAGTACCAAACAGTTCTAAATAGGAATAAAAAGAATGTCGAAAACTAATATTACAATTTTTCTGTCCACAGGTGCTATGGTTATCTTCAAATTCACGAAACCCAAGGTCGTGAACTACGAAGTCATCCACTACCCACAACACCACGTTGAGCACCATGTGGACCATCACGCACCTGCATGGGACGCCCATGGACCATACCAGGCCAGGACCTACGAAGACGCCCAAGAAATGGCATACTCAGCACAAATATAACCAAAATGAAACAAATAGCTTTAAAACTACGGACCTCTGACTAAATTATTTAATTTATTATTTATTTATTAATTTAATGTAAATAAAATTCGTATAAAGTAAGTTTCACATTCGATCGAGAGTTGATTATTTCCCCCAGAGAGTTTTATAACACAATCACGTCCCCCGATCCTTCAAATAAGTTATCCATAAGAACTTCGTTTGGATTTCTATCACGGACTGTGGCAGTGACGATGTGATTAAGAGATTTACTGTTAGCGTCTTTTAATCCGAACACTGTTTCATTCTGATTTGACACCTGTGAATATTGATTAATGGTATCGTTGACAGGTATTAGTTTTGTAACAGGCATTTCAATATCATTTTCTAAACTTCCAATATGTTCGAATAATGAGGTAAAGTCTTCCATAATATTATGATTATCCAGAGACCTTTGAAATTCCTCCTTTGACATTATTTTATCATCAATGATATCTGCTTTAAAATTTTCAGTACCCACGTCATCTAGATCATATGCAGGTTTCTCATAATGTTTGGCTGGTTTTTTAGTCGTTGTGTGTATTATCTTTTCTATTTCATTAAGATTCATTTTCACTTGTTCATTTACTTTTATACTTTCACTCGATTCAAAATTCAAGGCGGGGCTGTCTTTCGTATTACGGCCCATACCCATTAGCAAATTGTTGGAAAATGATTGGAACACTGGCGAGCCTTTCAAGGGATTTATTTTGTATAACCCGAGTAGGAGCTTGAAGATATTGCCATTAGCGTTGCTTTTTCTACTTGATGCCGCTGAATGGCTGTAACTACAGTTTATTATCTGAAAATGAAAAATAATATATTTTTTTATTAACGTTTAAAAACTTATACTAAATATGCGACTGTATGTAAATCTAATTCATACAATAAATATTTCACTGCTTACAAGTGTGACAGGTTGTCGTGAAATTGCACATTGTACCGATTTCTTTAAATTTCTTATCTCCGGCTAACCAATAAAGAACTATAATTCAACTACAATACGTGAAATTTTGGCTAAGACGTGAGCAGGAAGTAAAAATGGGATCACGATCCCTTAAAAATGAAATTCGTATGCCTACAAAACATTTATATTAATGTGATGCGCGGCAGTATAACTGCGGAATATATAATGAGAGAAAAACAGAATCCGTTGGCTACTTGGCATGCAAGGTATGCTGCAGATATTCAAAGAGGGAAAAGTGTCACCGAATGCCAACTATTGGCACAAAGACTGACATCTGATTAGGTACACCTGCTAGGTGAAATGACTTGACGTGCAAAATTTTGAGGGAAGTTTATTTTATTCATTAGTAGAGTATGAAGAACATGTAACTATTTTTTCTGGGCCTAACATTACCTACACAAATAGAAAAAGTTATTCTCTAATAATATATTGATAAACTGTAACTTTAAAGTAAATATTATCAAAACAACTTTAGGACTATACCTTTTTGGAAAAGTTCGGGTTTAGTGATGCGCGGAGTTTAATGAGGACCCAAAGATTTACACGGTGGTTTGGGGTCGGCTTCCAGTCTAACCGGATGCAGCTGAATACCAGTTTTTTACAAGGAGCGACTTCCTATCTGACCTCCACAACCCAGCTACTGGGTAATACGATACCCCCTTAGTAAGACTAGTTATCAGACTTTCGGGCTTCTGACTACCCGTAACGACTGTCAAAGATCCACGAATGACAACCGGGACCAACGGCTTAGCGAGCTTTCCGAGGCACGGAGGGATCTCGGTATGTAAAGTTGGTCACCCATCCACAGACCAACCGCGGCAAGCGTAGCTTAACCTGATCGATCGACCTGTGCGGCTGTTATTATTTAGCTCACGGGACACTCAAATAGGAATATAGGATCAAAGGACAAGAAAAAGACACAACTTCAGAAAATTTAAATTACTTTTAGATTTCTTACCAAGCCAATAGAAAGTAGCAGCGCAATTGCAGTCTGGTTAAACATTATCATCAATTTAGGAGCAGGTAAACTGTTGACGCAATAATCAATAACACGTACTGTTATCAAAGGTTTATTTACAAAATAATCATGATTACTAATACCTACTACTAACGTTCAGGACCAACTGACGTTCGCAAAGTGAAATGTTCACTAGCTGTAAATGATGTAATGATCCGTCATGCTACGATTAACAAAAAGGTTTCCTTACATGATCAGATTTCCTTTCAGTTTCAGTATATCTTCTAGTCCTTGTCCCATATTACATGGAGTCGGCCAAACACGTCTTATTCTTCTAATCTCAAGTGTCACGCTATCGTTTTAGTCCCTTCTTTTTCATATCATTCCTCACTCAATCCAGCCGTCTTTTCTTAGGCTTTCTTCTCCTTCTCTATCCATCAACATTAATATATTCATCACTCTTTTAGTCACATCCGTTTCCTCGCTCCTCATTACATGCCCATACCAAGCCAAACTATTTCTTTACAGATTTTCTGTCACTGGTTTCAAACTTCCCCTTATATACTCATTTCTTACTTTACACCTTTTTGTCCTTTACACATCCAACTCAGCATTATACTCTTTTTTCATCCGTCTTTATCACGGCCCAGCATTCTGATCCATACAGTATGACAGCTTTAACTTAAGGGGCAGCCGTGAATCACAAGTTATATCTGTGACCTGTCGCCATTTCATCCATCCTGAGTTGATCCGGCGTGTTACGTCACGGTCTACTTTGCCATCTCCTTGAACAAGCGACCCGATTTGCCATTGACTCGAAAAGAAGAAGAATAAGACTTCATCATTATAATTATCATCTTCATCAGCCACTTCCCGACCACAAATAGCTGAAAATTAAGTCGGCCTTTAAGTCTGTGTGATGTCGGGCAGTAGCTGTGGCTGTGGAAAATCTCTATGCTCCTTTGTTATTATCATACAAGTTCGACTCGATATGGAACAATGTCGTTTCAGATAACTCTCAAAAATCATTAACGTCTATGAATATAAAGGCACCAATTCACACCAGTCCATGGCTAATCTACGTAAGCGGAGTTTAGCTTCACTTTGTATAAAAATGTAGACGACATCGTCCACTGTGACCCATGACAACCGTACGCACGAATGTGTGTTGTCTTTAGGGTCTACGTGCTAATGACACCCAGAGTGGTCACTACTTGAAGTAAATCGTAAAACCTTACGTCAGTACGTAAAAGTTGTGTAACGACTGTCAATCGTTGTTGACGTTGACGTTGACGTTGTTGTTGATGTTAACGTCACACAGTTAGTAATTAGCGTAACTAGTGTATTTTAACAAATCTGGTATGTCGGTACATTGCGAGAGGGCGCTAGTGGCGCATAGTTAACATCGACTCTGTATTCGCAAT
This sequence comes from Globia sparganii, assembly GCA_949316385.1. Classification (NCBI taxonomy): domain Eukaryota; kingdom Metazoa; phylum Arthropoda; class Insecta; order Lepidoptera; family Noctuidae; genus Globia; species Globia sparganii. The sequence goes on from OX438675.1 coordinate 1,145,988, forward strand.
AAGTAAATAAATAGTAATTGTGCATTAATCAACTAATTATTTATTTCATTGTGTGCATAAAGTGACTATTGACGCGAATAATATAAATAAAACTACCGCTTCTAATAATATTAACGTATAATCTTGTGAAGCAGAACTTAACGTGCTTATTTTCTGCATTTTCATTCTAAATTGTATGAAATAACCAAACAAACGATGAGGGCGCCACTGTGCGGTCGGCACAGTCGTAAGGCGGCCCGTACACAGTCAATCTCGATCGCGATCCGCGGTCAAAATCAATGATCGCGATCCAGATTGATAATGTACGAATCGTGAATATACGGATCGTGGATCGCAATCATTGATTTTGATTGCGGATCGCGATCGAGATTGACTGTGTACGGGCCGCCTAAGGGTCAGCGCAGACCGAACTGCAAAATGCTCGCGCATGGTCGACCAAAATTTTTACTGCATGTAGAATGCATACTCGAACACGCAGTCGGTTTGCTCGAGCATGGTCGAGCATCAAAGGGCGTGTATTCAATTTTGCGAAGTATGATAATAATCATAAGATATTTTTTTCAATAATCTCAGTAAATGCTCTGCTCTTCTCTGCTCTTGGTGTGCGCTGACCCTAAAGCGTGCACGACGAGCGCTCTCAAACTCGGACTACAACTTAGACGAAAGCCTCGCCAATCGCACCCTAGATGGCACTGTATGCAGTATGCCTGACATATCAGATGATGACGACATTGATTTAATAACTAAATTAAAGAAAAATATTGATGATCTCACTAATAAACTCTGTAGTGCAAATGGAGAAATTGACTCACTAAGCCTTGAAATTGAAAAGCTTAAGAGGATAAATGAAAATCTGATTCATAAAAACTCCCTCTACAAACAAATAGTGACTAGTCCAGCACAATCTCCTACCAATACGCCTAAAAAAGGGGGTCCAAATATTCAAAACAAGCAGGATGTATAAATAAACAAACACAGACTGATTCTGAAATAACAGTAAAAGAAAAAGTTACCAAAAACTATGACCAACAAAAAACGATTACTACACATTCCAGTCCACAGATGGCGCCACTACCTTCGAATGACCAAGGGACAACACAAAAATATATACAAGTGAACAAAAACAAATTGAAAAATAAGCTATGTATATTAAGTACGAATAAAACTAATAATTCTCAAACTCAAACTCAACTCAAAGCATTTATTTCAAATAAACCAATTATAGGCACTTTTGAATTGTCAAGGGTCGGTCAGTCAGAAAGATGAAGATAGTTGCCCATTCCAAAGCGTAGATCCCTGTGGAGAAGAACGGGCAAGAAACTCCACGGACACTCTTTTAAATCATACAATTGTTACAAAAATCTTGATTACATCATTCATGTTGAAATTATACATGTGAGAACGATGCAGAAAGACGTGCACGTTAAAGGCGTCCGTACTAAAAAGAACAATTCATATATTAAAATAAGCCGTGGCGGCTGAAGAGATGACCAGTCCCTACTGACGGCGCCCGTTCACGAACATGACGTATGGATCAGCACCATTCAGCTCAACCATTTTGAAGGGAACCCAATGATCCAACAAACACGCCACCATCAGCGAGACATTTGAGTGAGCATGACATACTCTCAGCTGCCAGGGAACATTCAAGTCAATTAAAGACGTACCCAGTAAATGGTAGCTTTATAGTTTAGGTACATAGTGCTCACACGTGTGCTATGCAATTATACAATACTAAGAGATTGAATTTATACAATGCAAAGATAGTTTTTTCAATCTTCAGCAGCTCCAACTATATTTTCGAATGCTAATTAATTAGTTTATGCGCCCTTGTGGAGCAGGACCAGCGTTCAGCCAAGCATTTTTGTCAGCGATGTAATCCCCCAACTTATTTTTGACATTTTAATTTTGACATTATTGTAATCTATTGTATTTTTGGAATAATTGTAATTTGGAATTGAAATTTTTAATGACAGACGGTAATTCATGTTTTTATTGACCGATAATTTATTTAATGACAACTTTGACATTGAATTATATCTAAAAATATGATTATTGAATTATAACTATACCTAATCTTTAATGAATAATGATGAAATGTAATTTTGATGAATATTATCACGGTTTATGCACCATCTCTTCCTACCAATTTGTACGCCACGATAAGCGGCTGAACATGTTAGAACTTTTCTGTATCCTATTATTATCCTGCATGTAATGTATCATGTACACCATGTTTAAACAAATAAAAAAATACTTACTTACTTACTTACTTATAATATGCTTGGCTGCATAGTGTGCGTTTTATGCAAGCAATATTAATATATATTATTAACTCTGGCAAAAGAATATTTTACAGACAATTATCAAATATGTCACTAACTAACACCAAAGGTGGATATTATGCAATTTCTACGGGATTTACAAATAAAACTTCAACACTACACAAAGAATGATTTTTGTATGATAATGATCGGCGAGGAAGACTTTAAAACGACTAAATGCTACTTAGACATAATTACATACATGAGAAACGCATTACAGAACATAAACAACACAATTATAATTATTACTTTGCCAACATATAAATATAATAATGACTATAATATTTTATACAACTCAAGAGTGGAAATGTTCAACAACATGTTATATATGGACAATATTACACATAATTATTCGTATGTTCTGGACTCCAATTTGAACTTGAGCTATCACCATTCTACGTACTTAAGGCGCTTATAGGCCTCACTGACCTTGTGCATGTGGGCGGAGCTAAACGCCCCACTCCCGAATACGTAAACCGCGCGCGGTGGCGCGCTACACTAAAACTACGATCAAAGAATATGCAGAGGCGTAGACATGCCGCACGTAGGTCGCCATTTTTGCCTACAATTCCAGAATGGTATGACGTGGCAAAATGAAAAGGAACTTAGTTTCTGACGGGGGTAAAACTTTAAATAGGTATTGAAAAGTGTCTAGGGGTCAAGTACGTTTTAGAGTATCGCCGCAAAAAAAAAACCGATCAAATGCGAGTCGGACTCGCGCACCGAGGGTTCCGTACAAAGAAGGTATGTGTTTTTGTATTTTTCCTTTACTTGTGCTACATAACCTTGCTTCTTGCCAAATTTCATGATAGTGGGTCAACGGGAAGTACCCTATACATTTTGATTCCCTCGAGTGCCGAAATCTATATATATATATAAAATGCTAATGTGCGTACGTAAAGACAGGATTTTCTCTATCTCCACTAACTCCAATCAACTTCCCGTTGGGTTGGTAAATACCTCTTGGTCTCCCGGTGGGAGTAAGGGAGTTTGGTCGCGGTGGGTGGAAGTGGGTGATTGTGGGTGGTGAAAATGTAGAAAAATATATATCTGCCCTCTTCTAACTCATGAGAACTTCCGGAAATGATATAAAAAACACTTAATTGTGTACAACTGTTGTAGTCGATCTGGAATGTTCTGGAAAGTTCTAAAAATTTCTGGAATGATCTAGAAATTTCTAAAATGTGTAAAACTCCTGTAATCGGTCTAGAAGATCCAGATCGAAGTAATCTACATCTGAATGTTCTAGAGTGTTCTGGTACTAGAAATTTCGATATCCGATGGTATATATGTAAACCGAAACTCAGCGACTTTTCGTCAGTTAAATCGTATTTACAGTCGAGAGAAGGTTAATCGGAGTTAAGAGTGAACAGTGGTCAAATGAATTGAAGTGATTTTGACAAGTGCAAAAGAACAAACTATTTGAATGTTCTAGAGTGTTCTGGTACTAGAAATTTCGATATCCGATGGTATATATGTAAACCGAAACTCAGCGACTTTTCGTCAGTTAAATCGTATTTACAGTCGAGAGAAGGTTAATCGGAGTTAAGAGTGAACAGTGGTCAAATGAATTGAAGTGATTTTGACAAGTGCAAAAGAACAAACTATTTGAATGTTCTAGAGTGTTCTGGTACTAGAAATTTTGATATTCGACGTTATGTGAACCGAAAATTAGTGACTTTTTGTCAGTCTTATTATCGTAATAATCAAGATATAATTTTTGTGTAACTTCATTACACTTTATATCACAATGCCAAAGCGTAAAAAAGTATTTACAAAACCCAAAGTGGATTCAAAAAGAAGAAAAGTAGCACGTCAAACTGAATCAGAAGAACAAAAAGAAAAACGTCTTTCAAACATTCGTAAAGGAGTACAAAGAATCAGAGAAAATTTAAGCGAAGAGGAAAGAGCACAAATTAACGAAGAAACACGATCCAGAGTAAAATCACTCAGAAATCGTCAATCTGCTGATCAACGTCAAATGGAAAATGAAAGAAAAAAAGAAAGAATGGCTACTTTACGTCAACGACGAGCTGCTACACGTGAAATTGAGAGTTTAGAACTTCAGGCTTTTCATTATGATTGCAAAAAACAGTACTGTGAACATGCAAATATTGTCATCGGAAAAATGAATACGATATTGCGAGTATTGTCATGCATGGAAATTTAAAGGCGAAACTGCTGGTATGTGCTGCTCGAGTGGTAAAGTCAATTTACCAGCATTAGAAGTACCACCACCACAGTTACTCGAATATATGACTGGAAAAACACCCGATTCCCATCATTTTCTACAAAATATACGTCGATACAACTGTTGTTTTCAAATGACTTCCTTTGGAGCTTCATCAATATGCCACGAAGAAAATTTCAGCCCGGTTTTCAAGGTTCAAGGCCAAATTTATCATCGAATAGGCTCACTTCTGTCGATGTCTGATGAAACTCCAAAATTTCTTCAAATATACTTTGTTGGTAACGAAGAACTTGAAACAGATCAACGTTGCTCTCACATTCAGGGACTACAACGAGATATTATTCAAAAATTACAACGTCTACTTCATAATCATAATCAACTAATCAACGTGTTTAAGACTTCTCTAGACCAAATGGTTGCAGATAGTTATAAGATCGTCATTCGAGCAGATAGAAGACCAGCCGGTCAACACGAACAAAGATTCAATGCACCTCAAATGAACGAAGTTGCCGTAGTAATTGTTGATAACGAATGTAGCCGTCGTGATATTATTATTCAACGTCGAAGTAATAAATTGCAACGTATTGCTGAAACACATCGTAGTTATTATGCACTCCAGTATCCGCTAATTTTTTGGCAAGGTGAGGATGGTTATCATTTCAATATTCAACAAATCAATCCAGCTACAGGTGTCGAAATTAACAAAAAAGTATCAGCTATGCAATTTTATGCTTATCGAATTATGATTAGAAATAGTGAATACAACCATATTTTAAACTGTCGGCAGTTATTTCAGCAGTTTATTGTAGATATGTATGCTAAAATTGAGACAGAGAGATTAGAATTTATTCGCCATAATCAACGAAAGTTGCGTTCAGATGAATACATCCATTTAAGAGATGCTATGATAAATGATGGGAACGTCGATAACATGGGAAAATTGGTCATCTTGCCATCTACATTTACTGGAAGTCCACGCCACATGCATGAATATGCCCAGGATGCGATAACTTATGTCAGAAAACACGGCCGACCAGATTTATTTATAACATTTACATGTAATTCTTCATGGGCGGAAATCAAAGAAGAATTACAATATGGGCAGACGGCCAGTGATCGACATGATATTGTTGCCCGTGTTTTTCGTCAAAAACAAATTAAATTTACTGACGCCATCGTGAAAAATCAAATATTTGGTACTGTTATCTGCTGGATGTTTTCAATTGAATGGCAGAAACGTGGACTGCCACATTCTCACAACTTAATTTGGTTTCAAAATAAAATTCAGCCGAATCAAATAGATGACATCATCAAGGCTGAGTTTCCAAACCCGGAAGAAGATCCTGATCTTTACAGTATAATCGTAAAAAACATGGTTCATGGCCCGTGTGGTGAACTAAATCGAAGTTCTCCGTGCATGAAAGATGAAAAATGTACGAAACGTTATCCGAAGGAATTTTTGAATGAAACAGTCACAGGCGAAGACGGTTATCCGAAATACAGACGTCGATCTCCAGAACAAGGTGGATTTACAGCTCAAATTAAAATACGAGGCAATGAAGTAATTCAGATTAACAATCAATGGGTAGTTCCATATAATCCACTTTTATCTAAAATGTTTAATGCCCATATCAATGTTCAATACTGCAGTTCTGTAAAATCGATAAAATATGTATGCAAATATATTAATAAGGGCAGTGATATGGCTGTTTTACAGTAACCAAAGAAAACCAGCATGATGAGATAGTCCAGTATCAAATGGGTCGTTACATTAATACCAACGAAGCGATTTGGCGAATTTTGAGTTTTCCAATACACGATCGAGATCCACCGGTTTTCCATTTATCCGTCCACTTAGAAAATGGACAACGTGTATTTTTTACTACTGAAACGGCACAAAAAGTTGCGATGGAATCACCAACACGAACAACTTTAACAGCCTTTTTTGAACTATGCCAGAAAGATCCATTTGCTAAGACTTTACTTTACTCAGAAGTACCAAGCTATTATACATGGGATACAACAAATAAACAATTTAATCCTCGAAAACGTGGAATGCCAGTAGAAGGACATGATGGAGTGTTTAAGAGTAACGCAATAGGACGAGTCTACACAGTGCATCCAAAAAACGCTGAATGTTTCTATCTACGCTTATTACTTCACACTATTCGTGGCCCAACGTGTTTTAAAGATTTAAAAACTGTCAATGATTATAATTGTGAGACATATCGCGAAGCATGTCAAAGATTGGGTCTACTAGAAAACGATAATCAATGGGAGTTTGCTATGAATGAAGCAGCCCAAACAGCAACAGCAAATCAAATTCGTGAGTTATTCGCAATTATATTAACGACATGTAATCCTTCTAATCCAAATCGACTATGGCTAAAATATCGAGAATATATGAGCGATGACATCTTGGCTGAACTACGACAACAAAACTCGGACTTAGAAATTAATTTTAACGAAGAAATTTTTAACAAAGCTTTGATATTTATAGAAGATAAATGTTTAGCAATATCTAACCAAACGTTAATACAACTAGGTATTCAATCTCCTAAACGAAGTCATTTGGATGCTATGAACAGTGAATTTTTGAGAGAAACAAATTATAATATCGACGAATTGGCCCTTTACATCCAAAACAACAAACCCTTATTAATTGAGACTCAAAAACAAGCATATGATATAATAATGGATTATTATAAAAAACAGCAAGGTGGTATAATATTTTTAGACGCACCTGGCGGTACAGGAAAAACATTTTTGATAAATTTAATTCTAGCTGAAATCCGAGCAAATAAAGATATTGTTCTCGCCCTGGCATCATCTGGGATAGCGGCAACACTTATGGATGGTGGACGAACAGCGCATTCTGGTTTGAAATTACCAATTAATGTAGCTGACTATGAATTTCCGGTATGTGACATCACAAAATCATCAGCACGTGGACAAATATTGAAACAGTGCAAAGCCATTATATGGGACGAAAGCACAATGGCCCATAGAAAATCACTTGAAGCACTCAATAGAACACTTCAAGATTTACGCGACAACACGAATGTAATGGGAGGTGTATTGTTAATTCTATCAGGCGATTTTCGTCAAACGCTACTTGTCATTCCGAAATCAACGCCGGCGGATGAAATTAACGCTTGCTTAAAGAAGTCGGTAATATGGGAACACGTAAAAATAATTAAATTAACAATAAATATGAGGGCGCGAATTTCAGGAGATGAAACGGCACAAGAATTTTCTGAAAAACTTTTACAAATAGGAGAGGGCACCTATCCAATAGACGAAAATACTGGCCAAATCACATTAACTAATGAGTTATGTAATGTTGTTGAAACACCGGAACAACTTATAAATGAAGTATATCCAAGTATTGCTGAAAATTATACAAATTCAGAGTGGTTACGAGAACGAATTATTTTAGCCACGAAGAACGACATTGTCAACGGCATCAACAACATCATCCAGGAAATTATTCCAGGAGAAGAGAAAATCTACATGTCAATAGATACAATGACTGATGAACAAGAAAGCGTCAATTTCCCTACTGAATTTTTAAATTCATTACATGTTCCAGGAATGCCATTACACTGTTTGAAGTTAAAAGTTGGTTCACCAATTATTTTATTACGAAATCTGAACTCGCCGAAACTGTGTAATGGTACGAGACTCTGCATCAAACAGTTACAAAATAACATCATCGAAGCCAGTATAATGACTGCTAAAGAAAAAGGACAGATAGTATTTATACCACGGATACCTTTAATATCAAATGGATTGCCCTTTACTTTTAAACGCTTAAAATTCCCGGTGAAATTGGCTTACAGCATGACTATCAACAAAGCACAGGGCCAAACATTCCAATACTGTGGCGTTGACTTAAAGGAACCATGCTTTGCACACGGCCAATTGTACAGACGCCAGCAGGTCAACCTACCCCAATCTGTCAAAATTCTTTGATAGATTTTCAACTTTAGCGCAAAGGAATAAAGTTCATATTCAATTGGGAAAATCTGACAGATTGGGGTAGCTTGATGTGCTGGCCACCGTACGTCGCATGCTCACGAGTAGGATCACCTCGAAATTTGTTCATTTACAGTCCAGACAATAAAACTGTAAACGTAGTCTATAAGCAAGTATTGTAAGAAAAAAAAAAATAAAAAAAAATGTAACTAAAATAAAAAGTGTAAATGTATTATACAACGTGTAACGAAATGGGTATATATATAGAGAAGGCCCGGCTTTTTTGGATGATATCAAACGATATAGGAAGGGTTTTTTAATCCTATCGCTACATGTTCGGAAGTTATGAGATTTTTTAATACATTGATACCAGAAACCGAACTTTTCAAATTGAAATAAACACATCACTAGCACTAAAACAGCTGATCGGTGTCACCGACCTATTTGTAAGTAAAGATAAACCTCCTACTCCTGGTATTTCTGAATAAACGGTTCCGCATGTTTATTTTTTATTCACAAAATATTATTAAGTACTGACTTTTCCTAAACTTTGATTATGTTTGTGAACTAGCTACCTACAATACAATTAATTGGTCTAGGTATCAAAAGTTAACGAAATATTTAGATACCTGCTTGAATTGTCACGTATCATTTACACACTTGTTGGTTTTTTACGTAGTTGTCCTTTTGTAGAAGATTACTTTGTAGATAATTATTATCTACCTCGTAGTAATCTTCCACCCGCCACCCACCTTTCCATCATACCTACAACACAGTAAATACCTAATTCAAAAACAATATTCCTGTAAATTTCCTAACATTATTTCTAACCTTTTATTTTGGTGGCCATAAAGATGAACGATTTTTTGCTTTAAATCGATTTTTCATTCGATTCACAGATCGAATCTCGTGCTCTTCTTACATCGATCTTCTAAAAATTCATTCAAAAATCGTAATTAAAAAATTTTAAACAGCATTTAACACACCTCTATTTTGTGACATATTTACAGTTGCCAGTCAGGTAGGTACGTCAATAATATTTGATAACCTTTCCGGCGTAATTCAAATGGATGATTAATATGTTTCAATCTTCGGACAAGTTAAAAAGTGTCGGCCATACTTATGTAATTGATCTTGTTTGAAATAGATAAACCTACCTATTCGCTGTTTATGATTGTCAGCACAATGCTTTGGGCAAATATGAACTTGAACTATTAAGAGCCTTTATTTACACATACGATCCAAGAGATTCGATTCACGTTACTATTGAATCGATTTGCTTGAAGATCGCATTAAAACGATTTTTTCGAAAAATCGACAGCTTGTACAACCATTGAATTGATCATAAAAATCGAATCCTTACGTGCATCCTACCGGGAATTAATTGCTTAAATAAACATTATTATTTGCCATTAGTACTTAGAATAGAAAAAGGATTTAGAAACCATTTTTTTGTCCAACTGAACCCAAAACATCATTTCAATTCACCTCTTCGCAACTTATTCTTCTCCTAGTACAAATAAAATCACAGTGGGTTCCGTTCATAATTTTTAAAATAAGGTTATTTTTTTACTAAATAAGACGTAAACTATTAGCAACAAGTTAATCGTTTTTTTTTATTACAAAATAATACCACGCACGCATAATTTTTGTGTGTAGGACTAACCGAAAGAATTATCGGAGTTCACGGTCTGTCGGTGCTGTTTGAGTGGTACATAGGTTTTATTAGTTTGAGCACGTTTAGTCTTTGTTATTATAATTCAAATAAAGAATGTCGCAAAATTGCATGTAACTGTCGAAAGAAATTAATAAAAGTACTAGAAGCGCATGAGTAACAGGAATTGTTATTTCCGAATTGAATATCGTTTGCTCACAGAACCCTGATTACGTCGCTACACACACAATGTAACATCGATGTGTGTGTAAACCTAATGACTTTTAGGTACCAGGATAGCAGGGAATAGGAGTTTCATTTTGGGCATTATTGTTATTGCTTTGCTCGTCGCCGTCAGTCGACGTCTGTCCTGCGTCTAGTACATTCGTTTTTATCCCTATGATAATTATGCGCATCAGTAATTTGCGAGCTGCCCAAGAACTGTACCGTCACCGTTTTATTGAGGGTAGACCAGATGCTGAGCGTCGATAGATGCCTTCGTCAGCATGTTTTAGTTTGATCTCGGATGGTACATCGGCTTGGTGCCTCTAACCATAGGTAATCAGGTACCTATGGCGAGCGCTGCGCAACGACGGTCAGCACCCATGTGCGTGTGTAGTGTACGCAGTGCAGTGTGATACAAATTAAAGTGCGGATTGAGGCCGCTTTCAGGACAATAACACCAGACATGCTACGTAATGTGTGTCCATGAACAAGTGAGCGGCCTTGTGCATACAATACCAAGGTCACCACATCGAACCCCATCTTTAAAAATGTAAGTCAATTTACTAAATTAAGTAAAGCTTTAAGATTTTACTGTTTACTCGGTATAAAGTAATAATAAGGGATGAAACTAGTTAACCTAGGTACCTACCTAAACTTTGTTTCGATTGTTTACTTAAGTTTTGTTATTCCAGTTTTTACGTGCAATTTCTAGCTTAATAACGAGTAAACAGTAAATCAATAATTAGAATTACACATTAATTTTTACATCACGGTAAAGTACGTATGGCTTATTGCGCGCGCGCGCGGCGGCGGCGGAATATTCCGTCAGTTGGCGCCGACAAAGAACACCGCCTCGCGCCTGCGCAGTAGGCTACGGTACTAGGCGCGCAGAGTTACGGAAGAGATTTATCGTGATATTAGCAAGTAACTTAAAAAGTTATTGACCTACGTAGTGCGGTGACACGTTTGTTATGATTTGAATTTAAGAAACCAATGAAACCGAAAATTTGGTATCAATTCTTAGAGTATTTTATTTTGAGTTGAAACTATGTATAGTGACTCTATACCAGCTGTTATATTTACTCCTTCAGGATCACTACAGCGTTTAAATTACACCCTGTATATATGTAAATAATTGTGCGAATAAAACATAAATTTTCCATTTACCAAGGTGTTTCGTATTTTAACTTCTAATTATTTCAATTCGTTAATTAGTAAATTAGTTTGATTGTTTGATATACTCTATATACATCGTATGTTTAATTGTAAAATGAGTCACTCAATATCTAAGATAGGAATCTATAAAATCTACGTTAAAAATGGATCCTTAAATATTTTTTATACCATTAAATATGCGATGTATTTTAACCCGAGCAACGCCGGGTTTCACTGCTAGTATAGTATAATTCGACGCACGTTTTTTGCGTCATAAACGGCCGAATCTTTTTTTTTATTTTAACTTAGAAGTTTGATTTTTTCACAACTTCCAGGGACCGCAGACCTGAGTATATACAACGTGTAACGTTAAATGCGCAAAACCTCATACACCCCAATTAGAGCATTGAGTTAAAAGCATAATACAATGAAAAAACATTTTTTTTTAAAGCTAACCGTTATTAATAAGAAAATCGTATTGATTCTAGCATTACTTTATGCATTCAAAATTGAGTATTATTGCCTTAAAATAAGACTTAATTTTCTTTGGCTTTCGGTGGATAGTAGGGCAAAATACATAATTTTTGAAAAATAAACCTGTATTTAAAGTTATTGAAATCGATTCAGTAGTCAATTATGAACAAACTATTTTCAGGTTTTGCGCATTTAACGTTATACGTTGTATATGGTCTTAATTTGAACTCGATACATCCACGCGTTCCGGAGATAAAGGGTCTAGACAGACAGATGGACGGACGGACAACAAAGTGATCCTCTATGGGTTCCGTTTTTTTCTTTTATAGGTACGGAACCTTAAAAAGAAAAAAATAACTGTTTTGCAGTCGAAGTCAAGGGGTTGGTAGTGGTGCCGATTCTCTTGTCACAAGTGCGTCTAAACTAGACTAAAAATCACCAAAATTTAGTTTATTCCTGTCAAACGACGATTTCCCATTCCGAAGTTAACTAAAGTGACACAATTAACTAAATTTTAGTTTGACAGCACTAAGATTGCATTGAGATATTAGTTTAGTGAAAATAGTAATTTTGCTATTCTGAATTTGAGGTTTTTCACCTAAAATTTAGATTTTCTAACTAAATCTGACTATTTTAAATCATGACTAAAAAGTTTAGTTGGCATGAACTAAAATTCACTCACCTCGACTTCAGATGCAAAACGAAAGTACTGTTTTTTGATTTTCTACTCTTTTGCTTATATCTCGAAATCGGTGTGTCCTATCGCAAAAATAATGAAAATTTCGACGCCCTTTTAGGAACCCGTAAACCTCTAAAACTCAACACGTTGGTAATAATTTTTCATATTTTCCATACAAAAGTGAAAAATTCCATAAAAAAGAGGTCAAGTTGCCCCACTGCGCACCATCGGCTAAAAAAAAACACGGGGAGGGACCCGTGGCTAAATAATAACAGCCGCACAGGTCGATCGATCAGGTTAAGCTACGCTTGCCGCGGTTGGTCTGTGGATGGGTGACCATCTTTACATACCGAGACCCCTCCATGCCTCGGAAAACACGTTAAGCCGTTGGTCCCGGCTGTCATTCGTGGATCTTTGACAGTCGTTTCGGGTAGACAGAAGCCCGAAAGTCACAACCAGACTTACCAAGGGGTATCCTATTACCCAGTCACTGGGCAACTGGGTTGTGGAGGTCAGATAGGTAGTCGCTCCATGTAAAACACTGGTCAGCTGCATCCGGTTAGACTGGAAGCCGACCCCAACATAGTCGGGAAAAGGCTAGGCTACTTTTTGGCTGAATGCACAAACCGTGCGAACAAACAAAAAAAAAAGTACCTACTTACCACGTGGAGTCGCGATTGTCAAATTCGATTAGGTTGTGTCAAAATCATTTTTAAATTTAGAGATATTTTAATGCAGAATAGCTCTAAGATTCTCATAGCCATAAGTAAGGAATTTTAGTGATAGTTTAGTTAGTTTAGTTCGGTGTACAAGAGAATCGGCACCAGTGTCAGGGCCCTGGAATTCTAAAAACACTCCCAAGGTCTCTTGACCATGACCTCCAAGGTAACTCGACATTGACCTCCAGTATCACTTGAGCTTGACCTAACAGTCACTTGCCTTGACCCCAAGGTCACTTGACTTTGACGTCAAGGTCGCTAACCGTGAATATTGACCTGTTACTGCTCCCGAGAATTGCGCATCTTGACTATCGAAATGTTGACCTTGACCTCAAGCTCAGTGAACAAGGTAATCGTGGATCTTGACTATGAATGTTCAAGGTCAATGATACTGAGGTCAAGGTCAATGCCCTTGTGGTGTCCCATGGTGTTCCCCCACCCTACTACTCCCACATCCCACCAAGTCCTGAAGGCTTGATTATGCGATGGTTTTTGGTGAAATTTTATGTCTTTTTTTCATAATGCCCCGTTTCGTATCCACTGACCGAACCTCCTCCTTTTTTAAAATCGGTTAAAATTGAGGTTTTGTTTCGCCGTAGTAAGGTAATATAAAATATGATCTTGTTTCACCAATTTGAATTATTACCATAACCCTCTTAGCCGGGGAATAAATCCGTAGCCAATTGGATGATGTTATAATAACTTCCTGTCACTGTTATTTACATAGCAGGTAGTGGTATTCTAATTTGTGTGGGGTAGGTGCCACAACTAAAAAGTGAAAACAAAAAACAAATTGTCTTCCAAAAACACTACAAATTAATAAATAACTTTATTTTGGAAGTCGGTGGCAAAAAACGAAAATTCAAAACCAAAGACACCGACTTCCTTTGGCATTTTTATTTATTTACAAATTATCTTATATTCAAGTACACAATATACAATATAAACAAAATCAGTATTTAGAAATGGCAGCATTTAGTAAAGCGTCCACGCGCACAATAGAAATGGGCCCTCTGCAGCGAGCTAATCTATAAACGCATACTGATACAATTCGTTCGTAAATATTTGCACTAACACAGACAAATGCGCGAAGTCGGTCGATAGCCGGGCGGAGCAGCGAGCGACACAGCCATACCGTCTCAATGCTAACGCACGACTGCCGCCTGCGCCCGCGCAGAGCACCTCTGAACCTCAATCTCAAAGTGGGGACATTTTCTTTGCAAATGTTGATTGATTTACATATGCTCTTTCAATTATGTAGTACCTCTAACCACCAATTTTTCAGTGTAAAAATATTTCTAAACATCAAAGCCTTTTAGAAGTAGTAGGGAATATATTAGCCAAAAATAGTGTTTTGGTAAATATTTTTTTAAGGCAAAAGTATTAGCTATATGAAAAAATCCTTTTTCAGAAATAATGTAGATGAATCTATAGGAAACATATATTTTTTTCAGATCTTCTAACCAAGCCGTTAATGAGAAGTAGGCTTCATAAAGTGACCGTGCTACGGTACTAAACCGGACTAAGGCCCTTAAGGTCAGGAACCGTAAAAGACTGCGCCATGAGAGTAATTTTTGAGGACCTTTTCAACCTTCAATTGGAAATCTTAGAAGAAAATGCTCTCGTCGAAGAAAGTGAATCAAAAGACCAGTTTTTTCTCCAGTAAATACATTAAAATTTTACACCAAAATATTGCAGGTTTACTAAATAAATCAAATGCTCTTACGGTATGCTTGAATGAACTATCTGATGCAAACTTAAATGTAGATATTATATGTATTACCGAACATTTCATCATGAAAGGTCACGAGAAGCATCTGTGCATACCAAATTTCAGTTTAGCTGCATGTTGTAGTAGACAGGAAAAGAAGAGAGGAGGAACATGTATAATTGTTAATACTTGCCACCAATGGAAGGAAATTCCTCAAATATCAAAGCTGTCATCACCAGGGGTTTTTGAATGTTGTGCTGTCGAGCTTGTTAATTATAAATTAATAGTTGTATGTATTTACAGAGTACCCAACGCCAGGAATTTAAATTACTGTTTTGATAAATTTGAAACTTTGTTTAAAGAGATATCTAACAGGAGGTGAAAGAATATTGTAATTGCAGGTGATTTTAATATTGATGTTTTAAAACCGAGTAACAATTCAGTTACACTTGAGTATCTACTACTAGGTTACCATTTGAAACTTGCTCTTAAACAGCCAACTCGAATGGCTAGTGGGACATGTATAGATAATTTTGCGCATAATTTTAAGAAGAGTTGTAAGACAGATGTACTTGAATTAGCTTTATCAGACCATACAGCACAGCTACTGCAATGTCCAGTTCCCAATGTATATAATATCAAATCCTGGTATACAACTAGAAGAGATTACAGTGACGATAATATAGAGAAATTTAAAAATAGCACAAGCAGTCTCAAATTTTCGGAGATATAATTATCTTACTGACGATCCCAACGTAGCTTACAATGAATTTATCGACATATTCAAGTTATTTTACGAGTTATGTTTTTCGAATAAAGAAATAAAAATAAACCTAATCAATAAACCAAAATGGCTTTCACGTGGCGTTAAATTATGCAGTAGGAAAAAAAGAGAACTTTTGTGGCGATCCAGATTGACACCCAACCATGAAAACAAAAAGAAATTCACTACCTATTCTAAACTATATGAATAATAAAATAATTAATTTGACACAAAAAGCGCAAAATAACCACAAAATACAGACATCTAAAAATAAATCTAAGACTACATGGTAGGTAATTAATCAGACAAAGTATAATATCCCAACGAATCGAGAAACTTAAAGTTGATAATCAATTTTTACAGAAACCTTATGATATCGCTAGTGCTTTTAATGGCTTTTTCGTTGACAAAATACGTCCGAAAATAGATGTTGACTGTAAGCCGAAAACATGCATCTCGTCCATGAAACATAACTCAATGTTTATGGCACCCAGCACACCACACGATTTAATAAAAATACTAACAGTGTTGGTTTTGATGGAATTGCCACAAAGATACTGAAATCTATCTCAACCGCGATATGCGAACATTTAAGCCACATACTGAACCTTATTATTTGTACGGGTAAATATACAGATGCTTTAAAAACATCTATACTTAATAAAACCCTTATTTAAGAAAGAAAACAAGGAGTTGATGGAGTATTATAGACCTATTTCGCTCATACCGGTTATTTCAAAGATCTTTGAGAAATACATTTGCAGGGAATTATATAGTTATATGGAAAAATATACTTTGCGAAGAACAAAAAGGATTCAGACAGCACAGAACCATCAATATGGCAATTTATGACTTTTTGAATCCTATTATTAGTAGCATGGATAAACGATTCCCCATATGCGCTATATTTTGCGATGTGACGCAGGCGTTCGATTATGTCCATTATAATATATTACTTAATAAATTAGAAGTCTATGTCATTAGAGGTAACGTGCTTGAACTTATAAAATCTTATCTGGAAAACAGAACACAAGTAACCGAAGTAAGCAACATTAACATAGTTACCAAACACGAAGACATTATAAGGTCTCGAGAACGTAAAATCTCATACGGTGTACCACAAGGGACCGTGATAGGCCCGTTTTTATTTATAACTTATGTTAATGATAATTATGCCCATGTCCCTTGAATATCCTATAACTATGTTTGCAGACGATAGCACGTAACAATCGCATGTAAAAGTACAAATACATATGAAAATTACATAAATAATTCTCTTGGCTTCTACTAATTAAATGGCTAGATGAAAATAATTTAAATATTAATTTAGGTAAGACAAATAAATGCACTTTAGACAACGTACTCCCGGCGGAACTAATCTCAATATCCATTACAAAAATGACAAAATTGAGGAAGCAGAGGATACCAAATTTTAAGGGTTGCATATAGATTGCAACTTAAATTGGAAAGCACATATAGACAGTTTGTGTAAAAAATTGAGTTCATCCGCATATGTGTTATATAGATTAATCCTCCATAGTAGATGTCAAAACACTCCTTACGGCTTACTACGGAATAGTTAAATCGCACTTGCGCTACGGTATCATTTTCTGGGGGAACTCAACTGATCGAGATATAGCTTTTAAGGCCCAGAAAAGATGTCTCCGATCATTGCTAAAACTTAAATCGACAGACAGTTGCGCGACTTATTATAAGTTACATAAAATCTTGACACTTCCCTGTATCTATATTTTCGAAGTAGCTATGTTTGTCAAGCAAAATCCATCTCGTTTTGAGCGTTTGGCTGTTGTATTCCCAAGGAATAGGCGTGACAACAGCAAATTATGTCAAGTATCATGTCGAACCACTTTAAAGCGCAAGAGCGTTTCTTGCATGGCCCCAATTATATACAATAAATTACCGAGTAGTTGGAAAGCTTTGAATACAGCACAATTTAAGAGTAGAATACGGAATTTTTTGGTAGATAAAACGTAACCGCTACAGTGTAAGTCGGTGTAACTGAGTTCCTATCGGAGAAAAATATTTGTTAATTAGTGACATCTTCATTTTTTAAATTTTGATAAATGACATTTTTGATATTTGACATTTTGATTGGGTTTATAATAACAATAATGATTTTGTTGAATTTACCTACTGCTTTATTTCTTCAAATACAATTGTAAGTATAACAGACTTAAAATAATAATAATATCTACAAGTTTATAATGATTTTGTTTGTAATAATAATGATTTTTGACATTTTTATTTGGTTTTTGACATTTTTTATTTTGGACATTTTGATTTTGGTTTTTGACATTTAGATTTGGTTTTTGACATTTTGATTTGGTTTTTAATAATAATAATGATTTCGTTTTGTAATAATAATGATATTTGTAATAGTAATGACATATTAAATGATGTAATGATACTTATTTATATTTTTTCCTTTTAATTGATTATTTAAAATTTTATAATTGTAATTTATAAATTCTTGATCTAAATAAGTGTAATAATAGTGAAATAATTTCAAATGTTTGCATGCCGACTGGTAAAATGTGGCTGAGCTAAATGTACCGAATCTTAAGAACTATTATGTATTTCCCATATTTGCAAAATAAAATTCTATTATATTCTATTCTATTCTATTTTATTTATTCTATTCTAGCCCGCAATTCGCTCCTTGTACTCGTACTACGTGTATTATACAAGTACGCTGGACTTCATACTATCGATGACAAAATGAAAACGATAGCAACGTGAGAGCCCGCGGAACTAATATTAGAGATGGGACATATCCTTCAATAAAAAAATACTTTTATGAGCTTTATCGATCGATATAACCACTTAGAGTAATTTATTACTTAAGAGAATAAAATCGAATCACTCCCAGTTATTTTTCCCGACTTCTTATACTTCATTTTTAAGTAATAGAATAATTGCTGCAAAGGTTGACTGAAAATTCATTAGGGCGCGGTCAGATCAGTGAGCATTAAATATGAGGATAGGCTTAAAACTTAGCCTAAAAACTACCATGGTTGAGCTAATATCTGCTTTCTCAACTACTTTTACAAGCTGAGCTGGGGTCACATTAGTTCGCAATGTGAACTAAAAACTATTGAGTTATTATGTTGCCATTTCGCTTTATCTATCAAATGGCAGTTGTATTATTCGTGAGTTATATTGCTTTAAATTTATGTAATACCTGTTACATAAATATAAGTCACTTTTAGTGTTCAATTTAGATTAAATTGAACCATGTAAACAAAAAAGTTAGTGAGTTAGTTAGTACTTAGTTGAGTTGATTTTGGGTGCATGTAACGTACAGGAGTTGTGGGGGTATTTAGTTAGTTATACATTTATAACTAGTTTTTGTAAAAAAAAAATGAAAGTTAGGACTTGAACCGTAAGTAACAAGAAGGTACACAGGTACGGTCCAGTACAAATACATATCACAATAATTTGGGGAGTACAGAGTGACTCTTGGCTTCGCTATGCGTCTTTTTACACCCGGTATATGACGGTAACTTTTCGAGTTGGGATTTCATATTTTTTTACAGAAAGATCATGAATCAAAAGTTTCCATGAAAAGTTTTTAGGTGCGGATATAAATATTAGGTCCTTACATATGAAATTAGCGTTTTGTACAGGAAGAATATAAAGTCAATTTTTTTTTTTGTAAAATATATTTAATTAATCAAAGTATGCACCGTTGTTATCTATGCACTTTTGCCATTTCATAGGTAGTTCATTGATCCCTTTACTAAAAGAAACACGGGGGCGAGAATCAATGAACTCTTTGATGGCGGTTTGGACTGCCGCATCGGAGTTGAACTTATAAGAAGTTGTCCAAATTCCGGAAAAAATGGCAATCTTTTGGAGCAAGATCCGGGGAGTACGGTGGATGTCGCAGACATTCCAATTGTAGCTCATCTAACTTAGTGGTTGTTTGTTGTGCAGTGTGTGGTCTTGCGTTGTCTTGAAGCAGCAGTGGCCTAGAGCGATTGACCAATGTCGGCTGTTTAGCAACTAGTTCTTCCTTCATGGTTTGCAGTTACTGACAATAGATAAGCCGTAATCGTTTGGCCAGATTTTAGAAAACTGTAGTGAACGACACCGGCGCTAGTCCACCAAA
The DNA here is from genome assembly GCA_949316385.1 of Globia sparganii. NCBI lineage: Eukaryota > Metazoa > Arthropoda > Insecta > Lepidoptera > Noctuidae > Globia > Globia sparganii. The sequence goes on from OX438675.1 coordinate 1,165,993, forward strand.
CACTCACAAGTAACTTTTTTGAGTCAATATTCGTTTAGGGCAGGATTTGGCTGGTTCTCCAGGGTTCAGCCATTGCTACGAGCACTTCCGATTATCGTACAGTATCCACTTTTCATCACAAGTAATGATTCGATTTAAAATCCCTTCATTATTGTGTCGGTTGAGCAAAGTAACACAGCAGTCGACGCGTGTTTACAAGTTCGATTCACTCAATTCATGAAGTACCCATCGTTCAAGTTTTTTTACTTTCCCGATTTGCTTCAAGTGGATTAATACAGTTTTATCACTTACCTTGAAGCCTGCAGCTATCTCTGAAGTGCTTTGTGCCTTTAATTCTTCATTTTCCACTTTAGTCTCTGGCCGTCTACGGGGTTGGTTCTGAAGGTCGAAATTTCCAGAACGAAAACGTTGAAACCAAAAACGTACCGTGCTTTCTTTTGCGACACCAGCGCCGTACACATCATTAATCCTTCGAGCTGTTTCTGCAGCACTGGTGCCACGGTAGAACTCGTACACGTAAATATACCGATATTTCATGTTTTCCACTGTGCGGTAATAAGCGACGCCAAAGAAAAAATAATGAGGAAAAAACAAATGAATGACTGTTTTCAAAACTCAAATGTACCAGCTAAATGAATTTATAAATTTGAATTTGGAATTCTTAACCAAAGAGGAGAATATTTCAGATCAAAGTGGCCAGTACGACAAAACGCTAATTTCATATGTAAGGACCCAATAGTTTACGAGAAAAAAAGAAACAAAAACGTAGTTTAGCATTATTCTATCACTTGACATTTTTTCTCGCCATTGAATGTTTGTTAAGTCTTGGAAATCTTTGAACGGATTTAAGGGGGTGGCGGGAGGCGAGGAGGACTGCTACTTACCCCTTCATTTTATTCGTTACCCCTCACCTCTTTTCTTTTCTTTCTTTCTTGTATTGACATCGATTTAAACATTGAGCTATATAACTAGAGAAGCAAACCATGTGTCAAAAAACAAAAAATGTGTCAAAAAAGTGTAGCCACTTTATAAACGCGACGACGTAGCTTTGAAACCACTAAACATTTAAAAGTAAACATATATCTGTCTCACTTACACACGTCGTAAGAATAATACCGTCGCTTAGATTAGACAAAGACCGCATTATAAACATGCAATGACGGGATGGGGTTGCCTACCCATGCGAAATTTTACCCAACATTTTAAGCCCTAAAAAGCGTTTTAGGTTAAGTTAAATTATTTTTTAAATATTTGAATTATGTATTTCTTATTGGATGTGTAATAGAAGTTTATAAATATTGAAAACAAGTAAGACATTTTTTTTGAATATTTTTTCTTTATTATTAATGAAATTGAATGATTTAGTTTTTTTCAAACTCAAACTCAAACTCAAAGCATTTATTTCAAATAAACCAATTATAGGCACTTTTGAATTGTCAAGGGTCGGTCAGTCAGAAAGATGAAGCTAGTTGCCCATTCCAAAGCGTACATCCCTGTGGAGAAGAACGGGCAAGAAACTCCACGGACACTCTTTTAAATCATAAAATTGTTACAGAAATCTTGATTACATCATTCATGTTGAAATTATACATGTGAGAACGATGCAGAAAGACGTGCACGTTAAAGGCGTCCGTACTAAAAAGAACAATTCATAAATTAAAATAAGCCGTGGCGGCTAAGAGATGACCAGTCCCTACTGACGGCGCCCGTTCACGAACATGACGTATGGATCAGCACCATTACGCTCAACCATTTTGAAGGGAACCCAATGATCCAACACACACGCCACCATCAGCGAGACATTTGAGTGAGCATGACATACTCTCAGCTGCCAGGGCACATTCAAGTCAATTAAAGACGTACCCAGTAAATGGTAGCTTTATAGTTTAGGTACATAGTGCTCACACGTGTGCTATGCAATTATACAGTACTAAGAGATTGAATTTATACAATGCAAATATAGTTTTCCAATCTTCAGCAGCTCCAACTATAATTTCGAATGCTAATTAATTAGTTTATGCGCCCTTGTGGAGCAGGACCAGCGTTCAGCCAAGCATTTTTGTCAGCGATGTAATCCCCCAACTTATAATATGCTTGGCTGCATAGTGTGCGTTTTATGCAAGATTTGAATTTCGTTTCATTGAGTTGGAGTATGTGGGGGGGTATTTTATTGTAACATTTTAAACAGTACCCCATGAAGGATGAGTCTACTTTAGCCAATCTGAAACCTGGTTGAACTAATTGGTCCCTATTTCTAGTCCCATCGGTGTGTCTTTCACCTCTTTTACTGAAAAGATTTAAATTTTTCCTTACGTACATGATGTTTTCATAGATGTATTGACAAGGTACTGTCATGATATTAATGTCTTTAAACAGTTCCCTTAGAGAATCGCGCCTGCGGAGGCCATATATTGCTCTGATGGCTCTTTTCTGCAGAATAAAAATAGACTCGATATCTGCAGCCCGTCCCCATAATAAAATACCGTAAGACATGATACTATGAAAGTAACTGAAATAGACTAGCCTCGCGGTATTTACATTAGTAAATTGACGGATTTTTCTTACAGCATATGCTGCTGAACTAAGCCGTCCTGCAAGAGATGTTAAATGAGGACCCCATTGCAGCCTTGAGTCGAGCGTGATCCCCAGGAAAACAGTTTTATCGACGAATTCTAGTATCTCTTTATTCAATACTATGTCACAATCACTACTTTTAACATTCGGTAAAGAAAATCGTATGCATTTAGTTTTTTTCCCATTTAATACTAAATTATTAGCAGTGAACCAATTATGCACCTGCAGTAGGGCGTTATTTACGTCGTCAAGATTTGGAGCACGTCTACTTATCTTAAAAATTAATGAAGTATCGTCAGCAAATAACACCATTTGTGGTTGTTTTTTTTAATAAATGGGGTAAATCATTAATGTATACTAAAAAGAGGAAAGGACCTAATATCGAGCCTTGTGAAACACCCATTTCTACTTTTAGACCAAGTGAATTCACACCATTTATTTGCACTTTTTGTTGTCTATCATTTAAATACGATTTTACTAAACTGAGCGCAAGTTTACCTAATCCGTAATGCTTAAGTTTTAAGAGCAAGGTGTCATGGTTAACGCAGTCAAATGCCTTAGAGAGGTCACAAAAGATTCCTATGGCATCTTGGGCCTCCTCCCACGCTTTAAATATGTGTGTTAATAAGGTGACACCGGCGTCAGTCGTACAACGTCCTTTGTTGAAACCATATTGCTGATCGTGTAAGATTTTGTTTTTGTTGAAATGATTAAGCATTTGATTGAGCATTACCTTTTCGAATACCTTGCTGAATACCGGCAACACGGATACTGGTCTATAATTATTAGTGTCTTTACTGTCTCCAGATTTAAAAAGTGGAATAACCTTACTGTATTTCATTAAATCTGGGAAGACTCCTTGATCTACACACATATTAAATATTAAAGCTAAGTATGGTGCTACAGTCTCGATTATGGATGTACAAACTTTAATAGACATTCCCCATAGATCTTCGGTCAATTTAATTTTGATTTGTCGAAATGCTTTAATAACTATCATGGGGTTTATATGTTTAAATTTAAATTCAACCGGGCAGCCTGGAACGTTAGCTTTTAATAAATCAATTGATACGTCGGATGAGGAATTTAAAGCTTCCGTCGTTTTTAATGGTATATTAGTAAAGAAATTTACAAATTCTTGAGCTACTTCTAAGTTAGAGCTTATGGCACCACGTGAAGTCTCCAATGTGTAATCAGTGTTCCGTTTTTTATTCCTACTAGTTTCGTTATTTATGATTTTCCAAACTGTTTTTATTTTATTTTCTGCTGATTTTATTTTGTTACTAATGTACATGGCTTTGGCTATTTTGCAGGTATTTCTAAAGATTTTGGAATATGTACTAACATACTTGCTGAAAGTTTCAGTATTGATGTAAGGCTTAAGGCCATACAGCTCGAACAGTCTTTCCCTACTTACTTTCCCTACTTATCCTAATACCTCTAGTTGCCCAGTCACTAAATATAAAATTAGGGCAAATATTTTTTGTTTTCCTTTCAAAAGTTTTATTAAATTGAGTGTGCACTACTGAAAAGAAAACCTCGTACAATTTATTTGCATCATCCATATTAAGGCCCAGATCATTCAACTTATTATTTAGAGCACTATTGAATCTATTTAGTTTACTAGTTGTTATTGGTCTAAATTGTATTTGCACTTTTTGCAAAGGTGTTTTAAACTTAAAAGTTACCGTTTGTCCACTATGATCAGACGGCAGATAATTTACGATGGCTTTATCTAAATAATCACAATCGCAAAAGACATTATCGATACAAGTAGCAGAAGTGGGCGTTACTCTAGTCGGTTCTGTAAAAACATTACATAAATTAAATGATTTGAAAAGGCTTAATAATCTACTGCTATTTGTATTATTTTCCAAAATATTAATATTAAAATCACCACAAATAATTGTGGCTTTGTTATTGGATGCAAGTTTCGCTAGGACATCTTCCATTATTGACTCAAATAAAGAAAAGTTCTGATAATTAGGGGGTCTGTAAACGCACACTACAACATGCTTATCTAGCTCAACACAGGATAGTTCAATGCAATGTTCAATTGATAAACCCACTATGTCATTTCGTTGCTTGAATTTTAAACAATTTTTAATTAAGATTAAAGAACCTCCATGAAGCATAGATTTACGGTTAAAACAACTGCCCACACTATAATTCTCATAATTAATTAGCATTTGGTAATCCTTTAACCAATGTTCAGTACAACAAACAATGTCAAACTTTGTTTTTTCTAAAAACATTTCAATTTCTAATAATTTGGAAGAAATGCCTTGAATATTTTGATGAAATAATTTCAGGGCATTCTGCTGATCTCCTTTTTGATGTTTATTTATTTTACAGCAAGAAGATACCTTGTTGTTGTTAGGTATAAGAATATTATTACTGGTACCTTCTGTTGTCTTACAAACTAGTTTAAAAGATTATCCGGAGTTAACCCCAAGACTTCAAAGTCATCACCAGGCAGTGAGCTCATAGTGCGTGAGGGAAATGGAACCTCCTTCGTACAATTGGTATAAATGTTTATAGCATTTGAGCTACATTCATTCAGGTTAACCACCTTATTATTAGTATTATTACTAACTGTTGCTGTGTTAATAATACAAGACTTCGACATAATACTTATGTCTGAGTTTATATAAAAAGCTAATAGCCTTGCTATTAAGTGTCTAAAACTAACAGGCAGATACACAGTATCCCTAGTCGACTTCAAAGTTTCTATAAAACTGTTGGTGTCAAAAAATACAAGCTTGTCACTATAATGACTAACTAAAAAGTTCATATGCTTATTAAGCTTATGAATATAATTATTTTGTCTATTTGTCAATTTTTCAAAATATGGGAAAGCACACAATATTATTTTATTACAATTTAACTTTAACAACTCAGTTACACAGTCAGTGATTTCATATTTTTTGACCTTAGAACTGTTACCTACAAATACAGTAATGTTGGTTTTAGGATTAAATACATTTCCTGTTACTGATGCCATTATTTGTTTGTAATTTGACCCTGGCATACAATAATTTTGAGTAGAATAACTCAGTTTGTTACTAATTAATTTACCTAAACCTCGTCCTATACTATCTGAGAACATAATTGAATCATAACAATCATGGCTACTGAAAGATGGACAGCTACCAATCTCAAGCTGTACCCCTTGAGATTGATCCTGTACTATATCAGCTACACCTTGGTCAAGGTTACACTCTTGAGACAAAAACTCAGTCTGGGACGGGTCCTCTGTTGCCTCATGCTGGACAGCAACAGGGTTTGAAACCTTCTGACAAGTACACTGACACATAACTAACTCATTAGCAGCAAGAATATGTTCTTTAATTTGGTTCTGAGAACCCACATATTTAATGTAAAGGGAACTAAGTTTGCCCTCAAGTACCTGTATGTCAGACTGTAAGCGCTGTGTATCAATTTCATAGATTTTTTTGCTGTCTTCTAATTTGATTTGATAATTGTTTAATTTATTCATTAGATAAACACGTTCTCTCCTCAGTGGAATATTTTTGGAAAAGTGTTTATATTGTTTCCTAAATTGATTACAGTTTTTAATTAATCTATTCATTTTTGCATATTTTTTCATTTTGTTATGACTAAATTTTAAACTACTCTGTTTCAGCAAGGAATCTTCAGTGAGGTCAATAGTTAATATGGAACGAGGGTTACAATTACTGTTTAACAATTCATCATATAAGTGGTTTGTGTCTTTAACCCGATTACATTCTTTTTCATTTTCTAACTGGATGATACGACTTTTAGCATGAATTAATTCATCTTCTAAGTCCCTAACCTTACTTAAGGCCTCCTCATACAAATTACTACAGTCATTGAAACCATCCGTGACTACCTTCAGTTGATCGCGTTCATCAACAACATTCAGATATTGTTGATGTAGGTCTACTAACTCCCGTTTAAGGCTTGAGTTTTTGTCAACTATTTTCCTGAATTCCTCCTCGCTTTCCTCATTCTCCAGTAGCAATTGGTCACATTGGAGTTTTGTTGCTTCAAGTTTTTGGAGGGCCGTTCTCAATTTGAATTCCATCTCCTGAGCAGTAGCCTTACGGGTCATCACAGGCATGGTTTCAAGATTTGATACTGAAATTAGAATTAAGAAACGGTGACAAGAAGTTGGTCAGACAAATGAAATAGAGTTGGAAATGAAAGGGAAAATGGGAGAAGTTATTGTAGTTCAGAGAAGAAATTAGGTTGGTTACTTAATTGGTTTGAAGGGCTATTTTCAAAGCTATTAAAAAGGTAGTAAAATTTGGATACTTTTTATACTTTTACTGCCTTTATTTATTTATTTATTTATATATACTTTATTGTACACCAGAAAATACATAACAAAAAAAACAATTATTACTACAAAACATACAATGGGCGGCCTTATCGCTTTCTGCGATCTCTTCCAGGCAACCTTGGAATGGACAGTGATTATGTGGGTAGGTTGCTTAGATTTTAAAATATTTTTTTGATATTACAGTAGGTTTAACGGCAAAGCAAAAATAACGATCATGATCGTTTTTATTGTTGTATATTAAATTATAAATCAGATTATCATTAACAGAATCTTCGCAGTTTCGCAGTTTCGTTTTCTACGATGTAAACAATGCGATTTAGTAGGTAGCCAGTCAGTCTCTTTTCTCAGCAATCGGATTATTTCCACCCATTTTTCACGGTGTGCTGCATCTTCAGGCACCCTGCTACGTTGTTATTATTAAAAAATATTTAAAATCACTTATTCCATAAATTAAAAACTCCCACTAATGTGGGAAACTAAAACTAAGTTTTTAGTGGTAACACTGAACCTAATTTACAAAATTCTACATTTTATTGCGTTTTACGTTGATATAAACACAGAGACAATTAATTTACGTGTGGAAAGTAATTCCGGTTAATTTATTATGTTTTTGTGATCTTGAATCGCACTCTTTCGCGATATTTTTTGTCGCATGGCACTCGGTTGACTTTGGTTGGCGTCACACAGAGCACTGAACTGACGTTAGCTACGCTGATGGCTGTGGCCATCAGCCTAGTGGCAACGCCTTGGTGCGGTAATTGCTAATCTAGTGTAACATATATATCAATGGATTTAAAGGTCAGGACCACTAAATCGATGTTAAAAGAAAATTCTAAAGTTAGGTCAGAATATTAACAAAATCATCTCTAAAGAAAGAAAATACGTTTATTTAAGGCACAAATGACACAGAGAAAAACACAAAAAAGAACAAGTTGGGGTAAAATATGCGTCACATCCACGTAAAACAGCCATCACGCAGAACAATGCTACGACGAAGTAACCAGCGCTGGGGCTCTGTCTCGTGTAGGGACACGAGACAGAGCCCCAGCGCTGGTTACTTACTGTCGCTCTAACATTTGTCGCTTATTTGTTTGTCGCAATTATGATGCGGAGTCGGAGTCCTTAAGGTGATTGCGCAGTGGTTACCGCGAAATTCAATTTTTTTTACGTTTTTTGCAATTTTCAGGTCTGTTTTAGGTTGTATCTTGATCATAATTTGATTCGCGACTATAACAGGTACGTATCTAAAGAATTATAATCATTAGAATAATTAATACATCTTCCTAACTTAGATTTGTACTACAAGAAGAAATCTCTCATGGAAAGGTGTTTGTGGTACAAATCTCACTTAGGAAGATGTATTAATGATTCTAATGATTATAATTCTGTAAATACGTAAGAAAATTTGAATTTCGCGGTCTACCACTTCCCATTCACCTTAATGTAAGGTCCTACCCGGTAATACTCCAAATGCATGGAGATCACCTAACAACACTGAATAAGCTTGGTGACGGATGATTGTTTTTACTGTCAGAAGCGTCTTTTAACCTGGGACAATAAAATACTAAATGATAATGACTTATAAATATATCTTGGACAATTCCATGATTTTCCTTATGATATGATATATGTGAATAGTAATAATAACCTTTAACTTGTTAACGATGTTATTATTTCTGTTCTAGGTAAATAATTATAAAACGTAAAAAGGACGACGAATGAAATCATCATTTGACGTATCTGACGCATTACCATGACTGTGACATTTATATACTGTATAGTGTATACTGTGGCCTTGACCTAATGGCTTCAGCCCATAACATTCCTACTGCTTGGACACAGTCCTCCTCTATGAGAAAGGGGGTGGGCCGTACTCCAAAAAGCGGGCCCAGTGCGGGTTGGTCACGTGTCATGTCTACGAATTTTTGGTGAAATGTGTTTGCGGAATACGCAATTTATAGAATTAATAAATCATCATTCCCAAACAAAATTTTGCTAAGCCTACCTAAAAAATCTATACTGGGCATTCTGTAGCAAACTATCAGAAAGTATCAAAAATAAAATCCACAAAAAATAATTATTATTGTCCAATAAACTTGAAACTAAATTAATCATGCACAGCGAGCGCATTCCAAATTTAAATTCAAATATAGAAACAATTCGCCGCGAAATTAAATAAATGAGGTGTGTTCCTACCTGGGGGCTTACTCTTGAAACTAATTTTAATTCCAATGTAATGCCAAAACGATTCCAATGTTAATTTTACAGTCACGTGATTCGGTACTCTTGAAAACAATATTTGAAAAATGAAATTGACATTGCGCCACTATTATTTTGATACACGTGAAGTTACCTATGTGTGTTGTTCAACTCATTACGATAAACTTACGATAGGGCTTTAAAATCCCTTATCCTTTAGATAACAAAGATAATAAATAAATATGATATAAATAGTTGTATAATTGATTATTTGAAAAGTATTAAATTTATTTGAGCGTAAGAAACGATTGAAATCATAAAATTAATTATGACTTTGGCTGCATGCGGTAGGATCGTTGCCTACACTCCAAAAAAAAGACTGCGTAATATATTTACAAACAAGTTCTTTTGTCTTGGTGTAAAATGAGCGTGTCAGAACGGTTAATTAATCAAGATTATCGAAATAAAAAAAAAGTTTGGAAAAGGGCTAGGCCAGCTGCCTATCCTTTTTCCCAACTATGCTGGGTTCGGAATATTTGTCACATTTCAAATTGCATCTACATGCGTGTGTGTAATAATTTGCGAAAAGTAACATGCAGAATTGGCCCGAAACTTCAACATTGAATATTGAAAAACTTCATTACTACCTATGGATCAATTCGTCAAATAATGAAATTAATATGTTTTATTTACTGCCCCTGGAAATCGAAATCCCGAATTTTTATGTTTTTTAGCCTCGATCGACCGCCACTGTCATCAAAATGGCGATTATGGTATTATCTGCTTGGATTTATTAAAGGTAAATTAATTATACTTGGCGCTAAATATGAAAGATTTACTGACGTTAACTTATGAGCTTTTTATTGAACTCTCAACTAACGCACATTCATAAGATTTGATGGATAGCATAATAAATATTTACATAATCAATTAAGGGTGTCGATATATGTCATTAACTACGTGTACGGTTAAATAGGTTTTTATATTTTATTTATCTTTTAGATAGAATTTTTATATTTTGTTAATGTGAGAACGTTGTAGGCCTTGTAGAATGTAGATTTGTAGATCATTTTCTATTAAGCTAAAAAGCCACTGCGTCAATCTAGAGTCCATCGTCATTTCGCCTTAGCGGTCTGTTGAATGAGTATAAATCGGTCTCAGGATCTAGCCATCGCCTAGACCTAATATATCAGTCGTGCAATGTTGAGCTTAACATTACTAGTTTGTGTACTGTGCTCCGTGTGTCTGTGGTTGAAGTATGTTCGTGTCAATTCCAGCACGCATGCGTTACCACCGGCTGTGCCAGGAAAGTGGCCGGTTATTGGTCATGCGCACAAGCTGTTTAAATATTTTACAGGTTTGTGTTTTTTTTTTTGGTATTGAATGCCTAATATGCCTATATAATTAACGCAAGACCTCTCCAATTAGAGTATTGAGTTAAAACCATTTTTCTACTTCAGCTGTGATGATAAAAAAATAATTAAGTACTTCTAAGGGATCACTTGAATATTTTTTATGAACCGTCAAAGGTTCCTACTTGACTATGAGCTGATTTTTCCAACGCCAGATAATATTATCGGAGGAATAATTTTGAAATTTTGACAGTTATTTCATACATAAAATGTCAGACGTCAATTTTATTCCACGAATAAAATAAAGGCTGATTTTTCAATCATCTGATAACTTTATTCGAAGAATAATTTTGAAATTTGAACAATTATTTCATACATAAACTGTCAAACGTCAATTTTATTCCTCAAATAAAAATTATCTGGCTATGGAAAAATCACCCTTAGTCAATTAAAACGTTAAGTATAGCAATTTAAACATTTGGATCACTGGAATCATAATGTGGTGTGTTACCGCTGACGTGGAAAAATGTCAACTAACTTTTGCAGGCCACTTTATATTAATACTAGCTGCGCCCCGCGGTTTCACCCGCGTAAGTTTTGATCCCGTGGAAATATCGGGATAAAAAGTATCCTATGTGTTATTCTGATGTATAAACTATATTACTGTAAAGTTTCATCAAAATCCGTTTAGTAGTTTTTGCGTGAAAGAGTAACAAACATCCATCCATCCATCCTCACAAACTTTCGCATTTATAAAGAAAGAAAGAAAGAAAGAAAGAAAAATAGGTTTATTTGTCACAGAAACACGTGCAAACAAAAAGATGATTAATTCTAATGACATCATTTAAATCGAAACAAAAAAAAAATATATATCTTTATACATGAGCACAAAGCAGAGATAGTCGACGGCTGCACGTCATGACTGTGACAAGAAGGCTTCCACTCAGCATGATGCTGTGCTATAGGGGACCCACAGCACAGCGCTGATTTTCAGTGGTTACCCGAAAAGGACGTACGGAAACCAAGTCAGATCAAATGATTCGTACTTAACAGGTAACAAAATAAAATAAAACAAACAGTACTCATAAATTAAAGCAACTACTTATAACCAACAATTATATGAAATTTAATAACATAAAATTCAATTAATCCGCAGGCATCACCGTGCGTTCCTTTAAAGATTTGTACCCAAAGTATTTATTAAAGAGGGAAATTCTGTGTTTTGTGTTTTGTTTAATATTAGTAGGATAGTAGGATAAGTTACTGAAATCGATTCAGTAGTCAATCATGAACATACTACTTTCAGGACTTAGGTTTATTCCGTTACACCTTTTATATGGTGCAACGGATATATGGTGTATGGTGTAAAAGGTGTGGTGTGTTTTGTGTGGTTTTATATGACTTCACTGCAATATGAAGTAAAATGGGTTCTGCCTTTTTTTAATAAATGGTTACCGCCGCTTATAATGCCAAAGGCTGCCGTCTCAGAGCTTCAATCTCTCAAGAGATTTCAGCCGGTGTGACTCACACCTGCAATGGTGCTACTTGGCGGCGGGTCAGGATAAGGATAGCTACACAAAAGTTGCGTAGCAGGACTTTTGCAATGCGGTGTGGCCACCCAAATCTGCGTCAACCTTTAAATACAGTCGAGTTCATTAATATATTGGCAGTGACAAAGTTTCAAGGTATTTTAAGTGCTAAAATGATGATCATTTTAACGCGTATTTTGAAACTTTAAATATATGTTAACAATTTATTTATTTCTAAGTTTGTATAGAACTATATGATAATTTTAATGCTTATAATATTTTGAAACTTTGTCACTGCCAATATAATAATGAACTCGACTGTACCTACCTTTTAGGGATGCTTATGGAAACAGTGGTGCCATGCTGTTCTCTAAGGATACAGCCTTGTGGGCAGCGCTGTCGCAGCGCTGTCGCGGTGGGTGTGACAGTTGCGACAGCGCTGTCCGCAAGGCTGTATCCTTAGAGAATAGCTCCCGTGGTCGTGGTAACAGGCGCGACTTACGAGTTGTAGGTCGTAGGTTCAAACCCAACCAAGCGCTTTACTTTGTGTAAATTATTTCATCACCACTGCTCTCAAAGCGGTGAAGGAAAACATCTCGAGAAAACCGGCATGTCCTAGAACCAAAATATTCGAAGGCTTGTGACATCTACGATTCCGCACTGGGCTCGTGTGGTCGATTTACGGCATTTACGGTCCACTCCCTCTCACCGAGATCGAAGTCCCTCTCTCATCCCTGTAGTTCATGAGCCAACACCGGACGGTGTTGAACAGTACACAGACATTGTAATAGTTGATTGAAAGAAAGAAAACTTGACCCAGGTTGAGCCTTGTGTTTACCAACATTTAAATCAACTGATTAAATATTTAATCAGTTCTATATTTAAAATTTCCATAGGAAATTTGACATAAACCAACTGTTTAAGAGTCCCTATCAACTTCGCGGGGTGAAAACAGAAAATCAGTTTTTTTTAGCGCAATTTTCTCAACAACCTTAGGTTATCTACATTCTTTTTTTAAATACACAGTTATTTATCACCTATTTATCTAGTAAGTCGACGAATTTAAATTTTAGTAAACGAACGATCGAATTTAAGTTTATAAGGCATTATTTAGATATTTTACTACATTTACATAAGTAGTCAAAATAAAAATATAAACATTGATTTTGGTAGATAAATACCTTAAATTTTAAAATATTTAACACTTATTATTATTTTCAATAAATTCTTACGACTTAGACAAGGGTTTTGCATATGATTTTATTGGGTTTTTTCAGCGTGATCAACATTTTTTTACAGGTACTAAATCATGAAACTTTAAAAAACAAAATTGTACACTTACTAATATAATAATATATACTTATGCCCAATATTTATAATTTTTTTTTTCAGATTGTTATTTGCTGCCAGTAAGTTATGAAAGCAATTGAAAAACATGGTGTTTCGTGCTTACGTAAAAACGTGTGTTACATTTTTATTTTTTGTAATTTATATTAAGTAGTTATCAAAATTTAAAATTGTACATTTACTAGATAAATAGTTGATAAATAACTGTGTATTTAAAAAAAACTAGTTAACTTAAGGTTATTGAGAAATTTGCGCTGAAAAAACTTGAATTTTCTGTTTTTAGACCGCGAAATTGATAGGGACTCTTAAATACTTAACCGGTGGTTTGAATGTTGGTGTACTCGGGCCCAAACCTGGGTCAAATTTTATATTCTACTACCTGACCCCGCAAATTTTGCAAAAAAAAAAAATATATATATACAAAGTTGATACGACAGAAAGGCTTTCCTTTAAACTGCTTATACTAGGTACCATTTTCAAGCTCTGTACCAAATATCATTTAAATTGAAACAGTAGTTTAGTCGCAAATGACTTTTTAAGTTTTTGGCCCGTTTGAACATGATGTATTTTTCTTAACAGCTGATTATGTCTATAGGCATAGGTCATGCACCTTAAAACGATAAATCTACGATACGTTGTTGCCGCTCTTACGCAAGTCATAAGCAAATACGTCCTACAAAAGAAAGTGACAATCCCATTAGCAAAACATCACGCGCGTAAAAGAAATAGAAATAGGTCAGTGTGTTGCTATTGCATCTTTGGTCCTTGCGAGGGGGGCCTCTAAAAACTAAAAAACTTGGTTTTTCAGTGCGCCAACGCTATCCTTCCGGGACGTACGTTACGTAACACGGAAGTCCTGTGCCGCTATTGTTTTGTCGAACTCGTGCGCTGACAATTGTGATTTTGTTTTGTTATTGTGAATAGGACACTTCTTTCTTTTTTTTTATTGTGACAAGACACGTAACTTGCTATTATAATTATTTAGTGTTAGTGTTTTTTTTTGTGATTTACTGTTTTTTATTGTGATAGGACACGTAATTAAACTTTGGTTGTGTGTGTGTGTATACCTAATTAAAGTGTTCAACAATGCCTCGTCTAACTTACACGGCGTCAGAATACACTGACATGATTTTAATTTACGGTGAATGCCGTGGAAACGCAGCATTAGCTCTGCGAACATACAGAGAAAGGTATGGTGACAGCCGCAATTGCCCTAGGAACGCCCGCACCATACAGTTGGCAGTACAAAGATTACGGGACAATAAACGTGTAGTGCCGCAACAGGAGGGAGTGCCACCGCGGCAAATACCCGCTGCATGGGACGAACGAATATTAGATCATTTTTCCCGCAACCCGACAACGAGTCTGCACAGAGCCGCCCGGCAGTTTAGATGTTGCCATAGAACCATCCACAAGGTTCTAAAACGTAACAAACGCAAACTTTATAAATATCGGAAGGTGCAAGCTTTGTTATCGAGAAACTTACCGATCAGGAACAGTTACTGCCAATGGCTATTAAATAAAACATCCGAAGACCGCCATTTCTTAACAAATGTAATATGGACCGATGAGTGTACTTTTACTCGGAACGGCATCTGGAATCGGCAAAACCTCCGGTACTGGAGTTTGGGAAATCCACACGTGTTTCGAGAATCTGAACACCAGTACAGATTTTCTCTCAATGTGTGGGCTGGTATCCATAATAATAATATTATCGGCCCTGTTTTTATTGACGGCACCCTTACAGCGGTGAAATTTTTAGATTTATTAAGTGGTCCTGTGGCCGAGTACACTGACCAACTACCTTTAGCCGTTCATCGCAAGTTGTGGTACCAGCTGGACGGTGCGCCTCCACATTCTGTGATGGCTTCCAGGGAGCGGCTCACAGAAATGTTTGGGCAGCAATGGATCGGTCGATTCGGACCTGTTCGGTGGCCACCACGATCTCCGGACCTCACTCCCATGGATTTCTTTTTGTGGGGATACATTAAGGGTGAAGTGTATGCCTCCGAGGTAAATACAATTGTTGAACTAAAAAACAGGATTATTTTAGCATTTCACAAATTAAAGTGCTTAGCGACGGACAGTGATTTAATTAGAAAACTAAATAACAATATTCTCCGTCGGTATAATTTGTGCATTAATGTGAATGGAGGACACATAGAGAATTTAAAAATTTAGTGTTTTTGTTGTCGGCGTACTTCAAAACTATCTAACATGACAGCCAGCGCGAGCGGAGGCCTAAGCCGCCGCCCGCGCCACCGCCGGCCGCCCGCTTCGACACGAAACACATGCCGCGCCCCGGCGCGCGTGCGACGACGTTGCCACTTTGTAAGGTCAGTCGCCAGGTCCAAGTTTCTATGAAATTTGGGTTTTTCCTTTATTTACAAAGGGTGGTTGCGTTTTACTCTGATTTGTAAGCTATTTAGTTTGTTTGAAAAAAAAAAAATTCTCAATTTTGGAGCTTTTTATTTTTATACCTTATCGAATTAATACTAAACACGTATAGTATACGTAGTGTAATTTAATGCCCCTCTGTCGTATCAACTCTGTATAGTAGCCAATTCTCAGACCTACCCGATATGCACACAAAATTTCATACAAATCGATCCAGGCGTTTCGGAGGAGTATGGTAACTAACACTGTGACACGAGAATTTTATACCGAGTTGATACGACAGAGGGGCATTAAATTACACTACGTATACTATACGTGTTTAGTATTAATTCGATACGGTATAAAAATAAAAAGCACCATAAATGAGATTTTTTTTGTTTCAAACAAACTAAATAGCTTACAAATCAGAGTAAAACGCAACCACCCTTTGTAAATAAAGGAGAAACCCAAACTTCATAAAAACTTGGGCCTGGTGACTGACCTTGGATAACTATACAAAGTGGCAACGTCCAACGTCGCGCGCGGGCAGTAACTCGAAACACACTGTGGATTTTCCAAACTGCAGTACCGGAGATTTTGCCGATTTCAGATCGGTTCGAGTAAAAGTACTATCATCGGTCCATATTAAATTAGTTAAGAAATGACGGTCTTCGGATGTTTTATTTAGTATTGGCAGTAACTGTTGCTGATCGGCAAGTCTCTCGATAAAAAAGTTTGCACCTTCCGATATTTAGAAGGTTTGCGTTTTTTACGTTTTAGAACCTTGTGGATAGTTCTATGGCAACATCTTAACTGCCGGGCGGCTCTGTGGAGACTCGTCGGGCTGCGGGAAATATTGTCTAAAATTCTTTCGTCCCAAGCAGCGGGCATTTACCGCGGTGGCACTCCCTCCTGTTACAGCACTATACGTTTGACCCGTAATCTTTGTACTGCCAACTGTATGGTGCGGGCATTCCTAGGGCAATTGCGGCTATCACCATAGCTTTCTCTGTAAGTTCGTAGAGCTAACGTTGCGTTTCCACGGCATTCGCCGTAGATTAAAATCATGTCAGTGTATTCTGACGCCGTGTCAGTTACACGAGGTATTTTTGAACACTTTAATTATACACACACACACAATCAAAGTTTAACTATCACAATAAAAACAGTCAATTCCAAAAAAAAAACACTAACACTAAATAATAATAATCCCAAGTTACGTGTCCTGTCACAATAAAAAAAAGGAATACTGTCTTAAACTTATTTAGTGTTCTATCACAATAACAAAACAAATTCACAATTATTGTCAGCGCACAAGTTCGACTAAACAATAAGGGCGCAGGAGCTTCCGCGTACGTACCTACGTTCCAGAAGGGTAGCGTCGGCGCACTGAAAAAACAAGTTTTTTGGAAGCCCCACTTACTGATCGCAAGCACAAAATACAGAAAGTACAGAAGTCAAACTACATACAAAGTGCGCTCGAGCAACGCACACATAGACACCGCTCACGGACACGATATCTCGGACTGGTTGGGACTAGTGCGAGCGCAAGTGCCATCCGCTTCAGACATGCGTCTATGAAGTGCAAAAATGGAGCAATAAAAAAAAATTATAACTGTTCAGTGGACGGTTGTTTAAATTCAACATTAAACGGTGAATTGTCGTTTTTTAATCTACCAGTTGTTTCAGAGAGGTAAGTAGGTATTTGCTTGTATTTCGATGGTTTGTATTGACGTGACACAGTAGTTAGGTAGGTAGGTAAGCGCCCCGGCCCCCGGTCCCGCGCCGTAAAGTAAAAGCGAACATGACTTTGTAGCACTTTGTGACAAATTTGTAATGTAACAATAACATTAACATTAAAATATTTTAGTTATTATTGGTTTTTTCGTTTCTCATCATCATCAATAAATCAAACAACTAGATGCGAGTGCCACTACCACGATAGTTTTTTGTGCATAAGCCAAAGTTTACAACCATAGCGCGACCGCCGAGCGTGGACTTCTGTACTTTCGGTATTTTGTGTCGCAAGGATCTAAGATACAATAGCAACACACTGACCTATTTCTATTTCTTTTACGCACGTGATGTTTTGCCAATAGGATTGTCACTCTCTTATGTACTACGTATTGGTTTATGACTTGCCTAAGAGCGGCAACAACGTATCGTAGATTTATCGTTTTAAGGTGCATGACCTATGCCTATAGACATAATCAGCTGTTAGGAAAAATACATCGTGTTCAAACGGTGCAAAAACTTAAAAAATCATTTGCGACTAAACTACTGTTTCAATTTAATTGATTTTTGGTAGAGAGCTTGATAATGATACCTAGTATAGGCAGTTTAAAGGAAAGCCCATCTGTCGTATCAACTTTGTATATCCTATCCTACTCCTACTATACAGGGTGGAATCGAAGTCATGGGCATTATTTTAACCTAAGGCACTACTCACGATACTGATTGCATTAGGGCTATTAATACGCAAATCAAAAATATTATTAATGCAAGTAAGGAAAACCTTAAAAATGTAGTAAGTCAAATTGCACAAGGCTTATTATTGCAAATAAACACTTAAAGTAATTAAAACAAAATACTTCGTTAACGCCAATAATTGTTGAAATATCAAAATCTTAAAGCGCAGTACAGCGCAAAGCGAAATGTAAACAAACATCACCTGCGCGCGCGCGGGTTTTTCCTTACAAGTAATAATAACAATGGGCTACAAGACATTCCGTCCGGCGGGATTCCCTGAACTTTCTCCGTCCCACTCCCTCACTCGCAAAAATACGAATATCACCCCCGCGCGGGGTATGCTTCCCGCCGCAACACGAAGTCACGAACCCGGAACCAGTGTCATAACGACTGCGCAGGTGCATTGACGCGTAATTGATTTATTGATCCCGTGACGTAATCGCCGTACTCGCCGCTCGCGTCATACGGTACTTGGATTGCAGTGTATTAAGTGTTAGTGTAGTAGTTGTGTGTTGTGTGTGTGTTTGTGTTCACGATGCCTCGACCGCGTAATGTGCAGGCTAGGTACACCAACCAACAATACCCACAAATTGTTGTAATTTACGATCGCACAAGAAATTTATTATGAACTCGTGAAATGTTCCATCGGCGCTACCCGAACGACCCTATTCCTTCACGGGGTCTCATTCCACCAGAACCACTCAGAACCTGTTGGATTTTTCGTCTTTTCACGTGCCAGCACATGCACAAGCTCGTGGAAGAGCACCCGTTTACCCTCTGTCACTTTACCGACAAATAAGGTTTTTTCAAAACAATCCACAAGCTAGGTACGTAAATGTTTTTTTTTAATGTATGTTAGTTGACGTAGTTTTGACCGTCCTAAGCCGGCAAAGTACGAAGGGAAAATTGGAATTTATTATGAATCAATTCATTGGCAACTTACGAATGTCACGTGAGTCGGGCGGGGTCAAAGAATTCACGCCCAATGACGCGCGTACGGCGTAGTGTACCTACACATTTGCTATCGAGAAGCGCAACTAATTTGATACTTTGTATGACTTACTACATTTTAAGGTTTTCCATACTTGCATTAATAATATTTTTGATTTGCGTAATAGTAGTAATGCAATTAGTATCATAAGTAGTACCTTAGGTTAAAATAATGCCCATGATTTCAATTGCACCCTGTATATCCTACTTAATCCTACTAATATTATAAATGTGAAAGTTTGTGAGGATGGATGGATGGATGTTTGTTACTCTTTCACGCAAAAACTACTGAACGGATTTTGATGAAACTTTACAGTAATATGTTTTATACATCAGAATAACACATAGGATACTTTTTATCCCGATATTCCCACGAGATCGAAACTTACGCGGGTGAAACAGCGGGGCGCAGCTAGTTAGATTATAAATACACTCATGTTTTCCATACCGAGTTTGGTATTATGTTTGCAATAACCATAGGTTTTCAACGTGGGCGATACCGCTCCCTCGTACCTCATTGGAGACTTTCAGAGGGGCACTAGAAGACCCAGATAAAATTATACAGGGTGTCCCTGGAAGTATGGATCAAATCAAATAGGGGCGTAGGCAAAGTCACTTGTGTATTATAATTATACTTTAAAAAAACTAATTATGGCAGTTCAAATGTGTGTAGCGTGATGTCGTGTTGTTAAAAATGTTTTCAGTTTTACACAGAGATTAGCCTATTGTCTAATAACGACAACTTTTTTACAAAAAAGAAAAAACAACTGACTTCCAAAAAAGACACTACAAAGTGAAAAATAACTTTATTTTCGGAAGTCGGTGTCGTTGATTCCACATTTTCGTTGTTTGCCATCGACTACCTAAATTAGAGTTATTTTTCACTTTGTAGTGTCTTTTTTGGACAAATTTTTCACAAGAGTTTCATAAAATAACAAAGAAAGTGAGCACTAATTGTAAGAAAGATTTTTTAATTCCTGAAAGAGGTTAAATAGAAATTAAAAGTTTGCATGAAATTTCGTCATTTTTACCCATGGGAAATCCATTCGCATGGGCCACGGCCTGCAGGGTAATTGCGTAACACACTATCAGTAGCAATGGCTTTAATTTTGACAGATCAGCAACATTCATTGCGTTATTTACGTTATTGTTCAAACACATTTTTCGAACGTAATGAGCAATGGATTAGCAATATGCTTCAAATTGAGAGTAATAGTGTGTTACGCAATTAGGGTGCTGTTTTTCAAAAATAAGCACTTTAATGTTTTAAAATGGATATTATGTAGATCGTTAAAAAGACACGGACAAAAGCATGGATGACGTTGATTTATGTTTCTTCTGTCAGATCTCCAAGAGTTGCTGAAGTATTTATCTGAAGACTGCGCAAAGCAAGGAGGACTGACTCATTTCAATTTCGGAAGTGAGCTTTATTATTGTAAGTAGCCATTGTCACAGTATTTAAGAGTAAACTAGTCACGAGCTCGAACTGACAGGTGGTCATGGCCAAAAAGCACGCTGTCTCGCCTAGCTTCGTGTCCGATAGAGATAGTACCAGTGATGAGCAGTTAGACGCTAGTCTACACGAACAACGTCTAGTTCTCATGCACAGAAACGCCGTTACGAACTAATAGGCGCCTAAAAAAATTCGAAAAGTGCTTCGGAAAATCGAATTTTATGAAAAAACCTTTGCATAAAACAATTACAAATACAGCTTATTGATCTCTTCGATAACTGAGCTTTGTCGGTACAAATTTGGTTTTGAAGATTTTACAGTTCTTTTATTACTTATTTACACCCAATGTTACATTAAAAATAGCAAGAAAAACGAATCTTTGTTGGCTCTTAACTTTTTAATGGCTTCTTATTTTACCATTCTGTTTCCGTACAGACACAATTAATAATGAGTCAAAACGATATCATGTTTCACTTTGGATGCACAATTTCAAACAGTGGAGCAAATTTGTATAGGAAAAATATCGACAATAGTTATTGGTGGTTGACAGTAAGACATGGCCACGTAGGCGATGGCGAGACGAACTGGAAAGGTTCCGTCAAAGCTGGAAAGAGGACACGTGAGCTCGCAAAAGATTTTATTAATTAATTAAGGTACACCAACATTTTCTGTGTAATCGTATAATATTACTTAAGTAGGGGAAGGTGGGGGGACACCGGATAGTTAAGAAAAAGACACAATAAATAAATCACTATGTTATTTATTTAGGTAATGAATGTCATAAATGTTTAAATATACCTTAGGCATAATTTTGGCATAAAAATGTTTGAGATCAATCTTAGTAACTACAAAATATATATTTTTTTATTAAAAATTATAAATCCGAATTCACCCCATACCTATGGGTCACACCGGATAGGCATTTTTTATTCAAGGGGTGAATACAGATACTAAGAATAAAACTAAATAATAAAATTATTCGCAGTTTTGCATACAAAAAATAATAATTCTTGCTCAGAACAACTGATGCAACTTTTGTGAGCCCATTTAAGAAAAGTAGTGCATTGGTACCATACATCTGTGGACTTAGTTTGACTGTACTTTTCGCCACAAACCAAACACTCTGAATCCTCCTGATAGTTTTCTTTAAGCGTCTGTTTACCTTTACCTTTGCCTTTTTTTGTTTTAATTATTGATGACATAGCCTTATCTGCCAGTTCATTTTTATACGGTGATTCAGTCAAAATTGCGGTTTTTCCTCGACGCGCTGATGGCCGCATGTTTCTCACATAATAATATGTTCGTGGCATGTTGACGCACGCACTCTGTAAAAAGTAAAAAAATAGTAATTAAATAGAGGAATAAAACAAACGCCCGCAATACCTACATATAAAATCAATCGGGGTGAAACCGGATAGTCGAAATCACCCCGTCCGCTTGTACCCCACAGGTGCCATTTTTGGAATTGTAATACTAACAGAGATTATGTTTACACTCATAGCAACAACAAATACCGTTTTAAAAGGTTAAACATGTATTACTTCATAAAAAATACAAGTGTATATGATAGCACACAGCTAAACTTAATGATAACACTTTAAAAAAGTCAAAATATTAGTTATCTTACCTTTGTTTACAATTTTCGTTTATAGACGCACGCGCTGAGATGTTACCGTCGCCGCCATTTGCAACTGCACTGAGTAAGCGTTCGCGGCGCGTATTTCACCACTAGCTAGAGCGAGACAGCTGTACGCGGAGTAATGAAATAGCAATTATCTGGTTTCACCCCCTGTCCGGTTTCCCCCCTCATTCCCCTACTATAGATAACAATGGCCTCGGACTTACACAGTCGCCAATTACAGGTTAACCAGCAATCTTAGAAATAGGTGATGATAAACCCATAATGATAATAAAAGTAAAGGCTCTAAAATTTAGAAATCATAAAATTATGGCAAATTACTTCTTAAACTTAAGGTGATTGCGCAGTGATTATCGCGAAATTCAAATTTTCTTAGGTTTTTGCAATTAGCAGGTCATTGTGAGGTTGTATCTTGATCAAAATATGATTCGCGACTATGACAGGTACTTATTCAGAGAATTATAGTCATTAGAATCATTAATACATCTTTCTAAGTTAGATTTGTACCACAAGAAGAAATCTCCTAGTAAAAAGTGTTTATGGTACAAATCTCACTTACAAAGATGTATGAATGTTTCTTATGATTATAATTCTGTAAATACGTACCTGTTATAGTCGCGAATCAAATTTTGATCAAGATACAACCTGACACTGACCTGCAAATTGCAAAAAACGTAAGAAAATTTGAATTTCGCGGTCTACCACTTCCCATTCACCTTAAGATAAATAACAAAAAGTAATATAAAATTACAAGATAAAAATTAATGTTGCAATTTGACCTGAAAGAAAAAAGTTGGAAGGGCTGCAGGGAAGCCTTTGCCGAGGAGTTGGATACAGCAGGCTAAAAAAAAAAGTTTGTTATCTTTCTTTCTTTCTGTCTTGAGAAATGTTCAAATCGATGACAGCCTTATAAAATCAGCTCGTTTTCCTCATTAACATCCCCAAAATAAGCGAGTTAAATTTTTAAACCCCTATCAACCGTAATGACTAGAATAACAACAGGTTTACTTGAAAAAACAATACGTTTACTTGTACAAGCAGCTGTTATAGATAGACGGTTATGATAGTATTTTAAAATATTAAAGTTTTGAAGATACCTTTTGTGAGGAAACCGGCATGTCCTAGAACCAAAAATTCGAAGACATGTGACATCTACCAACCCGCACTGGGCCCGCGTGGTGAATTAGGGCCCAATCTCTCAACAATACGTTTACTTGTACAAGCAGCTGTTATAGATAGACGGTTATGATAGTATTTTTAAATATTAAAGTTTTGATGATGCCTTTTGTGAGGAAACCGGCATGTCCTAGAACCAAAAATTCGAAGACATGTGACATCTACCAACCCGCACTGGGCCCGCGTGGTGAATTAGGGCCCAATCTCTCAACAATACGTTTACTTGTACAAGCAGCTGTTATAGATAGACGGTTATGATAGTATTTTTAAATATTAAAGTTTTGATGATGCCTTTTGTGAGGAAACCGGCATGTCCTAGAACCAAAAATTCGAAGACATGTGACATCTACCAACCCGCACTGGGCCCGCGTGGTGAATTAGGGCCCAATCTCTCAACAATACGTTTACTTGTACAAGCAGCTGTTATAGATAGACGGTAATGATAGTATTTTTAAATATTAAAGTTTTGATGATGCCTTTTGTGAGGAAACCGGCATGTCCTAGAACCAAAAATTCGAAGACATGTGACATCTACCAACCCGCACTGGGCCCGCGTGGTGAATTAGGGCCCAATCTCTCAACAATACGTTTACTTGTACAAGCAGCTGTTATAGATAGACGGTTATGATAGTATTTTTAAATATTAAAGTTTTGATGATGCCTTTTGTGAGGAAACCGGCATGTCCTAGAACCAAAAATTCGAAGACATGTGACATCTACCAACCCGCACTGGGCCCGCGTGGTGAATTAGGGCCCAATCTCTCAACAATACGTTTACTTGTACAAGCAGCTGTTATAGATAGACGGTTATGATAGTATTTTTAAATATTAAAGTTTTGATGATGCCTTTTGTGAGGAAACCGGCATGTCCTAGAACCAAAAATTCGATGACATGTGTCATCTACCAACCCGCACTGGGCCCGCGTGGTGAATTAGGGCCCAATCTCTCAACAATACGTTTACTTGTACAAGCAGCTGTTATAGATAGACGGTTATAAAGTTTTGATGATGCCTTTTGTGAGGAAACCGGCATGTCCTAGAACCAAAAATTCGAAGACATGTGACATCTACCAACCCGCACTGGGCCACGTGGTGAAAAACGACCCACTCCCTCTCACTAAGCGGATGCTTATGCCCCAGCAGTGGGAATATTTTAGACTTATTATGCATTATGTTTATTTATGAAGATGCCTAACATAACAAGGTGCCATTTAAAAAAAATAGTGTTAACTAGAACGTTTGTTTCTGTTTTTAGTGATACTAGATCCTCAGGATGCGTTTACGGCAGCAAATGTGTGCTTGAAGAAACATTATGTTTTCGAACTCGTAAAAGTTTGGATGGGAGATGGATTATTATTATCATCAGGTGGGTAAACAATAAGTTATAAAAGTATTCAGATACGATAGTCGCCCCTTCCAGAAGGTTTCTTATGGAGAAGAATGGGCAAGAAAATCCACCCTGATTACAAATGTTTTACAACATTTTGTATATGTTAATTTTATTATTACTTATACAGAGTTGATACGACAGAGGGGCATTAAATTACACTACGTATACTATACGTGTTTAGTATTAATTCGATACGGTATAAAAATAAAAAGCATCATAAATGAGAATTTTTTTGTTTCAAACAAACTAAATAGCCTACAAATCAGAATAAAACGCAACCACCCTTTGTAAATAAAGGAGAAACCCAAACTTCATAAAAACTTGGGCCTGGTGACTGACCTTGGATAACTATACAAAGTGGCAACGTCCAACGTCGCGCGCGGGCAGAGTAACTCGAAACACACTGTGGATTTTCCAAACTGCAGTACCGGAGATTTTGCCGATTCCAGATCGGTCCGAGTAAAAGTACTCTCATTGGTCCATATTAAATTAGTTAAGAAATGACGGTCTTCGGATGTTTTATTTAGTAGCCATTGGCAGTAACTGTTGCTGATCGGCAAGTCTCTCGATAAAAAAGTTTGCACCTTCCGATATTTAGAAGGTTTGCGTTTTTTACGTTTTAGAACCTTGTAGATAGTTCTATGGCAACATCTAAACTGCCGGGCGGCTCTGTGGAGACTCGTCGGGCTGCGGGAAAAATTGTCTAAAATTCTTTCGTCCCAAGCAGCGGGCATTTACCGCGGTGGCACTCCCTCCTGTTACAGCACTATACGTTTATTGTCCCGTAATCTTTGTACTGCCAACTGTATGGTGCGGGCATTCCTAGGGCAATTGCGGCTATCACAATACCTTTCTCTGTAAGTTCGTAGAGCTAACGTTGCGTTTCCACGGCATTCGCCGTAGATTAAAATCATGTCAGTGTATTCTGATGCCGTGTCAGTTACACGAGGTATTTTTGAACACTTTAATTATACACACACACAACCAAAGTTTAACTATCACAATAGAAACAGTCAATTACAAAAAAAAAAAACACTAACACTAAATAATAATAATCCCAAGTTACGTGTCCTGTCCTGTCACAATAAAAAAAGGAATACTGTCTTAAACTTATTTAGTGTCCTATCACAATAACAAAATAAATTCACAATTATTGTCAGCGCACAAGTTCGACAAAACAATAAGGGCGCAGGAGCTTCCGCGTACGTACCTACGTTCCGAGGGGGTAGCGTCGGCGCACTGAAAAAACCAGTTTTTTGGAGGCCCCACTTACTGATCGCAAGCACAAAATACAGAGAGTACAGAAGTCAATCTACATACAAAGTGCGCTCGAGCAACGCACACATAGACACCGCTCACGGACACGATATCTCGGACTGGTTGGGATCCGCTTGAGACATGCGTCTATGAAGTGCAAAAATGGAGCAATAAAAAAAAATTATAACTGTTCAGTGGACGGTTGTTTAAATTCAACATTAAACGGTGAATTGTCGTTTTTTAATCTACCAGTTGTTTCAGAGAGGTAAGTAGGTATTTGCTTGTATTTCGATGGTTTGTATTAACGTAACACAGTAGTTAGGTAGGTAGGTAAGCGCCCCGGCCCCCGGTCCCGCACCGTAAAGTAAAAGCGAACATGACTTTGTAGCACTTTGTGACAAAGTAATGTAACAATAACATTAACATTAAAATATTTTAGTTATTATTGGTTTTTTCGTTTCTCATCATCATCAATAAATCAAACAACTAGATGCGAGTGCCACTACCACGATAGTTTTTTGTGCATAAGCCAAAGTTGACAACCATAGCGCGACCGCCGAGCGTAGACTTCTGTACTCTCGGTATTCTGTGTCGCAAGGATCTAAGATACAATAGCAACACACTGACCTATTTCTATTTCTTTTACGCACGTGATGTTTTGCCAATAGGATTGTCACTCTCTTATGTACTACGTATTGGTTTATGACTTGCGTAAGAGCGGCAACAACGTATCGTAGATTTATCGTTTTAAGGTGCATGACCTATGCCTGTAGACATAATCAGCTGTTAGGAAAAATACATCGTGTTCAAACGGTGCAAAAACTTAAAAAATCATTTGCGACTAAACTACTGTTTCAATTTAATTGATTTTTGGTAGAGAGCTTGATAATGATACCTAGTATAGGCAGTTTAAAGGAAAGCCCATCTGTCGTATCAACTTTGTATAATAATATGAATAATAGAATAAAATACACCACAATAATAATACCACACAATAATAGAATATATTACTTTATACTTCTTGTGGTATAACCTATAGGTACCACAATAAGTATAAAGAATTTAAAATCAAGCAATGACAGGTAAATTCATTAAATTGTGTCTATTTGAAAAATCAATGATGTGTCATCTGCAAATAACATCATCTTCGGTTGATTTTGAAGTAATTGGGGTAAATCATTAACGTAAACTAAAAAAGGAATGGACCCAATGTCGAACCTTGAGGAACGCCCATTGTCATTTAAAACCCTAATGAGTTTATGCCGTTTACTTGAACAATACAATGCAATATTTTTTTCGCAGGTGACATTTGGACGCGTCACCGCAAGATGCTGACTCCAGCATTCACTCTGCCGGTGATTTACGGGTTCCTAGATGTGTTTAACAGTCAGTCCAAAAAACTGACTAGTTCTATGGAGCCTCATGTTGCAAAAGGACTATTTGATCACTATCCACATTTGAAAAATAATGCATTGGAAACACTCTGTGGTAGGCAACTACTATTTTTTTCAGTATTGTATTTTATTGTGCGTAAAAAATTAAAGTAGATACTATCAAACAATTACTAAGTTATGATGCTATTAACTTTTCAGTCGGTACGTTTGGAATAGATGTCATAGATGACATACAGTTCACGCAAAAGTACATGAAATCAGTAGATGAGATGATAAACATTGGGATCACGAGGGGAGTAAACTTTTGGCTGCAGAATGACTTCATATACAAGCTGGTTGGAATGAAGAAGAAAGAAGATGAAGTAGTGGGGACTTTACATGCAATGGCTATCAAAGTAAGTGAGATGAAACGTCGTTATCATCTCATGATAAGGACGTTTGGCAAGCAGCGAATTGCTCAGTCAGTGAATTAGTAATTATATGACAGTTTGAAATTACATTTATCATTTAACAGATTTTACAAAAGAAAAAAGCTACCATGAAAAACGAGACTTTCCACAACAACCTTGAATCTGAAAATTCAGGTATGTAACTAACAATAAAACTAATATTATATTAAGATAATATGGTTGCAACAAAAGGAAGTTCAGGTAAGTTAATTAGATCGATCCCGGAATGAGGTCAGAGAGCCAAAGTTCTGACATAGCCCAAGAATAACCCAGCTGAAGACGCAATGGGCCGTCGAATCGATAACTGTTATGGCAGACGTTCTTGAGTAGGTACCGCGAATAGACAAACGTAAGATGGGACGATCAAGGTCGGGGAGGTGAAACAATGATCTTCGCATAATAGCAGGGTGCAACTAGATGAGAGTATCCAATGATTGAGTGGCCTGCGATCGTAAAAGCCTACCTCCAACAGTGGACTTCTATAATACTAATGATTATACGTAGACCATATTTATTTCTATTTGCAACTATTTTTGTTTCAATATTTAGAGTTTTTATTTATCTTATTTTAGAATTTCTTAATTTATTAATCTTGCCAAACTCAATTCTATTATTTCCAGGGAATAAATACAAACCTTTTCTCGACCTACTTCTAGATCTCTCCAAAAACGGTGCCTTAACCGATAAGGAAATCAGAGAAGAAATGGATACAATTATAGCAGCTGGATTTGAAACAACATCTAATCAGCTATCATACATTTTGCTGCAGCTTGGAGCGCATCCTGAAGTTCAAGAGAAATTGCATGAAGAGTAAGTTGAAATCCATAATGCGTTGCGAGCCGGTGACGTCATATGGATTAATTCGCCACGTATGTCGCTGTCTGCCTCATTCTGTGGGACAGTAGCCTCATTCTCTGGGATTGTTATCTAGTGAGTTTTCAAAGAGTTCCAGAAAATGTCTTGCCAGTACTACTCCCTATAAAACTACTGCGCTTTGGTATGGGCAATTAATTTCATCTTGATACTTCTAAAGTGCCTGAAATTGGTTTAATTGGAATAAATGCTTGAGTTTAAATATCTATTTTTTAGGCCTTGTTTTGTTACTACCACAGCATACATCATCTGCCTAGCCGTTTCCCAATTATGTTGGGGTCGGCTTCCAGTCGAACCGGATGTAGGTATACCACACCACACTACCACAGCATACGCTGTTAGAAAAAATCGTAATTTAACTGACATAGATACAGCCCATTTAGTGTGCTTCAGCTATTTTCATAGTGTAATTTCGTACTGTAGGTATTCTTTTCTATTGTGGGGAAATGCCGCCGATATTCAGACTATATTTGTTTTGCAGAAGCGAGCTGTACGAGCAATTTATAAATTAAGTCCGGGACACTCAGACAAATTTAAAGAGATTCATGTAATAACTGTTCCTTTTCAGTATATTTATGAAAATCTTTTATATGCCCATCAAAACATATTTTTGTTTTGAATTGAGCTGCACAATTTCTGACAAATGCGTGCACTGACTGGACAGGTCCACTCAATCTGTGTGATTCTTTCCTCAAAAGACCATCTTAGACATCGATCTATATGGTCTTCACAGGATCTGACCAAGATTATGTCTGGACTTTAAAAGAGACTGTGACTTCTGAGTTGGTTTCGGCCTTTCTTCTCAGAGTAGTCAGAAAGGAAAAGCCGACTTTATCTACTTTTAAAAATATGATTGACGTGTAAAAGTGTTTGTGAAAATCTACATACAGAAAATAAATCATTTATCATTTACTTTGTCATATATATGTCTGTATCCTACTAAATTATGTATATTTATTTACATACTAGCTTTTGCCCGCGACTTCGTCCGCGTGGGTTTCGTACTTTCCTCAAATAAATTTAACACCCTCTCCACCTTCCCTTGAAAGGTATTTATTTCGAAAATTATTGATTACGATCTTTATACTTTATTTAGAGAAATAAGTATTCGGGCCAATATTTTAGTTAAACTACCCAAGATGTTTCAAATAAACTATCCTCCCTTTTCATAACAACACCGTGTTTTTATTAAAAAAGCATTTGGTACTTTTCCACTTTTATGACATATAGATTATCTAAACCCATTTTCGTGTTAATGGAAGTTGGAGTTTCTACTCCTTAAACTTTATTACAAAATGGACTACCCCCGTTCACCCCGTTAGGGTTAGATTTTCGAAAACTCAGTTACACTTTATTTTTTATTCTGGTCTTAAGTATAAATACTGAGTTTCGAGTTTATATTATTGGACCGCGCGATAAAATTCTTCCATACAAACTGACACCCTCAATCTCCCTTTAGAGCAGAAAAACATAAAATGAAAAACTATAATTTACTTTGATAAGTATTTGTGCCAAGTTTTAAGCTTAAATTTATTCATACCATTTTTTGGAGTAAATCAAGCTACGCACTATAATACCGGCCTTACAAATCGAATTACCACTTATAACCCGTCAGGGGTCTACTTTCGAATGACACATGTCTTATTACTTACTTAAGCAAATATTCCTTCCAAGTTTCGAGTTTATTAACCAAATGAATAAGATTTTTCATATAAAGTTTTTCCCCACTTTTCACCCCCACACAGGAGGAATTTTGAAAAAACGTTTGAAATGTGTTCATAACTTGACTCAAAGATTATGTCCAACAATTTTCGAGTTAATCAAGCCACGCAGTAAAATGGAAAATTAACTACCCCTTTTCACCCCGTCAGGGGTAGATTTCGCAAAACCCTGATACATGTTATTCTTTCCTTTTGATCTCAAGTATAAATACTGAGTTTCGACTTAATCGGACCGCACGTTAAAATTCTTCCATACAAGTGTTGACACCCCCTAATCACCCTTTAGGGGGTAGTTTAGAAAAGCAAAAAATGCCAAACTTAATAATTTAGTTTAGATAAGTATTCATGCCAAGTTTCAAGTTTATTAACCAAATGAATAAGATTTTTCACATAAGCTGTATCCCCACTTTTCACCCCCACAGGATGGATATTTGAAAAATCGTTTGCAATGTGTTCATTACTTCACTCACAGATTATTTATACCAATTTTCGAGTTAATTAAGCCAGGCAGTAAAATTTGCCCTGTAAAATTAACTACCCCTTTTCACCCCGTTAGGGGTAGATTTTCGAAAAACCCTGATACACGTAATTCTTTATTTTTGGTAATTAGTATAAATACTAAGTTTTGA
Organism: Globia sparganii; assembly: GCA_949316385.1. NCBI lineage: Eukaryota > Metazoa > Arthropoda > Insecta > Lepidoptera > Noctuidae > Globia > Globia sparganii. Next base: position 1,197,137 of record OX438675.1, read on the forward strand.
GTTAATCAGACCGCACTTTAAAATTCTTCCATACAAATTTTGACACCCCCCAATCCCCTGTTAGGGGGTAGTTTACAAAAACAAAAAATGCCAATCTTTATAATTTACTTAGATAAGTATTCATGCCAAGTTTGAAGTTTATTAACCCAAGGAATAAGATTTTTCATACAAACTTTCATCCCCTATTTAACTCCCTTAGGGGTTGAATTTCGAAAATTCCTTCCTTATTCCTTGTCTACATTATAAAGGGAACTTCTCTGCAAAATTTCAGTTTTCTAGGTCTAAGGGTTTAGGTTGGGCGTTGATGAGTCAGTCAGTCAGTCAGTCAGTCAGTCAGTCAGGACTTCTCTTTTTATATATATAGATTAAAATCAACAACTGCTGTGAGATATAATTATAACCACTTCAGCATTCACAAATGTATTGATAATTTAAACATTTATATGAACTCTTATCTACCTATACGTTCGCTTATTGCAGATTATTAGAAGTACTGGGTGCAGACAGAGACGTAGAACAGGATGATGTGAACAAATTGGTTTATACAAATGCAGTGATAATGGAGTCCCTCAGAACGTTTCCATCAGTGCCTGTTATGCTTAGAAACGTGGATAAAGATGTTAAGCTCAGTAAGTTTTAATTGATTTTCAAAATCTGCTCTAGCTGTTGAGACCCGTGCGTGCCTCAGAAAGCATGTTAAGCCTTTGGTACTGGCTGTCTTGTAGAACTTTAAGTTTGATAACCGGTCTGAAATACTGGTAATAAGCTACATCCAGTAAGACTAGCTAACCCTAACACATTTGGAAAAAGGCTAGGTACTTTACGAACGATATATTCGTAATGATAATTATATTATATAATATTAAATTATTTTAGAAAATTACACGATGCGTGCTGGAAGCTATTGTGTAATTTTTCCCCTGGCAACTTATTTCGATCCATCTTGGGGAGCGGAAAGCGATCAGTTCAGACCAGAAAGATGGCTGGATGGTGCATTTAGAAACAAAAAGGAATTTGCAGCATTTGGACTGGGAAAGCGAGCTTGTATAGGTATTTATACGAAGTTATATAAATTGATAAAATGTGAATGATGTTGGTGATGATGCAGAGGCAATAAAATTCTGATACTTTTACAGGTAGAACATATGCCATGGTATCAATGAAGGTGACTTTAGCGCACTTCATACGTCAGTACCGAGTGACAGCAGACATGAGCAAGTTAAAGTTGAAATATGAGTTCGTGATGAGACCAGTTTCAGGACACGAGATCAGTATAGAACGTAGGACGTAACATCTTCTGCAGGAATAAATTCTTACTATCTTTATAAGTTTTATCCTATACTAGCTTCTGCGCGCGACTTCGTCCGCGTAAATTTTTTTGTTTCCCCGATCCACCCCGTCGCAACGTGTCGCCGGCCTGCGCTATTACTTCGTTTTCGCTTGGCGAAAACTTCAGACTTTTTTTCTTTTTGCTCAACTCCTAAGGGTCCTGGCGTCAAGTTTAATAGAATATAGCCTTCCTCAAGAACTGGGCTATCAAACGCAAAAATATTTTTATATATGTGACCAATACTTCCAGAGATTTGGAGCTTTCAAACCGTGTTTCAAACAAACAAACTCTTCAGCTTTATTATTAGTATTATTTTAAAACTATGATATCTCCTAAGATATACATTGAAATCAAATGATGTCAGAGGCAATTTTGTTCAAAATTAAATACATGTGATGAATAACGTATTTGGATAAGGATTAATACCTTGTTTATAAAAACACCTTCGCCAATAATGCATTATTTTAGAACAAATTTGGTTAGCATAAAAGAGGTTATAGTGAGCTAACCTTAAAAGATAGACAAATGCTGTTGCGGACTTTTTTTTAAAGCTTTTAAAGGGAAACAATTCTGTCATATATAATTTTTGCGAAACTTTAACCGTTTACGCAGCACACGCAGCGGAAGCTCTCAATAGGAAAAAAATCCCCCGATTTTGAAACATTCTTCATTGGTGCTCCGCTCCTATTGGTTTTAGCGTAATGATATATAGCCTATAGCCTTTCTCGAACAATGGGCTATCTAACACTGAAAGAGTTTTTCAAATCGGACCAGTAGTTCCTGAGATTAGCGCGTTCAAACAAACAAACAAACAAACAAACTCTTCAGCTTTATAATATTAGTATAGATGAAATAAAAGGTATATATTATATCGAAGCTGACAGTAAATGATTCATATATCTATATTCATCTGCCTAGCCTTTTCCGAACTACATATGTAGAGGTACCAACCCGCACAGGGCCCGCGTGGTGGATTACGGCCCATTCTATCTCACAGAGAGGCGGCCTGTGACCCAACGGTGGGAACTTTATAGGCTTACTAGCTGCGCCCCGCGGTTTCACCCGCGTAAGTTTCGATCCCGTGGGAATATCGGGATAAAAAGTATCCTATGTGTTATTCTGATGTATAAGCTATATTACTGTAAAGTTTCATCAAAATCCGTTCAGTAGTTTTCGCGTGAAAGAGTAACAAACATCCATACATCCATACATACAAACTTTCGCATTTATAATATTAGTAGGATTATGCTATTTGTTGGGGTCAGCTTCCAGTCAAACCGTGTGCAGCTAAATACCAATATTTTACATGGAGTGACTGCTTATCCGGAGCCCAAGTCTGCTATTTTTATAAATTCGTCATTCCAACACGATCCCATTGTCATTTTTGTTTTTGCCATTGTTGTTTTGTTGTTTTTTATGTGTTGTTTTGTTTTGTTTGTTTTTTGTCAACTTCAAGTCGTTCGTGGTGCGTGTTCCGACACATCATCTCGAGAATTTCCTCAAGGAAGAGTTCTGGCCGCAGGGTGTTGTGTACCGCCTGTTTCGTGGCCGGCTACATGACACCAGTCAGCGAGACACGACGCAGACACTTCGTGTGTGTTAGTTATTTAGTGCAGTTATAAAAGTGTATATATTTATAGTATTTTTAAGTTATATTATTATTGTATTGTATGTGTTGATATGGGCCGTGATGCCTGAAATAAATAGATAAATAAATAAATAAATAAAAGTTCGTAATCTGCTAAATTCATAATAGTCGATCATTGGTCGGTCAATGGTCTGAGAAAAATTACTACATGCTAGATTTCATTTAATATATATTTTTACATATTACGTATTAGTGTTTGCGATCTGAAGTAGTAAGAAGTTCGTAAATAGCAATAAACATTACATTTATTCATTTGTCATTATGTACGAGATTACCATTTTATGCCATTTCTTTCAATGGAGTGTCAGTGGTTGACTATTGGAAAGTCATAATGACGCCATTATATTAGTAGATTACCAAACTTGTCAAAATCAACAATTATGAAATCAGTGATAGACCATTCTGACACTATTGTAATAACAGACTTGTGGCCCTGATCTCTACAACCCAGTTACTAGGTAATACGATACTACTTTGTAAGACTGGTTGTGGGCCAACCTCGGTAAGCGTAATTTAACCTTCGATCCACCCGAGCGGATGTTATTATTTAGCAACGAGTTATGTCTATAATAACAGTACATTGTCATAATTATAATTATCTATGTCTTAAAGATCTATGATCATAGACAAAATAATGATACTGTAACATCCCCCATAAAGACCTTGTGCACTGGGTGAGGCACGTGAAGCAAAATCATCACGAAATTAATTTCTTTATCTTCTGCATTTTTTTTTTTTTTTTTTGGATGGGAAATCTTCAAATGACACGTCCCGCTCAAGGTGGAGCAGAATGGAGTTTCAGACTCTTACTGACTAAAACCCACCCGTGTTCCTTCTTTAGCCCTTTGTGTTCCGGGGCAGCGGTAACCCTTTCGGACAATCCCGCTGCCCTTATCTTCTGCATGGGGCCTATGACCACCAATAGGCTGCGTTGATTGATCTTCTGTATACCAGTGTTTAACCACGTCTGTCAATGTGAAGTGTTTGTATTTGGTTTCAATTAGAATTCTGCTTCATTATCACCAATAAGTTCAACAGCCTCCGATCATTGTCATTATAATGAATGATTCGCTAGAAACCCCGCGCGTAGGTTATAGTTATTTCAGAGAGGTCAAGAATCATAACTCTTTACTTACATATTGTTAGAAGCAAAGTTAAAGAAGGCCGTGACATGTTCAATTGTTAAATGACAATAAGAACAATAAGATTGACATGTAAAAGTGTTTGTACAAACCTACTTACAGAAAATAAATCATTTATCATATATCATTTAACAATTTAACTACTATTATTGTCGTTCGGTGTTCTTTTTTTATTATTGACAATCCTACTAATGCTACTAATTCCTACTTCCTACTATCCTTCCTACTTGCCATTCCTACTTCCTACTATCCTACTTCCTACTATCCTACTAATATTATAAATGCGAAAGTTTGTGAGGATGGATGGATGGATGTTTGTTACTCTTTCACGCAAAAACTACTGAACGGATTTTGATGAAACTTTACAGTAATATAGTTTATACATCAGAATAACACATAGGATACTCTTTATCCCGATATTCCCACGGGATGAAAACTTACGCGGCTGAAACCGCGGGGCGCAGCTAGTAATATTATAAACGCGGAAGTTTGTGAGGATGGATGGATGTTTGTTACTCTTTCACGCAAAAACTTCTGAACGGATTTGGATTAAATTTGGCACACAGATAGTTTATAACCAGGATTAACACTTAAGATACTTTTTAATTCCGATATTCCCACGGGATCGAAACTTAAGCGGGTGAAACCGTGGGGCGCTGCTAGTAAATTAATACACACATCAAAAGTGTCTAGGGATCAAGCATTTTTATGCGGATTTCTTGAGATTGAGATGTGGCTTTGTAATAAATTTATGATTTTATAAATTTATATGGATCCTTTTTGGTGCATTTCATAATTTGAATCAGGAACTGTGAATCAAATTCGAGTAAAAGATGAAAATCAGCTGTCAATATTTTCCCTATAAAACCATACAACGCATTGAAGACATTATTAGTGCTACTGTTTCCCTACTACTGATTAAAACCAACGTTATTATGGAGCGGCGACGTCATTTAAGCAGGGAAGAAATGCTCAGAGCCGTGGGAATGATAGAAGCTGGTTCCCGGCAACGTACTGTGGCTTTAGCTCTGAATACAAGTCAGAGTGTTATCAGTCGACTTTGGACACGTTACCGAAGCACTGGTACCGTGGCTGAGCGCCATGGAGGACGGTATCGCTGCACCACACGGAGACAAGACCGATACATTCAAATCTTAACTCGAAGAGCTCCAACAATAACCGCCATGATGTTAGCCGTGAGGCTTCATCACTCTTCAGGGAACTTAATTAGCGACCAAACAGTCAGAAACCGCTTGCATGAAGTGAACCTTCATTCCCGAAGACCGCTACGGGTACCACCTATAGCAATGCACAATCGTAGGATTCGATATCAATGGGCTCTTGAACACAGAAATTGGGCAGAAGAACAATGGCGTTTCGTGTGCTTTTCTGATGAGTCTCGTTTTGGTATGAGACCGGATACAAGACGTATACGACACTGGAGAACCCCTGGACGCCAACAGCGATTAAAATCCTGCCAGGAAGTCCATCCTTATAGTGGTGGAACCATCATGGTATGGGCGGGTATTTGGATCGGCGGAAGAACTGAGTTGATTTGGATCAGAGGCAACCTCAACGCTCAAATTTATGCTGAGACGATTGTATCAGACGTCATCGTTCTTCTACAAGTGCAAATAGGTCCCTTATTTCAGTTAATGCATGATAATGCACTACCGCACACCGCAAGAGTTGTAAGACAGACTCTCGCCGCAGCTAACATCAATGTCCTGCCCTGGCCTGCTCAGTCGCCAGACTTGAACCCGATTGAGCATGCATGGGATATGCTACAGAGAAGAGCTCTGCCGAATATGGAGGGTATCCAGTCGCAAGAAGACCTTTTTTTGTTGTTGCAACGAACATGGGCGGCCATTCCACAGCGTGATTTGGATGAACTCATTTTGAGTATGCCAAACCGATGTTCTTGTGTTGTTAGTGTTCGCGGTAGAAACACGGATTATTAATTGTTTAAGTTACCCAATAAAATTTTAGAGAAAACTGTTATTTCAGTATTTTTTTCGAACTTTTGTGTTAGTGGTTCAAATGTCAAAAATCCCTTTATTAGGAAAATGGCAAATTTCTTTATTAATGCAAAGGTGACTTGGTTTATCGTTACTGTGACAAACGAAAACACTTTATTTGATGAATCCTTAAAGAAAATTTTAATTAATATCAATCAGGAGAAAAGTTATTGCAAAAATATATGTTGATCCCTAGACACTTTTGATGTGTGTATAATAAAGTCAGATAACTTGGAATTAACACAGACAGCATAAAGACCTCTCAAGGAAACCGGGATCGCTTAGAACCAATAAATCGTAGACATGAGACCTGAGGGGCAATTCTCGTAATTTTTAAGAACGTTCACAGTCTGATCTCAGTCTCAATCTGTCAAAAATACTTCAAATTTCCCTACATTTTGACAAGTGTTTGACATTTGCTTGTCGCCGAGATGAGACTGCGACTAGATTTTAGAGAACCCGCAAAGGGCGCGCGTGGATTATGTCCCCATTTCTCTTGGCTTGTGTTTCAGCAGTGGGGACATTATCGATTATTAATTTAATTTAATATTTATTTTTTATTTTTTCTTAACAAAAAGCGCCTTCATCCTCTCTCCTATTAAATTTAACTTTGCTGTGCCCGACAGGGTCCATAATTGATTCGATTTTTTGACATACCAACCATATGTGCACATTATGGAATGCAATAAAGTATTGAGTATCTAGTATTGAGTATCGACTGATTATTCTATACTTAAAGTGAATCACTTTAGCCTTGGATCGAAAGAGCAGGAAATCATGGGGAGAGGTCTTTGCCCAGCAGTCGGATGATGCAGGCTAACAGTAACATGTATGCTATAGCAGAGCAATCGTAAATGAAAAGTAAAACTTTGGGAAGCATTGGAACAAACTCCTTTCCAATCTACAATACTTTTCACCATTTTCATTTGGCGCCAAATTTTACGGTTCTTTAATATCCAATATTTGGTTAAAATGTGGCTAAGTCGGTATGCACCATCTATAAGGCCGAGTAACTTAATCCTTAAGTTCTTATATGGATTGAAAAACTACCCATTTTTTTACAAAAAATCAGTAGGCCTAAATTAGTCCCATTTTGATTACAGAAAAGTTTTAAAAAAAACGGTAGTCTCCCGGGACTCCGGCAGAATCGAAATTCAAAATGAAAATCCAAAATGGCGGCTGTAAACATTTTTACATGAGAGAATTTTGAAAATTTTCGCAGCCACCATCTTTGATTTTTATTTTGACCTCACTCTCATCATCATCATTTCATCTCTCTCTGTCTTTTAAAGTTTTAAACGCATGTTTTCTATGATGTTAGTGTTAACAATTGTTTTAACAACTAGATAATAAATAAATTAATGATTGATTTCAATTATGATGAATGATTCTTTCCTTTTTATATACTTGTACATAATTTATTATTTTTTAGGCAATCATGATGGTTTTAGGGAGATGTAATTATTTTATAAATATATATTATATAAATAAATAAAACTAAAAACAAAAATAATATGATCAATTGATAATAGAACAATATATTGTATAATGATTGCCTTGCAATATGATCAATTGATAATAGAACAATATATTGTATAATGATTGCCTTGCAATATGATCAATTGATAATAGAACAATATATTGTATAATGATTGCCTTGCAATATGATCAATTGATAATAGAACAATATATTGTATAATGATTGCCTTGCAATATGATCAATTGATAATAGAACAATATATTGTATAATGATTGCCTTGCAATATGCTTGCAATACTATTTTTATCCAACATATTATCATCTTACTGTCTTTCAACATTAATATAATTACAACAACAACATTCGTTCTAATATTATCAGTTATTAATTTCTATTCTCAATCCTGATGGCTGCATTCGTTGGTTTCAACACCATATCAACTTTGAACCTCATGTCTTTCACGTTCGCACTTATCCGGAACCGCCGTATGAAGTGCGAGAGAGTTGATTTCATCGATATCATCGCGTATGTTTTACCTGCCGAGAAAATAAAGACATCGTCAATACGCAGGCTTGATATTTGGAATACATTACATACATACACACTCACTCCTAGATACACAAACACAACCATTCACTCTTGTTTTTTTTTTTTTTTTCTGTGTTAACAGCCACTGTAAGCAAACAGAAAAGTCACGGTTGTATTATACAATCTGTAACGGAAAAGGTATATACATACAAAGGGCACGCCTTCTTTGGATGATATCAAACGATATAGGAAGGGTTTTTTAATCCTATCGCTACATGTTCGGAAGTTATGAGATTTTTTAATACATTGATACCAGAAACCGAACTTTTCAAATTGAAATAAACACATCACTAGCACTAAAACAGCTGATCGGTGTCAACGAACTATTTGTAAGTAAAGATAAACCTCCTACTCCTGGTATTTCTGAATAAACGGTTCCGCATGTTTATTTTTTATTCACAAAATATTATTACTGACTTTTCCAAAACTTTGATTATGTTTGTGAACTAGCTACCTACAATACAATTAATTGGTCTAGGTATCAAAAGTTAACGAAATATTTAGATACCTGCTTGAATTGTCACGTATCATTTACACACTTGTTGGTTTTTTACGTGGTTGTCCTTTTGTAGAAGATTACTTTGTAGATAATTATTATCTACCTCGTAGTAATCTTCCACCCGCTACCCACCTTTCCATCATACCTACAATACAGTAAATACCTAATTCAAAAACAATATTCCTGTAAATTTCCTAACATTATTTCTAACCTTTTATTTTGGTGGCCATAAAGATGAACGATTTTTTGCTTTAATTCGATTTTTCATTCGATTCACAGATCGAATCCCGTGCTCTTCTTACATCGATCTTCTAAAAATTCATTCAAAAATCGTAATTAAAAAATTTTAAACAACATTTAACACACCTCTGTTTTGTGACATATTTACAGTTGCCAGTCAGGTAGGTACGTCAATAATATTTGATAACCTTTCCAGCGTAATTCAATGACTTTAATTCAGATGGATGACTAATATGTTTCAATCTTCGGACAAGTTAAAAAGTGTCGGCATACTTATGTAATTGATCTTGTTTGAAATAGATAAACCTACCTATTCGCTGTTTATGATTGTCAGCACAATGCTTTGGGCAAATATGAACTTGAACTATTAAGAGCCTTTATTTACACATACGATCCAAGAGATTCGATTCACGTTACTATTGAATCGATTTGCTTGAAGATCGCATTAAAACGATTTTTTCGAAAAATCGACAGCTTGTACAACCATTGAATTGATCATAAAAATCGAATCCTTACGTGCATCCTACCGGCAATTAATTGCTTAAATAAACATTATTATTTGCCATTAGTACTTAGAATAGGAAAAGGATTTAGAAACCATTTTTTTGTCCAACTGAACCCAAAACATCATTTCAATTCACCTCTTCGCAACTTATTCTTCTCCTAGTACAAATAAAATCACAGTGGGTTCCGTTCATAATTTTTAAAATAAGGTTATTTTTTTACTAAATAAGACGTAAATTATTAGCAACAAGTTAATCGTTTTTTTTTATTACAAAATAATACCACGCACTCATAATTTTTGTGTGTAGAACTAACCGAAAGAATTATCGGAGTTCACGGTCTGTCGGTGCTGTTTGAGTGGTACATAGGTTTTATTAGTTTGAGCACGTTTAGTCTTTGTTATTATAATTCAAATAAGAAAATGTCGCAAAATTGCATCTAACTGTCGAAAGAAATTAATAAAAGTACTAGAAGCGCATGAGTAACAGGAATTGTTATTTCCGAATTGAATATCGTTTGCTCACAGAACCCTGATTACGTCGTTACACACACAATGTAACATCGATGTGTGTGTAAACCTGGGTTTTAGGGTACGTGAACCAATTACAGTCCGTGTAGTTTCAATTACTCCTGGTAAATACAATTTTTATTTCAGACTTATAACGAGATAACGCGAACCCATATTATGATCTTTAATGGATTGAAATGAATGATTTTCCGGAGTTTTGGGAATTTCCGGGATTGCGGGAATATTCTAACGAGATAACCCGGAATGCAAGGGCAACTGAAGGAACAGGGTGGTATTTAGTCAGTAAGAGTCTAACACTTCCTTCAGCCTTCCGCCCCACCCAGGGCGGCAGCTGAGTCATTGATGATTTTCCCACCCAAAAAAAAAAAATGAATGATTTTTCAATTTTGAATTCGTAATTAGTTTGCTCGGTTGTGTTAGATTTACTTAAAAGTTTAACGGAGTTTAGTTGAAATTATTATTAGTATGTAAAATAATCTTGAATAATATTTTTAACAGTAGTGGACACTAATAGGGACAGCTACCCTATAGGTATCAAATTTAACGAAATAATATTTACGTACCAGGATAGCAGGGAATAGGAGCTTCATTTTTGTTATTGCTTTGCTCGTCGCCGTCAGTCGACATCTGTCCTGCGTCTAGTACACTCGTTTTTATCCCTATGATAATTATGCGCATCAGTAATTTGCGAGTTGCCCGAGAACTGTACCGGCGCCGTTTTATTGAGAGTAGACCAGATGCTGAGCGTCGATAGATGCCTTCGTCAGCATGTTTTAGTTTGATCTCGGATGGTACATCGGCTTGGTGCCTCTAACCATAGGTAATCAGGTACCTATGGCGAGTGCTGAGCAACGACGGTCAGCACCCATAGTGCGTGTGTAGTGTACGCAGTGCAGTGTGATACAAATTAAAGTGCGGATTGAGGCCACTTTCAGGACAATAACACCAGACATGCTACGTAATGTGTGTCCATGAACAAGTGAGCGGCCTTGTGCATACAATACCAAGGTCACCACATCGAACCCCATCTTTAAAAATGTAAGTCAATTTACTAAATTAAGCAAAGCTTTAAGATTTTACTGTTTACTCGGTATAAAGTAATAATAAGGGATGAAACTAGTTAACCTAGGTACCTTCCTAAACTTTGTTACGATTGTATACGTAAGTTTTGTTATTCCAGTTTTTACGTGCAATTTCTGGCTTAATATTAACGAGTAAACTGTAAATCAATAATTAGAATTACACATTAATTTTTACATCACGGTAAAGTACGTATGGCTTATTGCGCGCGCGCGCGGCGGCGGCGGAATATTCCGTCAGTTGGCGCCGACAAACACCGCCTGCGCTGCAGTAGGCTACGGTACTAGGCGCGCAGAGTTACGGAAGAGATTTATCGTGATATTGGCAAGTAACTTAAAAAGTTATTGACCTACGTAGTGCGGTGACACGTTTGTTATGATTTGAATTTAAGAAACCAATGAAACCGAAAATTTGGTATCAATTCTTAGAGTATTTTATTTTGAGTTGAAACTATGTATAGTGACTCTATACCAGCTGTTATCCTTAATGCTTCAGGATAACTACTGGGTTTAAATTACACCCTGTATAAATTGAAGCCGCAAAATCTCCGACTCCTAAGATACAGGTCTGTGTACCTAGTTTAGGAGCCCGGAAAGCGGACACTAGAATTTTAATATTGACTAGCGGCCTGTCCCGGCTTCGCACGGGTGGACATTTATTTTTTAAACATTTTATTTTTTTTCTTGCAATTAAAATAGCCTATATTAATCAGTGATAATGTAGCATTCAAATGGTGAAAGAATTTTTAAAATCGGTCCAGTTCTTTTTGAGCCAGTTCGTTACAAACATACATACAAACATTTCCTCTTTATAATATTAGTATAGATAAATAGTACAACCCACTGTTTCCTGCTATGTACTGTGTTGTTATTTTTATGTACTAATAAACTTATTATTATTATTATTATACATATACCTATACGGTCACAATGTATGGAATAGCAGCAGATTAAAAAAAAATAACCTACAGAGAATTTCAGCGCTGCTGGGTCTAGAATCATATGTATTGGAATCATGGAAATAGTTTGCGCTTCGATGTCCCTTAGGCTGGATTTAGTGCTCGACCGACGCGACGGTCAGCGCTGAGATAGGTCGCGTACCAATTTATAATGGACTCGCGCTCCCTGACTGTCGGTCATCATTTATCCTTATGCGTCTTGATACGCGTGAATAACGGTACGCGACTGATGTCAGCGAAGTACTAAATCTAGCCTAACATACAATTCCCCTTTTTTTCTACACTTTACACTGCTAAATTATTTCAAATCACATATCACACCCTTTATTTTCAGAATTACAGAATAGTCACTTCATACCTATACAAGATCTTTTTCCTAAACTGAAGCCGTAGAAAGCATTGTTTCCTAGTGAAGCTATGGCAGGATCGAACCATCGTTCAGGCCTGAACACGTTGACGTCATCACCCCATAGATCATGGCGATGGGTTCCCAAGGGAAGGATCACGCACTGGCTGCCGGCTCGCATTGTATAGTTTTCTGAAATAAACAAAAGGATTAATAATTGGCGTCAATCTTTCGAAACTCAAATCAGGTGTCTTTTTGGCCATGGCTAATTCGTAAGTTTTATGTTTGTTATGAGCTGGCCATGTTTGTCGAAGGTCCGATGACTTCTGGAGCAGACGAGTCTGGAGTCCACTCCAGGACGCCCCCCAGCTAGATGAACCGACGACCTTAAAAATGTGGCTGGGACAGACTGGATGCGGAAGACGAAGGCCAGGGTGTTATGGCGTAGCCTGGGAGAGGCCTGTGTCCAGCAGTGGACTGCGATAGACTGGGTTGATGTTTTTATAATCCAAGCCAAAAATAAACAACAGATTAAAAATAAAATTACTGATGATGCACCTATATTCTAGGCTATTAGTGTGGGCACCGGGATTGTCTGAAAGGGATACCGCTGTCCCGGGGAGCTATTCTCCAAGGATATAGTCTTGCGGGCGCTGCGACAGTGCTGCCCGCAAGGCTGTATCCTTAGAGAATAGCATGGCCGGTACATAAAGGGCTAAGGAAGGAACACGGGTGGGTTTTAGTGAGTAAGAGTCTGACACTCCCTTCTGCTCCACCCTGAGCGGGAGGAGTTAATTGATGGACGTAATAGGTACACATGTTAGTAGGTAAGGAAGAAGCACTTTTACTTGATTGATTGTTGTATTATATTCAATGTTTATGAGGAACTTTGGCTGTTGAGATACAAGTATCCTTTTACTTAGTTCAGGAGCCAGCTGTTCAACTGCCAACTGCAATATAATTTTATGTGTTTTTCTTTGTACAATAAACTTATTATTATTATTATTATTATTTATTATTGCTTATTAAAATATGTTTTTCTTTCTAACGCTTATGCATAGGTCTCATGTAGCGATGTCTCATCTCCCTAATTGTCTATATGTTTTTTGCTCTTGCAGGATTTTTTAAAATCTTTGTGAATTATTTTGAACTTACTTAGTTTGACATCGTTTTCTACGTATCTTAATAAAGCAGGTCCAATAGGGAAAACGCGAAGAGCTTCTTTTATCACAGCTTCTGTATAAACAAGTTTTCTGATGTCATCTTTTTCGAGATCTCTATCTGGACCTAAAACTTCTATAATCCTGAAAACAGCCCTTATTATAATGCTTTGGACACATAGTTAAAAAAAATTAAAAAAAGGAGGGGTTGAGGACCCCCCGGCAGGAATGCTTTTTGCAGCCGCAATCTTGGATTTTCATTTTGACTTCAGCACCCTTGGAAACCATGAAAGCGACACCCAAAAATCTAAATAAAAAAAAAATTGGCTGATTTTGATCAAATTTGTTCATTCGTTGTGGGAAAGGGAAAGATAATTTAAACAAAATTATTTGTGAATTGAAGAGTTTAGTTCTTTATCTTGCATGTGGCTGAAAGGGATTTTTCAAAAAAATTAAGTATTCATGGAAAATCACTAAATTTCGCAACAAGTTTTCCGAAAAATGACGCGAGACTGACGTTTGATTATCCGTTTATAAGAAACTACTTTTGATTTTGAACATTAAAAAATATCATCAGTATCATTGTATGGTCTACTTGCACGTGGCTGAACCACTTTTTTCAACTTCAATACAAAATATAGCAGGAAAAAATGTTGAAATAACATAATTTTTGGAAAGTTCTAAACAAATAAGTATTTTTTTCTATTCCTTAGAAATACTTTTAAGAAATTTTAAAAATTACCTATTAATCTTAAGCTAACCATTTAATAGAATCTAAATTTTATTTTATAAATAAACAATAACTTCATTTCGTAAATAAAAGGCAAAATTAACTATATTATCGACCGCGCAAAATCCCGTCAGTAGCGACCGGGCCTTCCCAGCGTGAGGACGCGTCACTTTGTATCGCAGGTGCATGCGTTCTACGTAAACATAATTTTCAGAAATTGTACGCCGACTACCATATTTTGATCCGGTAAGTATTAATTTTATTTTAAGTAAGTATTTTGTATATTTATGGAGAACATTAAATCTTTTGATTTACATTTTGATCCGGTAAGTATTAATTTTATTTTAAGTAAGTACTTTGTATATTTATGAAGAACATTAAATCTTTTGATATAAATATAAAATACTGGTGTGCGCGTGTTGTGTCACTTGGATGGTTCTTAGCTATATAGTTGGACTCGGCTGGCGCTGTTGTCATTTTTATAGTTTTTGAGGTTGCTAAAGTCGATAGCCGGTGAGGTCAAAATGTAAATCCAAGATTGTGGCTGCGAAAATTTTCTAAATTTTCGTCATGGGTGTCATTTTCATAGTTTTCGAGGGTGCTAAAGTCAGTAGTGAGGTCAACATATGAATCCAAAATGGCGGTTGCGAAAAAATTCAAATGTTTAGTCATTGATGATGATTTCTCATGATTTTCGAGGGTTTTAAAGCCCATAGTGACGTTAAAATGTAAATCCAAGATGGCGACTGCGAAAATTTTCAACTTTTTCACCATGGGTATCATTTTTATAGTTTTCGAGGGTGTTATAGCCGATGTGAGGTCAAAATCCAAAATGGCGGCTGTGAAATTTTTGTTTTTGTTTTAAATCATACGTGAGAAGGAGCCTTGTTCCTGACGGAGGTCCCCGACCACACACATTTTTTTAAATGGTTCTTTAATGCTTTGGTTTAACTAATCAATCGATGGAGTGTTTTAGTTATTGAGCCCAACACTGCCTATAAGTTACTGGTATTAATACAGAAATTTGTTTTAGATAATGGGTCGAAAGAAAGAATCGCATCACCAAAAAAAAAAAACTACGGCTTCGTCTCAAGAACTTGTAAACTTTTACTTTTGAACAGCGCTAGAAGTGCATAGAAGTATTTACGAGTTCATTGAAAATCGATGACAATGAAAATCGATGGCAGCCCTATCGCGTGTTTACGTACCGCGCGGCTGTAAGTAATTATTTCCAGAACAGGACCGAGTCACAACACTGTAATAATATTACCGTGCCTCAATGTTATTGAATGTCTCAAATATGTAGGTACCTAAATGCATATAACACCAAATTGTACCATTTTTATGTAAATTGTGGTAATTATACTACACGAATATTATACTAGACAAACATTCCAACTTTTATTTCTTAACCATACATATATGAATAAAAAAATATCATTTATAGGATCAAAACTGTATAAGCGATCACTACGCTCGATCTTTAGGCGTGTGTGCGTGAACGGTGCACACAAACATGAATTTACCTAAACTCTAGCGAGGGAATTTTGTGCACGGACTCTTAAGCACGTTAAGTTGTGCTTCACATTTTTTCTGCATTTTCATTCTAAATTGTATGAAATAACCAAACAAACGATGAGTGCGCCACTGTGCGGTCGATGTCGTCTTAAGTCTATGTTCGCCACTACTGTCTGTGTTCGATTTATTTTCCACCTTAACATAGAAACCATACTTACTCTTCATACATCTTTTTCTGGACCTCAGGGTAACTCCCCAGTAATACCAGAAGACATGTGAGTGTGTTGGATGTGGTATCAAACCCGGCTATTATAGCAGTATCTACCTCTTCCTTTATCTCTTTCTCAGTAAGAGTATCATCATTCCTTAGCTCCATAAGAAGACTCATTAATGGCTTGCATCGTGAACCTGAAAAAAAAAATTTTTCTGGTTATTAGCTCGCAGGTTGTTTACTAGCGGTTAAAGTAACACTTTTTAAGGCGTTTTGTTAGGCCCCTCGCCCACGACTTTCTGTAGCGATGCTGTCGCGCGTTTTCGCTACTAACGCGCATTAGTCGCATTTTGCAACGCGCTACAGAAGCGATGCCAACGCACTACAGCATTGTGACTGTATTGATGCAAGCGCGCGATCAAATCCAAAGATACTCCACACCACAAAGTAGACGAGAAAAAAAACTTCCCCACTTTACGTGTAGCGGAGGTACCACCTACATTTTTTTTTTCAAAATTTTACTTTACTAATTTTTCGGCGTGATTATTATGTTTAGCCATGCCAAATTACTTATGGCTTTCTAGTACTAAGTGTCTGAGCTAAGATGCGGACGATCTGTCCGTCTGCATCTTAGCTCAGACTTCTTCTATCTTAGCTCGGACGAACGGACATGGTGAAAGTATAAGGGTTCCTCGTTGACTATAGAACCCTAAAAAAATTGTTCCATACATTTTGACCGCGTAGGTATTGTTCCATACATTTTGACCGCGTAAATATTATTCCATACATTTTGACCGCGTAGGTATTGCTCCATACATTTTGACCGCGTAGGTATTGTTCCATACATTTTGACCGCGTAGGTATTGTTCCATACATTTTGACCGCGTAGGTATTGTTCCATACATTTTGACCGCGTAGGTATTGTTGCATACATTTTGACCGCGTAGGTATTGTTCCATAAATTTTGACGGCGTAGGTATTGTTCCATACATTTTGACCGCGTAGGTATTGTTCCATACATTTTGACCGCGTAGCTATTGCACTTTTCTATGAAACATCTGTTTTTTTTTTTTAATAATCGACTAAAAATTTCAACACAGAGGGGTTCAGAATTAAGTACTGAATTCATGATACCACCGTATAGTAAAACTTATTAGGTAAGTATAAGTTATACCTGTTGTTGTCCATCCATTAGCTGTTTTTTCATTGCTTGCTTTCAAGTCTTGCTTTTTTCTCTCTATCACCTTGAAAATAAAACCTAAGTTACAAATTGTCGCCATTATCAGGACTTAAATATTCATAATAATGATAAGCAACATCAATACAATAATATATATAAGTACGTATACCTAAGAATTATGAATGCCTTTAAAATTACTTGTTTGCGAAACACATGTAGCTGCGCAACTACTGACGTATGTACAGACGCTAGCACATCAAGCTAGCAAAATCAACTTTGGACCTTATCCCTTAGCGATAAAGTTGAAAATCTATTAAATAAATTTGACAGATTGTAGTAGCTTGATGTGCTGGCGTCTGTACAAAGATTTATAATTTATCGTCATTAATATATTCAGTAAGTATACAGGGTTATTTGAAAAACACCAGCAACCTCTTAAGAGGTCATTGTACTCATCATTATGAACAACTTTTACTATGGGACCTGGGAAAGAGGTGTCAAACCTGAAATCGCGAAAAAAAAATCAGCTGTTCCCTACATTTTGACGAGATAGACGAAGATAAATGTAGGGAACAGATAATTTTTATTTCGCGATTTCAGGTTTGGTCCCATAGTAAAAGTTGTTCATAATGATGAGTACAATGACCTCTTAAGAGGTTGCTGGTGTTTTACAAATAACCCTGTATACTGAGATCAGTGGAGGCCCCACTGGGCCTGATACCATTGTATCGGCATACGATTTGTAGGTCGTTAGTTCAAACCCAGGCAGACATTTTACTTTGTGTATTTAATTTCATCACCACTGTTCGCAAAACGGGGAAGGGAAACATCGTGAGGAAACCGGCATGTCCTAGAACTAAATTTGAAAGAATTCGAAGACACGTGACATCCGTACCGACCCGCACGGGGTTCGCATGGTAGATTGTGGGTCCACTCCCTCTCACATAGACGAGGCCTGTTCCAGCAGTGGAGCCATCATCAGGCTGATTATGCTTATGCTGTAATAAACTAGCTGTTGCCCACGATTTTATCTGCGTGTATTTCGTATTTCTTAATTTTTATACAAATACTCGGAATAAAAAATTGCCTCTTAGGGTCAGCGCAGACAGAAAGGAGCGCAGTGGAGAGAGGCGCGCGTGACTTCCCGCGTATCCTCGAGGACGCGCGAGCATTTTTTGTCAGGTTCAAGCATATATGCACTTTATCTCAATAATTTTAAAGTTGATTTTCGAGTGCCTTAATAAAATCCTCTCCGCTGCGCTCCTTTCTGTCTGCGCTGACCCTAACGATAATAAACAGACAGACAAAATAATTGTCACACAAATTATAATAATATAATTAGTATGGACTAGCTTTCGCACGCAGCTTCACCTGCGTGAAGGTAGGAAAACTGGCTTTTAATGGCGTCCGCGACAAAGTTGTAGGCTCAACATTATCTGAATTTTATTAGTACAGCCTTCTCTAGATGCCGCCAGCAATTCTGTGCTCTGTGACAGTGGCATAAGGTTGCATTCTCAATAACTATCTTTACTTGACCAAAAAAAGGATACCACCAATTACGAACTGACCTGATTAGCCATATCATCCAGATGCTTAACCAGACGATCTTGCTTACTCTTCAGTCCAGTCAGTCGGAACAGCAAGTCACTCTGGAGCCATACGTTCTGGAACCTGTGTATCACCATGTTCATCACTTGGTCTGATGACTCCATATATTCTCGTGCAAATGCTTTTACACTTTCGTCAGCGATACCAAATGCAGTCCCTAATAAAAAAAAAACAGAAAGAAATTAATTTTAATGTTGGTCTGGCAGTTTGATAACTATAAGCGACTTACCCAGCGACCTCTCGCACCCGGCGATGGTTCAAGCCATGGTCCAGGGCGAGAGGGAGTGGGAGGGAGTCACCTCCTTCTGCGAAGCAGTCATGCTAGGGAAGGAGGTGGCGGGACGGCTGAGGGAAAGAGCCTCGCGTCCCAGCCGCCGCGGGAGACGCTCTGGGCGTCGGGAGAGTAATGGGTAACTCACCGTCCGATCAGGACCACGTGCTGGACGGCGCGTCCGTGTTCCACGCGCGCCTCAAAGAGGTGTCAGCAACAGGGAAGGGGCCCGTAAGGCCGAAGCCTGCCGGGGCAGCGGGATTGTTCGAAAGGGTAACCGCTACCTCGGAAAATAAAGGGCTAAGGAAGGAACACGGGTGGGTTTTAGTCAGTAAGAGTCTGACACTCCCTTCTGCTCCACCCTGAGCGGGAGGGGTCATTTGATGATTTCCCATCCACAAAAAAAAGCGGCCTTCCCAAATGTCCTTTTTTTAGTATTGTTCGTCGAGTCGGTAAGCTCCTTAAGTTCTGATTGAGCTACACGATTACTGACAAATCCTTGCATTTCATACATCAATCTACGTGGTCATTCCATAATCTGACCAAATTATGTCCTCTAAAAGAGATTGTGACCTCTGAGTTTGTTTCGACTTTTCTTCTCAGAGTAGTCAAATTCGAAACGCCAACCTCATCTAACTTATTTTTTTTAAGTAAAAATTATTTATTGACACAGAAATACGATAGAAAAAATATGAGTTAAATAGCATTATCACTACGTCTGTAATCTCTGATAAGGTTAAGCAGAGATTTATATATCTACACCCATTTCCGCACTTACGAGTATGTGAGCTTGTTTGGAACTTTATGCTTATCGACGGGTCTTTTTACAAATTCAATAACAACAAAAAAATAGGTAAATATATCTAGGTAGTCTACATGCACTCAATAAACACCTGTGAAGTGAAAAATGCGAACAGACGGACACACGGTCAGAAACACAGGCGGACAGAACGGAATTATGAGGGTTCCATTTTTGCCATTTGACTACGTATAAAAAAACTGTACTGATTACTGTTATAATACAAATATATAATTCACACTTACTGCTGAAAGTCTGGAAAGCGATGAGCCTCAAGTAAGGGGTAATCTCGAAGGATCCCTTCCCAGCATGAGATTCTAGTTCACTTACAAACTGCTTGGACATATGATTGAAAATCCCAAGGAAGTTGTGTATCACAGGCACGGTAAACGCTGGGTTTAACAGCTTGCGCTGACGTTGCCACAATGGTCCTGTAATTAAAAGGAACATTATCTTCCTGGCCTTGTCCCATGTTACGTGTAGTGGGCGCAATACGTTTTACGAGTATTCTTCTCTTTTATATCCTTTCTCACACCATCTATCCATTTTTTTATTGTCCTTCGACTCCGTATCCATCCATCAACATTTATATTAGTCAATTCTTTAGTCATATGTGTTTCCAAAAACGTTGTTTTTATATTTATAATTACGATGAAGACTAATTAGCATACGACTCGTCCTACTTATTATAAATCTTATTAAGTAGGTCGTATTATAAAATTCGTCTAGAAACTTGGAATTTTGCACACAACTTGTTAGCTATAAGTTTAGTAACCAACCCGTTCCATCAGTTTTGAGGAGCCTAGTTTCTTAATCTAGGCTGTATTTGAATACCCAATCTAACATCATTTCATTTTACATATATTGCCACTTAACCAACTATCTATTAGCATGATGTATTCTCAGTTGATTTTTTACTGACCGTTTGTAATAAAAAGGTTTTAAATATGGAATTTCAACGTTGTCATGAATGATATTTGAGTTTGAAGTTTTTTTTAACTAATTGAAGGATAGCAGGAATCAATAATCTTCAAAATGGGAATTGCTTCGAATCGAAAATTTGATCCACTCAATAATGAATGTGGTTAAACTGTCTAAATGAAAGCCATTTGCTACTGTCAGTTAGTGTATTACGCAATTATCCTGTTGTTCCGAAGGCGACGCAAGCAGCATTGTCGCCCTAATCGCAATGAAAGACCGCGGCGACTCGGCATGCTTCCGAATACAGCGTCACAACTTCGAAGGCTGTGGCATTTATGTTCTTCATTTTCGCGATAGTCATTGTTTAACAAAAAAAAAATTCCTTGTTAGAGTTAAACGCTCTGTTAGTAAAGCTTTGATGTCCTAAAAAAGCAGTGGCCAGTCACACAATACCGGCTTTCCAAATCTAAATAATTTTTGAAACCTTAATGTCAAATACTGGTGAAAATGACAGATTTTCAAGACGCTCGTTACAATGTGATGGAGCTGCTCTTCTAGGTAGCTTTACGGCATTATTGGTTTGCGGTCTGCGGTTCACAGATCGCATACATTTTTATTTCATAGAGTTACACAAATACCAGTCATGTCGCTGAGGTCTGTCATAGTGTTCAGGCTACGTTGCGCTTGCCGTTGCCTTAGCAAGATCTCCTTAGATGATTAATCAAATCAAATAAAAAATCATTTATTCAAACTAAGCTGAGAATCAGCACTTTTTGAACGTCAAAATTACAAAAGATAGTCCCCCAAAAACGCCCGCCCTTCACCACTTCCTGGTGCTTTCGCTGGGGAGAAGAAGTGGCACAAAAAATTCTCCAACAGCACAGTAACCTAGCAAGACTATGCTCACCTGAAGAAGTAAGTAGTCCATTCCCGAGCCAAGTTCGCAAGTAATCATATATAAAATGCTTGTGTAAGCATGTGTTGGCTACTGTTAAAGCGTCATCAGGATCCGTTACCACTGCAACATATAACACAAAGCTTTATCATCATCATTAAGTCTATCCTATTTAGACACCTGTCCCACTGCCGAGAAGGAAGCGACTCCATAGGGAACGGACTATGCTTGGAATCTCTCTGTGAAATCAAATCCGCTAAGATTTTTTCTCTCAAGTAACGTTCAAAAGATTTGTAGGTTTAGAGGATTGACGGTAAGGAGGTCAATTATTCATTCTCTCTCTATTAGATCTCTTTACCTACAATCCTTTAGACCTACTATAGTTGATCGCTGACTGTTCCCCCCGCCGGCGAGTACCAATCAGCAACTCTCGCTTGGCGGGTAGAACACTCGCTGAGAGATTCACTCTTGCTTTGGCAGTTTTCCCACTGCCGGCGATGAACGAGTAGCGAGTAAAACTAGCAACTGAAAACGAGTTGGCGAGCAGCGAGCAGCGAGTGTGTATTTCCGATAGTTTTGTCGCTGGGCTATCAGCGAGTGTCCGAGTGCGACGGGCGATTACTCGCGATCCGCACTCTAGGCAGAAACGAGCGCTGGTTGGGCTCTCGGCGTGAGCTTTGACCGCCAAGCGAGCAACGCTGAGCGAGTATTATCTTTGATAGTTCAGCGACAAACCACTGGAGCGAGTCCTCGCCCGCAGTGTGAATAGTCAGCGATCAACTATTAATATATGCATCTCTTTTTTTTACACGGAATGTATGTCTATTGTACCTTTCTTGAGCGAGAAAATAGCCGATAGTTAGTCGTTTCCTCGCCAGCGATGGGACAACTGCCTAATTCATACCAGCGACTAATCGCTCGTCGCCGTTGCGCACTCGTATCACGTAGGATAGGTGCCTTTAATAGCTTGATACATTTCAACTTGATATTTCACCACCCTTATCTACCTGTTGGTTTGATTTTTAAAAGTGTTCTTACATTATTTTAAATTAACGTTCTTAGTTATTTTTTAGGTATTTATTACGTTTTTTTGTCGTCTATTAATCAAATTTTAAGTTCACAGAATATTTTAACAACTGCTACAAATTTATATTTTAATAAATAGATCATTAAAGTTCCGTATTAGGCTATTGAGTTCCAGTGGTGAAACAATTTCATTAAGAGCACATTAGTATATTAATGAAAAAAAAAAATAGCATTGAGTTCTGACAATGGAATCTAAATTAATAATAAAAAGAGGTGATCGTGAAAGCCGAGAAAGATAAACAAATCAAGTATCTTGACTTGACTCGCGAGGTTGTCGACATGTGGGATGTGGACTCAGCGATCACTGTGCCGATAGTCGTGACAGCCAATGGATTAATAGCCAAGAGCCTCGACCAACACCTGAGGAGGCTCTCGTTGGGCGGCTGGATCAAGGGCTTGATTCAGAAAGCGGTACTTCTGGACACGGCCCGCATTGTTAGGAAGTTCTTCTCTCCGGAGCCCTGACTGCCAGTAGCTTGGACCCTGTTCCCGATACCGGTGGGCTGTTGCTATTTTTATATTTTGAAATGTTTTTATATTCTAATATTTCAAAATATAATTTATATGTATTTAGTAGTTAAATAAAGGAAATAATAAAGGGGTGAAATTGTTTGTGTTAGTCTTTTTATCTTACGAAGCGACGCGCTCTTTACTTGTGTTAGCCGAGTGTACAAACACACTGTACATGTGTCTGTAAGCGCAGAAGCCAAAGGAAAGATGGATGGATTGTGTGAGGAATGATATGAAAGAGAAGGGCGTGAAATGTAGCGTGACTGTTGACAGGAGAGAATGGAAGAAAATGACAACTTACTGTAATAAATCTGTGTTCCAAACTGAGCATACATAACACCGCCATTTTGCGTGCATTCTACACTCATAGTATTCAGTATTTCCCATATTTCTAGAAAGAGAGAAAATTTAATTAATAATCATCAGAATAATTACTGCCACGTTGGTCTAGTTGTCGCAGGTGCTACTGCTGAACATGAGGTCCTGGGTTCGATTCCCAGATCGGGTAAAGTGTTATTGGAATTTCCTATCAATAACTTCTCAGTTGCAGACGGGAGTCTGGATTCGTGTCCAGCTGATGGTAATAGGCTTGTCCCCTGTTAGAGCCTGCGCGCACTAACGATTTTTTGTTGAGCGCTAGTTTGATAGTTCAGGGAATCAGTATGGAGCTGTATTGAAGTGCACGCATTTGACGATTAAAAATCGGCCAATCAAACGCGTGCACTTCATTAAAGCTCCATACTAATTCCCTGAACGATCAAACAATCGTTCAGCAAAAAATCGCTAGTGGACTTAAACACAACTGGCGAAATGTGGGGGCTTTATAGGTACACCTCTGCATTCTTTCCCTTCAGAGAAACAAGCACGATATTATGTTATAAAGAATGAAAAGAATATAAGTTTATTTGACCCAGGTTAAGTAAGGCACACAATATTGACACAAAAACAACAAAACAAAAAATTTAAAATGGTATTGTGTGCCTCACGGCTGCGCTAAATAGGCCCAGTTCAGCATAAATGTCAGACAACTATTGCCTGACGCTGGTTTTCAACTGGACCCTATTTTACGAGGACGTCATAGGGATGTAAATCAGTTTTATGATGTATTTAAACAGAAAAATAGATAGATATGTGTAGCAAATAATAAAAAAAAAAAATTATAGATAACACATAACATAGTGGTGTTTAAGGAATTAAATAAAATGGTGTGGTTGCACAAGAAATAAAGGACTATCGTCAATAAATAATAGATAGGGGAAGTCAGCTCAAAGCGGCCATAGAAGGCAAAGCGGCCACGATTCATTTTTCGGATATTTGAAGTGATAGCGCGACGTTGCCATTCTGCACGCATAATAAACCTCCCACCCCGTACCGATCAGTCATTTGGTAGCAGTGGAATCGAGCGGGTGGCTCTTAGTGACGAAAAATACGTTTTCGCGTCTTTTGTTAAAATAATACAAGGTCAGTTCAACCTGTTTTGGTCAAACCTGTTTAAGTTTAAAGCTTGCATTACACGTTTATTGTTACTTACCTATTTGGCTTTGTTACTTTAGTATTATCTCCAAAATTTGATAAATAATGTGGGAGTAGTTAATTTTTATAACAAAATGGGCGATAAAGGCAAAGCGGCTCGGGCAAAGTAGCCAGGTGACCGCTTTAAAATATTATGATTCGATTGATAATGCTCAGTTATTTTGTTTAGATGGTTAACAATTACAAACGTAAAACTACTCAGGCGTCTTGGGATGAAGTTACGATGTGATGACTGCCAGTTATGGGCTCATGAATCGTGTACGACATATTCCGGAACTGGAGCTTACTACTGTGATAACTGTCAAGAAATCAGAGGGCAATCCTCGTAATTTTAAGAACGTTCACAGTCTGATCTCAGTCTCAATCTGTCAAAAATACTTCTAATTTCCCTACATTTTGACAAGTTTTTGACATTTGTTTGTCGCCGAGATGAGACTGCGATTAGATTTTGAACATTTTAAATTACGAGAATTGGCCCTCTAATCTCTGTTGTTATTTATATAATTTAATTTAAATTGTTTTATTTAAAAAAAGAGGATTAATTTTGATAAAATATAAAGACTGTTAAAAGACTTAAGTAATAAAAGTAACTGTGATTAATAAAAATGTCAAGTATCAACCTAATAGGTAGTAGTTCCTAAAATTTTAACTAAAGTTTTAAACTAAATATTACAAAGTTAAGTTAAATTACTTTTAAGACTGATTGTGATTAAAACGGGTCGAAAATTTTGATTATTTTATTAAAAATATGTTTAATAATAATAAATAATGTTTTTAATATTTATTTTTTTTTAATTTTTATTTTGTCTAGCACGATATATTTCAACAAAAAATAAACATTTCCGAAGAATTTTTTGGGGTGGCCTCTATGCCCTTACCACCATGGCCGCTTTGGGCGACCCCTCGGGCAAAGCGGTTTTTTGACAAGATTTTGTAATCTACAAATCTAAGGCTTATATTTAAATTTGCACGAACTTTAAATTGCAAATTACAAAAATTAAATAAATTCTCTACCTATTAGTATAAAATTATTTTCAAAAATGAATCGTTTTATAGGTTTTTTCTTAATTTAAAGTTAAGGTGGCCGCTTTGAGCTGACCTCCCCTAACCATAAATCATAAATTCATATCAATGAAACGTTAACATTGATCATGTCTAGCTTCCGTTGCGCATCAATGAGGTACTGCCGCAGGCGTCTTCTAAAGTGCCTATCGTGTTAATTGCTCGAATAGGTGGTGGCAGGTTATCCTACACTTTGGAAGTCGCGTAACGGAAGCTACCTCTAAAAGCGGCTGTACTATGTGACTGGGTCGAGAGTTGCTGCGAGCATCGCCTTGTTATGTCATCAGAATAATATTCCGTAAGACTGACGAGCTGGATAGGTTTCGTCAAAACTGGTAACAGGGCTCGCGAAAAATGGGAAAAGTAGAGGGAGACCTTTGCCCAAGAGTGGGACCGGGCAGGCTAGTAGCAGCGGGATTGTCCGAAAGGGTTACCGCTACCCCGAAACTAAGGAAGGAACACGGGTGGGTTTTAGTCAGTAAGAGTCTGACACTCCCTTCTGCTCCACTCAGAGCGGGAGGGGTCATTTGATGATTTCCCATCCTCAAAAAAAAAGAGAAGGCTAGTATAAAAAAAAGACTGAAGAAATCAAGTTCTGTTCTATGGCCCATAAACAGTAGAGATCTGGATAGGCATAAAATAACGACTGTGTTGCCTGAAAGCAAGGTGAGGCATTTAAAACACGTACAATGCGTCAGAAATGTTTAAGTTCTATAAAATAGAGGGCAAATCTATTTATTCCTATTGTATAGCACCAAGTTCTTTTCACTCAATATATAGATGTGTTGCTTGAAAGTTGTATGCACCACTTCTTCTTTCCGGCTAAAGCACTAGGAACTGGTGAAGCGGGCGTTTTGGGGAACTGTTTTGTCGTTGAAAAATGTGCCGATTCTCAGTCGAATAAATGACTTTTGATTTTTGATTCAGAGACCAGGCAGATAGGCAGTTTCTCCATGTCAAATACTCTCATTTGACTTCTGGTTAGACTGGAAGCCGACACGACATATTTAGGAAACTAGGCAGATGATGTTGATTTAAGCCAGGAAAAAATCTGGACACCGGACTGCTACTGAGAAATTCCAAATAATAGAAGAAAAAAAAGAAACAAATTAAATGAACACTTTGACTGACCTAGAAATCAAACCCAGGCTTTGGATCGCGGTTATGACCTCTAGACACCAACAGTCATTAATCATGGGCAGTCACATCGTCTGAGTTCTCAGTTACAGCCTCATCTGGATTTATGCCTGGTCCATGGCTTTTTGCCAAAAGCTCGCCTCTATTACATGGAACTAAAAAAACCCCAGGAAACCGCAGGCACCAACATTTCGCCAGTTATGGTAGAAATTCCAGGGAATTTATAAAGAAGTAAAGATTTATTTGTCTTCATACTTGCAGTGTCTCCTCTGATTAAGTGCGTATGCCCAATTATCGGGACACCACCGGCCATCGGCGGCGGCAGTGGATGCACGGACTTCTTCGAGTATGCTCTCCACACCAGCACAGCGAAAGCACACCAAGACACACACAACAGCAACACACTGAGCATTGTGACGCTCTGGCTAGAAGAACAAACGTTTACTGTTCGATCAAGAATTGATCGAAGCATTTAGGTACTTTTTTTTATTTAACGAGGATGCCCTTGAACCACCTTGCACTTACGAAATGTTTTTAGTAATTATTATAATCAAGTTAACAGACGTATGTGCTGCAGAGAAGTGGCAAAGTGGTGGTTGAAGTGGCGCAACAAATTCCTTACAGTTTGTTGCGCCACTTCTGCCCAGTTAAAGCACTAGGAAGTTGTGAAGGGCGGGCGTTTTGGGGAACTGTCTCTTGTGAAATGCTGATTCTCAGCTTAGTTTGAATAAATTACCGACAGTCAAATTTTTCTAGAATATATTCATGTGATTCTTCTTTGAGAGTAAGATGTCTTAGCGATGGTTGCCTAAAGTCTAACGCAGATTGTGGTGCGGGCTGCACCGCAACGCAAAGCAAACATCATTCACTAGGTATGTTCATACACTATTTTCTAGGAACACTTATTTATTTATGAAAATGCGTTGCGCTGCGGCCCGTTTCGGCTGTAATATTCGCTTGAGTTTTTACTATGCACACAAACATTTTGGCTAATACTAAAATGGATTTACTTACTATCATTTGGTGGGAATTTGTTGCTAAAAAAAAGTTTCTTACAAGGCAGATGTCAGTGGAAACACCGGGAGGGGACGCCCTAGAAGGATATATACTGATTTTATTGGGGATGACCATCAGAAAGGTCAAGTGCATAGTACTCGCAACCGACGTGCCTGTATGACCAGATGTATGAACGAACGAAAACGAGGCAAAAGGAGCATGTAAGGATCGTAGCAGGTGGCGTTCTGTAGTTTCCCTCTAACTTCATGGAAAAAAGGCACCGCTTTATATATATATGTATGTAAAACTGCTGAGGAGCACAAGAGAGACCCGTTGCTAAATAATAACAGCCGCACAGGTCGATCGATCAGGTTAAGCTACGCTTGCCACGGTTGGTCTGTGGATGGGTGACCATCTTTACATTCCGTGACCCCTCCGTACCTCGGAAAGCACGTTAAGCCGTTGGTCCCGGCTGTCATTTGTGGATCTTTGACAGTCGTTACGGGTAGTCAGATGCCCGAAAGTCTGACAACCAGTCTTGCCAAGGAGTATCGTAATACCCAGTTACTGGTCTGTGGAGGTCAGATAGGCAGTCACGCCATGTAAAATACTGGTATTCAGCTGCATCCGGTTAGACTGGAAGCCGACCCCCAACATAGTTGGGAAAAGGCTAGGCAGATGATATAAGTAAAACTGCTATTTACTTATTTAGCATGATGAATTTACACGTGGTTTCTAAAGACCTTGTAGAAGATTTTAATGCATTACAATTAGGTATGTTTATATTATAAAAAACAATCTAATATTTGTCATTGTCTTTTGAAAGTAAAATCTAGAGAAATAATTTATTCATAAAAATATACAATGTCCTTACTTTTTATAGACTGACATAAGTCATCCTACTAATCCTACTTAATATTATAAATGCGAAAGTTTGTGAGGATGGATGGATGGATGTTTGTTACTCTTTCACGCAAAAACTACTGAACGGATTTTGATGAAACTTTACAGTAATATAGTTTATACATCAGAATAACACATAAGATACTTTTTATCCCGATATTCCTACGGGATAAAAAGTATTTTATGCGGGTGAAACCGCGGGGCGCAGCTAGTAATATTATAAATGCGAAAGTTTCTGAGGATGGATGTTTGTTACTCTTTCACGCAAAAACTACTCAACGGATTTTGATGAAACTTTACAGTCTTATAGCTTATACATCAGAATAACACATAGGATACTTTTTATCCCGATATTCTCACAGGATCGAAACTTATGCGGGTGAAACCGCGGGGTGCAGCTAGTAAATCATAAAACGCTAATTTACACAAAGATACATACTTTTATTTAGTTATATGAAAATATCCACTCCGGCATGTCCTAGAACCAAAAAATCAAAGACATATGACATCTACCAAACCGCACTGGGCCCGCGTGGTGGATTATGGCCCACTCCCTCTCACGGAGAGGAGGCCTGTCCCAGCAGTGGGATCTTTGGATTTTTAATTTTTGATTTTTAATGTAAAAAGTGAATCACCAAATTGTGAGGTGTGTCCGTGTGTGGCACACTAGATTATGTTATTCATTTACTGACGGAGTGTGTCAGATTTCAGTTTGCAAGAGAGGATTTAATCAGAGAGCTTAACGGCCGAATACTGAAACGCCACTCAAATATTTAAGGGCTGCTTAAGCGTTTGAGCAGCTCCTAAACTTTAATTTCGTATACCCAAACGTCTTTTTTGAGTATCTGTTAAATATAAGTGTTTCTTAAAATAAGTAATGCTCAAACACCACTCAGTATAGAAAGTCGTATACAGGAACGCTACTCAACGTTAATTAACTGTCAAATCAACTGTCAAACTGATTTGAGCAGCCCTTAGATCTGAGAGTGGTCGCGAGGTCCCTCAAATCAAGTTATATCTATTGAAACTTTTCAAATAGTGAATAAAAATGTCTCTATCGTCCTTATCTTCACTTTCGGATCACGAAAGGCCAACTGTGAGGCGCAGAAATGAAGAAAAGTTGAACGCTTTTGAAAAGTACGACGACAGGGAGTTTGTTTCACGGTTCCGCATCTCGAAAGAAACTGTATTGTATTTGGAATCTGTATTCGGTAGCAATATTAAACCCTTGACCAAAAGAAACCGAGCCATACAGCCAGTGGACCAAATACTGATAGCTCTCCGGTACTATGCGACAGGCAGCTACCAACGCGTAATAGGGGATATTTTTCATGTTGAACAACCCACGGTGCATCGAATAGTGCACAAAGTAACAGCCAAGATAGCCAGTTTGAAGTCGAGATTCATAAATATGCCAACACCAGAAGAATTTCCAGTTGTGGCAAATGAGTTCTTTGCAATAGCAGGATTTCCAAGAGTTGTGGGAGCTGTGGACTGTACTCATATTAAAATAAATTCTCCAGGTATGTACTTACCAACTCCACTGTTAATCATGTGCCCAAAAATGTCTGATTAATGATAATATGTATTACACAGTAACAACAAATACAACAATTAATAAGTCTTGTGTTACATTAGCAATTATAACCTTATTTGTAGAATTGTTTCTACAAAAATATGTTAGTAAGTACTATAGTAAAGTTTATTGTCTCACAATATAACTAGATTTTATTTTTAGGTGGTGCCCAATCTGAAGTTTATCGGAACAGGAAAGGCTATTTTTCTTTAAATGTCCAAATGGTATGTGATGCAAGTCTGCGCATAAGGAATGTTATTGCAAGATGGCCAGGTTCTGTACATGACAGTACCATCTTCAATGATTCACCACTATGTGCTCAATTAGAGCGTGGGGACTTCGGCACAGGTATTATTCTTGGGGACAGTGGATATCCATGTCGGCCTTATCTGCTAACTCCATTATTGCATACAAGGACGGCTGCTGAAGAAGCTTATAATCGATCCCAAATAAGTACCAGGAATCCTGTGGAAAGACTCTTTGGTGTTCTTAAAAGAAGATTTCCTTGCCTACAAATTGGGATGGGCCTAAATATAAAAAACATACCACCGGTCATTGTAGCATGTGCAGTGCTTCATAATATTGCCCTGTCGCGATCGGATGAACTTTTGGAGGAGGATATTAATTATTTACCCTATGTTGAGGAGGAACCCACAGAACAACAACCTATAGGACTTGATGCAAATCAAAACTTTATTGTAAGGACCAATTTAATAAGTACACATTTTTCTACTTAAAAATATTTTTATTTCAATGCAATTTAGATTTCAGTTTCTGTAGTCTCAATTTCCAAAATTGCATTTCTATTTTGTATTTATTCAATTCCATTTTGTTTTTGTTTATGAGGTATTTGGTTTCTAATTTGGCATTTCTTAGTTTTGTCTGAAAATATTGCTGTTTCATTGTAATATGTGTAGGTTTCAATCGTCCTGAAAAATGGTATTAATACAATATTAATAAAAATTTCATACCTTTAGCACAAAGAACAATAATTAGATAATTACCAGCAGAAGATGTTCTTAGAGGTTTGTTTTTTTCTTGGGGTTTCATGACCATTGCAGCTGGCTGGTCATCTATTAAGTAAAGGAAATGCCTATATAGTAAAATATCTAATTAGTTTACCATATAAACTACTACAGTAATGAAAATGTTTACCAGCTATATTTATTGATGTAACTGTACAAGGTTTGCTATTGTCTGCTATACTCATGTAGGCCATAGTTGTGTCTTGGTGATCTAAAAAAATATCCACTTACATATAGTATACAATAAATAAAATAGGGAAATATTAAAAAATGAAACTTACCAATGGTCTGGATTATGGCAGATGATGATGATGAAGATATAACTTCACTATCTGGTTTTGTAAAACTCTCAATCACTTGTTCTGTATCACCTTTATATTTAACAAAAACGTGATAATTATTGTTTTGTGATGTCAAAGTATGTTTAAAGATATATACATTTTAATATTACACAAACCAAAATATATTGCAGCATCATCATAGTAGTTAGGTAAAGGTTGAATTTGAGGAGCAGCCATGGCTAAAATGTGGGCATCTTGTTCAGAGAGAACACTTTTATAGGCTCCACCACCAGTGCGGTTGATTTCTTTCTATAAAAATAAAAATTACAATCACAAGATGTTCTATAAGGTCTATGTTAATTTTCCAGAAATATTTAATTTATACAAACCTTATCTATCGATGCCTTCTTTTGTAGCTCTTTAGTGGTTTTGTAAAACTGAAGACGCTTAAAAAATATTTAAAGAAATTAGTAAATAAAGAAATATTAGTTTGAAAAAATAGATATCATAAAAAAATCAAGTCTACATTTGCTTTGGCTATATTCTTTTTAGATCTCTGTTTGAGGTTTTCATAGAGGTGCCGGAGTTGTTGCCATGTCCTGCAGCCGCTCACAGCGACAGCATTATACATTTTGCACACTTTATCCCAAGCCTCTCGCTTCTTCAAAATTATGTTGGCATTGGTTTCTTTATTTTCAATTGTATTTTGATATCTGAAATATGTAACATATTATTTACAACATAAAACAGTTTGTAATTAAACTTAGGATCTGTGAAATGTTCAGCTGAGTATGTGTAAACATGTATTATCTGGCCGTATTTACACTTGTAGGAATAAAAGTACTTGTACATAAACATAAATCTTGTTTTATTCTGAGCCTTTCAGATGGTAAGTGGTCACAAGTTTCAGTGGGTGAGTAAGTGCTTGATACAGACGACGGTTGCACTGGCCACCCCTGGCTATGTACGAGTATGTTATAAGCATGTATTGTATACTAACAAACTATTACATGCACCAGGCTCTTGTGGTTAAATAAGTATAAAGTATAGTATTTCATTGTAGGTACTTACTTCTTTATCAGTTCCAAGAGCATATCTTTCTCAGCAGGTGTATAATTGCATCCACGTTTCTTCTTCTCCTCCATCGTGAATCAATTAATAATATTACTTTATGCAATTATTAAACCACTTTGTTAAATAATCGCGCGTAAAATGTCGTGTGACGTTCCAATCTACGAAAATTATCTCAAGAAATTTTCTTTTCTTATGACGTCTTCTTTTGATATTTATGTACTTAAATTTATGTATATTTACATATAATTTCAATCGTAATTCAAACCAAACTTACATTACGCTGTTATATTTAAACTGATTAATAATTATAAAAAATATTTGTTCAAAGAAGACTGCGTAAAACGAATACGAGACGTAAACTAAATTATTTTGTAACTGAGAACGTGCTGATAACAATTTTTGAGCAGGATGTTGCCATGATGTAAACATTTGAGGACTGCTTGGCTGATCATGGTTTCGAATTGCTTGAGTGGCGTTTGTGTATACCATTTAAATTTGAGGGATGCTTATATTTAAGTAGCTTTTAGATGATTATGAGATTTGAGTGGCGTTTCAGTATTCGGGTGAGGATACTTAAGGTGAATGGGAAGTGGTAGACCGCGAAATTCAAATTTTCTTACGTTTTTTGCAATTTGCAGGGCAGTGTCAGGTTGTATCTTGATCAAAATTTGATTCGCGACTATAAAAGGTACGTATTTACAGAATTATAATCATAAGAAACATTCATACATCTTTGTAAGTGAGATTTGTACCATAAACACTTTTCCCTAGGAGATTTCTTCTTGTGGTACAAATCTAATTTAGGAAGATGTATTAATGATTCTAATGACTATAATTCTGTGAATGAGTACCTGTTATAGTCGCGAATCATATTTTGATCAAGATACAACCTGACACTGACCTGCTAATTGAAAAAAAAACGTAAGAAAATTTGAATTTCGCGGTAATCACTGCGCAATCACCTTAAATATAAACGGTGTTTGTATGTTCCATTATATTTTGCCGACACCTAACTCCGGAGCTGCTGATAGTTTAGTTAAGTTCGTATTGGGTATTACGTTTTACGTTATAAGGTCTATAAGTTCGTTTACTATTAGTATTAGTACGTTATAAGGTCTGATGGGACTGGCATTTATAATTGTATAAAAGTCCCTTATAATAAAAAAAAACTTGAGAGGTGTCAAGGGACACCCGGATGGAACGAAGTTCCTTTCGATTAATTAGTGAAGGAATTGTAATAAAATTTTATTTTTTTTAAGTTATAATAATAAATAATGTAATGTATTGAATCTTGTATAAAATAATTATATTAATAATTATATTCAATGCGAAATAGAAATGAAAATATCTGGCTTGCTTTCTATAAGAGAGAGAGAGACAGACAGAGAAACATGCGACGCCGCACAGCTTACAATAGCTTACTATAGCAAAAAGTGTCGTGACAACTTTTCGTAAGAATTTTTTCCGTCTAGCCCCCTTTCACAACGCGCGATAAGGAACTTCGTTCCAATAAAGATTAAAAAAAGCAGTGGGAACATTATAGGCTGATTCTGTTCTGTAAATATCCACTTTATATTTTACTACCAACCTGATTTTAAAAGAAATTCAACCCCTATCATTTTTACAAACATTGAACACTGGATTTAGCCGTGTTGAATTGGAACTTGTTTTCAATACACCACTATAACACTGAGTTAATGTCCTCCTGAAGAGGTAACGTATCGACCATCTCCTCAACACCATAATAATATATCAACTTGAGATTATCAGCGTAGGGCAAGCACCAGGTGTGTTTGGAACCTTCTCAAGATCATTCACCATAATTCCGAATATTATAGGTCCTAAAATGGTTCCTTGACTAACGCCAGACTGATTGTCTTAATACTTATGGCTCTGAACCGAAGTGACCATGTTTGACATAATTGTTGATGGTACCGCATATTACTCGCAAAAAAAAATCGTGTCGTGTTGGTGAAAAGGCTTTATCGAAAACGAAACAGACAACATCAACATCTGCCTCTGTCGATGTGCTGTAAAATGAGATCCACAAGCGTTAAAAAGTTTGTATTAACAGAACGACTCGATCGAAAGTCGTGCTGGGAGTTACAAAGAAATGGTTGTATCTGGTTACTAATCAACTTGTAGATAGATAAATAGATAAACCATTTATTTGGCACACACAAAAGTCAGCACAACACACAAAAGTTCAATACTAGGTGATGAGATCTACATGAAAAAACAAGGTGCCGATATAAAAACAAAAGGAAGAACATGCGAGAAATAAAAGTGACACTATGACGAATACTTAAAATCAAATTAATAACGAAACATACACAGTGCGGTGTGCATCTCAATGTTGCACCAAATGGGAGTCTAGCTCAGCATGTGTCACGCAAATGTACCTGACGCTGATATTCTGCTGGATCCCTGCAGTGACACACGGACGTTGAGCAGACAAGATAAATAAGCGTTGTGACAGGTGTTAAGTGCAGAGTGAAGTTTTGTAAGTATACCCGACACTTTAATTATGTATTCTACAGTAAGTTTTGCATTGGGAAACGTTCTTGTTCATAGGTGTGTTAGTATTGTGTTTTGATTACTTGATCCACTTGTGTAATATTGATTCACACAGTTTTGGAAGTGATGACAGGATAGATGGTAGTTTTTTACATGAGAAGTTTCCTTATTTTTAAGTATAGGTTGAACTCGTGAAACCCTCCAACGCCGTGGAGATCGCTAATAAAATAAAATAAAAGGTGTTTTAATGAATTCATTACATCCCTTTAAGACGTAAGCAGGAATGTTGCATGGGCCTACTGCAGAATTTAGATTTAGTTTATTAATTGCTGATTCTACATCTGGCAATTCTGTGCGGCTGTTATTATTTAGCCACGGGCTCCTCAGCCTATCGCGGTCCACTAATAGACGTAAGCCTCTTTCAGGCTGCGCTACAACACCTTGTCTTCCGCCTTCCGCATCCAGTCTGTCTCAGCCACTTTCTTAAGGTCGTCAGTCCATCCAGCTGGCGGGCATTCCACGCTACTCTTGCCGATTCACATGAACATGTGTGTAAATATTTAACTTAGATATAACACAGAACTTTCGATGTTTTGTCATATCGCCACATTAGTAGATTGCACATCGTACGAAGTAAGGTTGGGTCACTGTAGTCCGCGCGGAACTAGTTGGCCGCTGAGGTGGGGAAAGGGGTGAGGTGGCGGTTCGCAACGCACGTACTGAGTAATGTGCCCCCGTACTGATGTGCTCACATACCTAAGGCGCGGCTGACTAGTTCCGCGCGGACTATAGTCCATACTATATCTGCCAAGTCTTTTTCCAACTATGTTGGAGTCGAGTCTTCCAGTCTAACCAGTATACGTTACAATTAGCCGGGAGGTTCCGGTCGACGGCGTGGGACCTCCTCAGAAGAAGACGTCGACGTCGTACCGGTTGACGGTTGGGGACGTTCCGGTCGACGGAGAGGGACCACCTCCTTCTCTACCTCCCACACCGCAGGAACTTGTTGAAGCCTGCCAGAAGTCTTTTATTATCTGATTTAGTAACCATCTTATTATTCTTTTTATTATGTAAGTTACAAATAGCCCTTCCGACTAATTGTAACGTTACACTGGATGCAGCTGAATACCAATATTCCATACTAATATTATAAGTTTGAAAGTCACTCTGTCTCTATGTTACCTTTTCACGCCTAAACCACTGAACGGATTTCGACAATATAAAATTTGGCAAGGAGATGGCATCCTGGGACAGAAAGAACATAGGCTACTTTTTGTACTGGTAGCACGTTTCTGTGAGCTAACTTCCGACATCCACGCGGCCAAGCCGCGGGCAGAAGGTAGTAACTAATAATACCTATGGTGTACTTGACTGTAGGTGATGATGTGTTATGTAACAGATCCAAATAATATTGAATCTACATTACCCATTTACACACTGCTGACCACTTCATAGCAATGATGTCGTAGAATGTCTCGAAACTACTGCAACATACGCTAGTTTAAGAGCAAAATAAACTTTGAATAGTAGGTAAACTTGTCAAGTCAAGCACTGAACAAACCTTACCGTATGTTTTCTTAAGTAGTGAGACTATTTTTAGGTTTTCAACCAGCGAAGGAAAACGAAAGTTTTAAATAAACAATCACTTTCTTGTCTGTCTGTCTCAGAGGTTTTTCTCAAGATCTATGCAACGTAGGAATTTGAATTCTGGCAAAGTGTTTGGTCTCAGTTGGGATTATTCTACTTTGCCCTAAAGTTGAATGTTACTTACAATACATTCAACGATAAAATCAATTTCATCACCATTGCTCCCAAAACGATGAAGAAAACATCGTGAGGAAACGTCATATTTGAGAACCAAAAACCATCTAGGAGTACCAACCCACACTGGGCCTGTGTGGTAGATTATGGCCCACTTCCTCTCACAGAGGGGAAGCCAGTGTCCCAGCAGTGGCGAACGTTATAGGCTGATTATACAGAAAAGCTCACTCTTATTTTATGGAGCTTTTATTTGCTATTTATTTTAATTTTATTTTCGTTTATTGGCCAACCAACAATTGTTTACACTGTAAATATTTAAAGTAACTATACCATAATCTAGGGTTAGTGTAATAATTTCTTACAGGTTAGCACCGCATGCCCCATAAGCATATTAGGTGTGCCACAAGCACTGTACTTTAAAATTAAAATTTAATTAACTACAGCTTAAAATTAACATTAATGCTTTTAAAGAAATGATTTATTTTTAAATAAAGTCGATCTTCTAAACTAACCAACGGATTTTGATGCGCTTTCATCATTTACAGATTTTTTTCCGGTAGGTTTATTCGTATAAAACATTAATATTAAATTAACTTATAACAACGAAATCTCGATGTTTTGTCAAGCCGTAAAACCATGCGAATCAAAGCGGGTACCTAGTACTATAAATATTTATTTTGAATTTTGTGTTTCGTCATTTATCGTACCTAACAATTAATATACGTATAGAATGGTATGTTGAATTGTGTGATTAGGCAGGAAAAATTAACACTATAGACTGGAGCTGTAAAATGAGGGTGTATTTTGAAGATAAAAGAAAATACATAAAATGTATTTAGGTAGACTTAAAACTAATTCTCCATCACAAAAAACGCCTGATGAAGTCTTCAATACAATAAGTTGCACGAAGTTGAAGTAACATAAATATTTAAATGTCAGTTACAGACGCGAACTATAACTTATAAAGCTGTCTATACTAATCTTACGTTAGCTTACTGCAGAAAGCAACATTATACTCGATTTAATGAAATACGGAATATAGTGGCCACTGTTATCCGTTTTACGGATTATAATAAAACTAACCAATATAAAACTACCATTTCTAATAATATTAACGTATAATCTTGTGAAGCACAACTTAACATGCTTATTTTCTGCATTTTCATTCTAAATTGTATGAAATAACCAAATAAACGATGAGGGCGCCACTGTGCGGTCGGCAT
Organism: Globia sparganii; assembly: GCA_949316385.1. Classification (NCBI taxonomy): domain Eukaryota; kingdom Metazoa; phylum Arthropoda; class Insecta; order Lepidoptera; family Noctuidae; genus Globia; species Globia sparganii. The sequence continues at coordinate 1,235,475 of OX438675.1, forward strand.
AGTCTTAAAACCTTCACTCATGTTCATTCTTTTCACTCAATAAGTACTACTAGCAACATTGTTTAAAAACGACTTTAGGTAACGGAACGTTAACTTAGGCTGCCATTTCGTAATATACATTTCGTATATGTTTGATTTTGAGCAACTAGGTAACAGTCATTTAGGCGCCAAACGATCCTTGTAGCATTGTGGATGTCGATTTTTCTTCAATTACGACGGTAAAAATGGCAAAAGCAGCAGTTGCGAAGGGTGAATTTATGATAAGACTATGGGTCATTTGGTGCTTAAATGCAACCTCCGCGAGTCAGTTGGAAATTATTGACATGAAATACGAGACAAACATGAAGTTAGTTTAAGACTAGAGGAGATTAGGCGTCAGATTTGGCTGACAAGCCAAATGAAAAACAGATTTCTAGGAATAATCATTATAACCGTGGTTTAATTGATACGATGAAGCTTCAGACTACCTACTCGCCAGCGTAATCTAAAATATTGAAAAAGTGTTAGCCACATACATTAAAAAAATATTTAATACCTATATTTACAAAAAAAACCGGTCAAGAGCGAGTCGGACTCGCGCACCGAGGATTCCGTACCATCATGTTTTAAAATTTTCATCGGCGAAGCCTATATTCGTCTGAAAATTTTAACACTGTGGTGTAGAATATTTTAGTTTGAGATCAGCGCCAACTCTTGACCGATAGTGAAACTAATGTATTTTTTGATGATTTCTCAAAAATTGTTCTATTTAGAGACATCGTTTTATATTTCCTGTAATTTTTACATAAACTTCTAGCACATAGAATAATTTCAGATTTTTTTCTATGCAAACTTCGGAGATAAGGGGGTGGGAACGGTATTTTTTTTTTCATTTTTCATCAAAACTCGAAAACTATGCAGCCTAAAGAAAACATGTTTGGGAATGTGCAAACTGCGCTCTCATATATGATACTTTGAATTTTTCAGACCCCTTTAAGTCCATGTTGCAAAAAAAAAAAAGTTTACTTCTTATTCGAAAAATAGTTGGGCAAAAGTCATGTAAAACTTTTCCAAATTTCAAGATGATAGAATTAGTAGTTCATGAGATATCCACCTGTAACAGACTGAGAGACTGAGTCTCACCATAAGGGTTGCGTTTTACCATTTTGGTACTGAACTCTAAAAAGAAATCTTGAATTTAGTATAGGCTGTTGTGAAACCTGTGAGGCGTTCACTTCAAAACAGGCTCATTCAATTACCGGTTTTCATAACGCATTAACTAATTCGTTTAGTTTCTTTATTACATTTGCATACATATTCATTACAATAACCTTTATAATAATTATTATATTGTAAATAATAAATCTTGTACTTATGCAATGTGGTTTTATTTATTGGTCAGTGGGTCGTTTATTTGTTATGTTAAGAATAGTCACACCGTGCATTTCAAACCATCTGCCTAGCCTTTTCCCAACTATGTTGGGGTCGCCTTCCAGTCTAACCGGATGCAGCTGAATATCAGTATTTTACATGGAGCGACTGCCTATCAGACCTCCACAACCCAGTTACTGGGTAATACAATACCCCTTGGTAAGACTGGTTGTCAGACTTTCGGGCTTCTGACTACCCGTAACGACTGTCAAAGATCCACGAATGACAGCCGGGACCAACCGGGCTGCCGGGCAGCCGGGCTGTTATTATTTAGCCACGGGCCCCTCGATAAAGCAAAATAATATAAGTAAGATAAAAAAATCTCTATATTCCTTTTTACAACCAATTTTAATAATGAATACAATCATGCATTCAAACGGAACTTTCACAGTTCAAAAGGCAATTAGCATCTTAAAAAAAAAATGTGCATAACTTATGAGGAAGCTGGATCCTCATAAGTGATAGAATATTATTCTACCAATATTTAAGGCATAATAGTTGCAATCAAAGTTTCCAGTCTTAATTTAGCTGCTAAAAAACTTCGTTAATATGAGTCGTTTAGTATATGTTAGCTGGAGTGACGTCACTCCAGCTTCCTCATTCAAGAAGACTGAGAACACGTCTTGATGCACGTGGGAAACAAGGTATACCCAACATTTTGAAACTACTAAACGTATTTGTAACCAACTTAAAGAGAAAAAATCTCATGTCAAATATCTGTCACTTTTGAAAATGGCGTCGGTGTGTTGTTTACGAGCACGTGGAACTAAAATTGGTGTTTTTGTTTACATTTTTTTTTTTGTGTAAACTTTTTTGTACGATTTGTTCAGATGAAAAAGATATTGAGTATTTTATGTGGTTTCCTAATAATCGAGTCGTAAATGGCAAATCGTTAGTTGTTTAACTAGAGTGATATAGTTTTTTATGAAATGTCATTTGGGAGATAGGGTACACTCGGTTGAGGTAGATTTAATCCCCAGTTCAAATCTACCTTAAGAAGATTTATTACATTACCTTGTCGATATCGAATGTATTTGACGATTTCATTATTTATTGTTTTCAGATTCAAAATGCCACGCCTGTAAAGACAAAACAGGGAAGTAAAAAGCGAGAGCACATTAATAAAGACAAATTTAAATCGGCTGTATAATGTTATATACTGTGAAAAATCACTTCGAGACGTTGCAAAATCATGCAATATGTCCGTAACGACCCTGAAGCGGTATGTGAAAAAAAAGAGACGCAATCTTCTCCATTGATTGATTCAGTCAATTACGCTCGGGAAATTGGTATCCATTTATTAAACATTCCACCTCATACTTCACAAAAGTTGCCTCTGGATAGAATATATTTTGGAACCCTTAAATCGTATTATAATACGACGTGTGATGATTGGATGCTGGCTCACCTTGATCGTCCATTGACAATAGATATATTATTTCACCTCGAAACATTGTAAGAAATATCGAAATAACTGGAATTTATCCCTATAACAGTGATATTTTTCCGATAACGAATTTCTTGTTTCTTATATAACTGACTGTCCGAAAGATTGTGCTGCTGGACTAGAAGTTATTCAAACAATCGCTAAGGAAAACAATGCCGCAAATGAAGCTGAAGACGTGCCAGGTGATGCTCTTACTGACGCCAAAGATTATGTACAGTATAATATTTTTACTGAGAGAATGTCATCTCTCCTAATTCTGGAATCATCTCATATACCTTTTGACCCTACGCATCCAGATGAAAACGTACTGTCTTCTGCCAGTTTAACTCAGTCCTTTGCAGTGGTGAATGACACGTTTACCTCTGGCCCTTGTTCTGATGACTTTGAACGTGAAATACAAGCAAATGAGTCACCCCTTTGTAAAAAATCACCCACATATCCATCCTAAAATTGTACAAACATGTAATGTTTGTACAATTTTAGGACCACGTTAACACGACCACGTTAACAAGTGCAACAAAGGCTTGTTATACACCAACTGTGCAACAACCCCCTTCTGATGTAATAGTGCAGCAAACATCTTGAAATGGGAACTCTGCTCTTTGCCTCGGCAATAAGCCTATGGTGGCTAAAAATAAAACTATTACAGATTTAGAAGCACCGTCGACCTTGAAATACGTAAGCCCCGATATTATTACACCACAATAAATTCTTTAGCATTTTTCTGGTTCTTTTCTTGGATTTTTTTTTCTTGGAAGAAAAGTAACAGCAGAGGCAAGAAAAAAGTCTTTAGAGGAATTATTACCAATACACCTGAAAATAATGAAATAGAAGAAAAGGCTCGTAAAAGAGAAGAGAAGAAAAGTAATTAATTAGCTAAAGTAGACAAAAGGAACTTTAAAGATACAATAACAAAGCAGCAAAGGGCTGAAAAACAACAAAAGCGAAGCGACAAAGACGAAATTCTAAGAATAGTGTAAGTTCTGAAGACGAAGCAACCTTACCATCATCGCTAGAGTCCGATTATGTTATAATTATGTGATAATGATTGAATAATGAATAAGAATTTTGAAACAAGCCTGTTTATAGAGAGTAATTGTTACGTAAGAACAGAAAGTTAAAGATAATGATGATAATTTAATGTTTCTAAATAAAACAAATATTATAATTTCTATTTTAGTTTTTTTTTTGTACTTCACGCACAATAGATATAACTTTTAATGAATATAAGAAGCGTGTTCTGTCGTTCACGTTTAGGAAACTTGACCCAACTCAACAGATCAAGTCTCCCAAGTATGTGGTACACACGGTCACATTTAGTGGAACAAGTATCCCCCCAACGTGTGGGGTACTTGATCCGGGTGGATCATGTCTACCTTAGGGTGGGAACCAAGTCTTCGACATATAGGGGACACTAAATACCAATCTATGCTTACGCTTTTAGTTGAATTTTTATTACACATAAAAGTCAATTCTTAGCTATACCAGTAACCCTGTATATAAAATTCAAAGTCCTGACTGACTTATATATCAACGCACAGCCTAAACCGCTGGTCCTAGAGACATGAAATTTGGAGGGTGTGTTCTTTGTGAAAAATAAGGAATCCACTGAGGAAGGGTTTTTCGAAATTCTACCCCTAAGAGAGTGAATGGGGGTAGGGTAAAATTTCACGCGGACGAAGTCGCGGGCAGAAGCTAGTTTGTTTCATATAACATAAAACGAGAAGGTAAGGACAAGCCAGCCAACCTAGTTTGCACTCAGCAGGCATTCTATTCGAAGTAATTTTAATTTGCGCTCAAAATAATTTTAATCTATACTTACTAATATTATAAAGCTGAAGAGTTTGTTTGTTTGTTTGTTTGTTTGAACGCGCTAATCTCAGGAACTACTGGTCCGATTTGAAAAACTCTTTCAGTGTTAGATAGCCCATTCATCGAGGAAGGCTATAGGCTAAAACCAATAGGAGCGGAGCACCAATGAAGAATGTTTCAAAATCGGGGGATTTTTTTCCTATTGAGAGCTTCCGCTGCGTGCGCTGCGTAAACGGTTAAAGTTTCGCAAAAATCATATATGACAGAATTGTTCCCCTTTAAAAACTTTAAAAAAAAGTCCGTGACAGCATATGTCTATCTTTTAAGGTTAGCTCACTATAACCTCTTTTATGCAAACCAAATTTGCTCTAAAATAATGCATTATTTGCGAAGGTGTTTTTTTAAACATGGTATTAATCCTTATCCAAATAAATACGTTATTCATCACATGTATTTAATTTTGAACAAAATTGCCTCTGACATCATTTGATTTCAATGTATATCTTAGGAGATATCATAGTTTTAAAATAATACTAATAATAAAGCTGAAGAGTTTGTTTGTTTGAAAGACGGTTTGAAAGCTCTAAATCTCTGGAAGTATTGGTCGCATATATAAAAATATTTTTGCGTTTGATAGCCCAGTTCTTGAGGAAGGCTATATTCTATTAAACTTGACGCTAGGACCCTTAGGAGTTGAGCAAAAAGAAAAAAAGTCTGAAGTTTTCGTCAAGCGAAAACGAAGTAATAGCGCAGGCCGGCGACACGTTGCGACGGGGTGGGTCGGGGAAACACAAAAAATTTACGCGGACGAAGTCGCGGGCAGAAGCTAGTCTTGTATAATGACGATAAATAGACTGAAAATCAAGTGAACTTTAAGGGTGCGTTTCCACTGAAGCGTAGCTGAGCGGAGCGGAGCGGAGACGTGCAGGAATCGTCCAATGACAGACGAGACGAGTGACGCGATGTGGATTTCGACCATACTGATTGGTCGATTCCTGCACGCCTCCGCTCCACTCCGCCCAGCTCCGCGTCAGTGGAAACGCACCCTAATGGAACTGTGAACATAATATTAAAAAGTAGATTCTTATCAACTTTAGACGGTGAGAGAATGACTATTTTTTTAATATTTCTTCAAAATCTCCAGACCTGTTTCTGTTTTCAAATCCAAGCTTGGTTGGAGCTTCGTCCCCTAACCTTGGATTTGAAAAAAAAAATATCATTAAACAAAATTAATTTGATTAATCTGCGATAATTAAAATTATGTTTATTGCTCGTTAAACATACAGGGTCAAATTAAATTAGCTAGCGAAATTCCGCATTCGTGATGGGTATCAATATCTGAATATGATACTGAAACATATTTTGTCAACTCACAATTCAAATAACAATACTACCAGCGGTCATTGAGCCCAAAAAAAATCATCAGTTTTTTTTTATTATTTTATTGTGTTTTGACCCATCACGTCTGCGGAGTTTCGCTAGCTAATTTAATTTGACCCTGTATACCATTATATTTTATTAAACTATACTTTATAATATTATACATAGGTAAAATGTGTTTCACGAAAGAATTCCCTTCGCCGCCGTAATGTTGGCACCATTGCTTTTCATTGAAGAATTGTTTGCAAAAACCATACCTTCAAACGCACTTTACTTACATAAAAGATATTTCATCTGATTCTAAAGAATAATTGTCATTTATGCTGATCATGTTTCATCTGATTTCAAAGACTTAAATTATGTCAAAAATGTGATTTGTGATAACAATATACGAAATTGTTAGATTTTTTAATTTTCTTTCATCCCTCGTAACACACACTATGACTATAAAAAAAACTTACTATTCAACTTATACGTATTATTAGTGTGTAATCGGTTCCCAGGAATCTAGTTCAAACTTAACGGCAACGCCCGCGCCGCCCCTTACCTCCTCCGATGCAATAAATTGTTTTTTTTGGAGCGGTAACCGGTTTTTTGTTTATTACGTAGAAACTACAAGGCCTAGAGACTTGTCAATTTTGTTACACATGGCAGCTAGTATGCTCTATTTTTGGAGCTATAATATATCATCATATCTTCTTTCTTTCGGAAGATAATATGTCATGTGCAGCTTTGCCGTCACTCCAGCTTACACATATTTATCGGTATAATAACTCATAGTGTTTTGACCAGAGATTTGAAAATATTGCTGCCAATGGCAGCTATTGGCCCCGATTCTGTTGTTCACAAACTAAATTAAATTTAAGTTCAGTGCGTCTTTTTCTTTCTATTTCATTTCGAAAAGGACAAAAGATAAATATTAGTTTAGTCCTATCAAATTAGATAATCCATAAACAAATTAGACGAGATTAAAAAATTAGCTACTAAAAATACGTCAATTTACGTCAAGCGCATTTAATCACGTCTAAACTTGTCTATGGATTAATTTGACAGGACTAAAGTAACATTTATCTTCTGTCCTTTTCATAATGAAATAAAAAAAAAAGAAGCACAGAACCTTAATTTAGTTTGTGAACAACAGAATCGGAGTCATTGACTCATTATGCCTTATTTTTTGAGCTAATACATAATCATATTTTTTTTCGTTTAGAACATGACATGAGCAGCTGGGGTGACGTCACTCCAGCTTATATACATTTTTTGATCGCAGTTTCAACAGTTTTTCAATATTATCCTTTAGTTATTTCCTTCCTTGTGCAGTTATTATGCCTTTTTATAACTATAATCCAAAACCTTACTGGTTTGCCTGTATTGAATGAGGAAGCTGGGGTGACCACTCCAGCTAACACACACTAAACGACGTATATTAAGGGCCTACACTACCTCAAATGGCTTAGCATGATCTTCCGTTATGTCGAAAATACTGCAGCATTAATTTTGAAATAAATATATGGTAAAGTTGATGATTAAAGGTTTTATGTTAGCCGAAAACAAACACGATTCCATAAAATTTTCTCGATAGAAAAAAATTCCAAAGTTACCTCCAAACCGAACAATAAACCGCTCGTATTCAAACAATACTGCAAATTAGATCATGAAACTTTGTATACTAACAGAACTAACTTTAAAGCAGGTCTTATGTTTTTTATTTGTTTTTTAATTACCATTATTTTCACCGTAAAAGCAAATACCTAAACTATTGGCGCTGCCTGCCGACTAGCACTGCACTCTGTCTCGCTCTCACTCAGTCCGCGAGCAGTATCGTGCGAGCGAGATAAAGAGTGAATTTTAGCTGAGGTAGTATAGGCTCTTCACGACTAGAATATTTCTTCTATCGTATTGACATTCGGCATGAAGATTCTTGGTACATTATGGAAATAGTTCATGTCGTTGTCAGATTTTGGCCAGTCAGCCAGGAGGTACAAACCTAGACTTCTAGATACTTCTTCTCTGTAAATAATATGAAACAAAGTAACTTTTTTCCCAACTAAGTTGGGGTCGGTTTCCAGTCTAACTGGACGCAGCTGAATACCAGTATTTTACATGGAGCGACTGCCTTTTCGTGTAAGTAAAATACATTAGCTTAGCAGGGTCGCTAATACATTGTGTGTGGCATCTAAGAATAGAGATAAAAGAAAGAAAATCAGTTGGTTTATTTTTCAGAAATAGCTCATCCGGTGGTAAAACAAGAGCCAGTCAGCACAGAGGTAGCGGGGCTGCTTGGCCAGGGAACCCCGGAAGGTCACCCTCCCCTCATTTACCCTCTTAGAGGTGGAATTTCGAAAAACCCTTTCTTAGTGGATACCTACTCTTCACAAAGAACACACCCAGCAAAGGACATGTCTGGTGGAGCAATGGGCGATTGTCTAGGTAGTCAAAGAAAATGTTCAGTAATGATTCTTATATTAATATAATCGTCGTATTTTATAGTTTATCAATTAATAAGTTTCAGGAGTCAGGATCTTGCGAAAACTGGTCAAAATAAGGTTTATACGCTGGGGATTTTCTCGAGTTTTTTTAGTATAACGCCATCTGTGAGTGAATAAAGGTACTAATTGGTGGTATGCCTTTAAAAGGTTTAATGAAACATTTAATATTTTGTTGGTCTGACAATGAGATCATATTCTTCAGTTTTTTTTTTTTATATTTCTGTTTCTGTAACAAAAATGTAAAGCACCTACTGTTTATCTATTAAGTACTAAGTGCATAACTTTTTTTTTCATTTAATCACAAAGCATTCTTATTCTTTATTGTACACATAAGTGCGCATAATATGGTATTGGTATCATCTTTAATTCCGTAATTTGGTTTCTATGTTCAATACCCATACCTAATATTATTTTATTTTTAGCTACTTGTTAATAGGTACTGAATTGGGATTTTAATAAATAAAACTATGTATGTATTTATTGTAAAACAAATTATTTTATTGTAGATACATACATAAATAAAATGATAAAAAAACATTAAGCATCTTCTAGAGACACCAAAACATAGTCCAAAAATGTCGTTGTGCTACTGGTGATAATGGAGGTGGTAGTGGTAGCGGTGGCGGTGTTGGTGGGACGGCCAGTGGTAGTGGCAGTGTTGGTGGAAGAGACTGTGGTGGCGACGGAGTAGGTGATCCATATTCCACGGATGGAACAATATCCTCTTGTAAGTCTCTTGAAGAGTCATGAACCAGGTGTCGATTCGCTCGAACCCAACAGGCTTGACATGCATAAATTGTTGCCATATCCTGAAAATATTATTACATTTTATTACATGACATGATATAACTGGCGAAATGTGGGGTGTACTACTGGTTCACCTCCCCAAATCCTTGTCTTGATAGTCGTTTCCATTGCTCGTCTTTCCAGTTTTGACAGATCTGTCCAATTAATTTTACCATTTTCTTTCAAACATCTTTCCTACTTATAAAATAAATAATTTACCTGATAATTAATATCATTGGAAATAAGGGGCACTATATGGTTGTCCACTGCAACGGTATAGAAACGTCTGCGTCTTGGATTTCTGAGTCCGACTGAGATACCACAACCACGGCAGACCATTGTGTGACCTAGTAATCTCTCATTGTCAGTAGCTTCGGTATTTAATAAATTATAACAATCGTGACAAGCATATCCATCTAATGGGAGCTGGAACAATAAAAAATGTCAGTGTATTTTTCAAATTATAACACAACTGCTCAATGTACTGACTTTACTGCATGGCTTACGCAATTGCCGTAGTTTAAAGGCGTACCTACCTGATTTGCTAACCATCGAGCAAGTCTCACTTGCAGGGGTAACGCCAGCCGTGACACGATATGTCTGCGAACCCGCAGCACAGTGATGCCATAATTGATGCACCTCAGCATAATATCCAAATCGAAAGGAAAAACAGAATCCTATAAGAATAGTAACAGTAATCGTGTCTAGATGATGTCAGTCCGTGTAGAATAGCAATGATCGGTAAAAGAAAATATCAAGAACACAAAATAATTGCACAGTAAGCAAGGAACGCATGTAACAAGCTTATAACTTGGAACTGAAATGCAAGCAAAGCAAGCAAAAAATAACTGGTAATATGTCAATGTCATGTCAAAAAATTAATAAATACTTACCTTCATGTTAGGAAGTGGGTATTCAAAGTTGATGTGTACAGAAGAATATTTTAGTAATATTGTCGTATTTTATACGCAAATACGTTAATATATTCCTTTGGTCTAAAATAAGAGGCTTATAGTTATTGTTCACATTCTTTGGTAAGTAATTACGGGATAAAATGGAACGTCATAGACATTTTAGTACTTCCCGTTAAAAAGGGCAAAGCCGAAGCCACGATTGAGTACTGTTTTTTTGAAAATTCTGTTACGCAAGTAATACTGAATTAATAAATCCATAGTAATTTAAATCTTATTGTAAAATCTTAAATCATGAACATTTATCGATACCAGAATTACCAGAGGGCAGAAACTGGACATCTCCTTTCATGTCTCTAGGAACAGCGGTTTAGGCTGTGCGTTGATATATCAGTCGGTCAGGACTTTAAATTTCATATATACGAGTATAGAAGTTTTTATGGCAGCAAAATGAAGACTGTGAACTTTGATTGCAGTTATTATGCCTTAAATATTGGCAAAGGCAGAATTATTCTACCACATATTATGAGGAAGCTGGAGGTATGCACATTAAAAAACATCAAGTTTTAGCAAAATACTCAGACCGAAAGTCATTAAATAACGTTTGGTCACAGATCTGTCGGGCGGCCCTAAGCGCGCTCGCGATTAAATCATGCCGTGGTGGGCACGCGGTAGTTGCGCGGGGCGCGAGTGCTACCTCTTCGAAAGATTTTGACTGCTACGTAACCGCGATTTTTATACATAAGCGCAGGTTTATAAGTAGAACACAAGATTGACTTAAGCTAGTTTTGTACAGAACATACTCTGTAATCAGTCATGTTCATTTCGTTGATTTTGCTCGTGGTCTGTGCTGTCATATTATGGCACTCTCGGAGGCCTAAGTCGAAGCACCCTTTGCCACCGGAGTACCCAGGGGCTTTGCCCTTCATTGGACATACGCATATGTTGGCTACTAGTTCTAGAGGTAGGTACGAAGTTATTTTAAATCGACTTGCAGCTGTGACGTGGGTGTGTAATTTTGGTTCCTAGTCACATGAACCTTTAAATCAATTAATCAACTCAGCCTTTCGCAGACCACTGCTGGACATAGACCTTTTCCATTGTGCACCACAATACCCTGTCCTACGCCTACCGTACCACCCTCCGAGCCACCTTTTAAACCGACTTCCAAAAAGGAGGAGGTTATATGTTCGACTTTATGTGTTTTTTTTTGTATGTTTACAGATTTCTCCGTCAATTGTGGACCGATTTTTTGGAATCTGATGAGGGAATCCCATGAAAATCGAGGGAAACCCTTAAATTTTGTAGGCACACCTATAGCGATTTGGGTATTTTTTATAGCAACTCGTGCATTTGCTCTCAGAAAGCACCATTTGGTGAAGTGGAACTGATGATGAAGACCACAGATGGCCATCAGAACTACTCAATAATTAATATTTCACGTGTTGCGATTAGGCACTTTAATGTGGTTGCTAAGCACAATGCGTATCGTGAAGTGGAGCTGATGGTGACTTCTCAATCAGCTCAAGTTCTCCTGGTTTTTACAAGGAGAACTCCTCAACAATTAACGTCCCGGCATCGGGAAAAGCAATATTTTGTAAAAGGTGATGAGCAATTGACATTAGGCTATTGTAACTTAGATAAGTTACAAACTGGCCCACACCACTTCAGCTTGCTTACTCTGCAAGCTATATCTGTTATTCCAGTTATTTTCCAATTTTTCCAACCAGTGAATGAGTCCAAACTCCAAATCCGTCAGTCATTATTTATTTTAGTTTAAGCACACAAAAGGTCGCGCGCGTGTAGTACAATGGTGGGCCCGTCTCGGTCACGACGCCTGTGTCCACCACCTGTGTGTCAATCCTTGAGCTTTAAGTACTTAAGTAGATTTAGTTCTTAATTTAATCAAAATACTGTTGTAAGCACAATCATCAGAACAGTGATGGGCCAGTGAAAATGACAGTGACTTACGAGTAGTACTAGGTAGGTTTTAAAAGCTTAGTCGTAAGTTCAAATTTAGATAGGTACTTTGTAAATTATTCCATCATAATTTATTTCAAAACGATGAAGGAATGGCGGCATGTCCTAGAACCAAAAAAACGAAGAGAAGTGACACGTTCAAACCCGCATGGGGCCTGCGTGGTAGATTACGGCCTACTCCCTCTCACTGAGAGGAGGCCTGATTATGCTTATATGCACATTATCATCATCAATTCATCATTTAAGCCCGGAACCACCCACTGCTGGCCTCCCCTTTTTCTGCCATACATCCCGGTTCCATGCCCCGCCCGTGGCTAAATAATAACAACCGCACAGGTCGATCGATCAGGTTAAGCTACGCTTGCCGCGGTTGGTCTGTGGATGGGTGACCATCTTTACATACCGAGACCCCTCCGTGCCTTGGAAAGCACGTTAAGCCGTTGGTCCCGGCTGTCATTCGTGGATCTTTGACAGTCGTTACGGGTAGTCAGAAGCCCGAAAGTCTGACAACCAGTCTTACCAAGAGGTATCGTATTACCCAGTAACTGGGTTGTGTTAGACTGGAAGCCGACCCCAACATAGTTGGGAAAAGGCTAGGCAGATGATGACATCCCGGTTCCATGCCTCATCATCATCCAGGTGTTTCCCGTGACTTTGACGATATCTTCACGTTGTAAGCACAGGGTGGGAGGAAACCTTACAAGAAAAAAATCTTTTGATTCCAGGATTATGGTTATTTATGGAGAAGATGTCGAAATTCTGTGTGGAAAATGGTGGAGTGACTTGTGGTCAGTTTGGAGCAGATACTTACTACGGTAAGTTTGTCTGCAATTTCAATATTTAGACATAAGTTGCTAGGGTATTGACGAGAACAATTTGCTCCTCATACTTTTTACTTACTCCTAATAATAAACCCGTAATAAAAAAAAATTAAGACTACGGACGTAATTGCCCAATTTGCCAAATAGCGCATCGCGGCAACAAATAACATTCAACACGCAGCGATGCACTTTATGGTACTTGAATCGAATGACCACAAAAATAAAAGTTATTTTAATTCAAATAAATAAATGCACGGCTCGGTGGAATAATTTTTAGATATTGTTTAGGGCACCTATATTCCATTTACAATAAGATTAGACATTTAAACAAACCTTTTTTACCGTCTGTTCAATCGATTTTGACTTCTATTCCGTAGGCATAAGGATGGCATTAAAAGCAATAAACAGTTGTTATTGTAATCACTTTTTTTGCTTTTAATGCCTACGGAATAGAAGTCAAAATCGGTTGAACAAGTTATAAAAAAGGTTTGTTTAAATGTCTAATCTTATTGTGAATGGAAGAGTTATAAAGTTTTTTTTTCTGAAAAATAAATAAGTTGAAAAAAAAAACATAAAAACAAATAGTTTTTTTTTCTGGATAAGGATTTTTTTCAAAATTAGGAAAATAAAAATATACCTAAAATGAGCTGAATGTCAATTATTCCGTTGTCGTTAACACAAGCGTAGCTACAGATACAGATGATTGTAGCACTGATGAACGTTTAAGTATTTTTTAAATTCATATTAATATGTACCTCCTACTACTATATAACCTATCTACTAACCTATCTATAATTTCTAATTTAATTGATTTAAACATAATTTGACTTGAATTATAAAACAATCAGTTAGTTTTATTCTATTTTTATTAATGTATTTCACTTTTTCTGAAAAAAAATAATAATGATTTAAGAATTAAGACTTAAGCTCGCCTGCAGCTCGGGTGGTTTTATACGGCTTCTTTTATGCACTATTTGTACAATCTACTATGTCGCATAATTCTCAAAATTTTGAGCGTGAACTGTCATATTTTAAGTAATAATAATATTTAATTATATATTTTAAGTAATAATCAACAAAATAAAAACCTGTCAAGTGAGAGTTGCGTAGTAGGTATGTAAATAGTTTATCTCGGATTTTTTTTTTTGTAATGTAACTGAAAATTTACGATTTTCGAATTTTTTCCTGTATTTGTGCAACATGATAATTAATTAATAATAATAAATTTCGATATGTGTCAGTCGACTTAGGTAGGTACTTCATACTGGCAAAAAACGTTTCTTTGCGTTTTTAAATAATAAATAACACGTAATACTAGTTTTATTAAATTTGCGATAGAAAACAAGGAAGTGATTTACATTAAAAGCAAATTAAATAAGCGATATATTTAAATAATTTGTGCGTGTGGCTGTCTATTGGGCCTGATTATGTGTCTTAGAAAAAAAAACTTTATGCACTAGAATATAAAAAGTTCGTCTATATGTTGTGCGTAGGTCGGATATTTTTTACCTCCTCATGCTCTAAAAAGTTCGTCTGCGTAGACAAATTTCACTTTCAATTTTAATTAATAGTTATTTATGCAGCTGTTGTATAATAAGGGGTAATAAAAAACGAATGTAGGTTAGCTCAGCATAGCCTCGTGTGTTAATAGTATCACATAAGTATTTTAATAGGTACCTAATTATATATAATTGCATACAAGACTGCACCCATGATTATAAATCCTTTATAAAAGGTTTTGAAACCATAGGTACAGTGTTGTAAGGACTCTATGTAAATTCATGGAAAGTTTAATTGCTGGGTATCAAAGCTTGTATCACTCATTTTTGTAAACAACGAAGTAATATTTTTTTTGCAACACTAATATCATACAAAAATGGCGGGATACGACGTGAATTCGAATAACAAAGTTTTTTTTTTTAATTTTTAAAGATACCACGAATTGAGTAGTGAGAATGTGGCTGTTTAATGAGTAAAGAATTGATCAAAAAAGCAAAGGAGTCGCATAATGAAATTTAGTACAACATTATAATACTTGTTTGGATGATATTAGAGTTACTATGATACTTGTTATTAATGTTGGCAATAAGCTAACTGTTTCAGAAACTTTAATAGAGGATTTATAGCATGGTTGTAGATAAACACTGTTATATACTTTATTCCTGTTTCATTTTCTCGCAATCGAAGTGAAAAGCAGAGTGTAGCTCGGGCATAAACGCATTATGCACTAGTTGTACAATTTTAAGCTTTGTTTTACGGTTGTTTTATCATGATACTATTTCATTAATTTATAAGAAATATTTAAGTCTTTTCTTTGAACATTCTAAAAATACACTGAATTTTCACTTTTTTACGCCTAAATGTAAAAAAAAAATTAGTGTTTTAAGGTACCCTACATTTAGGTAGCGCCTTAAGAATTCACAATAAATCTGTGGGAGGAATATTATCAAAGTTTTTGCTCCGGAGCATAATATCAGTAAACGATTACATTTCATAATAATTGTCTACATTATTAATGGTAGGAGTGGTATACTTTCAGGTATTGCAGATCCGGACGATGCCAATACTGTTGCAAACGCCTGTTTACAGAAGCATTTCTTATATAAAGTTGCCCACCCGTGGCTTGGACAAGGATTGTTTACAGGATCTGGTAAGTCAATCGAAATTAATTCGATGTTATTATGAATTGGTAGCAGGGTATGGAACAACTAATATTTTTTATAATAACCGACGAAAAATTTCAACTCGGTTAAAGATTTACGAATTCCAGCCGCGACCAACGGCTAAACGTGCTTTCCGAGACAGTGTGGTCTAGCATAGCACATATATGAATAACAATAAAAAAAAAAAAAACAAAAATCTAAATATTTTATTTCACATAAACCTACATGGGCACTTATGAAACGTCAGAAGCTGAAAGCACGGTGCCAATTGATCGTTTTTTATGGAGAAGAATCGGCAAGAAACTCCACGGTTACTCTTTTAAAAATAATTGGCTTTTAGGCCTGTCAACAAGTACCAGGTACTTGATAAAATAGAAAATGGTCTACAGATCTAAAGTCTACAAAGTCCTCACATTTACAAGATAAGAATCTATCAAAAGGATAAATCTTAATATATATAAATTACGTGTCACGTTGTTTGTCCGCAATGGACTCCTAAACTACTACAGGACTACGACAGGACTAAACTAATATTTATCTTCTGTCCTTTTCTTAATGAAATAGAAAGAAAAAGATGCACTGAACTTAAATTTAGTTTAGTTTGTGAACAACAGAATCGGGGCCAATATGCTTTTTTGATAAGGACACGTTTTAACTTTCTATTGCTAAGTTCTGTAACCGGCTTTGGCAACTTGTTATAAAAACGGATGCTATTTATAAGAAATGACTTACTAGTTTTACTTCTAAATTTAGGTACCTATCACTATTTCATTTTTGCTAAGTGTAATTTATATTATGGAAATCGCTTCTTATTTTGAAAAGTCCTAAGTTTTTACAAATTACTTTCTAAAATATAAAGAGAAGGCAGAGTTAGTATATCAATTTCTTTGTTTTTTTTTTCTAAGAGACTTGCGAGGACCCATTTTGATTGCGCGGATTGCCCTCTTTTTAAACGACTTCTAAAAAAGAAGGAGGTTCTCTATTTAGGATGCTTATATATATATATATATTTATGTATGTTCGGGCATAACTCCGTTAATTATAGACGGATTTATAAAATTTTGTTTTTTTTTTCGAAAGATGTGTAATCTGAAACGGTCCCATTTAAATTTTGTAAAGATCTGATAATGAGTTTCGGAGACAGACAAAAGTTTTTGAAAAATGAAAATTGTATCTACGTCAGCTGCCGATCCCCATAAGAGAACACCATAGGACATCATACTATGGAAATAAGCAAAGTATACTAACCTATATCTGTCAACTGCCTTATTTTTCTCACTGCATATGCAGCTGAACTTAATCTACCTGAAAGAGCTCTGTGTGAATGTGTGCGCCCCATTGTAATTTTGAATCTAAAGTTATTCCTAGAAATACAGTTTCCGTAACATCATTAGTTTTTGACATCAAGTTTTAAATTCAGACCCATTTGAGGTATATTTGGTAATGAGAATTTAAGACATTTAGTTTTGTTCGCATTAAGTAAAAGATTATTAGCTGCAAACCATTTCGAAAGAACAGCCAGACTATCTTTGACATGTAAGACATCCGTATCTTTTCTATCTATTTGAAAAATAAGGGAAGTGTCATCATCAGCGAATAAAATGATATCCGATGAGTTAGCCATCATGTCACACATGAACTGACCTTAACAGGCGTAGCTTACCTTTGATCGATCCGTGAGGCTGTTATTATTTAGCCATGAGCCCTAAATTAAGCAAACTAACTAATTAAAAGACCAACTAACAGACGACTTTTGATAAATTTAGCAGCGGGCCCTAAACTAGACACAGCCTATATCGTGGTGATTCAAAAACTACCTTAAGGCCGCTTTCACATTAGGACGTTAACAGCTCGATAGTAGCGTGGCAAAAGCATATTCCTGCGCATTATAACAAGAGCCACGCGATATCAACGTGGCTGCCGCGCCGCAGTTTAGATCTGAGTGGCGCACTTCATTTTAAAATTGGATTCCGACGCCGAAACATTGTTGCTCCTGGTTTTGAAGTGCGCCAAACTAATCTAAACTGCGGCGCGGCAGCTGCGCTGCTATCTTGTGGCTGTTCTTATAATGTGAAGGCATCTGCTTCTGCCGCGCTACTATCGCGCTGCTAATGTCCTAATTTGAAAACGGCCTAATACAAGACTCCCTTATTACCGCCTTAGAATAATCTTGGAAGAAAAAGTATAGTAGAAAAACATAAGTAATTATTGCATATATATGTATTTGTTCACTTCTCCAGTACCAGTATGGAAGCACCACCGCAAGCTTCTCGGCCCGGCGTTCAGCATACCGGTGGTCAACGGTTTCTTCGAGGTGTTCAACAGCCAGTCCAGGCGGATGGTCAGCGAATTAGAGGAGCATGTCGGTGAAGGGCCATTTGACCACGTGATGCTGATGAGGGACAGTATTCTTAGGATTTCTTGCAGTAAGTTCATTGGAATCTTTTTTTAAAAAAGCATATTGGCCCCGATTCTGTTGTTCACAAACTAAACTAAATTTAAGTTCAGTGCATCTTTTTCTTTCTATTTCATTAAGAAAAGGACAGAAGATAAATATTAGTTTAGTCCTGTCGTAGTCCTGTAGTAGTTTAGGAGTCCATTGCGGACAAACAACGTGACACGTAATTTATATATATTAAGATTTATCCTTTTGATAGATTCTTATCTTGTAAATGTGAGGACTTTGTAGACTTTAGATCTGTAGACCATTTTCTATTTTATCAAGTACCTGGTACTTGTTGACAGGCCTAAAAGCCAATTATTTTTAAAAGAGTAACCGTGGAGTTTCTTGCCGATTCTTCTCCATAAAAAACGATCAATTGGCACCGTGCTTTCAGCTTCTGACGTTTCATAAGTGCCCATGTAGGTTTATGTGAAATAAAATATTTAGATTTTTGTTTTTTTTTTTTTTATTGTTATTCATATATGTGCTATGCTAGACCACACTGTCTCGGAAAGCACGTTTAGCCGTTGGTCGCGGCTGGAATTCGTAAATCTTTAACCGAGTTGAAATTTTTCGTCGGTTATTATAAAAAATATTAGTTGTTCCATACCCTGCTACCAATTCATAATAACATCGAATTAATTTCGATTGACTTACCAGATCCTGTAAACAATCCTTGTCCAAGCCACGGGTGGGCAACTTTATATAAGAAATGCTTCTGTAAACAGGCGTTTGCAACAGTATTGGCATCGTCCGGATCTGCAATACCTGAAAGTATACCACTCCTACCATTAATAATGTAGACAATTATTATGAAATGTAATCGTTTACTGATATTATGCTCCGGAGCAAAAACTTTGATAATATTCCTCCCACAGATTTATTGTGAATTCTTAAGGCGCTACCTAAATGTAGGGTACCTTAAAACACTAATTTTTTTTTTACATTTAGGCGTAAAAAAGTGAAAATTCAGTGTATTTTTAGAATGTTCAAAGAAAAGACTTAAATATTTCTTATAAATTAATGAAATAGTATCATGATAAAACAACCGTAAAACAAAGCTTAAAATTGTACAACTAGTGCATAATGCGTTTATGCCCGAGCTACACTCTGCTTTTCACTTCGATTGCGAGAAAATGAAACAGGAATAAAGTATATAACAGTGTTTATCTACAACCATGCTATAAATCCTCTATTAAAGTTTCTGAAACAGTTAGCTTATTGCCAACATTAATAACAAGTATCATAGTAACTCTAATATCATCCAAACAAGTATTATAATGTTGTACTAAATTTCATTATGCGACTCCTTTGCTTTTTTGATCAATTCTTTACTCATTAAACAGCCACATTCTCACTACTCAATTCGTGGTATCTTTAAAAATTAAAAAAAAAAACTTTGTTATTCGAATTCACGTCGTATCCCGCCATTTTTGTATGATATTAGTGTTGCAAAAAAAATATTACTTCGTTGTTTACAAAAATGAGTGATACAAGCTTTGATACCCAGCAATTAAACTTTCCATGAATTTACATAGAGTCCTTACAACACTGTACCTATGGTTTCAAAACCTTTTATAAAGGATTTATAATCATGGGTGCAGTCTTGTATGCAATTATATATAATTAGGTATTAAAATACTTATGTGATACTATTAACACACGAGGCTATGCTGAGCTAACCTACATTCGTTTTTTATTACCCCTTATTATACAACAGCTGCATAAATAACTATTAATTAAAATTGAAAGTGAAATTTGTCTACGCAGACGAACTTTTTAGAGCATGAGGAGGTAAAAAATATCCGACCTACGCACAACATATAGACGAACTTTTTATATTCTAGTGCATAAAGTTTTTTTTTCTAAGACACATAATCAGGCCCAATAGACAGCCACACGCACAAATTATTTAAATATATCGCTTATTTAATTTGCTTTTAATGTAAATCACTTCCTTGTTTTCTATCGCAAATTTAATAAAACTAGTATTACGTGTTATTTATTATTTAAAAACGCAAAGAAACGTTTTTTGCCAGTATGAAGTACCTACCTAAGTCGACTGACACATATCGAAATTTATTATTATTAATTAATTATCATGTTGCACAAATACAGGAAAAAATTCGAAAATCGTAAATTTTCAGTTACATTACAAAAAAAAAAATCCGAGATAAACTATTTACATACCTACTACGCAACTCTCACTTGACAGGTTTTTATTTTGTTGATTATTACTTAAAATATATAATTAAATATTATTATTACTTAAAATATGACAGTTCACGCTCAAAATTTTGAGAATTATGCGACATAGTAGATTGTACAAATAGTGCATAAAAGAAGCCGTATAAAACCACCCGAGCTGCAGGCGAGCTTAAGTCTTAATTCTTAAATCATTATTATTTTTTTTCAGAAAAAGTGAAATACATTAATAAAAATAGAATAAAACTAACTGATTGTTTTATAATTCAAGTCAAATTATGTTTAAATCAATTAAATTAGAAATTATAGATAGGTTAGTAGATAGGTTATATAGTAGTAGGAGGTACATATTAATATGAATTTAAAAAATACTTAAACGTTCATCAGTGCTACAATCATCTGTATCTGTAGCTACGCTTGTGTTAACGACAACGGAATAATTGACATTCAGCTCATTTTAGGTATATTTTTATTTTCCTAATTTTGAAAAAAATCCTTATCCAGAAAAAAAAACTATTTGTTTTTATGTTTTTTTTTTCAACTTATTTATTTTTCAGAAAAAAAAACTTTATAACTCTTCCATTCACAATAAGATTAGACATTTAAACAAACCTTTTTTATAACTTGTTCAACCGATTTTGACTTCTATTCCGTAGGCATTAAAAGCAAAAAAAGTGATTACAATAACAACTGTTTATTGCTTTTAATGCCATCCTTATGCCTACGGAATAGAAGTCAAAATCGATTGAACAGACGGTAAAAAAGGTTTGTTTAAATGTCTAATCTTATTGTAAATGGAATATAGGTGCCCTAAACAATATCTAAAAATTATTCCACCGAGCCGTGCATTTATTTATTTGAATTAAAATAACTTTTATTTTTGTGGTCATTCGATTCAAGTACCATAAAGTGCATCGCTGCGTGTTGAATGTTATTTGTTGCCGCGATGCGCTATTTGGCAAATTGGGCAATTACGTCCGTAGTCTTAATTTTTTTTTATTACGGGTTTATTATTAGGAGTAAGTAAAAAGTATGAGGAGCAAATTGTTCTCGTCAATACCCTAGCAACTTATGTCTAAATATTGAAATTGCAGACAAACTTACCGTAGTAAGTATCTGCTCCAAACTGACCACAAGTCACTCCACCATTTTCCACACAGAATTTCGACATCTTCTCCATAAATAACCATAATCCTGGAATCAAAAGATTTTTTTCTTGTAAGGTTTCCTCCCACCCTGTGCTTACAACGTGAAGATATCGTCAAAGTCACGGGAAACACCTGGATGATGATGAGGCATGGAACCGGGATGTCATCATCTGCCTAGCCTTTTCCCAACTATGTTGGGGTCGGCTTCCAGTCTAACACAACCCAGTTACTGGGTAATACGATACCTCTTGGTAAGACTGGTTGTCAGACTTTCGGGCTTCTGACTACCCGTAACGACTGTCAAAGATCCACGAATGACAGCCGGGACCAACGGCTTAACGTGCTTTCCAAGGCACGGAGGGGTCTCGGTATGTAAAGATGGTCACCCATCCACAGACCAACCGCGGCAAGCGTAGCTTAACCTGATCGATCGACCTGTGCGGTTGTTATTATTTAGCCACGGGCGGGGCATGGAACCGGGATGTATGGCAGAAAAAGGGGAGGCCAGCAGTGGGTGGTTCCGGGCTTAAATGATGAATTGATGATGATAATGTGCATATAAGCATAATCAGGCCTCCTCTCAGTGAGAGGGAGTAGGCCGTAATCTACCACGCAGGCCCCATGCGGGTTTGAACGTGTCACTTCTCTTCGTTTTTTTGGTTCTAGGACATGCCGCCATTCCTTCATCGTTTTGAAATAAATTATGATGGAATAATTTACAAAGTACCTATCTAAATTTGAACTTACGACTAAGCTTTTAAAACCTACCTAGTACTACTCGTAAGTCACTGTCATTTTCACTGGCCCATCACTGTTCTGATGATTGTGCTTACAACAGTATTTTGATTAAATTAAGAACTAAATCTACTTAAGTACTTAAAGCTCAAGGATTGACACACAGGTGGTGGACACAGGCGTCGTGACCGAGACGGGCCCACCATTGTACTACACGCGCGCGACCTTTTGTGTGCTTAAACTAAAATAAATAATGACTGACGGATTTGGAGTTTGGACTCATTCACTGGTTGGAAAAATTGGAAAATAACTGGAATAACAGATATAGCTTGCAGAGTAAGCAAGCTGAAGTGGTGTGGGCCAGTTTGTAACTTATCTAAGTTACAATAGCCTAATGTCAATTGCTCATCACCTTTTACAAAATATTGCTTTTCCCGATGCCGGGACGTTAATTGTTGAGGAGTTCTCCTTGTAAAAACCAGGAGAACTTGAGCTGATTGAGAAGTCACCATCAGCTCCACTTCACGATACGCATTGTGCTTAGCAACCACATTAAAGTGCCTAATCGCAACACGTGAAATATTAATTATTGAGTAGTTCTGATGGCCATCTGTGGTCTTCATCATCAGTTCCACTTCACCAAATGGTGCTTTCTGAGAGCAAATGCACGAGTTGCTATAAAAAATACCCAAATCGCTATAGGTGTGCCTACAAAATTTAAGGGTTTCCCTCGATTTTCATGGGATTCCCTCATCAGATTCCAAAAAATCGGTCCACAATTGACGGAGAAATCTGTAAACATACAAAAAAAAACACATAAAGTCGAACATATAACCTCCTCCTTTTTGGAAGTCGGTTTAAAAGGTGGCTCGGAGGGTGGTACGGTAGGCGTAGGACAGGGTATTGTGGTGCACAATGGAAAAGGTCTATGTCCAGCAGTGGTCTGCGAAAGGCTGAGTTGATTAATTGATTTAAAGGTTCATGTGACTAGGAACCAAAATTACACACCCACGTCACAGCTGCAAGTCGATTTAAAATAACTTCGTACCTACCTCTAGAACTAGTAGCCAACATATGCGTATGTCCAATGAAGGGCAAAGCCCCTGGGTACTCCGGTGGCAAAGGGTGCTTCGACTTAGGCCTCCGAGAGTGCCATAATATGACAGCACAGACCACGAGCAAAATCAACGAAATGAACATGACTGATTACAGAGTATGTTCTGTACAAAACTAGCTTAAGTCAATCTTGTGTTCTACTTATAAACCTGCGCTTATGTATAAAAATCGCGGTTACGTAGCAGTCAAAATCTTTCGAAGAGGTAGCACTCGCGCCCCGCGCAACTACCGCGTGCCCACCACGGCATGATTTAATCGCGAGCGCGCTTAGGGCCGCCCGACAGATCTGTGACCAAACGTTATTTAATGACTTTCGGTCTGAGTATTTTGCTAAAACTTGATGTTTTTTAATGTGCATACCTCCAGCTTCCTCATAATATGTGGTAGAATAATTCTGCCTTTGCCAATATTTAAGGCATAATAACTGCAATTGACTAAATTGAAATTGACTAAAATGACAGAATTTAAGTATATTTTAGTTTGACAGAACTAAGATGGCAATGAGTTATTAACCTATTGAAAATGGCAATTTCACTATTCTAAATTTGATGTTTTTCACATAAAATTTTAATTGTCTAACTAAATCTGACTATTTTTAGTCGTGAGGTGTGAAATAAAATTAGTTGTCATTAGCTAAAATTCATACCAACACCTCGACTTCAGGTGCAAAAACCGTACTGTATCTTTTTATTTTTTCTTTTGCTTATATCTCGAAAATGGTGTTTTATCGCAAAAATATTAAAAATTTCGACCCTATTTATGGAACTCATCCCCCCCCCAAAACCCCTAAAACTCAATATCTAGGTAATTTTTTTTTTATTATCCATACAAAAACTGAAAACTTCCATATAAAACTAGGGAAATAAAAAATAATCGATTATACGAAAAATCGATTTTTGGGCAAAAAAATAGATTTTTTGTATAATCGATTATTTTTTCACATGCATATAACCATGCATATAACATATTATTTTTTAACCCGTCGAGGCCGCCCCCCTCTGCGCACCTCCGGAAAAAAAAAAAATTAAAAAATTGTCAATACCTACTTTTTTTTTGCAGAATAGCTTTAAGATTCTCATAGCCAAAAGTAAAGGATTGTAGTGATAGTTTAGTTAGTTTCAAGAGAATCGGCACCATTATGAATCAATTTTAGTCAGACCTTTAAAGATTAAATTGTATTACATTTGCCTATGAGCGGCCGTATGGGCCAGTCCACACGGCACGTTGCGTCAGCGTTACGTCGACGAAGCGGGAGGGGTGTCATTACCTGCGACTGCGTTTTTTTATATGATTTTTTATATGAGCTTGAGTACTCACTTGGCGCATCCGATTCAGTTTCATTCGTTCCATTCTCTAGTGACGCCATTTTCCTTTGTATGACCTAAAAAAGAGTTTAAACATTATTTTCCTTTGTGAGAATTATTATACTCGCCTCTCTTGTTCACTTACTAGCCGTATAAGACAATACTTATTTCGCTGATTGAATGGAACAAAATTATTAATTCAAACTTCATTTCCAAAATTTAAAATTTACGAGAACATCGAGGCACAAACTGTAACAATGAAGCCTAGTCGAATCCAGCCTATCGATTCTGTAAAAATCTCACCGTGATAACATAGGTGAAGTGAGCATGAAGAGTGAACTATCAATGGAGGCAATCCTATCATCAGGTGGAATGACAGCTCACTTCACCTTAGTTTTCACGGTGAGATTTTTACAAAATAGCACTGCAGAACATGATTCTAGACCTATTAGCGTAGAAAAGAAGAAAGAATCTGCTGTTGCATCAATCAATCAACTCATCCTATCGCAGTCCACTGCTGGACATAGGCCTCTCCCAGGCTGCGCCACAACACCCTGTCCTCCGCCTTCCTCATCCAGTCCATTCCAGCCACTTTCTTTAGATCGTCCGTCCATCTAGCTGGGGACGTCCTACACTACGCTTGCCGATACGCGATATTCTGTTGCATAGCAAAGTGCAATACGTACGCGATCAAAATATATGGAACAGCAATTTTTTTTAATGACCTAGGAAAAATTTCGACGCACGGTCAGAATCCTGTACCATGGTAATACGTTGCGCATCCATGGCCCTGCCACCTGTATACAGGCTGTTTGGCAGACATTGAACATACGAAAATGGGCAAAAATAAAAAAAAAATAAAAAATTTTAAAAATATCCAGGGGGCTAGGGCAAAAATAATCATGGCTGAGTAAGTAGCAGATGACGATGGGGTCATCTGCTACTTACAAATGTATGAACGTGTACAAGGTGAAAGGAGCATGTAAGGATCGTAGCAGGAGGCGTTCTGTAGTTTCAATCCCCCTTGGAAGAAGGCGTGAATTTATGTGTGTTACAATTTTAATCACCTACCTCATCACTAATACGGTTCAAGAAGTTCACCAGCTCCGTCTCCCTTTTCTTTAATCCAGCCAGTTTGTAGAGCAAGTCACTCTGATACCAAACCTTATTGAGTCTGTTCATTAGTACGTGTACTAGTTCCTCAACTGCTTTAACATAATTCTTCACAAAGTCTTTGTCTTTATCTTCCGTATCTCCGAATGCTGTTACTGGAATAAAAAAAAATCGACGGGTTGCACTCCGGGAGTGCCGGCAGAAGTGAAAACTTAAATATTAATGTTCTGCATTTTTGATATTTTGGAATGGTTAGAGAATAATTTTGTACGAATTGCTTTCGTTATCAGTATAAAAGTATTATTATTTATGTGGTAGGATACAATATTTATTCATTGCGCTATCGTACACAAACATGACAATTATCGAACATTCGCGCAAGCGCCTTGCGCCGCCTGCCCTCTCTCCATCCGTCTTACGAATTCTCGATCAGGTCACGTGTCCTGACGCGAGTTTAGAGATTTTTACCCATTCCAAAAAAAATACGCAGCGCCGCTAAAGAAGTTTTCACTTCAACATTCGCGCAAGCGCCTTGCGCCGCCTGCCCTCTCTCCATCCGTCTTACGAATTCTCGATCAGGTCACGTGTCCTGACGCGAGTTTAGAGATTTTTACCCATTCCAAAAAAAATACGCAGCGCCGCTAAAGAAGGTTTCACTTCAAAAAAAAAAACAAAATCTATCTTATCTATACAAAAATTTAAATAGTAATGAAGAATTCTTGCCCATTTGTCTATTTTTCTGGTGGTATGTGTTTATTTTAATCTTAGTAGTAGGTGCCCGTGGGATATCTTTCGATATCCACGCGGGCGAAGCCGCGGGCAAAGCTAATAAGTAAATGAAACAGTTAAAACACCCGGTTTCTGGAACGAGAATCAACACAAAAATTTGCTAACAAATTACATAACACACTCTTTTTTCTTATACACTTCTCTTTGTTTGTAAGTTATTATAAGTTAATTTTATAGTATTATATACAATAATGTAATAAAGAAAAAGACAGGAGCTCATTTAGCGTCAAAAAATTCATCCGCATCGCTGTCAATGGTATAAGTGCCCAAAAAGCTGGCAGCATTACCACGTTGGATGGCAATGCTAATTCTTTGGGCTGTCAAAATGTATGTAACAACATTTCTTTTTTAATGATAACCGATGAAACATTTCTAGGCTAGAGGTAATAATTTAAAAGCTTTGCTAACACAATATGAGGACACTGAGCTTTTACAAGGAAATGCCATAATATTTAAGCTGGATCTTCAAACGAAGAAAGAAAGATAATAAAAAGATTCCAATGAACTTACTGCAAGAACCCTGTTGTTCAATGTCTGCCAAACAGCCTGTATACAGGTGGCAGGGCCATGGATGCGCAACGTATTACCATGGTACAGGATTCTGACCGTGCGTCGAAATTTTTCCTAGGTCATTAAAAAAAATTGCTGTTCCATATATTTTGATCGCGTACGTATTGCACTTTGCTATGCAACAGAATATCGCGTATCGGCAAGCGTAGTGTAGGACGTCCCCAGCTAGATGGACGGACGATCTAAAGAAAGTGGCTGGAATGGACTGGATGAGGAAGGCGGAGGACAGGGTGTTGTGGCGCAGCCTGGGAGAGGCCTATGTCCAGCAGTGGACTGCGATAGGATGAGTTGATTGATTGATGCAACAGCAGATTCTTTCTTCTTTTCTACGCTAATAGGTCTAGAATCATGTTCTGCAGTGCTATTTTGTAAAAATCTCACCGTGAAAACTAAGGTGAAGTGAGCTGTCATTCCACCTGATGATAGGATTGCCTCCATTGATAGTTCACTCTTCATGCTCACTTCACCTATGTTATCACGGTGAGATTTTTACAGAATCGATAGGCTGGATTCGACTAGGCTTCATTGTTACAGTTTGTGCCTCGATGTTCTCGTAAATTTTAAATTTTGGAAATGAAGTTTGAATTAATAATTTTGTTCCATTCAATCAGCGAAATAAGTATTGTCTTATACGGCTAGTAAGTGAACAAGAGAGGCGAGTATAATAATTCTCACAAAGGAAAATAATGTTTAAACTCTTTTTTAGGTCATACAAAGGAAAATGGCGTCACTAGAGAATGGAACGAATGAAACTGAATCGGATGCGCCAAGTGAGTACTCAAGCTCATATAAAAAATCATATAAAAAAACGCAGTCGCAGGTAATGACACCCCTCCCGCTTCGTCGACGTAACGCTGACGCAACGTGCCGTGTGGACTGGCCCATACGGCCGCTCATAGGCAAATGTAATACAATTTAATCTTTAAAGGTCTGACTAAAATTGATTCATAATGGTGCCGATTCTCTTGAAACTAACTAAACTATCACTACAATCCTTTACTTTTGGCTATGAGAATCTTAAAGCTATTCTGCAAAAAAAAAGTAGGTATTGACAATTTTTTAATTTTTTTTTTTTTCCGGAGGTGCGCAGAGGGGGGCGGCCTCGACGGGTTAAAAAATAATATGTTATATGCATGGTTATATGCATGTGAAAAAATAATCGATTATACAAAAAATCTATTTTTTTGCCCAAAAATCGATTTTTCGTATAATCGATTATTTTTTATTTCCCTAGTTTTATATGGAAGTTTTCAGTTTTTGTATGGATAATAAAAAAAAAATTACCTAGATATTGAGTTTTAGGGGTTTTGGGGGGGGGATGAGTTCCATAAATAGGGTCGAAATTTTTAATATTTTTGCGATAAAACACCATTTTCGAGATATAAGCAAAAGAAAAAATAAAAAGATACAGTACGGTTTTTGCACCTGAAGTCGAGGTGTTGGTATGAATTTTAGCTAATGACAACTAATTTTATTTCACACCTCACGACTAAAAATAGTCAGATTTAGTTAGACAATTAAAATTTTATGTGAAAAACATCAAATTTAGAATAGTGAAATTGCCATTTTCAATAGGTTAATAACTCATTGCCATCTTAGTTCTGTCAAACTAAAATATACTTAAATTCTGTCATTTTAGTCAATTTCAGAATGCGAAATCGTCGTTTGACAGGAATAAACTAAATTTTTGTAATTTTTAGTCTAGAGGCATTTGTGAAAAAAGAATCGACACCAATATCAAACAAGAAGATTTAATAATAATAATATAATAATAATACTTTATTTCAGACCATGGTGTCCATTTTGTTAGTAACAATGTTCTTATAGACTAGTGTTAGTAAACTTAAGCCTACCCACAGCAAAATATATGTATAAACAGAACAGAACAAAACCACAGTCACTACTGCGCCATTCCATTAGAAATGGCGCAGCAATTATTGATATAACTGCAGTCCAGCCGACTAGCAATCATGCTAAGAATGCTGTTGGCGCTGCCGCGAACTCTACGCACCAGGGATGCGCATCTTTTACGCATCGTAGCGTAAAAGCAGTCTACGCGATGTACAGCAAACATCCCTGATGCACTACAGAATCGCCGCAGCCCCATCAGCACCCTGAACGCATTATTAAATTGGACTCGGAGGGCACTGTAAGACTTTTGAGTATAGTTGGCCCACAGGCTGCACGTATAGAAAGATGTACAATAAGACCTAAAAAGTGTAATTTTGACCTCTGTCGAACAACGTGCAAACCTGCGAGCCATCATGTTCGCCCGCACTGCCAGCGCCCTCCGTTCCCTCTCGATGTCATCATTGTCCCTGAGGTCAGAGGTCAGAATATGTCCTAAGTACTTACATTTAGACACCCTACGCAAAGCTGTACCATTAAGCGTAATATTGGGAAACACGTTACCTGTCTCTTTTCCTCTGGCCTCAAAGACCATGACTTCACTTTTGAGTGGATTATATT
This sequence comes from Globia sparganii, assembly GCA_949316385.1. Taxonomy (NCBI): domain Eukaryota; kingdom Metazoa; phylum Arthropoda; class Insecta; order Lepidoptera; family Noctuidae; genus Globia; species Globia sparganii. The sequence goes on from OX438675.1 coordinate 1,265,066, forward strand.
TTAATCCATGTTGTTCGGCATATGCTTCACAGATGGTAAGCAGTTTCTTAATGCCACATACCGATGCACTCAGTAGAACCATGTCATCAGCATAGCTTATGTTGTTTACATTAATTCCGTCTATGTGACAACCTACCCGGGTCCTACTGAGTGCCTCAATCAGATCGTTCATATAAAGGTTGAATAGGGTTGGCGAGGACAATCCCCCCTGCCTCACCCCGCACTGCAACCTGTACGATTGCGACATGGTTCCCGACCATCGCACGCCATTGACCTGATTTCCGTACCAGTACTTGCAGATGTTGATGAGTTCTATTGGTAGATTAGTATTTTCTAACTTTTTCCAAAGAATATCATAGGAAACCAGGTCAAAGGCCCTTGAAAGATCAAGAAAGCATGCGTGAACTGCAGTTTGACGTCTTGTGTAGTATTTGACAGCATGCTTAACACACAAAACTGCACTTTCAGTGGATAGTCCGCCCCGGAAGCCGAACTGATTGTCATGAAGTTTAATGTGTTTGGTCAGCTGTGAGTTCAACATGCTGTCAAATACCTTCGATACCACTGTGGCAAGAGAGATAGGTCTGTAGTTATTCCTATCAGATAAATCAGCTGTTTTATTTTTAACTATAGGTATTACAATTGTTTTAATCATCTCTTCAGGCAAATATGAGTGGCTTAGACATAAGTTAAACAGCATAGTCAACAATCTCGGTAAGTGGGGTCCAGCATGCTGTAGATGTTCAATGCTCAACCCGTCATGGCCGGGAGATTTACCTCTAGTCATTGATTTGATTATCAACTTCACTTCTCTAGTTGTACATCTAAAATCTATCTTTTCACCGTTCTTTACATTGATCACTGACTGCGAGGACCCCAATGGCGACCTGATAGTAAAATGCTGTCGAAACAGATCTGCTATTTCACCGGCATCGCTTACGCCGTCGATACACACAGGAGTAACCGGTTTGTTATTTAGTTTATTTGTAGCTTTCCAAAAAGATCGAAAATCGTTTTTTGAGTGATGAGAGGCCAAAATATCCATTTTTACCTGTTCTTCATGGTTCTGACACCATCTCAGGCGGTTCTTAAATATTTTCCTGGCTTCACACATCTCGTTATAAATTGCACCTGAATTTGGTTTGCCATACCAACACCACAAATAAAATGTCTGCTTGGCTTCCCTGTGTGCCTCGCCAACATGTAAGTTCCACCCTGCAATAGGTTTCTTTTTCTTACGTATATGTTTACTATGTTTGCTACACAACGCTGCCTCTCTTAGTATTTTTACAATATTGTTATACAAACTGTCAATGACTTGTCTATGCTGCAAAATATTACAAGTGAAATCTGCACATTTTGTAAACTCCTCTGGGAAGTCAAGAAGTCTTAAGTGTCTATGACATTCAGTCATGTATTGATTAACTTGATCTACACTTCTTTCCCCCCATATAACATCATTTACAGTCGGTATATGTTCTATTATTTTAGGTGAGACTACGCCCAGATTACACTCGATTATTAACGGAAAGTGGTCCGACCACAGCACGTCATACTTGACATACACTCTGCGCACTGACGGCACAGCTGCCTTCGAGACTATACAGTGATCAAGCCATCTTTGCGATCCGTGAGCCTCGCTCACAAAAGTGAAGCAATCAAACGAATTAGAAATACCCTTCAACATTTCTACATCAATGCAAGTCCACTCCTGGTCCTCACAAAATAACGATAGTTCATTAAAAAATTGTTCAGTAGGGTGCGCATTAAAGTCACCTAATATGTATACACAATCAATGTTGCAACTGTCTATGATAGCGCTTACCGACCCGAGGATGTCCGTAAACTCGACTAGATTCGCCGCTGCGTCCACAGGCATGTACACATTCACCACTAGTATAGACCGCTCAGGTAACACTACGCTTATTGCACATATTCGCGGATTATTGCACTGCACCACTATCACATTAGGAAACACTTTTTGCCGCCAGAGTATTCCGAGACCGCCGTGAGGACGCCCTCGTAACATGCCCGACGACATGTCCACCGCCGAGGTCCCCGTGCAGCTAAACTCGTCATCAATACTGCTCAAGTATGAAATATCACAGGGCAACAACCATGTCTCCTGAAGAGCTATTATGTCACATGTTTTACACAGCTCACGTATTCCGTCTGCAGAGCGCTTGACACTCTTACAATTAAAAGTAGCAAATTTGTAAACGTCACTAGCCATTTAATTTGTTTGATCGACCGTCATCAGAAACTTTTACTGTCTCTGTCGAGGATCTCTTCTTAAAATGTACAAAGCGTCTGAAAATGATACCACTTGGCCATAGTTTCTCATCCAAGAACATCTGTAATTTTGATGCAGATACAAAGAACTTATAAGCGTCATGGTCACTTTGCTTCTTCATAACAATTTTCTCTAAAGTAACATTTTCACAAGTTTTACTATAGATATATTTGTTTATATCAGATTCTGACGTTCCTTTATGTACGTTCGTAATGAATATGGGTATTTTTCGGTCTGCTGCCCTAAAATTATATTCGGTTTCTACCATACTGTTTCCCATCATTCCCTTTAAACGGTTATTCCTCATTGGTCTACGTTTTTGTACTAACGTCCATCCTTGTTCGCTGTCATTTCTATTATCCTTTGAACGCAACAGCGCACTTGCAAACGTGCATTTGTTTGAGTCAATCAGCTGTTCGCATACATCGTTATCAGCGGCCGGCGATGACTCACAGACCTGCTCGACCGCTCGTGTAGTAGTACATGTCTCCTTGCGCCCCGCTTCTTCGACATCCACCCGCTCACGATCTACCGCCAAAGTTTTATTTGTCGGAATATCCTTACTACCCTCTATGCAATCTCTCGTAATAATTATACTTCGATAATTCATATTCTCATTTGGTGATGAATCAGATTTTGATATGTCGTTTGAATCACCTATAGAAGAATCATTGAGATGTGACAATCCCATAGGTCCGCTATCTCGCGCTTGATAGGCACACGTACCACCTCTCTTAACATTCACATTCCCGAAAGAAAACGCGGGGACAGAGTGCCTCATATTTTGCAACTGGCTTTTTACTTCTTCCTCCACTTGAGTTATTGTGACATAAGAAGATTTAATATTCTTGATCTCAGATTGCACTAAAATGAGGTCTTTTAGCAGTTTAGACACGTCTAGGTGATCGAAAGTTATTGGAGGCAGTTTCTCCAAATCGCGAGCTACAAACACTGGCATCATCACACTGTCTACGACCTTAAATAAACTGATGATATCCATTAAGTCCCGATTTTCTTTGCCCTGCCCTTTTCGCACTTTTTTCCGGTATTCATCAGGTAAAGATTCGAATAGCAACGTCTTTGCTGTATCAATTTGGTCACTACTAAACGAGGACAAACAAATCTTCATTAAACTGTCTTCAGTTACAATCGAAATTTTATTCTGCACATAAGCCAAAAGCTCATTTATAACGATATTACAACTAGCGCATTTCACTGTTGTCGACATTTTTAAAACATAAACAAACGCAGTTATCGCGTAACCGGGACCACGCTAGCTAGCTATCGCTGCGCGCGCGCGACTGAATAAGAAGAAGAAGATTTGGTTACTACTAAAAATGCTGGTATTGAAAACTTGTAAAACAACAATACATTTTTGCAGATTTCAGATCTTTTCTGGACATTGTGCTAGAATTGACGATAGATGGCAAGTTCACCGAAGATGAGATGAGACAAGAATTGAATACAATGGTGGCAGCAGCGTTTGAAACCACCTCCCAACAACTGGTTTTTATTCTGACGATGATGGGATCACACCCACAAGTCCAAGAACGGATTTATGAAGAGTAAGTTGATTTAAAGGCACAGAATTCATCGGTTATAAAAAAAAATGCTGTTCCATACATTTTGACTGTGTAGGTACTTCACTTACTTTCCTATGAAATAGTAGATTCTTTTTGATATCCGACGAAACATTTCTACATTAAGGGGTTTAGAATCATATATGCTGAATTTATGGTTACAATTTGTGAACTAGTTAATTGTTATTCCTGTATACAAATAAATAATTGCTGATAAGTGTAAAATGCGCGTAGAGAATGGAAGAAAAGCACAAATGTTACGCCGACCCCAAACAGATTGGATAAGGGCAAAAGAATGATGATGATGGTAAAGTGTAAAATGCCAATGATCTAGTTTAATGGAAAGAGATAGATAGAAAACCCTTTATCGTACACTGGTTTCAACTTTCAGCGCTGAGTCGAGCATTGCAAAAACAATGCGCTTTTATTAGGCAATACATTTAGGTGCCGTGTAGTGTTAGTGAATATGGGCATAAATCCAAGAGAAAAACAAAGATCAAAATAATAAAATGGAGGATGTTACAACTATGATAATCACTGCCAGATAACTTAAGGATGGACAATAGTGGTAGTTTATAATGCAACAATATTAGAAGAGTTAAATGGGAATGTAAGAAAAAACGGAAGAAAACCGAAGGATTGACTTTAACTTAAACTAAATAATTTAATTTCCAGGGTTATGGAAGTGATCGGTGGAGACAGAGACGTGGAAAAAGAAGACCTAGCGAAACTAGTGTACACTGAAGCTGTGATAAAGGAAGTTCTTCGTTTACTAGCAGTGGCACCCCTACTCCCGAGATATGTCGACAAGGATGTTAAACTAAGTATTTTGGCTGAACATATTTACAACATTATATCGATATATGTATAACTGTATCGAATTATCCTCCTGACCGAAGTGTCACTCCCTTCCGGGCTACTACTGATTACTTAAATGTCCCTGCGTCTAGTAAGTCTTGAGTCCCCGGTAGCCCCACTACCACGACGGGATGCCGACAGACAAGTTACGAGTATTATTTTATGACACGAGCTGACACTAAGGAATAACGGATGAAACGCCTAGTCTTGATATTGACAATATAATTATATGTAATTATAATATGATGAATGATCAATGATATGAGAGTAGTAGTGATCCAGTTGTAACGGCCACGACTTGCGAGTTGTAGGTCGTGGGTTTGAACCCTGATTTGTGTAAATTATATCATCACCACTGCTCTCAAAACTGTGAAGGAAAACATAGTGAGGAAACCGGCATGTCCTAGAACCAAAAAGTCAAAGATACGTGACATCTTTAGTAGATGTCACGTATCTTTGACTTTTTTTGACCCATGTAGGGGAGGAGGCATGTGTCCCACCAGTAGGAACATTATAGGTTAATTATGCTACATATTCATGGTACATATTTTTATCAATATTGCAGAAAACTACACCTTGCGTGCTGGCAGCCAAGTCTTCTTCATGCCTCATGGTTTACATCGCACTACAGTATGGGGAGATGACCCGGAGGAGTTTAGGCCGGAGAGATGGTTTGACAACGAGAAACTGCCGCAGATGAACAAGTCCTTTGCTGCATTCAGTTTGGGAAAGAGATCGTGCATAGGTTTGTAGAAGATTATTTATATACCAATTTTAAATATCATATTAACTTAACTTATTCAACTTACTTACTTAATACTTATAATATGAGAGAAAGATTTCAAAACGAAGTTCTAATCAACTTAGTGCAATAAAAAAATTCTTATCAGCTACATTTTTATGACCACGAGTTTCTTGTAAGCTGAATCGTGTGATTCAATTCTTGTAAGGTTTATGATTGCTACAATCATTCAACTTAGACAAGTGGCAATTGCTTTCCAAGCATTTCGTATTTCCACAACGATTTTTAACAGGATTGTTATAAGGAATGGCTTTTCGGTAGCTTTTGCCTATATTCCATCTTCGTTATCGCTGATAGAATGTCATTTTGTCTAGTCCTTCTGGAATTAATTTGAAACCCACACACCACAAAACGAAAAGTTTTTTGTTCTTAAGCCTTTCATAAGGTTTCCATCTTGTCATAGTTATATTATGAGACTTGGCCAAAGAATCAACATCGCCGTAAAATACAACGGGGTTATGCTGCCAGCCTTTTGGGCACGTTTCCTGTTGACAGCGATGCGGACGAATTGTTTGAAGCCCTATGGCTCTTTCCCACTTTTCTTAATTTTTTATATACATGTAAATATTATTATTTATCCCTACAAAATTGTTGCGCTTTATGGTGCTGATCCATGCGTATGCCGTCGGTTGAGACTGGTCATCTCCTAACTGCCAAGGCTCATTTTTAATCATATGTTTTGAATTGTTTCTTCATTTGTGTTTGCATTGTTCTCACATAATTATGGAAGCAACAAAAATAATGTACCCAGGATTTTTCTAATATCTTGATTTAAAAGTGTCCTTGTAGTTTATTGCCCGTTCTTCTCCAAGAGATCTACGTTATGGAATGGGCAACTAGCTTCAACTTTCTGACTAACTGAACGACTATTTAATTTTGACAATTCAATAGATGGTTTAACTGAAATAAATGATTTGAGTTTGAGTATTATTTTATGTTTTGTTACAGGAAAAGCCTACGCGATGATATCTATGAAAATTATTTTAGCACACCTAGTGCGACAATTACGATGGATGGCTGATCATACAAAGATGCAACTCATGGTAGACATAACCTTGAGGTCTGCTGGCGGTCACGAGATCGTGCTGGAACGAAGAATATCCAATAACAACTATCAAGGAGAGAAGTATTATAAAGGCAGTTCGATTACTGAAGCGTTGAATGGTGATTATATAAAAGATCTACTGCGTTAAAGTCTGAAACTCAAGTTACATTTTCAGTGTAGCGTTGAGGCACATTATATTCCTATTCTATTGGTATCTCATCTCAAGAGACTTAGCTTTTGCGTTGGTTTGCCTTTTTGGCATAAACCACATTATTAGGTATGTGGCATGCAGAATGCGTGCAGCCGCAACGAAATCTTAAAGACTGTGGCTGATAGGATCTCATCTCCGCTTTGGAAGCTTGTTAAGTCAGTCAACTAATCATAATTTTCATTTTCATTTTAATCTACATTGTTGTAATTGTTTTTGTAATATTTTAATATTGATATAATGTAATTAAACCTATGGATCTTGATATCTGTTTTTTTTTTACTCTAAATTTCTTGTTAATAAGTATCACTATCGTCCACATAGTAGATTTTTCGCCGTGCCTGGGGGTCGAACCTTCGCCCGAGTGTTCTATCCCTTTTTTTTAACGTGGAGAAATGTTTATGCATACTGCACTACCACGGGGAGATAGTGCAGTTATGTGGGACTCTAACCCACTAAAACTCCACGGTATCCTCCTCCGCCGCTTATGGCGAGAACACGGGCACGCGTTAGCACTCATCCGTGAACCCGCCGCGGCTGTCCGTCACCGGACCCTCCTCTGGGGAGTACTCCCCATTACTAGCGCACCAGAACACATAGCACGCCGTGACCACCCCAGGAACCACACCAACACATGAGCGCCAGACGACCCCGTGTCTGGGCACCCTTGGTCCCCTTGCAGCGGGTCAGGTCGTTGGCCCCGCCGCCTGCCAATTTTCGGCCGCAGAGGATAGGGAGAGTGGCCAACGTAATACCAACACTCCTCCTCCCTGTGGCCCCAACTCGTCTGCCATCAGACGGTGGCGACCCCGCCAAGGCCGCGGAAGGTAGGGAGAGCGGCGCACCGCAATACCGGCACTCCTCTCCCGCCGCGGCTTCCAACCCTCAGCCGCGATGCCTCCCATACGACACCGCGGCCCGCCTCAGTTGCGATGTCGCCCAAGCGGCACCGCAACTTACTTGTTGGCCGCTACGTCGTCGGCTTAGAGGTAAAACCCCTGATGAGCGGCCCCTGCTCGGGTTCCACTTCGCTTCACCGTGGGAGACCAAGCCACGGCTACTGAGTCCCCCCGCCTCGACAATGCGGGAACCCACCGGGGGGGCACACACTCTCTGTGCTCGCTCTTGAACGCTAAGAATGACTGTGCTGTGTTCGCGGAAGAATGAAAGCAGATCTTGTCAGTATGTCCGGAGTATTGTGAGATGAGCGTACGACTGTCGAGTAGTTGTGTACTTTTTGTCGTTTTTGACGTTCAAAAATGCCTATTTGAAATAAATGATTTGACTTTGACTTTGTTATTGTACGTAACTTTTATGTTTATTTTTCTTAATTAATTTAATCGACTTTGGCCGTTTTTTGTTAAAATTATTAATAGTTTGATATTAGGTCAATCATAAGTCACTTTGCAAACAGAAACCGCCAGAACATAATTATTTCAAAACAAATCAAACTGTAGGTCGATAAATGATAAATAATTTATTTTCTGTAAGTAGGTTTGTACAAACAGTTTTACACGTCAATCTCATTTTTTTTTTTAAACTAGATGAGGTCGGCGTTGCCTATCTGACTATTTTGAGAAGAAAGGCCGAAACAAACTCAGAGGTCACAGTCTCTTTTAAAGTCCAGACAAAATCTTGGTCAGATCATGTGAAGACCATGTAGATTGGTGTCTGAAATGGTCTTTTGAGGAAAGAACCACACAGATTGAGCGGACCTGTCCAGTCAGTGCACGCATTTGTCAAAAATCATGCAGTTCAACTCAGAACTCGAGGAGCTCAACGATTCGATTAAAAATAGTCAATTTTACACCAGAACTTGAAAACAAACTTTCCATGCTAAGACAGTACTCACGTGGACTGTGGTGTTAAGTACGCTGACAAAGAGGTGGAGCACGAAGAGCTTCCTCATGACACAACTCATTTAGAGATGGTTTTATTTATTCCAGAATTATTAAGATAGACCTTCGTTCCTGCAGAGTCGGTTCTCCGTTTTTATCCCCTAATGCTTAAAATTTGAGTGAGGTTCTGTACTTACACTTGAGGTCCTGTGTGACTTAATATAGTTATCTATCGATAACACAGGCCTCCTCTCTGTGAGAAGGAGTGGGCCGTAATCCACCAAGCGGGCCTCGTGCGGGTTGGTAGATGTCACAAGTCTTCAAATTTTTGGTTCAAGGACATGAATAGAATAGAATAGAATACTCTTTATTATGTACACCATATAAATTACAGACATAAATATAGAACTTTTGCAAAGGGTGACACAATGGGCGGTCTTATCGCTAAAAGCGATCTTTTAAAGGCAACCTTTGGATGGATTAAATAGGGGGAGGAGAGACAAATACTGTAGGTAGTCCGTGGTGTACCATTTACAAAATACAATAAATACATAAATAAAATAGGTATATTATACTAGTCTAAATAAATATATAGATATACATGCCGGTTTCCTCACGATGCTTTTCTTCACCGTTTTGAGAGCAGTGATAATTATTAATCCAGTAGCTTAAATAACTCACGCTTCCACTTAAGCTTTTATGTTGTAACACAAAAGCTTAAGCGCAAGCGTGAGTTAGTGACAGTGTGTGTGTGGTGTCGCTGCGATTCATCGTCATCATCATTTCAGCCCGGAATGACCCACTGCCAGAATTACGAGTCCCAAATTGTTTGTAGAAAGTATAATTTAGTTTGTCAATTCAGTTACATTCGTGTACAGGATCTACATATACGAGAACAGCTCTTTTGATAGTAGACTTAACTCCCTTGATTCGATCAGGAGATAACTCAGAGCTAGAATCCTTACTTGCGTTCAGGATTCAAAATAGCGCTCACTGCTTTACCCCCTTAGTAAATAATCTACTACACTAAGCGCCCTGTCAGTTTAAAGTGCAGCGCAGACGACAGACTATCCGTGACGCACTTTTTAGTCTGTGAAAATAGAACCTATGCAATTATATGCAGTAACGCACACGACGCGCAAAAAGTCCGGCGCACAAAAAATCCGTGTAATTCGGGCAGACCGCGCCGCGCCGCGCCGCGCCGCTCCGCACAAAAAGTCTGTGAAAAAAATGGAACGTTTGCTTCAACGCGCGCTAACGCAGACGGCGCACACTTTAGTCGGCAATCTGCATTTGCTAGGGGTGGACGTAACGCACGCGATCTATTATCATGGCGCGATTTATTATCAAAATAATACTTCGCGATCTCTGCACGATTTCCATAGCGTCTACGTCCCTACAGCTCTGCCGACAGAATGATCGAAGATGTGCGTCGTGTGCGTTGAGTCTGTGAAAAATCCGCGGCCGACTTTTTGCGCGCCATGCAGACTTGTGCGCCGCAGACTCGATCGCACAAAAAGTCTGTCGTCTGCGCTGCACCTAAGTGTAACTTTGCAAACTTGGTAATAGTTTTACTATATTGTTAAGCTAGATGAATGATGAGGGTTTATTAACGTTACCGAATATCAAAATAATAACCGTTACGTAACGTTAATTTCAATGTGATACCTCAATAACGTTACAAAAAAATGTAACGCTACTCGATCATATTACCAGTAATATACCGTTTATTAACATTAACGTAAATATTATAACTAACGTTAATTTTACTTTTGATTTTACCGTTAATTTAGCTACGCTGCCGTTCCGTAGGTTTACATTTTTGTGCGCTCGCTTACCTATCACTTTAGATACACTGTTAACGCGCGTAATCCAGCGGCGCGGGCGTCGTGAGCTTGCTTAAAATACTACAGTTATGTAGGTCCAACAAGTCCTTATTGACAATCACGCAAATTCAAATTAGCTAGGTACTCAAAAAATGTGGTAGTTACCAACATAAAAATTGTGAACAGTGTGATTACCTTCAACGAGAAGAATTAATGCGGCCTCACAAGTTGTAGCTCTAAAGACAAAGTTACAATGAATTAAAATGTTCGTGGTAACTTTCGGCCGCTCGGACATTTTGCGTTACGCTAATTAAAATTTTGTCGAATTATCTTTCAAAATCTAAAGCGATGACCCAATTTTTTTATTTATTTAAAAATAGCCCCATTCATACAGAATCGAATGATATAAAATTCATACCATTGTTCTTCTAAAGTTTTGAAATACGAGAACAATGTATTTATTTATTTATAGTTAATTAAAACGGCACAGGTGCAATTACATTAATTAACATAGAATTTAAAAAAAAAATGAATAAAATAAGCATTCAAATAAAATACAATACAACAATAACATCACCCGGACCACCCGTCGAGCGGGTGTCATCATGACTATAGTTTTTTCTTTTATTTTCAACCACAGATGGTGAAATTTTTATACCCGCTTTGACTTCAGGGCTTTTGGAGTATAATGCTCGGTACACACACCTTTGTAACGATACTAAAACAAAAGTTGTGGCTCAAACGAAAAAATTCTAAGAAATCAAAAACTGGCAGGAGCGAGCGGAGCATTATTTTATCGCTTTTCGTGGTAACTTTCGGGCGTTGGGACAAAGTGGGTTTTTTGCTCGCGGTAACTTTTTGACATCGGACATGTCAGTGGAAGACGAGCAGCATGAGGTCGGTGACAGCCACCGCCGCATGTCACCTGCTGCCGTAAACACACAGCGGCGGCGGTCGGTGACGCCATGCCGTGGGGGCACGTTAGACTAATTAAATCCTGCAAGTTTATAACGACTATTGTAATAACTATAAACAAAAATCATTAATTACCTTGATTATTGTCTTCGCATATCTTTATTTTGGATAAATTATCAGTTATCACATTTATCACTAACTAAATCCGCTCACTATATTACCAGAACTTCTCACGCGTAGAAATTAGGCAACGTTTGGATCAGCCCGGCATCAAGGCGTGGCGCAGCAGGTGACCCGACGCGCAACTCGGCCTCCACTATATCCAGTATCCACCTCACAAGTTTAAGCGTTTAAAATTAACGATAATAAATAAGTAACGTTAATAATGATTAACAATAAAATGGTGCATCAATAACGTTAAATCTATTACCGTTATTTTAATATTAACGGTAACTCTGTCAAATAAAGTTAACGTTGTGAAAATTTTACCGGTATTTAACCCTTTGACCGCCACGGTCGTGTATAGCCGACAAATGAAAACGTGCCCAACACGCCACCGTCGGCTAATGCCGACAAGCAAACACCATGTTTAAAGTACAAAATAAATAAACTAAATTCAGTTTAAAACATGTGTTTTCTTGTCGGCATTGGCGTATTGGGCACGTTTTCATTTGTCGTCTATACACGACCGTGGCGGTCAAAGGGTTAAGGCCCTGGATGCGTCCAATGGCTTTTGGATCACAGTTTATCTACGACGGTTTCATCCGATAGCCTCTTTATTGCTTACCTAAGTTTGAAGTGGTCAGTCACAATACAACGCTGCAGTAACCATGTTGGAAGCAGTACTGGCAGTGTGTCTGTTGATTTGCGCAATTACAGTGTATTGGCGCGTGCGACTTGTGGAGTCTCGTGCTCATCCGCTACCACCGGCTTACCCAGGACTTTTGCCTATTATTGGACACGCACATTTGCTGCTCACCGATACACTAAGTAAGTTACTTTATTATTATTAAATTTTTCATTGATGGTTACAATAAAAATTGTTCACGTAAATAAAAAAAGGACTAGTAATATATCATTCTAGCGACCCGCCACGGCTTCACTCGGTTTTTACCTACTACGACTTAATAAAACATTGAGATGTCTTTATTTTATGTTAGTTTAATATTAGTGTAGTATACACATGAATACATTCTGAGGGGTTAAGCTACGCTGACCGCAGTTGGTCCGTGGATGGGTGACCATCTATACATACCTAGACCCCTCTGTGCCTCGGAAGGCACGTTAAGCCGTTGGTCCCGGCTGTTATTCGTAGATCTTTGACAGTCGTTACGGGTAGTCAGAAGTCCGAAAGTCTGACAACCAGTCTTACTAGGGAGTACCTATCAAACTCAAACTCAAAGCATTTATTTCAATTAAACCATTTACAGGCACTTTTGAATTGTGAAGAAGTCAGTCAGTCAAGAAAAAATGAAGCTAGTTGCCCATTCCAAAGCGTAGTAGGTACCTATGGAGAAGAACGGGCAAGAAACTCCATGGACACTCTTTTTAAATTATATTTTTACAAAATTATTAGTTACATCATGTGTTGAATTTCTAAATATGTGAGAACGATGTAAAAAATAAATAAAAATCAAGTACGCGTAAAAGTGTCCAGAGAGAGTGTCCAGTGTAATAGTAACAAAATAACAATCCAAAAATAAAATAATTAAAAATAAGCCGTGGCAGCTAAAAGATGACCAGCCCCAACTGACGGCGCCCGTTCACGAACATGACGCATGGATCAGCACCATCCAGCTCAACCATTTTGTAGGGAACCGAATGATCCAACACACACGCCACCGTCAGCGAGACACTTGAGCGAGCATGACATACTATCAGCCGCCAGGGCACATTCTAGTCAATGAAAAACATATTATCCGGTTAATGGTAGCTCAATAGTACATAGAACTCACATCTGTGCTATACAGTTATACAATACAAAGGAAATTGAGTTTATACAATGCAAAGATAGTCTTACAATCTTCACCCATACCATATCGTATTACCCAGTCACTGGGCTGTGGAGGTCAGATAGGCAGTCGCTTCAAATACTGGTATTCAGCTGCATCCGTTTAGACTGGAAGCCGATCCCAACATAGTTGGGTAAAGTAAGATGATGACACATGGATAAATTCTCTAAATTATGGTGAAAAATACATCAAAATCCGTTGCGTACCTTAGAAGAAAAACGCGGTCACAGAGACACGAAAAGCGACTTTGATTTATAATTAATCTATCTTTCTATACATGAATAATCCTACTATCCTTCCTACTACTAATACTAATACTAATCCTATTATCCTACTAATCCTATCCTACTATCCTTCTAATATCCTACTTCCTACTTTCCTACTTCCTACTATCCTACTTCCTACTAATCCTACTTCCTACTATATATCCTACTCCTACTAATATTATAAAAGCGAAAGTTTGTGAGGATGGATGGATGGATGTTTGTTACTCTTTCACGCAAAAACTACTGAACGGATTTTGATGAAACTTTACAGTAATATAGCTTATACATCAGAATAACACTTATGATACTTTTTATCCCGATATTCTCACGGGATCGAAACTTACGCGGGTGAAACCGCGGGGCGCAGCTAGTGAATAATAATAATATAATAAATCCTAGCAAAGTCAAAACTGTACGTCACATTTTGCACGACTCATAGTGCGAAGCATAAGAGAGTGCAATACGATCGAAAAAAAAAAAATTGCCTCCTTTTTGCGCTGTTTCTATTGTTATACTCCTGCTAGTACATAGAACCTACCTAAATTATATACAATTGTATAGATAATTTAATGAAAATTGATTCTGTATTTTTCAAACATTACTTTAATGCAGTAGAAACGAAAAAAATTTTAAAAAATTTCCCGTCAATCAAGTGTGAAACGTGAAAACATTGTAGCTTGCGAAAAAATCAATTAATTGTGTCATTTTTTTTAAATAGATTTGTTTCACCTAGAGGAGGAACCTTATTGATATTGGCTCTTTTATTCAAAGTAGTTTAATTATAATTAATAAAAAACTAACTAATATAATATCTATATCTATGGTTTTTTATACGATCAAATTAATGAGCATTATTAGTCGTGCAGTTATGGATTTTCCAAAATTTGAAAAGTAATTTTTGCGAGGTTTAACGTTGAAAATATAATTTTTAGATTTTTTTTAGTTTGTCTTAATGTATGTTCCAGCCTTCCAGCAGTATGCAAAAACTACCAAACAGATTTTGTTAAAATTGTGCAAAGACTTTTATGTCTGTCCAGTGTGTAGGTGACAAATTAGCAAAATTGCAATATAATCGTATTCATCTATTTAATTTTACCTTAAATTCTAAAAAGTCAAGCCAAAAAATTAGAATATCGCAGATTGTTACAGATTTAACACTTTTATACGGCTTCAAAAAGGAGGAGGTTTTAATAGATAGTTTATGCCTCGGGGGTGGTCCCATATAAATTTTATTAACTTTGCTTCGGTAATTTTTGAGTTAGTTTCAATAAAACGTTTTTTTGCCACTTAGTATATATTATAATGATGTTATAATGACTTCCCGCCACTGATATTTACATAGCAAGTAGTGTTATACGAATTTGTTCCAAAAAAAAAACTACCGACTTCAAAAAGAGCACTACAAAGTGTTACATAACTTTAATTTCGGAAGTCGGTGTCAAAAAACGAAAATGCGCAACTAACGACACCGACTTCAGAAATTAAAGTTATTTATCCCTTTGTAATGTTCTTTTTTTTGAAGTCGGTTGTTTTGTTTTTATTTAACGTGTTTTACTTAGTAAGTGCCAACTAGCTAACTCAGATTAAATGGATCTATGGTCTGGAAATAAAGATTTATTATTATTACCGATGGTGGTGGTGTTGTTCATTCGGTTCGGTTCCTTTTGGCCTCGTATAGGACTTTTTGTTTCATTTTTCTTTTTGTTACTTTTTTAATTTTTTTTTGTTTTTATTTTGGTATTTTAATTTAGACTGTGTTTACTTTAGTTTGTGATCCTCCTGTACGAGTCGCAATAAATACTTTTTCTTTCTTTTCTTTCTTTCTTTCCTACAAAATTGTAGAGATGGGTGGCCACGGCCCACGCGTCATGTTCGCGAACGGGCGCCGTCGGTTGAGACTAGTCATCTCTTAATTTTTAGGGCTTATTTTAATCTTATATTTTGAATTGATTTTTAATTTTTTTAAACATTCTTTTCACATATAGATGCAGCACGAATAATGAACCCAGGATTTTATAATATCTTGATTTAAAAGTTTCCTTGGAGTTTCTTGCCCGTTCTTCTTCATAGAGATCTACGTTTTGGAATGGGCAACAAGCTTCAACGTTCTGAATAACTGACCGACCATTTAATTTAATTTTTTCTATTTAATTTTTAAGTGTCTGTAAATGGTTTAATTGAAATAAATGCTTTGAGTTTGAGTTCGAAATCGTGGGCAGAAGCTAGTTTTAATAATATATGTAATATGTCATCATCTGCCTAGCCTTTTCCCAACTATGTTGGGGTCGACTTCCAGTCTAACCGGATGCAGCTGAACACCAGTGTTTTACATGGAGCGACTGCCTATTTGAATATATGTAATATGTAGGTATATGTAGATACTTAATCGAATGACTCTGGTTTCAATTGCAAATCACAGCTGATATGTTTGTAAGATTAACTAGGTTACCCAATGTCCAAGAACGCTAATTTAATTTAAACTTGATTCAATCTATACTAATATTATAAAGAGGAAAGATTTGTATGTATATTTGTAACGAATTGGCTCAAAAATTAATGGATCGATTTTAAAAATTCTATCACCATTTGAATGCTACATTATCACTGATTAATATAGGCTTTTTTAATTGCAAGAAAAAAAATGTCCACCCGTGCAGAGTCGGGACAGGCCGCTAGTAGTATTATAAAACATTGACGTAAGTGTTTTAAAACGCTGTTTATGTTTTGATCTTGTGAAGTTTTAATTTGCTTTTCCTATTTTTAGTCTAAAGTGACCCAACAACTTTTGATTCGACAGCACAAGGTCAATTCAACTAAATAAATACATAATTACTGAATTTATATTTATTTTTGTTAGTGCTGTAGGTATTAAAAACAAAACACTTTGTTTATATTCACTTATAGTTTTAATTATTTATTGAAATTTCGAAGGCCCGTTAGAGTTCAGCAATACTGGCTTTGTTACGTGTGGCCTACTGTCCTTAGAAAGCCAAACTTCGTGAGTTTGGTCTATTCTTTAATTTTACCAAAATTAATCTACCTAGTCTTTTTCCAACTATGATGGGGTGGCTTAATCTGATGCCGCAGAATACCTGGGGTTTCGATATCAATGGGTACTTACCCATCCACGAATCGACCGCGGCAAGCAAAAATGTTTTAAAACATTCATAGAAGTGAAATTTATAAATGAAGGGGACTCAGGAGGTCAGCACCCATGGGTACATCCCCAAGTTTCTAAAAGAATTATTGGAGTTTTCCAGTAGATAGGAATCTCATTGGATAGGAGTCCGGAGTCTGGATTTCGCCCCCTATTATTACATGGATCGAGGGCAATTGGCAAACTCATCTTCGCCTATCCCTTCAAATGTAGGCGTGATATTGTGTTCTGTTATATTTTTCAGAACTATGGTTGCTGGTGAAAAATATTGCAGAGTTGAGAGTGCTCACTACGGCAAGGTGGCATTATTTACGGACGAGTTGGATCACAAATATACTACTGTAAGTCATTTTCACAACTCTTACACATGCCGTGCTATTTCGGTAAGAATCTCATCGTGAAAACTTAGGTAAAGTGACCAATTGTCAATAGTGTCAAACCCAGAGCCTTAGGTTGGTTAACAGCTCGCTTGACCTCAGTTTTCACGTTGAGATATTTACAGAATAGGCCGATTGCACCCTGATTGCGTAACATACTTTCTATCACAATCCGAAGACATTCCTAATCTATTGCTTCATGTGCTTGATTAATTCGTCTGATCGATAACATTCATGCATGAATGTTACTGAATTGTCAAAATTAAAGACATTGCAATTATTATTGGAAGTGCATTAAGCAACTACCCCGCGAGTTTATAACTATCAACATATAACTAGTTTTATGTATAGTTATTTTTATAGAGTGATGTCGTACGGTATTGGTTGCGGTGAAGTGCTGCCGATAATAAGTTTTTTTTAATAATATATGGTGCCATTAAAAGGAAAACATAATTTAAGTTGACCTTCGCCAATACCCTGTTGTTTTTACTTTTTAGGCGCAGTATTTACATTTATTAGGTATTTATACTTGTACATGCAAGACCTGAGGGGCAATTCTCGTAATTTTTAAGATCGTTCACAGTCTGATCTCAGTCTCAATCTGTCAAAAATACTTCAAATTCCCCTACATTTTGACAAGTTTTTGACATTTGTTTGTCGCCGAGATGAGACTGCGACTAGATTTTGAACGGTATAAATTAGCAGAATTGGTCTGCTGATTTTAGAACTAAATATGCAAAAAATTACACACAGAGAGGCACACACACACACAGAGGTACAGTCGCAGAGGTTCATTGTCATAGTAGGTAATATTTGTTCAAGGTCACCTTTTATTTATTTTCATAAAGTATCAAATTAAAAAATAAACGAATAAGTACAAATAACGACTGTGCCTTCTGCAGCGTGACCTCTACAAGCTCTGCGGTTGCAACGTATTATTTTTTAATTCGTAAACTGTTTATCAATTTTTATACTTAATGTTGACGTAAACGACGACGTTTTTAATAATGTACGCACACGAATTTAATTTAATTTTTCTTTTTTTTCTTTTGTATTTAAAAAAATCCAGTTATGCCTTCTAGGACAATGACTGTCGTTTAGGTATTGTATTCTGTGTTACTAGCTAGTTTTAAACACTTTAAATTGTAACCTGTGGAGAACGTTGTGGGTAGCATAATTGTTTTATAATGTAATATTTAAGATATTATTTCTTATTGTGCTACTGTTTGTTTTTCCTTATAAATAAATAAAATAAAAAAATAAACAAGGCTCTCGTTTGATGATCGAAAAAAAGGATTGAATTAGGTCGATTTTTACTTACAAAAGAGACGAATACCGTTACCATACAAGCTTGGCCTATAAATGGACACAAGTAAAACAAAATATATTAAAAAGCAATATGAAATAGTGTTTCAAAACCTTTGTTTTGTTCTTCGTAAAGTTTGGTGAAGGGCCATAAGAACCTCCCCAAATCTGATGACTTCAAACCTGTCAAAAAAAATAATTCAAACCTGTCGATCACGGATTAGTAACCTAATAGAATAGAATAGAATAGAATAATTTTATTTCAGACCGGAGTCCATAGGGTTAGTAACAATTTTAACTTAAATTCTAGTGTTAGTAAGTTACAGACACATAAAAATAACAATTAAAATTCGGCGTGGAGCCGCATCCACCTCCGCAACATCGGGGAATCCCACCGATCTGCGAATACACTGATAATACTGTTGGTACTGCCGCGAACACGAGACATCAGGGATGCACATCTTTTCCTAATCCACTGTCTTTCAATAGATTGAATTTCACTCAAATCAAAGGACTGTATCACAAATGATTCATTCGCTATCCCCAGTTTACAGAACGTTGGATCTCCGTTGAAAACTAGGCAAAGTCAGAGTTGTCCGAGATGCAAGTTGTAGATATTGTTATATTGTAGCCAAGGTAAACTAACATGCAAAAATCCATAGTTCAAGAAAGGCGAAGTCACTCAGAAATGCGAAAAAGATAACCAGAAACACAGCCAGTGATATTTTTGAACGAATCACAACAAAATATTTATGATACTGTTACACGCATTGTGAAGAGGTTCCGGTTTCTGGAGCCCTAACTATCAGTAGCTTGGACCCTGCTCCCGGCATCGGTGGTTCATTATTTTTTTAATAGTATTAAATTTTTTTTAACCAACTTTAAAAATGGAGCAGGTTCTCAATTCGAATGTTTATATTTTTTTAATTATTTTTTGCTCGAAAGAGGTATATTCCGATTGTAGGTCAAAACCTTTTCAAAAACTTTTGACGCGGTAGGCAGAAGGGCTATACTGTACGGTAATTGCTTGGATCCGTTTTCGAGTTTTTTTTGTGGATTTGTTTTATTAGTGCTTTGTTTAGTTAGGCCGGGAAAGCGGCGCCTTCGAAAGATTGATTTGCTAGCAACTAGAATGCTAACATAAGATCGTTTTCACATTGTCTTATTAACATTAATGGTAATTCGTCTATTCTATGACTCTTCTTGCTTTTTAGGTTTTCAATAGTGTGTTTATTTCACCGGGGTCTACTGGGCTGAAAAACATGGTATTTTCAATGGGGCAGAGCACTGGGGTGCCTGGCGGCTCATTGCCAGGTGTCTTCCTGTCACTAATATTTACATAGCAAGTGTTATATGAATTTGTGTGGGGTAGGAACAACTAAAAAGTAAAAAAATACTTTTACAAAACAAAAAAAAAAAAACAACCGACTTCCAAAAAAAAAACTACAAAGTCAAAAATAACTTTAATTTCGGAAATCGGTGTCGTTGGTTTCGCATTTTTGCTTTTTGACACTGACTACCGAAATTAAAGTTAATTTTCAGTTCATCATCATCATTTGCCTAGCCTTTTCCCAACTATGTTGGGGTTGGCTTCCAGTCTAACCGGATGCAGCTGAATACCAGTATTTTACATGGAGCGACTGCCTATCCGACCCCCACAATCCAGTTACTGGGTAATACGATACCCCTTGGCAAGACTATTTTCGGGCTTCTGACTTCTGACCTGTAACGACTGTCAAAGATTCACGAATGACAACCGGGACCAACGGCTTTACGTGCTTCATTTTTAAGAATCAGTTATTTTTTATTATTAACTAGCACTTCGCCCGCGACTTCGTCTGCGTGTATTCGTACTAAATTTCAAGTTTATTAAGTCTAGCAATAACATGTTTCATACAAACAAAATTCCCCCTTTTCACCCCCTTAAAGATCGAATTTCCAAAAACCCCTTAGTGCTCCCCTACATAATAAAAGGAAGCCGTATCCAAAATGTCACGTTCCTAGTCCTTGTAGTTTCGGCAGTGCGTTGATATGTCAGTCAGTCAGTCAGTCAGTCAGTCAGTCAGTTTCTCCTTTTATATATATGTACTTTTTGTCCGTACTAGGCCAAACAAAATCCAAATCCTTTTAATTTTTTTATTTTAAATGGAGCCAAGAGAATGGGTAAGACCGTACCCAGACACAAAGTTATTTTTTTTTATTTTAATCTTTTTATTTTAAATGGAGCCAAGAGAATGGGTAAGACCGTACCCAGACACAAAATTAATTTTAGCATTATGAACTATGTCGATTTTTGTTGATGGAGTAGTTTAATTAATCCTAAACAGCATGTTTGAATTCACTTGGAGAAAAAAATATGTGAGAAAATTAAATTGGTTAGCGTTTTTGCGATACCATTGATAATGATGGGAGTTATACAGACGCCAGCTCATCAAGCTACTACAATCTGTCAAATTTCTTCAATAGATTTTCAACTTTATTGCTAAAGCATAAGGTTCAAAGTTGATTTAAGTTATACATTACAAATTGATTTTGGTAATTTAAAATAATATTGTATTATATCCTTAATAAGGATTATTTTAAGGTACCTATAGTTTTAATCTTCTTTTCATAGATAATGAAAATGAATACTTAAGGGCCTATACTACCTCAAATGGCTTAGCATGATCCTCCGTTATGTCGAAAATACTGCAGCATTAATTTTGAAATAAATATATGGTAAAGTTGAGGATTAATGTTAGGTCTTATGTTAGACGAAAATACGATTTCATAAAATTTTTCCGATAGAAAAAAATTTCAAAGTTACTTCTAAACCGAACAATAAACCGCTGGTATTCAAAAAATACTTCAAATTAGAACATGAAACTTTGTATACTAACCGAACTAACTATAAAGCAGGTCTTATGTTATTTACTTTTTTTTAATTACTATTATTTTCACCGTAAAAAGCAAATACCTAAACTATTGGCGCTGCCTGCCGCCTAGCACCGCACTCTGTCTCGCTCTCACTCAGTCCGCGAGCAGTATCGTGCGAGCGAGTTAAAGAGTGAATTTTAGCTGAGGTAGTGTAGGCTCTTAAGCTATAACCGCATTATGTCCTAATTATAGCACAATATTATATATGATCAAACGAACTTCTCAAGTGAAGTTCGATCAATATAATATGAGTGGTTTCATTTGAAGATACAAATTAACAGGTAGTCCTTTGACCTACAAGGCAACACTCGCACGCTTTAAGAATTTTATATTTATTTATTTAGTATCGATTATTTTTTAACTCGATTAAAAACCAGTATTCTACCTCCCCACTATAGGTACGTAGTCATGACAGTTCATTCTTTTAAAGTAACGATTTAATTTCACTCTTCCCGTATTTTACAAAACTGGGATACGGGCGGGTGGGAGATTTGTATCTTCAAATGAAACCACTCATATTATATTGATCGAACTTCACTTGAGAAGTTCGTTTGATCATATATAATATTTCGTGGTTTCATTTTCGATACAAATTAACAGGTAGATGTTTAAAGATTGAGTTTTGTCAGTATTTATCGTGGGTTTATCTGTACACGATAAATGAAATACGAAGTAAGAGTGAAAAATCAATTTATTTATTTAATCATTTATGGTACTTATATTTAACCATTACAAAAAACTTAATAGTTTATTTCCATACATCATGATCATCAAACGAAGATTAAGTTTATTCTGAGTCATTATTATTGGACGGCAAACAAACTGATTTTGCAAAATTTGACTCCTGTATGAGGGGTCTATGATAAAATTTGGCAAAAGTTTGGGACGACGCAGTCCAGCCAGCAGTTTTGCGGATCACGTCGACGCTGAGACCGGTCGTGCGCGCAGCCGACGTGGCGGCGTGCCGGACGCTGTGCGCGCCGAACACCCCCACGTCGATACCGCTCGCGCACAACGTTTGTTTGATCCATCTGCTTATACTCTGTGCTGTCGCGCCCCTGTGGGGGCGCTTCATAGAAATTAAGAGATGATCAGTACTCGAAGGTCTTAAGTCTCGAGTCATAGACAAATAGTCAACAATCGCTGTGGCCGGACAAATCGAAATATTTTCCCGGAAAAAGGGCAAAAACAAAACTGGCTGGTCTCGTCCTATCCCTGAAGTTTTAATCATATCTGTTATTACAATCTCAACTCCATTTGTTTTTATTTTAATGTTATCTGTTTTAATCAAAGAAAACGTTTGGACTCTGTGTGCCGTACATAAGGCCAGTAAAATAACTAGTTTTTTGGTTAGTTTTTCTAAACTTAATTGACTATTAGGAACCCAGTCTGAAATGTGACCTAACACTAGTTGTGGGTCCCAAGTACTAGAGTATTTCGGTAAGGACGGTCTCATTCTAAATATTCCTTTCATTAGCCTTTTGATACAGTCATCCGAACCTAAATTATTGCCAAGCAATAATGACAGGGCTGAACGGTGACTATTAAGCGTGCCGTAGGACGCACCACTTTCAAACAATTCTGATAAAAAAGATACAACATGGGCAACCGAGGTATCAAATACGTTGTAATCGTTATCGTGGCAGAATTTCCACCACAGCTTGTAGCAAACCCCGTATTGCTGCGAGGTTTTATCCGACAGCGACCCAATCATTAAATTTAGGGCGGTAGGCGGCACGCCGCGGCGGGAGAACGCGCACCGGAGAGCACCGCTGCACCCAGGGTAAGCGTCCGGTGGAGTGGGTGTTGCTGTCTGAAATGTGAGAGGACTAAGTTTGGTCGAGGGTCCAAAATAACTATATCAGTAACTAATAAGTCCATTAATTGAGGGTACCAAGCCTGTGCAGGCCACATCGGAAATACTAATATACCTGTAGCTTTATCTTGAATAATCTTTTGTATGCAGTTTAATAACAAAGCAAAAGGGGGAAAAGCATAAAAGAATTTCTCACTCCAGCTTATTGTGAATGCGTCTACAGTAATAGCGTCTGGATCCTGTTTCCAAGCTACATATTCGAGACACTTGGCATTAGTGCGAGAAGCAAATAAGTCAATCTCTGGGTTACCGAGCTTTTTAACGATGCAATTAAAAGCAGTTTCTGACAACTCCCACTCGGCCTCAGGATTCACTCTGCGTGACTCTTCATCAGCCTCTATATTGTCCTTCGTATTTATATACGAGGCGAATAGCCACAGCTGTCTCGACTCACACCATTGCCAAATATCACGAGACAGGGTGTTCAAATGCTGGAATTGTATACCGCCCATGCGGTTTATATAACTAATGGCAGTAGTGTTGTCTACGCGGAGTAAGATAGCACAATTAGACTTATCTTTTACAAAACATCTAAGAGCCAAGAATATAGACAACAGTTCTAAATAATTAATTTGGAACTGAAGTTCACTCTCTTTCCAAGAACCGTATACCCTGGAACCATTACAGCAGGCACCCCAGCCAGTACGCGACGCGTCAGTATAAATTTCCATAGCATAGGTTTCGTTTTTTATAGGCCTGTCTATTATGTAAATATTATTCATCCACCAGTTAAGGTCGTTTAAAATAATTTTTGGTAGTTTTACTTTAGCTTCAAACGTACCATATTGTTTTAACAATATGTATTTTTGTCGTTCTAAAATTTTTGTATACAGCCAGCCATAGCGTGCTGCTGGGCAAGCTGATACAAGGACGCCTATTAATTGAGAAAACTCACGGATGGTGACAATGGGTAATTTAGCAAATCTTTGAACCATACAGGCTACCTTATTACGTTTTTCTAAAGGTAACGAAAGGGTCATTTGAGTGGTATCATATATAAATCCTAAAAATTTGCACACTTGTTGTGGCTGTAATTGGCTTTTATCGTAATTTATTACGAAACCTAAACACTCAAACAACGCTATCGTCTCTTGAACATTACGAAGGCATTCATCATAGCTCTTAGCTAAGCAACAAATGTCGTCAAGATAGCAGACCGATTTGTGACCACGATTACGTAAGTGTGCTACGACTTCTCTGACTATCTTAGTAAAACACCTAGGTGCTATCCCTAGGCCATAACATAAAGCACTAAATTCGTACGTTATAGTTTCATTTGAATTTGGTGCGATGTACTGGAATCGAAGGTATTTTCGAGATTCTGTATCGATAGGTATAAGTAAGTATGATTCCTTTAAGTCAATAGTTGCCATAAACCAGTTATTTTGTAATAACTTGCAGGCAGTACGGTAGTCCTCCATTTTAAAATGGGTCTTTGGTATAAAACGATTTAATAATTTTAGATTCAAAATAAACCTTTTGGTACCATTAGGCTTAGGGGCTAGAAAGGTACTTGAAATAAACTGATCTTCACATTGATCGACTTGTGAAATAGCACCTAGTTTAAGTAAATTATCTATAGCCATGTACATTTCATGCTGTTCTTTGGATGACCACGACAGTCGCGGTACATTTGATTGATACGGTTTGGTTATAAACGGAATAGGTACTTCATTCCGAACCCAGTTAAGAATATTAACATTATCTGTAATGTTAAGCCAACAGTTATAGAAAAATTGAACGTGACCCGCATGTACCTGTATTAAGGATGTGGTGGGGCACGTGACTTGCTCTGGTACGCCTTGGGTTGTGCCAACGGAGTTGCTGCTGGTCGTCTCGACGACGTGGGTAACTTCCTGTGGCCTCCTCGCCCCCCCCTGTTCGTCGTGTATCGAGGAGGCCCGGTCCAGTTTCCCTGGAATGGTTGACGGGCCGCACTTGTGCTGGGAGCAACAGGGTTAGACCTCGGCGGAGGCACTGCCTTTTTGATCTGCAGTCCCTGCTTCTCAATAGTCTTAGAAGCTTTAATTTTCTCTGGCAGACTGACACCGAACAATGTTTCGTCACGTTCACTTTCTTGAATGAGGTTCAAAAAGGGTTTCGCTAGCCCTGGTGTGATCATTTTGATTCTAGCCTGGGTTTCATGATGGTGCAAATCGCATAGAATGCGACAACCGTCACTGAGCATTTTAATCGCATCTATTTTATTGTCACTTGTCAGCAATGTCGACATAGCCCGGCTGATAGCCGTGATCCCTGCGCCAAGTTGTTGTTGCATAGCTTCGACTTTTTTGTCACGCAATCTGACCATTTCTATGACTGCCGCCGATATCTCAATGTTGAGTTTTGGGGCTTGTAATAAAGTGCAATTGCTGGGAATAAGGTACTGTTTTAATACCTTTTCTCTAACTTCCTTGTCCATACCAGTTTTTAATAATGGCAGCCAGAGCTGGGTCAAATTATTATGTATCTCTTGACCCCACGTCGGTCCCGAATCTGTTGCCTCACCCAGGGCGGATAGAATTTCTGGGTCAAGAGGTGGACAAGTCTCGGTCTCTAATGGCGCCGCAGCCAGTGCCGGTGCCGGTGCCGGTGCCGGTGCTGGTGGCGGTGGCAGTGGTAAATCATTTTGTGTATTGCGTTCATCCATTGTCGGTGACGCAGTGGTGATAGCATGTTCATCCCAATCAGGTAATGGCACCGTTTCAACCAGGTCAGGCTCGTTTAGGTGCACCGTTGAAGTTTCGCCTTCTAGAAGACAACAACAATGACTAATAGGTTACGTAAGTCAAAAATAAAATGACGATAAACAGGAATAGTTCATAACTTGAATCTATAACCTTTATAGAACATGAATAGTTACGCCTTGTTCATTTTAGAATCTATGGCGGGTAGGTTTCATAATTTTGCCGGGTTCTAATTAGAATCTATGGCAAATTATCGTAACAAAAGATACTTTCAAATTGAATAGTATTTGTACGATTGTTTAGCGAAAATATGATTTTGGATACACCACTTACCTTGAACATTATCTATTTTTTCTTCATCTGAAGATGAGAACGAATCTAAACGCCGACGTTTACGTCGATGTTTATCTTTCAATTTTTCCATTTTTTTTAAATAATACTCCATCTTCTCGTCGAACGATCTTTTAGGCATCGTGAACCTTGATTTTTAAAATAATTTTACTTTCAATGTAGGAGCGCGTGCGCTCGTTGCCTCGCACGGAAAAAGAATGAACTGTCATGACTACGTACCTATAGTGGGGAGGTAGAATACTGGTTTTTAATCGAGTTAAAAAATAATCGATACTAAATAAATAAATATAAAATTCTTAAAGCGTGCGAGTGTTGCCTTGTAGGTCAAAGGACTACCTGTTAATTTGTATCGAAAATGAAACCACGAAATATTATTAGATTTCTAAGATACTATATATATATTTTAAGCCTAATTAATGGTCTTAGTTCACCGATTACCTACTTTACTTCAATAAATTGTTCTATACGAGAAAATAAACTGTTTTAACTATAAATTTATTTGTAAAATTATATGGAATAAACATTTTGAAATCACTTAAGTATAAAACATTTTTATTTTTAACCCTACATAACACAAGCATTATAATAAAAATAAAATAACTATTACATTATTATTCTCGTTTATTAATCTATCGATTAATAAAAAAAACGATCGCGATTGCTAATCCTACACGTAATGCTACCAGCTAAGCGTTATTTGTTTAACAAAGTAAATTTTAGCAATTCTATGAACCCACCAAGGTCATACGTAATTATTAATTTATTATACTCTGTGTGTAAACGCGACGGTATGTTTTTTGTTTCGTTCGACGCTAGCCAGTGTTCGAACTGAGGTGTGCGTTCTGTGTTGATCACTTACACACCACACACAGATATAGTTACGGGCCTGCAGCTCGCGGGAATTTGACTCTTACGCAAATATCGACGCTGGAAAGGTAAAATTGACTAAGCGACACAGGGCTAAGTTTACAGGAGAAAAGTTTAAAGTTTAACTTCTCAGAAAAAAAATCATAAAATAAATTCTTGTAATCATCCTACAGGCGTAATTCTTACTGTTTTAGAAATCTTATTTGATCATCAGAGTTATAATTTATATGATTAAGTGTTCTTCTGTAAAGTTAGCCCTATGTCGCTTAGTCAATTTTGCCTTTCAAGCGTCGATATGATCGTGACTGTACATTGCCATTAGCGTGAGATCAAAGTAAGCAAAACAAAATCAACTGTGTGAGATCAATTAAGTAATAAAATAAAAGTAATAATACCGAAACTAACAATATGTATAAAAATCAACAAAAATCTAATCAATTATAAGTACAGGGCGTTCGGCAGAACGTCGAACACACGAAAATGGCAGACAAGTGGGGCCGTCCGCCACCCACCCAGCCCAAAAAAAAAAATACCCAGGCCCCACAGTTTTTTTTATTAAGTATTTTTTTATTTTTGAAAAGGTTTATAATTAATTATAACTAAAAGCCACAGTTTTTTTTAATGCAATGCAAAGAAAAGCTCAAAATCACGTTTTATACCTTTTTGCAATGTTTGATGGCTTATAAGTTTTTGTCTAGCTAGCAATAATTTTAGATGAATCTACCAATAGTCGAGACAAAAACAAAAAAAAAAAGAGTTGCCATTTTCGTCTATCCTACATAAAGTTCCTTCAAAGTTTTAAAACTCAAGAATTTCGGTAATAAAAAAAAAATAAAAAAAACTGTGGGGCCCGGGTAATCCTTTCTGGGCCGGGCAGGCAGCAGACGACGGTTCGCGGTTGACTAGGGATTCCTGAAAATAAGAATTTATTTACAATTTTATCATTTTTTACAGGCATATCAGACCCTGAAGATGCTCTTTTGGTGGCCAATACCTGTTTGGAGAAACATTTTATTTATAAATTATTGGCTGGGTGAAGGACTAATTACAGGATCTGGTTAGTACATAACTTCTACTCCTGATCTTGACCGATGTTACTTGCGGTCGGTGCAACAGCGTTGACGTTAAAGAATCGAAGAGGAAAATCTTGCATTCTTCCATGTCAACCGTCACGCTATCACTCACAGTTCTTTCAATATAATTCCTTATACAATCTATACATCTTTTATTTAGCATTTCTCTCCGTCTGCCTTCATAAACCTTTCAACATTGTGTTGTGTTTTTGCATTATAGTCTGCTTAAATAAAGTTTTAAGATCCGTATTTTATTGCGTATTGCATGCGTTTATCTCCTCTCATATTATATTATGTTATTCAATTTTCTGTCACTGGCACCACTTTCAAACTTCTTTTTAAACGGGGTTAATTTTAAAAGACCTGTCAAAATGGGTGTGGTACAGACCTAGACTGAAAGATTTTCTCCATGGAACCAGCATCGAAATTGGAAAAAAAAACTCAATCATCGTTCAGTTAGGTTGAGTAGTTATACATGTTTCGTATGTGACAGCTGATAATTTTTTGCGATTACGATATTGGTCCCATATAGAAAGTTGTTGAGTTTGATGGTATATAATATGGTATACCCACGCATATGAAGACACGCATCTACGAACGGCGAGTGCAACCGTCCCGAAACTTGTTCGAGCCACCCCGCCCAACTGAGTATGTACCTTTACGAGTAAATTTATCCCTAAGTAATCATGATCCGATCCAGCGCCAGCTGTACTCCCCCAGCGGTACCCTAAGCCGAGGTCCATCCATAGGTACCTCACAAGGGCACCCCTTAGCGTGTAATCATTTAGTATAAAAGTGTTATGTCCTGCCTTAATTTATTAAGGCACCTACTAGATAGCAGCCGATACCTTCCTGCCATTCCAATCCCCAAAAGAAAAAGAGGATTGCTGTCGCAGGACCCCCGTCAGGAAATAAGATCCTTACGCAATACTTGTACGCACAACAACACACACAACGTATTTATAATAGATAGAGACAGAAAATTTGAATTTAATACGCGTTTTGAATACAGAGTATAAGTTTCTGGAAGCTCTCATAAAGTTGTCGCCATCTTGGGTTTTTATTTTGACCTCACTATTGGCTTCAGTACCCTCGGAAACCAATGAAAATGACATCCATGATAAAGAATTTGAAAATTTCCGCAGACGCTTTTTGGATTTTAATTTTGACCTCACTTTTGGCTTCAGCACAATTGTATTAGCCAGCATTCCTAGCAGCTAGGTACTTAAATGTTGTTAACTGCACCTTCCTCTTTTAGAGAGTATTCTACTTTTACCATAATTTGGGTGGCAAATAAAGTGGCTTGTTTTTTTTTAAATGATTTCAAACAGGCATCTGCTTTAAATCTTTACGTCATCACAATCAACGACGTCGTATCATTGTTGATAAGATTTTAAAATCTGTATTATAATTACGTTATTTTCTTTAAATCCAGGAGGCCATTGGTACCGT
Organism: Globia sparganii; assembly: GCA_949316385.1. NCBI lineage: Eukaryota > Metazoa > Arthropoda > Insecta > Lepidoptera > Noctuidae > Globia > Globia sparganii. The sequence goes on from OX438675.1 coordinate 1,294,770, forward strand.
CACCGTCAAGTGCTAAAATCAAGTTTCAGCGTGTCAATAATACATGGGTACATAGAAGTGTTTAACAGCCACTCAAGAGCATTGCTGAGCGATATTGAACGAAACGATGGAAAAGGAAAATTTAATCCCTCACCATACCTGCGACAATATGCCATGGAAATATCTTACTGTGAGTATGGTAGATGAACAGTCAAACAAACAAATCATTCATTTTTCCACTACACTGAAAATATTTAATTTAATTTTAACTTAACAACAGATGGCGCTGCCCGCCACGAAAAGATTAACTTCGCGTATTTATCTAGGTATATTAAAAATATTTACAGTGACATTTTAGTGTATAAAAGTTATTAAAAGTACAGTGAATAGTGCAACTCATGAAGACAAAATAATGTTTGTGACAACTGATAAGAAGCTAATTTTGAAATTTACAAACTTACGGTTTTCGGATTTTTTCCTTTTGACATTGCTTCTTGCCAAATTTCATGATTCTAGGTCAACGAGAAGAAAGTTTTTGTAATTGTCTCTCTAATATTTATGTTGGTCAGATGTATCAGTGTCCGAGCGTGTGCTGCTCCGATTAGACATCCAAGCGCATCGTGCGTCAGCCACTAATGTCGTCAGCTGTCGTTCGCGATGATAACTGTGCAGTGCTATCCAACTTTGCAAATATGGTTAACTTTGGAGGGTCTGGTGATGAAGTCATGGAAGTGATTCAGTACTCAGCATGTTGCAACCACTTTGACTTCCCTTGTTCGGGAATCACGGAGAAGGGTTGCCGCAAACTCCGGGAGCTCCAAGCTACATGGAGATGTACTAATTACCTTTGTGGATCATGTTAGCACCCAACTATCAATCACGGCCTTGCCAGTAGTTTTTGTACTGATTTCAATAGAAACAATAATGCGTGAGTTGTCCAGCATCCGTCAACGACTTACTCCTCTCTCCAGCTTGGCATCTGAAGTGCATCTCTTACGGCAGGAGCTAACTAATCTCAAGGAACTTCCTGATAAGGTTCTAGCGTTAGATGATAGGCAAACCAAAGTAGAAGCGGTGCAAATAGACGTAACGCACGCAAAGTTAGCGATTGTCAAACTTGAGGATAGACATCAGAATATTGATCAGTGGATCCACAGCAATAGTGTGGAAATTTAGAGAGTACCAATGAAGGATAGAGAGAACCAGAGAACCTCTTTGATATAGTTAGTAAAATCGGTTAAAAAGTTTCCTATCCCATTTATTTATTTATCTATTTATTTCAGGCATCAAGGCCTATATCAACACATACAATACAATAATAATATAAGTGTCTGCGTCGTGTTTCGCTGACTGGTGTCATGTAGCCGGCCACGAAACCGGCGGTACACAACACCCTGCGGCCAGAACTCTTCCTTGAGGAACTTCTCGAAATGATGTGTTGGAACACGCACCACGAACGACTTGAAGTTCGTTTTGTGACGCGACTCCAACTTCTCGACCCTCAAAGTCCAGTTGGTCTTCACACACATGTACTCCACGATCTCCTCAACCTTCGTGGAGTGGTGCAATCTGGACACGTACAGCTGCGTCGTCGGGATTGCCGGACGCAGCAGCATGTTGGATCCTGCCAGCGCGGTGCCGCACTGGTTCCGACAAGGAAGCTTCTTCTTCTTCTTCTCCACTTTGATGAAACCATCCTTGTCGCACGTGTCCTTTTCTGGACCCTGCCTTTTCAAAACCTTGTTGGGTTTCGACCGGCTCCTTACCCCCCTTTTGTTTTTTCCGCTAGTTTTACTGCAAGTTTTGCGACTCCGCAGGCTTGTTAGCGGCTACTATTGCTGCGTAGGCTCGTTTGGGGGTCGACGAACCTACACACGTCGTTGTCTCCATTATGGAGACTCAAATTAATGTTGTACACAGAGTACCGACTAAAGTATCTACCATTAAGAATATTATTGTTTTTTTATGAACAGATATGCGGAAGAGGATTTTGTCGCTGCTGTTTGTTCCCAGAAGGATCCCCTACTTCCCGAACGCATTGGAATCACTGATTCGGGAAGGATCTTTGTCAATGATCATCTTATTATAAAGAACAAAATGTTACTCTCACAAAGTAAATCCCTGGCCAAGGAACATGATTTCCAATTTGTGTGGGTAAAACGTAAAGATTTTTGTAAATGAGATGCCACCTCCAAGATTTTCATTGTTGCAAAGGAACGAGACTTGCAAAGAATGCCCGGATAAATTAAAAACCTCCGTCATAAAAGCGATTAGAATTAGAATTTATTTATTTGTAAGAATGTAGTTTTACATAGTATGGTGTTAATATTTTTTAAGTTCTATACACTCTACCATAACATATGGTGTACAAATATTCAGATGTCAATTACAAGTCAAGTACAATTTATTTTAAGCTATGTGATTTACAATATTAATTATCCAATAACCAACTTGTCAGTTTGCTTGAACATGGGGATGGGCAGTTCCTTAAATGAGTTAGGTAACTTATTATATACCGAATGGCATTAACATATACATTCCTCCTAAATACACACATCAAAAGTGTCTAGGGATCAACATATATTTTTGCAATAACTTTTCTCCTGATTGATATTAATTAAAATTTTCTTTAAGGATTCATCAAATAAAGTGTTTTCGTTTGTCACAGTAACGATAAACCAAGTCACCTTTGCATTTATAAAGAAATTTGCCATTTTCCTAATAAAGAGATTTTTGACATATGAACCACTAACACAAAAGTTCGAAAAAAAGACTGAAATAACAGTTTTCTCTAAAATTTTATTGGGTAACTTAAACAATTAATAATCCGTGTTTCTACCGCGAACACTAACAACACAAGAACATCGGTTTGGCATACTCAAAATGAGTTCATCCAAATCACGCTGTGGAATGGCCGCCCATGTTCGTTGCAACAACAAAAAAAGGTCTTCTTGCGACTGGATACCCTCCATATTCGGCAGAGCTCTTCTCTGTAGCATATCCCATGCATGCTCAATCGGGTTCAAGTCTGGCGACTGAGCAGGCCAGGGCAGGACATTGATGTTAGCTGCGGCGAGAGTCTGTCTTACAACTCTTGCGGTGTGCGGTCGTGCATTATCATGCATTAACTGAAATAAGGGACCGATTTGCACTTGTAGAGGAACGATGACGTCTGATACAATCGTCTCAGCATAAATTTGAGCGTTGAGGTTGCCTCTGATCCAAATCAACTCAGTTCTTCCGCCGATCCGAATACCCGCCCATACCATGATGGTTCCACCACTATAAGGATGGACTTCCTGGCAGGATTTTAATCGCTGTTGGCGTCCAGGGGTTCTCCAGTGTCGTATACGTCTTGTATCCGGTCTCATACCAAAACGAGACTCATCAGAAAAGCACACGAAACGCCATTGTTCTTCTGCCCAATTTCTGTGTTCAAGAGCCCATTGATATCGAATCCTACGATTGTGCATTGCTATAGGTGGTACCCGTAGCGGTCTTCGGGAATGAAGGTTCACTTCATGCAAGCGGTTTCTGACTGTTTGGTCGCTAATTAAGTTCCCTGAAGAGTGATGAAGCCTCACGGCTAACATCATGGCGGTTATTGTTGGAGCTCTTCGAGTTAAGATTTGAATGTATCGGTCTTGTCTCCGTGTGGTGCAGCGATACCGTCCTCCATGGCGCTCAGCCACGGTACCAGTGCTTCGGTAACGTGTCCAAAGTCGACTGATAACACTCTGACTTGTATTCAGAGCTAAAGCCACAGTACGTTGCCGGGAACCAGCTTCTATCATTCCCACGGCTCTGAGCATTTCTTCCCTGCTTAAATGACGTCGCCGCTCCATAATAACGTTGGTTTTAATCAGTAGTAGGGAAACAGTAGCACTAATAATGTCTTCAATGCGTTGTATGTTTTTATAGGGAAAATATTGACAGCTGATTTTCATCTTTTACTCGAATTTGATTCACAGTTCCTGATTCAAATTATGAAATGCACCAAAAAGGATCCATATAAATTTATAAAATCATAAATTTATTACAAAGCCACATCTCAATCTCAAGAAATCCGCATAAAAATGCTTGATCCCTAGACACTTTTGATGTGTGTATTTGCAATCTACATTGAGGTACATTTAATTCGTGTTTGTACATAGTTCGAGCAGAAGCCTTTTTGTGGCTCACTTCTGATTGCATGCGAAAATAGTGAGGATTTTGTTTTACTAGCATACATAGTTCCTTGATGTACATGCATGGTAACGGTAAAATGTGAAGTTTTTAAATAAAGGTTTGCAGCTGTCCAGAAACCAGACGCCAGATATTGCCCTAACACACTTCTTTTGTACCCGAAACGCCATTAAAACTTCAACTGAATTGCCCCATAGTACCAGACCATATGACAGCACAGACGATACGTATCCGTGATATGCCGTGACTGCTGCGGCTACGGACACTGTTGATCGAAGACGTTTTATTGCGTATACGAATTTGTCTAGCTTATCGCATACGTAATTGATGTGTGATTTCCAATTGCAGTTTTGATCCACTATTATGCCCAAGAATTTTGTGTTTACTACTTGCTCTAGGATACTATCGTCATATTTTATATTAAGACTTTGAAAGTTTGCTTTATAAGTTTGAAATTGAATTATTTTTGTTTTATTTATATTGATTTTTAAATTATTGTTCTCAAGCCAAATTATTATGTCTTTGATTGCTACATTAATTTCCTGTTGTAACTTATTTTTGTCATTACATTTTACTATTAGTGTCGTATCGTCAGCAAATAAGATTGTTTCGTGGCGTGTTGCATTGGGAAGGTCATTAATATAAAGCAGAAATAAAAACGATCCCATCACGCTGCCTTGGGGTACGCCAACTGCGTTAGTTTTATAGTTAGATTGATATTCTACTTTATTTCCACCAATTACTTTTGATATTTGCACACATTGACGCCTATTACTTAGGTACGATTTAAGCCAGTCATTCGCTTCGCCCCTTATGCCATATTTATCTAATTTGCTTAGTAATAGCTTATGATCAACGAAGTCAAAGGCCTTACTCATGTCTAAAAAAATTGCTACTACAGGTATGTTGTCATTCATTGCTTCAGTTATTATTTTTATTAAATTAAAACAAGCTAACGATGTGGTGCTATTTTTTCTGAAACCAAATTGCTCCCGTTTGAGCAAATTATACTTGTCCACATAGTCGTATAGCCTTTTTAGCATTATCTTCTCAACTATTTTCGATATTATAGGAATTAAGGTTATAGGTCGATAATTCGCCATGTCAGATTTATCACCATTCTTAAATATTGGCTTAACTATTGAGTTCTTTAATGCGCTAGGGAATATGCCTTCTACGAACGACATATTAATTAAGTAGCTCAACGGTTTGCATAAGTGATTAGCACAAGCTTTTATAATTTTGGTACTTATTTCGTCAAAACCGACAGACGCAGTATTTTTTAGGTTTTGGATTACCCTAAACACTTCTACTGGATCAGTAGGATTTAGAAATATTGTATTATTCTGATTAATGTCCATTGTTCTATTTATAGCGTCACTATTATATGTAAATTCATTATCATTTGTCAGTTCGATATAGTATTCATTAAACATGTCACAATTTTTTTGAGGGTCAGTGATGTTGTTGTTTTTTAGTACAATTTGTTTTATGTCATTACTTTTTTGTGTGTCACCAATTTTTTTATTGATAATGTCCCAAGTAGCCTTGCACTTGTTTTTTATATTCTGCATATATCTTTTGTTGTGTATTTGTTGAGATTTGTTAATACAACGTTTAAGTATGTCACTATATTTTTTATACTTTTTTACTAATCTATTTTTGTTTGATTTATTATGAATACTTTTTAAATATAAATATCGTTTCCGTATACATGACTTTTTAAGACCTTTCGTCAACCACAGAGTATTATTTTTAGCGTTCGACCTTTTTATCTTTTGCATGGGAAAACATAGTTTATAAAACAGTTGTAATGTCTCATGAAATACCTGAAATGCATCTTCCAAATTATCCTTATGATACATTTCAGAGAATGAAAGCGCAGAAATACAGTCACAAAACTGTTGTATGTTTTTATCATGATAGTCCCTTTTGTACTCAAACCAACTTAGCCTAGATTTAGGTTTATTAGGCGTCACAGTGAGGGTTTGCCCTGTCTCATGATCAGATAGAGCTAGGTGATGAACTTCACCTTTAGCTTGTTTGATATTGCTTGCAAATAGATCTAAACATGACTGTTTTCGTGTTGGTATTTTTATATGTAATTCAATATTGAAATTTTTCAACAACCCTAAGAGTTCTTGGCAACTTTTATTTGGTTTAATTGTATCAAAATTCCAATCACCAGAAATAATTACCTTCTTCGATTTCTTTGTTAATCTAATTAGTAATTTTTCCAATTATTCTAGAAAAACCTTTGGATTACTATTTGGTGTCCTATAAATACAAATAATGATTATTAATTCTATTCCGGCACATTCAAAATTAAAATTACATGCAATGTCCTCTATTAACTTATTTATTGTAACACAAGTCATTTCATTCTTAATTAGAATGCATGTACCACCTCGTTTAGTATCTCGACAGTATGATGCGACGAGTTTGTAACCAGGAATCTTAAGAAGTGATTCTGATTTGCTTTTAATGAATGACTCAACAGATTATGTCAATTTCCTTATCGTTCAGAGCGAATTCACCAATTGCCACTGATATTTCATCTATCTTCTTAAAAATACCTGCAATGTTTTGATGAAACAGTATCAGCCTGGATTTATTGTGAGGTACGAAAAAATGGTGCAATTGATTTACAAGAAGGTTCTTTTATGTTTGACTGACTAGGAGCATTCATTTTATTGAATAAAAAAGGGATAGTTCCTTTCTTAAATGGTATCTTTGCTTTGTCATTAGGTTGCGTTTGGTTTTTCGGTTGAAATAGTATAGAATGGTACCCTTCTTATTTTTGTCTGGCATTTGGGATATGGACGGCCTATTTTCAATACAAACACCTGGCTGTAATTGATATTTGGTTTTATTAGAAAGAGTCAAGAATTTTTCACTGTAGGTCATAGAATCTATTTCTAAATTAATCTTAGAACTTAGCATACTCGTAAAGTCATTCATTTTATTCATAAATACATTTCTGTTATTTAGGTAAATTAATTTACAGTTAATATAATTTTTTACAATAAATGATAAATGATAAATGATTTTATTTCTGTAAGTAGGTTTGTACAAACACTTTTACATGTCAATCATATTTTTTAAAACGAGATGAGGTCGGCGTTTCCTAACTGACTACTCTGAGAAGAAAGGCCGAAACAAACTCAGAGGTCACAGTCTCTTTTAAAGTCCAGACATAATCTTGGTCAGATCATGTGGAGACCATGTAGATTAGTGTCTGAAATGGTCTTTTGAGGAAAGAACCACACCGATTGAGTGGACCTGTCCAGTCAGTGCACGCATTTGTCAGTAATCATGCAGCTCAACTCAAACTTAAGGAGCTCAACGATTCGACGAACAATACCAAAGAAAGGACATATGGGTGGGTCGCATAAATTACTCAAACTGCCAGACCATGACTAAAACTATCTGAGAAAATAAAAAAAAGGCAAAAAAAAATTATAATAACCCACATAGTCTTCACATTCACAGTCATTAAAATAATATAATACTTTACAAAGTAAATATTCATGTCACTGTATATGTAAAATTTATCAATGTCAATGTGTATATAAAAATACAGAAATAGTCTTGGTCAGATCATTTTGAGGACCATGTAGATTGGTGTCTGAAATGGTCTTTTGAGGAAAGAACCACACAAATTTGAGTGGACCTGTCCAGTCAGTGCACGCATTTGTCAGTAATCATGCTGCTCAACTCAAACTTAGGGAGCTCAACGATTCGACGAACAATACCAAAGAAAGGACATTTGGGTAGGCCGCATAAATTACTCAAACCGCCAGACCATGATTAAAACGGAAACAATGACCCACATAGTCCTCACATTCACAATAAATAAAATAATATAATACTTTACACAGTAAATAGTAAATGTTCATGTCATTGTTTATGTAAATAGATATTAAGAAAAAAAAAAGAAGTGTAAAATCGCAAAATAAAATAAAACAACATTCGCAGTCTAAACTTATTGGAGCAGCTCAATCCCAAGCCTTTTTGTCCTCAATAAAGTCATTTACAGTATAATAGGCTTTTTGGCATAGTTTACGCTTTATAAAAGATTTGAATTTATTTAGGCTTAGTTCTTGAATGTGACTAGGAAGTTTATAAAAACGTATACATTGGCATCTAAACGAGCCACCTATTTTTTTGAGCCTTGATGAAGGAACAACAAATTTGTGTTTGTTCCTAGTATTTATGTTATGGATATCACTGTATTTTTTAAATAGATTAATATTTTTATGTGCATACAAAAGATTATCATAAATGTACTGAGAAGGCACAGTCATTATATTAATCTCTTTAAATTTGTCTCTGAGGGAGTGTCTGGGACTTAATTTATAAATGGAACGAATTGCCCTTTTTTGTAAAATAAAAATTGTCTGAATATCGGCGGCATTTCCCCACAACAGAATACCGTACGACATCACACTATGAAAATAACTAAAGTAAACCAAACGGGCTGTCTCTAAATCAGTTAAATCACGAATTTTCCTAACGGCGTATGCTGCAGAGCTAAGCTTTTTTGACATTTTATCTATATACAATCAGATATACAATCAGATACAACTGTCTATTAAGCATGTATTCATTAAGATATGGGTTGTGTTGTACATTTGTTATGAAAACCTTTTGCTTTTGAAATATGTATAATATATTACTTAAGTTGGACACATATTTGTATACATTCTTGTCTTGTATACCAAAACACAGTATTACAATATCTTCTTTTGTGACATTTTTTGACATATTTTCACATGTTCTAAGTATTTCGCTGCTTGTGGCCGATGGTTTTACCATTCCGAAGATGCCATAATCATCATTCCATTTACCTTGCCTATTTTCAAGCATTCTTTCAGCAAGATTTTGTGCTTGTTCGTCACCAATGATATAAATCATTCTCCTTTTTTTTCTGTCATTATTTTCTTTATTTTTGTTTACCTCTTCATTTAAGATTTTAGGTTTCACTGTCTTTTGTTCACAGTTGCTTCCCACTATAGTAGGTAAGGTCCAGGTCGATGGGCTAGGTAAGTTCTTGATCAGATGCTCAGTTGTGATGCAGTTATTTGTTAATATGTCTGTTCCGATATTATCTGACATTTGCCTGACTAACCGTTGTGGAAAGCTGTTAATATGAGTTTTAGGTGTTTCCGTATGAGTTATTCTTCCCGATTTTAAAAAAGGTGACGTAACGTGTATAAACAATTATAGGCCAATTGCATAAATACTTTTATCTAAGGTATTTGAGAAGATAATGCATTTTTGTATGACTCAGTTCTTGACTAAACCTAAAATACTGAAAACCGAACCAAATAGATTAAACAGCTGCTGTCAAAAATTACGAAAAATATTGATAAACATACACGACCCTGCACTGTGTTTTTCAATATAAGCAAAGCTTTCGAATTAGTTGACCACGATATTCTTCTCAATAGATGTACGGTTTTTGCGGCCTGGCATTGAAGTTGGCTGCAAAATCATCTTTCAAATAGGACTCAATATACAGCGATTACCGAAAAAATTTCAACTAAAGAAGAAATATTATATAAATCTAACATTAGGGGCAACAATACGGGAGTGCCGCAAGGTAGTGTAATGAGGTGGAACGGCAGGCCGTTTTGCCGAAAAGATTTTGCCAAAATTTCACTACCCAAACAAATTTTAGCAACCTTTTTTATACTAACTGAAATATTTGACTACATAAAAATTGGTAAAAGTACTAGTTGGTAAAAAAGTTATTGTTTAAACGTTCACTTGTCAAACATTAGGTTTGCGTTACAATTATTTGTGAAGAGATTTTTTGCTAAGTAATAATTAAGAAAATGAAATTATGCGAAAAATTGTTTGGGAAGTGATAATTTGGCAATTTCTTTTCGAAACAAGGGAGACCCATAATATGGTAAAAATAAATGTTGATATGGGGGAATTCTGTTGATATATTGTAATTGGGTATTTATAGCCCAAAACAATGTATCCGTAGTCTTTGTGATGTGCCATTGACTTCATGTAAACCTGTTTTAAATATTTAAAAATATTAAGTGTTCCCGGTATGTACAGTCAACAAAGGAGATAAGTATGCAGAATCGGCGAATATAGTTGAAGTTTACTAAGAAACCGATTGATGTTTTCGAATTAAATTTAATTTGATAAATGAACTGTTTGTTTTCTATTAATAAAATTAAAATTTATTAGAAAAAATCAATCGGTTTCTTACTAAACTTCAACTATATTCGACGACCCTGCATGCTTATCTTCTTTGCTGCCTGTATCTACATATTTTTGCTGTAAGTTTGTTAAAATGCGCTCCGACTTATTTCAACGTCTTAGTTACTGTTACCTTTAAGACAAGATATCCTAACAGATTAATTATTTCTCTAATGAAAAGCCATACTAGAATTTCAATAAACCTTAGTCCTTAGTTAGCTCTGTAGCTAAGGGGCTACAGAGCTCTAAATGTCAGAAAAAAAAAATTTTTTTTTCTTTATCATTGGTATGTGTCTTAAGTCTATCGGGCTTCAGGGCAGATTTGCACATTCTCCAAATATGAAATACACACATCAAAAGTGTCTAGGGATCAACATATATTTTTGCAATAACTTTTCTCCTGATTGATATTAATTAAAATTTTCTTTAAGGATTCATCAAATAAAGTGTTTTCGTTTGTCACAGTAACGATAAACCAAGTCACCTTTGCATTAATAAAGAAATTTGCCATTTTCATAATAAAGGGATTTTTGACATTTGAACCACTAACACAAAAGTTCGAAAAAAAGACTGAAATAACAGTTTTCTCTAAAATTTTATTGGGTAACTTAAACAATTAATAATCCGTGTTTCTACCGCGAACACTAACAACACAAGAACATCGGTTTGGCATACTCAAAATGAGTTCATCCAAATCACGCTGTGGAATGGCCGCCCATGTTCGTTGCAACAACAAAAAAAGGTCTTCTTGCGACTGGATACCCTCCATATTCGGCAGAGCTCTTCTCTGTAGCATATCCCATGCATGCTCAATCGGGTTCAAGTCTGGCGACTGAGCAGGCCAGGGCAGGACATTGATGTTAGCTGCGGCGAGAGTCTGTCTTACAACTCTTGCGGTGTGCGGTCGTGCATTATCATGCATTAACTGAAATAAGGGACCGATTAGCACTTGTAGAGGAACGATGACGTCTGATACAATCGTCTCAGCATAAATTTGAGCGTTGAGGTTGCCTCTGATCCAAATCAACTCAGTTCTTCCGCCGATCCAAATACCCGCCCATACCATGATTGTTCCACCACTATAAGGATGGACTTCCTGGCAGGATTTTAATCGCTGTTGGCGTCCAGGGGTTCTCCAGTGTCGTATACGTCTTGTATCCGGTCTCATACCAAAACGAGACTCATCAGAAAAGCACACGAAACGCCATTGTTCTTCTGCCCAATTTCTGTGTTCAAGAGCCCATTGATATCGAATCCTACGATTGTGCATTGCTATAGGTGGTACCCGTAGCGGTCTTCGGGAATGAAGGTTCACTTCATGCAAGCGGTTTCTGACTGTTTGGTCGCTAATTAAGTTCCCTGAAGAGTGATGAAGCCTCACGGCTAACATCATGGCGGTTATTGTTGGAGCTCTTCGAGTTAAGATATGAATGTATCGGTCTTGTCTCCGTGTGGTGCAGCGATACCGTCTTCCATGGCGCTCAGCCACGGTACCAGTGCTTCGGTAACGTGTCCAAAGTCGACTGATAACACTCTGACTTGTATTCAGAGCTAAAGCCACAGTACGTTGCCGGGAACCAGCTTCTATCATTCCCACGGCTCTGAGCATTTCTTCCCTGCTTAAATGACGTCGCCGCTCCATAATAACGTTGGTTTTAATCAGTAGTAGGGAAACAGTAGCACTAATAATGTCTTCAATGCGTTGTATGTTTTTATAGGGAAAATATTGACAGCTGATTTTCATCTTTTACTCGAATTTGATTCACAGTTCCTGATTCAAATTATGAAATGCACCAAAAAGGATCCATATAAATTTATAAAATCATAAATTTATTACAAAGCCACATCTCAATCTCAAGAAATCCGCATAAAAATGCTTGATCCCTAGACACTTTTGATGTGTGTATAATTTATGTATCAATTTAATTAGCTATATTTATATAATTCATGTTATCAATAATTTTGCATGCTAGTTTTAGCGAATTGTTTTAGAAACTGTTAAAAAAAAACCCAACCATCTATAATGTATGTACTATATTTATTTATTTAATCTTTTCGCACACAAAAAGGTACAAAGGCCGGACTTAATGCCGATTGATTAATTAATATTTCTTGCAAATAAATATAAGTTATTTTTAAATTTCATTTCATTTCATACCTTCGCAAGACGATACGATTTGTAATTATTATAATTTTAGTGACTGCCTTTGGAAAGGTTGCAGATAAAAATTTCTGTCCAAAATATATGAAAGCAGTAGATGAAAGCAGTAGATGAAATTTTGTATCGTATGGTGCAAAGATTCCAGAAGTTTTGGTTGCACAATGATTTTATATACAAGCTATTAGGAGAAAAAAAACAAGATTCGGAACTGGCGACTGCTGTCAATAAAATATCACAGGAGGTAGGAATTTACAGAGTATAATTGATAAAAGGTCAAATTTATATTAATGACGACTAAATAATATGTTTTTAGTAAATACAGCAGATCAACATTATACAACGTTAAATGCGCAAAACTTCATATACCCCAAATAGAGCATTGAGTTAAAAGCATAATACAATGACCAAAACTATTTTTTTTAAAGCTGTGTTGATAGCCTAGCATTACTTTATGCATTCAAAATTGAGTCTTATTGCCTTAAAATAAGACTTATTTTTTTTTGGCTCAATCGGCGGATAGTATGGCAAAATACATAATTTTTGAAAAAACCTACACACATCAAAAGTGTCTAGGGATCAAGCATTTTTATGCGGATTTCTTGAGATTGAGATGTGGCTTTGTAATAAATTTATGATTTTATAAATTTATAAGGATCCTTTTTGGTGCATTTCATAATTTGAATCAGGAACTGTGAATCAAATTCGAGTAAAAGATGAAAATCAGCTGTCAATATTTTCCCTATAAAAACATACAACGCATTGAAGACATTATTAGTGCTACTGTTTCCCTACTACTGATTAAAACCAACGTTATTATGGAGCGGCGACGTCATTTAAGCAGGGAAGAAATGCTCAGAGCCGTGGGAATGATAGAAGCTGGTTCCCGGCAACGTACTGTGGCTTTAGCTCTGAATACAAGTCAGAGTGTTATCAGTCGACTTTGGACACGTTACCGAAGCACTGGTACCGTGGCTGAGCGCCATGGAGGACGGTATCGCTGCACCACACGGAGACAAGACCGATACATTCAAATCTTAACTCGAAGAGCTCCAACAATAACCGCCATGATGTTAGCCGTGAGGCTTCATCACTCTTCAGGGAACTTAATTAGCGACCAAACAGTCAGAAACCGCTTGCATGAAGTGAACCTTCATTCCCGAAGACCGCTACGGGTACCACCTATAGCAATGCACAATCGTAGGATTCGATATCAATGGGCTCTTGAACACAGAAATTGGGCAGAAGAACAATGGCGTTTCGTGTGCTTTTCTGATGAGTCTCGTTTTGGTATGAGACCGGATACAAGACGTATACGACACTGGAGAACCCCTGGACGCCAACAGCGATTAAAATCCTGCCAGGAAGTCCATCCTTATAGTGGTGGAACCATCATGGTATGGGCGGGTATTTGGATCGGCGGAAGAACTGAGTTGATTTGGATCAGAGGCAACCTCAACGCTCAAATTTATGCTGAGACGATTGTATCAGACGTCATCGTTCCTCTACAAGTGCAAATCGGTCCCTTATTTCAGTTAATGCATGATAATGCACGACCGCACACCGCAAGAGTTGTAAGACAGACTCTCGCCGCAGCTAACATCAATGTCCTGCCCTGGCCTGCTCAGTCGCCAGACTTGAACCCGATTGAGCATGCATGGGATATGCTACAGAGAAGAGCTCTGCCGAATATGGAGGGTATCCAGTCGCAAGAAGACCTTTTTTTGTTGTTGCAACGAACATGGGCGGCCATTCCACAGCGTGATTTGGATGAACTCATTTTGAGTATGCCAAACCGATGTTCTGGTGTTGTTAGTGTTCGCGGTAGAAACACGGATTATTAATTGTTTAAGTTACCCAATAAAATTTTAGAGAAAACTGTTATTTCAGTCTTTTTTTCGAACTTTTGTGTTAGTGGTTCAAATGTCAAAAATCCCTTTATTAGGAAAATGGCAAATTTCTTTATTAATGCAAAGGTGACTTGGTTTATCGTTACTGTGACAAACGAAAACACTTTATTTGATGAATCCTTAAAGAAAATTTTAATTAATATCAATCAGGAGAAAAGTTATTGCAAAAATATATGTTGATCCCTAGACACTTTTGATGTGTGTATATAAAGGCTCAACTCACACCAAAAGAGCGTCGAAGCGCAGCGAAGCGGTGCGCAGTTTCAGTGTCATATGAATTTTAACTTTATTTTCATTACTATAATACTTATTATCGCATGAGAAACTCGAAGGCCTGCTGCCGCTGCCCTGCCCTGCCCTTCGCCACTCTTTCGGTGTGAGTTGACCCTAAGGCTGAGGCTACATTAGGGCGCGATGCGACCTGCGACACATGAGCGATTAAAACAAGTAAATGAAAGCTCACGTATATGGCTACACCGCACATGAAATATTACTAGCGATCTTTGATTTCTTTATGCGATAGGAACAACATTACTGTAATCACGGCATCGGCTACATCAACATTTCAGCCACCATCGCCGAATATACGCCGGAATTTCGCTTATAATGAAGCCATACCATGTTTTTCTCGTTTAGCTCTTCCAGTCACATCGCAAATCGCTGCCTACTGTAGCCTCAGCCTAAAAGTCACTGAAATCGATTTAGTAGTCAATTATGAAAAAACTATTTTCAGGTTTTGCGCATTTAACGTTACACGTTGTATACCAGAACATGTTACATGTGCAAACTTTTGAGACTAAAACTGTGTTTTTTTTTCAGCTATTACATACGAAAAGATCATTTCTAAATGGAACAAACAAACGTTCAGTATCTACATGTAAGTATTATTTAATTATTGTTGTTGTTACATCACTGCTCATATTGCAGTTTACAGCGTAAATTATTGAACAAGTACTGCCTTGCTGGTTGGTCTAGCAGTTTTTTGTCTGGAATTTCTCAGTACCAGCCTTGAGTCTAGGTTTGTGCCTGGCAATAGGCTAGCCTATTACACTAGATAAATAAAATGAATAAATCAATAAATAACGTTAAAACCATGTAACGAACAAAGAAGAAAAATAAAATCTATACTAATATTATAAACAGGAAAGATTTGTATGTATGTTTGTAACGAATTGGCTATAAAAGTACTGGACCGATTTTAAAAATTCTTTCACCATTTGAATGCTACATTATCACTGATTAATATAGGCTTTTTAATTGCAAGAAAAAATAAAATGTTTAAAAAATAAATGTCCACCCGTGCGAAGCCGGGACGGGCCGCTAGTCGATAAATAAAATGTAATACAAACGACAAACCTAGTAAGTGAACCTCAAAAGTAGCTAACATATTCAACAACTTCTTCGCATCCATAGGAGAAAATATAACCTTAACACCCGGCTCTATACAGAAACATCAGTGATCAATCACACTGAAATAACATGTTTTTGGTTACGAAGTAGACAAGATCTTATAACCTAAAAAAACATAAAAAGTCACGGAATTGACGAACTCCCACCGACTATTTTCAAACAGTGCACTGACGACCTTACCTTACAATTTTATAAAATAATTAGTCAATCGTTCGATGAAGGCATTTTCCCCAGTCAATTAAAAAAGCTCTAATAACACCTATTAATAAAAAGAATGCTAAATCAGACTCAAGTAATTATAGATCAATTGCCCTCCTGCTCACAGCATCTAAAGTCTTTCAATGTTTTCTGGTGTTAACATTGTGAATATCACTGTTTTTAGTGTACAAGTGTATGATTTGCTTATTATACAACGTGTAACGTTAAATGCGCAAAACCTCAAAATAGTTTGTGCATAATTGACCACTGAATCGATTTCAGTAATTTATAATATAGATTTTTTATTTTAAATTTATGTATTTTGCCATACTATCCGCCGATTGAGGCAAAGAAAATTAAGTCTTATTTTAAGGCAATAAGACTCAATTTTGAATGCATAAAGTAATTCTAGGATCAACACGATTTTCTTAATAAAAATAGCTTTAAAAAAAAATTGTTTTGGTCATTGTATTATGCTTTTAACTCAATGCTCTAATTGGGGTGTATGAGGTTTTGCGCATTTAACGTTACACGCTGTATAAGATGTTGGCGAAAATCTCTTAGAGAAAAAAAACCTTAACCCTTTGGGGAGAACAGGCATGATGATATGTGTGTGTTTACAGATGTGTCATACCAACCGCTCTTAGACCAGATGCTAGAACAGAACACTATAAATCCCTTCACTGACCAGGAGATCACAGAAGAACTACATACCGCTATTGCAGCTGGTTTCGAAACTACATCGCATTCGATACATACTGTTTTGGTTATGATTGGATCATTCCCAAAAGTTCAAGAGAGGATGTTTAAAGAGTAGGTTGCATTTTGTCCTAAGGAATGGATATTCAGGGTGTAGTGTATGCGCAGGCGCATTGGTGGGGTAGTCGGTTACCGGCCGTGGGCGAGTGCGCATGTGTTCTGATTTCATCATACCGCCTAACTACCCGAGTGTCTAAAAGATGCATTTTATTAGTTAACGAGACATTACACAGGGGTAAAAGCTTAGGTCTATTTAAATAAAACCGACAGACGACAGGTGACAATACGATAATTTTTTGCTTCTTTCACTTATTAATTTTTGTCTTTATTAATGTTGAAAGAAAAAGCTTGATAAAAGAAAAGTATTGCATTTTATGTAATTGAACCGTACAGCTTTTGTAAAAGGAAATAATAATAATGACATGAATATTCTAAAGAGTACAAACCATAACTTTTTGTACATAGGTGCACACCTAAATAGTATGAATATACAACAATTAAACGGCATCTCTCTTGAAGTTGATTTGATAATAGCTGTCGTTCGCGACTGGGTGTACCTAATCTTGTATTTCATAATTTTTAATAATAATATCCAGAATATACAGTAGCTTATGTCCTTCTCAAGGTTTTAGACTACCTACAGTGGCCCTCAAAAATTAGTTGACATTTTTCCACTTCAGCTCTGGAACACCACATTATGATCTAACATTCTAGTTCCAAATCTTTGAACAGAACACTAACGTTTTTATTGACTAATTTAGCCTATGATATTATAATAAGAAATAATCAAATAATCCCTCAAGATAACCTGATTATTTTTTATTTTAAATCATAATGTGGCATATTTACAGCTAAACTGCAAAAAATGACAAGGTCGCGAGCGTGGCGTACGAATTCGCGTTCTTTCGTCCACTGTCGGATTAGCGCGGGGGCGCGGGCGGGCGTGTATGCTTCCCGTTGCCGCGCACACATTTGTAGGCCGTGTCGCACAACTAAGTTTTGGAAGCCACTGTATGTGTCGAAATTCAAACCTAGACAGAGCTACTTACGCATCTAAAACATTTGTCATATGGATCTAATGATTGTTTTGTCATTTTCAGAATAATGCAAGTTTTAGGTACAGACGGAGACGTGGCTAAGGAAGATTTAATGAAGTTAGTATATACAGATGCAGTAATTAAGGAGAGCTTTCGATTTATACCGACGGTACCAGTTATATTGAGATATATAGACAGAGATGTAAAGCTGAGTAAGTTGTTAGATTTACTACCTACTTTATACCTATTAAATACCTACTTACTTGTATTTAACATTTATAACCCTACTAAATTATTAACCAATGAATATAGATTTGAGACTGAACAAAAATCTTACTTCTTAAGTATTTGCTGCGCACATAACTCTTGATTCTGTGGAAATATGAAATGGATGAAAAGAAAATCCTAATCCAGATCATGGTCTACCCATGTACCAAATTTATCCGAATTCGTTCAGCTGTTTGATACAAAAAAATCAAATCTTTTCTCATTATAATATTAGTTTAGACTAATCCTAAGTTGTTCACCACTATAATATCAAAATCAAATCAAAAGTCATTTATTCAAACTAGGCTGAGAATCAGCACTTTTCGAACGTCAATTACAAAAGACAGTCCCCCCAAAACGCCCGCCCTTCACCACTTCCTAGTGCTTTCGCTGGGGAGAAGAAGTGGCGCAACAAACTCCCCAGCAGCACAGCTGTCTGTTCAGTTAGAAAATATTTAATTGTATACAATACTAGATATGCAAAGTTATTGACGTTACAGAACACATTAAATTAAATTATTTGCCATATGTTAGCTTGCCACGCCAATATACCCACAAATACAATAAAAACAGTACGTACTCAAGCAAAAATTAAAAATGTAAACAAAAACTTGCTACCTAAATAAAAGCCTCCAGGTATAAAGGGCGTGACAGCTTACATATGTATGCAATACTGGGTTCAGTTCACATAGCTGTGAATGGTAAACTAGGACCATCGAAGTAAAATAAATTAAAAAAAAAAAAGTTATTAGTAATAACAACAGTAAAACCAAGGTCAGCAAGACGACCAGTCACCACAAGCAGCACCCGTTCACGAGCATAACGCAAAGATCAGCCATTACCCCCCTCGCTATATTTGAGGGAAGGAGGCAACCCGACCCCCGACGCTACCGCAAGCAGTGACATCTAAGGGAGCATGACGAACTTGCTGCCGGTTGCTCAGGCAAGATAAATGTGATCAATCGTAGAGGTCACTAGCTAACCACATATGTTGCAATCAACTCATTAGAAAACATTGAAATGAGTAGATTATGTCAATAATAAATTAAAATAAAATTAAACTGAATTGACTTATACAGTCAACTAAAAACAAAAAAAATAAAATAAAATTATATGAACTCATATAACCTGTCAGTAAGCTAATTCAGGAGAAAGAACATAAACATTGTCTTGTATAACTGGTAGCTTGTGGCTAAATAATAATAGCCGCACGAGTCGATCGATCAGGTATTACGTAAGCACTACATGGGGGCGGGGGGTCTTTGCTTTGCTTATTTTTGATGACATGGAGTATGGGGGGGTCTCGATGGTGATTACGTCAGCAGTATTTACTTTTTTGTCATTTTTCGGATGTTCTACAAAATTTAGTCGATTTTGGTTTGAACACATACGGCAACCCTATTTGTCTGTGCATGAAAACGAAACGCATATAACTACTGCTCACGAATCAATAAAGAACCCAGAACACGTTGCAAAATGTATACATCATCATCATCATCTGCCTAACCTTTTCCCAACGATGTTGGGGTCGGTTCCAGTCTAACCTGATTCAGCTGAATATCAGTACTTTACATGGAGCGACTGCCTGTCTGACCTCCACAACCCAGTTACTGGGTAATACGATACCCCTTGGTAAGACTGGTTATCAGATTTTTGGGCTTCTGACTACCCGTAACGACTGTCAAAGATCCACGAATGACAGCTGGGACCAACGGCTTAACGAAATACCATATCCATTTAGTTAATGATTAATATCATGTTTATAAAAACGCCTTCGCAAATAATGCATTTTAGAACAAATTTGATTACCATATAAAAGGTTATAGTGAGTCAACCTTAAAAGATAGACATATGCTGTCGCGGACTTCTGTGTCGCGTCTTACGCGATTTTTGCGTAACTTTAACTGTTTACGCAGCGTTCGCAACGGAAGCTCTGAAAAGGGATAATTATTTTTCCCGGTTTTGCAACATTTTTCATTGATGCTCCGCTTCTATTGGTCGTAGCGTGATGTGAATATAGCCTTTTTCTCGATAAATGGACTACCCAACACTAAAATATTTTTTCAATTCGAACCAGTAGTTCCTGAGATTAGCTCGTTCAACAAAACAAACTCTTCAGCTTTAAAATATTAGTATAGACTATACGAGTAGATCCTACATCCTACTAATATTATAAACTAGCTGCGCCCCGCGGTTTCACCCGCGTATGTTTTGATCCCGTGGGAATATCGGGATAAAAAGTATCCTATGTGTTATTCTGATGTATAAACTATATTATTGTAACAAAGACAGTAAGTAACAAACATCCATCCATCCATCCTCACAAACTTTCGCATTTATAATATTAGTAGGAAGTAGGATGTGAAAGTTTGTGAATACTTTGGATGTTTTTTATTCAATCACACGTAAACAGTTGAACGGATTTGGATGAAATTTGGCACAAAGATAGTTTATAACCAGGATTAACGCATTGGATACTTTTTATACCTATTTCCGGGATCAAAACTAACGCGGGTGAAACCTCGATGAGTTGCTAGTAAGTAAATAAGTATAGATTTGCTATCAGCCTTAACTTTTTTCAGAGAACTACACGTTGCGTGCTGGTAGCCAGTGCGTTTTGCTAATACATGGTTTGCATCGTCATTCATCTTGGGGGCCTGATGCCGACCAGTTCAGACCAGAAAGATGGCTGGATACCGCCACGTTGCCGACCAACAAAACTACCAATGCCGCTTTTAGTTTTGGCAAGCGATCTTGTCTCGGTAGGTACCTATTTATAATTTATATTAACTGTTTTACAGTTTGACAGTTTAGGAGCAGTGGTGACCCTGTCGAATCGTCCGCGACTTACAATTTGTAGGCCGTAGGTTCGAACCCAAGCAAGCACTTTACCTTTTGTAAATTAGTTCATCACCATTGTTATCAAAATGGTGAAGGAATACATCGTGAGTAAACTGGCATGTCCCTGCAATGGCAATGGCCCTATACGGGTTGGTAGATGTCACGTGTTTCAAGGACAAGCCAGCTTCCTGCGAAGGAGGTGGCGGGACGGCTGAGGGAGAGAGCCTCACGTCCCAGCCGCCGTGGGAGACGCTCCGGGCGTCGGGAGCCGCGCGACGACACCCGGCCACCGTAAGCGCGGGCCTGCGGGCGGAGAGTAATGGGTAACTCTCCGTCGGATCAGGACAAGGCCCGTGCCGGACGGCGCGTACGTGTTCCACGCGCGCCTCAAAGAGATGTCAGCATAAAGGAAGGGGCCCGTAAGGGCCGAAGCCTGCCGGGGTAGCGGAAGTGTCCGAAAGGGTTACCGCTACCCCGGAACACAAAGGGCTAAGGAAGGAACACGGGTGGGTTTTAGTCAGTAAGAGTCTGACACTCCCTTCTGCTCCACCCAGAGCGGGAGGGGTCATTTGATGATTTCCCATCCACAAAAAAAAAAAAAAGCCAGCTTCCTCAAGATGTTTTCATTTACCATTTTTGTAGCAGTGGTAATGAAATATTGAGCTGTTCTCAAGGTGGCTACTTGCCGCCCTTTTCTTTTCCCCACTAACGCCCTGTATAAAACTTGTGAAGTACTTACAGTTCGACAGTTATTTATAATGAGCACTGTACTAAAACAACACGCAGCGCTTCCGTACAGCACTGAATTTACAAAAGGAGACGGAAAGATATCGTTTGCCCTCAAAAAAGTACAAAACATGCTTTTACAGCCAAATTTTATATGTACCTCGGACCGCTACTCTATAATAGACTAAATAATAAAGGAAACATCTACTTATGGAGGCTCTTCAAACTATGTCCTATGAAGATACAGAGAAGTTATTACTTGTGCCAAAGTAAATATCGTTCGTATTATATAATTTTAATTATACACCTACACTTAAACTTATACACCTTTCTACATATGTACCAATAAGCTAAATATGATAACTGAGTGATTATTAAATCAATTAATGATACCTCCAATCGCCTGAAACACAGGATTACATAGTTCAAGCACGAATCATGACTGAACTTGACATAGATTTAAAAAACTGTATTTAATGTTAGTCCTTTTAGTTTTGAATAAATTTTATATTATTATAATCATCACAATATGAAAAATAAACAGATCAATTTCCAAAAAAAGGCTGATGATGCTGTAATAGTTGCACGAATGATAACTGCTACCTTGAGTTCAAGGTCATCTTTGCCCATTATAGAGGGCCCAGGGGGTGTTCTATAAACAATTAATTAACAGTTCCAATTTTATTGGCACACAGGTCAAACATACGCAATGACATCAGTGAAAACCTTGGTAGCGCACATGGTACGCAAATACTTCATTACTGCAGATCACACCAAGATGCAATTCAAAATAGATATCATACTACACGCAGTGTCTGGACACGAGATTGCCTTAAAACGAAGAAGTTAAAAAAAATGAATCTTAGAACACAAAGTTTAAAGGTAGTACTCGTGCTTAATAATTTCTCGAAGAACTTATCTCATCGTATACTACACCGGATGATGTCATCACGTCAACGCCGGCTGTTGCTGAAAACCAGTGGCCCAAGTCTGCTATTTTTATAAATTCGTCATTCCAACACAATCCCATTTTCATTTTGCTAAAAGTTCGTAATCTGCTAAATTCATAATGATCGATCATTGGTCGGTCAATGGTCTGAGAAAAACTACTACTTTTCATGCTAGATTTCATTTAATATATATTTTTACATATTACGTATTAGTGTTTGCAATCTGAAGTGTAAGAAGTTCGTAAATAGCAATAAATATTACATTTATTCATTTATCATTATGTACGAGATTACCAGTATGCCATTTCTTTCAATGGAGTGTTAGTGGTTAACCATTGGAAAGTCAGAGTGACGCCATTATATTAGTAGATTACTCAAACTTGTCAAAATCAACAATTATGAATTCAATGATAGACCATTCTGACACTTGTAATAGCAGACTTGAGTCCCAGGTCTGGAACTTTATCTCCCAGGTTACGTATTATAAGATCTAAAGTTGTTCTAACTATTTTTAACTTTCGACATAATTAAGGTTAAAAGACTTACTGTTTAAAATACCTAAAGATCGTTTCACAGATTTTGTAATAACTAATGAATGAAATGCATAAAGCAGAATGTTGTCCATTAAATATTTCATACATAGTTGAAATATCCAATATCTTAAAAAAATCATTAGATTAATCGTTTGTTACGGATAGTGCAATCCACGAAGACGCGCCCCACTCTTCTTCCGAATCGTTAGTGGTTATCGCTAGTTAATTCCCCTAGTGTTTTAGTTTTTTCGATACACACTAATTACCTACTAATAATAAGTAGTGTGTATCAACAAAACTAAAACACTAGCGAAATGTTGCACACTTGTGCTGTAAGCATTAGGAAAAAAAGTGGGGCGCGTCTTCGTTGATTGCACTATATGTAGTGCAATTAACTATAGTTTAATTAAAAACTTAAGTAAGTAAAACAGTCGTTCAGTCGACCAATATGTGTTATGAGCATTTATGTGAATTAACCGTTGTTCTATCGAAAATAGTAAGAATCACTTTAAATACTATAAATACGTAACCGTCTCGCACAGGGTCGTAGCATTATGCTGAGCGATGGCCGTTTTGCGTGGATGTGACGCACATTCTGCCCTAGCTTGTTTTTAGTTTTTTCTCTGCGTCATGTTTGCCGCAAATAAACGTATTTTCTTTCTTTCTTTTCTTTCATAATCATTCTCATCATACTCCTACTCTTTTCCCAATTTATTTGGAGTCGGCGCAAGAGTTGTCTTTTTCTTATTTTTTTCTAGTAGTCCTCGTCTCGGTAGTCACCCCTTTCTAGCTATATCATCTCCAAGAATGTATCTGAAGTCAAGTATTTAATTATCAATATTTACATAAATCAAGTATTTAATTATATCATTCTACGGAACTGTATTGTAACGTAGTTGAAAAGGTATGCTGATCAAATGATTTATGTCATGCTAGGTAGCAGAACCACTTTGACTATATTATGTAAAAATCACAGGATGAAATGTAGACAGTGCCTATATTTTTGTAGCTTAATATCAAAAATTGTATATTGTTAGTTTCTTGGAAAATATCAATTCAAAGTGGTCATGCTACAGAGCATACTCTCCTGCAGAACCACTTTAAGATAACGGTTGTTTCACGCTGATTATGCACAGGTCATATTATAAACAAATGTATATTTATAGTATATCAAGATAACATCTACAATTTTATATAAATACTTACTGATTTTTAGTAACATGTAAATGTTTTAGCGGAATGCGCCTGCCATGAATTTCTTAGCAAATAACAAGATTAATAGATACATACATATATAAATTTCTTTACGATAAATAAGTTAATAAATTGTATATCAAGATATAAACATCTACAATTAATTTATAATTATTAATTCATTTTTAATTTCGTTTATCTCTATACTTGCACACAGACTGCTACCCATCAAAAGACGGGGAGTTTAATACACTGCCATCTCGTATTTTCCTTAGAGAGCTTTTTTAAATTAATTTATTCATCGTAAAGATATATATATAATATATATACCTATGTGTCTATTAATCCTTATATTTGCTATGAAACTCATGGCAGGCGCATTACGATAAAACATTTACATGTTATCTACTAAAAATCTGTAAGTTTTTATCTAAA
This sequence comes from Globia sparganii, assembly GCA_949316385.1. Lineage (NCBI taxonomy): Eukaryota > Metazoa > Arthropoda > Insecta > Lepidoptera > Noctuidae > Globia > Globia sparganii. Next base: position 1,319,574 of record OX438675.1, read on the forward strand.
ATTGTAGATGTTATCTTGATATACAATAAATATAAATATTTTGTTTATATTATGCCCTACGCATAATCAGCTTGAAATAACCGTTATTTTAAAGTGGTTCTGCTGGAGAGTATGCTCTGTAGCATGACCACTTTTAATTGATATTTTCCAAGAAACTAATAATATATAATTTTTGATATTAAGCTACAAAAATATAGACATTATCTACATTTTATCCTGTAATTTTTACATAATATAGTCAAAGTGGATCTGCTGTGGAGCATGACATAGTGATTTATGGGTACTAGGTGGTTTATATTATTTTTTCACAACATGTAAGTTAGCAAGAAACCTAATGTAACATTAAAATTATTTTTTTGTAAATACATCTCAGTTTTGATTATTTTTATGTTATTTCTCTAACCTGCAGTGCTATTCTGTAAAAATCTCACCGTGATAACTAAGGTGAAGTGAACTATCATTCCACCTGATGCTAGGGATTACTCGTATTGATAGCTCACTTCACACTTACTTCACCTAAGTTATCACGGTGAGATTATTACAGAATCAATCGGCTGTCCTCCTTATATATATGACTATGGATTTCATTGTTTTAATTTATTCATAGATCTGCAAAATATACATTTGTAGCTAGTATTTACTAGCTGCGCCCCGCGGTTTCACCCGCGTAAGTTTCGATCCCGTGGTAATATCGGGATAAAAAGTATTCTATGTGTTATTCTGATGTATAAGTTATATTACTGTACAGTTTCATCAAAATCCGTTCAGTAGTTTTTGCGTGAAAGAGTAACAAACATCCATCCATCCATCCTCACAAACTTTCGCATTTATAATATTAGTAGCAAAGTAGCAATAACAAAGTAGCAAAGTAGCAATAACAAAGTAGCAAAGTAGCAATAGTAGCAATTAGTAGCAATAGTAGCAAAGTAGCAAATAGGATAGGATTAGTAGGATAGTAGGAAGTAGGATAGTAGGATTTAGTAGGATATTATACATAAGAAACGTTGTAGCGCCTCCCATGCACGAGGTTATGTGTTCAAATCCGAGTAGTCCTTCCGGAATTGAATTTAAATGTCTGGGTGAGGCAAGTAGTAAAACATTGTCGATCGAAGTCCTAGCCTAGCCTGGCCTAGCTGTTTGATCGATTTGCTGAATATCATTCAGGCTGCTAGTTGGAGGTATGAGCGGCGCCGTTTAGTTAAAAGGCTTGACAGTTAACTGAAAGGATTATATTTTACATCTTCTTTTGTTTATTATTTCACTTAACTAAAAATGCTTTTTTTAATTCCTCATTAACCCTCTTATTAACCTTACTCTAAAAAATAAACAGGCATTCATAATTATATGTTTACTTTGAATCAATGTCGCATAATCAAAATTAAGTTTAACTGATTTCTTAGTAAATATTTATATATTACTAGCTGACCCCGCAAACGTCGTTTTGCAAAAAAAAAAAATAGATAGTAGCCGATTTTCAGACCTACTGAATATGCACACAAAATTTCATACAAATCGGTCCAGCCGTTTCGGAGGAGTATGGTAACTAACACTGTGACACGAGAATTTTATATATTAGACTAGCTGACCCCGCAAACGTCGTTTTGCAAAAAATAAAAAAGGGGTATGAAAAAAGATGTTGGCCGATTCTCAGACCTACCCGATATGCACACAAAATTTCATGAGAATCGGGAAAGCCGTTTCGGAGGAGTTTAACCACAAACACCGCGACACGAGAATTTTATATATTAGATTTTCTTCTAATGTTCATATCTTTTTTTACCGGAATAGATTCTTTTGGTGCGATAGTAATAGTTACTATTGACGATAGGATCCATCAAATACCATTGGTTTCGGCAACATGTTTTGATAATTTGGGTCTAGCTTCTAGGGAAAAGTTATGTGCATTTGGATTGAGTGCAAAATGCCTTAAAATGCCTTGATGGTTCTAAAAAATATTGTGACAATTTGTTAACAAATTTTTGAGATATAAGTTAAGTCAGTAAAGTCCGTTTTTGTTGAGATTTAGCTCATAGCCGTTTTTTGCAAAATGTCTGAAATGAGTGATCCACACTTTGGGCAATAACTGAAGACCCTTGAGAGTGACAATATTTTTACTTTGGGCTATGAGTTTTGACTAATTTTGATTAAATGTACAATCACATTTTGTCACGAAATAAAAAAAAGATCACTTAATCCAAATGCACATGGAAAAGTTGCATTGTCATTTTATTTTATTTCGTTTTTTATTTAATTTTTTTTTAAACGTTGCCCCACACTAGGAATTACTCCTGTATCGTGGGTGCGTTTACAAATATTTAAACTCACATAAACAAACAGCCAGACCCGGAACAACTACTTGTAGGTCATACAAATATTTGTTCCGTGCGGGAATCGAACCCGCGGCACGCAGCGCAGCAGACAATCGCTTATCCACTGCGCCAACCGTGCCATTTAAGTGAATTAGAGGTTTTTTTTAAACAGAATAAGGTCGATTTTGCTATGTGAAAGATAGATAGTTTCAAACTTCAACCTTTTCATCATCAACGTCATCGACAGCCTGACTTCCCCACAGTTGACCGTAGGCCTTTTTTTTACATGTGCCAGCCTCAACCAGGCTCTACCCGCGATGGTAACAATGTCGTCCGCCCATCGCTCCGCCAGAAGGCTTATTCCACAAATCCACCCAAATAATTTAGTATTTCTAGCTAGGTACTTTGTTTAATGTGTTTTAATTATTATTTCAACTAAAATCAACCGATTTCCCTCATTGCTATTTGTTTGTGATTGTTTTTACTCTTTATCAGATTTTATTATGCTAACCAAAATTCTGTGAAAAAAAAAAGACTGATTATATTTATATTGTCGAATCACTATTTTTTTTTTATTTACTTTAAGAGTTTAGAAATTCAAACTAGAAATAAAGGGGAAAAGTGGAATAATCAAAAATGAAAAGGGGGATTTCTGGATTTTTTTTACATTAGGGTTCAGTTTTCCCCCCTGACGGAGATTGTCTCAGGGGGGAATAGTGGAATAACTCAAAATGAAAAGGGGACTTTCTGGACTTTTTTACATTAGGGTCCAGATTTCCCCCCTGAGGGGGATTCTCTCAGGGGGGAATAGTGGAATAAGGCCGCCAGAAGACCGACACTTCGTTTTCCAGTCCTTGGATGTCACTCGGTCACAGCTTTACTCCACCTCTCTTCACTGCGATTAGGTCAACTCTACCAACGTAAAAATAATTGGGTATTTCCACACGACTTGCGAGATAATTGCCTAATACACTATCAGTAGCAATGTATTTAATTTTGATAGTTCAACATCATTCATTGCGTTTTGCGTTGTTGAGCAGAAAAAATTTCGAACATATGAAATGACTAGCTGCGCCCCGCAGTTTCACCCGCATAAGTTTCGATCCCGTGGGAATATCGGCATGAAAAGCATCCTATGTTTTATTCCTGGTAATAAAGTATCTGTGTGCCAAATTTCATCCAAATCCGTTCAGTAGTTTTTGCGTGAAAGAGTAACAAACATCCATCCATTCTCACAAACTTTCGCATTTATAATATGTATTAGTAGGATAGGAAATAGGATAGTAGGAAGTAGGATGGATTACTTTATTACTTTACTTTACTTGCTTTAAAATTATTCAGATTGAAATTGATAGTGTGTTACGCTGATAAAAGTCATAAAAAGCGATAAGGTTAAGAGATATTGTTTTACAAGTAAAATAAAACAGTAGGTATAAAAATTGTTATAATATATTTAACAAAAAATATAAATACAATTATCTACAGTAATCATTACAAAAATAATTGTGTTATTTTTTATTTTTCAATGAATTGAGCAATTTTTCTTTAAGTTAAATAAATAAATACTAATGTCCTAGTGACTTGGTGGTACTAAAACTAAAGAAATAAATTAAAATTGATTCAAACCGACTAACTTCGAGTGATTCATAGAGAGAAAGTTCAGATATTTTAGACTAAAATATTTCATCCATCACTTCGGCGATGGAAAATTTAAAATTGTTTTCAAGCTTCCTACTTTTTTACCTATTGAATAAATTAAATATATATATATTTTTTGCTCCATCTTTCTAGTTTTTGTGAGAAAACAACTGTCGCCTCAATGCACAAAAAAGTCATTATCTGATAAGGCTGGTTTATAGACTTATCAAAAAAGTATCTTAAGAAATTAAAAATAAAATCGATATTCCCATATGAATCGAATCAAAGCCAGTCTTCAGTTAATAAATACTTAAAAATTAAGAATAAATAATGTCTTGCTACTAAAACTATGTTTTGGACGTAGCTGTCATAATTAAACCTCTTAGTAAATGCAAAATGTAGGAAATTACTGACACTAAAAACTTCTGTAGTAACTTAACACTAGGTATAGCCAACCTCGTAGTTGCTTGACCACTTTTGACGTCAATCCCCAGAAAATTGAAACTTCACTATGATTTAAGAACGTCCGTGGAGTTTCTCGCCCGTTTTTCTCCATAGGTACTTGTTACGCTTTGGAATGGGCAACTAGCTTCATCTTCCTGACTAACCGACCCCTTAATAATTCAAAAGTGCCTGTAATTGGTTTATTTGAAACAAATGCTTTGAGTTTGACTAAGGTTGAAACTATCAAAATGTCACTTACACAAATAGACCTTGTCGTTTTGAGACATGCTAGTGACATTTAACCTTAGTGTGGCAAAGCAATTACGAGGTCGACTATACAAAATAATGCTACGAAGAGTCCGAATGGATTTCGTCAAAGTTCGGTATTCACTGTCCTTTTCTAAATAGAAGTGTTATAGAAGGATAGCTGCCATTGCATGCCATTCGGAAAATGTTACAGAACTTTCGTTGTTCTTCGTAGGCTCAATTTAATGACCATAAAAGTAAGTATTATGTATACTAATAGTATTACTAAGATACAATAGAAAACATGGCTCTTTAACACAATATAATTACAATAATTTAGATTTACACCTCTGCCTAATCCTTCGAGGAGTACAGGCGTGATGTTATGTATAATGTATGTTATGTTAGGCTAGCTGTGCCCCGCGGTTTTACCCGAGTTAATTTTAGTAAAAACCTACTAAAATATATTTCATTCGCAAATAATGCATTATTTTAGAACAACTTTGATTACCATAAAAAAGGTTATAGTGAGTCTACCTTAAAAGATAGACACTATGCTGTCGCAGACTTTCTTTTAGAACTTTTTAAGGGGAAGAATTCCGTCCGGAATCTCTCAAAAGGAATAACTGTCCCGTTTTTGCGATGCACCGCTCCTATTGGTCGTAGCTTGATTTTATATAGGTTATAGCCTTCCTCGATAAATGGACTATCTATCCAACACAAAAAAAAAATCAATTCGAACCAGTAGGTGAGATTAGTGCGTTCAACCAAACAAACCAACAAACAAACTCTACTGCTATATTAAATTAATATAATAATAGTATAGATTTAATGCTTATTATATGAGTTAATATCCAAATAGTTAAATCGATAACACAAAAGTTCTGATAAAATTTTGTAAAGCATTAGAACTAGTCTGAAAAAGATAATTTAACAACTTTATATGTGTTTTTGTTTTAAATAAATAATCTTAGTTTATTTTCAAGGGTCAATAACTTAATTTAGCCTCAACAATTATGTCCTTATTTTTAAGGTTCTAAAATAAATAACTATTATTTAAACCAACAGTTTTTATAACAAATGAATAGTATCAATTGAAAATGTTGACTATTAATATTATTGTGATAACATCAAAAATGATCGAACCTGCCGAATTCTGGAAATGAAAGACTTGCTAAGAAATGTTAAATGAAAATTATATCATTGAAACATTTTTCACATTTAGATATCTATCTCAGTATTTGCAAAAACTAAAATATATTATGTATGATTTGCAAAAACTGAAATTTGGGTATTATAATTTGCAAAACTTGAAATGTATAATTTTTTTGCGAAACTTGAAATGCATAAATGAGTTGCAATAAATGAAATCGACGTAACAGGTTTCATTTTCTATTCCTATTGAAATCTATATCGCAGTTCGGGTATGCTGTTAGACAGTCTTTCTGCTCTTGACCTTCGCGAGCCGCTTGGACGTATCTGTAGTAGTGAATAGCCATTGTGCTGTCGGCTGCTGGGATGAGTTCGTTGGAATCTCTGAAAAAGAAAAAAGTTTCAATATTATTGAAATTTCACAGGAAATATTTTTGTAGCATAAAAGCTCTTTTACATAGTAAAGTAAAGTTTTCACTTCAAAGATCACATTTTACTTATATGAGGGAAACATTAAAACCTTGTATTTATTAAACTACCTAAAATAATCTTCTAGGTATTCTAATAGAGCTTCGTGCACTTGACTTATGGAAGAATACACATTGGGTACATCACATCGATTTGTGGATCACTTAGAATTTATGTCAAGGCAGATCATAAACATTAAAAATAATGTTTTTATAATGCACGCGCTGATTAAGGTAATACAGAAAATGGATACGTACATAAGTAGTTAACAAAACAAATCGCAATTTTAACGGTTAATGAGTGTGCTTTGGATAAGGGAACTTAAACATCGAGCCAGAAGAAAAACTGTATCGTCAAATTATTAACTTAATTTATCTATATATATAAAAGGAGAAACTGACTGACTGACTGACTTACATATCAACCCACAGCCGAAACTGCAAGGACTAGGAACGTGAAATTTTGCATACGGCTTCCTTTTATTATGTAGGGGAGCATTAGAAGGGGTTTTTAGAAATTTGACCTTTAAGGGGGTGAAAAGGGGGGATTTTGTTTTTATGAAAAATCTTATTGCTTGAGTTAATAAACTTGAAATTTGGCACGAATACACGCAGACAAAGTCGCGGGCGATGTGCTAGTCCATACATATTTTATTGAATAGTAGAATTTCTTACTCTGATATTTGTTAGTTTGTTTATTGTGGCTCAGGTGTTACAGCAGTACATGAATACGTTGATATTTTCTGATTCACCTGATACAAGCTCTTGCAAGACTTTATTAGTAACACAATATGTCAGAGCACCGTCTATCGAATTTAATTTCATCCTTAATGAGTTTTATAATGCAAAATATTTTTTGGTGTTCACACATTAAGTATAAAAGATCAAATAATGTGACGTTATTAAGAAATTTAATAGGACTCATTTGCAGAATTAATTCGAAAACTTTGACTTATTAATTAAATTCATCATCAAGTTTTTGCAATTTTCAGATTCAAGTCGATATGCCACAAAAACCTTAAAAAATAATGTTGAAAAAGAAATATACAATACCACAGTAATCAGTATTTGCCATTCGAAATTCAATCATTCATTTGTATGTATTTGTAATTCTTAGACATAAATTGTGACATTTACCAACCCGCACTGGGCCCGCGTGGTGGATTACGGCCCACTCCCTCTTATCGAGAGGAGGCCTGACAGTGGTCCCCAGCAGTGGGAACATTATAGATTATGCGGTACTTACCAAAAAGTTTATTTCAATAACATTATTTTAACATAAGAGTTCCACCATAACCAAAAAGTTTTCTTAAAAGGTATTTTTTTAGTGCAGAAGTCTACTTCTGCACGAAAAAAATACCTTTTCTAAGAAAACTTTTTGGTTACCAACTTTTTGGTTTAATTGAATTTTAAGTTCATTGCAAGTTCAGTACCTATACTGAACTTGCAACGAATTTAAAATTCAGTTCATGAACACAAAATGTCACAGTAATCCAATTGGACGAATCGTTTACCATCAAAGCGTTCATGACCGTCAGTGAGTCACTAAACCTTGTAATGACTACAACCCATGACGAATGACGAATGGTAATGATACGTGTCGCGTGGATCACTCTCATTATGCGCAAATACCATCATTCCACGCCACATGGAGCAATCGTGATCAAATAAGGAGGAACGTTGGTGACTCGTGGCACGAATGATGTGAGTATGTAGGGAAATCATTTAGGTCAAATAAGACTAGGGTACGCTAGGAAATTTTAAGTGCGTGACTGAATTTCATAAACAGTGGACTACTGCGAGTCAACATTTGGAAATAAAAGGGGGTAAAACTATTAGTTTTTGGTAAAACTAATTGTGTTCGACCAACTAAAACCTGGAGCTAATTCTCGTAATTTAGAACTTTCAAAATCTAGTCGCAATCTCATCTCGGCGACAAACAAATGTCAAAAACTTGTGAAAAATTTAGGGAAATTAAAGGTATTTTTGACAGATTGACTTAGATCAGACTGTGAACGTGAACAAATTACGTGAACTGCCCTTCTGACCTTCAAGATAGTACGCATCGCTTCATATTATAAATGTTGTAAAGAATATCGACCCGCAAACTGTTACCATAAATAAATTCAGTACAAGATTCATACAAAATGTACACCGGAAAAATGTATGGAGTAGACTATTTTTTAAATAACCTACGAAACATTTTAATGCTAGAGGATCTAGAATCATGCACTGAATTCATGGTAATAGTTTGCGCGTCGGTTTCCCTTACACCCTTTATATGAAGCGATGCATACTTCATAATAATGTACAGACGCCAGCACATCAAGCTACCCAAAACTGTTAAATTTTCCCTTTCAACACTGAACCTTATACCTTTAGCGATAAATATGAAAATCTATTAGAGAAATTTTACAGTTTGTAGTAGCTTGATGTGCTGGTGTCGTTACTTGTGGTTAGCTAAATATTTAATACTCTACTTACTTGCTAAGATGTCCTGAGACCAGGTTGCTGTACGGCGTATGCTTGAAGGGGTCTCCATATAGTGCACACACGGCCCTCTCCCGACAGCCAAGGTCATTAGCCCCCATCTGACTCAGCAACCCATCCACGGTCTCAACCAGCGTCCCATAAAACTTCTCGGCTGCTATCGTTTCCTGAAAAGTTAATAATTAAATTGTAATTGTCGTCAGTTTAAATATCTAGGGCATATTGTTACGGAGGATTTGAAGGATGTGGACCGGTAGCGAAGAGCATTGGCGATGAGATGTAATAGTTGATTCGAAGGTTCTCACGCTGCACAGGTCCAGTTAAGATAACTCTCTTCAAAGCATACTGTCAAGTATTTTACACGTGTAGCCTTTGGTCTAGCTTCACTCTAAAGGCCGTTAATGCTCTTCGAGTCCAGTACAATAATGCATTCAGGATGCTGTTGGGGCTGCCACGCTTCTGTAGTGCCTCAGGGATGTTCGCGGACGCTCGGATTGACAGCTTCGCTGCAATCAGGCGCAAGCGAGCAGCGTCCTTGTTGCACAGGGTACGTGCCAGTAACTACAGTCTCCCGAGTGTCATTGCCAACAAACTGGATTGTCCTTTCATCTGTTACTTAAGTCAGCTACATTCTCCTGTAAATATTGGTAACGTCTACTAACATAGTTTTTATGTAACTAACATCTTGTATTGTAATTTGTATTGTATTTTTATTCTAAAATAAAGAGATTATTATTATTATTATAACTTTATAGTCTTAGATGAAAACTTATATCTTAGATGCCTTTACTAAGGTGTTTTGTAAGGAACGTTAGGTCAAAATTAATGTAGAGATTTCTTGAGAAAATTCAAATTAAAAAACAGTCTGTATGAAAGAAAGTACAGGATTTGTGGACCGTAAAACCATCCATGTAGCCTTCTTAAATATAAATAAACATAACCTTCGCGAATAAATAAGATAAGATTGTTGTATACGATGATATTATAATACACAAAATACAAATATATTTGAATAATAATGTTAAAAGAAAGTTAGCTGCGATGAATTTACTATCCACTTTCAATACCAGAAAGGCTCTATGAATGTGGATAGCTATAAGACCAAAGAAGCGATGGATAGACTGTGTGAAGGATGACATGGCTAGAAAGCGGGTGACTAATGAGATAACTACAAATAGATAAGTTTGGAAAAAAAACACGTTGCGTCGACCCCTAATTAAATTGGGATAAAGGCAACAGAATGATGAAAGCCAGCTGCCAAAAGATCCGTCTATAACTTACTGGATCCAACGCAGACAAAATCTGCTGCTGTTGCTTCACTAGTTCCGTTTCTGCCTTGATCCGGTTTGTCTCCTTCAGCTTGACTGCAGATACCCTCAGTATCTCGTCCCTGACCGGAGAAGGAGGTGCCCGAGCCGCTATCGATGCTGCTCGAATCTGGAAATTTAGAGATATGAAATCTTCCTAATTATTGAAAGGTTTAAAAATTAAGGCCTATATGAAAGACGAGGAAATTAAATGTTTATTTATTCCTGTAAGTAGATCTTTTAAGACACTTTTGTACGTCTTATTTTAAAACCAGTTGGCGCCGATATTTTCAAGCTGACAGCCCTGAGAAGAAATACCGAAACAAACTCAGAGGTCATGGTCTCTTTTAAAGTCCAAACAATATATATTATTAGGATTTTATGTGAGTCTAACAATGTAGGACCATGAGGGCCTTTTGAAAAATAGTGATTGCAGCTTTGAGTTGACCTGTCCCAACATGCGTGCATCAGTCATCGTGTAGCTCAACCCTATTTTAGGGAGCTCAACGACCCGTCACAAGATCCTACCAGATCTACAGGAAATTAGCATATGCCAAATATCTCTTCTTCTTCTTGATTGCGTTCTTCATTACTGAAGGTCGTGCCCCTGAAAGGCCTTCGTGGCTTTATGCTCGATGTTCTTCCACTTCGTTTGGTTTTCAGCTTCTCTCAGGGCGGTTGTAACAGACAGTCCACTGAGGGCGGTTACTTGGTCTAACCATGACATGCCTATCACCACCAATTTTCTAGATTATCTGGTTCCCGACGGGAACATTTGTCATTTGTGGATCTTTGACAGTCGCTACGGGTAGTCAGAAGCCCGAAAGTCTGACAACCAGTCTTACCAAGGAGTATCGTATTACCCAGTAATTGGGTTGTGGAGGTCAGATAGGCAGTCGTTCCACGTAAAATACTGGTATTCAGTTGCATCCGGTTAGACTGGAAGCCGACTCCAACATAGTTGGGAAAAGGCTAGGCAGATGATGATCTGGTTCCCGATGGGAAATGTGACCAAAGTAACAGAGAAATCTTTGGCTTAGGCCATATATAAAATAAACAAAACCACCAGACGGTTATTAAGTTATGTATTCAATCAATCTATGCTACATGGTACCCATGATACTTTTGCACGTCTGGTTTATCAGAGGCGGCCAGTCCCACTAACAAATCTGACTTTTCAACAATGCCGTATTAATAAAAAGAGGGAAAATAGGATATGGTGGCTGTGGCTTTTAGCGATAAAGAATCTTATTACCCAACTAACTTTCCGCACGCATTCGCTGACGTGGTATGTCAATAAAAGCCTGTTCTTTCCCGGTGGTTAAATTATCCCCATACAAAATTTCATCAAAATCGCCGTTCTGGAGATTAGCCGGAATAAACCAAGTATTATTTTTACATTACAAACAGACACTTCAATTGTATTTAGTTGTGTATGCACGGTGGTGGATGGTGAGTTTATGTGAAGTTGCTGCTAAATTCAGCAATAAAAATTCACCATGTACTTTATCGCCACTTATAGGAATAGAAAGTAAACCTTTCTTCCATATGGCATTCACTACATGTTTCTATTACGTAAATCTACCAACAGTAAACAAAAGTCATCAATATATTTACATTATTCACCTTAATGATCATCGAAATAGACACTTTCTAAGCAAAACGTATGCTAAAACATTTTAATTTTATATAACTAGGTGAAATAATGTTTAATTTAAACGTCTCTGTTCACCCAACTAACGCTGATGAGCGTGAAGTTATAGCTTTATCAGTGGGATACGATGAAACTTGTATGATCGTGGATGGCCTAGAATGAAAAATAAATGAACCTGTTGAATTGGTTACATAGAGTGCATGGCTGCGAGAAATATAATAAGGGTTTATAGTTTTTAATTCTCTCTTGTCGTCTCGCTAGGCTTCAAAATGTTGATCTTTCGTTATGCTGACTCGCTATAATGTCAATAACTTAAAGATAATCAAAAATATTACTATCAATATCTTTATGCAAATCTTCCTCTTGGCATAACCCATCAATACTTAAATGCCTGGATAATGATATTGCTTATCGCTTGAGAGGTTGAGAACTAGTGATCGCAGATAGTTGAGCAAATGCGTATTGTGTTTTAGTTGTTATTGACTTACCAAAGCTTCCTTTTCAGCTGACAGGGGATCTTTCGGCGTTGTCTTTTTGTTATTTCGATAGTACGGATTCGGAGGTCCTACGGGTCTGAAAAATATATATAGAATGATTGTGATAATTCAGCTCAGTCCAATTCCAAATATTTTATTTCACACAAACCTACATGAGCACTTATTTCCAACGAGCTAAGTGCACCAATCGGAATTCCAATTGGTTCTTTTGTATAAAGAAGGGCTGGCAAGAAAGTCAACGGTCACTTTTTTTAAATAATTGGCTTTTGCAATGTACAAGACCATGATAAGCTGTTTACAAACAAATTATATTCTATTTTAGGACAAAACATTCACAGAACAAACATCAGAACTATCTTAACTTTCATCCATAATCCTCATCGTCAACCTAGATCAAAATTGACGTGGGAGTGTTTTGCCATATATGCGTTTTATTGTTTTTCCCTTTGTGATTTAAGTAGGTCTACAAAACATAAAGCTTACTAGCTCAACGAGTCATATTTTCTATTAACATGAACGTTGTATTTCCCATTCTTAGATTTTTAACGACCTTGGCATTTAGCTCTTAATAAATCATAAAGTATCATTTTTACTAGCTGTTGCCGGTGATTTTGTTTGAGATCTAGTATGAAAAGATGCCTAGGTATGTCTTTTTCTAGGTCTCATCTGCCAAATTACATCCATATCCGTTTAGCCGTTTTGGCGTGAAAGCGTAACAAACAAAATCACTTTCGCATTCATGATATTAGTTAGAAATAGGATTAGTCCACTAACATAGTCCAAACAATTATAAAGGAGTTCCTATGGAGTTCCTCACCCGTTCTTCTTCACACAGTACTACCAGTTGGAATTGGCTACTAGAATCAATTATATTTTCTTGTAAATTCTTACGTTGAAAGGTATATTTTAACTTATTAGATTATTGGCTATAAAGTCATGGGCCATATTTTATCTCGTAATTACAGACCAAACAAATGCTTACCTTCCAGCATTATTGACCGCTACTCTCTGTGGTATATTAGCCGATGCTGCCACACTTTGGGGTACATTGTTACTTGCAGCGTATTCTCCTATGTTCATTGATGGTCCTGAAATATAAATAGAAACCTTATCCGTATCTCGTATTAGAAACCTTATCGGTATCTTTAGAAATGTCCATGGATTATAAGATTCTTAATTTGATAGACGAAGTTAATACTGCAGAGATTTTTTTTATTTGCATTGCCTTTCAATTTAACTGTAAGGCCGCTGCCTGGAATTGTGCGGGCAGCGGGGCGGCAGGATCTTATGCGTACATTTAAATGGACCGGTTCTCGAAAACAGCGGCGCGGGAGCGGGCGACGAGCGGTGCACTCAAGGCAATCGGCGACCGCCCGCGCCGCCGCCGCTGCCCGCAAAATTCCAGGCAGCGGCCTAAACGAAACCATTTATTCAGAATGAGACAGAACGATCTATAAAATAATTCACATTAACAAATTCTCGTACCATCCTCAGGACTAGTTACGTAGGTAAGACTGCGTTTAAAGACTTTCCGACTTGAGTAATAATTAATATTATGTAAGCTATGTCTGTAAAATCCTTACCTGGTGGCATGCCGAGTCCCCAAGCGTTGATATCGTTAGCATCACCCAGAGTCGGCTTGAAGCTAGATATCGCATTGCGATGGATGTCACCTATGATGTAACTGTGGAAAACAATTACGTTATTATATATACCCAGTTTATAATCATCCTCTCTTATATTGGTTCCCTTTTTCAATGGTAGACCTTTTTTTTCCCGTGGGGAAATTTTTAATGGATACCGTCCGTCTGGGAGGAACGGAGTGATAAATGTTTGACTCTTACCGACTAAAACCCTATGGTTCACTCCAGTACCATGAATCGAAGGCCCGGGTGATACTAGTACATTCACCGCACCCCCGATGGATGACTTACGTGAATAGTCTTCTTTGTTTCATCTAGAGTTTGTTTGCAGCAGTTTGAAATAAAACAAGCCTAGGTTTTATCTGGTTAGGTACATAATTTGCTTACAACTGCTGTGGTATTAGACATTATTTTATTTAGACATTGTATGTTTTGTAGTAATAATTGTTTTTTTTTTGTTATGTATTTTGTGGTGTACAATAAACTATATAAATAAATAAAAATATTATGAGTTTGATCTTTTATTGGCGATTGCTCAATTAAAATATATTTAGCCCCCAAGTTTTCAGGGCGGTCACACCTTCAACTTTCACTCAATAATTACGATGTATCGATGTGTGATGGTCTGATCTAAATGCTATATTAATGACCAAAAGAAATGGTGATGTTTAATTTTATTGGATTTCTACGATAGTTACTTTAATAGGAAAAATGTTGATCCATGTTGTGAATAGATTTGCAAAATATAAAATACCACTTTCCTATTAGCAAAAATATGAATATGCCATACAATGAATAATTTATATTTTTGTTTGATGCCATTGCCTTTGATTGGTTACAAATTCGAATAAATAAAATCTGCATTTCAAAATTCTCTTGACTTAGTTCTTAAATCTAAGTTGAGCTTTTTGGTAGGTATTAGCTACTAAGCATACTAAAAAGTGTAGAAGTAACTCATAGGTACTTACTCAGTGCCAAGTGGGGCCCCAGAAAGAGGCCAGTTTTCATTATTATAATGTTCGGAGGAAGGTGGTGGACCCTGACTGTGAGGTCGTACCACCACTGTAGATGGATGTGATGCATGACCTGCGTACGCTGATTGATGCCCATGTGGATTCTAGAATACAAAGTAGTGTTTGTTTAATTATAAGGGTTAATTAGGAACAGTTCACTGAAAAAATAAACATATAAATCAATCGTGGAGAAAAGGAAATGATAGAATTTTGTAGTTCTTAAGAGTCATTTCTCTGGCGGTGATAATTGATAATTATGTTTTGCTTGACTTTCAATCTTATTGTCTCATTGTTGGCTTCATTATTAATAATCGTACGTATCAATTCGAATTACATTATCAAAGTTAGGACCTTTGAGAATTTGTGTAGAATATCATAATAATTAAGTAATTATCGCGAAGACCTGGATGAGACTCGCACAGGCCAAGTCAGCACGTCACAAAAGGGAGGAGGCCTATACGAAGCAGACGGTGGAACTAGTTTGCTAATGATAATGATTATTATCATAGTAATTGCAGATTTCAAGGTCATGTTCAGGGCATTGTCAGCATAATGTCTGATATCTGAGAGGACGGTGGCCCTGTCTCCTGCACACGTGAGGACCTAATGGTCACGTCAGCGAATGGTATCCGCGTTGCTGAACTTTGGGCCAAACAAATTTAAAAAAACAAAAGAATGTCATGTCGTTGCACAATTTGTCATTCCTCATGACTTTTGAAGCTAGGTGATTTTTAAGAAAGGAAAGTGTAAAATGTCGAGCTCTAAAAATACTTACATATTGCTCGAGCTCAAATTAATTTCCAATCGCAGTGCTTTGACCGCTAAACTGTTGCGTGTCAGTGTAGTTTAAGTTTTAATTGGTTAGAATTACCTCGTAATTGTAACTAATAATTTGAACAAGCTAGCAAATCAGAATGATGACTATTTTAAGTTATTTTTCAAGATAACATGACATATATCTTCTGGACATTTAATTTCAAACTTTAAACAGTTGATAATGAATTACATGCATAACAGTATCATCATTTTCCTGCTTTTATCCCAATGATTTGGGGTCAGTGTAACATGTCTTATTCTTCCATACTTCTCTATAAGTCGTTATCTTGACAGTCACCCCCTTTCTAACCATATCATCATTCACGCAGTCTTAGCCTAGCCTAGTCTAGCAGTCTTAGCAGTTCTTACATCCATCGACACTAATACTCAAAACTTTCCACACGACATTTCCTTATTCATCCGTATCATGCATAACACAACGTGAATCGATAATGTATTGCTCAAAATTTTTTGGCTGATGATGATCAAAGAGAAGTTTTACCAGTGCATTGACTTTTTGGAGAATTTAAAGATACCACCGAATACTTTCAATCGTATGAAGTGTAGCAATACAGTTATAATTGATGTTATCGCGAAAACGAAATACAATGTGCACGCAACTTTTGATTGTCACGATAAAAAGTATGATGGTGCACGAACTTATGTAAAAAAACGCGGTAGAATTGTTCGGTGCATATTAATTGATTTATGATTCTGATAGTAAGCAGTGTGGTATTTTATTGCTGTAAATTAATATAATTAAGTTTTACAATGATAATAAATCACATTCAGTGACGACACCAGTGTTAAAACCAATAGGTATTATTTAAAGAAAATAATAGGAAAACATTAAATACGATCGAAACAACAAAGAACTGAAGTTGGAAAATATGAAACATAATTTAAGACAAAACAAGGATAAGCCAATTTACACACAAATTATCAAATCAGAAAGTAATGTAGTATATTACAAACAAATTATAAAGCCGTGGATATCAACACAGATAAGAAGTCACATAAGAAAAACAAACCTTGTGATGATGAGTAATCAAATGATGATGATGATGGTACTTCGTCGTGTGATAATTCTGGTGATACCAAGAGCAAAGCTTGAAGATATGGCTCAAGGCAGGGAACAAGAACAACAGAAATTTCAAGAACATCTTCTTGGCAGTCGTCACTCCCATGACCAGAGGTAGCACGAATACTAACTTGAGGGCTATGAGTTTGATGACTAAGATGATTGCTATGGCCGCTGTTATTAGTTTTTTCTTAATGTATTTTTCTGAAACAAATAAAATCGTTTTAGTGGAAAATATACCAGTACTTTCCAGCAAATGGGAGACTGTTTATCAAATTAACTTTTACATAGAACTGGAGATACGATTTAAATCAAGCTTTAAAAAAATCATGAACACAGGCAAAAAGAGTGTATCAAAAGGCTTGTGAATTATGTTAATCCTACCAAAAACCTTTCATGTGAAGTAGCTTACATAACGCTTTCACTGTTAAAATGTTATCAAATCGAATGAAGAGCCAAGCCCCTAAATCTACAAGACCTAACTCTACAATCCTTACATCTTCGTCAAAATGCATAAAACATCTTATCCTGAAAATGTTAGTGCTCTAAAATTATCCAGGCCGAAACTATGAGGGTTTTAAGATACGACGAAACGCTTCCAGAAAATGTAGGTAGTGCCCCTGCTTTTTCTTTGTGACTCGTCTTGGCGGGGGTACTACCGACAGCTAAATCTCATCGACTTAGATCGTCTCAGTTGGGCTTACACTTAGCAAGTATAATAACTTTTTGCGAAAACTTACTTATTTTCTTAAAAAACAATCTCCCCACGCCATTATTCTCCTGTGGTTCCAGGTCTATGTGCACCAACGCGCCAGTCTTCGTCAGCGCCCTGGGAGACACCCTCAGTGTCGCTCCTTGGAAGAACATCTCTGGTAACGTCAGCTTCATATCGTGAGTTACTAGGAATTTGACGCTCTTGTCGTAGAGGGCGTCTGTTATTTCTTCTAATGGAGATTCTGTAACAAAATTATTAGTTATAGTATTATTTAATTTTGTTGATTGGTTCTAGAAAATTAAAACAAAAACAATATTGAGCAATTTACATAAGTATATAGTGCTATGTAAATTTATAATAAATAGACCGCAGGAATCCGCTGGATGCGGGAAGCATAAAACCAGTCGAAGTGGAGGTGCTTGGAGGAAGCCTATGTCCAGCAGTGGACGTCTTTCGACTGAAATGGTGATTATGATGGTGTAAAGGCAACTCAGAACAGTGGTTACCTTATGACTATCCTTATAACAACCGGTAATGAAAACAAACAGGTGTATAATATGTCTTTGATATATTTTTTTATAAAAACAAAAGTAGCAAATCTTTTCATGCCGACAAAAGAAAAATGTCGGAAATATTGCGTTAAATAGTTTTTCCCAAGTATTTCACAAGTCCGCACCCAAAGTGAACTTCATTGCCGTGAGAACAGTAACCTATAAACAGTAGTTTCTGTTAATGAAGCTGTTCTCATATCACCGCCACATAAACAAAAACTACTTATTCAAATTGTAATAGGTTACACGACACTTACAATGTATAGAAAACCAAGTTTCATAACATAATGTCTTCCCATACATTTCTCATTTCTCTATCAAACTTTTCCTAGTCTTCACAATAGCAGGTATTCATTTGTTTCTCGACGTTATGATACAATATCAATTTCCCTGAGAGTTTTAATTTATATTGTATTGTGAGCTTCGATACTTTCTTCCGGTATGCCACGCGGTCTAGATTTACAATCGATTAGGGTCTAGATACATTAATACGTGACTGGCAAAGATTGTCGACTGCCTTTAACGGTCGTTGGTCACAATCTCATCTCAGTGAAAATCAATGCCAAAAAGCTTTTCAAAAATCTAGGTAAATTAGACGTTATTTTTGATAGATCAAAATTGTGATTAGAATGCAACCTATTGTAATCCAAAATAGCTCTAGTTTACCTGCATGTTTTAGATTATCGCATTCTTAAAAATACGGGCAATGCCCATCTATTTTCCTAGATATTTTATTTCTTTATTCTATGGACTTGTTGATATGCTATCAGGCTTTGATGAAAGATCATGTCTTTCAACATGATCTGCTTTATTTACTCAGCATATCAACTAATAAACTCAATTTGCATAATCAAGTTGTAGAAAGCACTGCTCTATGTTTATTTATTACAACTATAATAGTTAGTGAGTCACGTCGCGCGTCGTCTACCTAGGCCGGCCCTTGTTGCTTTTGTTATTACTCCATTTTCATTAGTGTGTACAACTTTCTCAGGTAAGATGGTAATAAAACCAGAACTAATTATTTCTCCTGCCGATGCAGTGTCCTAATCCTCTGTTAAAATGAGCTTTAGTACTGCATAAATTGGATTGAAGATTTTATATGGAGTTTGGCACACCTACTGCTGCACAGCATCATGCTGAGTGGAAGCCTTCTTGTCACAGTCATGACGTGCAGCCGTCGACTATCTGTGCTTTGTGCTCATGTATAAAGATATAATTATATATATTTTTTTTGTTTTTATTGTATATGCTGTCATTAGAATTAATTATCTTTTTGTTTGCACCTGTTTCTGTGACAAATAAACCTATTTTTCTTTCTTTCTTTCTTTGTTTCTTACTGCAGCACCATTTTGTTTTTTTTTTTAATATGACGGTCACGCATGAAACCTGTTTAAATCGATAGCTGACAAAGACGTTTGAAATAATCATTTTGAATGTTTAGATCTTTTTCATTTATATTTTTTAAACTTGCTTAAACTTAAAAAAGTATGGTTGTCACGTTTTAACTTTGAACGTTGATATCTCGGAAACGTGACACTTTAAAATAAACCTTTTTTTTTACAAAATTGCTTGACAATACGTATACCATGGACCTTCAAACCCTTTTTCTCATAGTATTATCCATAACGTCTCCTTTGTTACATACTCTGTTTCTCTCATTCACCTTCGACTAAAGGTGAACGCGGTTTTAACAAGACCCGGAAAATGCATAATCATTGGCTGTTTAATGGCAAGCGTGAAAGTTAATGCAATTGACATCAGTTTATTAAATCTTCACAACTTTTGTACTTGCTTAGCGCCGTGAAACGATGCTTATTGATTTGTTTATTGGTGGGTAAAATACAAAGTTTTTACTGAAATTTACGTCATTTTTAGCATATTTTATAATTACATTTCGTTGGTGATGCAAATATAGTTTTCACTTCTCAGGCTCTAAAATTTCGTCATTGTGTTGTGGTGACAAAAAGTCGCTTTTTATGCTCTAGTGCATAAAGAGATTTTTTTCTAAGATAATTTAATAATCAGGCCCAATAGCAAATAAGACGTCGCAGATTAAAGTTATTTAATTTATATCACTTCCGTCTTTTCTATCTTAAATTTAATAAAACCAGATAAAATAGTTGTCATATAAAATTTAAAAATGCAAAGAAACGTTTTTTTGGCTCGGCAGTATGACGAACCCAAGTCGAATGACTCTTGTTGAAAATAAAAAAATAAAACTTTTAAAAAGTTTCGTGGCAGGAATTAGCTATTCTCTTCCTCAATATTGCAACATTTTTTAACAGTGAAAATACTGTTATATACTTTATGCTTGTTTCATTTTCTCGCGATCGAAGTGAAAAGCAGAATGTATAACTTGGGCATAAACAAGCCATTTTACCCCTCGACTTAACTACTAACCCTCGCCTGCGGCTCGGGTGTATATAAACGTCTCGAGGTTAAATGGCTTCTTTTAGGCACTAGTTGTATAATCTACTATTTGTGAATGTGGTTTATAAAACCATTAACATTGATTCAGTGTTAGACACTTGTCCTACTAGTTGTTGATGAGAGAGCGACTTTATGTCGTTCAAGAAACGTACAAAAGATGGGTTAGGGGATATCTCGCCCACGCAAAAACTGGCCTGCGGGCCATCCCATGTAAGTAAAAGAGATACATATTATTAGTTGATCGTTGAACGTTGACAGTCACATCGCCACGTCTGCGAGTACTCGTTTATCGCAGCAACAAGAGCTATCAAAGAGAGTATTTGCTTAGCGACGCTCGCTTGGCGGACAGAAGACTCAATGAGAGACCCAGATTTGAAAATTTAACAGACCTTCACCTAACTAAATTATCGTTCATCACCATAACTAGCAGATCATAATTTCTATAGTACAATTGAATACCAGCGAGTACTCGCTCGTCACACCTTCGCGCACTCGCTGCTCGTTGCTCGCCAACTCATTTTTAGTTGCTAGCTCTAGATCGTTAAACTGTGGTGGTGAAACAGATGTCTTAATATATCGTGGAATTTAAAAGTTTCATGAAAAAGTTCAGAATTAGATTTGACAATAGTACTTACTTTGTTTTATTTATTTGAATTTGTCATAACATTTTTTGATTTGCCAGTCTCAGAAATCAGTGAACGATCAAAAATGTGAACAGTTCCTCATCTTCTCTCACGCCAGTTTTCCATTACAAAATGCTATCGTGTGTATGTAATTGTGTGGTCACGCATAATAAATTGGACACGATAGAGTGTAATCCGACTTTAATAGCCTGTAATTTGTCTGTCTCGTGTTTTTTGGCTTTTTATTACATTTATTTGTGTTAAGCGTAGTGTGGGATGCCCACCAGCTAGATGGACGGACGACTAAAGAAGGTGGCTGGGGTAGATTGGATGCGGAAGGCGGAGGACAGGGTGTTGTGGCGCAGCCTGGGTGAGGCCTGTGTCCAGCAGTGGATTGCAGTAGGCTGAGTTTGTTGATTGATTGATTTGTGTATGGTCTTTACAAGGCTTATCTTATAAAAGTGTGAAATGATATGTGTCGCGGGCATATACAGATATTGAGACCATATTGATCAACAGAAACAGGCTTTGGATAAGTAACTGCATACAAACTTTATAATAACATTTTTGTAGAAGACATCAGAAGTGCTATTCTGTAAAAATCTCACCGTGAAAACTAATGTGAAGTGAGCTGTCATTCCACCTGATGTTAGGGATTGCCTCCATTCATAGATCACTTCACGTTCACTTCACCTATGTTATCACAGTGAGATTTTTACAGAATTGATAGGCTGCTTAAAAGAATACCAGATTTATCTGTGTAGTAGTTTTTGCCATAAGCTGACGGAGCATGGTTTAACAGACTAAAACCAGAATTTTTTCCGTGCTTTTCTATAGTTTAACATGGTCGATCTTGACACAGCTTCAGCGACATCGACCTTATGTTTGAAAAAAGGTAAGATAGATGATTGACACCTATTTTCAATCATGCACAACAATACAAAATATTGTATCGATAGCAACCCGTACAGTTGAACCTGTTCAAATGCAAAATTAACTTATTCTTGCAACAAAATACATGCAATTTGTACCTTTCTTCTGTAACCGCAGCATCTATGTAGTTTACAGGTGCTTGTCAGTCGCCATGACAAGTGGCGGACCCTTTGTGGTTGACCACAGAACAAGCGTACACTCTATGGGCTACTGACCTAGTGGGAAATGGGCTTTTATGACTTTAATAATGGCTTTTGAATATAACAGACAGGAAGGTGGATACATAGTATATTTATTTTATGATCAAATGATCTATGATACAATGCAAATACAAAGTTTTAATTTTAAAAAAAAATCGACTTTTCATCCAATGCGATGCTGAAACGAGCATTTGTTCGTTTCAGCATTGAAAAACTAACATTAGTACTTGCCCTGATTTAAACCCATAACTTCGTGCATGAGAGGCGAGGCTTTGACGACTGCGCCTTCACGACATTGGTAAGTAGAACTAGACGAAAATTGGAAATGACTTTGTAAACCCAATTTACAAAATTTTGACCTTTTAGATAGATTGTTGGTAAGAAGCAAATTTTTACGTAATTGACAAATGGCGCATCGCGACAACAAATAAGGTTCAAAACAGCGATGCGTTTGATGTTAGTTGAATCGGATGATCACCAAAATACAAGTAGTTTTCCCGTTTTAATTTATTTAAAAAATAAATACAATATGGCTCATTGAAATATTTTTTAGGTATTTCTCAAGATTATTAAATTCCCTTTATCATTAACATTTTGGGAATTCTGCGACGAAAAATATTTTTTGAGCTATGTGTTACGATTGTTTTATCATGATAGTATTTTATTTTTATGAATTATTTTTAAATAAGTCTTTTCTTTGAACATTTCACAATACATTCAATTTTCTGGCATTTCTGGCTTGTAATATGCACCAATACGCCTAACTGTGTGACAAAAAACTGAGCGTTTTACGGTGTCCTACGTTAGGGCTGCGCCTTAAGTAATTAGGAAAACATACACCATCATTTGAATAGGCAGCATGACCCAAGGTCACGAACAAAGAAAAATCATCTTCACCATTCGGCTTGCTAATGACGACTTGTGGTAATTTATTATGTCAAATAGGTAGTGCGTTAACTGGAGAAAGTATGTGGAAGTTCCATTCAGAAAGTCACTTATTTTTCTATATATCATGCAGGAAAAGTAGTATAATATTAATAGTGACTATTTACTAAAGTTGAAGCTGAAGTGGCAGTAGGCTGGCCATGTTTGTTGAAGGAGCGATGGCCGATGAAGCAGACAAGTTCTAGAGATGAGACCGTATATCGGCAAGCGTAGTGAGGGACGCCCCCCGGCTAGATGGACCGACGAGTTTAAAAAGGTAGACAGACTTGGTGCCAAGGGCTGGGGACACACTTTTGTGGTGGTGCCTGGACGAGGCTTATGTTCAGCAGTAAACTGCGATAGGCTGAGTTGACTTAAGTAAAGCCTCGAGGTTTTCCGGTCTTCGGAATACCTTTCTAAGTAGAGAAACAGTGAAGCATCTACTACATTATGATTCAAACCTAAACTTGTCTTTACCAGTTTGGGTTACTCTCTCATCGCCATTCATAAATAGGAATTTACAATTCCAGTAAGCCATGCGGGCCGCCGGCGGACGCATCTTGAGTATCTTGACCCATTCACACAAGCCGCGGTGAAAATGTTATAAAGAGTGGCAGCAGGCAGGCGGGCTCACTAATTGTTTTTATTAGCCGGCTGTGCGGTCCGCTACGATCTCGCATATTCATGTTCTATAGGTGGCGTGCCTTTCTCGAAAACTGCCCTGCGGTCCGCCAGTGCATCGTAAGTTTTGTGTAGAAAAAAAAAAAACTATTCAGGACACGAGCAAAAAATAGGTACAAACAGTAAGAAATAAGGAGCATTTAAAACTAAACAAAAAACAGGAAAAAAGACATATGTAAAGTTGTACTGCAGCTCTGGTATTCTATTTCTGACAGGGCCCACTGTGATGCCACGGACACATCTGTGGACATATATAAATCACACCAAGAGACTAACAAATAAGAATAAAATATAATTTAGAAACAAATAAAAAGACCATCTTTACGCTCAAACAAAAAAAGCACCTCCACCTAGGCTTCAGTACGTAAATTGATGACATTCCCTAAGATAACAATCATTCGTCGAAGTACCTTTGAATTCCTACAACCCATCATTGATCACAATACTAATAATATAATCTTTGTTTCAAGAAAGATTATTTCAAATATTATCAGCAAAATACAGACACCGATCTCGATCCATTCTTAGCTCATAGAAATTGTAGCACCTAAAAAGACCATTAGAACATTGCTTACTTTTTCTACAAACGCGACTCATGCCACCATCATAATAATGTTTATAACAACAGTTACACAATCAAATGTAACCCTTATTTCACATGAAATAAGAATTACAACAACCGCAAACACTGCCGCCGGACACGAAGAAACGATTCGAGGAGAAGCCATTCAATTTCGAACCCTATATTCTAAGGAATAAGAGTAAGATTGTTTACTGTATTTATTAGTCTATTTTGCTTTCACTGAGGAATGCAAAATGCTTTCGAAATCACGTTTGCGATGAATTAATTCGCAGATGGTCGATGGTAAAAAATGAAAGTGGTCGAAAAGAAAAATGTGGTAATTTGATAATGCTCCTGGTGGTAATTGAAGCGTTAATATTTTGTCAATATTATGATGTAATACCAAGCATTGTGATGACACCTCACATATTGCGGACAATTACTAACGTTCACCGTAGCATGAAAAAGGCGGAACCATAAGGAAAATTTGTGTGTTGACAACATTAAAAAACATTTGAGGTTTACTGCATGATCACCCTCTCTTGTTAACTTAATCTATTTTATAATAATGAACACAGATGATAAAGGAGAAGACTATGAAACAAATACGCAACACAAAAAGTTTTTAGCATTTAGACAAGTGACTAAAAAAAACTATAATTATCCTAGTTATTATCAAAATGATAATGATATTTTCGTATTTGACCTGCAACTCGAAAACACAGGACTGAACGACATCAAAACCGTGAGAGAATCGTGGCCAAGGATGTCATCTAAGTTCTATAGTCATATTTTGTAACTAACCTCGTTAATAAACTTTAAGAGCTGCCGATGCTTCCTTATCATCTGCATTCTAGATCGTATCTTATTTTACAATTCACTCTTCTCTATACACGTCCAGTTCTACAGTTTTTTGTATCTCAATTTATCATCTAAATCCGTAGCTTGTACTTTTCGTAATCATCATCTATCTCATTGCCTTGACCTTAAAGCAAGTCAAGTGTCCACGTGGCACCACTTTCGTTGGCATCCAGCCATATTGCCACGGTTGGTGGCGCATGCATGGCACTTGTTTCTTAGATGTATGGCACACATACTCACTCACGTTGTTGTTAGGTTTGCACCACAATGGGTACCTAATTTCTTGTTTGAATTGTTACTATTATTAAAGACATGGTATGATGGTTGGATTGAATGACTATTATTATTCTTAATAGTTATAACACTACCTTTTAATTCCAGATAATCTTAGCTTATAAACAGCATTGTTATTCAAGGTTCGGCCCAAGTTTATAAAAGTTAAGCTAAATTTCCTATGCAATTTACTTTTTTGATAAAGATTGATGCATACCCCAAATGCTTATTTAGTCATTTCAAGTTGTATGTACACACGACGACATATCAAGCCTTACATTTTCAGTTTTAGCTGACCTCGCATGGGCTTTTCATATAATGAGATGTCAGCTTATGCTGGAATAGTATAGCTTGAAATATCATTCTACGTTTATGTATGTATTTAAATTGAAAAAATCCTATCATACTTTGTTTTTATTCCTAATTCTTCCTTTGTTTTTATTTAACGGCATTGTTGGCTATTGTCAAAAATATGGATTACTCTCTGAGGGTTCCGAAGCCTATCAGAATAATTACGGAAATGAAAACATTTAAAAAGAGTCTCCATGATCTGTTAGTAAATAAGTGCTACAACTCTATAAAATACTTCTTATTGGAGAAATCACTGCTCCAATATAATCCCCCACGCTCATTATGTGTTCAGTATCCTGTTTGATCTGTACCTTTTGTTTGGTTTTATCTTTTTGTTTTTTTATGGGAAATATTAATAATTTGTTAAATAATTTACCTATTTTATGCCCAAAGGCGGGACATAGCTGATCTATTTAATTATTTAAGACCTGTTTTATGTACAAGCCTATGATCCACAATAAAGATATTGAATTGAATTCAATTGAATTGTACCCCGATCTCAGAGGCCCCCGTCCCGAAGAACCCCGAATACGTTATATATAGGAGGTATAGCAATCTTTCTCGTACTTATTCGGTAACCAATATACGACTAGTATTTTTTTTTTAATTCCTTAGAATTTCAGATTGAAGACGCTTCTGAATAGTTACCATTCTAATGACGTCTAAAAGATCTCTCCACTCTAATGTATTTGATAAAATTATTTTAATACAAGAATTGAGTATTATTCAATTCTGCTTTTCTTTTTAAAACCTGTCTTTTAGTCTGTCAATCTCAAGTTTTATAAAATTTAGTAGTATCTCTACAGTGAATGGTCCGATCATTCTAATCCACGTCTTCAAGATCAAGGCATTATGTAACGATGTCATTGACACCGTCACAATGTTTGAGACGGAAACAGAAAGTTCAAGTTCTGAGGTGATTGGACACTTTATTAAGATTATTATTATTATAGTCTTTTTGTACATTCTAGTTTTGTTTGTATAGTCTATAGAGAGTCTGCTCAGTCTGAATTTATTTGCTTCGTCATACGTTTGAGATAACTTTATTCTTATAAGAATACAATAATTTACTTATCTACATGAGATTATAAAAATACTAAACATAAGTCTTCAAAAAGGTGACTGGTGACCTCAAAGAGGTGGCTGAAACTAACTGGATGAGGAAGGCTGAGGACAAGGTGTTGTGGTGCAGCATGGGAGAAGCCTAAGCCCAGCAGTGGACTGCGATAGGATGAGTTGATTGACACAGAAGTTAATAGTGTCAAATGCGTTGGTACATCAGTCATTATTATCATCATTTCTTGTCCTCATCCCTGGGGTTGGTGCAACATCATTCATCATCATCATCGTTAATGTCTGTCGCCATCTTTAAACCACCAGTATCATACGTTAAAACCATTTTAGCCACGTTTTATTCATCATCATCATCATTTTGATCTTAGCTCTATTATGAGGCACTGCACCGTGAAGCATTATTTTTTAACAAATTCTTCGTTCTACGCCAGGAATTTCTCTTGCATCGTGAGTACGAGTAATTCAACATACAAATTGAATGTGTGTAAACTCAGACACAGAAACATATGTTGCGCATACAATGTTTTGTTTCGTGCGGAAATCAAACCCACGACACGTAGTACTAAATAATTGTCTAAACGTAGCACAGATGACATGCCACTAGTTAAGTACAGTACTTGAAAGTTTGCTACGTTTCGTGTAAAATATTTTTCCTATAGGAAAAAAAGCCTAAGTCCTATAGGATTTAGGCTTTTTATTGCTGAATGGGAGCTCTTGACCTTGATCACGCCTGATGGAATGCGATGAATGAGGTTTTTGATGGAGCGGGCAAGCGGGATAATTTTACAGTATCTACCAATTTTCTCAAATCATAACTTATTTCAAAGCCAACAAAGAACACTAAAATACACAATCTAAACAACTTTTAACCAATCAAAATACATAAAATGTTACCCAAAAACCGGAACGAAAGTATTATGAACCAGTTCACACTCTAGAATATTTTGTTCACGGCCAGAGTTCAAGATAAACTGGTCAACAATGATATTGACTACTATAATTATGCGACATGAATTGCTCATTGTTTGAATAACAAATGCGTTTTCACCGTCAATTTGGATTTCCTCAAGTCTCAATGATGTCTGCAATATTTCTGTAGGTTACTTAGAGAAATCTTTATTTATGTTGGTACTCTATTCATTTGCATGTAGTAATGTTGTTATGTATGTACATTGTACAAGCTTTTCTTAATCTATTTGTTGTAGGGCACTTTGTGTAAACGCCGTGGGGATTTTATTGATCTGCCCTATTTGATCTGCCAATCTTTGTTTAGGTGGTTCTATTATAATTTATTATGACTAATCGGAAGTCTTCAAATTAGTAGCGCTTAAAAATAACTTTGTTTTAGCCAATACTTTCTTAAATTAAAAATGTACAACTGTTGTTTCGTAACGTTATCTAGATTATTTTGTAATCCTGATAACTCTATCCAGCAGTGCTATTCTGTAAAAATCTCACCGTGAAAACTTAGGTGAAGTGAGCTGTCATTCCACCTGATGTTAGAGATTGCCCCTATTGATAGCTCACTTCACCTAAGTTATCACGGTGAGATTTTTACAGAATCGACTAGCTGGTTCGCGCTATCCAAGTAAATTGTACTTGAATACTGTGTCCTAAATCCCCTGAGGCAGCAGGCTTTTATGAAAAAAATGTTTCAGGATAAACGCTTTTCTCTTTTTCGCTTTATTCTTTTTTCCCCCTACCTTTTATTTATTTTATTTTTTTGTGTTTTTGTTCTTTTTGCGTCATGTTCACCGCAAATAAACGTATTTTCTTTCTTTTTTTATTTTTCTAAAACCATTAATCGTGAAAATTATATCAAACTAGCTGACCCGGCGAACTTCATACTGCCGAAATGTATATTAATTTTTTTTTCGTGAATTTTTCCCATGTTTTAATATTTATTCTGCGATTTGGGGCGTAAACAAATCCAACAAACCAGAGATCATAAAAATCGGTTTAGCCGTTCTCGAGTTTTAAAATGGTGTAACTAACCCGATTTTGTTTTACGTATATAGATAAATAAGTATGGTTATTAAAAATATCACTGCTAATAGTAAGGAGGTCGAGGTCAGACATTAAATACTCAAATTACATGCCAAGTAATTAACTAAACATGAAATGTCACTGCAAGAGAACTTAGTAATCCAGTTCCACTACTAATTTCACTAATTCCACTTCTTATAATTGTATAATCACAACGCTGAAGCTGGCAGTATCATCACAACGGTAATATTTTCTCATTGTTGGTCTTATTTATTTTTAGTAAGTATATTCATGTATTTATGTATATTTATTTGTGCTTATATATATATGTAATTAGGTATATATTATATTCATAGTTTTAATAGGTTTATGCGTATCTTTATATTTAAAATATTTATTCCTCACTTTTCATGATTGCACCTACCACTGTTTGTCTCTGCATCACCCAAAGGTTGACTGGTAGAAAATGCCTATGGCATTAAGTCCGCCTCTGTACATTTATGTGCTTGAAGTATTAAATAAATAAATAAATATAATACTGTGAAATAAACACATATGCAAATAGTTATCAGTACAAAAACTCATAAAATTGAGCAGACGTTAGCAAAAAACGCGCTTACCCGGTTCATTATCCTCTATTTCGTTTTCTTCATCCAAATACCTCTCCTTCCCTTCATCATTCTCGCTTCCAGTGAGGTAGATAGTATTAGCTTCCTTACTATACTTGTTGATGTCCACACTATTCTTCTTGAAACACACTCCACTAGACACTTCCACGTCACCATTCATCCCCAACCTATCATCTAGGTAAGAATAAACATTCTTCTGCAAACAACTCACTGACGGGGTCGCCGTACACTTATTCAAAATATTGTCCCACAACACATTACCAGTCCGAAATGTACCATTTTGATAAACGTCACTAAAATATTTACCAGACACACTTTCGATTATCTTCATTCGTTTCGCTATATCGTCATTATCACTGCACTGAATCTGTTTAGCACTAACTAATATTATAACTAAAAACTTAGCTATACTGTCGATTCCCATTTTGTTCTTATTTCTCTCTTCATAGCGTTCCGCCATTGTCAGATCATCACTGGTTTCTATCTATTTATCATAGATAGTTTTATTTTGCACACACGTTTGGTCTTGTGGTATATCCGTGTGCGTCTACGCGAAATGATTTCATTTTCTTGAAGTTTTGTGTATTGTAATTTTGGAAAGTATGCTCATCAGTCTCTGGTTGACAGGTTAGAGTATTATATGCTGTGTCAATCTGGATAGATCTTGATGTTTCATCTGTAACAAGAAAATTATATCAGTTGACAGTCTGTGACTGACATGTTAACTTGCCAAAAAATAAGAGGTTCCAATATTTTTTTTTACTGTTCTTTAGTGGTTTGTTGAATGATTCTTAGTAAGTTTGATACGTACAAATTTAACGAAGCTTAATTAAACATCTACCGAAAACAAAAAGATCACGAGATCAAACGATTCAAAACCATTTCGGCGACTAGAAATTTATTTTAAAAACGTCTAGCCTCTTGAAACTCTCTTTTAAAACTGTGTTAAAAATATAATAATATACAGCTAAAAAATTATAACGACTTAGTGACCTAATATTTTCAGCGTTCGTTTTCAAAAATGGCAGCCATGGTAACCAAGTAAAAAGCTAAGAGATACACACGATGAAATAAAAAGTTCAAATTGACCAACCTTGATTTTGAAAATTAAAAACTACTATGACGTTTCTATTTTTGACTATGTTTATAATTCCACTAGTGTTGATCAAGATTCGTATTTCGGGTACTCATAAATTAAAAGTACTTTAAATTCACACCACACTTTCGAAAGCAGCCGGACTGTAAAAGTACTAAAGTGAAAGTGAGAAGATGTCATCATCGGAAATATATGTTTTTTTTCATCCCCGTAAATTGGTCATGGCTTGTTAGCCAAAAGATGTATTGTTTATGACACTAACGATGTTCTGATGGCTTCATGGTTTCTATAAGATTATAGTTATCGATTCATTGGAGCAACAAGTTTAAATGAGGTATGAATGCATGATGAAGAATCTGGTGGAATAATATTTAGTTATAAAGTGAATTCTGAAAAATTACAATTACAGTTGAAGGTCTTAGTAAAACAATCAAACTGTATACTGTTCTATAGCTAGCAATTTATTAGTCAAAATTCACAAGAACCCAACCAGATCGTTGTAACACAACGCTTGCGAGATCTAATTCGACGCCAACACCATCTAGTTACGTCTTGCACAAACCTTGAAAAATAGAGTATATTTTGTTGAACTGATGAGCGACTTTGGATCATGCATGATCATTAACAGTAGGCATACTTAACTTAAGAGAGGCCTATAGAAAACAAGTATTTAATTAAAAATGAGGGAGAACTTACAGTTTTAACGTGAGTAAGAAAGCAAAGTGATCTGAAAGGTCACTGGAATATTGGTAAAACGATGTCCGGGATATAATTTTATAACCCTTTTGCTTTAAACGAGAAACACTAGTTCTTACAACGTATTGAAACAAGTTTGTATGAATGAGACCTCTGCCCATAAACGTAATGAACCGGAGCTGTTTAAGTGTTTGGATGTGGCTTGCTTTTATAGAATCGCATTAATAATAGAAATTAAAACTATAATAAAACGACACAAAATAAAAAAGGATAGCTGAAAAAACATGTCAGACTTACTTAGGAAATGGCTGAGCAGAAGAATTGGCAAAAAACAGGGAAGAAAAAGAAGAAGAAGAGAAGAAAAGACGAAAAAAAAAAGCTAAGAAAAATAATCATGTAGACGTTGATACAACAAAATTGTGCTCTCAAAATTACAGACACACTTAACAAACTTATCAAGTAATTTGCACGCTATTCACACAAATTGCATAGCATTATCGTAATGATTTTATTAGTTTCTTAGAACTATATAAAATAGTGAAAAAATAAAATGTATTTCAAATCCTGATTTTTGTTTCACGTAAGTATGTTAAAATTAGACAGATAATGGAGCTGAATATTGCGGATGATATATCTCATTAAAACCAGCTGAATGGGCTTAATTCTAAAGCTTTAATGAGCGATGCTACTACTTCAGTAATAGTAATTAATAGATTAAAATCGAGCGATCAAACTGTTATCAATTTTACCGTATAAGTATTTTTCTTTAGTTATAAATCATGTAACTATAGGAAAAAATATTGAATTTTCATTAATTGTACCGTAACTGTTGATGATTATATCCATATTTATTTATGATATAAAGTGGAACAGACTGTTCGTTATGTGTTAATTGGTAAGCCAGTTGAGGCGTTAATAGGTTAATCAGTTACATTATCAGCTGCCGTTGTTTCTGATTTTTTATGGTTAGCAGTGGTGAGCCGAGGTGGTTCAATGGAAACGCAGGTGACTTACGAGTTTAGGTCGGAGGTTCAGATCGAGACAGGTACTTTTTTTTTTTTTGTGGATGGGAAATTATCAAGTGACCCCTCCCGCTCTGGGTGGAGCAGAAGGGAGTGTCAGACTCTTACTGACTAAAACTCACCCGTGTCACTCACCTCGTCCTTAGCCCTTTGTGTCCCGGGGTAGCGGTAACCCTTTCGGACAATCCCGCTGCCCCGGGAGACAGGTACTTTGTGTCAATTATTTCATCACCACTGCTCTCAAAAACGGCGTGAGGAAACCGGCATGTCCTAGAACCAATATTCGAAGGCATGTGACATCTACCAACACGCACTGGCCCCACGTGATGGATTTTAGCTCACTACGTGAGAAGGCTCACAGGGAGGAGACCTATGTCCCAGCGGTGGGAATATTATAGGCTGATTATGCTTTATGTTTTGTGGTTTTGCTTTATTCTGTTACTGTAAGTTATCAAGTGCAAATGGTAAACCACTCTCTCCTCCTCTCTTAATCCATCCAAAGATTGTCTTTGAAAGACTGTTTTTAGCGATAAGATCGCTCATTGTGTCACCCTACGCAGAATTTCTATAATTATATACATTTATATGGGGTACATAAAAAATAATATTCTATCTTTCTATCTTATTATGGTTATAAATTATTGAAATTGGTTAGCATTATTGATTAGGACCACTTGTACTATATTTTTAATTTTAGATTCTATTGCTATAACTACTGTTGCATTTTCTTCATTTTTGTTTAATGGTTTTAGATATTCCCAATCTATTCTCAACGAAAACATATGCGCATAAAATAATATAAGTGCTATTTATGGTCAGAAAACAAAATCCAGTACCTTGTTAACTTTCACATATTCAATAACCGATCTAAATTATCTACAAGTACACCATATTATTATTCTTGTCTATCAACAGACTCGGGTAGGCCCGGAACTACTTGTTATTCCAACACCACTCCTTAAATCTCATCACGTGTAACCTCTTTTAACTACGACCGTCTTGCATTCTAATTAAAACAAATGATGTCGAACCAATGGGGTTCTTCACCAGTTTATGGTTGTTCGTAGGTAGAGAAAGTAAAATCTGCTAATGGAAAATGTTGATGTGTTGAAGTATAATATTGTCGTTTGATAAGTTCGTATAGCATTTGAATGCCATGATAGGGCAGCAGAGTTTATTTGTGTGAGTTGTTTACTAAGTATGTGTTTTGGTAGTACTAAGTACCTATATAATAGGCGTAAGACGTTATTGTAGCGCATGCTTACATTTGACAAAAAGCAAAATCAGGTAAATTAATAGAGTTATGGAGGTTAATAAAAAAAATAAACAAAACAATAACTGCATACTGAAATGATTGTATATTTATTTATTTAATACTTCAAGCTAATACATGTACAGAGGCGGACTTAATGCCATAGGTATTTTCTACCAGTCAACCTTTGGGTGATGCAGAGACAAACAGTAGTAGGTGTAATCATTAGAAGAATAAATATTTTAAATATAAAGATACGCAGAAACCTATTTAAACTATAAATATAATATATACCTAATTACATATAAATATAAGCACAAATAAATATACATAAATAAATATAAAAATCAAATCACAATTACAATATTCAATTATAATATTCAAATCACAATTACTGTAATTCTTTGACAGTTGTGTGATACTCGTATGTCACATTAGTGTAGGGTGTCAATTGGCTATAAAACACTTGCAGACCAGTAGTTACAGACCAGCGCGATCTATACTAATATTATAAAGAGGAAAGATTTGTATGTATATTTGTAACGAAAAGTACTGGGCCGATTTAAAAAATTCTTTCACCATTTTAATGCTACATTATCACTGATTAATATAGGCTTTTTTAATTGCAAGAAAAAAATAAAATGTTTAAAAAATAAATGTCCACCCGTGCGAAGCCGGGACAGGCCGCTAGTATTCTATAAAACTTTTTTACTACTTAGGGTTGATTTTATCAATGTCAGATATCTTTTAATCGTGGAATAAAATTGGCGTCTGACAGTTATGGTATAGTGAGTACGGCTTAACGTACTTTCCGAGGCACGGAGGGGTCTCGGTATGTAAAGATGGTCACCCACCCACAGACCAACCGCGGCAAGCGTAGCTTAACCTGATCGATCGAACTGTGAGGCTGCTATAACCCGAAAAACTTTAAGAGGTGCTTTAGACTATCGAACTGAACAACTTTCACTATGGGACCGACTCAGAAATCACGAAAAAAATCTGCTGTTTCATACATTTTGGTCAAGTGGGTATTGAACTTTTGTATTAAACAGCTGATTGTTTACCTTAATTAACGAATTGTGTTTAATCTTCACCGAACATACCAAAAAAAAGAAAAGTTACCTGCTAAGCGTTTTGAAAAAACTTTTCAAAAAGTGAAACTTCATGAATGTACATTTTTCATCAGAATGTAGGACAAAATTTATGAATTTTGGTATTTAAATAAAATTACAATTTAAGAACAAATTGTCTTAATTCATCATTTCATAGTCTGGTGGATTTGGACGTCATAGTGTGTTCATTATTCGAGTACACAATTAACTGGAAGTTATAGCATGTTATTAATTATCTTAATTAAAAAAAAAACTTTTAAAAAATAATAGCACATAGAATTGTATGTTAGTTTTCGTAATTTAAAAAGAGTTACCCATGAATAAAATCGATAACTGATTCAACATAACGACTTTCTAATGATTAAAACTTTTTAAAATTAATGAACCTCTTTTTAATTTCTGACCTTTCCTCATAGTAACTGATAGTTGGTTACAGTCACGAAGCTATAGGCACCCCTATCAACTGGCTTTGGTTAGGCCAAAATTACATGCGCATGCCAAGCCAGCAAAGCGTTAAAATATACCTACTTAAAGCCACAACGAATACATATATAACAACAATTTTCATTATGATTTATACTAGCAGATCCATAGCCCGTATCTTCTTAGATGCGAGTAAGAAAATCATCTGCAAACTGGTTGCATATATGGCCAACAGACACACTTTTAAAAAGAATTACACCGGTTCTCTTGGCCCATAAAACGTCTTCCTTCGTTTTACCCTTAATATCTATTTGTTCTGTTAAAAACAGTCACACAGGTCGATCAGTCAGGTTAAGCTACGCTTGCCGCGGTTGTTCTATGGATGGGTGACCATCTTTACATACCGAGACCCCTTCGTGCCTCGGAAAGCACGTTAAGCCGTCGTTGGTCCCGGCTGTCATTCGTGAATCTTTGGCAGACGTTACGGGTAGTCAGAAGCCCGAAAATCTGACAACCAGTCTTACCAGCAGGCGTAGCATGAGCACCGTTTTCTCGACGGAAGAGTAGACAAAGATGACGTTCCGTGTAGACAGTACGACGGCAGCAAAGTAGAAAGAGTCAACTGCACTTTTTACGAAATACATACTCCTTTACATAATTCGACTCAGAATTCTTTGTTTTGTCATAGGATTTTTATTAGTTTTTTTTTTAACTGATAATAAGTCACGTATATAAAGACAACTACAACAATTGCTCTGTGTCGAAGAACCGTATTTTGGAACAAATAAATATTGTAGTAATACTGGCCTTAACCACTTCCTTGGTAATGCCCTATTAAGTAAAATAGAAGAAGATAGCTTTGTTCTTCTATTAATTATCACAGTCTTACGTTCAAAACGCTTTCCTCTAAAATCATGATTTTGTAGATAACCGTTTATACTTTGTGGCCGTCGTTTTTATATTCTAAAATCTCCTTACAACTGTCAGCCGTCAGTGTCATTTTGACAGTTGGGATAGAAAACTTTCTTCTGAAATAGTCTACATATAAAAAGACCTAGACAAAGATCGTTATAAACGAAAGACAAAATGACAGATTGTAGAAAGATTTCTACGGTGCGATGTCAAAAATAGAGAAACGAAATGTCACTTTGTATAGAAATAGCTATGTCTATTCTTCGTAGAAATAGAAAGCGTCATGCTAAGCCTGCAGGGGTATCGTATTACCCAGTAACTGGGTAGTGGAGGTCAGATAGGCAGTCTCTCCATGTAAAATACTGGTATTCAGCTGCATCCGGTTAGACTGGAAGCCGAAGAAGGCTAAGCAGATGATGATGATCTATTTGTTCTGTTTAGTCGAAATTGAGTTTTTTATTGGCTCATCTCCATAGGAAACGACCAATTGGAACCGTGCATCTAGCTTCTGACGTTTCATAAGTGCCCATAGTATTTTGATTTTTTTTTTGTACATCACACTACCGCTACACTACAGACCAATTTATTCTCAGACCAATAAAATGCTAGAGCGGTCACAGAAGCCGGCGCGATTCGCGTCTGTCATCCGTTACGCTTTCAACGCGTGCTCAACTACGAAGATTTACCTAACTCAGGATGGGGCATGAGCTATGTATTGATATTGTTCTGCTCTGATTGCTCTTTAATTCCTATTATGTACATAACTGTGTATGAGAGTGTTTTATTGTTTTTAGAATGATATTATTTTCTACATAAAAATCTTTATTCATTTACTGACAGACAACGCACAGCCTAAACCGCTGGGTCTAGAAGCATAAGATTTTGCACAAGAGCTTCTTATGAAAGCAAAAGTGAATAATAGAGAAAGATTTTTGAAAATTCAGACCCTAAAGGGTTTAAATAAAGAATGAAAATTTGTCTGGAAGTTCGCCATTTTTCCCAATGGCATATACCATCGGCCACACGGCTTGTAGAAAATAATTTTATTAAAACCGTGGCTTGGTTAATAGATATTTTTCTTCTCTAATATCTGTCACTATTTCATAGAAATTACAATCAAAATACTTTAATATGTACCTAGATACAGCTTGTGAAACAAATGCATGATCAACATAGGTAATAGGTAATACGAGCTGGTGACCGCAACTCCACGTCAATGCGCGTATTTTGCGTACGGATGGTCAACATAACAAATAATCGCATTCAAAATTTCGCTGGTCTAATTTAGGACAATGACTGTGATAGAAATCAATTGAATGATTGAAAGTGAAACTTACTTGAAATAAATAAATTGACTTCTCATTATAACGAATTTAGCAAAAGCGATTAAGAATCTATACTATTATTATAAAGCTGAAGAGTTTGTTTGTTTGAACGTGCTAATCTTTGGAATTACCATGCAGTCGGATTAAAATAAAATCTTTTGCATTTGATAACCTAATTTTTGTGGAAGGCTATAGGTTATTTAACATCACGCTAGAACTCTGAAGAGCTAAGCAAAAAGAAAATATGTAAGAAAAAATTCTAAGCGTAAACGAAGTAATAGCGTGGGTAGGCGTTGCGATGGTTGCATAGGTCGGAGGAACAAGAAATGTTACGCGGATGAATTTGCGGGCAGAAGCTAGTATAAGAATAAATAAGATGTAGATACTGGAACAATGGAAATATTTTCTCACGACCTTGCATTGTCGTCGTCCTTAAAAAGGGTCAGATTAAACAGTGGTCGTTTGCTAGCTATTATAGTATCAGAAATGTGTAGTCATATATAGGGGTGTGTTACAGATCATCAAACTGAACTTTCTTTATGGGACCAACATCATAATCGCGAAAACAAAACTTTAATACCTTCTCGACCAGGATATATGGGACAACTGATATGTTTTTCCGCGATTACGGAGTCAGTCCCATGCAAAAAGATGTTTAGTTTGATGGTTTGTACCACATACTTAAATATAACCATACGTTTCTGATACACGCTGTAGAGGTAAGTTAACAAACAAGAATTAAAAGATGCTATTGAATTAGCTACGATCATTGATAATGAGCAAAATGTAGATCTTGAAGGACGAGAGGATGACGAGAAGAACTTAAAAAGAGAGAATGAGCAACACGCAAAAATAAAAGTAATACATTGTAATGGTTGAGACAGAAACTGGATCCCACTCTTATCTCAATTTATTAGAGGTCAGCGCAACATAATATCTTTTCCATTAAGTCGGTTGTCGAATCTAAAGTTGTTTTACTATTATCATCAACATTAAAATAAAGACTGAAGGTTTTTGCACAAAATTTAGACATTGAAAGTTGTAAGCGATGAAAATGTAATGTCCATAACATTACCACGGTACTACAACTTACTTACTCAGCACATTATTCATTCTTCGTAAAGAGCAACCATTCATAAAACTTTGTAAGGTCCAGCTTCGACATGTGCACTTTAACTTTCACTAGGAAAGTCAGAAGGCAAACATTCATTAGAACTGTGTGTTTACTTATTATCACCAGACTTTGCTGTTGAGGTTTTAGTATGTCAGATCCTGGTTTTGAAGTGGTTATATTCAATGTTAGAAGCATGTTTTTGGATACATTTATTAAGCTGGATATTCTTATCAACTAGTCTAAAATTTTTAACTACTGTCGTTTTTAAGAATTCGTCTTCTTCAACGTCAGTTGGTGTTAGATGTTCACTTAATAATTATTAGTACTTAACAATTAATATTCCAGCTAAATTATCACTTGTCTGTTCCTTTATTTGTAATAATTTATGATTATTGAATAATTTGTAGTCTGGTTATATTTAAAATATTATATGGGTATATTTCAGAATTCCTACATTTTGCGTGCAAGCAGAAATTTTAACAAGCTTTGTAAACAGTACGATATAGATCCGTTTCTAACTAGTGTGTCGTCAGCTAGGAAGTGCTTAAGCCGTAACTTTTTCTTGTAGTTCATTTTGTTATGATGGTTGTTATGCTTATGCAGTGTGAGCATTCGAGCAACATAGTAATTATGCTGTAGTTTATAGTAACTTGTTGTGAATGTCCTTAGAATTAACTTTTTCTTCTCTGTATTTTATAGGTGGAGACCTGTAATTGGCTTCCAGACTAATATACTGTCCTTGATCTGTTTGTTTTAGCTGTAAGTCTCCCATGTTATTTAAATAAATATACCTGACAAAAAAATTATTTGATTTGATTTTGATTTGATAATTATGATTTTCATTATTACATTTTTTTTCTATAAATATGACCTTCATGCACAATGACCGCTGGGCAACAGTTTCCACACGGTGGGTGCCTGAGGATGGACGGCACCACCGGGGCCGGCTCAGGAAGAATGGTGAGACGACACAGATGTGTACCGCAAGGGTTGGGATCGAGGTGGCCCTAAAAAGCATGCCTGAAAGGATTTGGGGGAGGCCTTTGCTTAGCAGTGGGACAGTGTAGACTAACTTTAAAAAAAAAACTGGAAAACTGATCTTCTTTACTTTTAAACTGTTCTTAATGCTCTCAGCAATTTTCCTTTCACTCAATCTGTGTGGTTCTTTCCTCAAAAGACCATTTCAGACACCAATCTACATGATCTCCACATGATCTCACCAAGATTATGTCTGGACTTTAAAAGAGACTGTGACCTCTGAGTTTGTTTCGGCCTTTCTTCTCAGAGTAGTCAGATAGGAAACGCCGACCTCATCTCGTTTTAAAAAAATATGATTGACGTGTAAAAGTGTTTGTACAAACCTACTTACAGAAATAAAATCATTTATCATTTATCATCATTTATCATTTATCATCATCAACTCAAGTTGCGTGGTCATGTAATATTTTTCCTTCACCTGGGAAACTATTTTGTAAACCTTTCTTGTGTATTTATAACATCAGCCCTTTTTCTACTTGAGTTGGACTTTCCATTAAACCTTCAATAATTTCAATTCAAATATAATAAGCTTGGCGAAATTATGTTTTAAACGATTTCATGCATAGTGTAATGCCATTCGTTTTGTCAATTTCGACAAAGCCAGATTGATCATGACGACGAAAGCCAATGTTATTAAGGTGTTAGAAATTGATAAGCTTATTTTCTCAACTCATAATGTAACTGTCTAGCTTATGTATGCTTAAGTAATTAGGAAAAGTAAAATTGATGATCAGTTTGACCCTGATGTTAATGCGAATGTATTTTTTTACATAAAAGCATGTTTGCTGGCTTTTGTTAACAGAAAAAATTACAGATTAAACCTTGCCAACGCATGTTCTTTTGGCAAACATAATCGTTTGAGAATTTCTAATAAAAAAAAATATTATCTTATAAATTTAATCTATAAAAATATTATATTATATATTTTACAAAAAAAATATAACAAAAAAACAACAAAAAAAAAAACAAAAAAACAAAAACAAAAAATATAACAAAACATTAACTATAAATAAGTAAATATACTTGTTTTTTTTACAATATATTACAAAAAAATCTTCTATAAGAAACCATGATTTTTTAACAAAATGTCATGAAGTCAAAAGTGAGAGGTGATTGCTTCAAAATTTAGGTTGTAAAATACAAAAAAACTTTAGATTTGCTAATGAACAACAACATTGTGGTTACACTTATTCAAAAACCTGCCAATCAAATGGTTGAGACATCCTTTAAAACTGCAAGTCAAGATCAGATTCTGTTGTTCACAAACAAAACTAAATTTAAGTTCAGTGCATCTTTTTCTTTCTATTTTATTATGAAAAGGACAGAAGATAAATATTAGCTTAGTCCTGTCAAATTAGATAATCCATAGACAAGTTTAGACGTGATAAAAAAATTGGCTACTAAAAATACGTCGATTTACGTCAGGCGCTGACTAATTTGACAGGACTAAACTAATATTTATCTTCTGTCCTTTTCTTAATGAAATAGAAAGAAAAAGATGCACTGAACTTAAATTTAATTTAGTTTGTGAACAACAGAATCGGGGCCATTATCAGTGACGACTCAAAAATAGAGTAGATTAGTATAGGTAACCTTTAAGTTAGACACTTTTTTGAAGAAAACATTTTTTTGTGAATTCTTCTTATAGAATACTTCATTGGATTCACTTTTTTGTTAACCATTCACTGGGTTTCAGACCAGAATAATAATTATGTACAATATTTTATGTTTGCGATGAGGTCAATTTATCTTACTAGGTGAAATCAGGACTTGGCACAGAACAATGGATTGACTGGACGCGAATATCATAAAAATGCTATTTGATTTGCTCTCCACTTCTGGATATAGTTCTCCAGCACTGTATGGAAAATAAAACGGCACTTTAAAATTAGTTTATAAGAATCGTAAGTTTCGTATAATCAGATTTTTAAATTGTAGACTAAAATGATAACCAATATATTATACGGTACTAAATAACGCCATGTTGACAATAAAAGATCGATCACCAGCAGGTGACGTTCTGTAGTTTCTGTCCTACCCCCATGCAAAAAAAGGCGTGAGTTTATGCATGTAGGTATGTTTTTCTGTCTGGTAATGTCTGATATCTAAAAGTGTGAATATACGAAAGCCACTTTCTTGAGTAGTGTCAAGCGCAATTCTCATGCTGATGTTACTAAAGAAACGTTGCAATAAGTCTTGACTTCAGTTATCTCCATTGAGTTAATGCTGAAAGCAAAAGTTGGTGATTATTCAAAGGCTAAGCTTTCATGGGACTTAATGACGGCTTTATGGGAATGATGAGATACTTCTATCAGCATCTCATCATATGCCTCATTAGATATTATAAAACAAAGGTCACGAGCGAGTATGTCATTTACGACAATTTAATTTATCTTAAGTGAATTCTATCTATGAGGAGTTGAACATACGTTTTACAATTGCAGAACCTGAGCCAAACTTATGCAGAATTATTGCTAATTTTTTTTTTTTTGCGAATTAATTTTAAATATCACTGCATCATGCTGAGATAGGAGCCTCTTGGCCTCGTATAGGACTTTCTGTTTCATTTTTCTTTTTGTTACTTTTTTAATTTTTTTAGTTTTTATTTTGGTATTTTAATTTAGACTGTGTTTAGTTTAGTTTGTGATCCTCCTTTACGAGTCGCAATAAATACTTTTTCTTTCTTTCTTTCTTTCTTTAATGTTATTCATAATCAACCTAATATTTCCACTGCTGGGACACAAGCCTCCTCTCTTCAAGAGGGAGTGGGCTGTAATCCACCACACGGGCCCACTGCGGGTTGGTGGATGTCACGTCTTCGAATTTTTGGTTCCTAACATACCGGTCTCCTCTCGATGTTTTCCTTCACCATTTTGAGAACAATAGTGATGAATTTATTTATATATACTTTTTTGTACACCACAAAAATAAATATAACATAAAAATACATCAAACACTACAAAATATACAATGGGCGGCCTTATCGCTCGCTTTCAGGCAACCTTGGAATGGATTTCGAATGAATTTTATTACTTGCACAAAATAAAGCGCCTTTTAGTGTTTGGAGCCACGATACCACTGGGCTACCACTGTTTCATTAATGTACTTACATGGAATAATTGATCAGCAGAATCTCAGATTAAATGATTGTTAGGAGTAAACCACGAGAATGAAACCTTACAGCTTTTAAAGATTTATAACTACTCCAAAAAGTCCAATTGTGTGGTAAATACAAGGTGTCAAGCTTTGAACTGTTGACCACAATCATGTTAAATGAAAACCGTTTTGACTCTCACGTACACACCAGAAATTGAGTAAAAAACAATAACCTATGGTCCCTGTGAAAGTAAAAAGAAAGCTGTACACTCAGTAAATGCCATAAAGTGTGTAAGGAATGACAATAGCGGTCAAACAAACGATCATCGGTAATAAATTGTATGTTCATCTTCATTGAACTTTACGTTTTTGGAAAAGGCTATTTTTTTAAGCGAAATCGAAATTGCAAGGAGATACTGCTTTCTTATCGGTATGTTTATATTATTAAATATACAGGGTGTCCCTGAAAGTATGGATCAAATCGAATAGGGGCGTGGGCAAGGTAATTTCTAAACTTTTTGATCCTGAGAATGATTGATGATTGAGAATTATTTTACGATTCAAAAGTTGTGACCAATTTTTTTCAATCGTTTCGCATAGTGCTCAAAGAAAAAAAAAATCATTAAAAAAAACTATCAGGGCAGTCTAAAAAACTTAAATTGACAGTTCCTGGTATTTTTTTAAAATCATTTTGTTCTTTGAGCACTACGCAAAGTGATTGAAAATAACAAAAGTTGGTCATTACTTTTGAGCCGTAAAAAAAATCACCAACATTCTCAGGATCAAAAAGTTTAGAAATGACTTTGCCCACGCCCTTATTTGATTTGATTCATACTTCCAGGGACACCCTGTATATGAATATAAAAATGCAACCACTGGGCCGCACTGGGCCCGCGTGGTGGATTACGGCCCACTCCCTCTCATATAGAGGAGGCCTGTGTCCCAGCAGTGGGAACATTATAGGCTGAATATGATACTAAAAAAATATATAATAATAATAATAAAAATATTTATTTAATAAATGAAGAAATACATTGCACTGTATACATTGTATATACGTATAAGGTGCGATAAAAGTTGCCTCATCTACACAATTTTCAGATAGTTAAAGTCATTTGTTGCTTCAATAAAAAAAAATGTAAGTCCTTCTTGTCATTTTATACTGTTGCGCCCACAGATAT
Organism: Globia sparganii; assembly: GCA_949316385.1. NCBI lineage: Eukaryota > Metazoa > Arthropoda > Insecta > Lepidoptera > Noctuidae > Globia > Globia sparganii. The sequence continues at coordinate 1,363,391 of OX438675.1, forward strand.
AGATAGACCTAGATAACGCAAGTATCCCGATCTGTATGAAGACCAAGCGTGCCAATTTTTTGACTACCTACCATGACGTCACAAACGCTCTTTCTCACTTAGGCTAACCCAGCCAGCAGTACATAGGACTGAGCGCGAAAGTGGCGGCTTACGATTTATGAACGTAAATTGGTGCGATTTTTGGCACGCGAAGTAGTTGCTCTTGCGTTGTCTAGGTGTATGTTTTTTATTTTTTTTTAATTACCATTATTTTCACCGTAAAAACCAAATACCTAAACTATTGGCGCTGCCTGCCGCCTAGCACCGCACTCTGTCTCGCTCTCACTCAGTCCGCGAGCAGTATCGTGCGAGCGAGATAAAGAGTGAATTTTAGCTGAGGTAGTATAGGCTCTTAAAATACAAAAACCTCAATTTTTCAACTTTAAAAAACAGCTGAAGATCGTAGACATATAGGTCGTAGACATTCGGCGCAATAGTAAATTACCGGTCAAATGCTAATCGGACTCGCGCACCGAGGGCTCCATACTTTGTAGGTGTGTAAATAGTTTTAAAATATATATTTTTTCTTTGTAATATAACTACAAATTTACGGTTTTCGGATTTTTTCCCTTACCTGTGCTACATGAAATTGCTTCTTGCCAAATTTCATAATTCTAGGTCAACGGGAAGTACCGTAAAATATAGGCTTTGATTTCGGAACATAATTATACGCCCGTATCTTTTGTATGCGTTGACTTAGAAGTTTGATTTTTCCACTGTTTCAAGGGATTGCAACCTTGAGTATTTGATATTAATTTTAACTTGATAACTCCACGCATTCCTGAGAAAAAATGTCATGACTGACGGACAGACAGACGGACAACGAAGTGATCTTATAAGGGTTCCGTTTTTCCTTTTGAGGTTCGGAACCCTAAAAATGAAAAACGGACTTCCCCGACTAGGTTAACACATTTTTTATTGCTGGCCGGGTTCTCAACCCAATTCAATTTGGGTTTTCGGCCCAACTTTGTATGAAACGTGACTGGTCTCCATTAAAACGCGTTTTATGCTCTTCTTAAATCCAGAGACCCATGTTAACCTATACATATTTAACTATGATATTTAAATGATTATGGCTTTGGTGTACGTAAATGATGGTGCCTTGGAAAGCACGTGAAACCGTTGCTCCTGCGCCTGATCTCTCTCCGGTCGTGTCAGATTGCTGTCCCATCGGACTACGAGTATGAGAGTGAGGGAAGAGGGAGTGCACCTGTGTCTGCGCGCAAACTTGTGCACTGTAATATCTCCCGCGTCGAAGGCTAGTCTCCGTTGAGATTGGCCGCCGTGGTAGAAATACCTACGGTCTGGAGGACCTTAGATGCTTACAATATAAGGTAAAAACTGGAGAGCATATTTAATAAAACTTAGCCCTCACAATTTGGGTAACTCAATGATAACACTGAAAAATAGAATGTCATTCAAACCTTTAGTCCGATTCACACAATACAAGTTTCTTGCCTGTCACATGCAATCAAATTGAAGCAAGAAATGACTTACATCGTCTCAACACTGTTTAGACGATGTAATTTTGTTTGTTGCTTCAACTGATGATTTATGTATACTGCAGGGGCAATGAAATAGCATTGCGTAAATCAGGCTTTACTCATGATAAAGCTCTAAATTCTATGAAGAGAATAATATATATTAGTATTGGAAATAGTAACAATCTTTGATTTTTCAGATTAATTGTAATTTACTATTTACACTAGATCCTAAATTAAAATAATAATTAACTTACTAAACAAATAAATACAAAAAACAAAGAAATAATATGAAATAATTCAAATTATAATGACAAAATAAGGAGTTATTCACATTATACCCACACACAAAAGTAAAAAGAGATATACCTAAGATAAAAATTGTATCAACAGTCAACAAAATTACATCCTGTATAACCGGTACCTATTTAATCACATCGTCTTATCTTGTTATGTTGTACTCGAGAAAGTTAGAAAATATTCAGTTTGAAGAATGAATAATATACCTAATTATTTATATATGTCGCAGATTCGGATGGATTAGCGTCCACGCGTTCGCTGTTGGTGTCCGCCATGTCGCATTTTTATCAATCAGTGTGCACAACCGGCACAGGCGCTGTCTCAAGAGCAAGAAGGACTCCATTATATAACGAACGCACCACTGATAGATACAACGTTGACATTGACAGCCAACACTAACCAGTCCGAAGTGTTGCCGCTTGAACAAATTAAATAACCACTAAAATCTTTATCTCTAACACGGCCATTCTGCAAGTCAACGCGCTCTCGCGTTGCTTCTCGAAATCACGTTTAGTCTAAACGGCACTATTATAGGCAAAGTGTTTGTAAGAAAAACTTTCAACCTTCTCATAAGTCAATAGAACTCAAAAGCAAAGCGTGAAAGCTTTCAACATTAGTAAGAAGACAATACTTTGATTAAACCGCAAAGCGTAAAAGCTTTCATCATTAGTAACAAGACAATACTTTGATTAAACCGCAAAGCGTAAAAGCTTTCATCATTAGTAAGAAGACAGCACTTTGATTAAACCGCAAAGCGTAAAAGCTTTCATCGTTAGTAAGAAGACAGTACTTTGATTAAACCGCAAAGCGTAAAAGCTTTCATCGTTAGTAAAAAGACAGTACTTTGATTAAACCGCAAAGCGTAAAAGCTTTCGTCGTTAGTAAAAAGACAGTACTTTGATTAAACCGCAAAGCGTGAAAGCTTTCAGCAATATTCATAAGTCAATACAAGATCCAGCTCAATGACTAAACTGCAAAGCGTTGAAGCTTTCAGCAATAATCATGGGTCAATAAATACATGATTCAGCTCAAAGACTAAACCGCAAAGCGTAGCAACTTTCAACAGTTCAACAGGACAAAGCGATGAAACTTTCAGTCCATCCCTATGGCGAAGCGTTACAGCTTCCAGCGTATCAGTTAAACATTTTATCAATCAGCAAGATCCAAGTTCATGATCAACAAAACAACAATTCGTCATTTCAACATATCTTAAAATTCTACGAACAATCTAAACTAATTTGCAGTTCATTAATTCGTTACTAATTAACACGCCACAGTGCAGCAACAGTACCTAGCAATTTGTTAAAATGAAATTAATCATTTTTGGATTCTACAAGATCAAGGACATTCAAACAATTCTGATAGGCTAGTTGGATATTTACGTAATCGTTCATGACACACATATTGGCCCCGATAATGGCTCAACCACCATTCATTTGGACAAACTTTCGTGGTTTTGCAAGGACCACTAAACTTTTCGCATAATTTGTTAATTATGCGGGGATTTTTAAACTAACACTACTAACACCTTCTACAAAAGGAGGAATCGCGGCTTTATTAGCGTCATAGCGTATTTTATCTTTCTTTGCTTGCTCGTCCATCCTAAACTTAGTCGCTTGTCTTGTTTCTATCAAATCCTGTTCATTGTGAATATCAAAATACATCGTCAGACAGTTTAATCTGGGTGGGCTTTTTTTTTTTGCAACCTAATAGCAGTTGAAGCGGGCTTTTCCCGTACTTTTGGACACTGTGAAATTAAAACGAGTCACTTCTCCCATAACAGACTTTCAAGATCTATGCCACTGAAAATTTCATGAAATTAAATAGAGCACTCCCTACAAAGGTTTCGAAAATCTTGCACTGTGAACAAAGTGCCTTGATCGGAGTTAATTCGCTTGGGCGTTCCGAGTATGTCAACGAAATTTGGAAGAGCTACACAGGCGGATCATGAAGTTAAGTCTTTAACCGCAGTTAAATTACAAAACCTTGTAAACGCGTCTCTAATAACAACCACATATTTTTTTTTTTTAATCCTTCCACCAGTCAGTTTGCTACTCGTATCGACGTGAAGAGTGTGGAACGGCTCTGCAATTGCAATTCTCAGTATGAAACCCGTCAAACTCTGTATAAGTGGTCATTTTCCGAAATGAAAAGCATGGTACTAAGCCATACCTGTGAAGCGGGTAAACGAGATTTCTTTCCTATCAGGTAAAAAATCTGCGATTTCCTTTTTAATTAGAGAGCACTCTGACTCTGAACCACTGTCGATCAATGCTTGTAGATTATAAGCCACCACATATTTTAATCAAAGAATCATTAAAGGATGAACAAAGTAACATTGACCGATTTTGTTACTGACTTAGGACTTATAAAATCTTTTAAGTTTTCATCTCGCTGCTTCGTGAAACAAGTAGATTGCAGGTTTATCACAGTAAGAACATTGTATAGAAACAGGCTTATCATTAGGTCTATCAAGAGACACCCGAAGATGGGCGGTACCATCACTTTTATTATTATTGCGTTATCTATGATGAGCAATGCCATTTCAAGTAACCTATTTTATTACAATAGGTAAGTCATTACTGTAATAACATCGCCGATCTATAGATTTTAAGACGCTTAGAATAAAAAGATTCATGTTCACTTCGCGTCTTGTCAAAATGTCACTTAAGGTGAAACTAGTCGATACCTCCTCCACACAAATCTCGGAAGAGCATCACTCCACCGTTTGACACCGTGCATCCAAAGTCAAACACGACATCGCTCTGCCCCACCATCATCCCGTCTGTACGGAAACAGAACATAAAAATAAAAAGCCATAAAAAAAAAGAAAGTTATCAGCCAACAAAGATTACTTTCTTCTGGTATTTATAAAGCAATCCGCTTCCCGGCCACGACCACCAGCGAACCCGATCTTGCGACTAGTTGCACCTTAAAGCTCTTAATTTTAGGCTACGTACTTAAATTCTTTCAAGTGTTACAAAATTACCTGAATATCCGTGATGCCGGAGATCACTACTTCGATTTTGTTGGACTCACCCCAGGGCCCAGCCCGTATCCAGTCGATCTATCAGCGCCTACTTATTGGTAGAATACTCGATGTACATACGTAGCCACCTGGTCGCTCTTGTACTACACACCATATCGCGAAACAGGTCGTAGAACCTCCTCGTTGCAGCAAACTATCGAGTGAGTCGCTCCTTTAGTTCTTCCCAGGTCTTGCACAAAGGATACAAACGCGCAGCCCACTTTGTCGCGCGTCCTTGTAAGTGAGTGAATACAGCGTTCCTAGTTTCATAATCCGTCCACGAGCTGTTTTTCCTATGATGATAAATCTCCTCGCATCACTGAGCAGCGGTAAACTGACAATCGTCTGAATCAAACGACGGTAGATAGATCTCATTTGCCTTCAACTTCCTCGATTCCACGGTGCTCGTAAGTTTCTGGTTAGAGTTCTAGAAGCCCGCTGTCATATTTTGAAAAAAATATCGCTCATGTTCCAGGTGTAGGCACACCAGGTACCTATGTCGTCTTTTGATGTCGACGTCTCCGCGCCACATTTTCTTGAGCTTCATATTCCGGCGTAATATATTCTTGATTTTGAGTAGCTGGCATCGCGGTAGACTCGTAGGTGATTTTGGAAGCAATCCCACCGCTGCTGTCGCAGATTCGGATGGATTAGCGTCCACGCGTTCGCTGTTGGTGTCCGCCATGTCGCATTTTTATCAATCAGTGTGCACAACCGGCACAGGCGCTGTCTCAAGAGCAAGAAGGACTCCATTATATAACGAACGCACCACTGATAGATACAACGTTGACATTGACAGCCAACACTAACCAGTCCGAAGTGTTGCCGCTTGAACAAATTAAATAACCACTAAAATCTTTATCTCTAACATATATTATCTCGTAATTTCTAAGCTAAAAACCTATTTTAATGGTTTGTTCTTAATTCTAAGAATTTTTTTTTTTAAACTAATCAATTGATAATTTATTCATTAAGAAATCATTCTTGGCAAAGAAAGCGATCTTCAAATACTTCCCCTAAATCAATGTACCAAAATAAAATACCAATAAATCAAATGTTTTTAATATTTCAATATTAAAGGCATTTACATTGATAAAGGTAATCAATAAAACAAGACGAATAGGTACTAATAAATATGATTTAAATTGCTAATATTTTAAAATGTAATGAAAAGCAGACATTCAAAATTTGACATCGCAATGATCCTCTATAGAGAATCCAAAAAATAATGAATTGTATACATAACAGCATTCACATGCAATAAAGCCTATAAAAGCGGAAAATAGTTTACAAGTGAATAATAAACACTCTTCAGACCATTAATTTTACTATAACCACATGAGAGTAGCCGTAGCAGTTACTAACATACCACATAACAACAAAACTAATATCAGATAACGGTTACAACATCAGTTAGTGAAAGTATCCAAATCAGTACAACGGACGAAAGAAAATGAAGAGTGAGGTGTCGACGACGAAGAGACACGAATTGCAATGCTTGTAGGTACGGATACAGTAACTGATGATTAATGTGATAAAAACGAACCATGAGCTTTGAATGAGTGATATGTTATAAGAAAAGCTTTGTGATGAATGTGGATGACTTTGTAAGTAGGGAAAGATCAATGAAACAATAAAATCAAGAAAGGGATAGTGAAAAACTTTAGAATAGACTGCAAAAAGAGCTGTATGGAACAAGAAAACAGGTTGCGTCGATCTCAAATAAATAAGGTGAAAAAAAACAGGTGGATGAAAAGCTTTCAAATACTAAAATGAATACACGAATAGCAAAGCTTGTATATCCAGGTACAGTAACTGGTGATATTGACACTAATAATAATGGCCTTTGATTATATTTATGCATTCTAGCAAATACTACATTTATACAAAATGGAGTGATAGACAATAAATACATAAAGAGGGCGAGGAAGCCCAAAGAAAATACTGATTTTGTGATGGAAAATATACCTAAAACAAACGGAATTGAATGATAGAACTCCTGACAGAAGAGAATAAATGATAAAAACGTAAAACGCCTACTCGAAGGAAGATGATGAGTCTTTAAAGAATCGCTTGGTTCATCAAGAACTCCAAAATAATGACATCTCGCAGTTAATAAATATTTAAAAATACTCATCAAGTGGATTATCGAAAAAAAAAACGTTTAGAAGTTTAAGCTTAAAGTATAAGCTGTTAAAGAAAGCTTTAAAGTTGTTATTGATTAGTGCCCCAAATTGCAGGAAGAAATGAACGTTAATCTAAGTGTTGGTTTAGAAATATTTGTAGTAGATTGTGAAATAGCTTATTAAGGTGAAAGTGATTTGATCCAGATCAGACTGAGAGTACAGATATATACAATATAGTCTAGAAGCGATGCCGCCAAAACGGCTTTATTTTTGTCTTGATGTAAGAGAAAATTAGTAGTGTCTTTGTATGTGGGATTCTTTATACCCTCGAAGCGTCGTTGCGGCCAAATACTTTTTAGAACTTGAGGTGTCTATCGACTCGTCTGCGTCGCCCGATTATTATAGGTTGGCTTGGTCTAGGTTTTGTTTTATAATATCAAAATCAAGGATTTTAGACTTTAATAAGTAAAGTGACGAAAATCAAAAGAAAATAGTGCCATGACCGCGTGTGGGCTAACAAAATAAAGGGCTTGATAAGACAATTCTAAAAATATAACACAAAATGGTTTAAAACAAAAAATTAAGCTTTTAGGCGAAGTCAGGTAAATTATTATTTTTTTCAATTTATTAATCCTACATAGTTAATATTAGGTCGGGGCAAAAGTATTTTCGTATTTTTCATACAAAAAAAAAAAATCTTTTAGGTTTAATTTTTTATTTATTTATAATATGTATGTGCCGTTTTGATCGATGACTTGTTGCCATCTTGTGGGCAATGCCATGATCCCATTGCTGTAGAAGTTTTGAGATTTTTTATCAAAAAAATCTGACAGGTAGTTTTCACAGTGTTCTTTTGAGGTTAACTTTATGCTTCCTAAAGAGTTCTGAAGTGACCGAAACAGGTGAAAATCTGATGGAGCAAGATCAGGGCTATACGGAGGATGCATCAACACATCCCAGCCAAGCTCTGTCAATTTTTGCTGAGTGGCTATAGATGAGTGCGGTCTGGCGTTGTCGTGATGAAACACCACGCCCTTCCTATTCATCAGCTCCGGCCGGTTTTTCTCAATAGCTTCTTTTAACCTCATCAGTTGTTGACAGTAGAGGTCAGAATCGATAGTTTTACCCGGCGGCAAAAGATCATAGTGGACGATTCCTTTCCAATCCCACCAAACACTCAGCATCACTTTGTTCCGAGTCAGGCCGGGCTTTGCCACGGTCTGTGGGGCTTGTCCATGCTTCGACCACGATCTTTTTCGGACATTCTTATCGTAAGTGATCCATTTTTCATCACCCGTAATCAACCGTTTAAGAAATGGGTCGGAATTATTACGTTTCAACAAAGAATCGCAAATGGAAACACGTTGCATTAAGTTTCTCTCAGTGAGATCATGTGGTACCCAAATATCAAGTTTTTTCTTGTACCCAGACTTTTGTAAATGCCGTAAAACTGTTTTGTGATCAACATCCAGTTCTTCAGCAATATCATAACTACTAATATATCGATCTTGCTCCACTTTTTCAAAAATGGCACTGATTTTATCCGTGACAGGGCGTCCAGAGCGAGCTTCATCCTTCACACTAAAATTTCCTGACTTGAAACGCTTGAACCACATTTGTGCTACTCGTATTGATACCGCATTAGGCCCGTAAACCGCACAACTTTTATTCGCGGCGTTCGTCGCATTTTTACCTTATTTGTAATAAAATTTTAAAATGTACGTAATTTCTTCGTCACATACGTTCATGTTGCTTGCTTGAAAAACAATTGAGAAATGGCGGGAACTAGTTTTTTTTTAAATTTATTGCATCTTTAGAATGTCAACATTTAATAGTATTAAAACCAGCCAGTTACATTCAGTACTGCCAAAGAGGTTTGATTACTAACAATAGATTCAAAATACGAAAATATTTTTGCCCCGACCTATTATAATACCGAAGCCTGACTTAAACATTCCGAATTAAAAAAATATATAACTAAATTAGTCAACTAAATTATCAAAACCTGTATAATTATAACGATCTTGTAATGATGCTTTTATAAGTTTGTTCAAATGAGTATAAGTTTCACAGTTCATAATTTTCTGTGTCGAAGTAACTATACTTTCAAAAGTAATTATGAAAAATTAAAGTTAGTTAAGATTTTTTGCTATTTTTTTGCTACGCTTTTTTATAGACCCTGTTTTAATTTTGAAAAGCCGCAGATGGTAGCATATTTTTATTAGGTACAAAACATTAGATTCTAAAAACATACATACAAATTGGCCCACTTCATTGGACATTTAAATTCTTAAGAACTTTTACACAAATGTTTTTTTTTTTTTTGAGGAGTAAAATGGAACCTATGAACGGACTATGAAACAGACATTTGTTTCCAAGAAATAATTTTTATTTTCTTTCTTTAAGCTCAAATAATTAATTACGAGCATTTTTAAATTGTCAAGGTGTCAGTCAGTCAAAAAGAAGCTACTTGTCCATTCCAAAGCGTAGTAGGCTTCTTTTGGAGAAACTCGAAACACTCTTTAGTAGAAGTACATTAAGGGAGAGTCCTACTGGAAACTTTCTTTTCATGTGTCTTTATCTTTTCCTGTTATGCTAAACTGTAATCATAAGCATTTATTTATCAGAAGGAACATTATTATTGTCTTATTTTCAATGATATCATCATATTATATGTACCATGTGTAGCGTGCTAGACCATCTGATTAGGAGGGACCTATATTAGGTATATTTTGTTAAAAATCAAAATAATATTTATTTGTGGAATCATGAGTCGGAAGAATCAACTGACCATGTGTCATATTCTATAACACTTTATACGTCAAATAGACACAAATTATTTGGAGCTAGTTGTAATACGTAGCACAAGTAGCCTATATGTATGTACTAGTAGACACAAATCACGGGATTGTTGGGATTTGTGTGTAAGGTTTGTTCTTTTATATTATCAATAAAATGATAAATGATAAATGGTTTTATTTCTGTAAGTAGGTTTGTACAAACACTTTTACATGTCAATCATATTTTTTAAAACGAGATGAGGTCGGCGTTTCCTAACTGACTACTCTGAGAAGAAAGGCCGAAACAAACTCAGAGAATAAAATTTTTTACTATTTTTTTTAACTTTTTTACACGCCTCCTCGCGGTCAGAGGGAGTGGGTCGTAATCCTCCATGCAGGCCTAGTGCGGTTTAGTAGATGTCACATGTCTTCGAATTTTTGGTTCTAGGATATGGCGGTTTCCTCAAGATGTGTTCCTTGACCGTTTTGAGAGCAGTGGTGATGAAATAATTCACATAAAGTGACTGTCTCGGTTCGAACCCACGACCTACAACTTGTAAGTCGAAGCCGGTACTACTGGACCACCACTGTTCCTGATGTAGTACGTAAGTAGATACCTTACATTTTTGGAAAAAGTGCTAATTGATTAGAAATTCGACGGTCTACTGACAGAATATTAATTAGTTCAAATGCATTTGACATAATTTACATTTATTTTACTACTATTTACAAAAGTGAAAATAACATTTCACTAATCAATGGTTTAGACTGTATTGACATACTATTGATTTTGACTTAATGATGAAACTTTGGTGATAATAAGTCGGTTGTGCCTTTAAAATATCCAGTTTTGAAAGTTGTAAAGGGCTTGGTAGATGACCGAATTATTTGGATGGAGCTTTTTCATTACCAAATTTGTGTATATGACGCTATCAATTTACCAATTCGTTTTGCCTACGAATATTTGTAAAAGGTACAGCTATTGGGCCAAAGATGTTCGAACTTTTTGCCATCGATACGCTGAGAAGATTAAGTTGTAAATTAGCTTCAACATTCATGTTTGAATTTTGATTAATGATAGGCGGTAGACATCTTTATACCCTGCCTGTATCAATAACACAAATTCGGGTAAGTTAAATAACTTGTTAATATGTGGGTAGAGACTTTAGCCTACATGGCGTTTCCATGCAACCTCCGTGAGTATTTCATAAGTTGATGGCATACAATTACGAGATTAACACTACTTGGAATAGAGAAGATAGAAAATAATAGATAATTACAGTCCTTTCAGCAGCAATCAAACATCAACTTTATAATAACGAGAATAAAGATCATTGTGATTTTGAAAGACTTGTCAGTGGCAGCAATCTAACAGAAAACTTATTATATGGAGCATAAAGACCACACAAGACAGTGATGCTAAATCAGAGGTAAAATAACTGTGGAAGGACAACACAGACCGTATTTTATAATCTTAATGTTAATAGGACGGATTTTCATGACGTCTGTTTTATACACCGTGTCTCAAAATTCAACGATGAGCGGGCCGAGCGGGCGATGATGAACCCTGTATATGACGGAAACACTCTTCTAACGAAACCATAGCTAGCTCGGGGAGCTGCCAGAGGGTGTCATAAGATGTAGATTGAACTATAGAAATTGTTATTCTATAACATAAATACATCTTTCATTTCATTGATAATCCCGGTAGGTAATATAAGGTCATGGAGCTCTTATAGAACGCAGTGTGTGACTTGTTTATATGAAGTTTACATAAAAAATATAAAAGAGCAAAACTCTGAACACTTGTAAAGAACACACAACAATGAAAACTTTGCTCGCGTTTGTAAATAAACTTTCTTTTATAATAAACTCGCCGAAAAGGAAAAAAACAATTAGTAATTTTAAGCTTTCTCTTTCAAAATGGTCATCATCTGCCTAGCCTTTTTCCAAATATGTTGGGGTTGGCTTCCAGTCTAACCGGATGCAGCTGAATACCAGTATTTTTACATGGAGCGACTGCCTATCCGACCTCCACAACCCAGTTACTGGGTAATACGATACCCCTTGGTAAGACTGGTTGTCAGACTTTCGGGCTTCTGACTACCCGTAACGACTGTCAAAGATCCACGAATGACAGCCGGGACCAACGGCTTAACGTGCTTTCCGAGGCACGGAGGGGTCTTGGTATATGTAAAGATGGTCACCCATCCACAAACCAACCGCGGCAAGCGTAGCTTAACCTGATCGATCGTCCTGTGCGGCTGTTATTATTTAGCCACAAGCCCCTCAAAATTCTCTTCAAAATGGTCTAGAGGACAATATCATTCACCGTCCATTGATGGATTAGGTACCATTACGGAGAAAAGTCGTGGATTTGAAAATAAAAAAACCATGGTTTTGACAAATTGTAACACTGTCTGACATGACAATAACCATATTCATGATAAAGTAATAGAGTCTGAAGACATAGTGAACTGGCTAGTGTGATATAATCGTAAACGAGGAAGAGTTTTTAAGAAACTAATTCAAGGAGAAATTGAAGCTCTTGTGGACGATGACGTAAGGTTGAAATGAATGGTGAGTGGAATCTTGAATTGAATACATTGAATGAAAGTTGTCTTAATATCGTTAACGAAATAAGTGGTCATAATTCTAATAAGAAAGATAGAGATATTCTTTGAACTGTAGAACCAGTAATGAAAGAACGAAAAATGTCTCATTACTAATATCACCGAGAGAAGGCACAAAGATATCTCGAGGAAATAAACCATACTGACAAATTTTTCGGCATAGGAAAGGTTATTCTCAAGGGCGTGGCATTATAGGTAGTGCAATCCACGAAGACGCGCCCCACTCTTCTTCCGAATCGTTAGTGGTTATCGCTAGTAAATTCCACTAATGTTTTAATTTTATCGATACACACTAATAACCCACTAATAATAAATTAGTGTGTATCAACAAAACTAAAACACTAGCGGAATGTTGCAGACTTGTGCTATAAGCATTAGGAAAAAGAGTGGGGCGCGTCTTCGTGGATTGCACTATCTATGTCAAAACTGGTCCTATTAAGAAAAGCATCCAAAACTTGGGTTTTAGATGCTTGTCTTAACACACCAATCACGCCTTCACGCACCAATTTAAGAAGAATTCTCCCATAAACAACAGTTTCACTTAATTTCCTGTATAAGGGCGCATTTTCGAAGCGCTTTCTCCACAACCGGTATATTATGAAACGTGTAGTCTGATGTCCAAATGGAACAAGGTCGAACTTTCGATTATATTTATTAGTGAAGCCCAGTTGGTTATGTTAACTTTGACAAATGAATACCTGACTGGAATTTGATCGCTTAGTGCATGGTTGTGGTTCAAATAATTACGGCCTACAGATCTTTTTTTGAGGTATGTAATTTGTACACGATCATTATCAGATTCAGACAAGATCAAACACGCGATGTTGGTTAATGGTGTTATTTTAAGATAATTTGTATGTTTATTGCATTGATTAATAATTAATTAATGTATACAAAATATTGTAAAACTTTGTTAAAGAGTAATGGTGGAGTTTATTGCACATTCTTCTCCATACGAAACTTTTGGAAGGGGCGCCTAGAATCAATTATGTATATTTGATTGTAAATGTTGACGTTCAAAAGTACCTTTTATGTGCTTATTTGAAATAAATGACTTTGAGTTTAATCACTTTGCAGAATTGGGGCTATTCACTCAATCTGTGTGTTTGAAGATTGCACCATGCAAAATCATTTATCATTACCTAAACTCAAATTTCTGAAGAATCTTTTACTACCTTATCAGTTTTTTAATGCCAAGCTACAGCCCGATTAAAACTTTATGGCGGTTCGGAATATGAGGTCAAATTCACCAGCCAGCTAGGGTAAGGGGTGAGGTACTGCGCTTCGAGTAGCGTACTTCATAGCCGCCATAAAAAAATCAATTGAATCGAGCTATAAGTGAAATTCTGTAACCTACTAAATTAATTTTTATCTTGACTTGACCTAACGACACGAGTCTTTACAAATGCAAATGAGATATTTCCATCTACAAAGAATGTAAATAATTTTCATAGGCTTCCAGAAAAACTTAGTGAGTAGGTTAATTTTATACTGCAAAGTTTGTGTAGAGACAGAGGAATGGCACGCACTTAATTACATGGAAATATTTGAAGAATTGATTCCACATGGTTCGAGTCTAAAAATTCAGTTGGATAGGTCTTTAAACTTAGATCGAGAGTAGGACAACAGATGCTATTTGAGTTCAGATTTGGAAGGAAACCAATAAATCAAGCTTTGTGATGTTGCAAAAAAACTAATAGGCAATAGGAGGAAAACAACATGTTTCAAATATAGATCCTTTGCAGTAAGCAATCAATAAAAAGCTAATAAAAGCGTGTTATTAAAATGGCTGGCTAATGGCTATTCATATTGATACTATATACTAATATTTTATATTTTCTACGGTCCAAATAATCAGTATAATAATTGAAATACGAGTAATGTCAATATACAACATCTTTAATAAAAATCATTATTTATTTATTTAATTTGAATGGGCAAAAAAACATATTAGACACTGGATTCGGCAATAATGTCAACTGAGAATAACTATATTAACTTTTATCTAAAATCTGAGATATCAAATTTTTGCGCCGGGCCTGGTTTTTTTTTTTGTAAGGGCCGTCGCCATTCTTTTGTATTAGATTAATTAGCCTTGATTTTGACTACATAATACTAAAATTCTAGCCTAGATTTCAAATTGTTTCTCTTCTCGAAAAAAAATCAGTCATCAACAAAATCTGCCTTTAAAAACTCAAAGTTATACCGGTATCGTCCGGACGTTCGCTTGAACAATGTCACACGCATTAACACACTTTTACCGTCTCCGACGCTCTGACGTATGGTTCAGCTGGTCAGGAGTGATAGAATGAAGAATGTGGTAGTTAGCAATAATGTGTTCATCTTTACGTAGATATTTATATCTAGCCAAATACTCATCATTTGGCTAGATGTCGTAATGGCAAAAAGTAAATGGAGTAAATCTCTGATTAAATACATAGTGGGCAAGAATGAGGGGCGTAAGGATACTGATGGCAAGATAGATAGATGGCAAGAATTTATAGAGAGCTAAATAGTCGAGAGCCCTCTGAAAATAATGCTCAGAATTTTCAGGCACGGTTGTCATACCAGAAACCACAAAAGATCTAGCTATAGAATATATTGCTAGTTAGATTAGTATTGCTCAGTAACTGGTTAGAAGGACGGCTGGCACCTGCAAAATATTCAGTTTCATTAAAGTGGAAGTTGACTTCAACACATTTGGTAAAAACCTAAACTGGATGATATAAAATCATAACACCTCAATGTTTCTGTCGGGGGTTAAGAATCAAAAGTCAGTTATTCAAATTGGGCTGAGAATCGGCCCTTTATAAACGTCAAAATTTCATGAGGCAGATCCCCAAACCACCCCCGCCCATCACCAGTTCCTAGAGCTTTCGTTGGGGAGAAGAAGTGGTGCAATCAACTCCTTAGCTACAGCATACTATATACAGCGTAACAACGAGCTCTTAGAAACAGAGTATGTGGGTTACCTAGTCAATATGATAAAGAACATACAAATGTGTTTGTACACTTTCCTTATTTAAACAATGGGTGAAAATTAACACAATATTGAAATGGTTAGAAAATCAATAAATATTCATGTTCATAACCCTATCCTGTGATTGATCGACACATTGTTTACTAGTGCGGTTAGAAAATGAACTTTAACACGTAAGCATAAGGTGCAAAGTGCGACATAAGAGAACTGGAACAAGAAAATGCTTCACCGAAAAATTTTTCTTGGGAATTGAAATTTTAACTCTGAACCATAAGGTTTTAAACTACAATGAATTCGTTATAGGTGCCAAAACGTGGAAACTGACAGTCGGGTTGGTCAAAAAATTCAATGTCGCTCGGCGCGCTATGGAGCAGGCAATGCCCGGAGTTTCTTTGGGGATAAAATCAGAAATGAAATTATCCGGAAAAGAACTGAAGTTACCAATATAGCTTGTGGAGTAAGCAAACTGAAGTGGCGATGGGCTGGTCATGTTTAAGAACCGATGGCCGCTGGAGCAGACGCGTCCTGGAGTGGAGAGCGCGTATTAGTAAGCATAGCGTGGGACATTCTCCAGCTAGATGGACTGATGACCTTAAGAAAGTGGCTGGGATAGACTGGATGCGGAAGGTGGAGGACAGGGTGCTGTGACGCAGTATGGGAGAAGCCTATGTCCATGGCTGGACATTGGAGCAATGGACTGCGACAGGCTGAGTGGATCGTTTGTTAAATTTGTATTTACAGAAGGAAATTGCACTTCATGAGACAGTAATAAAATGGACAATCATTATTGCTTCGTATTTACACCAATTGGTATATCACAAAGTCCTAGTAGTATCCTATCCTACTTCCTACTAATCCTACTTCCTACTTCCTACTATCCTATCCTACTAATCCTATCCTACTAATCCTACTAATATTATAAATGCGAAAGTTTGTGAGGATGGATGTTTGTTACTCTTTCACACAAAAACTACTGAACGGATTTTGATGAAACTTTACAGTAATATAGTTTATGCATGAGAATAGCACATAGGATACTTTTCATCCCGATATTCCCACGGGATCAAAACTTACGCGGGCGAAACCACGGGGCGCAGCTAGTATTATAAATGCGAAAGCTTGTGAGGATGGATGGATGGATGTTTGTTACTCTTTCACGCAAGAACTACTGAACAGATTTTGATGAAACTTTACAGTAATATAGCTTATACATCAGAATAACACATAGGATACTTTTTATCTCGATATTCCCACGGGATCGACACTTATGCGGGTGAAACCGCGGGGCGCTGCTAGTAGTTATAATAAGATAATATGATGAAGTTATTTTGTTAAATGTAGAAGCACTAACTATTTACACTAGGTACTAAATTAAACTACTAACTAACTATACAAATAAATACAAAAAACAAAAGGACACTTAGGAGCCGAACGTACGTCGTCCACATCGCTGTTGTCGGAATCGTGCCCAAAAAACTGGCAGCATTGCCACTTTGAATGGCAATGCTAAGCACTTAGAAGCACTTGATCATGGCACTTTGATGGAAACTATCTCTTCGATTGTTCTTTGTAGCGATTTTTTGCTCAATGCGGACCGTCTACAAGTGTTCGTAATAATTATAAAGATGATGGGCTTATTTATTTTAGTGTACTGTGCCTTATAGATTGTAGTTTTGTAGTTATTATTAGTCATTGCGGACAAAAGTTGGATGAGGCTGGCACAGAAGCGTGAGGATTGTCACAAGAAAATAAAAGGCTGTGCTCAGCAGTGGGTGAATCCGGGATAAAAAAAAACATGCTACTTATTTTAGGAGTTACTTAAGCATGTCTAGCAAATCGCCAAGTGCATAATTATTATCCATAAGTAGGTGTAGACGCAGAACGTAAACAAATGACGCGAGACTTTCTATGGTACAATGTTCAACAGCTTGCCTTTGGAAGCTAAAGAGATTCGGTGAAAACTAATATTTTGTAGCAGTTTCTAAATTGCTTATGTTAAGCACAATGACTCATACCGGGCAGTCTATAAGAAATGAATTGGTTTGACTGTTGTATATTGCCTTTCTGAAAATTTGGTCATCGTAGTAATGTTGCTATCGATGATCATGAAGAGATCATGGTTTCTATTCCCAGGATGTGTAGTGAAGTGAGTATTTAATGTGTGAAACATACTCCACCTACTATCTTGCCCTCTGTGCTCTAAAACATGCAGTTAAAGTAACCTCTACGCTGCCACCGATAATGCCGTGGAAATGTCGAAGTTTTAGTCCAGCAAAATTTAAATAACTGTCGTGCCAGCGACACGAAAAGAAAATGGAGTTTGATAGTAAAAGTGCTGATAACTGTCAGACTAATAGACTCAGAATCATTCACATGCGAACAGATAACCGCAACTAATCTCGTGGGAATTAATTAACTTATATATTTATTCTTTGAATCCAAAGAAAACTCAACCCTAAAAGCAAAGCTCAAGAGTCGCTTTCCCTTATTATATGATCTCTGTCTATTGAGACAGAATGATGATGAGAGATTATAGAATGGGCAGCATCCTTAGTTACTGTTACTAAAGAATCTATATGAATCCTAGTCCACTACATTGAAGCATACTGAAAATTTTATCCATTTGAATACTAAAATAAAGAGGTGGCAACACGTTGTATTCCTCATCTCTTCGTTACTTTCACACCTGAATGTCAAAATACTGCAAAGACAAACGTAAGATGACTAGGAATGCGAGTGGACATGCGAAAGAAAGTTGCTTCGATAGAGAAACTATATCATAATTGAATATACCAAATGAGGTATGGCGTGAAGCTATGCTGCATTTCCAGATGAACGAATCCTTGTTATTGTGACCAGTTTTTGTTGAAACTGGAAGTGGCAGTCGTATAAATAGATCTGCAGTGAAATTATGACTCATGGCTTATCCATCCTTTCTTTGATCAATGGATAATGTTAAAATGACCGTGATGAAATGTAACCCATCTATTTACAGATGACAGTCTCATAAAGGGAAGAGTGCCATACACATCTTACTGAATTGTGTGGTGTCTGAATATGCAATTTGTTCTGGAACTATTTAAAATGTCCTTGGAATATGCAGCAATAAAAATGACGCAGAAATGAAGAATATCATGCGATGTAGGAGCCTTTTGGCCTCGTATAGGCCTCGCCTTTCTGTTTCATTTCTCTTTTTGTAACTTTTTTTATATCATTTGGGATTTTTATTGTTGTGTGTACTGTGTTTAGTTTAGTTTGTGATCTTCCTGTACGAGTCGCAATAAATATTTTTCTTTCTTTTTTTCAGACAAGAATAAATTAGAAGGGTTTGGGAAAGTAAACCGAAGCATCAACGAAGACTAAGAATAAACGTCTCTTCATACATTCCTAGGTCCATAAGCTCCTCTGTAAAAGAAGATTGAAGTAATTCCTATTAAGTATGGTATCTCTGCAGCTTAACGTAGATGACCATCCATAATCTCAATTATGTCCAAGGTCACAACTGTGCAACTTCCGGGTGATAAATAAATAGAAAGTGAAGATGAGTCTGTGCTTCATACGATGATCATAGTGTGTGCTGAACAAGTTGACACATGCTTGACGTCACGTAGACAAGACACTCGCATTTGCAAATACACCAATGTTACAAATTGGTATACCTACTAAAGACACTGTGGTTCAAATTGAGTAGTAAATAAATTCTATGAATAGGGTAAGCATGAATACGGTTGATGATACGTCAGTCTATTCAAATAATATAGGTTTCAATGTCAGACATTGATTTTAAATCACCATAATTATTTCTAATGCAGCCACCAAAATCCGGAAAAAACAACAACGCAACGTTTTCGTGAAACTTTCGAATAAAAACGAGCCGGAAAAACCGGTAGTTGTAGAAAAAACTAAAAATAAAAACTAAGAAAATAAAGCTAGTTTACCTGAATCCCATAATTATGAATCCGTAACACAAAACAATCACGTTTACGTTAATGTTTACGTTCGTAAACAGGTCATATGTTCTAGAAAAGCGCGCGAACCGACGGCTATCGCTTGGCTTACTAAATTCATCTCGGCTGAACGGCGAGTGGGAGAAATTGGTGAGTCTCTTTCGCACTGTTGTGTAGTGGTGGGCGGCTGTCGATGACCGAATACTTTCGATAGTACTATCGAAAGTTAAGCAGAAATTCTTCTTCTTTTTCTAAATAGATACCTCAAGGCCGTCCCCTAATATGAAGCTGCTAGATTCATTAAAAATGTTGTATTGCGAATTTCACTTCAAAGCAAAATTAAATATTAAACGGAATACTCGTATCATGGAACACATCCCACAGCAGCACATGTTAAGTTTCTTAATTAATAATAATAAGAATTTACAGTATCGGATTCAGGTGAAGTTTTTAATTTAGAGCCTTTTAACTATCTATAAACAATCTAAAATCCACTGACAGACAACGCACAACCTAAACCGCTGGGTCTAGAAGCATGCATTTTTGCACAAGAGTTCCTCTTATTACGAAAGTGTGCAATTAAGAATTTAGAAAAATCATACTATAAAATTAAATAGTGGTTGAAAATTTTATTTGTATGGAAGTTCATCGTTATGAGAAATTCCATCGGGCACAGTTTTTAACAAATAATCTTTATGAAGATAATCAAATAACAGAGAAAGACAAATTAGATTAATGTCTTTTATTTGCATATATTTATGCAAAAAAAGACAAAACACTGAAGAAAAATATACAAATTACCCCATTTTTTTTAAATAACGTGAACAAATCGATATCCGCAACAGGCACATCACTACAAACGTCAAACCAAGTTCCAAGAGCAAGGTGAAGATCTGGGTCTTTGACCGTATGCAGCGACCGATTGCAAACGGCCGACTCTACCAACTCGTTAACTAACTGCTAACATTTAGTTAAGATAAGAAGGAACATTTTGAACTTTTCAAGTTTCAATAACAAAATAATTTGTAGTGGTTATTTATTTTACATGTTTTACTTTGTTCAAGATTTTCTAAAATGTACGAGAGGCCGTGTGTAATGTTTTAATTTATTTATCGTTACTATATTAAACAACACAGTGTATTTTATTAGGAAATAAATTTCTTATAATTATTAATAAAGTTCATAATATTATGCGTTCCAAAATACGTGTATTTAAATATTAAAAATATTTCTCGTATTTTTTCAGACCCTGAAACCATTTACATAGCATTGATTAACAAAAAAGTTGGTCCTAAACATAGTCCTTTAGGCATTCCTACGATAATTTTTGAAGGGTTTCATATCTGTAACTTAATCTTTTAATGTTTTTCTTAAAACCCATTAATTTTTCCAAGTTGTATGTATTTTGCTAATCTTCCTAATATTTCAAAGTCACTAACAACAGTTAAGCACGGTACAACCGTGCTATTTGCTTTCGAAAGCGACAGCCACGTTGGGTGTCGGCGCGTCTTAATCACTCATTGAATACAAATTACTACTTACTTACTTAAATACAAATTGTAGGTATTAGGTTTACAATGTGTCTGTTAATAATTAGAATGTTGCTAAGGACTGTCTGTAACGTTGATCTAATGATCGCTCAGCGTGAGGTTCTGGGTTGATTCCCGGGTCGGGCAAAGTGTTCTTGGATTTTTCCTATCTGAAATTTCAGTAGCGGCCCGGAGACTGAATTTGTGCCTTGTTGATGGCAACAGGCTCGCTTTCGTTTATATGGGGTGTGCTCTAAGTACACCGCTGCCTAAAACTTAGGATAATACAGGTGTTATGTTATGTAGAATGTTGCTATGGTGTCCTAACGAAACCATCGTCTGTCTTTTGGTTGGTGTCACAAAGGCAAGGACTTTCAGCCGATATAAGAAAGAAAGAAAAAAAAACCAGTCAAGTGCGAGTCGGATCAGGGTTCCGTATAAATTTGTAAAAAAAATGACTAAAAATTTAGTTTCCGGATTTTTTCCTTTACTTGTGCTACATGACATTGGTTCTTGTCAAATTTTATGATTCTAGGTCAATGGGAAGTTTTTAATTCAGGAACATAAAAGCCCTTATCTATTGATTACGTTGACTTAGAAGTTCAATTTTTTCACTGCTTCAAGAGATCGCAGCTGAGTATTTGATATTCAGACAGACGGACAACGAAGTGATCTTAATATAAGGGTTCGGTTTTTCCTTCTGAGGTACGGAATCCTAAAAAAGAAAGAAAAATTATCTGTTCTGCACAAACAAAATGCAATGCTGGGACACAGGCCTCCTATGAGAGGGAGTAGATGATGATGATGATGGGAATCCCTTTTCCGCACTTCGACTCTCATTCGGTCCGTTGTGCGTGAGAGAGTAGGCCATAATCCACCACGCGGGCCTAGTGCGGGTTAGTAAATGTCACATGTCTTCGAATTTTAGGTTCTAGGGCATGCCCGTTTCCTCACAATGTTTTTCTTCACCGTTTTGAGAGCAGTGGTAATGAAATAATTTACACAGAGTAAAACGCCTGTTTTGGTTCGAACCTACGACCTACCACTCGTAAGTCAAAGGCCGTTACCGCCGGGCCACTATTGCTCTCAAAATGCCAATTGCAGAGTGGAAAAACAACTACTTTTGTTTATTTATTTATTATTAAATCATTAAATAAATAAAAGTAGTTACTTTTCGTTATAGTCCGCCTCTGTATATATTATTTATGTGCTTGAAGTATTAACTTCATAAATATATACAGGCGGACTTAATGCCATAGGCATTTTCTACCAGTCAACCTTTGGGTGATGCAGAGACAAACAGTGGTAGTTTTAAATAAACAACAATCAATCTATTCTGTAAAAATCTCACGGGGAAACCTTAGATGACGTGAACTTCAAGTGAGCTGTCAGTAATGTTAATAGCATCACGTGGAATGACAGCGCACTGTAAGTTGACTTCACCTAAGTTTCCACGGTTAATTTTTTCTTGCAGAATAGACCGGCTGGTGAGATGTTTTATTGGATGCTGAATCAATAAAGTTTAATCTTTTGCATTGTTAACACACATTTACCAATACTAAGCCCTGTTTATTTTTAATGAACAGATCAATTGTACTAATCACTACATAGTATAAAACAAAGTCGCTTTCTCTGTCCCTATATCCATAGGTATGCTTAAATCTTTAAAACTACCAACAGATTTTGATGCGGTTTTTTTTGATAGATAAAGTGATTCAACAGGAAGGTTTATATATATAATACATGCATAATATAGTAGAGAAACACTGATAATTTTAGAGGTTTCTAATGTGGTGTCGTAAATAAACCCTTTTTTTGCGCTTACATTGCAAACGCTGGCTGAACCCTATGAGATACATCAAAATAATGTAATACAGTATTGTACACCTTAAAAAGGTCTACAAAAAATCTGCGGTGGTATATATCTCTCAGGGATAACCCACAATAACTATTTTTTTTCCTTTACTTTTTACGAGAAATGATGGCTTATTTACGAAGCGATTTTAAACAATACAGCATTAATCCTTATCCAATTAAGTACCTTAAATACATTGTGCATTTAATATAGATCAATATGGCCCTTTACAGCATGTTATTTAAATTAATATTTTCGAAGATATTACAGATTTAAAATGCAAGGACATAGCGGTTGCTGCGGTATCGGCGGCAGGGGCTGGCGGCAAGTTAAAAAAAAACATTAAATTAAAATTATTAATTATTTAATTAAATTTATTAAATTGCATTGCACCCGTGCGAAGCCGGGCGGGTCGCTAGTATTTAATAAAACAATCAGTTATTATGAAATGAAATTTGTAAATATGTTATCGGAATGACTCATATACACATCATAATTTATTTAAAAAAACCGTCCAAGTGTGAGTTGAACTCGCGCACGAAGGGTTCCGTACCATTATCTATAAAAACCGCAAAAAAATCACGTTTGTTGTATGGGAGCCCCCTTGAATATTTATTTTATTCTGTTTTTTAGTATTTGTTGTTATAGCGGCAACAGAAATACATCATCTGTGAAAATTTCAAATATATAACTATCACGGTTCATGAGATACAGCCTGGTGACAGACGGACAAACAGACAGACGGACGGACAGCGGAGTCTTAATAATAGGGTCCCGTTTTACCCTTTGGGTATGGAACCCTAATAATAATAGATGATGCCAGCGTTTCCTATATGAATACTCTGAGAAGAAAGGCCGAAGAAACAAAGAGTTCACAATCTCTTTTAAAGTCCAGATATAATCTTGGTCAGATCATGTGAAGAAGATGATCAGCAAAAATAGATAACTTTTAACTTTTATTTTAACTTTCTATTAACCCTTTAACCGCCACGGTCGTGTATAGACGACAAATGAAAACGTGCCCAAAACGCCACCGTCGGCTAATGCCGACAAGAAAACAACTTATTTTAAGTATAAACACAGAAAACTGAATTTAGTTTATTTATTTTGTACTTCAAAACATGGTGTTTTCTTGTCGGCATTAGCCGACGGCGGCGTTTTGGGCACGTTTTCATTTGTCGTCTATACACGACCGTGGCGGTCAAAAGGTTAAGAACGGTATGATTAATTAATGGCAAAAATTCACACCATTCAAGTAACACAATACTAGTGGCTCAGTGGTATCTGGCCCGACTTACGAAGGCCGTGAGTTCGAACCCAGGTAGGCACTTTACATTCTGTATTTAATTTCATCACCATAGCTCTCAAAATGGTGAAGAAAAACAGTTTGGTTCTAGGACATGCCGGTTTCCGGCATGTCCTAGAACCAAACTGTTCGAAGACATGTAACAACTACTAAGCCGCACTGGGCCCGCGTGGTGGATTACGGCCCACACCCTCTTGAAAACCCACTTTCACCCTTTCGCCTGTGTCCCAGCAGTGGGAAAATTATAGGCTGATTATGTGTGTTACGTGAGGAAAAAAGTATTTGAATATGGAAAAAGACAGTCAGCAAAGGAGATAAGTATGCAGGGTCGTCGAATATAGTTGAAGTTTACCAAGAAACCGATTGATGTTTCGAATGAAATTTAATTTGATAAATGAACTGTTTTGTTTTCTATTAATTAAATTAAATTCCATTCGAAAACATCAATCGGTTTCTTACTAAACTTCAACTCCATTCGACGACCCTGCATACGTATCTCCTTTGCTGACTGTACTATATTGTACAACGAGCTCCTTGGGAATAGGTCAGTGATTTTTTTGTTTAGTACAAAATAGAAAAAAAAATCTCACAGTTCAAGAGCTAAAAACCAGAGCATGTCAACGCTTATCTCAGTATGACGGCCCGTTGGGTATTGTTGTGGTCGTAATGGTATATAATTACGCGTTTATGATGAAATGACAGGTAAAGGTGTTATTTTATCTGTTGAATTATTATAGTTAAGAGTTGGAATAAAGTACCATCAGAGTCATTAGATTTAGCTCCCTTCAAAACGGCGGAGCTGAATGGTGCTGATGCATGCGTCATGTTTGTGAACGGTCGCCGTCAGTTGTGGTCTTCACTTAGTTGCCTCGGCTTATTTTTTATTATTCTATTTTTGGATTGTTTTTTTTTTTTGTTACTACATATTTCCTGTTCTCTGGACGCTTTTAAAGTGTTTGTTTAAAGTGTCCGTCTTTTTTTACGTCGTTTTCATATACGTCTTTCACACATATAATAATAATATCAACATAAATGACCAATATTTACCAATATTTTTGTAACAATCTATATACATATAATAAAATCGTAGGAAAGTCAAAACTATACATTGAATATTTTTTAAAAAGAATTTTTGGGGCGTGATCTACAATCGATATCGAAGCCAAAAATATAGTTTTTAGAATTTTTGTCTGTTTGTCTGTTTGTCTGTCCGGGATAAATTCAAAAAGTACTGCATGGATTTACTTCAAATTTTGCATGAATATTACTAAGAGGTCGGGTCAACATATAGGCTACATATTATCACGCTATCACCTACGGGGGAGGGGCTGTGAATCTTTATTTTTCTTACGCATTCTGTGACAGCGTGTAATCTAACGACGCATATTTAAATGTTGTTTTTGAGTAAGCCATGCTATTATCTAGCTTTCCACTATGAAAACTACGCCATTTAAGTAACTTGGGCAGAGAAATATAGTTTAATGAATGTTAGTAGTATAAAGACAGTTTTAAAACAGCGCCATCTATGAGATTTCATATAAATCAAATCAAGTTACATGTTAACATTTTTTGGAAATTAATAATTTAAATTTGATCATGTTGGCGAGGTAAGTAGTTAGTTATTCTTAAAATTCATAGATGGTGATGTGCATTTTCTTCATAAAAGTTGTATCGTATAGTTCGTTTTGACAAATTCAAGTTCCAACAAAACCCTCAAAATCTTGAGCAGAGTTGAGGAAGACAATTTAAAAAAAGTGCGGTGTTAAGTATTACAAAAAAGTTATGTTCATTGATGATGATCATTTCATTTCATGACACCCTCGCGGAGGCTAGCGTCAGTGACAGTCCCCCAGCCGCAGGCGTCATCTGTTTGCCGTCATTTTGGTGTTTTGTGTAGTCGCGAACCCGGTAGCTTTGTGGGAGAAGTATCGCCATCATCTGTCTGAAGATTTTCTACGAGCTTTGAGGCGTGCTACTGGAGACGAAGTCGAAGTGACTGATGAACGCGTGCTGAACACCTGTCTCAGTTCACTTCAAGATGTGGTCATTTCTATCGGCGGCAATCCACTGATCGAATATGGGTTACCAGCTCCCCAATCATCACCGTATCAAGACCGTGGAAATCGGGAGTATAACGCTGAGACAAAATACTATCCGGGCGAAATGACCACCATACGAAATGACCATGTCGCTTTGTTCTCTTCAGAGCAAAAACTTTATGGGTACCAGGGTAAAATGTTTTTCTTGGATGCTCCTGGTGGAACAGGAAAAACATTTGTTACCACTGGCATACTTGCAGAGGTCAGGAGGCAAGGCAAAGTTGCTATTGCTGTAGCGTCGTCGGGAATCGCTGCCACACTGCTTCCGAGTGGCAAGACAGCACATGCCATGTTTAAAATTCCCATCGATTTAGAGAGCGTCGAAACGCCTGTTTGTGGTGTGTCACGTAACCCTACAAAATGGTTGAGCTGGATGGTGCTGATCCATGCGTCATGTTCGTGAACGGGCGCCGTCAGTTGGGGCTTGTCATCTTTTAGCTGCCACGGCTTATTTTTAATTATTTTATTTTTGGATTGTTATTTTGTTACTATTTGCTATACTCTGGACACTTTTAACGCGTACTTGATTTTTATTTATTCTTTACATCGTTCTCACATATTTATAAATTCAACATATGATGTAACTAATAATTTTGTAAAAATATAATTTAAAAAGAGTGTCCATGGAGTTTCTTGCCCGTTCTTCTCTATAGGTACCTACTACGCTTTGGAATGGGCAACTAGCTTCATTTTTTCCTGACTGACCGACTTCTTGACAATTCAAAAGTGCCTGTAAATGGTTTAATTGAAATAAATGCTTTGAGTTTGAGTTTGACAGCGATAAGGGACACGTGCTTAAGGATTGCTCTCTGATCGTTTGGGATGAGTGTATGATGGCCAATAGGAAGGCAGTTGAGGCCGTGGACAGAATCCTGCAGGACATCCGCAGGAACGAGCATTTGATGGGTGGTGTCACAGTTCTGTTCAGTGGTGATTTTCGGAAAACGCTTCCCGTGGTGACGCGGGGCTCGAGTGCTGACGAGGTGAATGCTTCGTTGAAACGATCTTCGTTGTGGTCACGAGTTCGTACGCTGCGCTTGACCATTAATATGAGAGCTCGGCTCGGCGGCAATGCACGTGCTCAAGAATTCTCCGATGTCCTTCTAAGTCTTGGCGAAGGCACTCTACTAGAAGAGATAGGTGTACAGGTTGTGCTTCCAGAGTCTCTCGGTAGAGTGGTATCCAGCTTAGAAGAACTAATTCACTGTGTGTACGGGGACATCAGTCGTATATCGCACCAGCAGAATTCTTGGGTGTGTGAGCGGGCCATTTTGATGCCCAAAAATGATCAGGCTGCAGCAATTAACGAATGCATTCTCTCGGAAATTGAGGGGAATAAAGTGGTCTACACCTCGATAAACACTGTTGTCGAGCAAGATGACGCCACACGTTATCCCGTGGAATTTCTGAGCTCCCTGTCAGCACCACTTGCTGACAGGGAGCTTCCAGCGCATACCATCAAGCTGAAGGTCGGTGTTTCGATTATGCTTCTTCGGAACCTATCTCCTCCGAAGTTGTGTAACCCGCCTTAAAGTCATCTCGCTCCACAGACACACCATTGAGGCGGAAATTCTTACGGGTTGTGGCGTCGGCGAGGCAGTATTTATACCACGCATTCCCCTCATACCTCATAATTTCCCATTCCAGTTCAAGCGCGTACAGTCCCCCGTGAGTGTTTGCTTCTCGATGACCATCAATAAGTCGCAGGGGCAGATACTGAGGGCAGCGGGTGTCGACCTCAGGACGAGTTGCTTCTCACACGGGCAACTGTACGTCGCTTGCTCCCGCATCACCAGTCCTGACTCTCTTTACATTTTGCCTCCTGGCAGCATAACTACCAACGTAGTTAATAGAGAAGTGTTGTAACCTTTGTACGTATTTTTACTCTTTTGTGTCGTGGAATGTATTCCTGCATTATTTTCTCTATTTCCTTCAGTCACATCTTATGACTGAACTCAGCAGGATTCCCATATAACTCTCTTCACTTGCTTCGCTTGCAAAAACAACTTATATTTTAATGCTATTTTAAAAGTTGTGTACTTATAATGCTATAGCGACACTGGCATCTTAGAGCCTTCACGCAGACGACGTCGCGGGCAGCAGCTAGTATAATTTAAATTAAAAGAGTGTCCATGGAGTTTCTCGCCCGTATTTCTCCATATGTACCTACTACGCTTTGAAATGGGCAACTAGCTTCTTAGTATCTGACTGACCAACTCCTTGACAGTTCAAAAGTGCTTGTAAATGGTTTAATTGAAATAAACGCTTTGAGTTGAGATTGAGTTTGAGACGTGCTTAGGATTTTAAACAAAAATTGGCTGTCTGTAAAGTCGGTTTACGGACGATAGTTTTACGTGATAACGTCCTAGAGAAACATTGATGAATAAATGTGTCACAAGCTAACGCTTGGGCCGATCGTGCCTCTTTATCGCTTGTTCCGCGCTCTCGCTCGCACGCTCAGGCTTAGGCGGAACGTGACATTTTTTCGTGCGTGCAGCCGGTGTTCATCGATTTGATCGATTTTGTTCGTTTTTGTTTTTTGACGTTATCACGTCAAAAAACAAAAACGAACCATTTCATTGCATTGCATTGCGTAGCATTTTTCATTGCCAAACTGGGCCTTTATATAGATTCGTAAGTTAATTTAACCCGTCATAGTTACTTCCATATTGTAGGGTCTACTATGCAAAACTATGAGATCTTTGCTTCATTATTGCTAAAGATAAGATTAATTTTAACCAATAGCGGTCCGTGAATAGTATAAGAACCGGCCATAAGTAATTGTCCTAGGAAGGAATATTGTAAACCTCTCGGTACGTCAACAGAAATGTAAAATAATATTGCATATTATTATTTACAAATTATTTAGATTTGCCACCTATGGTAAACGGTGACTGTCACTCATTGGAGAAGGTAAAAAACATTTGGAAATAAAATGTGATCAAAAAGATCTTCCGATACCGGGAATCGAACCCGAGCCTCCTGGGTGAGAGCCAGGTATCCTAGCCACTAGACCATATCGGATATTGAGTGTGAGGTCGAAATATACCTTTACATATTGGAAACCAATAATTAGTAAATTTTTATAACTATGTTATTTTTAAAATGGGTAAAGAAAAGATAAGAATTTATCAGGAACTTTGTAGTCTACAATACAGTTCATTATTCTACCAATCTTTTGGTGCACGCCATCTAGTGGTTACCAGTGGCATTGATTATATCGTCACTGCTCTACTGCACACACTGGAAATAGCTGTCAGTTGGCGATCTTCTTTTGTTCTTGCTTCTCCAGTAAAATTATAGATGGCGCTGTTATGATATTTCAGCATAGTTTAGTAAATAATACTGATCCTGAAGTCTCCATTCTTGAGTGATTTGATTAGTTTCGTTTGTTTTGTGAAGTAAGTTTAGATTTTTAATTTTTTTTTTGTTTAAAAAATATTACACAATAAACTTATACATAAACGGTATAAAAAGAAATGTGAAAGAAGAAAATGTTGTGATGAATCAGGTCCCATTTCTGATTCATCACAACATTTTCTTCTTTCTTTTTTTTACTTTAATTTTGTTTTTACATTATTTTAAGCAATATTTTATCCATGTTTATATAACAAATTAATAATAACTTCCCACAGTTGAGAATTATAAATGAAAACTTGTTGGTAATATTTTGACTAAAAACGTTTATTATTATCAGGCACAAATAAATACTTATATCAACTATATACATAACAAAACTTATTCAAATAACATTACAATATTATGCTCAATTGCTCATACAAATTAATTGATACAATCATACACTTGCCTACAAAAATATAAACGATTTAAACTCCGGTTCCACTAAGTTATCTAGAACGTAGAACTTCATCAAATAATATAGTCATTCCCACGGATTTTCATCAATAGTATCATTCACTGTCTCTTTCATTTTGTTCATTTTCTTTCTGTTCATTCTACTTTCGACTGCACCTTCAACTATCTCCCCTTTGTTAAAATCCTCTGCAGTTATAATAGGCTTAAAACCTTCATCGACATTTTTGATTCTGTTACTCTGTATTTCTTTAGGCAACTTTACTTTTTGTTGTCTATAAGGATAGAAAACATATTTTACGCCATTCACAATCTTATATTTCGGATAGTTGGTTGATGTTCGTCTGTTATTGTTAATGCCTAACAACTGATTCAACCAGTATAAGTAAGAGTTTTGTAGTACATCGATTAGGCTTCTTTTTCGTCGTGATTTAGCTGTTGTCCCATTTTTTTTTACTTTAACGACGTCTTCATTTCCATATAGTGCTGTCTTTTTATCGATGTTATTGTTGTTGTATCTTACAATAGGTGCTACATAGGAAATGATGGGTCTATTTTCTATAATTTCCTCTTTATCTCCAAGATCTAGTATGGATCTGCTTTGCCATTGTCCGTTTGCGTCATATCCACCGCCCCCTCCGCCGCTACCGCCACCGCCTCCTCCATAATCTGGTCCACCTGGATGTTAAAAGGTGAATTTTCATTCTATGCTGGATTTGATGTAGGTAATAGTTTTGGTTATACTGGGATAATACCTGCTGGCATCCAGGCGCCACCTCCGCCGCCGCCGGCTGCCCATCCCTGTGGAATTCACATTTTGTTTCATGAAACTGTAATAATATCATGTTCTTAATATGTTTTTTTTATAGTTTAAGGCTACCGATATGCTTCCACCATCTTTTGTGTTACAGTGTAGCTATTTTAGAGCATATTGCTAACAGCTTTTTCAAAGATGCTCCAAAGACTATTCATAGTTATTGGTTTCCAGAACAGGATGTACAACATAGTTATCTGACATATAATCAGATAAGCTATAAATTACTATATTAATACTTACTCCATCACCCCCACCTCCGCCTCCAATGCCACCGCCACCACCTCCTCCCTTCTTCTCCAGTATCTTCATTAGTAGCATCATCTGAATTCATCAAAACTATATTTAGTTTTTCTACGCAAAATATACGTTTTTTCGTGGAGTTGCGGACACCATCCCATATTGAGCAATATAATTGAGTTTGAATGACACTTTAACTTATCTAGGAGTGCCTTGTGAAAATGACAAAGCAAAGTTGCGGTCTCTTAATTTGATGCATTGTTCCTCATAAACATTCGAATCAAGTAAAGGATTTAGAGAGCATTACAGTAATGTTTAAGATAACAAATAAATCATAAACAGGTACTTGTTACGACAAACGTAGTTATATTACCTTAGCCAACATGAATGACATCATACTGAACATCATCCCTTTAAAAGAC
The DNA here is from genome assembly GCA_949316385.1 of Globia sparganii. NCBI lineage: Eukaryota > Metazoa > Arthropoda > Insecta > Lepidoptera > Noctuidae > Globia > Globia sparganii. Next base: position 1,394,783 of record OX438675.1, read on the forward strand.
ATCATTCCCATCATCCCCATCATTGCTGGAACCATCTGTAAGATAAACAATATTAATACACTTCAGTATAAACTCATTAGCTGCGCCTCGCGGTTTCACACGCATAAGTTTCGGTCCCGTGGGAATATTGTGATAAAATGTATCCTATTTGTTATCTTATTTATAAACTATCTGTGTGCCAAATTTCATAGAAATCTGCTTGTACTTACAATTCTTATAATTTTAAGAATGTTCTCAGTCTCAATCTGTCAAAAAATATTTCTAATTTCCTTACATTTTGACATTTGTTTGTCACCGAGATGAGACTGTGGCTAGATTTTAAACATTTTAAATAACGAGAATTGGTCTTCAGTTCAGGAGTTTTTGTGTGAAAGAGTATCAAGCATCCATCCATCTGATCCATCCATCCTCACTTTCGCGTTTATAATATCAAAAGGATAGGATTATCCAACTACCTTTGAGAAGAATACTTTATACCAAGTTAATTTTTGCCTAAGCAATTATTTTACATACATAACATTATACCTTATGACTATGTCCCTTGACTTCTCCAAAGTCTATATCATCATGATCTGCCTAGCCTTTTTCCAACTATGTTGGGGTCGGCTTCCGATCTAACTGGATGCAGCTGAATACCAGTATTTTACATGGAGCTACTGCCTATTTGACCTCCACAACCCAGTTACTGGACTTACTGGGTAATACGATACCCCATGGTAAGACTGTTTGTCAGACTTTCGGGCTTCTGACTACCCGTAACGACTGTCAAAGATCCACGAATGACAGTTGGGACCAACGGCTTAACGTGTTTTCCGAGGCACGGAGGGGTCTCGGTATGTAAAGATGGTCAACCATCCACAGACCAACCGCGGCAAGCGTAGCTTAACCTGATCGATCAACCTGTGCGGCTGTTATTATTTAGCCACGTATATCAAATCAAATAAAATAATTAATTATAGTACTATTAAGGTTGATTAAGTAGTGATAGGGATTATATCACGAGTAGTCGACGGTCGTCGGTGTCGTTACGGGTAGTAAGAAACCCGAATGACTGTCAACCAGTCTTTCCAAGGGGTATCGTATTACCCAGTAACTGGGTTGTGGAGGTCAGATAGGCAGTCGCTCCATGTAAAATACTGGTATTCAGCTGCATCCGGTTAGACTGGAAGCCGACCCCAACATAGTTGGGAAAAGGCTAGGCAGAATAGACGTACGATGAATAGGATGGAAAGTATAGTAAATGTCCATCAGTCAGTGATTTATCATTATCCTCAGCAATGAACTTTTACATCTGCTCATGGAGACTCACCATCATAAGCTTCATCTTCATACACATCATGGCCATCATCATCATCTTCTTCTTCCCGAACCCGTCCCCTCCGTCATGTCCACCTCCACCGCCGCCCCCACCGCCCCCTCCCCCTTTATGCTTCTTTCTACCGACAAATTCTTCTACTGTAACATTATAATGGGTTATTTATGTTTTCAGGACATTCAAGTATCATGCCATCTATCATATTAAGTAGATTTATTTATTTATTTAAAGGTAAACTAACAGCTATAACAGATGCATAACAATTGTATAGGAGACATAAAGCCAATTACAGGTTCTCACAAGTAAAAACAGAAAATGTGGTAGAAATCTTAGGATCACTAACAAGCACGATAGAAAAGAATACATATTTATGGTATGAAAGCACTACGCACTTTTGAAAAAGTCAGCGTTCAGCTAACTACGTGCAGAGTAGGTATTAGTGGTAAATGGGTCAAATAAGAACTCTTTGGAAAGGATATTAAAGTCCTTACTTTAGCAGTACAGGTTTAAACAATATCAATGAAATATATTGCAGTCCTCTGTTAGCCAGTAGAATATAGGCTCCTAATATATGGAACATAATACCCGGTTCTTGGCTAAGAAGAAGACGGAAGTTTGACTCGTCTTCTTTTTCATGAAGACTGTTTAAGAAGGCATTTTCACCTTTTACTATTGAATTTAAAAACAGCAATCAAATGTCGAATTACTTCTGATTGCTGAGTTATATTGCTAAGTTGGTCCTTGTGGATGACCAAAAATCACTTTGTATCACTGTTAGCTTAATATTGTTATAAAAAATGTTATATGAGCTGACAACTGCATTCTTTAAAAATAAAATAAGGTCTATCTTACCGTTATTTGGAATCGGTAGCGATGTTTCTCTTCCCAAAGCACTGAATCTGATGATATGATTGTCAAAAAAATGATCGATTGCTCTATCGATCATATGGGTTAGTTCTTCAGAGTTCTGCTCGGTAAAATGGTCTTCTGTATCCTTGTTTTCTTCAACTTTACTGGTATTTAATTTAACTGAAAACATATTATAAGAGGATATTTGTAGATGTTTTGCAACCTGACGATAGTTTTTAGTTTGTTGCTAGCGAACATGTTGCTGTCACAAAATGTTTAGGTGTTTAGATCAATGAAATTAAGTTATGGTTATTATTAAACACAATGCTTCTAATTTGTTTATCACTAACTTATAAATAAATAATATAGAAATAAAATAATACATTTAGTCGCCATTGACTTTGTTTAGATTGTTTTTCTCAATCTTTAAATATATTTTTAGGTACATGTACCACATTTTCATTAATAAAACTGAATAAGCACTTACCAAACTTAACATAATCCCCGATCACGGATACCTCACTCAAATTATTCAACTGCTTTAAATACATTAACGTTTTTCTTTGTACACATGGAAATGACATGTGAACGAAGCAATCAGCGTATACACCATTGAAATTATCATCTGGATCCTTTATTTCTTTATCTATGACATCTTTGACACCGTGTTCAACTTTGACAACTTTAGTATTAACTATAACAATACAAATAAGTTCTAGGATGACTGTTCTAAGTTCCATTGTTGGTTCACAAATGGAAAACGCGGTAACGGGCTCATATTATTTATTTTCTTTCTTTATAGGATATAGGGTCAAGTGCCATAGTGTTAGCGTGAAAACATATAATTTTGTTGTTAACTTACTATTTATTTAAATAATGTTGTGGTTAAGGGTTTAGAAAAGGCTGTGTAAATAGAGTTTGTGCAGTTGATTTTGGTTTGGAGAATTCTTATTTTGTAAGTGATAAGGTTCGTTTGGGCATAAAGAACAGTTTAGTAACAGTATTTTTGAGATCACAGTCGGTTAAAGACGAAACTCTATAAAAGAAACGTCTATGGGTTTCGATTATACAAATGATTAGTTAACAAAAATTATCGATTTCCAAATTGTAATAGTTGATAACATACTGTCGATAGAGACACAAATGTGAATACTTATAATAATGGATCAAGTCGTAATAGGTATAGGAGGTTATCAAATCAATCAAATAGTAATAGGTATAGAAGGTTATTGAAGAAGGAAAAACTACAGTTGAAGTCGAGGACCTTGTGCCTACGTAATAACAGCCGCGCGGGTCAATGGATCAGGTTAAGCTACACTTGCCGCTGTTGTTCCGTGGATGGGTAACCATCTTTACATATCAAGATCCCTCCGTGCTTCGGAAAGCACATTAAGCCGTTGGTTCCGGGTGTCAATCGTGGATCTTTGATAGTCGTTACGGGTCGTTAAAAATCCGAAAGTCTGAAAACTAGTCTCACCAAGGGATATCGTATTACCCAATAACTATGTTATGAATGTCAGAAAGTTAGTCGCTTCAGGTAAAATACTGGTATTCAGCTGCATCCGGTTAGACTGGAAGCCGACCCTAACATAGTTGAGAAAAGGCTAGGCAGATGAAAAGCTACAGTTGACATACTGAAGCTCTTAAGAACAAAAGCGCTTTTTGTTAAAAAATCTTCTCACCGCGCAAAAGAAAACGAGCGCAAAGATATATCATTTTCTTAAATCAGAAAGATTAAATTGTGCATGAAATAGATAAAACAGTAGTTTTTCCAAGTGGAGTACATTAGAAAACACTTTTATAACAATCATTATTATTACAATGTTGCTGGTAATAGTGAAACTTTGTATACTACAAACACACACGTTAGTTTTTACTCATAAACGCACGCCTTCTTTCCATTAGGCGGAAAATACAGAAAGCCATCTGCTACGGTCCTTACTTAATTCTGTACATATGGTTGGTAGTATCAAAATAATTCTGTTATGCTCTGTGTTGGCAACAGATCTGGCAACCTCGTTGATAGGGGCTTGGTGTTGTTGTTTGGCTAGTGACGGGGCGGCTTGCGTGTTTTTGACCTTTTTCTTAATATTGTTAACTATAAGACTCTTGTGATCTATACCTATATTTATTATACCCAATTACATCTTACAACATAATCAGCCTATAATGTTCCTACTGCTGGGACACAGGCCTCCTCTCTACATATGAGAGGGAGTGGGCCGTAATCCACCACGCGGGCCCAGTGCGGGTTGGTAGATGTCACATGTCTTCGAATTTTTGGTTCTAGGACATAATTTTGTTTCCTCACGATGTTTTCCTTCACCGTTTTAAGAGCAGTGGTGATGAAATAATTTACACAAAAATTACATCTTACCTGCCTTTAATTTGGTTCTTAACACTCGGTTCCTATAAACAAACAAAAATCGCTTTGCTTAAATACAATTTGCTTACAAATTTATTGCAAAACTGGGCTATATATATAATTTATATAATTTGTAAGCTAATTTTACCTGTGGTAGCTACTTCTTTATGGGAGGCTACTATGCAAAGCTATGGGGGTTTTTGCTTTATTATCGGTAAAGAGACAAGAGTCTTAATTTTAACCAATAACGGTCTGTAAATTATAGGAGTCGGTCATCATTGGTGTAAGCAAAGAACTAAATAGTAATACAGCAGTTTAGTTAACACTTTTCATATGGCTAGAGCCATTTTTATAGCTTATTTTTGATAATTTGACAACGTGTGTGGCTAATCTAAATTTATTTTAAATGAGTAACTATTGAGCTACTTATTTTGGTATAAAACTATAAATTGGTTTGATAAAAATACTAACTTTTTCAAAGTGCATATAGATATGGTTGGTTTAAAAGTAAAGGTTTTAAATATTAATCATCGTTATGAGTTACTAAATGCTTTGATGATATGTTGTATACCGAGCTCTAATTATTATAACAATATTATTGTTGCGTCATTAAAATTATTCCTGAACGCAGGATTTAATGACGACACTGTACCACTAAGATAACTGCTAGAAGATGCTCAAGAAGGTAAAATAAAATCATCTATTAAATTCAAACCTTTTATTTTGAGAAAATCCATTGTTTCGTTAAATAAATACACATAAATAAAATGATTAATGAGATATGACATTATGAAAAAAGTAATAATTATAAAATACGAAGAAATAAAATAATGATAAACATAATATTTGGTATATAAAAGTATTTTTTAGTATAAAAGCTTAGATTAGAAGAATAAATTAGAATAAATATCACAGTTAAATATACTGCTTAAATAAACCGTATATATTACATTTAAATATACATAAATAAGTAAGAAAAGTATTTTAAGAAAATAGAATATTAAATATAATATGATAAGTACATAAATAAAATAGATAAACAAAAAAGTTAAATAAATAAATAAAACGAAATGTTATTTTTAAACGGTGGGAGAAAATAACAAGAGTAATGAAAATACAAATACTTAAATTAGATAAATAAAAATAAAGAGTTGATGAGAACCTTTAACACGCCTAACGCTGAAACTGCAATAAATAAACAATTTGAAAACAACGATGATATTAAAACTAAGCAAATAAATAAACTTACATCTATTTCATTATGAAATCTTTTGAATAAATTAGTTAATTGCGATACAAATAAGTTATTATTAAACAAATAGTTTGTCAATAATATCTAGTATTTTTATTTTATAGTATCCTCAAAGTGTGAAGGCTGGTACAGTAACAACACTATTAATAAGATAAATGCTACAGACAGTCCCCCAAGATGACCTCAGTGCAGCTTGAAATCATACCCCAAACTTGAATATAAGTAAAGTACAATCATCAGATCATAATAATATAAATATAATTATGTTTATGCCACTATGACCCCTATGCTCTGCTATCACTGCATTTTCACGATTAAAGTCATCTGGCAAATTCTGCATTTCAAATAGACCAACAAACAAAGAATTACCTAAAATCAAACACCAAATACTAATCTACAAAAAATTCACAACCTCTTAACTAGTAGTAGTATCATAGGGCATATAGCTATTATAACTATTCGGGTCATATGCCCTTCTGTATCCTCCGTGATGACCATGTTCATGCTCGTGATGTTCCTCATGCGAATGGGAATGATGATGAGAAACCTCAGGCTTGGTGATGATTTCGTAGGTAGTAGACTTGTGTTCGCCATGACCCTTGAGTCCTACCAAGGCTGAGAGGAGAAGAGACATAAGGGCTGTCATTAATGCTTTACCGGCTAACAAGGCTAAAGCTCCGAGGGCTGCTGCTGCTAGGGTTCCTGAAATTAGAAAAGAAGGCGGTGAGTGAAGAGAAGCAGAAATTGAGTTAAGACAAGAATAATTAAACTATATCGATGCTTATATTCTACGACACCAATTATCAACATAGCAAAGTTGTGCCAATGTAGTGGTTAATTACACAGTAATAGAATGTTCCAACTTATTAAAATGAAAAGATCGATCCGGAATTTCCGATCGGTAATTTAAGTATTTTCTGTATTCTGGAATTTTATTTGTGTAAGAATGAATGGAATCTTCAATTTCAGTCAGCCTTCTTCGGTCTCAAAACTCGTTATTGAAATAATTGTATTATTACTTATTAAAAAATTGAAAAATACATTTTATAATTTCAGTTTCTCATAATACAAAACCCATAAAAAAAAAATTTGCCTTCACAAGCACGGGAACTAACACAAAACCCTTACCAAAGTTATTATGCATATTTTGATTTGATGTGATAATAATGACCATACAATCGATATCAGATATACATCTATCAACCCGCACTGGGCCCGCGTGGTCAATTATTATGACTCATTCCCTCTCATAGAGAGGAAGCCGGTGTCCCAGCAGTGGGAACGCTATGATACAATCAATATTACTTTTGTGCGGTCTAAAAATGATTACCTTTCATCATCAACGCCGCAGCCAGCAGAGCGCCACCGCCACCACCCTTGCCACCTCCGAATCCTCCTCCTCCTCCACCGCCACCTCCAGACTTCCTTCCAACAGACTCCTTATCCCCTTTCGCCATATTCATCGCCTCCTTCGTAGTCTGAGGATCCAGCAGCCGGTACCTCAAGGAATGCCCATCCAAGTAGTCCTGAAGACGGTAAAGGAGAAACCTGTTCAATTTCTCCTCCGACTTCCCAGGGAACTGCCGAGACAACTCCGCAGCTATCTCTTCAGGACTTGCAGTATTCCCAGTCTGATTCTCCTTTACTATACTCAGTCCCGGCAGAAGGTTTAGCTCATCGCGAGAGCTCAAGTCTTCCAAAAAGGACAGGGCATGGATCTTCAAACATTTTGAATTCAGCAAACTGTTGCACTCCTTATGAAGAGTTCTTCCAGCTCGCTCCGTATTATTTGGCACTGTTTTGATAGTATCGATGATTGCGTTTGGTTCAGATCCATCGATCGCTCCTTGAGAACAAATCACTAAACTTAGAGTCACTAAAACAGCAATGGATACACTTTTAAAATGCATTTTTGTTCACGTTTTCACTGCACTTTTCCTGCCAATTACTGACACATTTCTCTGGGGGACCGCTGTGGACTGATAGAATTAATCCGATCGCAATTTATTTTATACCAACCATGATCACAAAAAGTACAAGAAAAGCGTTAAAAAGATCAAAGTCGTTGCTTTTTGAACGTTATTGTAGCAGCACTTTCGTTCTGTAAATAAAAGGTTGTTATAATGGAAAAGACGAAAGTGGATCGCCGATTTTCGGTTTCCAATCGATAATCGGTTGCTGTAAATGATTTGTAAATTGGATAATGTCTGAAATGTTATAATTGATTTCGTAACTTATTTGAATAATGGCAATGCTGATAAACAATCAACATTTTTTCCAATACTATCTTTATCTAATTAATCATTTTGAGAAAATGGACAGTACATCCATACAAACATGTCAAATATCATTGGATAACTGTCATTGGACAAATCAACCCCAATAAATCAATCAGCATAATGGCATAGTCTAAGCATTAAACAAAAGACTTCAAATCCATAAAACTCATTTGGATAAGTATGACCAAAATAATAATAATATTGCATATCAATTGTTGATGTTAGTTAATGCGTTGAGGTTATTGTTGTGAGATTAGTGTCGTTTATATAAATGCATAAACAGTAAGTATTATATTAAATTTGGTTAAGTATGCGACAAAAAATAGGTATTTGAAGAATTTATTTCTTTGAATATAAATATCGTACTGTAATTATTCCTTTTTTTACAGGCTAGTCGTCACATTTATTTAAAATCTTCTTTCTTAACAGCAGTGCGATTCTGTAACCAACTCACCGTGAAAACATAGGTGAAGTGAGCGTGGAGTGAGCTGTCAGTGTCATCCTGACGCTAGGGATTGATACTCTTGACAGCTCACTCTAAGCTCACTTCACCTAACTTTTCACGGTGAAATTTTTACAGAATCGATCGGCTGATTCAAACCACAAACATATTATATCGCATAACAAGATCGAAACTAAAATTTCACAAACGGTAAGGATCCTGTCATTTGACGTTCTGTAGTTTCTGCCAACCCCTATGGTGTGAGTTTATTCATGCATGTGTGTGTAATCTGAATGTCTGAATGAATCAACACGAAAAGAAAAAAACTGAATCAAAAACGGCTCTAAGATATTAAGCTTTTGGAACTACTTATTCGTTCAAGATCTTATCAACTACTAATATAGATATACATGAGACACAATACATTTTTTGTTCATGTACTTACTGGTTTCATTCAACAACAGATCCGTAATGAACTTTTTTAATCGATTCACAAAGTAGGTATTGCATTCATTATAAAAGAAGGTAGATAGCACACGAGGGCTCGTGGCTAAGTTACTGCACGGATCAATCTGTCAGATTTAGCTATGCTTGCCACGGTCGGTTCGTAGATGGGTGAGCATTTTTACATACCAAGACTACTCCAAGCCTCCGACAGTACAGTAGCATACGAAGGGGTTGGTTACTTTTGATCTTTGTTATATTAAACTATAGTGCGGCCGTTGAGAGAATGCATTACTGACACCTTTTGGTGGAACAGTTCTAGTAACTAATAATGATCAAATTCGCAAAATATGTATTCGTTTGTATGAGAATGACAGGTCGCATCAGCGACCTCACTGTAGTTACTTTGCAATATTGATACAGCTTTTTTTTTGTGGATGGGAAATCATCAAATGACCCCTCCCGCTCACGATGGAGCAGAAGGGAGTGTCAGACTCTTACTAACTAAAACCCACCCGTGTTCCTTCCTTAGCCCTTTATGTTCCGAGGTAGCGGTAACCATTTCGGACAATCCCGCCGCCCAATATTGATACAGCTGTCTTTATCAATTTGAATATTATGCCGTTTTTGTCTTTGTCATTGTCATCGCATAATGACAAGGTTTTCATAGACCGACTATACTATACAGTCATGTCTTTTATATCTTCGCCAATTTTCAAATTATTTCCTTCATCATGGCACATAATGCGATTTGAAGTTACGGCACTGTGGGCAGACTCTTGCGCACAAAGAACAAAGATGAAAATAGCATACACATTTGACCAAAGTCGAGTTGATTTAAACCTAAAACCCTATATTGATATTGTAGACTGTGCTAAAACTTTTTTTATCGTCTATCAATTTTACGAAATGTATCCTGTTGTGTGATATTCAAGTACATTGATTCCTTATCAAAGAAATCGTTGAACACATTAATTAAATTCAACTAAGAATAACATAATTTTTATTTAAGCTATGTAGTTCCGGTTTCAAAGCGATCGTATCAGTGTCAATGAACAAGTTTATTTTCTCCAGTTTCAATATATTTACACTAAGAGTGCCAACGATTAAATCAACTATAATGAAATGGGAAGAAAATATTGCAGATACCTTTAATATTATGTATTCGTAATCATTGTCTTTTCGTGTAAAATTTCAGAATTTACCAAAATACATATATATTTAGGAAAGTGGGTGTTAAAAGTGCTGTTAAAAATGAATGGTGTTTTTTCTTATTGTATTGTTTAAACTGTTCTGATACACTCTTGACTAATCAAGATTTATCGAGATTTATGTTCGATCACCTACTTCTGGTACTACATAGAATACGAAATTGATATAAGTTTTTTTTCATTTAATTGTCTGAATCTATCAGTGTCACATTTTTAATTCGGTCTGACATGTAAATATGATGATGGCTGAATGTCATTCTGCGTTATTGACATTACGGAGCATTATCGGCAGTCGGTAAAGCAGTTTCTATCGTGAAGGAGTCAAACATAATTATTTTAGATATACATAATCAGCTTATAATGTTCCCTCAGGCCTCCTCTCTTCGAGAGGGAGTGGGCTGTATGTATGCTGTATGTCTTCGCCTTTTTGGTTTTTGGACATCGCGGTTTCCTCACGACGTTTTCCTTCACCATTTTGATAGTCACCATCATCTGCCTAGCCTTTTCTCAACTATGTCGGGGTCGGCTTCTAGCCTAACCGGATACAGCTGAATACCAGTATTTTATATGGAGCGACTGCCTATCTGACCTCCACAACCCTGTCACTGGGTAATACGATACTCCTTGGTAAGACTGGTTGTCAGACTTTCGGGCTTTGACTACCCGCCATTTTGATAGTCGTGGTGATGAAATTTTTTACACAAAGTGAAGCACATGCCGGGGTCCGAACCACCTACAACTTGTAAGTTGGAGTCGTGATCACTGGGCCTCCACTGCTCTAGATTTTGCTTCTGCTGACTGTACCATAATTTTACTTGTTTCAATAATTTCCGGTGTACACAATGGCCGATGCTGGTCAAGTTTGCAGGCACATTGATACACAGTTCAATTTGAGGAACGTTCCGCTCCACAGACTTTTTACGACCGCGGACCTAATGAGACAGCTGGCCCTGATTTACAGTTATGGTTTCTTAAATTTTTTAAATTTTCTTTTTTCGTTTCTATAAGTTTGCAAACAAGCTGGCGTCCCTGCAGAAGAAAACTGACTATCGCTGCTAATTAATTTTGCAGGTGCTATTATATGGTTTGACGAGGCGTTCTTAACCTTAGAAAACAACACTTAAATGGCTCAAGTGCCTTTAATTTTTCCACCCGTTTTTTTTAAAATACATGCCACTGTTATATCTACCGCTTGAGCCACAGAAATTTAAATGGTGGTATTTTCCTGGATGACTTTCTTCAAATATTGATTTAATTCTGTAGTTGGTTCAAACACAGAATCGTTAGTTACAGAAAATGAATACGATTAGAGTCTAATTCCATTTAGGCTCTCTATGATGGGGATTTTGAATTACCATGGGCGTGCTATTTTTGCCATGCTTAAGTTTTCATCTAAGATCACGAAGACAAATTAACCTTTTTCTATAAAATGAAGTAGGCAATGGTCATTCCACTGTTCACCTAACAGATCCATAATATTGAAAATAAAAGAGCTCAGCTTTCTCTTCAGTAGTTTTGTTACAAAAAGACAAAATGCGGTGAAGTTCATCAGTGAATGAAAGTTACAATTTGTTTTTTCTTTTGTTTAAATTTTTTTCCGATCGTGAAGGGAATTGAACGTGTTCTTTAGAGTGTGTTTTAATGAGTTGGTGACAAATGTATGTACGTGATGTATGTGTGGTACATAGTAGTGGTTTTGCTATGTAGTGGAGTAACTGTTGCAAAACATAAATTTCTAGCATTTTAAATAAGTTTTCAGTCTTCTTAGGTGGCATCTTTCAAGCTTAAAGCCTAAATTACACATGCTATGCAGTACTAAAAAAGCATGCTAATTTCGAGCAGATGCTATCTAATTGCACACAATTAGGATGTGTATGCAAAAGAGTATGATTATTTCACACACGCGGAGAGCATGTAATATACAACAAACAAGCATACCTATGCTTGTTTGTTAGAAAGTATCATGCTTAGACTAAGACGGCTATCAAATTAAAAGCTAAAATACAAAATAATATTTGTGTAAAGGTTTAAAAAAATATTTTTATTTTAGCTCTTAATTTGGTATAGCCATCTTAGTTTAGAATACTTGACTCTAAATAAGCTTTTTTAATTTTAGGAAAATTCTTCTACCACTTGATTTGACTTTGTAACATCTCTAGTCTGTTCAAGTCAACTTCATAAAACTGATGAAAATGCTTGGTTAGGGTAATTTTTTCACCATTGAGAGTTACATACTTATACTATGTGTAACGAAATTATTTCGAAAAATACCTTTTTACTGTTATGTTCCTAGAGAGTTGTATCTTTAAAGAAAAAGAAACTAAATATATCCACACATTTTCAGAGAAATCTTTTTCAAATAATTTATTGAACCGAAGCATGGTGTTTCTATCTTATGTTGGTAATGCCATCAGGTCATAATTAATAAAACATATTTTCCAACAAACATTTTTATTTTCTTTTGGTGCTGAAGTACGCAGACAGTATAATAATAGTATACATACAAATAATACATTATCATAAACATGAATGAATTTTAACACAATATTACAAAATAATATTTACATAGGTAAGTAGGTACATATTTACATAATATCATAAAATAAATCATAATTATTAGCAGTGTATAAAATAGAAACAAATAAATAGTAGATAATATTATGAAATATAAAATAAATATTATAACAATATAATTCTAATGACACAATATAATATATAAAATACCATAAAATAGGCGGGTAGACGTACCAGAATTAATATCATAAATAGAATAGTATAATTAATAATTCACAAAATAACATCATACTATGAACCTTTTATAAGAACATTACATAAACAATATGAAATGAAATATAATATATGAATAAAAGAAAATAAATAATTAATACTGAGAACAAAATAAATAAACAACTGATAAATAATAAAAACAAATAAAATATAACAATGATTTATGACAGTTATAATAATGAGAAATGATTCAGCAAAGAAAATTGTGAACTTAACCTAACAATAAATAGTTTCAATAAATAGTGAGTATTTTAGTAGTAAATGATGCTAATTTACAGTTTTTTTGAGAAAATATAATTGTTCCATTGTTCATAATGCAGTAATAAATACGAAGTGATGAATTGAAAATCAAATTTAAAATAAAGTTATATAAAAAAAAATATAAATAATATACTCTTAGTTGTTAGAATGACAAAATAGAAAAAAAAATATTCAGAGAGGACTACAAATAGCAATAAATAAAAAAGTAATAAGTTATAACATAAAATTACCAAAAAAAAAAGAAATAATGAAACAACAATACTACTCAATCAAACCATACTCAAAAAAATAAATTACACCCTTTTAATCCTTAACGTCTTCTAACATTCAAATTTCTCCCGTATCCCGAATGCCCATACCCACCCACATCTTCATGAGCAGTAGAATGGGAGTGAGAGTGGGAATACACTGGTTTAGAGACGATCTCATATGTGGTAGACTTCTGGCCTCCGGAGAGAGATTTGATGCCGATGATCGCTGATAGAAGAAGCGACATCATAGCAGTCATCAGGGCTTTGCCGGCGAGCAGGGCTAAGGCTCCTAGTCCGACGGATATGAGGGTTCCTGTGAAAGAAAAATACTATTAGTTTTTAGATAAAAACCTTATTAAAAACTGTTAATTTCGGTAGAGATCTCCAAGTACAATATTGTTTGCTGAATAGTGTGTTTAATAGACACGTGCGACACTTATTAAAAGCTCGAGCGTCGACGAGGGTCGAGCACTTAGATCGTAATGGTACGATGATATCGTAGGAAATTATAATAGGCTTATAGGCCTATGTACATTACAGATTCAATTTTACTGTAGTAAGTGGTGCTGTCTCAATATTATGAGAAGATAGAAAAAATTGTATACAAAAATAAAACATCGAATGTTTTTAAGTCATCATCTGCCTAGACTTTTCTGAACTATGCTGGGGTCGACTTCCAGTTTTATCAGATGCAGCGAATGTTTTCAAAAGGACTCATAATTGAGAAATAAATACAAATTATTGTATATTTTTGACCTTTGAATACCTTGTCATTTTTAACAGTTTGGAACCAAAAATTGCTCAATGATTTTAATCCTATTTATTTCTTCTTGAGAAAAAAGACTGCAAATCCAATTACTACGCTTACTCGTTACACAAATTACTGACAACTTTTTACTTAGTTTATAAGTAAAAGTAAAAAAAAGCGGTATATCTCAAATGACAACCAACAATTTTCTTAGTATAGCATGCTCTGATTGTCAATAGCAGAACAATTTGAAGAACTAAATTCTCGACGGTGCTTTCAAGTAATTATGTATGAATTGATTGTAGATAAAAATTAAAAATAATTTAATTGAGATTAACAACTTCATGCCTTGTTTCCCCGAAGGTTTTGGCGATATACCCACAATTCGCCAGTTATATTTAAATTCCTTGAAATTGAGGAAGAACCTATTACAATCAACTGAGCATAAATCCAGACGCTGAACTGCTACTAAGAAATTCCAGATAAAAACACCCAATAGCACTTTTCTGACCAGGGAATGGAACCCAGGACCTCATGTTTAGCAGTAGCGCTAGCGACCATTGACGAGGCAGCCTTATCGTAAGATATAAACAAAAAAAAACTTTATTTCTTTATTATTTTGCATGGTGAAGGTATAAAGTCCTGAAACCCTTTGAAATCACCCTCTATGAACAAAACTATAAGCTTTTATGTGGTCATGGTAGCCTAGTATTGGCTGCGACACTTTCTTTGGTAAAGCGGTGGTCACGGTTGCATTCCCATAGTAAAAGGAACTTTTGTCCATTGACCGCCAGTGAATGACAAAAGCTTCGGTAATCAAACTCAAAAATAAATTATGATTTTGGAATACTATTGTTGCAGTATACAGTGCCTATTTTATTTGGGTTGCGTGATTCGAATCTATGATTCGTTGGTCGTGATGAGTTGAAAGTGTTCAGCGGATCTAGTCTCCAGAAGTTAAAGGGAATCTTTGCTAGCTCACAAGTCCCCATTGTCCACTTCGGACCTTATCTATCCGAGAGAAAAAATAAGACAGAAATGATCTTTGCTGGTCATCCAACCGATGCCAGTAATAAAGCGGTGGCTTTTATGGCTGGAGCATCCGTCTGCACACAGATGACATACTATGATCATGAACATCTTCAACAAATTAGTGATTATGACTGTACTAATCTTCCAAGATCACACAGTAGTATAGCAAGATCACGGGTGGTTATGTATGTGTGTTACGTAAAACTGTTCAGCGTTTTGATAGTGTAACAAAAGAGCTAGGAACGAAAGTAATTTAGTAGATCAATTGAATATATTATACTTGAAGTTTTTGCGACAGTTGAAAGTAATCATGGTTAATTATTTGCTTGAAAAGATTGATAGTAACTTTTTTTGTTACCTACTGGGAGAGACGTTACGCAAACTTTATAGTAGTCACGCTTAAATTGTGTATTGATACTTAACATACAATTCATAATGGATAGTATGACGTCCCAAAGTATCAATGAGTTGGAATGTATTCATTTTCATGATACAATAGCCACGACTTCAGTCCAAACGTATGAGTAAGCTTTTTACTAGTTCTAATATATGTGTTTTGGACATGTATATTAACTCTATGGCGATTGAGCAATGATTAACAAAATTCTTAAGTAAGCGTAAGTTCATAATAAGCCGCAAAGTCGTCATCAAATTCTGAAAAACTTTTGTTTATAATTTTAAAAAGATCCTCATATCATCTGCCTAGCCTTTACCTAATTATGATAGGGTAGAAGTACTAATGGTATTTGAAGTGACAGTCTAATATCCGACCTCCACAAACCAGTTATTGGATAAAATAATTAACATCTTCAAATATTTATTAAATATTAGGTAGAAAAGCTTTCATAGAATGATACTATGATAATAGAAGCATCTATATACGTGTATCTATTCTACTAACTACAGTTGTCCGAGCACTTTGTCGGTTCTTTTTTTTTCTACAAACGTACTGAATTACATGACAAACTAAGACATTGATACGATTGAAAGACAATTACGTTATGATCTAGTTTCTATTTCTTTTCGGCTTTCACTTGAATATGTTAAACGGCATCTGCCTTCATTTAGATTGCAAAAAGTGCTAATGAATATTGATTTCCTACAACTGCTGTTTCAATCTAGCTTTTATCTAATTTTACCGTTGATCTAGATTCAAGATTGCGTTATGTAATATATTCGATCAATAATATTGGCACCAGAAACTTTCTTCCGAATTTCGCAAGCTAAGTTTATCCGTAATTCTAATTTATATGGCATCGCATAATAACAAACAAAATTATTCAATATTATTCTACTGAATCTAAGTTCGTTCATCGTATAGATTGTCTTAGGTTTGAACTTCTTGAATATTTTAACGCCCCATTTTATGAAGAACATCATAAAAATTCTCCATCCTCATCCCTTGTGACTCCATACTTAAAACGCCTAGCTAATCATGACCCCCAACGTTAATCACTTTACTACAAACATACCTTTCATCAAAAGTCCAGCTGCTAGCAAACCTCCTAAGCCTCCTTTTTTTCCACCCCCAAGTCCCCCTTTACCCCTCGCCTCCCCAACTAATGCCCTGGCTTCTTCAGCAGCATTCTCGTCCAACAACCTTAGCTTCACGGTGTGAGTGTCCAAGTAGTTTCCAAGTCTGTAGAGAAGATATTTGTCTAATCTCTCATCAGGTTTTGATGGGAATGACCTTGCCAGTTCAGCAGCAAATTCTTCAACTTTACTTCCGTTTTCTTTAATTGCTTCCTTGACTACACTCACTCCTGGTAGAAGTTGTAATTCTTCTTTTGCACTAAGCTTTTCTAACATCGATATAGCTTCAATTTTCAGGCACGTAGGACTAAAAATCCCGTTTGTACAATCCTTTTTCATTGCTCTGGCCGCACTTTCAACATTATGTTCCACTAAATTTTTAGGTGATTCTCCTATTTCTGGATTTGGCAGTGAATACACTGCTGTTATAAAAAATAATATCGATATGAGATACATGTTGGACGTCTGTATCGAAACGAATGCTGGTACACTTTGATAAGCAATTGTTTCGTCCACCTTTTATATGTCTCACATAGATGTATGATTAGTACGGAGTACTCTTATATCCATTATATTTTCATAGAAGGCTGACTGCAAAAAGTTCTGTTTTGTCAAAGTGAAATCAACCTTACGATCTTCAACTAAGGTCGGTTTTGGTTTGCAGTTTTTGCTAGCGTAAGGTTTTCGTTCATTATCGCATGCAGTCATTGGAGTAGGCGACCGATGTAAATGTATAGTAATTATATGGGTTTTTAATATACCAACATATATTAGACCTTACAGTTTCGTTTTATTTGAACTTTTCCTAAGAAAAAGGTAAAATTAATTTTAAAATCTAGTATTTTTATTTTCAGTCTCCAAAAGTACAATAGACTTTGGGGTTTTCGTAAGTATGTCGATTATAGATAGTCACAGTAGATATTTTACATAAGAAATGTAAATTTTTCGATTTTTTGTTACTACTCGAAAATGTATATTGTATTGCAGTGCTGCTAGGCCGCCATTGTTTACTTAGGTACTTGTTTGTGAGCTATCAAAATGTTGTAAAAAGACGAAGTTTGCTAAACAATAAATAACATATCCTATATCAATTAGTTTTACGAGTGCATGTAAAACGTATCTAAAATTTTACTGAAAGTTAGTCTAGACGTTTTTATTTTTAGACTACATAACCATCGCGTGAAAATTAGCTGCGATTGTAATTTGGCCAATTAAACCAAATGCGCGTGTTCCATGAATGGAATCACAATATATCTTTAATTTTTAGCGTATTTTTTTCAACTTATTCATTCTCCTGCTTATCCGAACTTATTAAGGGTCAACACGTTTTTTCTCTTCACTTTATTTACATCAGTATCTCATTGTTCAGTTCCTTGTGATTCGCTTTAAGATGTCTTTTAATATAGGTATATAACGCACATTATGTTGGCGACTATAAATATTAAAACCTAGTACCTAATACCCATGATGATTTCTTCATCGTAATTCGGTGGTTTCAAGTTGACTATGACGGAATCATCTTCATTGGTGATTTTCAGGTTAGCTTTCAGCATTTTTACTGCAGGTGTAAGTGGTCTAAAAACTTTTAGGTTTCCACTGCAGACAGTCAATAATAAAGTAAATTAAATTCTTTACTTTCTTTGCTCTTTCTAATGATGATTCGCCTTTTATTTTCGGTTTGGACCTTAACATATAGGAACAAACAAACAGACCGAATAAAGTGATTTGGCCAGATAACATCCGAAACTTTAATAGTTTCCTCACGGTCGTGTGCCCAGCTATTGGCTTATCTCTAAGAAAAACGCATCATCTGTAATTTTATATGGTTGGTTGTACAAAACTTTAGTTACCATAGAATTTTAGACTCAGTGTAAGCCAGATCCACAGACACATTAGTATCAATTGTAGACTACATAATAAATGCCATTCTTCCAAAGAAACAAAACTAACTGATGGATTATTGTACAGTCAATCAGAAATTAATTGTTAAGCAAATTGATATCCTATATCAATTTGCCATGTTATACAATTGTTAAAAAATGGCAGTTGTAATTTAAATACACGATTACATTATGTTGATAGTCAATATACTTAATGAAAACGTGTCTGACTTTATATTTAAGTGCTCAATAATTTTTTACTCTCATGAATATGAGTTTTCTATGAATCACCAAACATCCAAAGAAAAGACAATGAAATCGCACTAGTTACAAACTTTTCATTAACAAAAATTGGACTATCTCAATTTAATTTTGATGTATTACGAAGACAATGGAAACTAAAAAAAGATTGTTTTTTAATAATGTTTTGAATAACAAGGTCAATGATGACGGGACAAAAGAGGAAGAAAAATGTTCACTATTCATTAATATCAAATTGATAAACCATGAAATCTTAAAGCTGTACTGTTTTGGGTTCCTATTGATATCTATCTCGTAAATTATGTATTAAAAAAATTCTCGTAAATTATTAATTGTGTGTGTTGTATTATATACAAATGTGATCTTCCCTATTCGTCCTTGAAGCAAGGGCAGAAATCTCACGAGCTGGTAAAGTGACTTTTTGACTTTGTAGCATTACCAGGAAATTAATCATTTACCATTGAACAGATGTGATTGTAGACTGCTTCGTTGGTCCAGTGATCGCAATCGCAACTGCTGAACATGCTTCTCGGTTCAATTCCATCCGGCTTTGCCCAGTTTATGGTACTAGGCTCACCCCCATTTTATGGGAATTAAACCTTAACTGACTGTGGGTGGACTTTCCACTTGTGCCTACCCCTAAGGTCAATACAGGCGTGTTGTTATGATCACTGATCAGGGGTTATTCGTGTCAATCGTAAATTCGCTGACATCCCGACGTTTTATAAGCTTCAATAATTTGCAAAATAAATACAAAATATCATACAGGGCAATTTTATTAAGATTACCTTGTGAACTTTCTTCAATAAAATACAGAGATTATTAAAATTAACTTCTTATAAATCATGCTTCCATAATTTACAGAAGTTAATTTTAATAATATAACACACACTAACACTTCTGTTAGAGTGGAAAATATAATGAGACTCGTTATGCGAGATGATTTTCATAAAGATGGCAAATAAATATTGTAGTAAAAACTTAAAGGAGTCTACGAAATTATTTCAGTGAATGGTAACATCTTGACGTTATCATTCTCATAGTGATGATTATCTAAGTACAGTTAGCTTTAAAGCAGACTACGATATTCATGTTATATTTATGAATCCGACTATATTGATCTAAATAAAATCAAAGCTTTATTCTCAGCATCAATTTGAATAATCGATGAATCCTCCTGTGTGCATGCATGCATGCAAACATGCCGATGTTAAAACATACTGCGATCACCAATTGGAATTATGAGGAAAAACTAATAATTAGCAGTAATTAGTAGGCATGTGTTTAGCTGTAGGCGTTATCAGTTTGGAACAATCAAAATTTTTAAGTCCATCCTACACCTGTTACAGATAGTTCAAGCTAGTTGAAAAACGGGCTGTTCTTCAGCGTAATAAATCTATAATTTAATTAAAATTATATACATCATACCTTTCATCATCATTGCCATAGCAATAAGACCGCCCATGCCTCCCTTCTTGCCCCCACCAAGACCCGAGCCGCCCTTTGCTCTGCCTTCCGCCATCGCAGTCTTCGCTTCTTCCACAGCATTGTCATCAAGGAGCCTCAGCTTTACTGAGTGACTGTCCAGGAAGCTCCCGACATGGTACAGGAGTGACTTGTCCAGTCTGTCATCAGATTCACCGGAGAATGACCTCGCCAGGTCAGCAGCAACCGCTTCATAGTTGGATTTACCACCATCTTTCACTAGACTAACACCAGGAATCAAAGACACTTCATCCTTGTTGTTCAGCTTCTCCAACAACGTGATCGCTCCCATTTTTAAACACCCTGGATTTAATAGTCCATTTGCACAGTCCTTTTTAATACCACGTAAACTATCCACTGATTTGCCTTCGTCAGGGTTCGGAAGAGCCACAGCACTGGCGATGGTGATTAAAATGATGAATTTGAACATTTTTACTGGATAACGCGTCCACTTTGGTCAGTCCACACTAAAACTGTGTTCATCTGGTACATTGTCACCCTTTTATATTTGATGTTTGTGGTCAACCAAATGATTACTCCCAGTTATGTGTGGTTTTGACTCTGTATCTTGAAGTTTTTTTTTGCAGTCCGAAAATCATCCTTAATTTCTTTTTCAACCTTATTACAAAAGACAGAAGTTTCATTTCCAATTGCACTGCTATCAATTTTAGCTAAAGTAGTCGCAAAAGTAAGTTGGCTTATGTCAGTTTTTGGTAGGGCGGTTAGCAAAAGTTTGCTCGTTAGCTAAATATGTTTGATGGGGATTAGTCTTTATGCATTAGTGCGATGGTCGGTTTTTGCTTCAAGATTTTTTGCAGACGCATTCTATTATTTGACCCGACGTACAAGTGAATGCAAAAATATACACTAGCGAGTAGCTTAGTGTGCGCAACGTTAATTTTGTTTTTTTTTTTCATATTATGAATCAGTCTAGATTATAATTTATAATTTCTAGCTATGCATAATACTTTTTAAGTCCGATATGAAGAGTAGGTGATCACTGCATTTTGCTTTGTCAGAGTTTAATTTCACATGTTTCCGTGTGTTATGTATTTGACGGAAAGTAGTTAGTAATAGATTCAATGGTGTATGTGAAATATAAGTTGTGTTACTTCAGTTTTTGCTTGAATAATTATTATAATAGCAATTCAGCCTACTCTAACACCTGTGCTAATACTATGCTCGATGCTGCCTTATGGACACTTTTCCTGTTGTTGGTGAATTTTTCTACGTCTTTTGAATATTTTCCCTCATTTTTTATTCATTTGTACATATTATTTTTAGATTGTTAGATTTTAAATTATTTAAATATTATTTTGCAAATTAGAAATAGTAAATAATAAAAATAAAAACAATATAATAGAAAGCACACAAAAGTCAAATGTCATGAAAACGAAAGTAACTGTAGTTTATTTTTTTTTGTTGCTTCCCGTATGTATTATCCTTTAGTCTAGAATACATGTATGTAGTAAATAGTAAGTCTTTTGAATTACTCTTTTTAATGATTCTCTTTTTGATTTATTGTGGTTCCGTTATACTCCTAGATCTTTCAATGCCTTACGGATTCCTGTAGGTACAATAATGGTTTTAGGAGACTGTTGAGGTCGCCTCGCTTTTGCAGTGGTTCAGGTATGTACTCTAAGATTAGCATGGATTGCTTTAGAGCAAAAGTGCGAAAAAGGGAGGCCTCTCTGCCGCGTGTGAGGCACCATTATTATATAATTCACTCTTTAGTCAGTCCACCTATCTATGGGGACAGCGCAGAACCAGGCGCTAGGGGAGGCCTACGTCCAAGATTGGACTTTTTGTGGGATATTTGATAAGATTTTTTCCTTAACGATAAATCCTACTAATATTATAAATGCGAAAGTTCGTGAGGATGGATGGATGTTTGTTACTCTTTCACGCAAAAACTACTGAACGGATTTGGATGAGGTTTGGCACACATATAGTTTACCAGCTGCGCCCCGCGGTTTCACCCGCGTAAGTTTCGATCCCGCGAGAATATCGGGCGAAAAAGTATTCTATGTGTTATTCTGTTGTATAGGCTTTATTGCTGTAAAGTTTCATCAAAATCCGTTATGTAGTTTTTGCGTGAAAGAGTAACAAACATCCATCCATCCTCACAAATTTTTGCGTTTATAATATTAGTAGGATAACCAGGATTAACACATAGGATACTTTTTATCCCGATATTCCCACGGGATCGAAACTTACGCGGGTGAAACCGCCGGGCGCAGCTAGTGATAAATAATTTTATTTCTCTAAGTAAGTTTGCATAAACACTTACACTTAACATAACCCCCTAGAACCAAAAATTCGAAGACATGTGACATCTACCAACCCATACTGGGCCCGCGTGGTGGATTACGGCCCACTCCCTCTCATAAAGAGGAGGCCTGCGTCCCAGCAGAACATTATAGGCTGATTATATTATGTTACACTTAATCATATTTTAAAAACTAGGTGAGGTTTGACTACTCTGAGAAGAAAGGCCGAAACAAAATCAGAGGTTAAAGTCAGAATAAGTATTTTTTAAGAGAGCCATTTAAGACAGCTGTGGTTTGTAGTATTATTTTATACCAATAAAACAAAAAGTTACCTTTTCAGTAAAAAACCAATGATGAAATTCAATACGATATTTAACGATCAGTTCCCAATATGTACTCACCCTATGCCATTTTATTTGGATTATGTAAGCCTAGCAAAAAAAAAAAACTAGAAGAAAACATAAAATTCGGTAAAGATTATGTACTATAATAGACGAATAACCAACTAAATACACCGTATTTAACTCATCATTAATGTTAATAAAGACTTTAAAGCAGGCAGTCAAAGCTTTATAATACGCTCATAAACAACACCTTCGTTTCTTAGGAAAACTGAACCATATACTGATGGTTTTAGGGTTCTAATTTGATTAGTGTAACTCATTAATACTGGATTGCTTACTTCTTTGGCATTTAGTTAGTTTTTATCGTTATTTATTTATTTCTCGTGTAAAGCGTTAATGGGGGTTTTCCATCAGGAATTTCACAGCCTGGAACCTGAAGGTCAATTCTCGTAATTTAAAACGTTCAAAATCTAGTCACAGTCTCATCTCGGCGACAAACAAATGTCAAAAACTTGTCAAAATGTAGGGAAATTAGAAGTATTTTTTGATAGATTGAGACTGAGATCAGACTGTGAACGATCTTCAAATTATGAGAATTGCCCCTCTAATTTCGTGCCTGGTTCATCTTAAATGCTGGCAAAATGAGGGTTGCATACTTACTATAGGTGCAATGACCAAAAGAGGTAAGTAACCAGGGTCATCGGATAGTTGAAGTTTATTAAGAAACCGATGGATGTTTGCGAATAAACTTTAAATTGGTAAATGTACTGTTGGTTTTCTTTTAATTTAATTTATTCTAATACATTCATCGGTTTCTTACTAAATTTCAACTGTATTTCAACTATATCCTACGACCCTGGTTACTTATGTCATTTGGTGACCGAGCACCTCTTTTTTTGTGGATGGGAAATCATCAAATGAGCTCCCGCTCAGGGTGTAGCAGGAGGGAGTGTCAGACTCTTACTGATTAAAACCCACCCGTGTTCCTTCCTTAGCGCTTTATGTTCCGGGGCAGTGGTAACCTTTTCGGACAACCCCGCTGCCCACCGAACACCTCTACCTAACCCTTCAAAGGTTACAGGCGTAATGTTAGGTTATTTAACTCTGTGTTCAACTGCCGAACACGAACTACTTTATAAATAAATAGTTAGTGTAATAATATATAGCAGTAATCACGTTTGGGAAAAACGTATTCTATTATGCGAAGGGATTTTTATCTTATTCAAGGGTGCCTGCGAAAGACGCTCATGAGACGTTTTTACTTTATTTTCAAGGGTACAAGTAATCCGTTGTCGTGCCAGAGGGCCTAGACAAAGTGACATTCTATCAGCTCTGAAAAAATCAATAATGTATGGGACACGACTTTCACGACTTTATGTATTGACTAAAGCTTAAGACTATGCCGACCGCACAGTGGTGCCCTCATCGTTTGTTTGGTTATTTCATACAATTTAGAATGAAAATGCAGAAAATAAGCACGTTAAGTTGTGCTTCACAAGGTTATACGTTAATATTATTAGAAACGGTAGTTTTACATTGTTTAGTTTTATTATAATCCTTTTAAAACGGAATATAGTGGCCACTGTTATCCGTTTTAAGGATTATAATAAAACTAAACAATATAAAACTACCGCTTTTAACAATATTTACGTATAATCTTGTGAAGCACAACTTAACGCGATTATTTTCTGCATTTTCATTCTAAAATAAAATAAATAAATGATGAGGGCGCCACTGTGCGGCCGGCGGTTAATACTGTTGAAAGTCGTTGTAGAAATACGAAACGCTTTGACAGCTATTGTGACTTATCTAGTCTCTTTGGTGTTGGAAGTGTGTTCACGCGGGCGATAAATGACAGCCAAGAGCTTTTCATCCAGTGGTACCAGTCCCATCGCTAAATAGAGGAGGAGAAAGATGAGAGGATGAGGATGTGTGAT
This sequence comes from Globia sparganii, assembly GCA_949316385.1. Classification (NCBI taxonomy): domain Eukaryota; kingdom Metazoa; phylum Arthropoda; class Insecta; order Lepidoptera; family Noctuidae; genus Globia; species Globia sparganii. The sequence goes on from OX438675.1 coordinate 1,419,729, forward strand.
GGGAGCATGGGGGCGGGGCCCGTGGCTAAATAATAACAGCCGCACAGGTCAATCGATCAGGTTAAGCTACGCTTGCCGCGGTTGGTCTGTGAATGGGTGATCATCTTTACATACCGAGATCCCTCCGTGCCTCGGAAAGCACGTTAAGCCGTTGGTCCCGGCTGTCATTTGTGGACCTTTGGCAGTCGTTACGGGTAGTCAGAAGCCCGAAAGTCTGACAACCAGTCTTACCAAGGGGTATCGTATTAACCAGTAACTGGGTTGTGGAGGTTAGATAGGCAGTCGCTCTATGTAAAACACTGGTATCCAGCTGCATCCGGTTAGACTGGAAGCCGATCCCAACATAGTTGGGAAAAGGTCTAGGCAGATGATGGTACCAGTCCCATCGCTGACGAAGAAGCAACTACATATCGACGATTTTCTCGCTCAAGAAACGGACAAAAGAATGTAAGTCATGTGTAAGTGCCTAAATTTTTTTTATTATTATGAGCCTGTTATGTCCCACTGCAGGGCAAAGGCCTCCCTTCCGTCTGTCCATATTCTCCTGTCTCTTGCTACATCTGGCCAATCCTTCGATAGGCGTCCAATTCGTCACGCCATCTCTTTCTAGGCCTACCACGTCGCCGATTCCCGTTATTCGGAACCCAGTCGTGGCTACTTTTGTCCAATTCTGTTGCGACATGCGGCAGATGTGGCCTGCCCAATTCCACTTTAGTTTGGCGGCTGTGTTGCACACGTCTGCGATTTGTGTTTTGGAACAAAGTATACTGTTCCGAATGCGGTCCGAGTAACTAAAAGATATATATTATATTAACAGTTCATCGCTGAGTGTCCACACCACCGGTGAGTACTTATTTATTGCAGTGAGAAGAGCTGTTAAAGAGACCACTCACTCAGTGACCCTCGCTTGGCGCAGGACACTCAGTGAGAGACTCACGCTTGGCGCATACAAATCATCATCTGCCTAGCCTTTTCCCAACTATTTTAGGGTCGGCTTCCAGTCTAACCGGATGCAGCTGAATACCAATGTTTTACATGGAGCGACTGCTTATCTGACCTCCACAACCCAGTTACTGGGTAATACGATACCCCTTGGTAAGACTGGTTTTCAGACTTTCGGGCTTCTGACTACCCGTAACGACTGTCAAAGATCTGCGAATGACATCCGGGACCAACGGCTTAACGTGCTTTCTGAGGCACGGAGGGGTCTCGGTAAGTAAAGATGGTCACCCATCCACAGTCCAACCGCGGCAAGCGTAGCTTAACCTGATCGATCGAGCTGTGCGGCTGGTATTATTGAGCCACGGGCCCCTACGGACACATACGAATATAAAAAGTAAATAACAGAGGGGCAATTCTCGTAATTTTTAAGAACGTTCACAGTCTGATCTCAGTCTCAATCTGTCAAAAATACTTCAAATTTCCCTACATTTTGACAAGTTTTTGACATTTGTTTGTCGCTGAGATGAGACTGCGACTAGATTTTGAACGTTTTAAATTAGCAGAATTGGCCTACAGCTCGACGCCCGCGCCGCCGTGGCACACTTGCTGCTCGGTATCTCGTTTATTTGCTAGCTCTAGTTATTTCTCGATAACCGCGGGCGGTGGGACAGGTGTCTATTACATAAACCTGTTAGCGTCCATACGCAGAATAAAAATGATCTGTGGTTTGAATTTGAATTACTTTAAAAAAAGTTTTAGTAAAAGTAACAGCGAGTATATGTGTATTGCTATTTCATTCCTTCCAATGATGAAAGATTCGATAACTCGGATATAATTATTAACCTTTCACAATTTGCGATGTAAGTTAAAATAAGCTGCGGCTTTGGATCTGGGTACCTACACTTTTTGATACCATAGATTAATGCCTGTTTTTACAAACACTAGGCGATATCTATCATTGAGTTCCTTAAGTTCTGAGTTGAACTGCATGATTACTGACAAATGCGTGCACTGATTGAACAGGTCCACTGAATCTGTGTAGTTATTTCCTGATAAACCATTTCAGCCATCAATTTACATGGTTTTTTCATCATCATCATCATCCGCCTAGCCTTTTCCCAACTATGTTGGGGTCGGCTTCCAGTCTAACCGGATGCAGATAAGTACCAGTATCTATTTTACATGGAGCGACTGCCTATCTGACCTCAACAACACAGTTACTGGGTAATACAAAACCCCTTGGTAAAGGCGCGGGCCCACCGCGGCGCATGCTGTGCACGGGCACGCGGCGCATTTTAGCTGCGTGTATTAATTTGGTTGACAACTTGGATCTACATTTCCACATCCACTGGAGTACACGAAGACTACCCACTACTATGTATAGTGTGGCACGGCGCACGGAGAGGCTACGCACGTGCCACTGCAATCCACGGACACGGGCTTCACTGCGGGAGGTGGGACGGGCGGGGAAGCGAGCGACGGGTCATATTCGTGTACTCCAATGGAAACGTAGACCCACGTTGACAGCGTTGAGCTATGAAACCGCCTATTCTAGCAAGCCACGCGTGTATCAATGACGTCAATTCATGCGTAGCCTCTCCGTGGGTTGCAGTGGACACAACCATATACATTTTCTTACAAAGCGAAGCTTAATACACGTGCGTAGCCTCTCCGTGCACCCCGGTGGGCCCGCGCCTTAAGACTGGTTATCAGAATTTCGGGTTTCTGACGACCCGTAATGACTGTCAAAGATCCATGAATGACAGCCGGGACCAACGGTTTAAGGTGCTTTCCGAGGTACGGAGGAGTCTCGGTTTCGTAAAGATGGTCACCCATCCACAGACCAACCGTGGCAAGCGTAGCTTAACCTGATCGATCGACTTATTACTTAGCCACAAGCCCGCATCATGGTCTTCACATGATCTGACCAAAATGATGTCTGGACTTCAAAAGATACTGTGACCTCTGAGTTTATTTCGGCCTTTCTTCTCAGAGTAGGTACTTCAGACAGGAAACGCCGACCTCATCTAGTTTTTAAAATATGATTGACGTGTAAAAGTGTTTGTTAAAACCTACTTACATAAATGAAACCATTCATCATTTACTCGTACCTACATTTTCTAAGTAAAAACGAGCTGTAGGATTGTCAACGCTCAGCTCAGCGTCGAATGTTGAAAATGCAACAGACCGCTTTTATTTAGGCATTTATTTGGGTGTCGTCTAGTGTTCGTGATAACGGGTATAAATCCATTTCAACATTGATATAGGTACTTCGTACACGTTTGATGAAACTTTGTGTGTTAGTAGAAATTGCTAGTATCACCAAGTCTGGAAAATGATGTGGTGATACCATGTTTGTGTTTACTCAATTAATTATTGCATTCAATGTAGCCAACAGCTGTCCACTGCTGCATAAATACATCTCCCCCTTTATTCCCGCTGTCCCCGTATGCCATATCCCCGTCACGGTGACAGCGGGACGTGATTAAATTTATTTCCCGTTGTCCCCCTAACGTACTACATTCGGCTAACGGGGACAACGGGAAGTAAAACACGAAAACTTAACTTAGAATTTAAAACAATAAACATGTAATTAAATTAGTTTAAGATTGTGTACTTACCTATTTTTTTAGACAAAATTGAGGGCATTATCATTCACAATAATCTACTATTTCGATCAAATATATTATATAAAAAATTCTACTTGAAAACAAGGTATAAATCCATTAATCTACCAGGTACCAAGACTAATCTACCAATATTCCATAAACTTTGTATGTTGACGGATAAAAAAGAAAAAACGGGGACTGTGGGCAATAATTTTTACTTATTTTATTTAACTATATTAACGGGGACAGTGTACGGGAAGTATTTTTAAATATTTAATTGAAGTACCGCTGTCCCCGTAGGACGCACACGGCGTACAGGGACACCGGGAATAAACCCATCTCCCAAGTTGTTTGTTTGCGTAATCATCGTAGTCGCGGGCACACCTAGTTAGCAATATTGTAAAAGAGTTATTACAATTTATGTATATAATAAAGTATATCTACATACGAATATATATCGATAGATCTCCCTTCTTTGTCATTCCCTTTATGCTGAGAATCGCGATGACATATGACGCGTCTCCAAGTTATGCGGTCTTCTGCAGTGTGGACCGCGTGGTAAATTATACCTAATCAGCTGTTTAATACAAAAGTTCAATACCTACTTGACCAAAATGTATGAAACAGCAGATTTTTTTTTCGTGATTTCGGAGTTGGTCCCATAGTGAAAGTTGTTCAGTTCGATGGTCTAAAGCACCTCTTATAGTTTGTAGGGTTAATTTTGAAACATCTTATAGATAAATAGATACCCTGTAATAAAAATCTATACTTCTACCAATCCTAAAATAAACTCTCACTTTCAAGCCATATAATTACTACCGTTTAGGTAGATAAAAGTGTCATGGTTTCGGCACCAGAAAGTGTGCGGCAGTGTGTGTCTAATCACCGCCTCTCAGATGCCACCGGCATGGAGCGGCGACTTTTGATAAATTAAATACTGGCAGCGGAACTTCAAATAAGGTCGACGCGTTAGATACTGAGTAGAATCGCAGTTTGATTTTATTCAGATATTTAAACTATGAAAATTAGCTGTTCCCTACATTTTGGCGAGTTACACGAACATAAATGTAGTGAACAGCTGATTTTTTTTTCGTGATTTCAGGTTTGGTCCCATAGTAAAAGTTGTTCATAATGATGAGTACAGTGACCTCTTAAGAGGTTGCTGGTATTTTACAAATAACCCCGTATAACCATTCTTTACAAATAGGGCTCAATTTACCAAGGAAAGTAACGAATATCTGATAGACGTAACTGAAAGTCCGCGGCACCAAAAAATCTGACATTTATGGTCTTACTTTAAAACAAAGATGTTGTCCAGTAACTTGGTCAGTACCAAGTTTGACTTCATTCGTTTTCTCACTAGATCAATCAAATGGAAGCTGATAATGACTGAAGACTTAAAGGTGCAAAGCACATAAACATACACAGTTAATGAGCAAAAAATTACAAAGCTAATAAAAATTTAGTTCATTCAGGTTACTAAAACGATAACAAACATTTCAAAACCAATATTTTTAGTGACTTACAACCATCTGACCGGCTATCGTATTGAAAATTACAAATTTCGCTAACCTGATATAATATTATTTTATTTCTCAGACAAAAATAGGTCCATATTAACAGAACAAAGATGTTAGTAACAATATATCCTATGTTAGTACTTATATACTATTATGTTAGTAACAATGTGGCTTATGATCTATGTTAGTACTTATACACTACGACAGAGAGCGTTGTTTTGATGAGATGTCCCATTATGGAGTTCTCATCAAACCTGTCAGCTATCACCTTCAGGAGGCTGTTGCCACTGCCCCGCAGTCTGGCGAGCAGAGACGCACTTCTCTTACGTACGATAGCTGAGAAGCTGTCGACTCGGGCTCTTGCGAACATCTCTGACGCACTGCAGTAACATGGCAGCCGCATCAGCGCCCTGAAGGCGTTATTGTATTGGACGCGCAGCGCATTGACGGCTCGTTTGGTACAGCTGATCTATAGAGCGCTCGAGTACAGAGATGTGCAGTATGCTTTAAATAGCGTGTGTTTGACGGCTTCTGTACATCGCGCGAACCTACGTGCCAACATGTTCGCCAATTTTGCCTTCCCAGCAAACAGCTGTCAAGAGTAGCAGTCGTCTATTTGATTATCAAAAAAAATCAGCCCTCTGATTTTTCAACGGTTAGATAATTTTTATTTGTGGAATAAAATTGACGTCTGCCAGTTTTTGTATGGAAGAACTGTCAAAAATTCAAAATTTTTCCTCCGATAATATTATCTGGCGTTGGAAAAATCAGCCCATAAACTGACAAAATTTTCGAGTTTTGGACTTGTGAACAGCGTTTAGAGGACGCCTACGATAACATTGATTGATGTTCGATACGGTACGGAAGCTTAACGAGTGGTTGTGTGGCTACGCTGTTCTAATCAAACGTCAGCAACGCGAACCAACTCGTGGGCATGATCCATAGTATGAAAGTAATGATCAGTTTACTTCAAAATTCTTTTCCTTTTTCACTGTACTTTTCTTGACAATTATTTGACGTTACCCTTTAATCAGAACTGTCGTAGTAGAACTCCACAAATAGGGAACTCCACAAGTAGGGCTTACAGAGCATTTTTAAAAGAAATTGAATATAATACCTTCTTTGAACTTAATATAAAAGTATTAAATAGATAGTATAACTAACCGCCTATTTTATATCTATAATAACTTACAATTCTTCAACTGAAAAATCTAATATCTCTTGTGGTAAACATCTTAATAATTATTATGTAATTTTGAAAAAGTTGAAAGGGCTCGTGGCTAGATAATAACCAGCCGCGCGGATCGATTGATCAGGTTAAGCTACGCTTTCCGCAGTCGATCCGTGGATAGGTGACCATCTTTACATACTAAACACCCCGTGCCTCGGAAAGCACGTTAAGTAGTTGGTCCCGGCTGTCATTCGTGGATCTTTGACAGTCGTTACGGGTCTTTAGAAGCCAGAAAGTCTTACTAGGCGTGTGATAGTCTTACCCATTAACTGGGTTGTGGAGATCAGATAAGCAGTTGCTCCACGTAAAATGCTGGTATTCAGCTGCGTCCGGTTAGACTAGAAGCCGATCCCAAAAATAATTGGGAAAAACCACAGTTTCCACTCTTTCATTTTGAACTTCATATTCGACCATAGATTAACATCACTAATGCCTGGTACAGAAACTTCAAAACAACGAAGAATACACCTTATTACAACGATTATAGAATTGAAGTTCCATGAACATGTAAAGAGGCTTGTCGGACCGTACATGCAGTGGTTGCTGATTTGGTTTGAGTTGTATGAGAGTACGGTATAGTTTCGTATTTCATATTTACAACGTGGTCGCCGTTACGTATGGTTACTCAGCTTCAAGTGGGTACTGGGTTTGATGTTCACGGTTAACGTTTTTAACTCAGCTGTAGGTTTATCGTCTGCAATAAATTATTGCAAAATAATGCGCAGGCCTTCGTTGTACCTAGCAAATTCGAAGCTATAACTACCACTCCTAACAGATCGATTGTGCATATATCACCGGTTTAAGTGATCATTAATTATTCATAAAAAGGATTTAGATTTTTAGATAGAATTTTTTTCAGCTTTTTTCTATCTTCCCGCTTGTCAGTTAGACAGACACTTGTTTTATATTCTAATCTTAAACGAAATTAACATTTGTCTCGTATTTCTTGCCAATAACTTTTAACGGACTCAAAGAGGTTGCATGCACCAAATAGGGTATAATCTCTACTGTACCATATAACCCTATCTGAATTTTTTTAATAAAAAAGAATAACAAAACTGTTAAAGGCCAGCTCTTAAAAAAAATCTCTTCAAAAGGGTTTAAATACTGATTACCATCTAATTACAATCAGAAAACCACTTTACATTAGCTGCCTACATGTTCAGTAGGTACAGTTGATAAGTGAGAAACAATTTCTTTTATCTAACTAGTTTCTATCAAAACGCTTCGTAATACAAAAAGAATAAAACATTGAAAACAACTCTCTCTAGCGACGGACGAGGATTGCTTTCAACTTTTTGTACTTTTTGTTCTACAGCCACACAAATATCCTCTTCGTTTGCCAAAGTGTTCAAGAGATGGCGCTTGTTGTGCGTCGTAAAGACGTTGCTTCGACGCCAATAGATGGCGTTAGGTGTATGCGTATGCGGCAAAAAAGAACAATAAGATTTCTCTTTTTGTGATTGTTTGATTTGGTTCTGTATTGAGATAATAATGGTAACGTCTTAACTTATTTTGTAGTGGTGTTTTATAAATGTTTTTTTTTGTGATTTACCTACAATGGGTTGGAGTCACTTTTTTTTTAATTTTAAACAGCGGTATAGTTTTTAACCATAGCAGGTTTTACTCCAATAAGTAAGAGATAAACCAATTTTGGACTAGAAAACGATAATCGCTTTGCCACTTTATACGATTTACTTAGTAAATAATGCAGCTGCATGATCTAACTTTCTCGACAAGAATGCAGTTCTGTGTCAATTATTTCCGGAAACAGGGGTTTGTATTGGCTTTCTTTATGATACTTGTACGTGCTATAGAGTAGGCCTTCTTTCAGCTTATGGAGAATCATGTCCAAGAATAGAAGAAGGAACATTTTATTGATCTGAATGACGAATCTTACTAGTAAAGCTAGAATCTGTTTTTACCACCAAGCAACATAACATGAATGACATAATCGAATTCATCAAATATTGTTTTGGATGCAGTTTTGTTAATTATTTTGAGGTAATTCTAAGACAGGAGCATGGAATGGCACACGAAAAAAAAAAATAACCTCCTCCTTTTTTGAAGTCGGTTAAAAAGAGAGTTGAATGCTCAGCGGTGGGTGAAGTCAGCCTGTGGATGATGATGAATTCTATGATACAGTCATAATTATTACAGCCTGAATGCACATAATCCATCCACAACTACAACAGTTCTTAAACTGAGAAAAATACTTATTAAAATGACTTCTGTGTTTTTAATACCCTGCAGCAGTGTGTTATCTCGACAGACAGGTTTCGGCAGACAGAAGGACGCTGTTAGATCGATACTGCACTACATCCGATCCAAATCCGACTTCAATCCGAATTGGGAATGTTCTAAATTAGGACGGATAGCGTTCGGATCTAGTGCGCAACCCCTCATACAAATAAGATTATGGTCACTTCGGCCTTTCTCGAATTCGGATCGGATTTAGCGCAGAACCGCTCTTACCCATTCTCTTGGCATAATTTTTAGTTTCGCAAGAGGAGAACCGAGGGGTAATTTTCACAGTTTGATCTCAGTCTCAATCTGTCAAAAATACCTCTATATAATTTAACTACATTTTTGACAAGATTTTGACATTGATTTTCGCTGAGATGTGATTGCGACTTGATTTTGAACGTTTTGAATATTAGAAGGATAAGAAAGCGTCAATTAATTTATGTATATATTTATGCGGATAACTAAAAACCATACCTAATATATGGACAACGACAATTTGAAACGCAGAGCCAATTACAGGTTCGTTACGTTTGTACACCAAAAACGTACATTAGAATAAAGTTTTAAATCATTTTTACATACTTTTTTTATCTTAGAACCTCCTCTAGCCAGAAAATGCCTTAATTACGATAAATAACAAAAGCTAAAAGTGTGATTCTATAAATACATAACTCCTTTTAAAATCATTCACATTCTTCGGCATAAGGTCAACGTCCTTACACAAAAAATCGTTATGCAACACTGAAAGGCTCATTCATCGTTCGTTGCCCGACTAATAAACGTTTAGACCGTTCTAAATTAAACCTCATCTTATGTCACATAAGGTAGCATTTTCTGTAACGTATAGTAAATGGAAATATGAAAGTTTCTTATTGGAAATTGTAGTGTATCACAAAGGAAATAAGGTGGAGTTTCAAGTGTAAGTTGTTGCTGGAAAAATGAAAGTTCGTGAAAGTTAGCACCTGTGTCATGAGTTATATAACTGAGTATGTGTTTGTGAGTATGTATGTCTGTGTGAATGTCACGGTTGTAAGGCGTGGGGTGCGCCGGAGTAGAATAATGCGTGGGATTGTAATTTAATAGTATTGATAACTTAGTACGAAATCAATGAAAACTGAGTTTATAGGTATTTTTCAGGAAAATTTTACTTTGCTTGATTAAAGTTTAGAATTATTACAAAAGAAATGCCTGAAAGAAATAATATAGCCTACATTAATATAATATACCCAGACCCAATCATTGTGTCAACTGTCGCAGTTTGTAGTGCAAAAGACATCAACGCACTCAAATGTTACGCGTTTTATGTGATTCCGATTTAAATTCGGTTATTAAAAATGTAAGTATTTACGTTTTAGGATAGAATAGAACACTTTTATTTCAGACAGGAGTCCATAGGGTTAGTAACAATTTTACTAAACTTCACAGATTAACATAATATATACAATTGAAATTCAGCGTGGAGCATTCACCTTTGCAACAACGGAGCTTAAGTTTTTGAAGCAGTTTTACCAAGATATGAATTATAATTTTTACGCAATCAATTTCCTCTATAAAAACATGTACTTGTAAGACGACATGTCTTGTACTGTGTTAATTTATCGTACATGCGTGACAAATAAATCTAATTAGAAAACTTATTTCCCCATTTATTTTCACTTGCTAGCGCCATTATCACGTGTCAAACACCCATTAAAATCCCACCTCATACAAAATCCCATACATTTTAACGCCACGTTTCACATACAACACACACAAACGTTGCATTCCTGTGCGTACCCCAAATACATAATCTTACCCGACGCTACCAAAGGGGGTCAGGTACACGGATGTGTGTGTCTGTGTGAGTGAATGCCAATAGCACACACACATACACAGTGGGAAAGTGTGAGTACACAGTAGATACCTACATAGCACCTGCTTGAATGGGTGGAAATGGGTATTAATGATGTATAAGGATATGCAAGAAACTAGAAAATCTATATAAATAAAACAAAGACGGGTCATCTATAACTCAAGAACGGCTTGGCTGATTTTTATGATCTTTGATTTATAGCAGAACCACTATTAAAACATCGGAAAAAAAATGTGAAGATACTTAATTTTCTCATACATTCGTACTTATTGATTCTGAGGCGGTACGCAGTTCGCCGGGTCAGCTAGTTTATAATAAATCTTAGCTTAGCATTTACTTATTGCTTGATTAATATATCTAAAATAAGAAGACAACTTAGGAATTCCTACTGCTGCATCTTCTTGGATAGATTTCAGGTGATATTGTAGTCTTACTGATTGAAAAGCAGACGCTTCTCCATTTTTTTTTTACAAGGAAAAACGCAGTAGTATTTTGGGTAAAACTTACAATCTGAGGGTTTAGAGACTTTCTATAAAGTTTAGAGAGCTTTGACTAACAGCAAGTTTCCATAAAAATAGAAACTAAGAACATGGGTAGTTTGATGTAAGTAAGACCAGGAACTGGTCAAAAAAGAAATTTGGTTGTAAGCGCTTACTGACGCGTAAACGACTACATAGATCTTTTGAATGAAACGCAGGTGCAGGCCAGGAAATGTACATAATTACTTTATGTATTAAAAACCGGACGTAAGTAAAAAGTAAAGTTAGAAAAGTATATGTTAAAAAGGTCTAATTCTTAAATTTCTGAGCAAGAACTCAAAATCACACTCAAACTCAACCAATTACATCTACTTTTGAATTTTCACGGATTCGGCCAGTCAGAAAGTTGAGAAGGCTAATTCCAAAGCGTAGCAGGTACCTATGGAGAAGAACGGATAAGAAACTCCATGAAAATACTGTAATAGCAAACATGAAATATCTTTTTCTAAAACGTTTTCACAATTTCCTTCACAGTACTACAAAAATCCCAAAATAGTGTCCAAAACGACACAACTTAGTGTACCGTCTCAAAAATCATCTCGAACGATTGGTCGTGAGTCGTGACCATTCTTTCAAAATTTCCAATATTACATAATCATTCAATACTATACTAGTAGTTAATACTCAACTACTCTCCAATACTCGAGTACGTTCGAAGTGTGTCGGGTTCAACGGCCGACTTTCTACGGCGGCCATCTTGGAGAGTGACGTAACAAGGATGCTGTACCTAGTGATGTCACCCGAAATGAAAGTTTGAGTTGAATAACTTTTTTTTGTTTTTGAGTTTGGGTAATGTTAGGTAATTCTTTGTGTGATGTAGTAGAATATTATTGAGAGGTTTATTGAGTTAAATATTATGAAGGTTGGTTTGTCAAGTTAGGTGTTTTGATTTTTTTATGTCAAATTGTATTTTGTAGGATTAAGTTGTATATTGCGTAGTACCTAATAATCGACAGTAAAATTTTGTTTCAGTAACAGAAAAATTGTCGCTAAATTATTTCATAATTAATTATTCCTTTTGTCACTATTGTAAAGTCGTACGAATAAAAACGGAGACGTTTGAAAATAAAAAGTTGGATCTTATCCATTGAAAACTATTTCAAGATTACCAATTAAAAGTTGCACAACAATATTAATAAGAAAATACTTTGCAGGATTACCTATAAATGAAACGTGTTAATTAGTAAGGCCATATTTAATTTAATTTAGTCTCATCAACGAAAACCTTGTCGTTCTGAGATATCTTTCCCATATAGCCTTGATGTGAAGATTTCTTCTGCACAGTAGGTAAGTCAATCTATAATGTTCCATAGTAGATCTTTCTTTAAAGAGACAGCATCCGGATCTAGAATTTCCATATACCATCAGAGAAAAGTTAGTCAAAAAAAAACATAAAAACTGCATGATAGAATTAGGTAGGTAATGTGAATGTTTGGAGGCCTATAACGACTCGTAATCTTTACTCCGTCGGTAGCTCTTCATCAAACGGTTTTCTACCAACAAATTCGCCCACACCATTCGCCCATACTTCCTTCCTCACGCTTTCGTCTCTCGTAAATTACCAAAACATATCCGCGAGTTCACTTTCACGTCACTTTCGACTGTGTGTGCCACTTTGTACACTTTCACCTTCGAGAGAAAAATGCTACATCCGGCTCGCGAATGGCTGTTGCGAAATGTACCACCTGATGCGAAGGTGTGGTGGATTTTTTTGGTAGTAAGTGTACCGGTACACCAGTGGTATGTCGGGTTTGGTTGGGGCCGTGTAATAGGAAGTTATAATGGATCATGGAACTGATGTCATTTAGATTTCTGTTCTTTTTCTAAGAAAAGAATATAATATCATCACCTACCATCATCTACTGTCTTCTTTTATTTTCGTTGCCTATATATTTAGTATGTATGTATTTATGTATCTATAATTTTGGATATGTATATATCTGTGTATATATTTTAGTGTATTGTATACATAATATTTCTACCAACGACAGCCCCATTTTATGTCCAGGAAAATCACTGTCCATCCTAAGGTTGCCTGGAAGAGATCGCAGAAAGCGATAAGGCCGCCCATTGTATATTTTGTAGTGTTTGATGTATCTTTACTCGTTGTATTTTTGTGGTGTACAATAAAGTATATATAAATAAATAAATAATATGCTTTTGTAAAGTCTCGATTCTCAAAGTAGTTTTCAAAAACAAAACAGAACATGTTACAGAATAATGGAATTTTGTTACACGAATAAAATAATATTTCTGTTAAGGACAGCTTTCAATGTTCACAGTATTTGAAACTGTCCATAACAGAATGCACATTGATTCAAAAATCATGATGATTATTTTCAAAACTCCAATAACTACTGGCAAAAATATAATCTTTCTGATTTCAGAGATTTTCTTAATATCTTGAAGTTCAGGACTGAATTTATATCCATCCATGACATTACATACACATACGAGTAATTAAGAATGATACTGTATTTATTAATAACATTACCATTTCAGTTTTGCCTTGAATTAAAAAAAACAGTTTCTCCTTTTGTTTTAAATACATTGTTTTAATTATTCTACTGATTATAATCATTTAATGTGGAACAGCATTCACTTAAATACTACCAGAATCTTTTGAAATCTGTAGGTTTTATAGTATTTAAGATTCTCGGTTTTCGTTATCAATATTCTAGACTCATCTTAAAAGTTGATCAATACAATCTTTAACAGAATATTAACTGTAACACAAGCAAGCACGTTAAGGTTGTTGGCCCCGGCTGTCATTCTTGGATCTTTGACAGCCGTTACGGAACCGTAACGACTGTCAAAGATCCAGGGCTTCTGATGACCATTAGAAGCCCGAAATAATGAAAACCAGTCTTACCAAGGGGTATCGTATTAATCAGTAACTGGGTTGAGGAGTTAATATAGGCAATGGCCAAAAGTTTAGAGTGGAAGCCGACCCAAACATAGTTGGGAAAAGGCTAAGATGTTGATGACAAGCAAGCACAAGAATAAATATGGGTATTCGAGGGCCTGGAGAAGATCATAGGCTACTTTTCATCCTTGATTACAGACAAAGTCGCAGGCAACAGCTAGTATACAATAAATATAGAACAGTTTGCGATTTGACAATTAGCTTGTCCTATCTGCCTAGCCTTTTTCCAACTATGTAGGGGTCGGCTGCCTATCTGATCTCCACAACCCAGTTATTAGCATGTCCCTATGTATATTTTTCAATTCTATTGTAATCTAAATGGTGCACATACAAAACAAAGAATTATATCTATTTATACATCTTGACAGTCAACTAAAATTATACTTCAATGAAAACAGAATTTCCTTCTCTTGCTCAAGAAGTGAACACGCTATTGCTCAACAAGGCATCGAAGCACACAACCTCAATCCCATCAAACATAACCTTAATATAACTCATAGAAAACACCATATACATTATTGAGTTATCACACGGGTGGGCGCCTAATTTCACAATGAAATAAAAAAAAAAGTGGAAACGACACATCCACTTGTTTTTACTCATAAACCACCACACTTTCGACCTAACTCGTAAACAAAACCCAATGAATTTTGAACCTTACAGCTTAATATCCAAAGTCGGTTGTTGAGTAAAGTTTTGAGGAGTTATGGTGTTATGTCATGGGGTTAATAATACCATTGAGGGCACTGTGTTTACCCGATCTCACTGTGTGAAAGCGGGAGAAAGGTGTTGTAGCGGACGTCGCGAGGCCCCAAATTCCTTCGTCGGTGAAAGAGATTTTTTTTTCTTTTTAATAGCATAGCCTATGAGATGAGTTGAGTTTTCTTTTATTAGGTATTTGATGGTGATGATTTTTAGTTCAGAAGAAAACTTTTCTGTCTGAGTAGAACAAGTACTGGATGAAATAATCTCGCCTTCTATTTCAAGTGACTTAAACATATTTAACTGACAAAATGTTGGTGTACTTCTGGTACATTTCTGACTTACCTTTCGAAGATAACATGCGTGATGTTATGTTAAAAGAAGTAATTGAGTCAAATAATAAGATCTTGTAAAACTTTCAGAGTTAAATAGTTACGATTGATACATTTTATGAATAACTAGCAGCTCCCGGCGTTTTCACCCGCATAGGTATCGATCCCGTGGGAATATTGGGATAAAAAGTAGCCTATGTGTTAATACAGGATGTCAGCTACCTCCTTACCAAATTTTATCAAAATTGGTTTAGCCGTTTGTGCGTCCAGAAGTAACAAACACACTCACAAACTTTCGCCTTTATAATATTATAAGTTTGATAGTGTGATTACATTTTCAACAGTTGCATTCTCAAAACTTTGGAGAAAATGTAAGGAAAATTCGAACATTTTAATAATAAGTACGTAGTTAGTCTCTAATCACTAACTAGCCTGACAAAATTAATGCAAAACATAAATGATTTGTAATAAAGGCAAGAATTGGTAATGAAAATGTCTACTATATCTTTTTTAATACATTAGATTACATAAAGATGAAGTTATGCTTCCAATCATTATTCTAACTTTAAACAAATTAAGACGCAACTATGTTATCGAGAGAATCCGAGGAAACTGAAAATATTACAAGGTTGAGAACTTTTTGAATATGTTTTTTGTATTTTCTATACATACCATAACATCACGGCTAGTTTACCCCAGAAGGTAAGGCAGAGGTGTATTTTTAGTACAACCACATTTTGTCAGCTGTGTTTAAGTCCTATGTCATAGGGGGCAAGACTGTTACCATCAATCGGGCACAAATTTTCTATGGCTCATATATATTTAATGAAGTAATGAAAATTAGTAATATTACTATCTATATATTAGATATCTTAGCATCAATATCACAATACTGTCGAGCTGTAGCCATGGAATGCCCCGGCATGAATGGTATGGAAATTCTTTCGTTAATAGCAACAAGATCTTAATGATTGAACAGAAATTCAATGAAACATTATTGTTCATTGAATTTAAAACCAAATTGTCCTTATCTCAAGTTTTAGATTACTTTACTATCATTCAAAGTTTTCTTTATCTTTTATGAAACATAGAACATATTAAAGACCACTTGAGGAATCTTTTAAAGTTTAAAACAGTTTTAAATTTTCCTTAGAAGGAGTCTGGATCCGGAAGGCAGAGGACAGGATGTTGTTACGCAGCCTGGGAGAGGCTTATGTCCAACAGTGGACTGGGATAGGCTGAGTTGATTGATTGATTTGTTAAAATTGAAAATTAGAAAACACAGAAACAATTTCAATAAGTATGAAAAATAAATAAAATCATTATGTTGAACTTATTTTAACTCACAATCATAATTATTAATGTAAGAAAACGGAACGAAATACAACAAAAATGTGTTCAAGTGAAAGTGCCACCACTACATACACAGAATGTTTATGTAGTAGTGGAGAAAGTTTGCCGTCTACATAATAGAGATTGTGGATGGAATGGAGTCGAAAATGATCATAATAATTTTTGAAGCAGTAGTTTTGATGTTGTCGTTGAACCAGGATCCAAAAACAAAAATGCAACGATATAAAATGAATTTCAAAATGCAAAAAGGCTCACTATTTTAAAATCCCTAATCTTCAAAACTTTTATAAGAATCTCGTTTTTCTATATAAAAACTCCAACGCCTGACTGAACTGTTAATACACAATCGTCTCGTTCACAAAACTAATCATTACAACGGTAAATATATAACATTAATTAATAGAAGTAGCAACAACAATAATGTACTTATTTTGATGCTGTTCTAGAGTAAAAATCTCATCAAAAAAATATGCAAAGACAACGAAATGTAACTTATTTACACACATTAGAATAAAGTGGAAAGCTTTGCAAATTGCAGGTTTACTAATAATTTCCTAAAACTAGTATGTATATATTAAATATGTTTAAGAATGGTACTGCAAACAGTTCACACATTTAGGTACTGAATATTTATACTCAAGATTTTTGCCTTTCAGCTACTGGAAATATTTTTTTTCAACTCTACTCCATTCATCTCTCTATCCAATCAATTTTCCATCTATGTGTGTGAGTGAAAGGCGTGTACGTACACGCTCGTACCCACGCACCGCTGTCTATGTGTGCGTGAAGATGGCATGTTCTTTTTTTTCACATTCTATCTTTATTGAAAACTAGTATAAAAGTGGGTCCGTCCGTTTGCAAAGCTTAGTTTCTAAACGGCTTGAGGTGGGAGAATGTCTTGTTTACGATTTTCAGGAATTGTTGAAGGAGATTTTTTGGTTATGATTATGAAAATTGTATTTTTGATAGTCATTTTTGTAGATGTTTTCTTGATGTAATATCTAATATTTAATGATTTTTTCAATGACACATGCCATTTTTTGGAAACTTTCCCCAAATAACCGTTAGATTAAAAGAGTCAGAATCAGAATTGGAAACTAGTTAAACACTTCAGTTGATACTTTATTCAGTTCTAACAAAAGTAATAATGCAGGCACTTGAATATATTAAATGATGAAAGTTTTCAACTTAAATTAAATTCACTATCAGTTTCTGATTAACAAAACTTAAAAACTAGCATATATAGTACTAAATAAATCCTGAACCTACAAAATAGTATATTGTAGTTAATACAGATACTAAACAGTTAAAGGAAAACTATCTTTGTTTCCAGTTGGTCCAATTTTAGAAAAGTTTAAGGAAAGTGATTAGATTAGTTGCGCCTACAACAATTCAGGCTGGATAATTATAATTAGATATTGTGAATTAATAAAATTTTATGAATTCTACACATATTTTTTTATCATGACAATGAATAAGGTGCAATGATTAGCCGATATTGATGCAACATCGATTTAGATATAGTTCTCAATTGGAGAATAATAAATAATTGTGGTCTTTCTTGAATAAGTCTGATTAAGATATGTTTTTCATCACTTCGAACTTATCATTACTCTAAACTATTTAAGTAATGGTTACTTGAAGCTACCAAGAGATGGCGCTACCAGTTCTTTATGAACACTTTAATAAAGTTTGACGCTTCGTCGACTTTCGACCGTTAAGTGAGTTATATTAACACACCGTAAGACTTTACTTACTACTCGTAGAAGATAAGTAGGCAGGCTTTCAAATCGATGTTTCTAGAACTGAAGACTTGACAGACGAAAATATTATGACACTATTTTTAGGGTTCGGGATCAAAAGGAAAAACAGAACCTTTATAAGATCACTTCGTTGTCCGTCTGTCTGTCCATCTGTCAAGACCCTTTTCTCAGGAACGCGTGGAGTTTAAATTAATAGCAAATACTCAGGGTTGCAATACCTTGTAGCACTGAAACAATCAAACTTCTAAGATAACGCAATTAAAACTTTTTTTTTGACATTCGCAAGGGAATCAAAGCGTATAGGGTACTTCCCAATGATCTAGAATCATTAAATTTAGGAAGAAGTAATTTAATGTAGCACAAATATAGGAAAATATCAGAAAACCTACAAATTTATACGGAACCCTCGGTGCGGAGTCCGACTCGCACTTGACCGTTTTTTTTTTTTAATCTGGAGTGTCTTTTCATATTATTAACCTATAAAAGTATTGTACAGACGCCAGCCACATTAACCTACCCGAAACTGTAAAATTTTCCCAATCAACTTTGAACCTTACACTTTAGTGATGAATTCGAAAATCTATTGAAGAAATTTGACATATTGTAGTAAATTGATGTGCTGGCGTCTGTACAGTTTACGGCCTATATTTTAGCCGTTGCAATATGCAGTGTTGAGGAGTAGGTAATACTAGCCCTTTATTAGTACCAGCTCATTGTTGTCCCCCCTTTTTTTTGAGGTTGGGAAATTATCAAATAACTTCTCCCGCTCTGGGCGGAGCGGGAGAACGTGTCAGACTTTTACTGACTAAAACCCACCCGTGTTCCTTCAGTTGCCTGTGCCAGGGGCCACGGTATCTCTCTCGAACAACCCACGACCCTGACAGGCATCGGCCCTAGCGGACCCATCAGTTAGTGCTGACATCTCTTTGAGGTGCGCGTGGAACACAACGTGCCGTCGACCCGGGCCTGGTCCTTACCGGACGGCGAGCTGCCCATTGCTCGCCGTCCGCAAGCCCGCGGAATCGGCTGTCGATTACCGACGCCCATGGCGTCTCCTGCGGTGACTAGGGCCGTGAGGGCGCAGAGATTGCCTCTCCTTCACGCGCTCCGCCTCCTCCTTTGCAAGCATTACTGCTTCGCAGAAGGAGGTGACGGCTTCCCATACACTCTCGCTCCGTATCATGGCCTGGACTAGGGCTGGACGGGAGAGATCGCCGTCGATTGTTTTACCCCTTCAGCACAAAGGCCTCTTCTCATACACAGAAGGCATATGCATTGATCACCACGCTTGCTCAAGACAAGTTGGCAATTTCCGACTTATGTATATTGACTCTAAGACTTGAAGGCCAATTCTCGTAATTTAAAACTCATCCCTGTGACATAAAAATGTCAAAATCTTGTCAAAAATGTAGAGAATTAAAAGGTACAGATTGAGACTGAGATCAGACTGTGAACGTTTCTGAAAATGACAAGAATTGTCCCTCAGATCT
Source organism: Globia sparganii (assembly GCA_949316385.1). NCBI lineage: Eukaryota > Metazoa > Arthropoda > Insecta > Lepidoptera > Noctuidae > Globia > Globia sparganii. Next base: position 1,439,235 of record OX438675.1, read on the forward strand.
CATCATGATGTGTTTCTTCACGGGTGTCGGTAATGTTCAAGATACACTCGGACAGTTTATATAGGGTCAGGTGGGGTAATTGTGAGTACCATAACTAGTATGACTTATTCAACCATAGCCATAGATAACATTTTACCTTATAACAATATATAATAATTACCATGTATAAAAAGCATTTAGTACGTTAAATTTTTAAATGATTTGTTGATTAAAATCACTCTGATAATAATAATTTAGGTAATCAAAGTAAAAAAAAAAAATGGCTCTATTACATTTAGGTACCCGGTGTTCCGGGGCAAATGTAATAATGTTGGTCAATTTCTTAGGACTGTAGATAGTTTTAAATCGGGGGTAATAGCAATAAAATGCGAAAATCGAATTAACATTAACTAAATAACTTTCATCAGTCCCTCTTAAACGTGAATTGGTCGGTCAGTAGTTCAAAAAGTACTTATCAGAAATAGCAGCACCAGTTTTCTTTAGTAGTGAAACTATAAACACACCCTATTGCTTATACCCCGCTATTGCAATTACCCCACCTGACGATACTTTAGTTGAAAAAGTCATATTGGTACGTGCCTGAATTTTAACCCACAACATAGTGCATGGCCTTGGCTTATTCATTAGGCCATAACGACATAATATTGAAGAGGAGTAATGCATAAATATACGGTGACTGATAATTAGTGACCGATACTTAAACACGTGCTTGTACTCATGATAACAAACAACTTTTACTATGGGACCAAACCTGAAATTGTGAAATAAAAATCTGCTGTTCAGTCATTTATGTTAGCCTAACTGGTCAAAATGTAGGTACTGACAGCAGATTTTTTTTTTCGCGAATTCAGGTTTGGTCCCATAGTAAAAGTTGTTTGCTGTCATGAGTACAATCACGTGTTTAGGTATCGGTCACTAATTACCAGTCACTCTATATAGAAATACCTAAAGCAAGAACACTATATTCAATGATTGATTAATTAGCTGAATGCTATTGAAATTATTCGAAAAGAATATTATTCTCTGTTTGGAGTTTCGGAAAGAGTAGTTATAGGGTTTTATTCAAAGGCAGCAGCAATAATATCAATCATTCTGCGACTATCCGGGGCTCGTGGCTAAATAAAATACGTCGCTAAAACAATAAACCTATAATAACTGCTGAACGTTTTGATCGAAGATTAAGGGCCTATACTACCTCAAATGGCTTAGCATGATCCTCCGTTATGTCGAAAATACTGCATTAATTTTGAAATAAATATATGGTAAAGTTGAGGATTAATGTTAGGTCTTATGTTAGACGAAAACACGATTTCATAAAATTTTCTCGATAGAAAAAAAATCCAAATTTACCTCCAAACCGAACAATAAACCGCTGGTATTCAAAAAATACTTCAAATTAGATCATGAAACTTTATATACTAACGGAACTAACTATAAAGCAGGTCTTATGTTATTTACATTTTTTTAATTACCATTATTTTCACCGTAAAAAGCAAATACCTAAACTATTGCCGCTGCCTGCCGCCTAGCACCGCACTCTGTCTCGCTCTCAGTCCGCGAGCAGTATCGTGCGAGCGAGATAAAGAGTGTATTTTAGCTGAAGTAATGTAGGCTCTTAAGCTACGCTTGCTGCCGTCAGTTTATGGATGGATGACCATCCATTACATATCGAGACCCCTCTCCTTGTCTTGGAAAGCACGCTAAGCCGTCGGTCCCTTCTGTCAGTCGATGATTTTTGATAGTCATTACGGGTAGTCAGAAGCCCAAAAATCTGACAACCAGTCTTAGCAAGGGGTATTGTGACTCGTTTTACCCAGTAACTGGGTTGTGGAGGTCAGACAGGCAGTTGCTTCATGTAAAATACTGGTATTCAGCTGCATCTAGTTAGACTGGAAACCGAACCCAACAAAGTTGAGAAAAGGCATTGATTCATTGTGGTAACTTGTCCATTTTTCATAGCATAGGAATTCATGTCGTAAGTCTTTAAGAAGATTGATGGAGTGAAGTATAAAGAAAATAATGTATTGGATTAATACTATATCAATGGTCTTCTAATGGATTTGTTCTAATGTTATAGGCATAGAAATAGCAGGTTTTTGTACAAGTATCTTGTGGGAACGACCATACCATAGTAGACCTTTATTTTGCTTGAAGGAAAGCGATGGATGAAGTCTACGAGCGTGCCTAAAAGATGCCAGTTCACTCTTGCGTCGAAAGGAACACAGACGCTGGCAGAGAGTTCCACACTTTGGCCGTTCACATTATAAATACTAGAACCATACAACATGTATTAGAAAGATGTGGTCTTAATTAATGGTTTGGTAAGCGACAAAACTATCAAAATGTCCCATACCCAACTTCAATACATACTCGACTCAAATGTATGACTGCTGATTATTTTTTTGCGATTATGATGTTGGTCCCACGGAGACAGTTGTTCAGTTTCATGGTCTGTACCACACTTTTAAATTTGACCTCATCTTTCTGATACATGAGGCTGGGTGAAAACCCAGGGGCCTAATAAATAAAACCGATAGGCAACAGGTAGTATAGTGCCACTGATAATCAACAATGGGACAATATTTAGTTCGAGAGGAAATATGGTTGATCGTTTCTCCATAGAAACGATCTCGCCTGTTTTCTTTCTGGTCAATTACCATAAAGCAATATTTTTTTACAGAATATTAAATATTAACTCTCTCTAGTCTAATTATTTTAAACTTACGACATTACACATACATACACTACACATACATAAATTACACATACATACATTACACATCCCTAAACATTCACTCACCCTCACACACTTACATTCGTTATCCACTTTATTTTCTGTATAATTTTTACTGTTTTATATTTTTACTTCATTTCTCTGTGACAATGAAACTGCACTAATGCCCCTGCTGTCCCTCGTGGGAACCAGTGTACTTTTGTGTAATAACTTTTGTTGGAACACTGGTACTCATAACACAAGTTAGATCTTACTTTGAGTACCAGAGTTCAAAATACGCTAGTTTTTAAATTTTCAGGTACCGTTCTTAACGTAAGTTACTAGTGTTATTGTTCACTTTTTTTTGCGAAAATAAAGAATTTTATTTATTATTATTGTTTTAACAACTTGTGTGTCCCTATGTTTTCTTTTTGATGATACTTTATTTTTATAAGAACTAGAACCCTCAAAAAATGCCGGTTTTAACCGCTGTCAACAGAGGCGTAGTGTACAAATTTGACAACTATTAATGAAAAAAAAAAACATAAGGAAACACTATATATCCATTTTATTTAGTTTATTAAATATCTTATACTAGCACTTCGCCCGCGACTTCGTCTGCGTGTATTCGTGCCAAATTTCAAGTTTATTAACTCAAGCAATAAGATTTTTCATACAAACAAAATCTTCCTTTTTCACCCCCTTAAAGGTCGAATTTCCAAAAACCCCTTCTTAGTGCTCCCCTACATAATAAAAGGAAGCCGTATGCAAAATTTCACGTTCCTAGTCCTTGCAGTTTCGGCTGTGCGTTGATATGTCAGTCAGTCAGTTTCTCCTTTTATATACAGGGTTACTGGTAACTCGACCACTTCCTTGCCGGAGGTGATAGGGGAGCTAAAATCTGACAAATTTAACCCCCAATATGTTTGGCCGAAAACTAATAATTTAAGAGATATTTGAAAAAAAAAAATGCAACTACTGGTACAAATAATTACAAAAATTTCTTTAAATTATTTGATATTTTTAGACATTTTACTGTGTTAGCTTTGTGTAGAATGTTAGCTATAAATAAAAGCTTAGTGTAAAAATTTGGAGTAATTTAAAATTTCAAATAACTGTAAAAGTATTAGTTTTCGGCCATACATAGGGCGGTTAAATTTGACACATTTTAGCTCCCCTATCACCTCCTGCAAGGAAGTGGTCGAGTTACCAGTAACCCTGTATATAGATATTGGTCCAATATTGGAGGAGGGAATAGGTGGAAGCCAAACCTCGAACTATGACTTTTTAATTGGGCTATTTTAAAAGTATCCCCGAATTTCCTCTTAATAAACCTATCGTCATAATGTCTCAATGTTGTGATATCCTGAGAGGAGAAAGAAGCTCGCGACCAAATAATAACATCCATTACATATCGTGACCCTTCATGTCTCAAAAAGCACGTTAAACCCAACGGCTTTGGACTATGCCGACCGCACAGTGGCGCCCTCATCGTTTGTTTGGTTATTTCATACAATTTAGAATGGAAAAAAACGGATAAATTCCGTTTTAAGGATTATAATAAAACTAAACAATATAAAACTACCGTTTTTAATAATATTAATGTATAATCTTCTCCGTATAATTTTCTTTTTCTTCTTCTAGTATAATATACGTGTTTTATTTATGTATTTATTGTATTTTGTAAATGGTACACCACGGACTACCTACAGTATTTGTCTCTCCTCCCCCTATTTAATCCATCCAAAGGTTGTCTTTAAAAGATCGCTTTTAGCGATAAGACCGCCCATTGTGTCACCCTTTGCAAAAGTTCTATATTTATGTCTGTAATTTATATGGTGTACATAATAAAGAGTATTCTATTCTATTCTAATCTTTTGAAGCACAACTTAACGTGCTTATTTTCTGCATTTTCATTCTAAATTGTATGAAATAACCAAACAAACGATGAGGGCGCCACTGTGCGGTCGGCATAGTCTTAACGTGTTTTTTGAGGTCAAATCTCTACGAATGACGATCGTTATGGGTAGTCAGAAGTCTAAAAGTCTGACAACTAGTCTTACCCAGTTATTGTTTTACCCAATAACTGGGTTGTGGAGGTCAGATAGGCATAGAGTGACTGCTTCATGTCAAATACTGGTATTTCATTCTCGGTGCATTGTCAATAATTTTAAATATTTTCTTATTAATATCCCACAAATGCCTTTGAGGACAAAGAAAAAGAAAACAATGAAGTCAATAAGAATTCAGTTTATTTTATCTCTTAAAAGTAATTGGACAGTCTTATTATTGAATAATAATATTCTTATATTTAAGTACGTTTGGTTATGACACAAAACCCGTAATAGTTAATATAAAACTAGTTATTTTTAAATAATTTCGGATTCAAAGTCCGCTTTATACAATAAGAATTAAAAATGAATTATTTTTATTATTATTTGTTGCTTTTACCCTGAACCATCCAAACTTTTGTTTTAAATTTGTACAGATTTTCACCATAAAATTTATAATAATATTTAAAAATAATATAAATACTTTAAAATTCATAACGAATCATGCACCATTTCATTCAGCTTTTAAAATAAATACTTTAAATTTAAAGCTTACAATCGCACCACCAAATTAGTTAAATATCTTAAAATTAATAGTTAATCAATTATTATTTTTGATCATTCACTTAAAATTAACAAGATCATTGGAAATCTGTTCTTATTTTGAATTTTACAAAAAATATAAACCTATGATCATAACTTTATATCGGATTATACTTTATAATGTAATTTTAAATAATTGAAATCTGTTAATATTATAAAAATGAAAATAAATATGCAGCAAAAGTACTGCAAATACTATTCGATAAAAATAAAAATAAGGTCGGCCTGGACATAGAGCACATTCTTAATATTCATTTAAAAAATATATTCTGGACTCAGCATAATTTTAACACTTATAAGTCCTAAAATGGCTTGCCGTCAATCCTATTCATATTTTTATCTCGTAGTCAAAACATTTAAGCACGAATAATTTTCTACTACCTCCCAGGCTAAATCTACACTTATGAGCTAATCTGAGCCTTGTAAGCTAGATCATTGGCGTCGTTTGCGATATTTGAAGACCTGGCGTAAGGGTAGGTGGCTGCTGATGCCGTGGGGGACGCCCACTGCTGGGATGACTGGAAGCCGGCGAGCTGAGGAAAAATGGATCTTATTTGAAGTTTTTAATTCCTTTAATTACCATAGGACCAACAAATATTTATTGCTGCAGTTGAAATTCTTGATTACCGCCTCAGTATAGTCACAGAAAAAACAGAGGACATAAGACCATACAGGCTAATATTAGATCCCAATTGTAGGTCATTCCATTTGTACAGTAATAACATTAAACTGCAATTCAACGACCTTAAGAGACGTAGGCATCTTTGGTAAAATCCAAAAACCTTCGCGTGGTACGACTTTTTAAAAACTCAAACTCAAAGCATTTATTTCAAATAAACCAATTATAGGCACTTTTGAATTGTCAATGGTCGGTCAGTCAGAAAGATGAAGCTAGTTGCCCATTCCAAAGCGTAGGTACCTGTGGAGAAGAACGGGCAAGAAACTCCACGGACACTCTTTTAAATCATAAAATTGTTACGAAAATCTTGGTTACATCATTCATGTTGTAATTATACATGTGAGAACGATGTAGAAAGACGTGCACGTTAAAGGCGTCCGTACTAAAGAAATTGAATAATAGAAAGTAGAACTCTGTCAATAAAATATTCCGATTCTAAATTGTAAAGCAAAGGGGTAGGTAATATTTGAAGGTCAAGTTCAATAAGGATCCAGTTTGCAAAGAAAATATACCCTTAAACCCAGAAGAAGAACCCAAAATTAAGTCCAAAAATCCTTACATAATCGCTCACCTTTCCACTAATGTTGTTGAGTCCTCCACCACTTAGCAGCTTCTGGATGCCCAAGGCTGCAGCCACTACGAAGGCTAACTTGGCTATCACCAGAGCCTTGGTAACCAGGAGAGTCAGACCTCCGAACAGTAGACCGGCTATTGCAAGGACCTTGACTCCGATGCCTGCTAAGAGTGGTGAATATTTCTTGATTTTACCTCGTGCTAAAACAAAATAAGATCATTACTGAATGTACTGACTGAAAGAATGAAAGAAAAAGTATTTATTGCGACTCGTACAGGAGGATCACAAACTAAACTAAACACAATCTAAATTAAAATACCAAATTATATAAAAAATAAATTAAAAAAGTAACAAAAAGAAAAATGGAACAGAAAGTCCTATACGAGGCCAAAAGGCTCTTATCTCAGCATGATGCTGCGATATTTAAGAATAAATTTCGCAGCGCTGGTATTCTGATAGGGCCCGCTGTGGTGTCATGGGCAGTTACAGAAAAAAAAAGAAAGAAAAAATAAATAACATAGATTACGTAAAATATTATCAAATAAAATATTTATTTTTTAATCCGCGCTAGAAGTAACCTCATTACTTATCTATGCCTTGAGTGTCATATCATATACTATAGACACACTAGTGGCATTATTGTGACAAGCAAAAGGTCGCAGGCGCCGACCTTCCGGCGAAAATAAATAATTATCACATTACGGCTGTTTATTGGAACAGTATTCTGAACTGGTTTGGACTGGTCGTAGGAACATCAGAATGGAGACCTTCTAAATGCAAAAATCCAGGGTATATAATACCAAGGTTGCAACGCGTAGTCTAGGTAGATTAATTTGGTAACGTACCCAACAACCATTTATTTGTCTTCGGATCGGTGTGAGATTCTGATCGCTTTTAGAACATTAGTTTTCGTTCATAGTACTGAAATCTAAGTAGTGACCAGCACCATAATAATTGCGTAACATATTATCAATCATAATCTGAATCATTGTGAAGAATATTGCTAATCCATTGCTTCATTTGTTCGAAAAAATTGTCTGCTCAACGACGTTAATAAGGCGATGAACTGTTAAAATGAAGGTGTTATATGGATCATTTTTATTACGCGCGCGGGTTCTCTCCTAACCGACTAGCCGATTAGGCCCGCGAGGTGAATTATGGCCCGATCTTCTCATAGAGAGAAGGCCTGTCTCCTGGCAGTGGAAACATTAATGGTCTCTGCACACAGCCGGCGTGTCGTGGCGGGGCGGCGGGGCGACGCTGGCGTGGCGGCATCGGTCACGCTGCGGGCGCGATTACGTCCCGTCCCGCCGCGCCCATTCGTACAAACATACGTGAGCACGAACACATTCGATGTTTTTCCCCGCCCCGCCACTTCTGAGTTGTATTCACGCTCGGCGCAGCGGCGACGTGGCGCGACGGCTCTGTGTGGCGTCGTCCGTAATATCTAGTACATTACAACTGCTCAGCGTCGCGTCGCCGTTCCGTCACGCCGCGCCGCGCCCGCTGTGTGCAGAGACCTTTATACTGCTAACCGCTGGTTCAAGTTGCCTGCACTTGAACCAGCGGTTAGCAGTCTAAATGTTACACTCGTCGTAATGTAACCTAGTACTAGAAATTGTTACGTATATATGCTACGTCACCGCAATTCTACATGCTACACTTAATCGCGTAATCTCGACCGCGAGGTATCATTTCATTGGCTCGTGTAATAAGTTCATTGTCATACTCCACGATTCTTACTGACTTCATTTCTTCTGAGGGGTAATTCTACTAATTTTAAGAACGTTCACAGTCTGATCTCAGTCTCAATCTGTAAAAAAATACTTCTAATTTCCCTACATTTTGACAAGTTTTTGACATTTGTTTGTCGCCGAGATGAGACTGCGACTAGATTTTGAACGTTTTAAATTACGAGAATTGGCCTTTTGATACCTAGTATATTTTTATCTGCTTTTATTTCTTCTGATTTTTTTTGTAGGTATAGATGAAAATAGGTCATAAAAACATACCGTTACGCCTGTAATCTCTGAAGGGTTGGACAGAGATGTACCTGCTTAATAAGGCATCCTCATCACATCTCACATCTGCCTAGCCTTTTCCCAACAATTTTGGGGTCGCCTTCCAGTCTAACCGGATGCAGCTGAATACCAGTATTTTACATGGAGCGGTAATACGACAGACACGGCAGACTTTCAGGCTTCTGACGACCCGTAAAGACTGTCAAAGATCCACGAATGACAGCCGGGACCAACGGCTTAACGTGCTTCCCGAGGCACGGAGGGATCTCGGTATGTAAAGATGGTCACCCATCCACAGACCAACCGCGGCAAGCGTAGCTTAACCTGGACGATCAATCTGTGCGGCTGTTATTATTTAGCCACGGGAATAATGCACCCTCATGTTGCCAGTTATGTTTAAGTCCCATAACTCCAGACTTTTGCCATAAACCGAGCACAAATCCAGGGTCCAGGACCCTGGATTTGTGCTCGGTTAGCTGTTGAAGAATTCCTGACTAAAAATTCAATCATATTTGGCCTGGCCTGGATATGATCGTACCCAAGATCTCCTAAACAGTAACGCTCGCGAAAACTAGACGAACTAGGCAGTCGAACGTTACATTTGCTTAAAAATAAGTGTAATAGCTACGTGAAATTAAGTAATATTAATTTTAAGGCTGATCTGTTTATTTTAAAAATAACTTTAGTTTTTTTTTTTTAATTTTGCGGATACAGTTTTATGAACGAAATCACATTTTCTATTCAACAAAAAAAAATACCTTACTGTTACTGCCAGCCTGCATCATTCTACTGCTGGACAAATGCCTGTCTCTATTACTTCCAGCTCTTTCGATCCAGAGTTAAGAGGGGCTGAAATTGGGAGGAGATTTGGGTGGGGGGCAAAATCACATATCGTTAATTTGAATTTTCAAGAAATTGATAAGACTTAGGTATGAAATATAATATTACTAGCACTTCGCCCGCGACTACGTCTGCGTGTATTCGTGCCAAATTTCAAGTTACACAATTTTTTTACAAAATTAACTCAATCAATAAGTTTTTTCATACAAACAAAATCCTCGCTTTTCACCCCCTTAAAGGTCGAATTTCCAAAAACCCCTTCTTAGTGCTCCCCTACATAATAAAAGGAAGCCGTATGCAAAATTTCACGTTCCTAGTCCTTGCAGTTTCGGCTATGCGTTGATATGTCAGTCAGTCAGTCAGTCAGTCAGTTTCTCCTTTTATATATATAGGTTTTGCATATACTTACAAAAAAAAGATGCAAATTCAAATTCCTAGAACCTAGTTATACGCCTGATGAAAAGTTTCTGCTGACGGGTAGGATTGTGCTTTGTTTTCGTTGCGTTTGATGAGAGGGGTAGGCCCTTGGAGGTGCGGAAATTTGATTTTTTTCCGGGTTACTGCACCCATAAGGTCATCATAGCACACATATCAACTCTGAAAGGGATTGTAACCGTATCGCCGCGGTTCTTGAGCTTGTCCCGAGGCGAGGCGATTACGTTACGATTCCGATTAATGTGCGTTGCACTAGGGAGTTTCATACAAAGAATACCGAATGGCTTGAGTTGATACGGTGACAATCCCTTTTCGAGTTGATATGTGTGCCTTTAATGTGGACCATTGGTAATTTCCCACCTTAATTCCAATATAATAATATTTCATCATCATCATCTATTCATCACTCTAATCCAACAAACGATCTGTTTGCGGACGAATGGGTGAAGATTTTGTCGGCATGTCAGAAGTACTGTGAGAGGGATGTATGAAAGTGTTGTTAACTTCTTAGTTGATGATTTTATATTTAATCTTTTATGTGTAGTATGTATATGCAAACTGTGTCTTTAATTTCTGTAATTGGTTTTAAACCGCTTTAATTAAAGAAATAAATCACATAGGCCTTCCACTTCGACCGGTGCTGTGCTTCCTGCATCTAGTGGATTATTTCGCCCTTCACAAGATCATCGGTCCACCTTGTGGGAAGCTTTCTAATAGACGTAATAATATTACCTAACATAATTAATTCACAATCCGACAGCCCTAATCCACCGCACGATGCGCGACGTAACCTTGACCACGCGACCGCTCTCTTACGTAACAGTTCATTCACACACCATACTTTCATTACGTTATAGTTAATATTAATTATCATAAGCTTAAAACACGCCATCATGTATTGTTTCCGTAATAATATAAACAAGTACGATTACGATTCGGTCAAGTACGATTTTACTATGGTTAGATTTTTTATGTACTAAAATTTATGATAGATGTCACTTTGAAAAGTATCGTTTAGTGGTTTTAATATATTTTTAACACACTTGCTCGTAAAGTGGCTCTTAATGAAAACTGCTTTTAGTTCCATAATCCAGTGTATTAAACACGCGTGTTTTTTTACTTTATATTACCGCATTAGTGCGGTAACGCCACAGACTTGCTAGTTGGAAATGTGCGCTTTTTTAATTTCATCACAGAGAAAAACGATTCGCAGGCGAATATTTCACATTTTTTAAATACTCTGAATTGTCCTTGGTCCCAAAATTAACTAAAATTTATTTACCTTACATTATATTTACTTTACGTATATTTACTTTACGTCCCTCCCGGAACCAAAATGAAAAGACCCTGACTGGCGTTCTATTACTGCGGTTTTTCATTGAACTAAAGTATACTTCTCTAAGCCAATAAATAGTACTTTCTAATTCCATAGTAACTAAACTACAATTTGATATACGACAACACGATCAGTCTAAACACGGTCTAAACATTATTTTGTATTTATTATATTTTTAGGCTATTTAACGGTTTTGCCAGTGCCTTTGTTTACACCTGTGCGCGCATCACTAGCGTGGCGCGCGGAAAAACAAAACCAGCGCGCCATTTTCCATAAATTTATAACAATACAATTTTTTTTTCCTCGCAAGTGTGTTGAAAAACGTCGTATGAAACACATGTGCATTAATCATTACACACTCGGCTTCCTTATCGCGCTCATCTACGGCTCGCGTAGATAATAGCGCCTCAGTTACAATGATCAACATAGCACACATGTATGTATCATAATGTACTATTTACTAAGTGACAGTTGACTTGTCAGATTTTTCGAGAGAATTAATAATAAAAAGCCCGTTTTCACTAAAGGCGCAGACAGGCGCGACGCGACGCGCGGTGCGAAGTGATTCTGGTAGAACAATTTCCATTAAGTTTTCGTGGAACTTGTTCTAAGAGAGTCACGTCCTAACACTAAAATCAAATAATGTCCTTTTATTAGGCAATACACTAAGGTGTTGCGTAGTGTTAGTGAAAACAAGCATTACCACAAAACTTGCAGTTTAATCAAAACTGTTATTAAAACGTAATTTCTTTGCAAATTGTGACGTTTTCCTGTCAAACTAAATTCAGGTACGTTACCAATACGTCATCAATACATCAAATTCGTTGACACATCAATGTGAAGCTTGTGACTATGGGAGTTATAATATTCGTAGCTATAAGGTGCTTGCCAAACGTAGGACACCGTAAAACGCTCAGTTTTTAGTCCCACAGTTACACGTATTGGTGCATATTACAAGCCAGAAAAAAAATTGTATACCTATTGTCAATCTTCAAAGAAGGATTATTCGAAATATGAAACAATCATAAAACATAGCCCAAACATATTTTTCGTCGCATTATTCTCAAAATGTTAAGCGTTCACTGTCATATTTTATGTAATGGTTTATTGAGAATTCAATAAACTGAAGAAGTACCAAAGAAATATTCCACTGAGCCATGCATTTATTTTTTAATTTTTACAAAACTGCGAAATTACTTTTATTTTGGTGGTTATTCGAATCAACTAACATCAACCGTATCGTTGTTTTGAACCATATTTTTTGCGCTCTTGTCATTTACCTAGAAAATTGCTTGCAGAGAGCACATAGAACCACCTCTTGCACAGACTAAAGATACACTACGCGCCCTAGCGTAGGTTGTTTCACGTCTACTTGACGCACACGTATACGGGCGCTGTTTCAAAATTACAATTACGCCTTGCCGTACGTCAAATAATAACGAGTACTTAATCGTTATTATTTGATGTATGTTTAATACGTTAACCAACCGTTTGAGACAACCGGCCCTTAATCGCGTAGTAGATCTTTAGATTGTGTTAGAGGCGGTTACATGTGCTCGCTTGTACTACATATAGACCCGGCTGACGTAACCTTGACCGCGCGGCCAATGCGCTCACGTAACAGTGCACTGACTCACTCCACAACTTTCATTTCTCTATACTTAGGTATATCGAGATGTTTTCTTACGAGTGTAGTAAAGATCGATTTACGATGTAGTATCGGAAATTGTTTAGATGAAGATGGTGATGAATGGTGGTAATGGACGTTTTGGGTCTGTCAAAATATTTATAATTTTTTCAGGTATCAATCAGAATCGCAATTTCAACATTTTGATAGCCATGAATGTCAGTATTTTATGACTTTTGGTTATATCACAATCACAGTACACTTAAATTGAGCTTTTTTTTTCTCAGGTTGGATAGAACGACAGTCTTTAAAATGTTGCGGATAGCAGCTGGATAAGGACCTTTGAACCGGCCGTTTTTTCAACGGGTTTATACGCCGTACCCAAAAAAAAACTGTGCCGTGTACAAAGGGCCTAAAGTAGCCGAAGATCTTGTTAAATGGCAAGCTATAGGAGACTTTATACCCAGCAGGTGACTTCCTCAGACTTTTCTGCATTAAAACCTAATTTACGAAACATACTACGCGCTTGGACGTGCGATTGCGGACACCAGCCCGTTATACAATATAATATTAGCCAGTACAAAATATATAATATTAACCAGCATTATCAGCCTGTAATGTTCGCACTGTTGGGACACGGCTGGGCCGTAATCCACCACGCGGGCCCAGTGCGGGTTGGTAGATGTCACATGTCTTCGAATTTTTGGTTCTAGGACATGCTGGTTTCCTCACGTTGCTTTCCTTCACCGTTTTAAGAAGTAATTTACACGAAGTAAAGAGCTTGCTCATATATATATACAAATCTAAATTTTTATCACCTCTGGTAAGACTGAATGACTTAGTAAAGTAAAGCTATTTTGATGATAATAAAAATGTACGCACCTTCTTCAAACGTTCTAGCAGCTTCCCTCAATTCGCCAGGTTCAAACTTGACGTTTAGTTTTTCTTCTCCTGTTGCATCCCTGCAAAAAAAAAAAAAATAATTGTTTATTTTTGAATAACTTGTTGGTCTAGGGGTCGCAAATGCTACTGCTGAGTACAGCCGATCGATTCTGTAAAAATCTCACCGTGTAGCTGTCAAGAGTATCAGTCCCTAGCATCAGGATGACACTGACAGCTCACTGCACGCTCACTTCACCTAAGTTTTCACGGTGAGATGGTTACAGAATCGCAGTGCTGGGGTCAATTCCCAGATTGGGTAGTGCGATTGGGTTCTTAATAAGGAGGTTCTCAGTACCAGTCCGGAGTTTAGATTTGTGCCCGGCCCCCTGTTATACTTAAAGACGTGTAAGACTAAACATATCTGGCGAAATTTGGGTAAACTCTGCCTCACCCCTTGGGGTATAGACGCATGATGCTATGTTTTATGTTATATTAGCTTCTGCCTGCGGTTTTGCCCGCGCTGATGTCAGAAATTATTAATTATCCCTCAGGAACGTATTACCGGAAAAAAAGTTAGCATATGTCCTTTCCTAGAATGCCATCTATTTTCTTGCCAAATTGTATCGAAATCTGTTCAGTAGTTTAAGCACAAAAAGGTAACATTCATACAGAGTTATTTTCGAATTCAAAATATTAGTATGAATTTATTTTCGTGACGCAAACACCTGCCCGTCTTTTGATAGATTATCTAGTCACTGTTTGGATTAAAACGAATTCGTTCCGAATTTAGTTTCAATTTTACACTTATTTAGATTGGATATTGTCAATTTGACACTATTTTGAATCGGTTTTAAGCTCACAAACCACTCTCTCTCTCGTTTTGTGCGGCCAACAAACTAAATTAAGTCTTGATACTTATCAACACAGAAGAAAACAAACATGAAAAAAATATCACAAAACTCCAAACATTCTACATAATTATGTAAATAACCCAACAGCGAAACAAAACTTACGTAAACACATACATTAGAAAAGATATCCCTTTAAAACCCAAGTTATTTCACAAGTGAACTGAAACAATACCTACTATTTAACACGCATTTCACTTCATTTACATTACAATGTATACTGGATTTAGTCAATGTTGGTGTACCATGAGAGTTGGTATTACGATAACATAACACATTTAATCATTGAATGTTATTTAACTCAGTATACCTATACTGGCAAGGCCCAGAGCTGACAGGCCTTCAAGGACTGGAAAACGAAATGTCGGTTGTCAGACGGCAAGATGGGCGGACAATATTGTTGCCGTCGCGGGCAAAACCTGGATGAGGCTGGCACATCGTGGGGATTAGCACAAGAAAAGAGAGGCCTATGCTTGGTAGTGGGGCTGTAGGTGGTGATTATTCTACCCTAGTATGAGTAAGACGGATTTATAGCATCAAACTCAAAGCATTTATTTCAAATAAACCAATTACAAGCACTTTTGAATTGTCAAGAGGTCGGTCTGTCGGAAAGATGAAGCTAGGTGCCATTCCAAAGCGTAGTAGGTAACTGTGGAACAGAACGGGCAAGAAACTCCATGGACACTGTTTAAAATCATAAAATTGTTACAAAAATATTGGTTAGTTGAGCTGAATGGTGCTGATCCATGCGTCATGTTGAACGGGCGCCGTCAGTAGGGACTTTTAGGCGCCACGGCTTATTTTAATTTTGGATTTTGTTTTTAACTTTTTTAGTTCGGTTGACATCATTATTCATGTTGTAATTTTACATGTGAGAACGATGTAGAAAGACGTGCACGTTAAAAGCGTCCGAACTAAAAAAAGTTAAAAACAAAATCCAAAATTAAAATAAGCCGTGGCACCTAAGAGTCCCTACTGACGGCGCCCGTTCAACATGACGCATGGATCAGCACCATTCAGCTCAACCATTTTGAAAGGAACCTAATGATCCAACACACACGCCACCACCAGCGAGATATTTGAGTGAGCATGACATACTCTCAGCCGCCAGGGTACATTCAAGTCAATGAAAGACGTACCCATTAAATGGTAGCTTTACAGTTTAGGAACAAAGTGCTCACACGTGTGCTATGCAATTATACAACTCAAAAGATCATTTCAGGCGCTAAGCTACATTGTTCTCACATGATCTGACCAAGATTATGTCTGGTTTTTAAAAGAGACTTTGACCAT
Organism: Globia sparganii; assembly: GCA_949316385.1. NCBI lineage: Eukaryota > Metazoa > Arthropoda > Insecta > Lepidoptera > Noctuidae > Globia > Globia sparganii. Next base: position 1,455,197 of record OX438675.1, read on the forward strand.
TGAGTTTTTTCGACGTTTCTTCTTTGGGTTAGCTAGATAGAAAATGTTAGCTTCATCTAGCTTATTTTTTTATGATATAAAAACAATTTCATTTCATTCCTCCAAGTGCAATTGTGCAACAATTTGACATCAGTTACCAAATCTTAACCCTGATAAATCTACGAAGTGAAAAGTGAAAACATTTAATACATTCTGAACAATACCGTGAAAGTGTTTGTATGTAAATCTTATCCAATCTGTATTGTACGGATTAAGGGGCGGGGGAGATTTGAATTAGTTGTCACAAGATTATAATTTGTTTCTTCTTTGTTTTGTGTGTCTTATCTGAAGGTACCATCTGTGAGAGGTAGTAGACCGTAATCTACCATGCTCGCCTTGTATGGGTTGGTAAGGAAAGGGTTAAAGTATTGGGCAATAATCATAACAAATTTAAGTGTTTTTATCACCGTTAATCAACATAATCATAGTTTTAAATTTATTGCATCGATTAGAGATCTAGCGCATCTGCAGTGTCTAGATTGTAAATCAAATTCATTAGCAATAAGATACCTTAGTAGGTTGTCTTTTCTTTAGGCACTTTTTTGTGTTAATAATATCATCACCACTGCTATCAAAACGGAGAAGGAAAACATCGTGAGGAAACCGGCATGTCCTAGAACCAAAAATTCGAAGACATGTGATATCTACCAACCCGCACTGGGATTTATAGCTCACAGCAGTGGGATCATTATAGCCTTATTATGCTTATGCTACACTGGGGAGCCTATTCAAATATTTTCGGTTTGAATAACGTAACAAAAACTTTTTTGTACGAATAAAATGTCAGGCTTCAAAAGTGTCAATCTTCCTCGCACTTTCGACCAAACTTTTTTAAAGTAAGTTGTTTTTAAAGTCACTCAGTTACCCAACTACGCATGACAAAGTGTTGTGCATGTCACGTGCTAAGGTGAATTAGCGTCAAATCTATTGTTTCATTATGTTCACTTTAAAACAGGGTTTGGAAAGTTGTTTGTTAGTTTTTTCAGGGACAGAAGAATACCCTTTAATGACCTTTATACCACTCTCGTAAGTAAGGAACTCGTCAATTGGCTCGATAATATTCGGAACTATTTTCAAGTGCTCTAGCTTCAAAAGAACTGGACTTCAAGTAGATTCAACATTTAGTGGTTAGGTAGCTAAATATGTAAATTTATTTATATTCTGTAACATTTATGGTGTAATTATTAAAGAATATTCTAATTTAAGTAATTACTTTTTTGTTTAATTTTAGTTAAGTAGGTAAGGTATTGATGTTTAAGTAATATATTCATAATGTTCATTTAATTCGTAATGAATATAAGTATCTGATATAAATAATGTTAGGTAATAATAGCTGATAGATACACACAATATCGATTTAGGGTCTAAGATCTGTATTGGCTGTTGTAAGAGGTAAATAAATAACTAAATAAACATTTTTTTTTTAAACAGTCGTTCACTCATTATTTATACCAAAACGGGGTCAGCCTTTATTTCACATCAAAATACCAATAGAGAAATTAAATGAAATGCTATTGTTTATTCTGTAAATAGGATATCGGAATCAATTTACACATCATTAAAAAAAAAATAGCAATAAGCTAGATGGAATCTACCTTTCTTGTCGGACTAGCCCTGAGAAAAAATGGCGAAACCGCAGAGGTCAGTCTCTTTTGAACTCCTATTATTTAATATAATAATTTTTATTAAGTGCCCCAATGCAAATAGAAAATAAAACTTTATAAGCGCCACCATCGCCGCCACAACCCCACCCCTTTCCCCACCTTAAAAAAGTAGACACCACTTACTTCTCAATAGCCACTCCAGAGAACAGCTCAATTCTTCCATCTACTTCATTGGTACCTCCTGGGGCAGCACTGCAGGCCACGACAGCTACCACCAAAACTAAACACAGCACTCGCATTTTGAAGAAAAATATACCCAAAAACTTTAAGACTTAGGGCCAAAATCCCAAAAAAAAAATTGGGGTAAGGGTACAAATAACCCTAAAAAATAGACTTAGGCTTTAAAGGCCTTGGTTGTTAAGTCCTTAGTGGACGAAGGCTTAGGATCAAGTGAGATGGGTCCGGGATGCCACTCGCTTTTATATTCAACGTTATGTGTACGGTAAGGAAGGCTGTTACGGAATATTCTGTAGCGCTGTGAGCAGTTTTGATCGTTGCTTGAATTTGTATGGGAAAAGACTAACAAGACTTTTAGACGCTGGGTTTTAGCTTATGACCATAGTTTGAAAAGTTGAAATAAAAACCCTTCTAAACTTGTTGAATGTTGAATTCATGTTTACTATAAAAATAAAACTAAGTTAATATTTTTATTGAAAATTAAATATCAATACTTTATCCACACAGTAAAGTAATTAAGCCATCAAAAATCATGGAACCGTAGAAAGCTACTGTAAATTTGAAGTCAGATTTTCAGGAAGCCCATGGAGCAGAACAAAACAAAGAATAGCCATATTTAAATTTCTTCAAAATGTGATTACTTGGTACTTCTCTATTCAACAAATTTCCAGTTTTAAGCCATATTGACGACTGGAGCTAAAAATAAAATCAATGTACAAAAAGTATCAAGATCTCTCACACATGGGAGCTCACATTCATTCATATATTAACCTGCGCACACGCCGTGTTTTCAACAAGCGACAAACAAAAGCAGATATTACTAACGTAGTATTGAAATGAGAAAAAAAATATTTTGCTGTAAAATTGTTACAAAATAATTCCATAACATAATCTTGCTTCACTGATCAACAACTTTGCCGGTCTGTGATAAGAAAGGATGAAGCAGTGGTGGAATGGTGGGATTGTGGTAACGGCCAGGACTTATAGAGTTGTAGGTCATAGGTTCGAACCCAGTCAGGCACTTTACTTTGTAATTTATTTTTCACCGCTGCTCTCAAAACGGTGAAAGAAAACCGGTATGTCCTAGTACCAAAAAATATAGTTTAAAAAAACTAAAAAAACACGCTTCAATAGCAAATCGAACTAAAAATCAGAAAATTATATATTATCTTTTATATTTATATTTTATTCAACTGTTATAAAATGTTTCAACAATTTTCAAAAATTCTAAAATATGAATAAAGTTATGAAAAGAAAATTAATTTCATTGTAAAAAAGCGTGGGGTGCTCGATATTGATTGTTGTAAATATATAATTAGTAGTTATATTTAATATATTTCCTTACTTTAATATATTTACTTAGTACCTACGCACGACTACACATCAAGCTACCCAGTAAAAGCTAGGGGCTAGTGAGGGGCCCGTGGCTAAATAATACAGCCACACAGGTCGATCGATCAGGTTAAGCTACGCTTGCCGCGGTTGGTCTGTGGATGGGTGACCATCTTTAAGATAAGCTTATTAAAATATTGTAATGTCGACGGTCGTTGATAAGTCTACAATGTTTAAAGTAAATCTGATCCCTTAAAATTGGGCAAAATCGAGCCCAAACGAGTCAGTTACATACATACAAACAAACATAATTATACAGGTGAAACTAATATAAAAGCGTGTTAACGTGTTAAAAAATCGACGTGTGCCATTTACTAACCCGCACGGGGCCACAGTGGTGATTTATGGCCCAGTCCTTCTTACAGAGAAGGGACCTGTATCCCAGAAGTGGGAACATTATAGCCTGCGGGGTAATTGGGTAACACTATCAGTAGCAATGGGTTTTATTTTGACAGTTCAACAACATTCATTGCGTTATTTACGTTGTTGACCAGACAAACTTTTCGAACATTTGGAGCAATGGATTAGCAATATGCTTCAAAATGATTCAAATTGAGCGTAATAGTGTGTTACGCAATTAGGGTGCTGGTTATGGTTATGATAAATGATTTATTCTCTGTAAGTAGGTTTGTACAAACACTTTTACACGTCAATATTATTTTTTTTTTTTTTTTAAACTAGATGAGGTTAGCGTTTCCTCTGACTATTATGAGAAGAAAGGCCGAAACAAACTCAGAGGTCACAGTCTCTTTTAAAGTCCAGACAAAATCTTGGTCAGATCATGTGAAGACCATGTAGAATTGGTGTCTGAAATGGTCTTTTGAGGAAAGAACCACACAGATTGAGCGGACCTGTCCAGTCAACGCACGCATTTGTCAATAAAATTTTGTCAAGCAAAAGGATGACGCTCTTAAAGTCAAGCCCCCCAAATACGACATATATTTGCTGCCTGGTAGATACCGTACTTCAAGAGAAATTATTTTTTGTCCTGTATCAGTTGGCAGAGCGCATGTTATTGTTACATTCTTGTTCCATTTGCTGTCAAAACTGTACTTTCTAAAGGACACTCTGTATCCGGATCCTATGTTGTATGACGTTATAGTTTTACGCAATTGTGGCATTATTTTCTTCTGTTGTTGGATGAATTTTAAGTAGAATACTAGATGAGTCAGTTTTTAATGTAAATGAGGTGGCTCCTTACTACCTGCTTTCGAATGGCTACTGCAAAAGGTGATTGTCATCACCAAACTTAGTGAACCAATCGGTGATCATCAATTAAGTTAGCCTATCGAAGGTCACTGTTGCACCTCTCCCAGACTGCGCCTTCCACATCTAGCTGGGGACGTTCCACACTACGCTTGGCTTGGTGAAAATATTATGTTGATAGTACAGTAAAATGGAAAACAATGGCAAAAATGGCTCTCAAAACGGTGAAGGAAAACATCGTGAGGAAACCGGTATATCTTAGAACTAAACATTCAAAGGGATGTGACATCTACTACCCGCACTAAGCCTGCATGGTGGTTTATAGCCCACGTTTTCTCAGAGAAATGAGGCTTGTGTCTCGGTAGTGCATGTGTCCCGATTAATGATGATTATGATGTGAGTAAAATGATGCTGCTGTATTTCCTAATGCTCTTAATATCACCAAATACATAGATGATGATTAAGGATACCAAACAGTTCGGAAGAGCTGGCTTAGTCCTTGCCAGAAACCTGTTGTAAGCAAACGTAGTAATGAATGCATTATTCATCTTTATACAACGTGTAACGTTAAATGCGCAAAACCTCGTACACCCCAATTAGAGCATTGAGTTAAAAGTATAATACAATGACCAAAACTATTTTTTTAAGCTAACTATTTTTATTAAGAAAATCGTGTTGATTGATTGATTGAATTAATTTGAATTAAATTTTATTTTTAAATTGATCCTAGCAATGCAAAATTGAGCATTCAAAATTGAGTTTTATTGCCTTAAAATAAGATTTAATTCTCTTTGACTCAATCGGCAAATAGTATGGAAAAATACATAATTTTTGAAAAAAAAAACCTATATTAAAAATTACTGAAATCGATACAGTAGGTAGTCAAATTATGAACAAAGTATTTTCAGGTTTTGCGCATTTAACGTTACACGTTGTACATATGAAAGGAACATTGAAATGAAATCTGTATACTTTAATGATTGCCACGCACACACTTATTCTCAAAAGGTAAAAAAATAATCTCGTTTCTGAAGTTACAAAAACACGACTGCGTGACTTCAAAATATTACAAATCATTTCAAATCTCTTTGAATTAGAAATGCTATCTCCCAAGCGTTCTAATCTTCTAAACGGGTCAAGGATGCTGCTGGAGACTTTCTCCAATATCCCATAGGATAGTATCTTAAGGTTGAGCGCACACCAAGCCAATTCGGCTGCGCAATATTTGACTTGCTAGATATCTAGTAAGTTAAAAATGTGAAAACACTGATTTTATTTTTTAATGTCAGTCGCTAGGTTTTGAAATTGCACAGCCGAATTGCGGGTGGGTAAATTGTTTGTTTTTAGGAATGAACCAAATATTTTCATTGTTACAAAAATAATTGAAGGCATCCAAATCAGCTTCTTGGTTGTAAGGGATATTTTTTTGTTGTAAAATAATAGTTCTTTATTTTTATTTGGATACTGTTGTAGGCTGAAACGAAAAATGTACGGCAGTACAGAATAAACACAACTCGAAAACTAACTATTTTATTTTATTTTCTTTCTTTTTTCTTTTCTTTTTCTTTAAACAACATCCACTGCATCTAAAATATCGTGGAATTAAAGTGACTCCGATTGCTTTTTGCTTGGTAACTGCAGAAGCTATCTGCACCCTAATTGCGTAACACACTATTACTCTCAATTTGATTCATTTTGAAGCATATTGCTAATCCATTACTCCATAAGTTCGAAAAATTTGTCTACTCAACAACGCAAATAAAGCTAATATAATAATGATGATGTTAATAATAATAATGTTGTTGAACTGTCAAAATGAAACCCATTGCTGATAGGGTGTTACACAATTACCCTGCTGGTTTATGCGCTTCGAATAATAGAATAAAAGAATGATGAACACATGTGCGTTCAGCGTTAGATTAATGTCAGTTGCATCGCTCGCTCAAGGTCGCGACAATGAACTTGTATCGTCGCTTACTTTCTATTTGAACTGCGCCTAGTATATGCTAGGATGTGAGATAAGTATTTCAATGGAAGCAATGCGTATTGCGTACGTTAGGCTGCACGTCAGTGGTAGCAAAACCAGTATAAGCTGGCTTCTTATTATATTTCGATAGGCCTGCTCAAGGTCGAGTGTAACACTCGACCTTGAGCCGGGCTGGCGTATACTACCTATACTTGCTACGTTACGACGAGCGGCCTGCTGTACCTATGCATTACTTCCATTAAAACACCTATTCTGCTGGTATGTGAGATGTTTACTGCAGTGTATTACTGCATATGCCTCGTTGGTGCAGTGGTCTCAAGCGCTACTGTGAGCATGAGGTCCTGGATTCGATTACCAGGTCGGGCGTTAGTGTTATAGGGTTTTTCCATCAGTAATTTCTCAGCAGCAGCCCGGGGTCTGGATTTGTGCCCGGCTAATGGCAATAGGGTCGCCCCCTGTTACATGGGACTTAAACATAATTGGCCAAATGTGGGTGTACTATGAGTACATTTCTGCTTTACCTTTTTGAGATTGCTGGCGTGATGTCATGTAATATATATAAAAATATTCTATATAACTTTACGCAAACTACAACCTATCCAAACTCTTAAACCGACAAAGCATTCAGTGCAGATGAAGTAATCTGAAGAAATCGGTTATGCTGTAGATGCACCAAACTGCTAATTAAGAAAATGTCTTCGAACAAAAACTTCTTGTCCAGAATCACCTTTGCTCCAAATCTGAGGAGCCATGGACGTTAACAACAACTCATGATTCAATTAATTCATTTCATAAGTTACTTAATATTAAAGTTTATCTACAATTCTCACATATACTATCCTCCGTGAGAAGCAATGGGTGAGCGTTACGCAACGATCTGAGTGCGTTGGCACACTTCACGTTGTATAACAAGCATTTATACCGAGCCTCGGTCAGTGTTATGAGATGAACAAATCATTATTTATTATCGAGATATTTTTAAACTAGAAAGTGGGGATTTATTAAATTAGGTATAATAAGTTAGGGTTAAAGGGTGATTGTTGCATTATTTAGAGAATTATTATGACAGAAATATGTAATACTGCCTGCTTCGTTGGTCTAATGGTGGCAAGCGCTACTGCAGAGCACGAAGTCCTGGATTGGATTCCCTGGTAGGGCAAAGTATTATTAGGTATTTCTCAGTAATAGCCGGGTCTGGATTGATGCTCAGTTGGTTGCAATTTCCGCGTCCCTTATCAGCTGTATGGAACTTATATATGACTGGCAAAATGTGGGTTGCAAGGACTATTGGTACACCTCTAGCTAATCCTTTGGGGAATACACACGTATGTTATGTAAATATGATTGTAATATGATCAGCCTAGAGAGAAAGCTTTATCTTTTGTTGAATTCAAGTATATGTCCTGTTTTGTGTAAGTGTTAAATTGTTACCTTTAGATGTAATTAAAAAAAAAGTAAATTTTAAAATTCAATTCACATATATATTGTTTTGGTTTAGTTTCTGATAAATTGATAAATTCTCGCAAGTGCTTGTTCATTTTAAACTGTTGAAAAGTCAAAATTTGATTTAGAACAATAGAAATTCAATTGTGTCTCATTAGCCACAGTTGAGTTATCCAGTAAAACTCATTGAAAGTGGAATGGCTTGTGTATGTCAATAATTGAATTTGAGATCCTGAAAAGAAATCAAAACTAAATTGTTAGCCTGTAAAATATTTTAATATTGTTATCAATTAGCTTGAAAAAGTAACATAATAAAATGGTAGATAGTAACTAACCGGTATTGATAGTATGCGGCGAGACAGATTAAAATTAGCAGATGTACAGTAGATTTTATCACACTACTTAGAAGTTTCCTTGTAACCAACGAGTAATTCACACTAGGTTTGTAAAGGCACAAAATAAATTCACTGAAGTAACTTGTATCAATGTTAACACCAGTAAATAGGGCCAAAAACATCAAGTCATCTGTTTATTCTGACCCCAAATCATTTTGAGAAGACACATTCTTTGCTACTGAATTGAACAACGGTCTTCGTAAAACTGCGCGCTGAAGGGGTTGTCTAAAGCCATAGTACTTTCAGCTATTTTGTCTCTGACTTTATCTGACACAGTGTATATTCTTCCTACCACTTTCCTCACATTCTTCGAGATAAACATCCTTGGGTTGTGCTTGTGGAAAAACGCCTTCATTTTTCTGTGTCGCAATGCCATTTTTCGTCTGATCGGGTGTGGTCTGCTGAAGACGGATCGCTTCTTTTTCGGGAAAATACGTCTTCTCCTCTTTCCCATGATTTTGATATGTCGCCAGCTTACCCGTGGTTATCTGATAACATTATTTTCCATGTGTCGTTTGGTTTTTGTTGTATTGAGTAAAAAAAAAATATTTTAGTTTTTACTATTCTATTCTATTTTTCTCTATGGCAATGGTGCCGATGTCGACAATTCTGCCAATGTCAGATGTGTTATGAGAAAACGTGCGAAGGAGAAAAAAAAAAAGGAAACTAAAATTCTAAATCCAGTTGTTCAATATATCGTTGGATTTAATGTGAAACTTGTTGACGAGTGTTATAGTTTTTACATTCTGCCATTGTAATGTTTTTTTGGTTGTCAGTTAAGCTACTGTCATGTTTGAGATTTGTGACTGCTTTTGTTTATTTGCTTTTTATATGAATTCGTTCTGTAATAAATACTTTTTAACAAGACAGAAGAAAAGTTTGGTACCTCTAAAGTATTTTATTGTTTAACAGGGATGGACTTCAAATATTATTATGATTCTTGGTATAGAAATTAAAATCATGCTAAAATGCTCATGGCTAAATTATATCATCCGCTCGAATCACTCAAAGTTACGCTACTCATGCCACCGTCGGTTCGTAGATGGGTATCCATTGCACCTTGTTACTGTTAGATAATAAGTTCAAACTCAAACTCAAAGCATTTATTTCAATTAAACCATTTCCAGGCACTATTGAATTGTTAACTAGTCGGTCAGTTAGTCAAAAAGTTGAAGCTAGTTGCCCATTCCAAAACGTAGATATCTTGGAGAAGAACGTTCATCACATAATCTTTGCATCAATGTCAAAACGATAGCTTTGTTACATGACAATTGCGCGCGCGCACAGATTATTAATAACCGGGGGCGGCGCGTGGGTCATTGCCCGGAATGTTACCACTTCATATATTCCATGTTTACACCATGTTTTTGTAATTTATATTTTATTTATTTGATTGTTGTTATATATTTGTATTTAATCGTATGCTGCACTGGTTGACGTCATCACCGGTTGTCGGTGAAAACCAGCGCTGGGGCTTTGTCTCGTATAGGGTCTTGGCATTATGCTAAGCGATGGCCGTTTTGCGTGGATGTGATGCATGTTTTCTCCCAAATTGTTAATTTGATTTTTGTTTTGCTTATGCTTATTTTTATGCGTCATGTTTGCCCTAAATAAACGTATTTTCTTCTTCTTCTTCCATTACATATCGAGACTCCTTCGTGTCTTGGAAAACAAATTAAGCCATTGGTCCCTGCTATCATTCATAGATCTTTGACAGTCGTTACGGGTAGTCAGAAGTCCAAAAGTTTGACAACCAGTATAACCAAGGGGTATCGTGTTACCCAGAAACGGGGTTGTGGAAGTTAGATAGGCAGTCCTTCCATGTAAAATACTGGTATTTAGCTGCATATGATTTGACCCCAATATGTCGGAGTATATCAACCATAGTATATCAACCATATTTGGTAAAAGGCTAGGCAGATTGATTAATATTGATAAAGAAATTAAAATAAAACAAACAATAAATGAGTTCACTCAGTAACTTTATTATGTCCTACAAATAATTCTTTGGTTAAATAAAAATAGACAAAACTTATAACTATAATCGTGTATCTACATCGTTCTTAATAAAAACGAAATTGGCTTCACTATAAGTCAAAGGTAAATGCATTTTTCTACATCATTAACTACGTAATCACAAACAAAATAATCACAATAAAATCTAGAACTACTTCATCATCATCTGTCTGCCTTTTCCCAATTATGTTGGGGTCGGCTTCTAGTCTAACCGAATGCAGTTGAATACCAGTGTTTTACATGGAGCGACTGCCTATCTGACCTCCACAACCCAGTTACTGGGTAATGCGATACCCCATGGTAAGACTGGTTACGTGATTTCTCGGTATGTAAAGATGGTCACCCATCTACAGACCAACCGCGGCAAGCGTAGCTTAACGATCTGTCAACCTGTGCGGCTGTATTTAGCCACGGGCTCCTCTTAAAATCTAGAACTACTTATAATTTAAATAAATACCTGCTAAGCTAAATGATTTTTTATCCATTATTTTTTTTTGGGGAATGTGGTTGCAGTTACTATGTAGATATACCTCTACCTAACCCTTTGAGAAAAACACGCGTGATGCTATGAAGTTGTACTATTTTCAACTCTATCAGTGTACCATAACAGGTACAGGTATATAATCCCCTCTTTTATAATGCTCATCGTAATACACATGATCATCACTCTTGGAAGGCACCTGGATGATCTCCACCTGGGTCTTGGTGTCATCCTTCCGGTTCTGGTAGCTGTGGTTGTGGTCGAAGGAGGCCTTGAGGCTGAGGACGGAAGCCATGACGGTTGAGAAGAATCCCATCATCAGTCCTGCAGAGAAACCTTGAAAGTAATTTGCTGTTGCTAACTAGAGTAATTAAGCTTATATTGTTAGAAATATTGTGTGTTTTGCCTAAATCTACGTGCAGTTTTCTGCAAATATTATTTAGCATAATGTTCCCACTGCTGGGAAACAGGCCTCCTCTCTGTGAGAGGGAGTGGGCCACCATGTGGGCAAAGTGCGGGTTGGCAGAAGTCAAATGTCTTCGAACTTTTTGTTCTAGGACTTTTCCTCACGATGATTTCGTCACCGTTTTGAGCGAAATGAAATGAAATTATTTATACAAAGTAAAATGCCTGTCTGAGTTCAAACCTACGACTTGTAACTAGTAAATCGCAGTTGTTAACACTGGGCCACCACTGCTTTTAATTGTGGTCATAATTATTGCTATTTGCTAGTACAGTCAAATATATTTCCGTGTTTAACAACTTTAAATTGATAAGACTTTCATATGGTAGCAATAACGTTCATTTTTGTAGGTCTATTAATTGTCATTTATTTCATAATTTTTTGGCAATAAAGGTTTCCCTTGAGGCAATTGGAATTCGCATTGGTCTTCATCGATCCAAATGCCACTAAAACGACAGATCCTTTTCCAGAGATCTCAATTTTGTAGTAAACAGACTTACCTTTAGCAGACAGGAATGCCAAAGCCTTCAAAGCTATAGGAATCAGCAGACTCTTAGCAGCCAGCAATCCAAGAATCAACGGCATCATATACTTCCGATGCATCTTCGGAAACTTATTCCCCCCTCCTCTGTGCTTCTTGTTCTTCTTGAAGACCTTGAAGATGCACTTCTTGCCTTTACCTTTACGCTTCTTATCTTTAACCAAATGCTTCTTTTTGTTCTTTTTAGAAGATTTTCTAGCTTTCGGTTCAGCTTTAGGTAGAGGTTTGATGTCTCGAGATTCTGTATCTGAAACTTTTAGGAAATAAAGGCAGGTCCTTCGAAATGAAATAGGATATAGTTTACATATTGGAAGGATGGTGGCAACTTCTGAACTTCAAGTGTCTGAAGTATTGATTGATTTACTATTTATAATAGCTGTTGCTCGCCACTTCAACATTTTTAAAACAAATATCCAGGATGAAATGTAGTCTATGATCATTTTCAGATCCTCAGCTAACTATCTGACAAATTAAATAACGATCGGTTCAGAAATCAAGGCGTGCAAAATTAACAGACAGACAAAAAGACAGACCTACTTTCGCATTTATAATACGCAAGTATTTTTAATCCCCTTACTAATAAACGTTGTATACCGTCCTTACACAACGCTTTGTCTTTTTCTTTTGAAAGTCAAATTACTGACGACTGAAAGAGAGAAATCGGTGTGTAACTATTCATCTGATATAATACGTTTATTAGTAAGTATGGATTTCCATATCCAAGAATGAACTTTGCATTTACAGTTTACTAAGGCGAAAAGTAAGTGGCACCTATATTTAAAGTTTATAGGTGTCGTTCTTTTAGAATTAGAAAACTACCAATCTAAATCAAACAACGAATCATTACCTTGCAAAGACCGAGGTGCGAAGTTGCTGCTAGCTATAACCCACTCCAATGGTTCAGTTGAATTGAAGCCTCCATCCACATACTTATCATGACTGGTTGGTCCGAATCCAAACAACGTCTCAGTTTTCACTATACCATAGTTATTTGCATTATCCAGTATCAATCCACGGGAGTAGGGAAGCATTTTGATCAACGATCACTACTCTTTTGCCTACGTATTAAAGTTCAAGTTTGCTTAAATTTCACATATTATTTTTTGGATATTCGTTCTATTTGACTTGCGTAAATGAAGTGGTGTTGCCATCAGTTGTCACCGAGTTTTATAGCGTCAAAATGGGAACATTATGGCCTATCATGCGGTACGTTTTAATGACTACGTGAGTCTTTCTTAGTAATTAGTCGTTAATTTTAGTGTTAGGGAAAGCTTTGACATTGTGTCTAGTTTTCTTTTTGGAGTAGGTAAGTACTGATTTGGTGCCGTGTCCCTTATTCGTATATAGGAAGAAAAACTGCAGTAAATATAAATAAGAATAAATAAATAAATTTATTTCAGATCAAATTACAAGATTCATATGTTGTTAATATAAGTCTTAACCTAATGTAAGTAAAAACCACAGTCGATAAACAAAATACGGGATCAAATTAAATTAGATATTATATTATATTAATAGACAACGTCTACGGAGTTCACGTGTGCGGAGATTCTCTAACTAAATTAATTTTACCCTGTATAGTGTATTAAATTTCAAATAAGGAAATAAAAACTAAAAAGTTTTTAGTAGCTGCCACCACAAATTTCGTCGAAATCGGTTACAGTTATAGCAACGATAGGATTCTTTCTCGTCATGACACATTAGGTTAAATGCATATACGAGGGGCGGCTGAAAAGTTTTGAGCCTAAGGTATAAAAAATGGTGATAGAAATGTATAAAAATTTTAATTTTCAATGTAATCTCCGTCTATTTCAATACACTTCTTACATTTATCAAAAAAGGCTTTTAACCCGTTCAAAAAATATTCACCGTCTTTGGCTTCAAAATGTTCATCTATGGCCTCCTTCATTTCCTCGTCGCTGGAAAGTCTCCGTCCTCGGAGGTCCTTTGGGGCCAGGTCTGGACTATAGGGTGGGTGGTCGATTTCTTCAAATCCTGTCTCGGCTAGGGCACGCTTTGCAACGCGTGCAGTGATGTTTACGGTTCAATAGCTTAAAGCGTAATGATGCTAATTACATTAAACTTGTCATTTATATTACTAAGGGTACCCTCAATTAATGATGAGCTGCCAGAGTCAATAGCAGTCAATAGTGACTCAATAAGAGCCTACACTACCTCAGCTAAAATTCACTCTTTGTCTCGCTCGCACGATACTGCTCGCGGACTGAGTGAGAGCGAGACAGAGTGCGGTGCTAGGCGGCAGGCAGCGCCAATAGTTTAGGTATTTGCTTTTTACGGTGAAAATGATGATAATTAAAAAAAAGTAAATAACATAAGACCTGCTTTATAGTTATTTCGGTGAGTATACAAAGTTTCATGATCTAATTTGAAGTATTTTTTGAATACCAGCGGTTTATTGTTCGGTTTGGAGGTAACTTTGGATTTTTTTTCTATCGAGAAAATTTTATGAAATCGTGTTTTCGTCTAACATAAGACCTCGCATTAATCCTCAACTTTACCATATATTTATTTCAAAATTAATGCTGCAGTATTTTCGACATAACGGAGGATCATGCTAAGCCATTTGATGTAGTCTTGGCCCTTAAGGTACCTAGGCTCAAAACTTTTTAGCCGCCCCTCGTACAGACGCCAGCAGGTCAACCTACCCCAATCTGTCAAATTTCTTTGATAGATTTTCAACTTTAGTACAAAGGAATAAGGTTCATATTCAATTGGGAAAATCTGACAGATTGGGGGTAGCTTGATGTGCTGGCCTCTGTACATATTATGTATAACATAACCAGCCTGTAATAATCCCACTGCTGGGACACAGGCCTCCTCTCTTCTAGAACGAGTGGGCCGTAATCCACCACGCGGGCCCAGTGCGGGTTGGTAGATGTCACATGTCTTCGAATTTTTAGTTCTAGGACATGCCGGTTTCTTCACGATGTTTTTCTTCACCGTTGCTTTTCCCATAATTATACGTCATAGTCATTAATTGGAGTGGTTTTATATATGTATGGCCCACTCCCTCTCACAGAGAGGGAACTGTGAACAGTGGGAACATTAGTGGCTGAATACGCTAATATTGGGTACCTATTCACAATCCCAAAGGTATAAATGTCCGTATACAACGTGTAACGTTAAATGCGCAAAACATCATACACCTCAATTAGAGCATTGAGTTAAAAGCATAATACAATGAACAAAACTATTTTTTTTAAAGCTAACTATTTTTATTAAGAAAATCTATATTTTTATAAAGCGTTGCTTTATGCATTCAAAATTGAGTATAAGACTTAATTTTCTTTGGCTCAATCGGCGGATAGTATGGCAAAATACATCATTTTTTAAAAACAAAACCCTATATTAAAAGTTACTGAAATCGATTCAGTAATCAATTATGAACTATAACTATTATTTTCAGGTTTTGCGCATTTAACGTTACACGTTGTATAAAACTAATTACCGTGCGACCTACATAATATTTATCACATGTTATTAGAAGGAAGGGGCGTGAATCCGAGTTTTTTTTTAAATCTTCTTCTTCCATCCCTTAACCCCAGTTTTATGTGGAGTCGGGTCTTCTTGTTCAGCGGCACCAGGAAAATCTGTCCTGAGTTGTCATAGGAGGTAGGTGCTGTTTCATCTCCTTCTCGATATAGCCGATCGATTCTGTCAAAAATCTCACCGTGAAAAGTTAGGTGAAGTGAGCTTAGAGTGAGCTGTCAAGAGTATCAATCCCTAGCATCAGGATGACACTGACAGCTCACTCCACGCTCACTTCACCTAAGATTTCACGGTGAGATGGTTAAAGAATCGCACGGCAGCAGTGCTATTCTGTAAAAATCTCACGGTGATAACTTAGGTGAAGTGAGCTGTCATTCCACCTAATGTTAGGGATCGCCCCTATTAAGGCGGTACCCCGACCAAAACCTCGTTTTTCTCCGTTATTCAGAGGCTATTAACTCAATAATTATCAGAAATAAACTACATCTAAAAGCATATTATTAATGTTCGATATCTTATCATCTCATTGCACATTTTTATTTGTTTTTACATGTTACTAATACATTTAAAATCTCCTTGTAAAAAAGTGTCTAAAATTATTGATCGCATGCATCTTTTGCTAAAGTTGACGTTCTATTGATTTGAGGATTGCACCAATGGATAGATAATTTAAAAAATCTAAATAATCCACGTTTTATTTTATTTAAAAAGATCGCTATTCTTTTTTTATTAAAATAATTTAAAAAATTGTGCGAGTTCTATGATAAAGGGGCGTCGGGCGGCAGCCGCCTTGGGATTATTTTAATAAAAAAATAGAGATCTTTTTAAATAAAATAAAACGTGGAATATTTAGATTTTTAAATTATCTATCCATTGGTGCAATTCTCAAATTAATAGAACTTCAACTTTAGCAAAAGATGCATGCAATCAATAATTTTAGACACTTTTTTACAAGGAGATTTTAAATGTATTAGTAACATACAAAAACATATAAAAATGTGCAATGAAATGATAAGATATCGAACATTAATAATGTGCTTTTAGATGTAGTTTATTTCTGATAATTATTGAGTTGATAGCCTCTGAATAACGGAGAAAAACGAGGTTTTGGTCGGGGTACCGCCTTAATAGCTCACTTCACGCTCACTTCACCTAAGTTATCACGGTGAGATTTTTACATAATCGATCGGCTGGACCACCATGTAGCAGCGGGTAGCCCTTCCCAAGCCTTTCGCAGGGATATGTAAGACTGTACTTACTGAGAAACTCTCATCTCATCTCTCACCTGGCGGTACCATCATTTTAAGGCTGATTTATTTTAGTTTATCGTAATTCTACCGGAGTCAAGAAGCCTGCTGTGTTTCGTTGATGCGTGGGAGTTCCAGTGCCTTAGGTTCATGCTCGTTCCATCATAGAGCTCATCCATCGCTTTCTATCAGGCGTGATCGAGGTTAAGAGCAGGCCCATTCAGCAATAAAAAAAAATTAAAACAATCTTTGAATACATTTAGAAAATGTAACCATTTATCATTCCTTAATGATAAATGGTTACCTACATGTTTTTTCAAGTTATTTCCATTTTTCCATGTCATATCAGAGGGGCGATTCTCTTAATTTTATGGACGTTTGCAGTCAGGGGGGCAATTCTCGAAATTTTAAGAACGGTGACAGTCAGAAGGCCAATTCTCGTAATTTAAAACGTTCAAAATCTAGTCGCAGTCTCATCTCAGCGATAAACAAGTGTCAAAAACTTGTCAAAATGTAGGGAAATTAGACGTATTTTTGATAGATTGAGACTGAGATCAGACTGTGAACGTTCTTAAAATTACGAGAATTGCCCCACTGATCTCAGTCACAATATGTCAAAAAATACTTCCCTACATTTTGACATGTTTTTGAACTTTTTTTGTCGCCGAGATGAGACTGCAACTAGATTTTGAACATTTAAATTACAAGAATTGGCCTTCAGACTCTTATTAATACAAAGCATAACTATCGTTGATGGTTCCTTTGACACGCGGCTAGTTCATGCTCGGTGTTACAGGTGGCGCTGATCGATGAACAAGCAAGTTTTCTTATTGCTGTGCCCTGTTATGAGGAATTCTATGTAGGTGCGTATGCTTTATTTATTTTACACTAACTTCTGCCCCCGACTTCGTCCGCATGATATGTTGGCAATCGACGGTCAGTGGGTCGTCCTCGGGGTGGAGTTGTAGTATACGCTTCGGGGCACTATGAGCAGCATAAAAAAAGGGACTTGGCAAAATGGGTTTGTTTTTTCCGAAATCTACCATTTTTATTACAATATTGAGTCACAGATCACATCGCAGCGCATTGCCCGCCCACGCTTTTACTTCATTTTCGCTTAACCTTCTCCCTAACTTTTTCTTTTTATTATTTATTTATTAAAACTTTTCGCACACAAAAAAAGGTACAAAGGCGATCTTAGGCATTCTCTACCAGTCAAGCAAGGGTGGTGAAGAGATTACTTGGCTTTTCGCTCAGCCTAAAACCTTCCTCAAAAATTGGGCTATCTAATGCAAAAATAATTTTGGAAATTCGACCAGGACTTCTAGAGATTAGCGCGATCAGACAGACAGACCGCGGCGGGGGGACTTTGTGTAGTGACGATGTTGCATAAAAACGGAACTTGCTAGCTTAGTTTTATGTAATAAATTAATTTAGAAATATAGAGGTTGTATAATATGTAAATTCTGTAGGTTAATATAATATAATATAATATTCCACAACTATCACACAACGCCATCTAGTCCCAAGCTAAGCAGAGCTTGTGTTATGGGTACTAGACAACTGATAAACATACTTATATATTTCTAAATACATAAATATTATAGATAAATTACACCCAGACACAGAACAAATGATCGTGCTCATTACACAAACATTTGTCCTGGGTGGGAATCGAACCCACGACCTCCGGCATAGCAGTCAGGGTCTAACCACTAGACCAACAGGCCTAATGATTGATGTACAGACGCTAGCACATCAAACTACCCGAAACTGTCAAATTTTCTCAATCAATTTTGAACCTTATGCTATAGCGATAAAGTTGAAAATCTATTGAAGAAATTTGACAGATTGTAGTAGCTTGATGTGCTGGCGTTTGTACAACATCATTCATATACTCTACTGGATCCGTTACAAAAACGTCTTTTCTTAAAAAAAATATAAGTCTCAAAATGTGGAGTTATTTAGAGAATAACCTTACCCGACCCGGGAATCGAACCCAGCGGGGTAGAGACGTAACACTAACAGTACCAATTGCTTTTATTTTGACAGTTTAACACCATTTATAGCGTTACGTTGTTGAGCAGGATTAGCAATATCGTTCAAAATAATGCCGATTGATAGTGTTACGCAATTAGGATGTAAGATCACAATGCTTAATTAAATAAGTATTAGGTACAGACACGCCAGCACATCAAACTACCCGAAACTGTCGAATTTTATCAATCAACTTTGAACCCTAAGCTTTAGCGATAAAGTTGAAAATCTATTAAAGATATTTGACAGTTTGTAGTAGCTTGATGTGCTGGCGTCTGTTCGTAAGATTTTTCGATCTTGATTTTTGTGAAGTATCTAATTTTGAGGGAAATCAATACCTGCATTTTCTTCATTATTAACAACATCATACGCCTGGACTTCATTATATTTTCCTTATTTATGAATTGCTTCAATTTAAAAGCGGTCACAAAAGATGGGTTAGAAAATCATGGGTCCGTAAATGGAGCGTAACACCAAAGTCGTGATTGTCTGTGGTCGTTTCTGTAGTCATTTATTCTTGTATCAAGGGATTTTCCTTTTTAAAGTAAGAACAGCCTATCGATTCTGTAATAATCTCACCGCGATAACATAGGTGAAGTGAGCGTGAAGTGAACTATCAATGGAGACAACCTCTAACATCAGGTGGAATGACAGCTCACTTCACCTTAGTTTTCACGGTGAGATTTTTACAGAATAGCACTGCAGTATCATTATCATCATCTGCCTAGCCTTTTCTCAACTATGTTAGGGTCGGCTTCCAGTCTAACCTAATGCAGTGGCTTCCAGTCTAACCAAATGGAGTGACTGCCTATCTGACCTCCACAACCCCGTTACTGGGTGATACGATACCCCTTGGTAAAACCGGTTGTCGAACTTTCGGGCTTCTGACTACCCGTAAGGACTGTCAAAGATCCACGTATGACAGCCGGGACTAACGGATTAACGTGCTTTTCGAAGCACGGAAGGGTCTCGGTATGTAAAGATGGTCACCCATCCACAGACCAACCGCGGTAAGCGTTGCTTAACCTGATCGATCGCCCTGTGCGGCTGTTATTATTTAGCCACGGGCCCCTCAGTAATATATTATCGGATTCTTGTAATATTAAACGTAGAGCAGTGGTGGCCCAGTGGTAACGTCCGCGACTTACGAGTTGTAGGTTGTAGGTTCGAACCTAAACAGGACTTTGCATTGTGTAAATTATTTCATCCAAACTGCTCTCAAAACGGTGAAGGAATACATCGTGAGAAGACTTATATCCTAGAACCAAAAATTCGAAGACATGTGATATCTGCCAACCCGCACTGGTGGATTACAGCCCACTCTCGAAAAGACTCGAAGAAATTAGGCCTTTGCCAATGGGATCATTATAGGATGATTATGTAGTTAATAATCGTAAATTCTGAAACTATGCTTATAAGTCAGTTGAAAAATGTTCAGGTGTGCTATTAAATCTGATTCCTTTATAGGTTTTAATTTAATACTCAGTATTACTCAGACTTTCTGAAAGTAGCGGAATAGCGGGATAGCGGGTAGCCTTTAATGTGCAGCTAAGACACGGGCCTCTTCCCGATGAGAGGCAGTGGGACGTAATCCACCACGCGGGCCCAGTGCAGGTTGGTAGATGTCACATGTCTTCGAATTTTTGGTTCTAGGACATGCCGGTTGCCTCACGATGTTTTCTTTCACCGTTTTTGAGAGCAGTGGTGATGAAATTAAAGCGTCTGCCTGGGTTTGAACCTACAACCAACAACTCGGTAGTGGTGGCCATTACCACTGGGCAAACACTGCTGGCAGAAAGTAATTAATTACTCAGAATTTGTTAATATAGAAACACAGTCGAACACAGTCTGTTATGCGAGCTTGTCTTCGGCTTGGCTTCGCCGGAGTGAATCATTGAAATGATATTACGCAATTCAAAATTTTATTAGCATTACCTACATAATAGTCAGCCTTTATGCTGCTGTAAATACTTGTGTGTTTGGGTACCTATGGGTGGTGTTAAGCGATAAATGTGGATTTGCCGTTACACACTATCAGCCTGTAACTTATAACTTGCTATTATTTACTTGTACTTGTTACTGATGGAAAAGTGCCAAGATAAAAATCGTGTATGGGAGCTACATCTGCCAACAAACTCTGTGCAGTTTGGCAGAACTAAAACTGATTGTAATAAGTTGTCACCACAAAATAAACTTTTTTAAATTTTTTTTGATGAATGAAAAAGCAGATGAACATAAATTTAAAAACTTTTGTTGGCTATTGAGGTCAGTACCTACTTTTTTCTTTTTTTTTGAGGGTAGGAAATTATCAAATAACTTCTCCCGCTCTGGTTGGAGCGGGAGAGCGTGTCAGACTTTTACGGACTAAAATCCACCCGTGTTCCTTCAGTTGCCTGTGCCAGGGGCCATGGTATCTCTTTCAAACAACCCACGACCCTGGCGGGCCCTAGCGGACCCGTCAGTTAGTGCTGACGTCTCTTTGAGGCGCGCGTGGAACACAACGCGCCGTCGACCCGGGCCTGGTCCTTATCGGATGGCGAGCTGCCCATTGCTCGCCGTCCGCAAGCCCGCGCCTACAGTAGCCGCCGGAAATCGGCTGCCGATTCTCGACGCCCAGAGCGTCACCTGCGGTGACTTGGGGCGTGAGGGCGTAAAGATTGCCTCTCTCTCACGCGCTCCGCCTCTACTTTCGCAAGCATTACTGCTTCGCAGAAGGAGGTGATGGCTTCCCATGCCGTCTCGCTCTGTACCATGGCCTGGACTAGGGCCAGACGCGAGAGATCGCCGCCGCCGATCGCCGCCGTAGGTCAGTACCTACTTCAGTTTAATTGAATCTAACACTTTTCAGGCTGATCATGAGAAAGCCTGAAAAGTGTTAGATTACAGCTAATCTTTATTATTTTGTTCTGATGTCATTTATAGTTTTCTATCCCAAAGTAGATAATGTTTTCATGATATGTTCAACTGTTTTTCTAAAATTAACATATTGAATAAAAATGACAAAAATCAAAGCACTTGCGTATAATATTATTATTGTTAGCGATACATTTGTCTACGTTGTAATTGGTAACTACATTATCTATTCGGACTAACAATAAATAAATAAATAACTTATTACTAGCACTTAATTATATTTACATTTGCGCGAGCTTAAAAATAGCGTTGATTGTATTACAAAAATAAATACAGAAACACATAGTCCAAGTTTTGTACGAAAAACAGAAAATAAAAACGGAACAGAAAAATCTGCCAATCAACTATCGGTGGATTTTCTTTGTTTTCGACTTCAGACTAGCAGGGTGGACTCCGGATGGACGCTTACTTAGACTGAATGGCAACTGCGAGTCGTCGACTTTATTTTATACTTCATTTTCATTTACCGACTTCAAAGACTGGTCCTTCATCTTCAAATTTCTCATCAACTTCATTTCTCTTACCTATAATATCGAGTTCGTGTAATTTGAGATTCCGTTCCAAAAAAAGTACAACCCTGTTAGTAGCATTTTGGTGCGGGACCTCAATCGAATTTAATTCGTCTGTCTGCTTGATACAGTCGATTTTTCCTTCCAGATAATTGAAGCCGGTGTCCTTGGTATTTTCCTAGTATCCTCCTTTCTGTAATCCCATGACTGCTGCGAACAATGCAAAGAAGAATCCTGCTAGACCGGTGGCTCCAATCAGTAGGACCAACCCTGCAATCATGACCGGTACTAGAGCGAAGTATTTCATCTTGTAAGCCAGGAGTAGCGGTAGCATGTATTTCTTGAGCTTCTTTGGCTTGAGCTTCTTCTTTCTTTTGTTCTTGTGCCGTTCCTCTTCATGCCCCTTGATGCTGCCGACGTCTTCCTCTTCGTATTCTCCGTCATCATCTTCGAATTCATCCTCATCGTCGTCGTCTTCACCCATTATGTCTGGAATAAGACAGAAGGATTTATTAATTATAATGAAATAGGGTATAAGAAATAACTGTTTGGTTAGAAATTAATTACTGACTGTAACTTATAGGATGACTTACTAAGAGTCATTCTAATTTTCTAAATTTTAAATAACTTAATCAAACACAAATTGCTTTCTCTCTTAAGTGGAAAAACATTCGTTTTGAGGCAGATTTTTCAATAGTCAGGTCCTTCATCTGAAGAATAAATATGACATACATATTTTCTACATAAACGCTGTCAATCGGCAATATTTTATATTCAGTTATGAGATAAATCTGATTATTGAAAAATCAGCCCTTACTACAACAAAATCGTATTTCTTTGTTGTTGAGGTTAGATATATGGAGATATGGATATAAATGTATGGAGTTAGATGAAAAAAAATGACAGTTTGAACAAAACGTCTAAGTTTTTGTGGTAAAATCCTCGTTTTTCTACTTTTCTACGAAATAAACAGTGGTGTTTATATCATCAGTCTCACCAGTTAGTTAATAATTATCACCTGACAGAAATACAATCATTACGCCCGCAACAACAGTCCGATAGCCTGATAGGCTAACAACCTGTTACGATTGCTTTACCGCGAAACATCTGATGAGATCCGATTACGTGTAATATGCGTGTCTTTATGATTAACAGCGTAATTGTGGGCACTTTAATCGTTTGCGATTATACTTGAATTATTGTCATTATCACACTAAATGGATGCACATTCTTGTTATGAGAGTGTTACGGCTATGTTGACAATGACTTTGTAATCCTTGATAAGGAATAGTACGTAGTGTTGTATAAAGAGGAAGAACGTGATGTTAAAATCTTTAGAATTTTTCTGGATTGTGTTTATCTGCTCCAGATTATCTTTACGTGTTTTTATTTTGTTATAGGTTGGTACGTGTTTTTTGTTTCATATTTTGTAAGTTCTATTGAGTGTATACTGAATTTTATAGTAGGTAATTGTCATCTTTCGTAATCATTTTCCTGCCCTTATCCCAAAATATTGTCTGTTTCTTGCATGCTTCCTCTCTGTTAGTCGTCATTTCGGTAGTTACTCCCTAATAATTGAAGGGGTAAGTGGACAAAGGTGTTAACTAACAAAAAATTCAAATTGAGATATGAGCGTTAGAAAATAATTTTCTAACGCTCATATCTCAAAAATTCAAAAAATTCGAATTGAAATTATCCATTCATATTAAAATTAGATGTTTTGAACCCACCAGACGATTTATCGTCACTTATAACCTATGTTCATGCAACAAAACTCGATTTTTTCAGTTTTGTCAGATAACACCTTTGTCCACTTACCCTTTCAATTGTCATCCTTATCCTTACAAATAGTTATTATAAAAGGGAACGTTTCTTTGAGATAGTCAATAACGAATATAGTCCAAGGCTAAAGTACATAAAGTCGTGCTAGTGAAACATTTTCACTATTGAAAATTGTAATTGTATTAAAATGCTAAGTTTATACTCTAGACGATGCAACCAAAGTAGATTAATTATTTAGAAACATGCTTCAGATATAAATCATGGATTGATGTTTTTATAATGCGGTCTTCCTATATGGTCCTTTTTTGTAATGATTCAATTTCCAACCAACATTCAATTTCTTTTCTTTAGTCAATTTTGACTTTCATATTTCATTTTGAAATTACCACTTTCCACTTTTTTGTCAGTTATCACTTTCTATTTGTTTTATATCTTCATGATTTTGGCTGACGTGTACCAAAATTGGTTATTTATTCCCTCATGCGCATGAGCTAGATGCATCTTTTCAGATTAATTTATTTATCTTTAACTATATCTGAGCATTTGAGTCGGTTTCAATATCTATCCATCAAAAACCTGGTGAAGCGAAAATAATAAACAGTATAGAAGATGTATGGATACATACAAATACTCGATCAAAATTAAATACTGATATTGGCGTTGAATTATGATCCGTTGAAGATATTGATTTGAAATGGATCAGGTAATAAATCGTGAAATATTGGTCTTTTGAGCCGTAAGTTAAATATATATTGACATGAACATATGTTCATGTGTAGTCATTCTGCTATCTAACACGACCTTTATGAGACCTATTAATGACGTCATTTATGGATAAAAATAGGTCATCCTAACTAATTCTGTTATCATATAACAGAATCGTGGCATTCATACGAAGCCTTAGACTTTCTAGTTGGGTTCAATATGGATGCTCAAAAAGCAATTTTTAAGCTTTAATAAACAGTTTAAGATTAATATGTAAACAGTTTATCAGCCAAATAATATTTGAAAGTGAACGAAATCCGTTTATATTAAAGCGAGATGTTTATTACATTTCTTATCTATTCAAAGTCAATAGAACTTAGTCCCAACATCAACCACATCCTAGAATTGATCCCTTTCTATCAGCCCACTGCACTTACCGCCCTGCTCACCCAATAATAGAGAAACGGTCACAATCATACCACTATCATTACCGACCGTTACAAATTCACCGTCGACTGAATGCAAACTTAAAACTTTGGAACAGAAAATCTACTTCACACAAATACATTGGTACTAAAAAGCCTACCGAGACATGAAAATGAGAATGATTGAAAGAAAGAAAATAGAAAGAATGAAGGATGACATGCTCAGGGAGTCGATAATGGTAGCTTTGATTTATTGTCGGAAAAGTAAGCGAATACGACGGAAAATTTGAGCTTATGCAGCAACAACAATAGTTAGAGCTTATAGAGAAAATTTTGAGCAGAATAAAACTATTTTTAGATTTATTCCTATTTTCCGTAAGTATGTCCTTCACCACGAGGGGAAATGGTTAATTTTAAAACTATAGTCACCTTAAAAGAACCAGATGGAATAATGAGTGGCTGTAATAAAAACAAATAGAACTATTACGAAAACTACAGCATCGGGCTACGTTAATATATAGTAAGAGGACACTAACGTTTTTTGGGCCTGACTTCAAATTAAGCTTGATATGGCTTTGAGCTAAGTGTCGCATTAAGAAATGGTCCTTCTGCACCTAACTACCACATGTCACAACTAACTAGCAATAACTCTCGCTGAACTGAATTTCATCAATATTGTAACTGGCAATCGTTTCCGCTTGTTGACTGCAGTGTCCGTAAATGTATATTATAACTGTGTATACAGATACGTTACGTTACGGTTATCGTTATAAGCTGTTAGTAACATATCAAGAATAACAATACAAGTATTGACATGGTAATGATGGTCATCTGTTTTTTTTTTAGAAAATCAAGGACTTTTTCGAAAATTTGATTGAGTTCAATTTGTATGCATGAGCAAATAGAATTATTGTTCCTTGTATGGTTTCAGAGAATGAATTTGTCATAGGAAATTGTATACTTGACATAAACAATCTAATTAGGACTGCTGTCTTATAGGTTTCTTAGTCCAAATAAAAATTTCTGAAGCAGTTATGGGCGATATCTGCCAGGCTGGAACCAAATGGTCAACACACAATCTGAAGAATAAGAGGCCGATGTCCAGCGGCGGCGGTGGGTGGTGGTTGATTGATTGATTACTTCATATTGTTTAAAAAGTTTGTTGGTTTGACAACGTAAATAAAGAAATGAATATCGTTGAATTGTTAAATTGTAAATGCCTTGCCATTTTGTGTTAAGTTGCTGGTTGATGACATTAAGAAAATTGACAAAGTTCTATGTAATACACAACACAATTACAACACAACACAATTTGAATGATGGTGATAATTAACAAGATGATTCTAACTATAACATAAATAGAGCGTAAACATGATAATGATTAGAAAAGTGTTAAGAAAATTATTGGTCCTTGAAAACAAAAGGAGAATCTCTTAATATTATGATTATAAATAAAATATCTGTTATAACGTTTTATGTATTATGAGATAAATACTATATTTATAAGTGTAATAGTTATTTCTATAGAAAAACTATTTTATATTAAAAAATTTACAAAATTATTTATGGACATTATATTCAAATGGCTTGCTTTGTTTGAATGAAAATGTCTATGAAATGGAATAGATTAAAAACGTTATACGTTTTATAATAGAGGATGATCATTTTATGAGATGACAACATTTGTTATTTCTAAATGTGGGATGACTTATGATTCCCAGAAACGTGAACTTTTGAATGCAAATCATACGGTGGAAGTTGATCAAGTCGCAGGACCTATTATTATTATTATGCAAATTATTATTCTAGATCCTGCAATGATCCAATTGTATCTTTATCTAAGAATGCTTTTTGACTAAAATTCAAAATATTCAATAGCCAGATTCTGTAATTAAAGGGCATGACTGCAGTAAGGATAAGGCCGCCTATTGTATGTTTTGTAGTAATAATTGTTTTTTTTTTTTTGTTAAGTATTTTCTGGTGTACAAGAAACTGAAGCCCCTATTAGATATACGTCGATTCACCACATTATTCACCTAGAATTGCAAATATCGAAAAAAAGTCGTATCAGGAACTTCCTAATGGATGTAGGAACTAATTTAAACATTTCCTAATAAGCAATTAGTTCCTCAAATGTAATTGGCCTCTTCCTACAAAACCGTGCATATCAAGAAGTAGGTAACACAGTTATATATACCCACTTCTGTACCAACTCCCATTAAATGGTAAACCGTGACTTCAATTACTATATTTTATTTTTAAGCCGTTAATGTCCCACTGCTGGGCAAAAGGCTTCTTAATCTCTTTCCACCTCTCTCTGTCCACAGCTGCCAAAGACATATCTTACTATAGCGTTCACTAAACCCATCGATCAATATTCAGTTGATTCATGTTACATGTCAACTAAATCATGAACAAGTCCATATTTCAATAATTTCTAGAATATTAAAGAAACATCTATTATAACTTCTTTGTCCATTTGTTTGTCAACATGCAATGCAAGTTCAATGATACTAAATACATAATTTATTTATGAAGCATTGCGTGATTCCATTGGTTGAACGTACACGAGCCCATTCGATAGTTTCGTACATAAATAATTTTTTTCTAAATCATTCGATTTATCGAAATTTTGTGAGAAGTATCGAATGATAAAATAATAGATTTAAATTAGGTAGAATGTGTTGATTTGTGGGATGATAATTGAAATAGTGATGATGAGTGCATTTGCATGCGTGAAAAGTAATCTTGTGTCGAAATAAAATGGGTTGTGGTGAAGAAAAATATGGTGGGATAACCTGGAATGTGGCACAGCGAACTGATAATTCTTGTAATAGATTAGTGTGAATATGTTAGTTGTTTTGATTAGCTTTATCAAGTTATAAAGTGAGAGCTTTTTTGGATTAATGATAATTATGTTGATAATGATTCACGATAGAAAAGCTCAACTAGCAGAATATATCAATAAATTCGCTCTAAAAAGTAGTCAATAAATTAATCTTAGATGGCCAGTCTTATATTATTTTGATAATCCTTGATGACTTATTAGTTAAATCAGCACCGAATCTTAAGTAGTAATTTAGTTTAAATAATAATTTTCGTCAATTGGGTA
Source organism: Globia sparganii (assembly GCA_949316385.1). Classification (NCBI taxonomy): domain Eukaryota; kingdom Metazoa; phylum Arthropoda; class Insecta; order Lepidoptera; family Noctuidae; genus Globia; species Globia sparganii. The sequence continues at coordinate 1,483,241 of OX438675.1, forward strand.
TGTAAAGTTTTTTTCAGGTATTTTTTTTATATTTTTAATTTATAGATTTAGTTATTTTATGCAACTAATTTCAAAATTTTGGTTTTCTAAGCAGCCATTAATTTTAAATAAATTTTCTAAATTCTGCTTTAAAAGTAGACTGAAGAGTTCAATATCTATGCCACGTATAACACAGTAATAAAAATTCTAAATTTGACGTTTTTTGCTTGACATCAGAAACTTCAAGCATGGCACTAGACAGTTTTAGAGGTGGGAATGATCGACATAATCGATTGAACATTTACTTAATACAGTTATTAATTTTGTATAGGGATAAGTGGAAGGAGGGAAGGGAGGCCTTTGCCCTGCAGTGGGACAGAAATGACTGATAATTAATAATTAAATTAAATAATAGGTATTATTAATATGTCACTATCAAAATCAAACCAATAACGAGTAGCTACAGTACCTAGTTATATTTGCAAGTTTGCAACACCATTTAATTTTGTGGTTACAAAATAGTTCGAATGATTTTATACTTAATATATTATTATTTAAAGGGAATGAATGCATTTTATTTAAGCTATCATTATAATGATTGATTAACGATAATTCAGAATTCGGGATTTAGATTTTATGTGTGAATAGATTTTCAATGTTTGATTTTAATCGATTCAAAGGCCGAAATTTTCGCACGACTGCATTACATACCTATATTATTATGGTCATCCCTATAGTTGACATTATATGACTTTAACTTTTTATCATATGATGAGAGGAGGCACCGAAAGTATTCTCAATCTGCTTACTTGTGACGTCATTTGGAGGTCAAATGAAAGTCAAGTGATATTAAGTGTTTATGTTAAAATAAACTTAATCTTATAATTTTAAGCACTAAAACTAGAAAAATTAAGTTAAGAAACCTTAAATCTCGAAATGATTTGGGAATCAGCGTAGGATTTTTTTTCTTTACATACCGAATTACTTACATGATAATGATCTCCGTGAGACAGAAGGTTCCGAGAACCCCTCTGGCTTCTCAATGATTGGTTCCGCAACATCCAAAGACCTTTTCTCGTACTCTTCTCTCCTGATTAAGGGTATTGCTCTAACTTGGAACTGGCCATCATCTGTCAAATTTCTTTTCTCTTTGGCAATTGGGATGTAATTACCAGGGAAAAGGACATTGGAGTTATTTTTCACATCTGCGTAATACACGTTTCTTTCAACTTGGGGCTCTTCCGGTCTTAGAGGGATAGAACGAGGCTTGAAGGCATACCGTTGGTAGGTGTAAGGGAGCCTGGTCTCCCTCGATTCAAATTTCGTAGGTTTGATAACTATTGAAGCACTAGTGACATCAATCACGGAATCACTGTCTTTGTTCCAAAGCTTCTTCAAAGCATCCTGGTACTCGTTGGCTGATACCAAGGCCACACAACAGAGCACTAAAGTCTGGTAGTACATATTGATAGCTAATTAATGTCACTTATTACACAACACAGAACACTTCACTTTCCTTAGACCGTCACCCTGTGTACCACCATTTTGCATCAAGCGGTCGCGCAAAACTGAATTACTGTCGCTGCAAGACGGTATATTTATACATGTGTAAGTATAAAGTTGCGTTTTTCCAGTCAGTTCACGGTCGGTCGGGCCTTCGGGCTTCCTTTGGTTTCAATTCCGATATGAACGAAATGTGTTCGAAATGAAAAACTTGTCCGTTTTCGCGTGGCTTCTTCCGTTAATAGTTGGGGACAGTTTCTCCGATTGATTGTGGTGCAATTTGTACTTGTTTTCATGTTATTAGATGGCAGGAGATGCTCTGATATGTTGGGACGGTGAAAAGCTGTCATCTTGTCTAAAATTGAGATGTTGAGTGAACATCTGTATTAGTAATCATGGTTTGTTCTCATTCACTTCAGAGTTAGTAGGCAAAGAAAAGAAAAGTTTTTCTTGTCGTATGTAGATTGTTTTTTTTTCGTCTTCTTTATATTTATCTACGCTTTTGCCCTGAACCTATAGCTTAGAATATTCTTAAAACAAATACAAAGGAAAACTATGACAAAATGCCAAGTAAAGTTAAGTGCCAAAGCACATATGAAAACCCAGATCAGATTTTTTTTGTATTTTTTTGAGTAAAATTGCATAATCGTAGCACAAGCTGGTTGATATCTTTCAAACAACTGACAGATGCTGGAACAGAGGCTTTGTGGTCATCAGCTCACTAGACCATGGTAAAGGGTTCAAGAACAGCTAGTGTGAGCAATATTTTTTTTCTATTAACTGCCTCATTGATTGTTTATAAGCGAGAACAACGAGTTTGCGGAGATTTAGGGAGAAGAAAAAGTTAGTTTTTGGTGTTTCCCATAAGAGAATGAATAAAAGCAGCTTAGGACTGGCGAGTGGGCCTAAATATGATACTCTGGCTAATGTAATGTCCCAATGCTAGGCAAACCACCCTTTTTCTTTTCCACATACACCGAAACCATACTTTTTTATTAGCCATTAATGTATCACTGATGGGCTAAGGTATACCTACTCTTTTTCCTTTTTTTTTTCTTTTTCTCTCTTTAACCTCTTTTTCTCTCTGTGTCCAGAGCTGCCAAAGACCAATCTTTGTTAAAGGAATCCAGCTCATCCTGCCATCTTCGTAACTGACACCATAACTGATATCACAATATTTTTATTTTATTACTCCTGTTGTAGAGGAGCCCATGGCTAAATAATAACAGCCATAAAGGTCGATCAATCAGGTTAAGCTATGCTTGCCGCGGTTAGTCTGTGGATGGGTGACCATCTTTATTATTATTATCTATTTATTTCAGGCATCAAGGCCCATACAAACACATACAATACAATATTAATATAACTTTAAAATACTATAAATACATAAATCATTATAATTACACTAGAAACTAACTAACGCACACGAAATGTCTGCGTCGTGTTTCGCTGACTGGTGTCATGTAGCTTTACATACCGATGCCCTTCCGTGCCTCGGAAAGCACGTTAAACCGTTGGTCCCGGCTGTAATTCGTGGATCTTTGACAGTCGTTACGGGTAGTCAGAAGCCCGAAAGTCTGACAACCAGTCTTACCAAGGGATATCGTATTACCCAGTAACTAGGTTGTGGAGGTCAGGTAGGCAGTCGCTCCATGTGAAATGCTGGTATTCAGCTGCATCCAGTTAGACTGGAAGCCGAACCCCAACTTAGTTGGGAAAAGGCTAGGCAGATGATGATGACTCCTGTTTTAAGACCCTCAAAATAAAAAAGGATTGTAGAAATTGTATTGATTATGTCTCTGTGCGAGATCAATATCAATTATATTATTTATTTATTTGCTCCTAATTTCCATATAAAATGGATTTCAGTACCCTTGACAATCTAAAGCAATATCTGCCTAGGCTCTAAGGCAAGCAAGTAGGCGCTAGTATCTATACTTGAGTTATTGTTTACGTGTTTGTACTTTCAATGTCTACTATTCTAACATTATTGTGTGTTTTAATATGGTTAGCAATATTAAGTCATTCAATGTTTATTCAAACTCAAAGCATCTATTTCAAACAAACCATGAATTACAGGCACTCTTGAATTGTCAAGTGGAAAAGTGAAGCTAGTTGCCCTTTCCAAAACATAGTACCTATGGAGAAGAACGGGAAAGAAACTCCACCGACACTCTTTTAAATCATAAAATTATTACAAAATATTGTTTACATTATTCATATTGAAATTATGGGGTATTCCTCGAAAAGCGCCAAATTTAAAAAGCACTAAAAGTAGTCCTCGAAAAAAAAATTATAATAATAACAATAAAAATATTATAAGTTTATTCCTTGAAATGCATCAACGATGAACCATAGAGAAGAGCATGAAGAATTCGTAATAAATGATATCGATAGATGTTTCATTTGGTGCGTTTCAAAGTTGATGCGTTTCGAGGAATACCCTGAAACTATACTTGTGAGAACGATGTAAAAAGACGTGCAAGTTAAAAGCTTAATAAAATTTTAATAAAACAATTTAAAAACACATTTTAAGTTCTCAAAATCATTATCATGGTTCTTTCAGGTTAAAGACATCCACTGCTGGACAGTTGACTTAAACCTTCAACAAGCATGGCAACCATAATTTTTCGTTTTTCTTTCTTTCCGTAACTCCTGGAGTTTGGCTGCCAACATCCAGATACCCAGAACTTCTACTAGGTACATCTGGCCAGTGGTCCTTCGGTACGTGGTTATCATAATCAGCCTATAATGTTCCCACTGCTGGGACACAGGCCTCCTCTCAGAGAGAGGGAGTGGGCCATAATCCACTACGCGGGCCCAATGCGGGTTGGTAGTTGTCACTATTTTGAATTGTTTCTTCATAACGTTGTTCTCACATATAGAAGCAACAAGAATAATGTACCGAGGATTTTGTAATATCTTGATTTAAAAATGTGTCCTTGGAGTTTCTTGCCCGTTCTTCTCCAAGAGATCTACGTTTTGGAATGGGCAACTAGCTTCAACTTTCTGACTAACTGACCGACTAGTTAATTTTGACAATTCAAAAGTGCCTGTAAATGGTTTAATTGAAATAAATGCTTTGAGTTTGAGTCTCGATATGTTAAGATTGTCACCCATCTACAAACCGACCTAAGCAAGCGTAGCTTAGCGTAATCGAACGACCCATGCGGCTGTTATTATATTATTTAACCACGAGCCCCTCTCAAGCAATGAAAGTGATGGGGTAATATCGAAAACTGCTGAATCGATTTCAATAGGATTTTCTAAATATGATTGATGGACGCGTCTTCGATCATTTTGGGGCGTTAGCACTTTGTATAAATTATGGAAAACTTGTCAGATCATTGGCGTGGATGTTGCAAGTTGTTTAAGTAGGTAAAGGAGAGCTTTTTGTGGAAGAGTTTCCCTGGGCAAGTACTACAACTTTTTACACTACAACTTTTTTTTGCTGCTTGTAGTAAGATGTGCTTTGTGAAAAAAAAAAGTTACAAGAAGAGCCTTGCTTTTTAAAAAAAAACAGTGTTGAGTTGAAAAAAAAAACGAATTACATAATTATGTACAGTTATAAGTTGCCAATTGAGTAGGTGCTAATCGAAGATAAGATTTTTTGTATTAAGTAAGTTGTACTTTACATAAAATTATTATAATTAATCATTAACGTCTTTCTAAATGTCAAAAAAAATTAATAATAAGTAACCTCACAGTTGTCCTCTACGCTGCCATCGATAAAGCCGTGGACGTGGCGAAGTTTTGGGCCAACAAAATACCACGATATCTTTCTTGGGTTAGTGTTTGATTTAAACTAGGTCATTAGCAGGAATTTTCTGGGTCAATGGTGTTGCTATCCGTATAAGCCGCTACCCAATGAAGCATTGAACATTATCAGCGATTAGCTGCAATCAAATTGAAGCAAATAATTACCTGCAGGAAATAAAGTCAGCAAGTTAAAATTACTATAATGTTATTAGCTCGTGGCTTAAGCTTAGCAGACCGGCTTTTTTTTTGTGGGTGGGAAATCATCAAATGACCCTTCCCGCTCTGGGTGGAGCAGAAGGGAGTGTCAAACTCTTAATGACTAAAACCCACCCGTGTTCCTTTCTTAGCCCTTTATGTTCCGGGGTAGCGGTAACCCTTTCGGACAATCCCGCTGCCCCGGCAGGCTTCGGCCCTTACGGGCCCCTTCCTTATTGCTGACATCTCTTTGAGGCGCGCGTGGAACACGTACGCGCCGTCCGGCACGGGCCTGGTCCTGATCGGACGGAGAGTTACCCATTACTCTCCGCCCGCAGGCCCGCGCCTACGGTGGCCGGGAGTAGTCACGCGGGTCCTGACGCCCGGAGCGTCTCCCGCGGCGGCTGGGACGTGAGGCTCTCTCCCTCAGCCGTCCCGCCACCTCCTTCGCTAGCATGACTGCTTCGCAGAAGGAGGTGACTGCCTCCCACTCCCTCTCGCCCCGGACCATGGCTTGAACCAGAGCCGGGCGGGAGATATCGCCGCCGCTGCCGATCGCCTCTACGACAACACGGCGGTGCTTCGCCCAAGCGGGGCAGACCTTTACCGTATGCCTCGTGTCTTCTGGGCGATCCTCGCAGTGGTGACGCCCGGGCGTAGCAGACCGTGCTGGACCGATCTTTCTGCCAGTTAGGTTAGGTTAGCCTGAGGATTTTTCACCGTTCTGGATGACGTTCAAAACCTCTCCTTTCTTTGGACAGCAGGTTAACAAGTCTGTGAAGGCAGATTTCAAATAAAAAAAATAAAAAAAACTATCGATAGTGTATAAAATGGGCCTCGGAACAAGGTGTATCGATGACCCTGTAAAGGCCGCAGGAATCCGCTGGAAGCACAGAACCGGTTGAAGTGGAGGTGCTTGGGGGAGGCCTATGTCCAGCAGTGGACGTCCTTCGGCTGAAATGATGATGAAAAAAAGAAAGGAAGAAAATACGTTTATTTGCGGTGAACATGACGCAAAAAGAACAAAAACAAAAATAAAATAAATAAAAGGTAGGGGGAAACATGCGTCACATCCACGCGAAACGGCTATCGCTCAGCATTATGCTGCGACCCTGTGCAAGACAGAGCCCCAGCGCTGGTTTTCAGCAACAGCCGGCGCTGACGTAATGGCGTCATCGATGATAATGATGATGTATGGTATGGCTGGTTACTAAAATTAATTGTACTAATAGCAATAAATATGTATAATAGTATAAAAGAATAATGGATGTCGGTGTTTGATAGGTATCGATATGTTCAGTCTCTATTATCTCACTGCTCCTCTTAAGAACTTAACCATTTTTTTTCCTAATGGCGTCCTGCAGGTCAAACAGGAGGTAATCGGCTGCTTAACCGGGCTACCTTGGTGTGCCTTAATAAATCAAAACCTCATGCAGGTCTACACGCTAAGTAAGTAAAGATGCCAGCAAATCAAGCTACTACAATCTGTTGAATTTCTTTAATGAATTTTCAACTTTATCGCTAAATCATAAGGTTTTAAGTTGATTGTGAAAATTTGACAGTTTCGGGTAGCTTGATGTGCTATTGTCTGTACATTTCGCTGTGGGAAACGAGCTTCACTTTAGAATCGTTATCCAGCTCGATCTTGCATAAGTATCTAATGATGATATATTATTATTTAATCTTACAACATAATCAAAAGGCCATTATCGTAATTTAAAATGTTCAAAATCTAGTTGCAGTCTCATCTCGGCCACATACAAATGTCAAAAACTTATAAAAAAAAATGTAGGGAAATTAGAGGTAGGTACTTTTGATAGATGAAGACTTAGATGAGACTGGGAACGGTCTTAAAATTACGAGAATAGCCCCTTAGGTCAGACAATCCGACGATGAGCGTGTAACATATTTTTTACTAGGAAACTACACTATGAATAATTACCAATAAGTACAAAACACGATTATTGCATACATATGTATCCAGTATTTGAATATGATGTACGTTTCCGTGAGTTCTCAAATACCACGTCCCTGCGAGCATGCTCGATTGTACATTCATTAATTAGTCTAATATTCCAACAATAAAAATCTTTCTTTAAAGTGTTTGACGTTACACTTGCGCCAATAACCGTTCTTCTAGAACGCGCTCTTATTTTAATACTATTTATGAGGGCTCATAGATATTATATGTTTAAATCAAAATCAAAAATCGTTTATTCAAATTAGGCTGAGAATCGACAGAGAGCCAAAGAAAGCACCTACCCTTCCCAATCATAAAAAAATATATATTAGAGCTATCTAAAAAAAAATGTATAGCCCTGATATGAATGAATGAATGAATGAATTGCACCGATCCCAGCGTGGTTAAACCAGACTCGATTAATCGAATGAACCCCAAGATTCGCACTAGCTTCTGTAGCCTCATGATCATGGTGCTACAGCGGCCATTGCATATCAAGGAATAGACCGGGGGGCGCGGTAATTGGTAAGGAGGACGTGCCCGTAGGATAGGGAAGGATTTAAGAGCCTACCGGATATGCATCCTAGAGCAAGCATTGGACTAGTGGAGAGATGGGTAATTATTATCTATGGATGGGCATCTTCTAACGACCTTGCCGCCAGGCTGGTTCAGGTCGAGCTTCATCGGCGAGTCTTTTGGCGGAGTGTTACTGCTTTCTCGGTTCTTTTGTATGTCATTGTTCTGTTGTATTGTGTTAGATGTTGCTGTTATCGATGTCATCTTCGGAAGTTTCGCTACTATCCGTTTCCGGTTTATTGTAAATCTCACTAGCAGCGATCTTGATCTTACTTTTGTCTTCCGCTGTATCCATCCAGAAATTGATTCCCTTGTCGAAGTACATCATGTCCTGATTTAAATTGTCGTTCCATGTGTAAATAGGTCGGCCGACCTTCTTGGATTTGGCTTTGTATTGCATTGCTGCATGTAGCAGGTGTGGTTTGCGACGCCTGTAGACATGTGCGAGGTAGCACATCCTATGGTTCTTGATGCGTTTGGTTACTGTTTTTCCGTCTAATATTTCATGCATTTTCTTTTGTCTTGGTTTATTTCTAGAGTGGTTAATCAAGTCCCTCATGATAACTCGCTCATATTTTCTGAGTCTTGATCTGTTAGCTTTAGTAAGTGCCGAAACTTTCAAACCGTGTATCATGCACGGTACGATCACCATTCGATACATGAGTCTGGCTAATTTCCAGTCCATATTTGAATTATTTATGAATGGTAGTAACGATTTGGCGTTTTTCATGGCCTGTTCGCAACGTTTTTTTATAGTGCTTTTTCTACTTAATGTAGATGTTATGTATGTACCTAGGTATTTAAATTCTTCACATGTTGGTATACTTATTCCATTAAGGGTCACGTGGGTCGTTATCTGTGTAGCTTTGGGGTCCCTAATTAGTATTTTTGTTTTTGTTTCGTTTATTTGGAGGCCTACACTGTTTAGTAGGGGTTTAATATGGTATATGATACCTTCTAATCCTTCTAGGTCATCTGTAATAAAGATAAGGTCATCCGCAAATGATAATACTAGAGGGAGTGAGATTTCGCGATCCTGGTCAAGTTTTATTAATTGTGTTTCTTCGTCGAGGGTTCTAAGGACTTCGTCGATGACCAGTGTAAACAGGCGAGGGGACAGAGGGCAACCTTGTTTGACTCCCTTTCCTTTAATAATCCAACTGCTTTGCTGGCCACACCATTTGATGCATGTTCGTTCATTCATGCATACCTTGATTATCCTGTTGGTTAGCGATTTGTTGGTTCGTTGTAATAAGATATCTCTTAGTGCATTGAGGTCGACGTTGTCAAATGCCTTTTCAATGTCGAGGGCGAGTACATAAATTCTTTTACCTGCACGCCATTCTTCGTCTAAGACCCTTTTAAGCGTGAATATATAGTCGTCTGTTGATCTATTGTTTAAAAAGGCCGCTTGGTAGTTGCCCAACTCCGTTATTATCTCATCTATTTTTTTTAATACGTAGGAGGCGTAAATTCTGTAACCCGTATTGCAAACCGATATGCGGCGATATTCATTCTCATTTTTAGGGCTATTGTTTTTTGGAATTGGTACCTGTACGGTCTCCAACCATGTGTCAGGTGCTTCGTTCAGTGTCCAGGCTTTGTTCATGTGTTTGGTGACGGCTTCTTGTAATATTTGGGGCATTGCTTTGTATAATTCGATTACCACTTGGTCCGTTCCGGGGGCTGTCCCGTTCCGCATTTTATTAATGATTGCCATTACGCCGTCCGTAATAGGTCCCTCACCCTGTACTTCCGTTATCGGCTTTTTTATATTAACTGTTGGTATAAGATGGCCCTCGGATTTTTTTAAAATTTGCTCCCATTTGGTCATTGGTATATAAGTAGATCTTTTTCGACGTTTTGTTTGAAGTTTGTTCCTGCTGTAAAAAAAGTATAGCATCTGCATGCGTTTTGCAGGGTGTTTTTTCCCCAATCCATTGAGGCAGGCCCTGCATGCTTTTTGCTCTTCCTGATATTTAACCTTTTGAAGTGTTGCCTGACATTCTTTTACTCGGTTGTGCCTATTTGGATTATCTGGTTGCCTGCTTTGTAGGAATTTAGCCTTTTGTAGGTTAGCAAGAGCTAGTCGATGATCTCTGGAGAGAGTTTGGCTGAAAAATAAGAGTTTCCTGAGCAGCCGATTTTAATACTTCCGTTATGGTATTCCAGGGTATTTCGATGAGTTTGTCCGTTGAGTTGATCCCTTTATCTTTTAGTTTTTTTGTTATGCAATCTTGGTATTTTGTTTTTGTGAATTTACTATTGAGAGCGGCATAATAGCATTGTTTATAGTTAAAATCCTTGGCCGCAATTGTTGTTTCCTTCGCGGCTTGCTGTTGTCTTTGTGTAATAATGTGTTTGGTGCTTTCTTTCTTGTTTGAAATTCGATTTGTTCTTATTAGACCCCAGATTATTTTATGGTCAGATGTGCCCCTAGCGGCCCATTCGCCTTTAATAAAATCAAAAAGTTTTTCTGATGCATGTGGCGTTATAATGTGATCCAGTTGGGATTTCTGAATGCCCTTTGACCACGTTATCCTGCACGATGATCTCGCTATTGTCGTTTCTATTTGCAGTTTTTCCCTGTTGGCTATATCCATTAACATTTCCCCGTTGTAGTTAGATAAGTCATGGTGTAGGTTTTGTTGGATCAGCCCTTTGCGTTGGAAACTTTGTGTATCATGTCGACCAATATGTGCGTTAAAGTCGCCAAGAATTATTAAAGTACATTTCCTTGGTTTTTGTCTGATCAAGTTTAATAAGCCTGTGAAGGATCTGTTTGCTATAGATGTACAACAGTTTATGTGAGAATTGATTATATACAGATGAGCAGGCTTGTCATTTTCCCTGTTAACTTGAAGAGTAGCTGACATCGCGTCTGTATCCTTTTTTCTGTTAACTAATTCAATTTGAGCATCTTTTCTGATTAGAATTGCAAGTCCCCGATGTGTTTTACCTGAGGTTCCATAGAGGTGCCATTCGTAGTGTGTAGAGTTGTATGCTCCTGAGTTCATACCTGTTTCTTGTAAGCAGGCTACATGAATGCCCCTAATTGAAAGTTCAGCGTCAATTTTATCTTTTTTGGTCGGTTTTGAGGCCCCGCGGACGTTCCAAGTTGCAATACGCAAGTCTAGGCAAGTGTACTTTATTGAGGTAGACGGTTGGTTTCTAAGTATTGTGAACCCAGTGACATCTGCGACTACTTCTGATAACGGTGTACACATTGGTGCTTGTTGTTCATATTGTGTTAATGAGCTAGCTAATTGAGGGCTGTTCGTTTGAGACTGGGATTTCGTGAGTTGACCTTTCTCTTCACGTGTGTTGTACTGGTTAATTAAAGGCTTATTATGTAGTGTTGTTGTGACATTGTTCGATTTTTCATTATATCTATCGGGTTGCTGTTATAGTGTTTGTCGTCGGTCATGACCCAGCTATCTTAGTGCTGGTCCTTGTAGAGGATGTGTATGTTGCCGGGTACTGGTTCGCCGGTAGGTGAATACACTAGGTTGTGTCTTGTATCCGTGTGCACGTGCAAATTTACAAGATAGAACTCGGCTGCGGCGATTAAGATATCCTCTCCTCCCCAGAACGTCTTGATAAACTGCTGTGTTATGTATTTTGTTATTCTTTGTTCCTGGGAGAGAATGCTGTTAGGAAGAATTTCTTGTACATTATTTAGAAGGGCTAAGCGAATTCTTTCGTCATCTCGATGCTCTAAAACATATGAAGCAAGATCCTGACGGACAGACACGTGGTCGAAACTTAAACCCATTACATTATTTATTTGATGTGCTATGGCCCTGAATAGGCAGTTTCCGTCTTTTGTCATACGCACAATTGTGCCCATTTTAAAAGAAAAAAACTTTTTGTTTTTATGGTATTACAAGACCTGCTCTGCACACATGTGTTGTGTAGCTTTGGGTTTGTGAACCACTATAGCTGACAGGGGAGCTTAACGCTTGAAATTTATGAGCTTCGCTATTTTTTGTTACTTAACCTTTTTTTTTTTACCCTTTCGGTCCAATTTTGCGCGCGGTTTACAAATTTTACAAGCTAGGAAATAGGTAGCTTGTTCAAGGCAGTTTTGATAATTTAGTACAATGTTAAATTAAGAAAAGCGTGAAGTACTAATTCTAGAGCGATACCGTATTTCATGTTAAAATAATAGAGTGTATTATTTTGTCCTTCGCTCCTAAATATAATATGAAGACATTTCCTTAAAGCCTATTTATAGCTTACAATGATGTTAAATTCACGCGTGGCGTCAAAAGTCCAAATTAACAACGCAAAACGCAGTTTTATACAGCCTCCAAGCCTCTATCGGAGGTCCCTGAAATATATAATGGAAAGATCTCACCAAATCCACGTCGTCGATATTCTCGGCCGGAAGGCCTAGACCTCAGGCTTGTATATCAGGTACACACGTATGCCACTTTACCACCGTTTTAAGGTGTTTTAATTTGCACCCACAAAAACACAGCAAGCGAAACCCCGTTTGAGTTTCAAGCTCAGAGTCAGCCACGTGTTGTGCACATTGCATCAAGTAAAAACAAAGGCGGGTCAAGACACGACACGTCTGTCCCCTTCGGCGGCCACTATCCGACCTATCTAAAAAAAAATGTATAGCCCTGATAGTTTTTTAATTAATTTTATCTTTGAGCACTATGCGAAGTGATTGAAAAAAACAAAAATTGGTCATAACTTTTGAACCGTAAAAAAATCACCGACATTCTCAGGATCAAAAAGTTTGGAAATGACCTTGCTTATGGCCCTATTCGATTTGATCCATACTTCCAGGGACACCCTGTATAATTGATAAGTGAGTTAAACTAAAATAATTCAACAAAAACAAAAACACACAAAATATCGACTTACATCTATACTATAATAATAATATTATAAAGAGGAAAGATTTGTATGTATGTTTGAACGATTTGGCTCAAAAAGTACTTACCCGATTTTAAAAATTCTGTCACCATTTGAATGCTACTATAATACTGATTAATATAGACTTTTTTTTTTCCACCCGTGCGAAGCCGGGACGGGCCGCTAGTCAAAAATATAGATAGGTACTTTTCTCTACAAATTGTGGTTGTGTGTCAATTACAGGGGTTTCTGGTTAATTACAACCGCACAGCTCGACTGATTAGGTTAAGCTACGCTTGCTGCTGTTAGTCCGTGGATGGGTGAACATCTTTGCATACTGAGACCCCTCCGTGCCTCAGAAAGCACGTAAAGTCGTCGGTACCGGCTGTTTTTCGTAGATCTTTGACAGTCCTTACGGGTCGTCAGTAGCCCGAAAGTCTGACAACCAGTCTTACCAAGGCGTATCGTATTACCCAGTGCATAACTGGGTTGTGGCGGTCAGATGAGTAGTCGCTTCAATCCGGTTTGTCTGGAAGTCAACCTTAACATAGTTGGGAAAAGGCTAGGCAGATTTATTAATTGACTTTGTATAGAAATTATCCTTTTCTCTACTGATATGAGGGTAATTTATAGTCTTCACTAGTAATAATAATAATTTAATTTATTTCAGATAGTGTGTGTTGGATCATTCGGTTCCCTTCAAAATGGTTGAGCTGGATGGTGCTGATCCATGCGTCATGTTCGTGAACGGGCGCTGTCAGTTGAGACTGGTCATCTCTTAGCTGCCAGGGCTTCTTTTTAATCTTATAACTATTTTGAATTGTTTCTTCATAACATTGTTCTCACATATAGAAGCAACAAGTATACTGTACTCAGGATTTTGTAATATCTTAATTTAAAAGAGTGTCCTTGGAGTTTCTTGCCCGTTCTTCTCCAAGAGATCTACGTTTTGGAATGGGCAACTAGCTTCAACTTTCTGACTAACTGACCGACTAGTTAATTTTGACAATTCAAAAGTACCTGGAAATGGTTTAATTGAAATAAATGCTTTGAGTTTGAGTTATAGCTGCCCCGTTGGACTCGTGGTCGCAAGCGGGACTGCTGAGCGCAGGGTCCTGGGTTCGATTCCCGGGTCGGGCAAATTGTTATTAAGTTTTTCCATTAGGAATTGCTTAGTAACAGCCAGGAGTTTGGAAGTTGGCGGTGTGATAACCCCGTGCCTCGGAAAGCACGTTATGCCGTTGGTCCTGCGCCTGATCTCTCTCCGATCGTGTCGGATTGCCGTCCCATCGGACTATGAGAGTGAGGGAAGAGGGAGTGCACCTGTGTCTGCACGCACACTTTTGCACTATAATATCTCCTGCGTACCTGGCTAATCTCCGTTGAGATTGGCCACTATGACTGAAATCGGTCGGGGAGGCTATTAATTTCATTTATTTCAGATACCATAACCCATATCAGAAAACATATCAGTGATAGTACTAAGCGTTCGTCCGTCGTATCCGGAGCTGTCAGCCACGTTAAGATCGTGTCTGATAAACCACGTAAAGAAGATACATCACCAAGTATATGAAATGCAGCACTTCTTGTTCCTTTACAAGCCAATAAAAAGTTTTTTTTTAAATGCGTTTACTATTTATAAAACTATATTTTTTTAGGGTTCCGTAACAATGGAAATATAAGCGAGTAAACGTGAAGAAGTCTCATTTTTGTCTATTACACAAGGAAAACTTTGCATACTAACTGAACTAACTATAAAGTAGGTCATAAGTTTTTTTATTTTTTTTTAATTACCATTATTATCACCGTAAAAAGCAAATACCTAAACTATTGGCGCTGCCTGCCGTCCAGCACCGCACTCTATTTCACTCTCACTCAGTCCGCGAGCAGAATCGTGCGAGCGAGATAAAGAGTGAATTTTAGCTGAGATAGTGAAGGCTCTTAAAAACCGCTGTCGTACTAAAGCAGTACAGTAAAGGTTCAGTTGACACTATTTACTCTCATACTACGGAACCCTTAGTGCCAGACAAACAAACCACACTGTATAAAAGATTAACAGTAAATAATTTTTTGTATTATTTAGTTAAAGATCAGTAACACTCGTAAATCTGTATAATTGCCATATTTTCCATTACAAATGCATGTCGTTACGGTATTTAATTATGAGAAATGTGTGTAAATATACTGAATAACATAATCAGCCCATATATTCGCACTGCTGGGACACAGGCCTCCTCTCTATGAGAGGGAGTGGGCCGTAATCCACCACGCGGGCCCAGTGCGTTTTGGTAAATGTCACATGTCTTCGAATTTTTGGTTCTAAGACATGCCGGTTTCCTCACGATGTTTTCCTTCACCGTTTTAAGAGCAATGGTGATGAAATAATTTACACAAAGTAAAGCGCCTGACGGGGTTCGAACCTGCGGCCTAGAACTCGTAAGTCGCGGCCGTTACCGCTGGGTCACCACTGATCTCAACTGTACACTATGTATGCAAGAAGGGATTTCAAGCAAAATATTTTTCCATAGGATCTGAGCGTGCTCGGCGTAGGGCCTTTTAGCGCCAATTAAAAGTAATCACTATTTTAATGTGCCTACAAATAATCCCTTTACACCTAAGGCTTTCAATTTTTTTTATGATTTTTATCCCAGGTTTGAGTTGAATAAACTTTTGTTTAGAAAAATCACAACAACGCAGCTGTAGAGCACGTACATCCCAAGTCGTTTTTAAAATTTAGAGTATCGCTTCTTCTCACTACATGAGAATGCCTGGCCTAGAAAAAGTGCCATTCTATCAGAAAATCGAAGCGTCTGCCCTCTTACAAAGCTCGCCTATCTCATTTTAAAATGCAATCGTTATCTATGCGCAGAGATATAACCGATGCTTTATTTGTCTACAAACTGTCTACAATAAGATCGACTGCCCCAATTTAGTGAAGCTCATTAGGTTCCATGCGCCCTCTAGATATCCTAGGAATAAAATAACAACCCTGTGTCCACCACTGCGAAAGTCTGTGCTTGGTGCGCATTCTCCAATACCTAGATTGTGCAAAATAATCCAATGTAGATTTAATTTAATTTTATACGTGTTTTCTATTATTCTCAATTTTAATCTGTTTTTATTCTTTTAATTTAATTATGTAATTTATAATTCATAATCATTTTAATTGTATTCATTAATTAATTAATCAACCATAAATTAATTATAATTTAATGAGACATTTTGATGCCAATGTTTTTTTTATGTTTATTGAATTTTTTGTTAATTTTCTTTATATTATTTTGTTTTTGTATGTATATTCACTTTTTATGTATGTTATTTAAAGCCATTTTTATTCTTCGTGCATGTGGTGTTAACCTTTAATTAATTGTTGCATTTTTAAATGTTACCCTAGTAATTAAGTTAAGAAATGTATGTGTAAACAATTCTTGTAAACAATTCTGATTTTATTTATTTATTTAGGTTAAAATAAATAAATAAAATCAGCGACGAGCTGTTGCACGCAACTTTGTCTGCAATCCAGGATGAAAAGTTGCCTTTGTCCTTTTCCAGGTCATGGTATACCCATGGGTCAAATGTCATTCAAATCCTTTTAGCCATTTTAGCGTGGAAGCGTAACAAACAAACTTACAAAACATTGAATCTTTTTCTTTATAACGATAATGGTGATGGAAAATTCAAAAATGTATGTTACAGATATAAACTACAGAAAAGCACTTAATTGCGTAATACGCTATCAATCACAATCTGAATCATTTTGAATGATATCGCTAATCCATTGCTTCCTATGTTCGTAAAATTTGTTTGCCTAACAACATAAATGACGCAATGAATGTTGTTGAATTGTCAAAATTAAAGCGATTCCTACCATTAGCGTGTTACGCAATTACCGCGCAGCTTACGTCAATGCTGTTGAAAATCGTTGTAGAAATACGAAACGCTTTGAAAGCGATTGCTACTAATCTAGACCATCTGGACTTCCACATTCCAATCGCAGATGATTGGGATTACTTCCAATAGCTCTAACACTTGGCTTAACCATACTTTGAGCTGCGTCCTCAAGGTCATATACCTTCGATGCATGTCATTCTTTTGTATGTTTAAACCTGTCACCGTAGCTCAAACGCGGAAACACCAACCCATTCCTCCAACGTTTTTTAGCGCAAGTATACACAAAACTATGTTAGCATCGAACAATCGTGCGTAGAACATAGTTATTCGTGCAAAACGCACGCCGGGGACGGAAGCCGTTATACTTCCATAGTTATTTGCTAATTACTCGACGCGTTAGTATTGATTTAGGAAAGTGAATGTGTATTTGATTGGGGAAACAAGGGTGGAAAATTGGAGAAGGCACGTGCGTTTATGTTGACTTCAGATTTACATTTGTGAACTCGTATTTATACTCTTCTTCTTCCGACTCTCCCCGTTATTTAGGGCCGGATCTCTTCACTTTTGTATGCCAAGTTGTTCTGCCTTGGGTTGTCGGTTCAGAAAATTGGGCTATCTTGAGGTCTCTTTTAATATTTAACCACCAGGCCAGTGGCGGCCTCTATATCTGTTTTGTTCTAAAGTCGTGTTATACTGATTTATGTTAAACTGTATTTTCGGCATCTTACAACCATCACCAAGGTCAGGCTTTTGCGTTTATCATGGAATTGTGGTGTAAAACACACAGAAGTTCCATCCTAGACAGGTCTACCCAGCTAACAGCCACCAACGTAAATGCCATATCATGCCACTCCTGGGCAAAGGAAGCCATGTTGGCCTTGCGAACCTTATGGGATCGTCACGCCATCTTCGCCGTGGTCTAGTAAAAATATAGAAATAGCTTTATTTCTTCAGTGATGCTATATATGGACGTCAGCTCTGCTATAAAACTGCCAGAACAGTCTCTTTACTACGAGAAAGAATATTGCATATAGGTATGCTGTAATGACCTGATGAAGACCTTGTAAAGGCTTTAGGGATCCGCTAGATGCAAGAAGCACAGAACCAATCGAAGTGGCGGTGCTTGGGGGAGGGCTTTGTCCAGTAGTGGTCATCTTCAGCTGAAATGATGACGATGATGCTGTATCAATAAAGTCTGACAACCAGTCTTACCAAAGGGTATCGTATTACCCATTA
The DNA here is from genome assembly GCA_949316385.1 of Globia sparganii. Taxonomy (NCBI): domain Eukaryota; kingdom Metazoa; phylum Arthropoda; class Insecta; order Lepidoptera; family Noctuidae; genus Globia; species Globia sparganii. The sequence goes on from OX438675.1 coordinate 1,501,209, forward strand.
AGGCGGTACCCCGACCAAAACCTCGTTTTTCTCCGTTATTCAAAGGCTATTAACTCAATAAATATTAGAAATAAACTACATCTAAAAGCACATTATTAATGTTCGATATCTTATCATCTCATTCCACGTTTTTATTTGTTTTTATGTGTTAATAATACATATAAAATCTCCTTGTAAAAAAGTGACTAAAATTATTGATCGCATGCATCTTTTGCTAAAGTTGACGTTCTATTAATTTGAGAATTGCACCAATGGATAGATAATTTAAAAATCTAAATATTCCACGTTTTACTTTATTTAAAAAGATCGCTATTCTTTTTTTATTAAAATAATTCCAAAAATTGTGCGAGAGTCGCTTCATGTAAAATATTGGTATTCAGCTCTATCTGGTTAGACTAGTAGCCAACCCCAACATGGTTGGGAAAAGGCTAGGCAGATGATGATGCTGTAATATGAAATTATCGTGTCATCACACAATAACCTCCCGTATATTTCCAAAGTATCGTGTATCGTGAATTTATTGTACTATTAGTTTGGCACTGTCGTTTAGTCAAAAAGTAATGAACAATAACTCTTTTTGATAGTCACACTGTCACAGTAAATTATTTTCTTGATTCTTTGATTTTCATCGCAGTTATAAAATTTTGTGATTTTTATTTGATAGCAGCATAATTACATTTTACTAATCAACTTATTAAACTAGATCTGTTTGTTTGATTTTATTGAAACTTTTATAACTTGAGTTTGAGAATGTATTAAGCAAAAAGAGGAATACCAGAGGTCTTATAGCTGCACAAGAATGTGGGCGCGTGGTCGAAATCGGAAATAGCTCCATCTTCTTGTTGTGTAATGGGTACAAAGGCTCCGCTGTCTGTCCGTCCGTCTGTCACAGAGCTGTAATTTTCGAACATTAATAGACATAGGTACTTTTAAAAATTTCACATACTTAATGTATTTATTACTTACATACTCTGTGAGAATTTCAATTATCTGTCACCTCGTATAGCCACCATAGCAAAAAATTATAAACATAAAATAAAGTTTGAATTAAAGGAACGATATGATACGATACGTTAGGACAGAAACCCTCGGGGCACTCACATCTTGCACAGATGTTCTTAACAGACCAGGAGATATATTAACTTCTGGAGGGAGGAGGGCTGGTTGGAACTACCACCGTCGGCCGTCATGGTCCACGCACAATGGTCACACAATGGACGCTAAAAGAATAAGTGAGGAAGCCAAACCCTCTAACATAGGACATAAAAGGAACAATAAAAGGAAGAAACCCACTTAAGAAACATGTTTTTATCAGCGTTCCCTTCGGCAGGGAACACCTCGCGTATGAGGCCGACTCGCACTTGGCCAGTTCTTTCACAAAACGATTCCACAAATTGTTCACCAACAGCGTCTTCCTGTTAAAAGCGTTTACGCCGTACGGCATTCCATACAAACTTTCAAGCCCTTGTTTTTCGAAACGAATGAACCGATTTTAATAAAACTTTATACGCATAAGCAGAATACAAAGGTCTAAAGAGTTAGTTAAGAACATTTTCGAAAAATAGTGTTACAGCCAAATTAGATCGTTTTTAAATTTTCCATATAAACAGAGATTTCCAGTTATCTTTTTTTATATAAGACATTTCGAAAATGTTCTTAACTAACTTTTTAGATCTTTATATCCTGCTTGTGCATATGAAGTTTTATTAAAATCGGTTCATTCGTTTCGAAAAATAAGGGCTTAAAAATTTGTATGAAATGCCGTAAGGCGTAAACGCTCTTAAGAGGAAATACGGTCGGAGAGACTTCTAAAAAAAGCCTAAGTATTAAGTCCCCGCCCCGCGGTTTCACCCGCGTAAGTTTCGATCCTGTGGGAATATCGGGATAAAAAGTATCCTATGTGTTATTCTGATGTATAAGCTATATTACTGTAAAGTTTCATCAAAATCCGTTCAGTAGTTTTTGCGTGAAAGAGTAACAAACATCCATACATCCATCCTCACAAACTTTCGCATTTATAATATTAGTAGGATGATTCGAGGTTTGGCTTTTGCCTTTTTTGTCCTCCAATATTTGACCAATTTAATATATATTTCATAAACTGAATATGAAGGACATAATACTGTGTTTTTCTTCGTTCATTAATAGTTGTCTTTGTACACTAGGCACTATTGTGTTGACAGCGGTATAAATCGGAATATTTTGAGGGTTCTAGTGCTTATAAAAATAATGTATCATCAAAAAGGAAAATATATGGACATACCAGTTTTAATATTTATTAAGTATACTGTAAAAATCATTGCTTAACGGACATAAACCAGAAAGGAAACAGGCGAGAGCGTTTCTATGAAGAAAGGATCATCCGCATTTCCTCTTAACGTCGTTCAAGCGCCAAAAGATCTTTGTTGCACTGTAGAAAACGCGACATTCTATCAGCACTAAGGATGATGTTAAGTCAAAAATTGATTAGATTGCCATAAGCTACATACCAAAAAGCCTGTCAATACTGTTGAAAGTTACAGCAGCCTTAACTGACCACGGGTCATTTAATAAACACCTCTTTGTCATAGGAATCTCAGACAGTTCGTTGTGCAGCGCCTGCATGGAGAACGATGAGACAGCAGCTCGTGTTTCTGAACTGCCCTGACGAATGACGCGAAACTGTCAAATTTTCCCAATCAACCTTGAACCTTATGTTTTAGCGATAAAGTTGAAAATGATGTTCTGGCGTCTGTACTTCAGTAACTCAGGTACTCTACGTGAGATTATCAGGAACGTCAAATTATTGCTGGCCTTCCTTGAGGAGCCAGGATGGATCAAATAATCGATTTCCCACCCGTACGCAAAATACGCGCATTGTATTCCGGACTTTATTTCTGTTGAAAATCGTTGTAGAAATAATGAAACATTTTGAAAGATTTAGTAATTGCCAATACAAAGAATTATTTAAGGAACTATATCTTTGTCCCTGTTTCACATACAAATAATAATTATGATGACAATTGTTACATGTAGTCAAAGCCAGAGTTCAGTCTGACGATAATCTTGAAAGTTTATTTTTTGCTGGCAGTTTTTATCCCGAAGATTTTTTACCCATAATTAAAGTAGAAGGCACGTTTTTACTTTTTTATTAATAGTTACAATATGAGATTGCTCGAATGGTTCTTTTCACACACTTCTGAAGTTAGGAACTGAAACATTCTGTTGAGTGCCTACCTATTTCGTTAGATGGCGCTGTTTTAAAGGTGGATACAAGTTGCGATATTCGCAATATTTGTTTTGTGTATAATGATTTGTCCTTTGATGTTTCATGATGAATAAAATAAGTATTGTTTTGTACTTTATTTGAGTGTTTTTTATTAACCCATGGCATGCATAATCTTATATACTTATCTACATTGTTCATCATTCTTAGAAAAGTTAAGCAAAACAAGACCAATTAAAATTACCCATAGCGCCACAAGATTCTTATGGAGCGTGGCCAAAATTGGAACTGATGCCGACATCTTGTTTTTTCACAAATTAATGTTTACCAACAGCGCCTTTCTGTCAACGTCTTTCTAGTGGCAAAAGATCCTACGTCCGGCCGTCAAAAGGATGCATTCCTGACATTCTAGTAGCTAATAAAGATCAAATTCGCAAAACAAGTACTTATTCATTTGTATGAAACTGACAGATATCAAGAACGTTTTCTCTCGTCAGTCGATCTGTAGTAGCAGTGTACCTCTTAAGAAGGTTGTACAAACGCCAGCACATCAAGCTACTACAATCTGTAAAATTTCTTTAATAGATTTTCTTCTTTATCGCTAAAGCATATCTACAGTTCAAGGTTGATTGGGAAAATTTGACAGTTTTGGGTAGCTTGATGTGCTGGCGTCTGTACACTGTACAGTCATGTCATTCATTAGATACCCATTTACGATTTATTCCGATTTTTTTTGGTTGTCTTTAAAAGATCGCTCTTAGCGAAAAGACCGCCCAATGTGTCACCCTTTGCAAAATTTCTATATTTATGTCTGTAATTTATATCGTGTACATAATATAGAGTATTCTATTCTATCCTATTCTATTCTGGTCTGATTCCCTGAACCCCCCTCCACCCCCCCTGGATCCCCCGCTTGTTCTTCTTCTGTTTTAAGCCCGTGTCTTATCTACTGGGGCGTAGCGTTGAAGGTACCCGTAACGACTGTCAAAGATCCACAAATGACAGCCGGGACCAACGGCTTAGAGTGCTTTCCGAGGCACGGAAAGCACGCTACAAATAGTGTTAAGCAATTACCCCGTAAGTCTCTTTACGATGATTTTCCTTCACAGATGTCAGTAATATCCAAGATAAAATCAAAAAGTACTTACTTAAGAATTGAACAATTCCATTGGTGCTTGCTTGGATTTCAATCCAGAACCTCTTGAATGAGAGGCGAAACCTTAACCTCTGGGAGTCAACGCAAGAAAGCCATAGCAAGCTTTTATAGAGAGATTCTTTTTTAGAGAGATTCTTGACTAGAGACCTTCTCTTCGTTTTTCTTCTTTTCTCGTCTTGGAATGTAATTACTTATAAGGTAGAAGTAGCTATATCTATCAGTGGCGAAGGTACCATACAACTCGATTCCCGCCGGCTTCCCTTCGAAAATTCAGAACACAACCACTCTATAGTCAATTCATCATTGAAATATAATGAAACATAATATTTATTTATTTATCAGGAACAATTTACATTGTATTTGATTCATATTATTAATATTAATATACAATTCTAAAAATTTAACATGCAATATAGGGAAAAAATAAAATTAAAACATGAATACGTGCTTAAAACTAAAATACTACAAATATTTACAAAATAGAAAATTGGAAATAATGTTAAATTATAATTCGTCTAAAGAGTACAAGACTTTCGAAACGGTTCATTAACATTTTTTTCTTGCTCCGGCTTACCTCTGTCATAAATTCACCCTTCGCCACTGATATCTATAGCTACTTCTGCCAGAAGGAAACAAATAATTGAATTTCTGTCGTATATTATTGTTTATTTAACTGTATAAAAAGTGTAGGTACATCAACATTTACAAATCTATTGTCATCTTTCACATCACCATAAAATAATGTACTTTTATTATGCGCTTATCTAATGTAAAATAAATTATTAATATTGAGTATTCAGGCACAAATAATTAGCAATAAATAAATTAAATAAACAGTCATAACTTATAGACTAAAAATAAATAAAACTTTTAATAAAAAGTACCAGACATCGTTTTTGAAACGATTATTATTTATACAAAAGCACCTCTATAAAGTCTATTCAATAAATAAAATAATAAATTACCTATTAAAGTAAGAATATTTAAAAACGAGACACATGTTCTAAAAAGGTGGGCAAGCAAAAATAAAACAAGCATTTTCGTAACTAGCACAATAAAGAAGATCTAAAATAGAACACGTGTCGCGTAAATAAATTTGATCGTGTTTTTTTCTACGAGTACAAGTTTTATTAAACCTAAAATTTCTGTCTGGATTGAACTGGATGATAAGTATTGAGGGCCGGTTGTTTCAAACGGTTGGTTATCATAACATAAGTACGTCAAATAATAACAAGTAAGACCATACTTTTGTAATTGTAATTTGACACAACGCTTTTTTTGGTTTGACGATAGTTAGCGCCATTTTTTACATATATGCGTGAGTCAAGTGGACGTCAAATAACCCGCCTTAAGTGGATACAAAAATCGTTGAACAAATCTGTTTGATAGCGAAGTGATCCCCTAACATTAAACATTAAAATGTAGAATACTATAATAAGCCCAATTTACTGAAAGCTTCGTGTCACGATACTCTTGGATATCAAGCTTCAATATTTTAGTATCTTTCCTGCACTTTGTCGAATAGAGCCAATCACATTTTGAACTCAAGGTTATACGAAATGAGTCGAGCTTACGAAACATATCAGAGTTTACCGTTCAAGAGAATTGAGTAATTTTATTAACGTGATTGACCTGAAATTTATAACTTCAGTAGCTGATCTACCGAAGTTATAAATAAAGAGCAAAAAATACTTAGGTGAAGTATAAAAATAGCGTTTCAGAATAAGTGATTGTTTTTAGCCTACTTCAAAATACAGTGCAAAGGACCACTCGACTTTAAAAACCCGATAAAAGTACAAACAAAATAAATAATTTAACACTTCTTAAATGTATGCAATCATTAACAAGCCAATTATTGGCACATAAAACGGGCAATTAATCACCAATTTCTAGAATGGCTACTCCTTTTCATGTGTTAGTTACTGTGTCAAACTTATAATCCAATAATCCAAGATTTTCCTCTCAATCAGTACTCATCATCGACCATACCATCCTCAATCCTTTAGCATCTATTCTCTTTTATACGCGGAGTAAGGCAAGTCATCATACGCGCGCCTGTCCCATCCCCCACTGCTACCACCAGACGACCAACCATGGCTCTCGTGACCACCACCACCGCCGCCGCCTCCGCCACTCTTCGCTGACATCAACTTTTTTAGCACCATGATGCCGGAGAGCAGCAGGGCGATCTGGAATTGAGAAAAAAGCATTTATTAGAAACTGTATTTTTTTCTTCTCTTTATTTTTTAGGGACTTTATCCTTACAAGGCATGTCAGCCCCATCATAACCTAACCTAAGTTAAAACAATATTGTTATGTTCTATATAAACTATTCACTAAGTATTTGCTAGACCTACAAAAAGTGAAGTCATCGACATAATGCCATATCATACATCATTTTAGCGGCGTCACTTTCTGGACTTGTGATGGAAACTATATTAGATTGCGCAGATTGCTGGATCTGACGTTTTGGCGAGTCTTAAGTCCTGATATTATTAAGACTGATTTTATCTTTCAGGAAAATATGGAATTATGAGACTTGGCAAATAAAGGTTGATTTTCGAGGTTCAAAATGTAATGCCTGTTCACACAAAAGTTTCGCAATCATGGTCATTTACGTAACTGTATGTCTCTAAACCATCAGATATTCCTTGAATACTCAGGTAAAGTGAACTTGAAGTGAGCTATGATTTCACCTGAAGTTAGGGTTTGATACTATTGACAGCTCATTTCACGTTGAGATTTTACAGCTCTGCGAATGTGGGCTGGATGAAGGTACTATGAAGCACATCTTTTTAACTGCTCCAATAATAACAAAGCCCATGACTTTTAAAAGCCATCTTCCCAAATTATAGATGCCTGTCTCAAATATATTCCCATAGACTAACACATTCTTCCCCAAAGCTCTTTGAAGCTTTGATGAATTTTATCCGCGTCAATGACATCAAATTATGATGATATTTATCAATAATTTATGTACACATTAAATACTATAATTAACAATATCTTTAATTGTTTGTTTCAGTGTACCTACTAACACTCGTCAACAAGTAACTAGTATTGTATTTAGAATTTTAGTTTTTCCTTTTTTTTTCGCACATTTTCTTGTAAGACGTCTAACATTGGCAGATTTGTCGACATCAGCACCAAATTGCTATATATAAAAACAGTTCAGGATTAGAGATTTTACGGAATAGGCCAGCTGGTGCAAAATATTGTAAATTATTGCTCAATATCGTATTTTTCATTGTTACATTATACGCAAATGCCCAGCGATTGCACCTCTTAAGTAGTCATTGACTGCCACCGCGGACACCGCTGACCGCGAACAATAGATTTTCTATTGTGTCTGTTGTCTGGCAGTAAACGTGTTAAAAGAAACCTTTTTCCAGTGACGTAATGTAATTATTAAGACTGGCTAAGAATAGCTACAATACACTTATCGTGTTAAAAGGGTATGCACCCTTCACTGTGCATACATAAACTCAATAATCTATGCCGTCGACCGACTTACAGCGGCACTTGTACGGGTTAGTTCAGCCGTCATTTTAATATCCACAATGCACACAGTTTGTTCTAGAAAATATTGTTGCCACCAAGAGGGTTGTATTTATAACTAGCAGCGCCTCGCGGTTTCACCCGCATAGGTTGCGTTTCCGTGGGAATATCGTGATAAAAAGTATTTTATGTTCTTTCCCGGGACTCAAACTATCACTATAACAAATTTATTCTTATTCGGTTCAGCAGTTTATACGTGAAGAGGTAACAGACAGACAGACATACTTTCGCATTTATAATAATTTAGTATGGATTTAAGGTGAATGCTTCAGGTAGCCCGCGAAATTCAAATTATCTTGCGTTTTATGCAATTTGCAATTAATATGTGTTTACATAATTATAATCATTAAAGTCATCAATACGACTCTATAAGACTATGTAATCCTAACTACGAAAATTCCATGATGTTATCCGTTATGATGGTGTCCGTTCGTATTCTTTCCGATCCGATGCGGTGCGAGCCGTTAGGTGGAAATCATCCTTAAGTTTCAGTTAGATAAACCTCTTGTTAGCAGGAAAATAAATAACATGAAAAAACGATAGTAACACTAGCAAGCTGGGGTCAATAGTAAATAAAATATGTAACTATAAATAGAAGCCATTAACACTTTGCATGCACGTCTAAGCTATTTATTTAGGTCAGGCTATGAATAGAAATAGCCTGATAAGTTTTTATAGTACAGGAGTAGGTTACAACTACGTTTGAAAAAAGTCACTAGTTTTTTTTTTTTCTTTATATAATTGGGGACTTATGGCCGCGATGCGTATGACAGTCTCATCGTATCCTAAATAATTATTACGAATTACATTACTTTCGACATGAACCCTGTCAAAAAAAAATGTCTATGGCATTAAGTCAGCCTCTGTACATTTATGTGCTTGAAGTATTAAATAAATAAATAATAAACCCTGAACAGACTCTTCGCATCATCACCATCTGGTTGACACAGAATTTTATGGTCCTAACTTTAAGGCCCCAATCAGATCACTTCTATGAGACTCATATGGAACACAGTCCATCAACAAGTGATGTAAGTCTTCGACAACTCACACTCCAGGAGTTTTATCATATCGTTGAAATAAGATTTTAGTTGTTCGTTTCATGAACATCACAGGATTACCGGTATTGAGATAGTGGTATATCTGAGTATCAGAGTATACATTTTTTTTCTAGTCTAAATATGACTGCTATAGGCCGACCGCTTAACTGAGACGTTGCCTGAGGTAGCAGCGCGGTGCGGGAGGGGTGTGGTGACGTGATGCGAGAGCTCAGTGATTCGTCAACTTGTGACAACTATCACCCCTCCCGCCCCGCGTAGCTACCTCAGGCAACGTCTCAGCCTATAGGCTGAAGAAAAGTTAAAGTGACACATATAGGCTTGATAAGATTATTGATACCAATGCTTATTACAAATTCGAAAGTGTTTCTTTCTGTGTGTTACGTATCAGGGCTAAACGGCTGAACCGATTGTAATGAAATTCGTTTTTTTTGTATCGCTGAATAGTCCTGCGGGGTAATTGCATAATACACTCTCAATAGCAATGGCTTTCATTTTGAAAGTTCTACAACATTCATTGCATTATTTACGTTGTTGAGCAAACAAATTTTCCGAACTTATAAAGCAATCCTTCAAAATGCAATTAGGGACTTCGATCATGCCTGATGGAAAGCGTTGGATGAGGTCTATGATGGAACAAGCGTGACCAGAAGATTTATTTATTTATTTATTTATTTAAGGGACAAGAAAACAGTTACATGTTAAGGTTTAATTAAAACTATGAGTAAAATAATGAATTGGTAAACATATAACCCACACCATTGTCCACGGATTAATATGTGCAGAGTTGGAAACGGAAGAGTTGACGAGATTGCTCATCGCATTACAAGTTCAAGTTCTTTGATTATTGTGATAAAGTTTTTATAGCCAGATATTTGAATTTTTTACTAGAGAGAGAGAAGATATCAATTTCCATGAAGTGTGTGTTATAGGTTTCCACAAGCTGTCGAAGAGGCACTCGCGCCCCGGCGTTGGTCTTACATGAATCCACATGGAACAACCGGGGCACGCGGGCCGCCCGTCTTATGACATTTCAGGGTACTGTGTAGCGTAACTTGTTTGTGATTTCAGTACAATCAAATTTATTGTTACACAGCCCATGCAGCATCATGGCAACCAGAAGTAAGATGTCTGTTAATTCTTGCTTTGAAAGTAGACGTGTTAAATGTGGAACCACACAGACGCTGGTAGAGACTTCCACAACTTGGCTGTGTGCATAATAAATGTGGCGTAAACGTGCCTAGTACGACTGGTTGGGATATCAACCAAGTGCAGATGGTACTATATAGTAAGTTTGGTAGTAAAGGGGCGATGGTAGGATCAGGTCATGGGGCTCCTGCGCACAGTCTCCAAAGTACAGTTTTTAGAAGACCAGGCAAGCCACATTACGTCGATAAGCCAGGCTATGAAGGCTAGCCACCAAAGTCTCAGTAGAAAGATAGCTTAAACCCAGAGGAAGGCCATAAGCATAATATACATACGTTACTATTAAAGAGGTCGAATGGGGAGTTGAAGTTTGTATAGTATAGTTTGAGACCCAAGCGGACGAAAGCTATGTTCTGATCGTCTACCTAGCCTTTTCCCATCTATGTTGGGGTCGGTTTCCAGACTAATCGGATGCAGCTGAATACCAACATTTTAGACGGAGCGACTGCCTATCTGACCTCCATAACCCAGTTCTTGGGTAATACGATACCCCTTGGTATGACTGGTTGTCAGACTTTCGGGCTTCTGACTACCCGTAACGACTGTCAAAGATCCAGGAATGGCAGCTGGGACCAAACGGATCAACTTGCTTTCCGAAGCACGGAGGGGTTTCGGTATGTAAAGATGGTCATCCATCCACGGATCAAACGCGGCAATCGTAGCTTAACTTGATCGATCGAACTGTGCAGCTGTTATTATTTAGCTACGAATTCACGGATATTGAACAAAAAACCTCGAGGTTTTGCAAACGTTTTTTTGTAAGACCGTTGAAGCGTGTTGATACTATCGTATTAAGTGAACGGCTCTTGTTATAACTACTAAGAATATTACCTTCCTGCCTACCTTAATAATTATTACAAAACGATACTATATTCGCAACGGAAAAACCTGCCACACAGACCTTTAAAAAGATGCACTTATAATCACAAAATGGGATCAAGGAAAACAAACGAACAAAAACGCATTTCGTTAAAACAACGCCTAATAAAAAATAAAACACGAACAAGAAATCTAACAAAAGCAATAAAACAGTCGATTTAAAACACGCGACATAAAGAAAATAAACAAAAATACATTTACCACGTGGTCTGAAGTTCCGAAGCCGGTAAAATAAACGGAATATCTACTATCGATATAAGTAAATCTCGAACGGCTTGAATCAAAACAAGCCGCACGAGATTTACTTGAAACGACAGTAGTAACATTTTGTTGGTGACTTCGAGTTTTGAGTTTGCGACTTCGACTTTTGACGGCGACTTCAAATTTCGAAACGTAAGCGGGTGTTGTGCCGCGCTGCAATGAGATGACTGCCAGTCGTTGGCTTGTGTTGCTAGGTTAAGGAATTGATTTTACTTTGAATGTGTTTTTATTATTTTCGTTGAAAGGATGTTTTAGTAGTTATTATGAAATTTAGTACAACATTCTAACACTCGTTTGGATAATATTATGGTTACTATGACATGTTGTGTGTATGTTTTAATGTTAACAATAAGCTAATTATTTCAGAAACTTTTATAACGGATTTGTAGCATGGGTGTATATAAAATATTTTATATAAGTACTTATTTAAGTTCCCATTTAGTCTTTTTTAAGTAATATTGAAAGTATTTGAACTCTTCTTATTTTGAAGGGACAATCATAATATTACTTTTTTCTTAGGTTCATTACTAAATCTATGATCATGTCATTACTTCCGATAGTAAGAATACCAAATTTTGTAAAAGTGTACAATAAAGACACAGAAAACAAACAGTTAAATAACTAACAAATAACTAGTAAAACTATATAATTTTTCTAATAATAGAATCATTTTATACTATAAAAACTTGAAAAACATAGAAGTCTTTTTTAACAACTTTCCCATTTTCCCAGCAATTTTCCTTTACTCTAGCAACACTGGCTTATATTAAAATGCGCGCAACCGAAGCAAATGGAACTAGAATGAAACACCGAAGGTCGGTGACGTTTGCCTTCAGAACTTATTAAATTCCTTCATCCATCACAACACGAGCCATTGTAGACTTTATGTAAGTAAAAATAAGATTCACAATGTCATGAGTGTGAATTTCTTTCACGTGGTGAATGGAACACGGAATTTTAGACTCTTTCAAAACGGTTTTAAGGTTGAAAGTTTAATACAATGTTTAAGATAGAGTTGCCGATAAAACACTTGTGTCACTATTAAATATCTGGTACTTTTTTATTATACTTTTAGTTACGTTTCAGAAATGCCTACTATAATTAAAATAAACGGAGATCAGTATACGATAAAATGTATAGGGTATTTATCAAATGAATAAACCATACCTACGTATAAATTATTATATTAGAGGGGCTCGTGGCTAAGTAATAAAAGCCGCACGTAAATAAAGCAATAAGTATTTCCTACTGATAATGTGTTACGCAATTACCCCGCAGATAAAAATGAGCATACAATTTTTTGTTCCCATTTGTCTTTATTAGGTACCTTTTCCAAAAATAGCAATACTCAGGCATCGAACCGGTGACATCTCGCTCCGATACCGCACCGCTGCGAATACTAAGTTACGATGTATGACGTCCCCTCGTTAGTGTATCCACGTGCTTACGTTTAACTGTGGGATAACGGGGTCAAACACCTTTGCACGTCTCGGCAGTCAGTTGTTGCTAGACTGAAATTAAGGTGGTTTGGCAAAATGTTTGCTGTGTTTGACTTTTCATGAGTATTGGAATGAGATCCTAGGTTCTATTCCCAGGTAAGAGTTTTTGGATTTTTCTATCAGGATTTTTTTAATAGCACCCCAGAGTCTGGATTTGTGCTCAATAATTGATGGCAATAGACTGACCCCCTACGAATAATAAAAGTCAAGAAATGTAACTCAAGGTCAAAAATGGCACCACGCAAATGTCTACCGCGGTGGGCGTTGCCTAAAAGGCCACCGCAAACCAGAACCAATCACGGCGCTCGCCGGAATACAACGCTTTACGCGAGCGCAGCTGATTGGTTTATTTGCATGTGTGTTCTTTCGTTCGAAAACTCAAGGTATTTTGACAATGTAGTTTGGAGCCGAATTTCTCGTTGATTTTGTTCTTATTTACGCTTCCTGACTTTTTAAATTTTTCGCAGCTCGCCCCCTATGACATGGGACTAAAACATAACGAGCAAATGTGTGTATTAGTGTACTATAGGTACACATCTGCCTAACCCGGGGAATAACAAGCGTGGTGTTATGTGATGATACATAAATTATCGCTCTTCCTTTGTTTTTCCTAAAATAGTCGTCCTACTTCAGACATTCATACATACACAAATAAATATTATAAAATATGATAGGCATAATTATGTTTTATAACCTCACCAAATAATTATTATGTAGGTACCACAACCTTTATCAGGCTGATCTCTATAAAACAAAATGTTATTTAGTTATTTTAATGTTAATAACATATTTTAAATTTTATTGTTAATTTGTGTCCTAGAATATAATATTTTTTAGTTCTTGCTGTGCCCTACAGGGTCCATAATTGTACCTTAGCTTTAAGCCATTGTAATACCTCTACTACATTATGGAATGCAATTAAATATATGAATATGAATATGAATACTTTACCAATCTTTGACTAGAGATTAAATTAAAATTTATGAAAACTAAATTATCTGTCTAAAAATGTATTCTATGTAGACTCGGAACGTCAGTAGAAATGAGCAGTTTAATTTAATGTCACTGTAAATTCTACTTATAAATTCGACATTCCTACCTGATCCTGTGAGGTAATTGCGTAACAGTAGAAATGGCTTTCATTTTGACAAATCAACAACATTCATTGCCTATTTACGTTATTGACTAGACAAATTTTTCGAACATATGAAGCAATGGAACGCTTATCTTTCAAAATGATGCAGATTTTGATTTTGATTTTGATTTTGTGTGTTACGAAATTAGAATGCTGTTTGTCAGCAAATAATCGGAACACAGATGTATCTATAATAAAAATTTGAACATGAATCACTGTTGACATAACGCAGATTCTGAAACGTGTGTAAACAACTGATTGTACAAACTATCTGCAACACATTAAATATTCACTTACTTACATGTTTATTATTTTGGAAACTATAAATAATAATAAAATTAATATATTATATTAATATAATTTAATATATAAAAATAATAATAATATTAATCTAATATATAAAATTCTTGTGTCGCGGTGTTTGTGGTTAAACTCCTCCGAAACGGCTTTCCCGATTCTCATGAAATTTTGTGTGCATATCGGGTAGGTCTGAGAATCGGCCAACATCTATTTTTCATACCCCAATTTATTATTTTTTTTTTGCAAAACGACGTTTGCGGGGTCAGCTAGTATTATATATATGTTGTTATTAATATTATTTATTTATATTTTTTGTTATTATTAATTGTTTTTTTTGGAAACTATATTGGACATCTGTCAAATCCAACAACCAAGAATGGATGTTTACAAAAGGTTTTCAACACATTGTGCATTTCTAACATTATGCAGATCTGCCTATAATGTACCTACCCACTACAAACAGAGGCAGTGGGTTATAAATCTACCACGTGGGTCCAGTGCGGGTTGGTAGATGTCACAAATGTCTTCGAATTTTTGGTCCTAGGGCATGACGGTTTCCTCACGATGTTCTCCTTCACTGTTTTGAGAGCAGTGGTGAAGAAATTATATATCTTATAAACCGGACGCACAAATCCAAACTGTAAGCTGCTACTGAGAAAATTTGATGGAATAACCCAATAACACTTTGCCTGACTTGGGAATCCAACCCAGGAGCACATGCTCAGCAGTAGCACGTGCGACCATAACACCAACGAGGTAGTATAGACTAGTATGAGGAGTAGAGAACAGGATTGAAGTGTTGAGACTTGAGACAACACAGGCCATTGTCTTTAAAGCGCAGTTGAAGTTCAAACTCTATGACACAGATGGCGCTGTGAATATTTATTTGTTCTAACCTACCTCCGTTATTACTACATAATATTAATAACACAGCAGTAATTATGTAGTGGTAATTAAGTTTTTTCGACATTAATGTATT
The DNA here is from genome assembly GCA_949316385.1 of Globia sparganii. Lineage (NCBI taxonomy): Eukaryota > Metazoa > Arthropoda > Insecta > Lepidoptera > Noctuidae > Globia > Globia sparganii. The sequence goes on from OX438675.1 coordinate 1,516,445, forward strand.
TCTTGTGATGTATAAATAAATTCTGTCGTATTAGCGACTTCATTTATAAATCTATTTCACATTTTCAAAGACTTCATGATTAGGTACCTACATATTATGTTGTGCGAAATTCTTCTTATGGTCATTTCATTTTGTCTTGGGTGTTACTGAAATTTACGCTGAAGATATTTTATCTTTTTGAACGCTCTAGGGAAGCAATGTTATACTTAACGATTTGATGAAAAATGTATTCTATTTCCAATTATTTAAAAGATAAGGTAATTTAAAATTTGATAAAGGAATTGAAATCTGATTAGTTAGTAATTAGTTTACTGGTATTATTTCCTTTGTAAAGAAAAATACATAACTTCATCCTTTTGTGAAGCTGGACAAATAGATATTATTTTGATGCATATTTCCCATCGATTTCTATAATTTTTATTCTTATATAAATGGCATCTCGCAGGTCAACCTAAGAGGTTATCAGCTGCTTAACCAGGCTTGTCTGTGGGTGCCTTAATAAATTAAAGCCTTCTGCCAGGTCTTAAAAACTAAAACCTCTATCATTTATGGAAATTTAACTTTATTTGTCATCGCCGTGCTGAGGAGAACACAAAATTAAAACAACAAAAATATAAACTCTAAGTACCTATAACTTATTATTGACTAATTTATTATTCTAAAACTACGCCCTACTTTTCTTAAATAAACTTTAGGTAAACCATTTTATTACACACGCGATTAAATATTCAAAAATAGTTTGCCCTACTTCCTTATCGCTACTGATAACGAATGAGCTATAAATTATATTAAGTATGTAAGTTCTGCTTTTGTGTTTAGTTTCATTTGTATAGTAACGTTTGAATGAGGTTCAAACCACGCTATGCTGTGATTAAGTTGATGTTATCTTTAAGAGTGTAAGTGACTGAATGGTGATCATGGGTTTGATTCCTGGGTCAGACAAGTTTAGACGTGATTAAAAAATTGGCTACTAAAAATACGTCAATTTACGTCAGGCGCTGACTAATTTGACAGGACTAGACTAATATTTATCTTCTGTCCTTTTCATAATGAAATAGAAAGAAAAAGATGCACTGAACTTAAATTTAATTTAGTTTGTGAACAACAGAATCGGGGCCATTGTCTGGAAAAGCTACTTAACCGAGGTCTTTTGTGTTAAAGTTAACACATAGGTCCTCGGATAATACAACAAACGTGAAATGAGTGTAAAGAGTCCGTGTTTGACGCGACAGCGGCACCATCTGGTGGATACACAAAGTCTGTGTAAGATTATGAATAATCTTGATCAAGCCGAGATTTAGACAACTTATTCGTATTATGTGTACAGAAAGACTCAAAATCGCTTGCAGAATACGACTCTTTGGTCAAGTCAAACCGAGGACCCTCGAAAAGGTCCTAGCTTTGAAAAGGTCCTCAGTCATGCCTTGTGTATTCATACGCACGTCCTCGGATGGTACTTAAAACGAACACACACACACACGCACGAACACACACACATATACTCACACAAATATTATATATATTAATCCAATAATATTCAGTATGCAAGAGCGGAGTCTCCCAATACAGGCATTACTTGCTTAAAGGAAGCTCCAATCAATAATCTGTTCCTGTAAATTATGTTGGAGAAATAAATGATTTTTGATGCTCCACCTCTTATCCTGCTCTCTTTGTCCCAAAAACTGTCTGGGGTACTAACAAACCTCAACTCATAGAAACAGATTATACTCGTATATCCCTTGAAAAGTAACATAATCTCACACTTTGCTTTCCCGAAGTATTGTGCAGAGCTCTTCCTACAGAACACCTACATTTTGCCAGTTAAGTTTAGATCCATTCTAGTAGGGGCAAGCCTATTCGACACAAATACAGACTCTGGACTGCTACTCATAAATTTCAGATAGAAAAACCCTATATCACTTTGCACGACCTGGGAATAGAACCCAGGACCTCAAGCTCAGCAGTAGCGCTTGCGACCACTAGACCAAAGAGCCAGTCAACACAACTAAGTACTACCGTTACCCATCATCATCATCATCTGCCTAGCCTTTTCCCAGCTATGTTGGGGTCGGCTTCCAGTCAAACCGGATGCAGCTGAATACCAGTATTTTACATGGAGCGACTGCCTATCTGACCTCCACAACCCAGTTACTGGGTTTATATGATACCACTTGGCAAGACTGGTTGTCAGACTTTCGGGCTTCTGACTACCCGTAACGACTGTCAAAGATCCACGAATGACAGCCGGGACCAACGGCTTAACGTGCTTTCCGAGGCACGGAGGGGTCACGGAATGTAAAGATGGTCACCCATCCACAGACCAACCGCGGCAAGCGTGGCTTAACCTGATCGATCGACCTGTGCGGCTGTTATTATTTAGCTACTAGCCTCTCAAGTACTACCGATACCCCACTTCCTAAATTCATCAACCTGTATGGAGCTAATCAAACATCGAGCCTAATAGTTCCACGGGATATCATGACACACATTCCTCCCCCATCCATCAATTCCCCCACGGTTCCCACATTGGTACATCTACACACATAACAACGTAATGACTTATCATCATACATCTACTTTCACTGACCCGACCTCAGCTTCGTGAGTTCAAACTCAGGCCTTTAAGTAGACTTTCTACGGTAAGTGATTTACCTGATCGTTTGAATTTCTTTGCTATTAACTTTAATTATTGTTTCCCATCGATTTCTATCATTTATGGAGTAATTAACTTTGAAATGCCTTACAATTTCCGCAGTTTCTTCGCTCACAGTATGTCGCTAGAGTCTCATTTGTGATTGTGAACTATTGGGAAGGGACTATTGAGCTCAAGGATTGATTACTTGCATATAGATCAATGAATATAGGATGTTGCAGTTGTGCTAGTCGTGAATGGATTATTATTGCTCTGTATTCGACACTGATGAGAAAAATGTAATGAGGAAAGTTTTGAATATGATTTTCGATAGCTATAAGAGTATAAGATCAAAGAAACGATGGATGGACTGGGTGAATGATGATATGAGTGACTACCGAGTTAACGCGTGAGCACTATGTGCCTAAACTATAAAGCTTACCATTTACTGGGTACGTCTTTCATTGACTTGAATGTTCCAGGCGGCTGAGAGTATATCATGCTCACTCAAATCTCTCGCTGATGGTGGCGTGTGTGTTGGATCATTAACTTCCCTTCAAAATGGTTGAGCTGAATGGTGCTGACCCGTACGTCATGTTAGTGAACGGGCGCCGTCAGTAAAGACTGGTCATCTCTTAGCCGCCACGGCTTATTTTAATTTATTTTCATTTCTGAATTATTTTATCTAATTTAATACAGACGCTTTTAACGTGCACATCTTTCTACATTATTCTCATATGTATAATTTCAATATGAATGATGTAATCAATATTTCTGTAACAATTTTATGATATAAAAGAGTGTCCATGGAGTTTCTTGCCCGTTCTTTTCCACAGGTAGATACCTACTTTGCTTTGGAATGGGCAACTAGCTTCATCTTTCTGACTGACCGACCCCTTTTTTTATGGATGGGAAATCATCAAACTCTTACTGACTAAAACCCATCCGTGTTCCTTCCTTAGCCTTTTATGTTCCGGGGCAGCGGTAACCCTTTCGGAGAATCCCGCTGCCCGACTAACCGGCCTCTTGACAATTCAAAAGTGCCTGTAATTGGTTTATTTGTAATAAATGCTTTGAGTTTGAATTTGACGACTAATAGACAAGTATGAAAGAAAAAGACATGTTTGCACCCACAAATAAAGTAGGATAAGGGCACGAGAATGATGATTTTTTTTTGGAGAAACGGAGAGAACTAGAGAGAAGAATGACTCAGAAATTGCAGCTTTAATGTTAGAGTAACCCACAGGAAGAGTTAATTAATCCATCAAAAATTGTAGGTTTTTATTTGAAGTGATCCGGCTTATTCAGCCCATAATATTAATTACTATGCGAATGGATTTAAAAGTAATTTAAATTGCCTACACATTTCCTACAATTTACATCTCAATAAGGCCAAAGTAATTACTACATCATTAATAACTTTCAATGAGCACTAGAATCTAAGTTACTGCCCTCAGAATGCCCTAATCGTATAGAAAGTTAACAGCTTGATTGCCTAGGTATTCCGGTATGAGAGTGTACAAGGATGCAGTAAAAAATGGAGTGCTAATGTGTTGGGAAAATGACGCGACCGACATTTATAAGAGTTGTGCGTATAATAATGCTGTCACAAATGTGTCAGCCAACAACATTTATTTCACTTGAGCTTAATGGATTAGATGTCGAACCGAATGATCGACAGGTCATGGAATAAGTTAGACTCTAGTTACCAGATTACAATCGTTTTAATGTATGCACCTTAGTTATTGCCCTCAGAATGCCCTAATCGTATAGAAAACTGATTGCCTAAGAATTTCAGTATCAGAGTATAAGTACGCAGTAAGAAATGGAGAGCTAATGTGTTAGGAAAATGACACGACCGACATTATATGATCCGTGTGTATGTATAATAATATTGTCACGAATGTCAGTCTTCAATGTTAGGCTAATGGATGAATTGTCCAAGTGTCATGGAATAATTTACGTCTCAAGTTACACTGTGTAATTATGATAGGTGTTTTTGGGTATGTAAGGTGCACATTACTAGTTTAACTAAGAATGCCTGCTGATCATTTTTCTTACAAAACTAGGTTTGTTTTCACATAAATTTATAACAAAAATGAATGGATGAGGACTTTTGACTCGCACGTTTTATTTTTGGGCTTACCTTTAGGCTATGGAGTATTCAACTGACGTATTAGTAAGAAAGTAATCCTATTACACGCTAAGGCGTAACACACACTACGCGAACTTGTATGTAAAAAATTGTGCTTTGGAGCGCGTTTTCATAGCCTCTCGGCGTAGCGCGTTGTAGTGTGTGATCCGCCTAATAATTACAGTTCTGCACCCACCTATTAATGTTAGTAATGGGCCAGGCTATTCTTGGTAAGTAGTTAGCTTTACTAAAAATAATTGACCCGTATGATTCGATGTGTAAAGAGGAACGTATTCGCATTCCATTCATTACATACTCCTTGATCGTGACCTAGACTGATAATTTTCTGGTTTAGAATAGTTTATTCTGGAATATCTTAAGCTTGATAACTTCTTTATATGTTAAAGATCGCATGTATTAGAGGAGCAAAAAAGGCCTGGCCTGACATTACTTTAAGAAGCTATTTTAGGCACATCAAGCTATGTTCAGTAAGAGTGGAACTATAGTAAGCCTCGCACAGCTAACGGCACGCGGCGGCCGTGCGGATTTATTTTAAAACTATGTTATCTCTTAAGATATTTATTGAAATCAAAAGATATCAAGGGCAATTTTATTCAAAATCAAATACTTGTGATAAATAACGTAATTATTTGGATAAGGATTAATATTACGTTTATAAAAACACCTTCGCAAGTAATGCATTATTTTAGAACAAATTTGATTATCATAAAAAAGGTTATAGTGAGTCAACCTTAAAAGACAGACATATGCTGTTACGAAATTTTTTTTAGAACTTCAAAAGGGGAACAATTCCGTCATTCATTATTTTTGGGTAACTTTAACCGTTTACGTAGTGCACGTAACGGAAGTTCTCTAAAAGGAATCATTTTTCCCGTTTTTGCAACATTTTTCATTGATGCGACACTTCTATTGATTGTACGTAGCATGATGTTATATATCCTTTAACATTCCTCAATAAATGGACTATCCAACACAAAAATTATTATTTAAATCGGTCTAGCAGTTCCGGAGCCTATTCATTTCAAACAAACAAACAAATCTTACTTCTTTATAATATTAGTGTAGATAAATTGTGTCACCCTTTGTAAAATTTCTACATTTAGGTATCTATAATTTATAAATGGTGTACATAATATGGAGTATTCTATTCTATTCTAAAAACAACACTCCCGGTAATGCTCTGACTTACAAGTTTATAGACAAATAAAGAAAGTTAATTTATAACTTTTCTTTATGACAATTTTCCGAAGTGAAGGGAACTGAATGCTATGAAAACGAGAATTATTGAAGGCATAATTGCTACTATTATGTGCAAAAACTTGCCAGATCATGCAGCGATCAGGCTTGTGAGATAAACATTAAAGTTGGAGAACAAGCGAACGAGCAAAATGAAGTCTGCGTAAAGGTTGAAATGAGTCAGGATGAAATAAGTGAGGAACTTGATTAAAACATTTCTTATTTCAAATCTGATCATGTTTGGGGCTAACAATGCCAACATGGCCAGAGGTCACTCAAAACAGAGCAGTTTGGTTATTAAAGCTGAGGCTATTGCCCCGCACTGGAATACAATGTAACGCTTATAATGGAAAATTGATGTTCAATGCAGCCCAAATAGTTTCTCGCACTAGTTTTGATCATGAAAATGTATCTAAATTTAACACAACTAGCATAAGCAGCCCATAACGGTCCTAATTAACGAGTCTAAAGAATTAAGAGCATAAAATTATGCGTCCATTACCATAAAACAAGGATTTTTATCTGAAAATAAAAACACTGCGAGTGGGTCACGCATTTAGATACAGAAAGCATTGCTTGCAATTAAAAGTTATGATCCGAGTTATTACAATTTTATGCACATTCTACTAGCTAAGAATGCCCATTCTTTTTGAGTAGTTCTAACGTTTTTAACCTTAGGCTTAAAGCAGAGGAAGAAATGACAGAATGTGAGAAGAAATAAAAGAAGTTCATTGATGGATCAGCTAACGAACTTGATCTGAAGAAATAGCAACAAAATAAGAACACATAATTTGGTAACATTAAATGAGATAAGGATAAAGTAAGGTGAAGAGAAAATACATCAAAATGTTTACTAGTGATTAGATACATTGATAAGGATCTCAAACAAGGCTGAAACTAAGAGTGAAAGCATCATCAGTTGGATAAAGTAAGCATAATTATAGATAATCTTCTCTAAAACTTTGTCCAATAAAATCTAAATACTTGAAACAACGGCCAAAGATCAACAAAGCATGAAAGTGCCAACTGAGTAACTCTATGATAATGATGATGATCATAATGATACAGGATTGCATTAGACGTGACATTTGTACCTACTGTAATTACTTTCTACAAATGATCTTTGTTGTGGCACATTTTGGATCTTTAGCTTAAAACAGATCTTCGATTTAAGTTTTCACTGGTAGTTGTAGCTGCATGAAGTATCGTACAGTACAGCGACGAAAATGAATGATTACCCGTATTGAAAAGTTGCATAGCAAATCAATGCTATGAATTTAATTTCATACAATTGAAGTTTAACATCAAGCTTCAAATAAGCTAAACCGCGGTTATAAGCAATATGTATGGGATAATAATAAGGAATAGAAGACACTAACAGTACAGCAGAACACCAGCCGAAAACTAGGCAGTGCTGAACCGCGGTATATCCTCGGTCAGAGACAATGGTTAACCCCAGTATCGTCTGACAGAATATTCTCTTTGAAAACCAAAACTGAATTACCACAAGAAGTATAGAAATAGTCCATTAGTACTAACCAAAGCTCAACTGGAAACAGAAAACCATGCCAAAAAATACTTCCGTGTAATCATTGAGATCTTCATCACGATGATCACGGTGACATCGATCGTCCTCAATGACGCTGGCACTGATTCGTGACACAGTTTACATGATAAAAGAAACAATAATAATGTGAACTTAAACGATCTGATGCATTCTTGTGAAGTAGTTATGTGTGTAGTTTGTTTGATGGATTGGATTGGATTCCATTTATATTTATCACAAGCTGATAAAGCTAACAAAGGTCAATAAAGAGTTGATGAAATTGGAGTGATTTAGTACTACTGGGAAAGCATGTTAATGAATGTAAAGTTAAAGGTGATTGAAGATCTGATGAGTTCGATTACAGGACCTTAACATTACGAGAAGTGCACTAGGTAGCCTGCGAAATTCAAATTTTCTGACGTTTTTTTGCAATTCACAGGACACTGTCAGGCTATATGTTGAACAAAATATGATTCACGAGGGTAACAAGCATTTATTTACAGGGTTATAATCATTAACATCATCAATAAAACCCTGTAAGTTCATTTATAATCCTATTGGTTGATATTTCATGAAATAGTCGAAACATATTTTAATTCCCTAAGATCAATTATTATAAGGTTACTAAAAACAAACGGATTATTTTTTTGCGACAAAGATCTAGTATTATGAGCGTTAATAAGTAGCCAGCATTATTTTTGCATCTTCAAAAGCTTAAAAACAGTTCAGCGAAACATTAATAAAACTGATGAATATGAACAAATTCAGCACACAGAAATATTGTCCCTAGTAAATAATTTGCGAAAAGTTATTGAAGGTTTGCTGTGAAATAATTATGCTATTGATAAAAGTAGATAGTAGGTACACAAAACGTGAATACCCTATGTCTCTTAATTGCGTACAAAATATATGAAGAAAATAAACTCTAGATCGTGACTCCGAAGTACCAGAAATATTTCAAAATGGAGTTCCTATCTAACTATCGAGGAATTTTCTTAGTACCGATAGAAACAAAAGTTATGAATTCATGTATTTGAAAGTAATTTTAGTTGTAGACAATGAAGTGTGTAAAGACTAATTGTTTATTAATGATTTTCACGCTCGTTTTTTAGTTCGATAGATCTAAGAGCTGTATATTGTAAGCTGTACAACAGACTGCCTATAAATATCTGTTGCATGTCTAAGCTACCATGTATCTGTAGCTAAAAACAATATTTAGTCGAGACATTACAGAGAATTGATATGCGAAATTTGATGAGCTAGCTCATGATTTTTTTGCTTGAGACAACCATATGGGTTTCGACTTACAAATCAACCCGGTTTTACAGTAGTCACTCTTGTTTGGAACACTAATTTTCTTTTATCAAATAGTGCGCATGTTTTTAGAAAAACGTTGAGTGTGCAATATTAATTTAAAGATTATGTTTTGCGACTAAGAGGACCACAAAATTAATGTTGTTTCCGTTGTGACTTAGACACGCTCACTCTCCCTGGATATTTTGCTGGATTTTGGATTTCGCCGAAATTCCACACCTTTTTTGCCAACTTTACGCGACCGCTAACTTGCCAACCACAAATAACTAGTAAGCTATAAGTGTAAGTAAGCGCCTGTGGCTACAATGAAGTATCATTCTCTATTCGTGTCACAAGGTCTCTGCCGCGGGATCTGACTTTAGTTTCATATAATGATTTTGAATATTGTAACTTAGAAATGTATTATCTAGAATATCATATTAGATACAATTACTAGATCAAAGTAGACTATGAGAAATGAAGCCAAGTTTGAAACTAAGATAGCGAAGTATGCGTTAGAGGACAAAAAGAATTAAAGAAGCAGGACAAGAAAGTAATAATGATATAAAAGATTCCTACTCTAGATATAGAATTGATTGTGATTTGAGAAATTATACTAAACCACAAACCGTAAGATATATTCGCGCAGAAGCAAGATGGAAACGCGGTGGCAACGTTTAACATAATTTTGAAGAAGATGTGTAAAGTGTGGCAGTATTCTTCCTTTAATGGTGAAGTAACCAGAATGCACATTATTTTGAAATTGTTAAAAAGTTTCGTGATATTATAATTGCTAGGTTCCTCTATCAACAAACAAAAAATAAACAATACAAAAATCAAATAGGAATGTAGCAATTATAATCAGCCAGTAATTTTAAAGTCAAGATAACATTAATAACAAACAAAGAAAATTAAAAGTGGACCGAGGGAAAATTTTCAGTGAAGCGAATGTTTAACAAACTCATTCTAAAGAATTTATCAATAGGAGCTTAAACATGGAATTAAAATACTTTCTTTTGAACTGATGCAATCTTTTCTCAGTGGAATGAGCAGAACTCTCAACAGTTATATGAAGAGCTAAATACTCAAGAGTTAGAAGATTATTATTGTGATACCGATCTTGTTATAAAACTAGATACATTGGAGACTGCAAGCTTGGACAGGGTCTGTATTATGATAAAATGCTTGCCCTTCTTTATAACAGTTATTTGACTTAAAAAAATTGCCATCTATAACAGCATCATTCATTTTATTCATTAACAACTTTATTGATTGCAGATTTATGATGTAGTTAATAATTTTATACATCGTCATCATCACTCTCCTGCCCTTATTCCAATTTTTTCGGGGTCTGTCCAACATGTCTTTCTCATGCATGTCAACACCAACCTTTATAATAAACCCAATATAATAATAATCTTCTTTAACTACAAGTTGAAGAAGATTATTATTATAATAATCTTTAACTACAAGTTCGACGTTCTCGAGCTGTCCAAGTCACTACTTGTTGGATAGAATATGCGTCATTGTTAATAAGAAGAAGACGTTCTATTCACGACCCCCTTTTCAAAGGCTTAAACTAAATCCTCATTCATCAAGGAATGTAGGCCACAGCACAATTACCGACTACCTATTCTCACATTACGATCATATATCTCTTCAATCCCACGACATTGAACGATAATAGGGTGGGAAAAAGAAATGATTACTTCTAATTATCAGTTTTCTCTACTTGTATTGATGCTGCAAAAACGGTTGGTGATACGCAAAATATGTAGTGACGTGAATAATGGATTGAGAGTATTGAAAGTTGAGATGCTTTGTCGTGTGAATTTATAGGCAGATGCGTGGAATATGGTAATAACTCTTTTGCTTGTAAGAAGGAGACCAGATTTATCAAAGATAGGAATAAAGTTTGTAGACATGGGAAAAATTACATCCCCAAGTGAAACTACTAGTTTTCCATTTCAATAACAAGTTCTAGCAGAAATATGGTTTGCTCCTAAAAATATGGTTTGCTTCTTAAGGCTTTTTTCCAATAAATTATTTAATTTTATAGTTATAGATTGTGATGAACTCAGCGTAAAAGTGACTGACCACACAATGTATTCAGATTGTGGTTTGCATAAAGTGGCAATGTCATTAACACAATAGAATAGTTTCAATGACCGCAAAGACCGAGCTTTCATTCATAAAAAATATTTGTTTTAATACTATCCCTATATTCTGAGAATCAGAGCATAGAAATTAATGCCCTTCACTTAGGGATATGTTACTAATTTATATTAATTTTAACATTCAAATAAACCATTAATAGTTTTTTTTTATTCTTCTCTTCCATGAAAGCGGAACGAATCTTAGGAAAAGTCTATTAAAAAAATGACTACCATTAAAGACATTCAGCCCATTTCTCATGTTAATAAAAGACATGAATATTTCAAAATACGTGGCTACTGCCAAATAATGTACTATACTGATTTAATTGTCCATATACGCTTAATTATTAACAAACTTTCTCCTACATGTGGTGCATACGTAATAGTTAATAATTACTTGTCATTAAGAGAAGACAATGTGTCTTTAAACAGTACTTGCGTATCTAGGATCGACAATTAAGTGATATATCTGTGAGTATATGGACGTAATGTATTAGCATTATCGTTAATTGGTAGGAGACTTCAAGATGAATGTTCTAATAGAATAGTTAAAAATGATATCGTTAATGCAGATTTATACCTACAAGTTTAAACTCCTTTAGACCATAATATACAGCAATCAAATCCTTCATTGAATTCATTTGAACTGCTTATACAAGCTAAAAGCTACGTCTTTAAGCAAATTTCAACACGTGGTGATGGCAACTTTGGACCGGTCACGATAACAGTCGATGGAGGTAGATTATCCGTTAAAAGAGGTCCAGTGACCGCGATACAAATCAAATCGAACGAGGTTTGAATGGAATTCATAAAAGTTAGTAATCCTGAAGAGAAACATCATGTAACAATTATTTTGTCATCGGAATTCAAACTTGCAACTTGATAGTTCAAAACAAAATCATCAAAAACAAGCTTGTAAGATTTGCTAAAACGTACGTGAAGTTTAACAAAATCTTGATTGTTGTATATCATATTATCAATAGTACCTTTGCCACTATGAGCGCCTTCCCTGCCAACACGAACAGGCCTGCTATCGCCAGCGGGATCATGGCTGCCATCTTCATTGCTGCTCCCATCATCATCATGCCCATCATCTTCTTCATCTTTCCTCGCCCTGGAATCAGTTTGGTTGGCTATGAGTATTTTGTATTTTATGAGTTTATATCATTTTACGTTAACTGCCCTGGTTTATTCGTAGAGACAGTTGAAGCTTGAACTCATCGAGTTCATGTCAAGGTCGAGGTTGCCTACACTGTTTGATGCTAATATGCTACTACACTAATGTTATAGGTATTCAAGATTGATAGGTGGAGAGATGCCAATATAACTTGACAGTCTAATAAGAAAGGGAGACTGAGAGCTTAGATAGGTTTCAAATGTCAAAGACAAATTCGAAAAAGATCTGCGCCTCTTTCCAGGATCGCTATCAATATTTAGTCACCTAAATTGGAATAATAAGAACACTGACCGTGACCACACATAAAACAAATTAATGCCTAAACATAGTCACAAAATCATATTTCATAATTAAATCATTTGATGATGCGTGAAACATGATTTGGACTTTGGAACAAACGTTTCCTATTCATAACCCTGAAAAGGATGGCATGAACATAACTATAGGTAATAATTTAAGTAAATCACGCAAACATAGCGACAAGGAAAACGCTGCATTTCTAACATTTCAACTACTAATTAGTGAAGAGGATTTCCTGATAATTATATTTGAGCTGGTACTTTCTTGTTTAGTTAAAACTGTACTTCCTTCTTTATAATATTATAATGTTTGATTGGTTTATGATTGTATAAAAAGATAATGCAGTTCAATTTTCGTAGATTATTTTAATGATTCGAACTTTCGTGAGTGTGTAACTTGATTGAGATTTTTGGTGACGTTCTTCACAAACTTAAATGTCAGATACACATGACAAAAATTTTGCAAAACTAAAAGAATATTGGATTACTCATCCATGTATACATTTTTTAGTATAATAATTACACAATACCGTGTCAATACTGAAAAAGAGATAAGTAGGTATGGACAAATCTACCAATTTTACATAATCTAAAGTCCACAATGAAATAAAAGCAGATGCTCTCATTTACATGCAACAACTTAAAAGGTCAGCAATTGCACGATAAAGAAAAGTAAATGGACATCACGCGTAAAAAGAAAGTAAACGAGCAAATAAAGATAATAAGTAAATCGTGGTCATTATTGTAATTGTCTAGTCCAAAGAGGTTATTAAACAATTGCTAGATAGCTTATGGACGCGAGAGAGTGCAGTAAAATAAATTATAAATACCTAATTAAACATTCAACTTCAACTTTTGATGAGTGGTTTTTGTGGGAGAGTTAATACAATTTGCCGATGTATCCTCCTAACTCCAGATATCACCTCCTGTGTCCCAGCAATGGGAACTTTATAGTTTGATTATGCTTTTATGCTACAATGGGTCATCAAATGAAGAGGGCTTATTGAGATTAAACTTGTGATGGATTCCTTTGAATACAGTTGTTTTTATCTGATGTCATTAACAGAAGATACCTATTGTCAATAATTAAAAATAATTTTGGCGTTCAACGTTTAGCTAGGAAATTAAAATATTTGATCCATCTTACGTTCAAAACCTTTTTTATACACACGTTACATGCTTAGTGTTTATTGCCAGTTATATTGCACAGTTGACTTGAAGTCATCCTGAATAATTATCATGTTCAGTGGCGTTTCAATAATTGACCATGTATATATTTATGTCTTAGAATAATAAGCAAATCTTGCATGATCTACCATCCAACTATAACGCTGATAAGTGATGAATGACTCTACGTTTATATATCATTAATCGCTATAAAGACAACCTCGTGAAGATCCACATGGAGTCATGCATACAATATCAAAGCTCATAACTGTTATTAGAAATCAGTTCACACCGGTTGACATATAATCATATGGTTACAACGATCACCTCACATTTGCCGTATGAGCCAACGTAATGGCCATCGTATATCGAACGATGGCGATTTAAAATAATGCGATGGCAACGTTAGAAAAGAGAAAGAAGTAGCTTTTGTTTTACAACTTATGAAAGCTTTGTAGATTTAAATGCTGCTTTAGTGCATCAAACAATATTATAGCGTTGCAAAGAAAGATCAGATTAAAATAAGTGATCAGTGCAAAGACTGTATCGTCAGCTACTTTAATATGCAGGCAGCTTCAAAATGATCTTTTTAATAAGGCCCATAATCTAACAAACAATACTCTACACTTCAAATCATTAAAAGTGTAATGTTTTCAAATGCTTTAATAAAATCAATATTCATAAAATATATACAGATCGGGTTTTTTGGTATGCACGTTGTACGATACAATCAGAATGTATCTCAAGAAACTAATTTTGGAAAAAATAAGTTTATAGGCTTACACACACATTCTCGCATTAGCTTGAGAAAAAAAATATATTTCACATACATAACATAATCACTAATAATGTTTTATTTTCCTTCAGATAATAAAGATAAGTATGAAGATTTTCTGAAGCCAGCTTGTTACGTTGGAGAAACACGTATAAGGGTCAAAGGAAAAGTTATAGAAGGCTAGATAGAAACGTTATTTATCATCACTCGTTACGCCTTTATACAAATCTATATATCTAGTATGCATGGTAATATGGTCGTTTTCTTGTATGATCCTTTGTAATGTATTGTATGAATCTAACCTAGTAGTATTATAAGACTGCCGATCGGCTGATCTGAAATCTGTTGCTAGTTTGATTTGATTATTTGGATTGGCGTCGACATTATATTCCTCATTTTTTTGTCACTAGAAACTATAAAAATTATCTTCATCGATTTAGTTTCTCTAGTTATACGAGTACTGGTCGAATTTTAAAAACTTCTTAGGCTATTTGGTCTGCTTTGATTTGCAAATCAAAAGCTTAAGCTTATTAAGTTTGCTTGTTAAAGATAATAAATAAATTAATAATTGTCTATTTGTCTAAAATAACTCCATGGTAGCCATACAATAAACATGAATGGATGTTTTTACATAAGTGTAAGGTTACAAAAGTCTTTAAATGTCAAAATATTAAACCCTGTCTCTCAAACTAGGAGACCAAATTATGGCATTAACAAGCCAGCTTATCAACAAGCAAGGTTAAAGGTCAATGAGTAGCATACTCATCGTTTTTGTCTAAGATATTTACGGGCTAATCTCAGTCAGTGCAGTTGGTGATTTGATGTACATATAAATGCAATTATAATGAGTCATCGGTTTTCATATTTTCTACTCAAGTCAATCATTTTGTGCTTACAAAGAAAAATGTTTCCTAATTGTCTTCGACGAGATCATGTCGCTTAAAAAATATGCAGGTATCAAACAGTTACGAAGACTTGTGACATCTACCAACCCGCATTGGGCCCGCGTAGTGGATTATGGCCCACTCCCTCTCACTGAAAGGCGATCTGTATCCCAGCCGTAGGAACATTATAGGCCGATTGTGGAAACAATGCACAGCAACTGAAGCTAGTAACATGAAAGGACGATTACAAAACAAAGATTGATACAATAATATGATCGACATCTTCTGACCCTATCTTTAAGGAAAATAATCTTATTGCAATATCCAGCCAAATTTAAGGGTGTGGTACAGACCATTAAACTGACAAATTTCCTGCATGGGACCATTCAGTTTGATGGTCTGTACCACACCATTCAATTTCGCTGGTCTTTGAAAACAATCCTGTATATCTAATATAGAATAGAGATGTCATATCAGACGTCTCCGATCATGATGCTAGAGAAACTTAAAGCATTTCAGTGTCGTTTCTAATGCAAATGCAACTTGTAGATATCGAAGATGATGAATATCTACTAATGTAATTTATGAGACTGACTATCATTCACGCAATTGCTTGTAACAAGGTTTCTATAAATATGATTGGAGATATGATATAGAATTTGAAGGGAATCCTAACTAAAATGATAATTGCGAAAACAAGTTTGTTTTTGCGCTTTCATGCTAAAACGCATAAATGAATTTGGACGATATTTGGAGAAGGACATAGGCTTATTTTCATCCTGGATCGCAGATGAAGTCGCGGGTAACAGCTAGGATTTAATACTCTTTACGAGAAATTGAACACGAAAGATTTCAAGTTTATACGATTGGAGCGAAAGTAATAATTGCAATTACATTTAAAATTTATATTGCTAGTAATTTTGTTATAAGTGCAGTATTAAATATTACTTGGAAGTTGTAGTAAAGAGTCTAGGAGGTCATCAAGGTCAGTGGCAGATTATCACAAAAAGTCTCCTATCCTCAGTGTTTTAGCATTCACACGGTCAACAGCGGAATAATTTGAAATGTTTTCTAATGTTTGTGCAATTTTTTCTGTTATTTTAAGTTGAAACGATTGTATACTATAATAATCAAAACGAATCAATGACTGTCTTAGCTTACTTTGCCAAGCTTTATTTATAGTATGAGCTTCTGATACCATTTATTTATATTCTAGATTAACAAGAGGAGGCTAAGTTCTTTGTTAATCCCTTTTTACTAATAGTGATAAATAAAACTAGGTCACTAGGTTATTGCAGGTCAAAAGTTGATGATCAATCAATCCTCAAAATTATATTAACAAAAGTGCTTTACACTATATGAGTTACATTCCAATGAAGCTAGAAAAGCTCTGTAGTATTTAGAATCACTGTTATACACTTAACATTACATAGATTGAAGCCACAAAATTGTTTACAACCCGACAGATCAAGATTTGAACCAGTGAACTTTTGACCTTGCGCCAACAACAAGCACAGAACTTCCACACTAAAAACCAATAAACCAGCAGCATAATTACCTTCCTCAACTCCTTTATTCAGGTCTTCACCAGAAACCTTCGGCAGTGACAGCTGCACCGTCCTAGAATTCGCAAACGCCGCGATCCGATCCCACAACATCTCTGTTAAAGCTTCATCTTTGCCCAGATTCCTTGGCAAAACTGCATCTATATCATTCTCATTGATAGCTGGTAAATTACTTCCAGGTGTCTTGACCACATCCACTCCATCAACTAAGGGTATGACCTCCATCCTTGCTGCTCGGTCGAAGAATAGAATAGCCTTTTTCTTCAAACAAGGAACGAATCCATTTGAATTTTGACAGTCTTCATATACTCTGCTGAAGTATCGTAATCCAAGTTCATCTTTGGCTAAGCTTAGAGTTAGGAAAAGAGATAGTAACAACACTTTTTGGTACATTTTGTTTGATGTTGGTCGCACGGTAGAGGGAATATGACTGTGGTTGGGTGGGCTTCGACGCGCAATTTATATGCTATGTTACGGGGGCATTTGAGAGGCTAGATTGTGCGGCTTAGTTTTTAGTTTATGGGGCAAAGTTGGGTGCAGGGATGATTTGTGAGGGTGGGATGTTATTTTAAAGTGATGTTTTCAGCTTTCTGAGCGCAGTTGGTTACCTACCTAACTGAATGTTATTATTAAATGTAGGGCTGCTGTTGTATAAATTACTAGCGGTCCGTCCCGGAATCAGTGATCAGTGATAATGTAGCATCCAGATGGTGAAAGAATTTTTAAAATCGTTCCAGTACTTTTTGAGCCAATTCGTTACAAACATACACACAAATCTTTCCTTTTTATAATATTAGTATAGAAGTATAGATTGTTATGAAGGAAAAATAGGATTGCTTGGATTTGGGTACCTCCAAATTTTGTAAGTGCTTTTCTGAGTATTTTTGATTTAGTATTGATACCTCGCTCCTAGTCAATTCAAAGGTTATGAAACCTTTTCTATAGGTACTTTTTACAGAGGCAGGTAATTATACATATTTCTACAAATTATTTAATATAGCATAGCACAACCAGCCTTGTTGCCACTGCTGGAACATAGGTCTCATCCCGGTAAGAAAGATTGAGCTTTAATCCTCCATGCGGCCCAGTGCGGGTTGGTAGATTACAGCCATTTGTTGTAGGAAATGACTCAAATAGACAGATTGTAGTAGGTATAAATGGTTATAGTAAGATCTTATAGAATATGTTAGGTAGTCTACAATTGAATGGGTGAAGCACTGGTCTCCTAGCTAGGTAACAAAATAACCTGTGTTAAGTAGAACCAGTCTCGGTCCCCTTAGTTTAATGGTACAGTGATAGATAATTTATACATAACATATAGTACTTGTGCTGATGCTACAGTTTTATCGGCATTACATAATAATGTTATGAGTAAATACTAGCTTTACATTTAATTTATTGACAAGAATCAAACTTGACGCCATATGTAAAACACAGTTGTTTCCATTGAACTACATTTATAGGGTCGTTCTATTTGTATAAGCTAGTTAAGCTCTTCCTTTTAATGGTAACTAGAAATTAGTTCGTCATTATTTAAGGCATTCGCCAGTGGAATGTAATCTCATTTAAGATTTAAAGCTTTGTATCCAGCAGTGCTATTCTGTGAAAGTCTCACCGTGAAAACTAAGGTGAAGTGAGCTGTCATTCCACCTGATGCTAGGGATTAGCTACGCTTGCCGCGGCTGGTCTGTAGATAGGTGACCATGTTTACATAGCGAGATCTCTCCGTGCCTCGGAAAGCACGTTAAGCCGTTGGTCCCAGCTGTCATTCGTGGATTTTTGACCGTCGTTACGGGTAGTCTTGCCCGAAAGTCAGAAAACCAGTCTTACCAAGGGGTATCGTATTAACCAGTAACTAGGTTGTGGAGGTCAGATACCTAGTCGCTCCTTGTAAAACACTGGACTTTTTTCATAAAGGAATTATGGTCTTGTTGCTCAAAAGTCAAAGTTGTAGCTTTAATTTTGGCACAACTTAGAAATTTACTTACCTTAAAAGTAAAATACCCGTGAAGATACATCACACATGTAACAAGAACTAACCCTATTTTTATTCATGCAAAAGAGACGTAAATAAATTTGCATTTTTTTAGTCTTAATTCCTAATATATATTCATCTGTTATTATAACGTGGTATACATGCTTAGCTTACGTTATGCTATGACGTTAAGCCTATTTATTTTATTTTAACATTTATGTACACACATATATAAACAGACAAGAAAAAAACAGAACAGAAAATAGGTACAAAGGTGATGCTTATTTCATAAGAAATCTCTTTCAGCATATCTGCGATAGGACAATAAATAGAGAGATGTAGACAGCGTGTGAAAGAATAAAGGAGACAAAAAAATACATAAAATCATAATCAATTCACTTAATAAAACAAAACAAATATTATGAGAATATACTTACATACATACAAATAAACATACATACATACTTCTAAAATCACAGAACAGAAAAAAACATTATAATATAATCAAAATAATAAATACATAGGTACATACAAAACTATGATGAAGTGGAAAGATAGTGTTCATTTACTCTTCTTTTAAAAACTGCAACAGTTTGACAGTCCCTAATTTCGGGAGATAGTGAATTCCACAACCGCACCGCGTGCACTGTGAAGGAATGCAAATGCAAATGGCAAGCATTTCACAGTTACTTAATAGTAACTGTGAAATGCTATGAGTATGCTATGCTTTGCTATCTTCTATGCACTGCTGGGCCAAGGCCTCTCCCCATGACTTCCAGCTCTTTCGATCCAGGGCTAAAGTGGACCACTGGTCGTTTGTTTTCTCCAGCTCGTCCCGCCATATTCTACGGGGTCTGCTGCGACGACTTCTGTCTGTGTCACAAACTCAAACTCAAAGCATTTATTTCAAATAAACCAATTATAGGCACTTTTGAATTGTCAAGGGTCGGTCAGTCAGAAAGATGAAGCTAGTTGCCCATTCCAAAGCGTAGATCCCTGTGGAGAAGAACGGGCAAGAAACTCCACGGACACTCTTTTAAATCATAAAATTGTTACAAAAATCTTGATTACATCATTCATGTTGAAATTATACATGTGAGAACGATGCAGAAAGACGTGCACGTTAAAGGCGTCCGTACTAAAAAGAATTATTAAAAATTCATAAATCAAAATAAGCCGTGGCGGCTAAGAGATGACCAGTCCCTACTGACGGCGCCCGTTCACGAACATGAATGGTGCTGATCCATAGATCAGCACCATTCAGCTCAACCATTTTGAAGGGCACCCAATGATCCAACACACACGCCACCATCAGCGAGACATTTGAGTGAGCATGACATACTCTCAGCTGCCAGGGCACATTCAAGTCAATTAAAGACGTACCCAGTAAATGGTAGCTTTATAGTTTAGGTACATAGTGCTCACACGTGTGCTATGCAATTATACAATACTCAGAGATTGAATTTATACAATGCAAAGATAGTTTTTTCAATCTTCAGCAGTTCCAACTATATTTTCGAATGCTAATTAATTAGTTTATGCGCCCTTGTGGAGCAGGACCAGCGTTCAGCCAAGCATTTTTGTCAGCGATGTAATCCCCCAACTTATAATATGCTTGGCTGCATAGTGTGCGTTTTATGCAAGATTTGAATTTCGTTTCATTGAGTTGGAGTATGTGGGGGGGTATTTTATTGTAACATTTTAAACAGTACCCCATGAAGGATGAGTCTACTTTAGCCAATCTGAAACCTGGTTGAACTAATTGGTCCCTATTTCTAGTCCCATAGGTGTGTCTTTCACCTCTTTTACTGAAAAGATTTAAATTTTTCCTTACGTACATGATGTTTTCATACATGTATTGACAAGGTACTGTCATGATATTAATATTTTTAAACAGTTCCCTTAGAGAATCGCGCCTGCGGAGGCCATATATTGCTCTGATGGCTCTTTTCTGCAGAATAAAAATAGACTCGATATCTGCAGCCCGTCCCCATAATAAAATACCGTAAGACATGATACTATGAAAGTAACTGAAATAGACTAGCCTCGCGGTATCTACATTAGTAAATTGACGGATTTTTCTTACAGCATATGCTGCTGAACTAAGCCGTCCTGCAAGAGATGTTAAATAAGGACCCCATTGCAGCCTTGAGTCGAGCGTGATCCCCAGGAAAACAGTTTTATCGACGAATCACGCTCCAAGTTTTATCACGCTCCACGTAGTGGTTATTTTGGTCATTTATTATACGGCAGACGTGGCCAGCCCAGTCCCACTTCTTCGCGGTTTTTTGACCAACGTTTGCAATGTGTGTTTTAGAGCACAGTGTGGTGTTGCGAATATGTTCAGTCAATTTGACGCCTAGAATACTGCGCTCCATTGCACGTTGGCAAACCTTGAGTTTGGACTATTGAATGTTTGCCAAAGATCAAGTCCGGGATCCATGGGTCGAAATGGGAAGGATGCACATGTCCATAATTGTTCGCTTGAGTTACAAAGAAAGCTTTTTACGATATTTTACGGCAGTGAATTTATTAACCTGCAAACAGCTAAATACAGATGCCAGCACATCAAGCTACTACAATTTATGTAAAATTTCTTTAATAGGTTTTCAACTTTATCGCTTCAGCATATGATTCAAAGTTGATTGGGAAAATTTGACAGTTTCGGGTAGCTTGGTGTGTTAACGTCTGTACAACGTTCTATCTACAACGTTTATTCTTTAACAGACACGTAAGCTAGTCAAAATTATTTAATACCAAGAATTTTCTGAACCAACGATACATTAACAATCCTCTAGTTTATGGTTTGACATGTTTATGGTAACGTAAGCTAGTTGTAAACTAACTATTTCAGTAATTCAGTTTAGAATCTAATGTAATGTGAGTAAAAGTTAGTGACGAGTAGTCATTAGGTGAGCTATGGATACTTTCACTCGCGTTTATTGTTAAATTAAACTTCTTTCGTTATGTCAGAATGTTAAAAGTCCTCCAGATCGTATTTCAGCCATAACGGCCAATCTCAACGGATACTAACCTTCGGCGCAGGAGATATTAGGTATAGTGCACAAGTGTGGGTGCACTCCCTCTTCCCTCACTCTCATAGTCCGATGGGACGGCAATCCGACACGACCGGAGAGAGATCAGGCGCAGGACCAACGGCTTAACGCGCTTTCCGAGGCACGGGGGTATCACACCGCCGAATTCCAAACTCCGGGCTGTTACTAAAAAACTCCTAATGGAAACACTCAATAACACTTTGCCCGACCTGGGAATCGAACCCAGGACCCCACACTCAGCATAAGGATACACAGTATTCATAGTGTCGAGCAGTGCCGGCCATTGGTAACGGCCGCGACTTACGAGTTGTAGGTCTAAGTAATGCGCCTGTGTTTGAATCTATATTAATTAATATTATAAAGAAGAAAGATTCGTATGTATGCTTGTAACGAATTGGCTCAAAAAGTACTGGACCGATTTTAAAAATTCTTTCACCATTTGAATGCTACATTATCACTGATTAATATAGGCTTCTTTTTTCCACCCGTGTGAAGCCGGGACGGGCCGCTAGTGAATCTATATTCGAACCCAGCCAGGTGCTTTACTTTGTGTAAATGATTTCATTACCACCGCTCTCAAAACGGTGAAGGAAAACATCGTGAGGAATCCGATTTGATCTAGAACCTAATTCGAAGAAATGTGACATCTACTGTATCGTAATTCTTCTCCATACGAAAACTACCTTTTTGGAAGGGGCGACTAGAATCCTATCCTACTATCCCATCCTATCCTTCCTACTATCCTACTTCCTATCCTACTAATATTATAAATGCGAAAGTTTGTGAGGATGGATGGATAGATGTTTGTTACTCTTTCACGCAAAAACTACTGAACGGATTTTGATGAAACTTTACAGCAATAAAGCTTATACAACAGAATAACACAGGATATTTTTTATCCCGATATTCCCGCGGGATCGAAACTTACGCGGGTGAAACCGCGGGGCGCAGCTAGTCAATTATATTTTAAAATTTTAATTTTTGACGTTCAAAAGTGCCTATTTGAAATAAATGATTTGACTTTCGACTTTTTTTTTGACCAACCTGCACTGGACCTGCGTTGTGGTCCCTCTCACAGAGAAGAGGCCTGCATCCCAGTAGGGGAAATTATATTATTAATAACTAGCTGCACCCCGTGGTTTCACCCGCGTAAGTTTTGATCCCGTGGGAATATCGGGATAAAAAGTATCCTATGTGTTATTCTGATGTATAAACTATATTACTGTAAAGTTTTATCAAAATCCGTTCAGTACTGTTTGCGTGAAAGAGTAACAAACATCCATCCTCACAGACTTTCGCGTTTATAATATTAGTAGGATAGTAGGATAGGAAGTAGGACTAGCGTCCCGTCCCGGCTTCGCACGGATGGAAAAAAAAAGCCTATATTAATCAGTGATAATGTAGCATTCAAATGGTGAAATAATTTTTAAAATCGGTCCAGAACTTTTTGAGCCAATTCGTTACAAACATACTTAGATACAAATATCTTTCCTCTTTATAATATTAGTATAGATTCACAGTGAGCAACATTTCACGACCCGTGAGTTCGTGTACGGGTTGATAGCTTCACGACTGTTAGTGTGGCGGAGTAAGCAATGGTCCAGGGCGAAAGTGATGGCAAGATGGTGTTGATTAAACCGGTTGAATGCAATAATTACAAGAACAATTAAAAAGTAATTGTGTCTCGCGTGGATCCACTTTACACGTATACGAAGGGTGATGATAGGATAAAGGCGAAATTTGTGTGTGTGTTTATATGTTTGTTACTTCTTCACGCAAAGACTACTAAACGGATTTGAATAAAATTTGGCACAAAGATAGTTTATAACCAGGATTAACACATAGGATACTTTTTATCCCAATATTCCCACGGGATCGACACTTATGCGGGTGAAACCGCGGTGAAAATAGTTGCTGTATAAAGATTAGCTGAGTCCACACCGAACGTAGAACGTAGGCGCGGGCCTGTGGGCAGAGAGTAATGGGTAACTCTCCGTCCGATCAGGACCAGGCCCGTGCCGGACGGCGCGTACGTGTTACATGCGCGCCTCAAAGAGATGTCAGCATTAAGGAAGGGGCCCGTAAGGGCCGAAGCCTGTCGGGGCAGCGGGATTGTCCGAAAGGGTTACCGCTACCCCGGTACATAAAGGGCTAAGGAAGGAACACGGGTGGGTTTTAGTCAGTAAGAGTTTGACACTCCCTTCTGCTCCACCCAGAGCGGGAGGGGTCATTTAATGATTTTCCATCCTCAAAAAAAAAAGCCGCAGTAACAGCCTTACACACTTGCAATAGGTAAAGAAATTTTTAAAAGCTTCATAATACTTCTTGTAATGAACAATAGTCTCTCTACATCTGATCCGAATCCGAATTAAAGATCCGGCTGCAATCCGAATTGGGAATGTTCTAAATTCTGACAGATAGAATTCTGATCTAGTGCGCAACTCTTCATACAAATAGGCCTACGGTCACTTCGGACCGGCGTTTCTCGGATTCAGATCGGATCTAGTGCGGAACCGCCCTAACATCTGTTCTTTCTAGGCATTCAAAACACTCTCCAAACTTGACATCTTTTACCGAGGCTTCCAAAATACTGTCTACATAACTTTTTAAACAATTAAATAACTAAACATCGGTGGTTATCACCTTCTACAATATGGAAACACAAAATAATACAACTATTACCGAAATAAAACATAAAAAGAGAGAGTAAACCATTGAAATTCGTTCTGCAGTTTTCTGGTAATGGTAATGACGGTAATAGTCCAACGAGTAACGTACTAACTGTTGAATGACGTAAGGTCGTAAGTTCAAACCTGTTGAGATATCAAACATTTTCGTGGTATTCAATAAAGAAATAAAATTTGACTTAAGGCGTGTTCGCAGTTCGTGCCTGCTCTGTACGAGAAAGGCCTTTTGCCTACAGTGGGACAATAATTTATAGGCTGGCATTATTATCTCCTTTATTTTTGT
The DNA here is from genome assembly GCA_949316385.1 of Globia sparganii. Taxonomy (NCBI): domain Eukaryota; kingdom Metazoa; phylum Arthropoda; class Insecta; order Lepidoptera; family Noctuidae; genus Globia; species Globia sparganii. The sequence continues at coordinate 1,541,331 of OX438675.1, forward strand.
ACTTATAAATTATATTTTTATAAACAAAACCATTAATAAAATCATTTAAAAATAAAAAAACAACCGACTTCCAAACAACACAACAAAATGAATAATAACTTTAACTTCAAAAGTCGGTGTCGTTGGGTTCGCATTTTTGTTGTTTGACATTCGAAATTAAAGTTACTTTTCAGTTTGTAGTGTCTTTTCTGGAAGTCTGTTGTTCTTTTTTTTTTCGTAAAAACAAGTTTTTGTTTTTAATTTTTAAGTTGTAGATACTTACCCCATAAAAATTCATATAACACTATTTGCTATGTCTCAGGGACTATCAGCTAGGGGGGCTATCATAGTCATCATAACATCATCAATAAAATCTACGTGGCAAAAATACGTATTATTGAAGCTAACCCAAAGACTACCCATTAAAATTTAAATGGGACCACCCCTGAAGCATACCTATTTGTTGTGGCTGGCGGACAACTGTCCAATGATTCATTTCAGGCCGTTTTATTTATATAATTATGGTAGTTGCGCGGTAAACTCTGCTTGCGAGATGCAGGATTTTGCGTGATGTCAGTGTGACGCGTTGTTCGCATGTGTGGCGTTGTAAATACCGCTACACGACTAACAGCATAATGATTATTATTACTTTTATGGCAGAAAACTGGTGCTGTAGGTACTAGGTGTTTTTAAAAGATTTTTGAGCATTTCGCGTGTGCTGGTGTTGTTCCGCTCAAAACATAGGAGCCCAGTCCAGCCTAGTATAAGCTGTTACTTAGTGCGTCACGGTAATTATGCAGAACCGCCATTGCCAACATATCATATCTAATTCTGCTATAGCGTGCTGTTTGACTGCCTCGTTGGTCTCGTGGTCGCAAGCGCGACTGCTGAGCGTGGGGTCCTGGGTTTCATTCCAAGGTTGAACTAAGTGTTATTAGGTTTTTCCATTAAGTATTTCTCAGTAACAGCTCGGAGTTCCGAAGTTGGTGGTGTGATACCCCCGTGCCTTGGAAAGCACGATAAGCCGTTGGTCCTGCGCCTGACCTCTCTCCGGTCCGTCCCAGATAAGTGTGAGTGCACCTGTATCTTCCGAGGCACGAAAAGGTCTCGGTAAAGATGGTCACCCATCCACGGACCAACCGTGGCAAACGTATCTTATCCTGATCGATCGACCCATTTGTCTGTTATTACTTAGCCACGAGGCCTTCGTAGAATATAAATACGAGTATTTTATACCTAGGTATAAACACGGGGTGAGGTGTTACAGTATCGACATGTGTATTTTGTGATTCTGGCCTTCGAAGATAAAAAGCATGACGAAATTCAGAAGTTGACTTCACTAAGTAAATATTACAATAATGGTACCATCATCACATCATCTTCAAATCAGTCACGCACGCCATGACAGTTTTAAAGTGTTTTTGCTTTCACCTTTCTGTATGTTATTGTTGATATGTTTTGAGTGGAGTATGCACATGTGGTGCCTATAAGACGTAAGTTTATGAGCATCAAGTAATGTTAAGCAAATTGACTATCAACTTAAATATTGTCCGTCTCTTCAAATCACAACTGACATTCATTGACAGCCGTGTAAAATGTCTATAATACGTCAAAATTTGCTTAGTCATTAATATCCCCGAGAGCAGCGGCGGCCCATTGGTAACGGCCGGACTTACGAGTTGAACGTCATAGGTTCGAATTAGGGTTGATGAGGATTCCTCTTCCTCATCATCATAATGCGGAACTTCCTCATTTTTTAGCGATTCCTCATCCTCTTCCACATACTCAAACCATTTATTTCAATTAAACCATTTCCAGGCACTTTTGAATTATCAAAATTAACTAGTCGGTCAGTTAGTCAGAAAGTTGAAGCTAGTTGCCCATTCCAAAACGTAGATCCTCAAAATCAGGCATAAAATATTCCTCTTCCTCTTCCAAATCCTCATTAATTAAGAGGAATTTATGAGGAGTGTTTTAAAAAATAAAAATAAATGATTTATTTTGGACCAAACACATCATAAACCTGCCAAACTGTGTGACAGTTTGTCGGCACGATTAGCGCTCGTCTTAAAACATTTGGTATCAACAATCCGATTAAACATCTAAGTGTTGACGTATTCAATCATTCGAATGCAGACAGACGCTTAACTTTGTGTAAATTATTTCATCACCATTGCTCTCAAAAACAGTGAAGGACAACATCGTGAGGAAACCGGCATGTCCTAGAACCGAAATTCGAAGACATGTGACATCTACCAACCCACAGAAAGAAGGGCTGTACCCAGCAGTGGGTACAATATAGGGTGATTATCTCAGACTCTTGTGGTGATAATGCTAATTCATTTCCCTGGCTGTAAGTACATACAGCCGAATAGTTTGCCATTCGTCATAGATAACCCTCCAGTATCTATGCAAGCAATAAATTAATAAACATAAATGTTAAAACTTTTAATATATATTTTAGTTATTGTATTTATGTATTTTAATATTCTCTCTGTGTTATTTTGTTGTTATTATGTTATTGCCTATGACCTATGGTAGTTAATGTGTCTGTGTGATATGGGTTTAATAATTGCCTGTAATACATTATATTTAATTTAATTTAAAATAGAGTCCAATTATATAATTATCTGTATGTTAATTACAATATATAATATTTTATGTATAAAGCTAGATTTAAGTTTAATTAATACAACATTTAATTCTGAAAGTTCCTAATTTACGTGCTATTAATATTATTAGTTTTAAGTTATGTTGCTGCGTCCTAACAGGGTCATATACTAAGTAGTTTAATCCTAGCGTGTAACTATGGTTGTATACATTGTGCATTGGGGGAGGCCTATGTCTAACCTGGATAACTTTCTTTTTTTTGTATTGCTAAACTGACCCACTCTTGACCCCGATCACGCCTGATGGAAAGCAATGGATGAGGTCTATGATGGAACGAGTGTGCCCAGAAGATGCCTGTTCACTCTTGATTTGAAGGCAGACGCGTTAAATGTGGGAGGGAACACAGATGCCGGCAGAGAGTTCCACACTTTGGCTGTGCGCTTAATAAACGTGGAGAAGCGAAGAATCTTTCGGCTAGTATGATGATTAAGAGAATCAAATTCCACTAACTTAACAGACAGCTGTGCTCCTGGGAAGTTTGTTGCGCTACTTCTTCTTCGCAGCTAAAGCGCTAGGAAGTGGTGAAGCTAGTATTTTGGGGGACTGCCTTATTATTTATTTAATTAAAACGGTACAACACCAATTACATTAAATAACATAGAGAAAATTATTACGTTGACAATAATTATGTAAAATTTAGCTTAATTTAAAACGAACATACATTTTGACCGTGTAGTTATAGCAGCTCATGGTGCTGCTGGCCTCATCGATCAGCGCCCTCAGGAAACTCATGTCTCTTTGTGAGCGACATGCGGAGGCCCAGGGCTTCAACATAACGCAAAAAGAGCGAATGTTTATTGTTTAATGCAGTGTCGGGAGCCACGTGACGACTCCCGGCCACCGTAGGCGTGGGCCTGCGGACGGAGAGTAATGGGTAACTCACCGTCCGATCAGCTATTCTCTAAGGATACACAGACTTGCGGGCAGCGCTGTCGCAGCGGTGAAAACAATAGTTTTAGCGCTGCGACAGCGCTGCCCGCAAGGCTATATCCTTAGAGAATAGCTCCCCAGGACCAGGCCCGTGCTGGACGGCGGGTATGTGTTCCACGCGCGCCTAAAAGTCCTCAAAGAGATGTCAGCTGTCAAGATGAATGAAGTAAGATATATAAGTAAGGGAAAGCCCTATGTAGCAATCTTACTTCAACCCCAATCCAATCCAATGCTAAATAACTAATTTCATATTTTAATTTACTTTCATTCCTACATCATAATTACACATTAAGTTTAAACACTACTCATACAAAGTATAGCTTAATGAAGTTTCCACACAATAAACTTTATGTATGGCTGTCCTAAGTGCATGATAATAACAAATACATGGTTCACCCACTTTCATGGGAATTATGAGTACAGGTACAGGTGATAGTGGATTTATTAATTGTTTTATTCGACGGGGGGGTCCCGGATCTTTGTAAGGCCTACGAGAGGTCGAAGCCAACTCGCAGAAGGCCTTTAGGTTTTTTAAATGAAATGAGGCACTAACTGACGATTATCCCCGATGCACTATGCAAGTACACCCAAGGATAAACTCTGGTGCAGGAATATTGCAGCATTTGCCAATTTGAATAATTAGTATTATGTTTGACAATAGCTTAAAGTGAAAACTAAAATATTTGTTTATTAATTAAACTTTATACAACATAAAAGCTACAAATCGGAATTGTCTAAGGTATTCTCGACCAGTCCATCAAGGGTGGTGGAGAGATAACATGGCAGGTGCTTTTTTTTAGGTGTGGAAAACAAAGAATTTTATTTCAACAATTTAATTTTATTACAATTTTATACAACTTAGGCTTGCTCAAATGCTATTGTGCCGCTGTTTTGGTTGATATTTTTTTTAATTTGTATGTTACTCAGAAGACATTTACTTGAGTCTAAAAGATAGTCTTAGCTTAAGCAACTTAGTTTATCATATGAGATGAGTAGAAAAAACCTTAAATAAAACTAGCAATTCGAGATATTATAAGTAAACACACCGATGTTAATTATGATTTAGTGTCAATTTGTCACTTCTTTGATATAAGCATCGACGTGTGAATGAAGTAACTGCTGTTTTATTTTAAGCTAGATTTTATGGTTTCATTTCATTACGATTTGATTTTGCCAAAAGCTTTCTGAAAGTATCTCAACACCCAATGAAAACGTTTTTGACTTGGCATCCTTTTTATCTTCAGAGGGCTTACTAGAAGGAATGGAAAGATATTTTTTTTGTTTCATCATTCCTAAACTGATTCTGGTTAAGTTATATTAACATACTAACCTATAGGTGCCCACTGCAAGGCAACAGCCAGTTAGTGCCTATTCAAAGTTTGTAAGATTACTTAAAGGGAGGGGCCCTTTAAGTAATCTTACAAACTTTGAATAGGCACTAACTCTTTTCAATTTGTTAAACTTGTGGATATAACCTAAATTCAGTTACTCGTAAAATAGGATATTCATCTAAAAATATTTTTTTTAATAATTCTAACGTCGAGCCAATACCACCAGCGCGTGTACACCACTATTAACTCTGCGTACAGCTATTTAAGATCCGTCACGTATGTATATCACAAGTCAGTTTAAGCACCACTCGCAAATTACACGCACTTCATTTAAGAGGAATGGGGATTCATGTGGGAAATGGATATCATATTATACAACGTGTAACGTTAAATGCACAAAACCTCATACACTCCAATTAGAGCATTGAGTTAAAAGCATGATACCACAACTACCAAAACTATTTTTTTTAAAGCTAACTATTATTATTAAGAAAATCGTGTTGATCCTAGCATTACTTTATGCATTCAAAATTGAGTCTTATTATTCGCCGAGTCCCCCCATACGAATAGGAAGAGTAGCTTGTGCCCAAGCTCGGTCTTCCATGGCCACATTTTATGCTAATTGAACTAATGAGTAGGTAGGACATAATTATTTTAAAAAAATACTAATTCAATGAATAGAAATTGAAAAGACATATTAACCGGTAAAATTATGGTCTTAATTTTTTCATGCTGCATTTTTTTCACCAAAAAGATTCTATTATTGGTGTTACCATTTTACAAATATCAGAGAAATTGCTAATGAGATGCTGGGAATTCAGGAAATAATGATTCGTTTTCAGATAGTTTTTTCGACCCCGCAGTACAGCAGGGTAAACATAAACATTCGAACAGTGCCCGCGACACAAACAATATCGCATCGTGATCACCTTCACGCTAAATGTAGTAAGTTCAACGATTGATGAATAGGTGGCGCTGTTTTACATTTACTTAATTTACATTATCACGTTCATAAATACAAGTATTTTTTTTTTTTAATGAACTTAATTATATTTAATTTACTAGACCAAAATTACAGATGCAATCGACCTTTGTTGTCATTTTTCATGTTGACAGTGTGTTAATTACTACGAAGCTGTAATTTTAGTCTAGCAAATTATAAATCAGAGTGTAGTTAGGGAAAATGTTACACATTTCCAAACCAATGTTTATGGTAAAGAATGTATTTCTGCTACTTAAGTATGTATGGTTTGTCGACGGACCGATGGCCGGTGGAGCAGACGAGTCCTTGAGTGGAGACCGCGTATCGGCAAGCGTAGTGTGGGACGTCCCCCAGCTAGATGGACGGACGATCTAAAGAAAGTGGCTGGAATGGACTGGATGAGGAAGGCGGAGGACAGGGTGTTGTGGCGCAGCCTGGGAGAGGCCTATGTCCAGCAGTGGACTGCAATAGGCTGAGTTGGTTGATTGAAGTATGGTTTATTATTAAGCTGAAATACTGACAGCCTTAACTTGAAACATAGGTAATCCTCGGTTCGGGCAAAGTGTTAGGTATTGAGTTTTTTCTGTCCGCACTTCCTTTGAGCTCGGTTAGTAGTAAGTAGGTTAAGCTACGCTTGCCGCGGTTGGTCCATGGATGGGTGGCCATCTTCACATACCAAGACCCCTCCGTGCCTCGGAATGCACGTTAAGCCGTTGGTCCCGGCTGTCATTTGTGAATATTTGACAGTCGTTACGGGTCGTCAGAAGCTCGAAAGAATGACAACCAGTCTCACCAAGGGATATTGTCCTATCCAGTAATTGAGTTGCGGAGGTCAGATAAGCAGTCCCTTCGTGTAAAATACTGGTATACAGCTGCATCTGGATAGACTGGAAGCCGACCGACGCCAACATAGTTGGGAAAAGGCGAGTCTAAAAGTGAAGGAAAAGGCTAGTCAGATGATGATTTCTGCCTATGTTTTCGGGGAAAGAAGGCGTCAAGTTTCTGAATATGATTGGGAAAGTAGTTAATACTTAAGACCAAAGTCTATTCTAACACCGAGAACGTACGAACGTTTAATCCACAGAGAACACTTAGACTTTTGCTCACCCCAAAAAGCGAAACTATATCATAAAAGACAGATTACTGCAAACATTCGTGTTCGCGTGCATATTATTATATAATTTATTCGATAATTACTTCGACGTCGAGCGATAGGTTAATGCTACCAATTATTGAAGATAAATCAATTGAAGACATGTTGGTTTTCTAATGATTTAGCGGATTAACATAATATCAGAGGGGCAATTCTCGTAATTTTTAAGAACGTTCACAGTCTGATCTCAGACTCAATCTGTCAAAAATATTTCAAATTTCCCTACATTTTGACAAGTTTTTGACATTTGCTTGTCGCCGAGATGAGACTGCGACTAGATTTTGAACGTTTTAAATTAGTAGAATTGGCCTACTGGTATTGACTACGGGTTAATTAATTGTCTTTCATCGTTGTGTGTTTATGAGTTGTGTTTTCGTTCGTAGAAATAAATTTATTTGCATGTTAACGCCCACTGCGACTTGGATCTGGTAATGTATTGTCAAAATGGTTTGCTTAATCGCAACGCTTGGTCACACATGAAGGGTTCCGAACTACAAAGCACTGTCTACCTATTACGGTTCATGTGATACAGCCTGCTGACAGACGGACGGATACGGGACGGGAGTTCTGTTGACACCCTTAGGGTACGAACTAAGTCTCCATTGTCCATTCAAAAAAAAAAAAATGCTATGAAAATACTATTTATGTATTTTTGCACGTTTTATTTATAATTCAATAATTTTAATAGTTTTTTTTTTTTGTATCATTGTTCGGCTCAACCAAAACACCTGCCATCAGTCTAATCTCTTCACCATCCTTGGTTGGCTGGTAGAGAATGCGTAAGGCATTAAGTCCGCCTTTGTACCTTTTTGTGTGCGAAAAGATTAAGTAAATAAATAAGGAGTCTGTCTGAGTGTCTGCACAGGATGCTTTGGACTGTCATAATCATGATCACTCGTGGAGGTTTCTTCGATAGAATAGAATTTATTTATTTGCTTTATTACGTACTATCGCGGACACTCCCGCCTGACTACCACTAAGTTCTTTTTTGCTTGCATTAAAAAATAGAGCGCTCTGTAGTAAGCGTGCCAAGGTCAAATGGTTCGTCCGTAAATTTCACAAAAGGAGTACACGTGATGCGTCACTATGCTGCGCAGTGCAGGTTGCACCTACATATATGCTTTATCGCTTTCCTAATAGGCGAAAACTTTAAGTGGGCATGGCTTGGCGCGGGTCCATTTCGAGTGGGTCCAGTTGACCAAAGACTCCAACACAATTTTTTGAGGGATTGGGGATGTCATTTGCTAGCACAAAATTGTTTTATTTTTATTAGATAATGAATTTTTAAATTGAAATTTTTCCTTACCTTATTTAATTTTTTCTGTACCTTAACACAATTTTACGACTTTCAAAGCACCCAAGGCATTTTACATAAATTTACAGACGCTAGTACCTACATCAAGCTACCCGAAACTGGAAAATTTTCTCAATCACGTTTGAACCTTAAGCTTTAGCGATAAAGATGAAAATCTATTAAAGACATTTGACAGATTGTAGTAGCTTGATACGCTGGCGTCCGCCTGTACATTGAAGATAACACCAAAATTTATTGCGCTCTATCAACCACAAACAAAAGAGTTGTGATGATATTTCGGGCGACTAAAAACAAACATTAAATTATTAGTTAAAAAAAAAAAAATCAGGAATGGTTTAGTAAAATCAGGAATGAAATTGTCCGGAAAAGAACCAGAGTTATCGACATAGCTTGCAGAGTGAGCAAACTGAAGTGGCAGTGGGCTGGCCATGTTTGTTGAAGGACCGATGGCCGGTGGAGCAGACGAGTCCTTGAGTAGAGACCGCGTATCGGAAACCGTAGTGTAGGACGTCCCCCAGCTAGATGGACGGACGACCTAAAGAAAGTGGCTGGAACGGACTGGATGAGGAAGGCGGAGGACAGGGTGTTGTGGCGCAGCCTGGGAGAGGCTTATGTCCAGCAGTGGACTGCGATAGACTGAGTTGATTGATTGATTGATATTAGTTCAGAGGGGCAATTCTCGTAATTTTTAAGAACGTTCACAGTCTGATCTCAGTCTCAATCTGTCAAAAGTACCTCAAATTTCCCTACATTTTGACAAGTTTTTGACATTTGTTTGTCGCCGAGATGAGACTGTGACTAGATTTTTAACGTTTTAAATTACGAGAATTGGCCTACAGTTACCTACCGTGACACTTAAGACAGGCGATACGGGTAATATGACACTTCCTATGCCTAAGAAAATTGTGTCGTCCTCCTACCAAACACCCAGTACTTTTTGTTTTTAATAAACCGTTTGTAATCTTGGTAAGCATCTTAAACCAGCCTTTAACTGTATACTGCTGAAAACGAAAATATCACTGACTGAAACAACATTTATTATTTTAACTGTAATAAGAATTCATAGAGAAAGTGTTCCTCAGCATTAAATTTATGTTGAGAAATCGACAGGATATGGAAGATTGTTCAAATTCTACACAGATGCAGTAAACAGATGTAGGTTGTGCTTGAACTGAGTTGATCGCTGCGTAATTGAGATCGAATTAAATTGCCTCCCGTTCATGTTGTAGACCTAGTGAGATTATGGTGGATGTCATAAAACACCACGAAGTTAACATAACCATGATAAATACAGGAAAAAAAATAAACATTGCGTAAACTGTAGCCATGAATTCAGCATAGACTAAAAATTTTCGTCACTGTTTTTTCATAGAAAAGTGCAATGCAACGCGGTGTGTCTGCAAAATTAAATGTATGGAACAACAATTTTTTTTTATAATCTACCATAATTTTCTACGCTAGACAGTTTATAATCACATGCTGAATTAATTAGAATATTTGTGCAATCGTTAATTTTTATGTGAATCACGCCAACCTCCCCAAAGGGTTCGGTAAAGTATGGTCTTAATTGAAGTCATACTGAAGCGGTAACCATCGAAGAGATGGTAACTACCTGGTGGTGCTACTGGTACTTTAAAGATAAAATTTAAAATACTAGTGTAATTCTACGTTCCCTAAAAGCATAAATTAATTCAATAATGTATTAAAACTAAACCGTAAAACTAACCAGTCCTAAGCGAACTGCATGAAAACAGACGTTGATAACCAGTAGCACTTAATAAGGGCTACTCTTACAGATATTTTTGACAGATTGTACTTGAGATCAGACAGTGAACGTTCTTAAAATTACGAGAACTGCCCCACTGTTATCTTGTAGGTAATCTACTACTAAAGTTAAGCAAAGGTGTCTAAATTGTCAAACTTTCCAAGATTCTCTATTTCCTATCACTATCCGGCTATCCAGAATTATCTCCTTCAGTTTTATCTAGAGTATTTACGTTCAACTTGCCTTATCGTTAAAAAACTGTCTATTTATAGACTAAACAAAAACTGACTCGTGATCTATATATGCTCCAATAAGCTTGCCATCATTATCTAGATTTTTAGATTGATTGAATCCAGTAATTCGGTTGAATACTCAGAAAATTAGGATTTTCTCAGAATTCCTAAACCTTGACAGTGACCTTGACTTTGACAATCCGCTTCGTCAGCGTGAGAGCGATGACTGGTCACCCACACACACAAGGCGAGACCCATACAAGCGTGCTCCCGACGTGCACATGCACGCCTCAGTGCACGGCCATACGATGCAACGATTGCACGCTCTAAAAGATTTATAGATAAATGTAGTTCCCGGTGAAAATAGATAAATGCCAGTGCACATTTACACAGTGCACATTTCAATAGACGCAACCGCATCAGCCGGACATCGGTCCACATTGAGGGGACACCCGCGGTTTTCCAACAAGATGCAGTGCCGCGGTATTGTCCTTTTGTGTTTTTGTGTGCTCTCGGCTTCGGCTGACACCTTCGGAGCCAGCCTGAGGCTGTTGGGCAAGGTGTACGACAACTGTGAGAAGTCCCAGGAGATAGTTAAGTGTTTGAAGATCCAGGCGACGAAGTTGGCGGATAGGGCGGCACGCATGGACACGCTGCCCATCCTCGATGGAATCGCGTTAGTGAAGCGGACTGAAGGCGGCAGAGCGTCCCCGAACGCTCTCCCCGAAGATGAAGACCTCGAATCACTACCATCGGACAAAATCGACAGATACTTGCAGCTTGCAACTACAAAGTTGATGCAGACCCATCGAGTCTTCATATCTCCTATGGATGTCGGCGAAGATGTTGGACGGTCACTAAACGAAGCTAGAAGTAAACTTAAGAAGATGATGGGCCCTATACTTGCCGGTGTTGCAATCAAAGGTGGGTTCCTAATGATGGCGTTCCACGCGATAGCGCTGATTGCTGGAAAGGCTTTACTTATCGGTAAGATAGCTCTGCTGTTATCGGCGATCATCGGATTGAAGAAGTTGGTTTCTGGTGGGGAGTCTCATGAGAAGACTACGTATGAAATTGTGAAGCATCCTCAGGTGTCCCAGAGTCATACGTACTCGTCATCTCACTATGGCAGCGACTTCGACACCACAGGACCTGGAGGTCACTACAGGAGGAGCGTGGAAGACGAAGCCGCTGCACAGGACAGGGCCTACAAAGCCTATGCCAAGAAGCAGTAGGTTTTAGAAAATACAACAGGCTTACGACTCCATATTTTACAAAATTCACAACGACACGGCATTTTTTATTTTCGCTATATTAGCCCAAACATCGTTTTGGACTTTTTGCAAAGGAATCATGTTTAACCAAAAAATGATTGTTTAATATGCTTATTCAAACGACACTAGGTAGTTAATTTAATTAGTAAATTATTATTTATTCGCTAGTTTAGTCCCATATTTATTATTATTTATTCAGTGCATAATAATGATGATATAAAAGTTATAACTTATTATGTAAATAAGATTGCGTACGCGATTTTTGCATGTGTGTATGTATGTTCAGTACATTAGTTAGATAGGGTTGTTTAATCGGACGCACCAAATAATAAATAATAATGCTAATAAGTATATAATCATACAAATAATAAATTATAATCATGAATTAATCATAATTAAAATAAGACTTTAGGCTAGTCGACGGGTACTGTGCATTTCTGTTCTATGTTTGTCCAATTTTGTAAAAATAGCGGATAAGTTAAAGGAATAAGTAATTTATATTATTTTATTTATACGGTGCTGTTTAGAATAAGTAGTTTAATTTATTTATTTATTGGCAATTCTTTATATAATAACATCTTGATGTCGATCATCGGCAAGGTGGTTACGCGAGTACCTTTTATTTATTTATTTATAAAACAGAAATAATAATTGCGTACTGAATTAACCCTGTTATTATTAGATTAATAATTTATTTAATTATAAGTTTGTAATGATGATGAAAAATATTCTTAAAGGAAACCAAGGAATGACGACTCAAAGAAAATTATAGAAACTGAGTGTTTGTTTTATTTTTAGATTGATTGGGGCCGACAGGTTAAATAAATTAATTTTAAAATTTGGTAAGGCTGTATGTTATTTGACCCAGATGTTGATGTAATGAAAAATATCTCATACCTTGACTAATTCACATAGTTTTTCTTACCAAAAGAGCGAAGACATCTCAATCTACAGATAACTATATAAAGAAATTCTTACAGCGTAGCAACAGGCATAAAAAACGAACTGCCAAGTTAATTAAATAAATTTACCAAGGAAATGATTTCCAATAATCTTTACAACGGAATGAAGATATCGTTGCGTGACATGGAACTATCAAAATAATGCTGAAGAAAATTCTCCGGGCGCTGGAAACGAAGAAATATGTTTAGACGAGAATGACCTCACTGCTAAATAAACTCAACAAAGAAATGACTGAGTATTATTTAATGAAATCAATGAAGTAACCGATCAAGGATTTGATGATTTAATTATTATACAACACTAGCGACTCGCCCCTCTTTGGCACAGGTATGATTTACTGATGTGGCGACAAAAAATCGAAATTTCTTACCAAAAACATTGAGTCCATGGATTTAGTAAGTACTATAATTATAGTAGCTATGTCCTGGTAAAATATTAATATATACACGTAAACCTTCCGGAATATCTAAACGATTATGAAAACCATATCTAAATCCGTTGTGTAGTTAAAAAAAAGTAAGTTCACAAACAGACGAAAGTGACTGTGATATTATTTTATAATATAGATACAGAAGGAAGAACACATAATGAAAAGCATTAAAAAGTCAACGAACAAGTCGTTTATCCAAAATTACCCACAATTGTCGTGTCATGTAATTATACGTGGAACGATCAATACAGCAATTTATTATTTTCTACTGTCGCGGTCGACTGGCCACTGTCATTTGCAAGAACATTGTTGCTAACTACAGATCATTTGTTTTCATAAATACTGTCCACAGCAACGCTGTAATTGGTATTTCCATTTCCAATTGGATCGGATTTTCCTTGCACTTCATTAGAAGAATTTTGTTTATTGATTTGCATAACATTTTGGTTGGACGGATCTACTAAAAGATTCAAGATTTGAAGACTATAAAAGTGAAGGAAGTAGAAAAGACAAAAATGAAGGAAGTCAGGAAGAAGATTTAAATCGTACCTATTAATTTATATCTTTATTTTAGAGACGTTGAAAGTTATTTATTCTTTGATTTATTTATTTAAGGATTACCAACGAGCTACATTAAAATTGTCTTTTACCAGTATAGAACTTGTATGATATATGAATTATTCTGCAATGCTCTCTCAATTACAGGTAACCATCGCTTACAAGCTAACAAGCAAGCAAGTTGTTGAGTTGCTTAGCAAGTTTGCTTTACTAGCTTGCTTAGCTTTGATGATGAAAAACTAAAAACTAAGTATGTAGGAACGACGTTTGATCATCACAGCGTATAGAAAAATGGCAATTAAAGCACAATGCCTAATTTTAACATCGTATCGATCTATCTAAATGAGATTTGGGAATCCCTCCTACTCACAGTACTTAATTATCTTAGTGTCCCTTTTTGTATAATTTGCAATTTGATTTAATTCATTACTCTTTTCTACCGAGTGTATTATTTAAGACACACTTCGTAGCAAGTAGAAGTAATATACTAAAATTATTAGAATTACTATAAATTATTATTCAGGTATTCGCGAAAAGAAAATGCTGTTAATTTTATTATAATTGCCTTCTGCCATGCAACTGTAAATTACTTTTAATTCAGCAAATGTTATTAGAATTTGTTAAATATTAGTCATATTGATGTAAGATAAAGCTAAGTACACAGTTTAGTCAAACGCCACACCATGCAAGATGTAAAGTCATAAGGATAAGCAAACTACATGTTATTACATTGATGATACTTGTGATTAAAGTGATGAGCTAACAATTTGTTATCATAAATGAAGTAAAAAGTAAGTACTACGAGAGAAGATGAATAGGACCAATTAGTAACGCCTGACACTGACACTGGTTAAGTCAAATGTTCTAGGATTACAGAGATAGAATTCAAACCACGACAATGTGGTAAAGTGTGTGAAAAATATTTTTAATGTAGTTTTGAGTAAATAGACTGCCATTTATCTGGAACTCATTGGTATTATAAATCAATTAATAATTGTTAAACTGTAACACTACTGACCTAAAAGCAGAATCAATGATATGGTAACAAAAAGGCTTACAAACTAAATCTGTAATAAGAAAGAAGACCTAGACTGGCCCAGTTTAGTGGTATATATGGCATACATCCTCTCACAGAGAGAAGGCGTGTTTCCTAATAGTGGAAATATTATAGGCTAGTTACGAAATTATAGGCTATAACTCAAGAACCCGAAGAAAAATTGCATGATTTATTCGTCAAAACTCTGGCTGCAGAAAAAGCTCAAAATCTGAATAAAAATCGAGTGCTTCTTGTGATTTAGAGCTCATTAACAGCTCATTAACTAGCTCATTAACAGCTTCACAATTAACGATGTCAGTAGTAAAAACTGTGTGTTAGTATAACGGAAGCAGCTGATAATCAATTATATTCAATCCTAGAGACAGTTGGAGCAAGACTGGACCGCTATATAACAGTCTGCACATATATATGTGGAGTTATAGTATGTTTGTGTGTTGCAGCATTGGAAAAATTGCATATTATTACCATCTTGCTACATTATAGTATAATATAGTATCACCCAGTAACTGGGCTGCGGAGATTAGGTAGGTAGTCGCTCCATGTAAAATATTGGTACTCAGCTGTATCTGGTCAGACTGGAAGTTGACCCCAACATAGTTGGGAAAAACCCAGGCAGATGATGACCATCTTGCTACATTATGGAACTAAATTAGCTTCAGTGAATCATGGACTTGGCACTGAAGTGCAATTAATATTAACTCTTCTGAGCATAAAATTATACCACGTCTTTTGTCGGCTGACAACGGACAACAAAGCAGAAATACTGTTACAATGTTTGTAATACACCAATTTCTACGAAAAAACTAATCACAGTTTTAATTGGTTCAGACCTGATCACTAAAAAATAATGTTGCAAAGCAATGGTTGAGGAAGAAGCAGAAGATTATAGAATTCAGATGACATACAACAAACTACTTTGTGAACTTCCAATTACGTTCTAGCAAAGTTTGTACCTATCTGTTTAATTTTTTTATCATTAATCTTGCCCAGCAGTGGAACATAGGGTTCTACTGCTGGGCAAGATTCTCCCCTAAATAGGAATTTTAAAATAAGTCCAATCTAATCGACTGTTCACAAATTTATAATATCCACAAGCACTAGGAAACGACGACTAAGTTTTTCAACCCTACAAACTAAGCAAATACAAAAGCAAAACCTAGTCTAACGCCAGATATAACCCAAGAATTCTATCAAAGAAAACCGAGAAAGCTTTGAATGTACACGCAAAATGCATCGCACGCGATTCGAACGCATGGCTCACCGGCATTCAGATAAAAACTAAGATAGCAGCACAAGTAGAGGTGTCTTATAAATTAGTGTGCTCATCAGATTTATATTATTGCAGGCTTGATTGTTTGGCGGTAATGTATTGTATTGGTTCTTACGCTAATGTCTCGGTGCCCCATTTTAGTCTGAGTTTTATTAGGGAAACCAGTGAATCGCGTGGCTCTTGTCATTTTGTTCCAAAATACCAAAAACATAACAGCATACATGCATACGGGTATCGTATTCACCGGGCCCTACTAGTTTGGGGAATACAGTGATACAGAGGTGTCTAGTCCAGCCACCTTTTGCAATTAGGTTTAATTGTACATACACACATCAAAAGTGTCTAGGGATCAACATATATTTTTGCAATAACTTTTCTCCTGATTGATATTAATTAAAATTTTCTGTAAGGATTCATCAAATAAAGTGTTTTCGTTTGTCACAGTAACGATAAACTAAGTCACCTTTGCATTAATAAAGAAATTTGCCATTTTCCTAATAAAGGGATTTTTGACATTTGAACCACTAACACAAAAGTTCGAAAAAAAGACTGAAATAACAGTTTTCTCTAAAATTTTATTGGGTAACTTAAACAATTAATAATCCGTGTTTCTACCGCGAACACTAACAACACAAGAACATCGGTTTGGCATACTCAAAATGAGTTCATCCAAATCACGCTGTGGAATGGCCGCCCATGTTCGTTGCAACAACAAAAAAAGGTCTTCTTGCGACTGGATACCCTCCATATTCGGCAGAGCTCTTCTCTGTAGCATATCCCATGCATGCTCAATCGGGTTCAAGTCTGGCGACTGAGCAGGCCAGGGCAGGACATTGATGTTAGCTGCGGCGAGAGTCTGTCTTACAACTCTTGCGGTGTGCGGTCGTGCATTATCATGCATTAACTGAAATAAGGGACCGATTTGCACTTGTAGAGGAACGATGACGTCTGATACAATCGTCTCAGCATAAATTTGAGCGTTGAGGTTGCCTCTGATCCAAATCAACTCAGTTCTTCCGCCGATCCAAATACCCGCCCATACCATGATGGTTCCACCACTATAAGGATGGACTTCCTGGCAGGATTTTAATCGCTGTTGGCGTCCAGGGGTTCTCCAGTGTCGTATACGTCTTGTATCCGGTCTCATACCAAAACGAGACTCATCAGAAAAGCACACGAAACGCCATTGTTCTTCTGCCCAATTTCTGTGTTCAAGAGCCCATTGATATCGAATCCTACGATTGTGCATTGCTATAGGTGGTACCCGTAGCGGTCTTCGGGAATGAAGGTTCACTTCATGCAAGCGGTTTCTGACTGTTTGGTCGCTAATTAAGTTCCCTGAAGAGTGATGAAGCCTCACGGCTAACATCATGGCGGTTATTGTTGGAGCTCTTCGAGTTAAGATTTGAATGTATCGGTCTTGTCTCCGTGTGGTGCAGCGATACCGTCCTCCATGGCGCTCAGCCACGGTACCAGTGCTTCGGTAACGTGTCCAAAGTCGACTGATAACACTCTGACTTGTATTCAGAGCTAAAGCCACAGTACGTTGCCGGGAACCAGCTTCTATCATTCCCACGGCTCTGAGCATTTCTTCCCTGCTTAAATGACGTCGCCGCTCCATAATAACGTTGGTTTTAATCAGTAGTAGGGAAACAGTAGCACTAATAATGTCTTCAATGCGTTGTATGTTTTTATAGGGAAAATATTGACAGCTGATTTTCATCTTTTACTCGAATTTGATTCACAGTTCCTGATTCAAATTATGAAAAACACCAAAAAGGATCCATTTAAATTTATAAAATCATAAATTTATTACAAAGCCACATCTCAATCTCAAGAAATCCGCATAAAAATGCTTGATCCCTAGACACTTTTGATGTGTGTATATACACATATCAAAAGTGTCTATGAATCAAGTACGTTTTAGAGTATCGCCACAATTGAGGATTTCTGTTTTAACTTTTTTGGATCGTTATTGATTCTTTTTAGTTATTTCTATAGTTGAAAAAAGAATTCTTTTTCTTTAAATTTCGATTAAAAATAGAAAATCAACTGTCAATCAGGATTTCTTTAAAAGTGTGTAATAATTTTTTTACAAAATCAATTCAATTTCTGCATCGAAACTGAAAAAAATTGCATCGATATGGAGCAACAATATCATTTGGCACGAGAAGAGATGATGAGA
Source organism: Globia sparganii (assembly GCA_949316385.1). Taxonomy (NCBI): domain Eukaryota; kingdom Metazoa; phylum Arthropoda; class Insecta; order Lepidoptera; family Noctuidae; genus Globia; species Globia sparganii. The sequence goes on from OX438675.1 coordinate 1,559,426, forward strand.
GCAGTCAGAATGTTGCAAATTGGTTCCAGGCTACGTACTGTGGCTGTTGCTCTTGGCTCTTGGCATCATAAGCCGCCTCTGGATACATATCGTATCACGGGCAGCATTGCCGAGTGACATATGGAGGACGATCTCGCATCGCCACTCGCAGACAGGACTGGTACATCCAAAATACTGCTCGATGGAATCGTACCATAACAGCCTTGAAGTTGGTTATGAGGCACCACAGTTCTTCAGGCTTGCTTTTATGCGCCCAAACAGAAAATCATTTACATGAAATGGGTCTGCCTTCCTGAAAGCCGTTGAAAGTTCCACCCAGCACCCCGCAATCACAGGGCCCGTTTATAATTGGCTCGCGAAGATATAAATTGGGAGGAAGAAGACTGGCGTTGTGTTTGCTTTTCCAATGAATCTCGTTTCGGTATGAGGCCGGATACAAGACCTACTTGAGTTTGAATGACTTCTCGACGTCAAGAACGTTTGAAATTTTGACAGGAAGTTCATTCATACGGAGGGGGAACAATAATGGTTTGGGGCGGTATTTGGATCGGTGGAAGAACCGATCTCATTTGGATCAGGGGCAACCTCAATGCTCAGATTTATGCGGAGAGGATTATTTCAGAAGTGATCATTCCTTTGTGAAGCCGGTTGGGTGATTCGTTTCGATTAATGCACGTCCACACTGCTAGAGTCGTAACACGCACTCTTGCCGATGCTCGCATCAACGTTCTGCCGTGGCCTGCACAATCGCCGGATCTCAACTCAATTGAGCACGCATGGGATATGCTCCAAAGAAGAGCTCTGCTCTGTGCATGGGCTATGCAACAACTTTTTGATTTGTTAAAAAGAACGTTGGCGGCCATTCCTCAAAGTGATTTTGACGAACTGATTTTAAGCGTGCCAAATCGCTGTAATTTTGTGATTCGTGTCAATGGTGGAAGCACCGCTTTTCTTTTAATCTTTACAGTAAAAATTCTCATTTTTGCCATTTAATTGGCGATATTAACTTAGGTTAAACACAATTTGCAAAAATGAAATTTTTCTTAATTTTTACAAAAAAATAGGGATAAGTTGTTAACTTGAACATATGAATAAGAAGCCAGTCTGGAAGACCATATTTGGTAAATATTAATTGGATATTTTTTATAGTTAAAAATGTACACACACTTTTGATCTGTGTATGTACGGTCTATAAATCAATCGTTATTATAAAAGAATTATTATATACCTATTATTGTAGTAATTAACATTTTTGTATTTTTAATGAACAGTTCCAGCACACAGACAAACAGTTGTTTAAAAAAAGAAATGGGTCGACCCTTTGCCATTGTCTTGGACACAAAGTCAGGCTCTGGGTTGAATAATGCTATATTATTTTGTATAAGCTTAAAATTGATTGCCAATTTGCTTTTCATTAGTCAGCTCGAATGTATGAAACTTTGCTAAAGATTAATTTAATTTAATTTGACGGTCTATTGATCCGTAACAACATACTCAATACGGAAGACAGACAACATACGCATGAAATCACTACATAGTATAAAACAAAGTCGCTTTCTCTGTCCCTTTGAACTCTTAGCTCTTTAAAACTACGCAACGGATTTTGATGCGGTTTTTTTTTTAATAGATAGAGTGATTCAAGAGGAAGGTTTATATATATAATACATGCATGCATGTATAGTAAAGAAACACTGACAATTTTAGAGGTTTCTAATGTGATCTCGTAAATAAACACATTTTTTTGCGCTTACTTTTCAAACGCTGGCTGAACCCTACGAGATAGGTCAAAATAATGTACTACAGTATTGTTAAAAAGGTCTACAAAAAAGTATATTCGAAGATATTACAGATTTAAAATGCAGGGACATAGCGGTTGCTGCGGTACCGGCCGCGGCCGGGGGCCGGCCGCGGCGGCGCGTGCTGACATTCTTGAAGTACCTATACTTAGTATCAGCATTGCACCTGTGCGAAGCCGGGGCGGGTCGCTAGTATATTATAAGTGAGGATATATTTTACAGCAAGTAACGTGTTCAATTTAAAACTCCACTTACTAGCAGCCAATCATTTTATACAATTTTTACATCGCATCAGTCTGGCATTATCAAACTACCACTAATCATTTGATCCACAGACTTCCTTACAAAAAAATAACATGCTACCGCACAATTAATATCTTTTAATACTCTAACAATTATAGTAACGGATATAGCTAGTACATTTCTTCCATATTTATTTCTGTTTGGGTCCGAATCGGAAACTCTTCCTACTTGTGCGGCCATTTTCTTTGCATTCAGAGCGTGTAATCGTGTAGAGGTTGTTTCTAAAGATAGGTGTGGACCGGAGACGATGGAAAACTTATTTTCTTTAACCTAATTAGTTTTAACTGCTGTTAATGAGGAAGGTTTTAATGTGCTATGTTCTTTGGTTAATTGCTTGAGTTTTGTTATGATGTATTGGTTACTGTAATAGCCAATGGCTATCAATTGACTTATTGTGTTTAACTACTACTCGCGACTTCATTAGCATGGAAGTCGATGTATACTACGTTTGTAGTTTTGGTCTCAGCACCAAAAATATCAAGAGATTCAGGGGTACAGTTGTCCATGTGAGAATAAGTAGTAATTATTTAAAGCCTGATTGTATATTTTTTTATATATTTTTATTTCGGAATCACAAATATCTATTCCTATTTATATACTTAAACAAATTTATAAATTAAGTGTCTTGAAAGATGATACAGTGTGTTGTATAAATCTGTGCTCTAATCATACAAAACGGTTGAATATTTCAATTTATCAGTAACTGAAAAACATCCAATTATTCAAATACCTAAAAGAAATGTGACGTAAATACAGCTAATAATGCTACAAGCACTAATAGAAAAAGTGATGACTAGAAGTAAATAAATTAAGTGCAAATTGAGTATGAATACAAGTAAATGCAAACTACTAAGCAACAGGAAAATTATGGTAACTTAAATTAGAAAAATCTCCTACTTACATAAAAAGTATCAACAAAAGAGATGAGTAACCAGGGTCAAAATAGTTGAAGTTTAATAAGAAACTGATGGATGTTTTCGAATGAAATTTAATTCGATAAATGAACTGTTTGATTTCTATGAAGTATATTAATTTTTATTCGAAAAAATCCATCACAATCCGACTAAACTTCAACTATATTCGACGACCCTGGTTACTTATCTCCTTTAGTGACCGTACATTGCAGGCTAATTGAATGATAACTGTAATATTGATATTTTGGGATACAATATTGGTAATGATACCCAAATCACTACAAGATTAAACCTAATACAATTAATTATAGCTAACCACAGTTAACATCGCTAGTTATACATGTCTAACCGGTATTAATAGGAGTCCAAGCAAAATTCCTATTCCTTGCGCTCACATCTTCTCTATCATTGACAGGATCTTTCTTAGTAACGAATAGTCTTTCTAGTCTACTTCTTAGTTCGTCAGGAGTGATGGGAGATGCTGTTGAGGGTTCAGCTGATTTCTCTCTATAGTAGTAGTCTGGGTGGGGTTGGGGTTGTCGACGATAGTAACCTGAAAGAAAATAGAGGATTGATTTTTAAAGTAGAATAAAGAGGCAGACATTTGGGAATTCGTTTAAGGTATTATATCCATGTTTAGATTTTTGTCGTAATAATTAATAGCAGGGACAAAGGAAAGGGAATACCGACCCCAAGTAACGTGAGACCGAAGATGCTGATGAAAGAAAGTAAGAAAATAGAAGAAAGAAAAATTGTTGATTCCTGCACAAATAGTGATGAGGATGATAAAATGGGAAATGAGATGTAAGTATACAGATAAATCGGCCACTAAACCAAAACCGATTTGCATTATTGAAAACAAATAAAATTTAAAACTACCCACAACTTGAAGAAACTGTTACTTACATAAATATTAAGCAGTAGGACTGGCTGATCATAATGCCAAGAAAATAAAAAATAAACCTATTAGAGATATAATTTTACTACATGAAACTAACAGGAACCACTTTTAATCCAAAGTAATAATAGATCAATTATAGAAGTCTACATAAACAGAAGATAGTAAATCTACGGAATATAAACATAATAATTATTTTCATCGACTTTGCCAAGCACTAACAGAACTGCTCACCCTGCTAAAGAAACAACACAAAATACTTACACAGTCCAATCGGAGGCATTTTCAACTTTAATTCTAAGACACTAAGGTCCAGAATAATTAAATCCAAAGATATCATTGGAAGGCTTTTTGACAGTGCACCGGCAAGAGGTGAGCGTACCTATCGGAAACGGATACGTTGTAAATGTCTCCGAGAGTTCAAACTAGATGTCGCTAACTTCACTATTCCTACATATAAATATTTAATAAAGTTTTGTATATATTGGCTTTGTTTGCTACATATTTATCCTCTAAAACTAACCTTAATGTTAAATATTTCAGCACCAGTCAATGTATATAAAGAAACAAAGCAGACTGATTTGTGGGGTTGAACATATATGAGTTAGTTGTGCGAGATTAATTTTCTTAATTGATTACTGAAAAATTCCCATAAGCAGTGCTGATACGATAATATCGTTACAAAGATTTTCTGCATCCTATTTTCTTGGCATCTGCTGTTGCTCCGTTAGTATTAAAAATGAAGATAAGATGTTACTCTCCTTTAATCTCAGAAAAATCAAAATAAATATTACAAACCTGAAGTAGTGTGATGATCATGTTCGTGAAAATGTCCTGGGTTCTCATAAGCATAAGACGAGAGGGAAGGTCCTCCAAAACCTCCAAATGACCCTGATCCACTTCCTCCAAATCCACTACTGAATACTGTTATAGCTAGTAGTGCTAACTTAGCTAGGAGGAACGCCTTCTTACTGGCAATCAATAATAGACCCAGTAATAAAGGCAGTAAAGTTGTGAGTTGGAATTTGAAGCCGAGAAGGAATGGGACAAGGAGATTTCTTGCTAGGAGACGACCTTCAATAGAAGAAAATATTGTTAAAAATAAAAATAGAACACTGATGTTATCATTTACGTTTCAACTGCCACTATCGTATCTTAATAGATACCTAGATAATGAGAGCTCATCTTAAAAACGCTTAAGTTTAATACTTAATTATTTTAAGTATAAACTGAACGTATGTGTCCCAGACAAAAATACTATTCCATCGAGACAAGATGAAATAATACAAAAATCTGAACGATCGATTAATTTACAGAAGTTAGCAGTTCTGCCGATAGACAGCGCTGTATCAAGTTCAGTGTCAAGTCAACCTTAAAGGTATTGAGTTTGCTTGTTTTAAGGCAAATGGATAGATGGCGCTTTAAACTGAGTTATCACATTAAACCCAAATTCCAAAATAAAAAGTAGGGTATTGGATGAAGATTTGTGCTATATTATACATTATTTTTTGCTTTCAGCTTATGAATTTATTATAGATAGCTAACGCAATTATGTTTTGTTTTCCCAGTTTATGGAATGATACGGTGGTTTATGGTATGGAAAGTCAGTCAATTTGCCTAGCTTTTCCTAACTATTTTGGGGTTGAATTCCAGTTTAACTAGATGTATTTTATATGGATCGATGTCCTATTAAGTATGTACACACAATATTTAAAATAAAAACCAAGAATTTTTTAAAAGAATTATTTTTAAATCAAACTGAAATAAAAAGGAATGACACAACGTACCTGTGGATACCTCAGCAGGCTGTTGGTATGAAGACCTATCCTTAACCCTCGGATCCATAACAAACTCAAGTACTCCATTGGCCAACGTTGGGGCAATCCTCATGACCAACCCAGGATAAAATGTACTGAGGTCCCAATGAAGAGATCTTTTTGAAATCAAGTTACCTGCATCTTCGAGAATTGAACTGTAAATAAGAATAATGTTGAAGTAGATAATATACGTAGGTAAATACTATACATTTATTCCACACAAAAAATATCACAATATTTTAAAGGACGAAATGGCACTATGACTTTCATTATTTTCTTGACCTTATCCGAATTTATTTGGAGTCGGCGCAGTATCAATTTCTTCAATGAAAGACATATAAAAAAATTGATATGAAGAACAAACAAGGTAAGTGTCTACTCGTAGTTAGAATTTGAATGGACTTTTTTAAGTCTAGTGTAATACATACTGTACAAGGCATAGCAAATGCTTGATAGAAAAAATGACAGTGTTGATTGAAATGGAACTCCTTTTATTCGTTTTCACATTTAAAATTTTGAGTAGATTTCTAGTGTTGAACGAATAAACTAAGTTTTCTGATTGTATTCTAAGATATACTAATGAATTTAACCAAGTAATTAAAAATAGGTATACCGGAAATCCATAGGATCTTTATCAAGGAAAGCGCCGATGTCCCTAGGAGTTTTTTCATCTCTCACGAAAGAAACCCCAGTAGCTAAACTGAATGCATCGGCCTCGTCATACTTATTTAATTTATTCAACAGCTCTTTCCCAAAACACACTCCAACTTCAGTACTTCTTCTCACACTAATACATTCATTCAGCTGACTATCATCGACATGATTGCCTTTGATTTCTTCACCTTCTTGCAGATCTATCTCTATAGGTATCACTTCAACAACTAGTATAAGTAATAGCACACATCTCAAATTTTTAATTGGGCACATTTTGAATTTGGGACTATGATTATCACCACATGCTACAGTTTCCACTGGCACAACTATCCCTGTTGGTACAATTGTAACTTTAAAAACAATATCAACTCCCAGTTGGTTATATAGACTTTCCATGTTCTGTTCCGGTGAACTTTGCCATTGTTTTGGTTGTTACGCCAATTTCTCACACAGACAATAGGTGAAAATTCGCCGAGGATAATTTGCGAACTATCTTTGTGAACAATCTCTAATTCTGTTACGGCAATTGCATAATATGCGTAATTTTTGGTTGTATCTGGTGAAAATACGTACCTATGTTTTATACGGTGGGTTGCGTATAGAGATCAATGGAAATACGACTTTGTTGTTCGTATTAGGTGTAACGATTGCATCATCTTACACAAGGTTTCATCAATGAAATGGAAGTAGCGATTATTTAACTTTTTGTAAGAGGTCTGACAGTAGTCTACTAACCTAGACATTAGACTCTAATTGACGGCACAATTGGCGCAGTGATTAGTGATTTTTGAACTAAAGTTTCCTTTTGTTGTTCTTGAATAATTATTTCTTACAAAATAAGATATTTAAATACAGTAGTAACACCTTATGTAAACATTGAGTTCCAAATTGTGTGACTCACTGCTCAGAATCAGCAAATTTATGGCTTGAAAGTAAAATGACTTACCCATTTTATTATTGTAAGTAATTTTACTTACCATTTTAACCATATAGATATCTTATTATCTGTCTACTCCGTAATGCTTATACAGTAAGAACGGTTGAGACCAATCCTGTCAAATAAGACGTAAACACAAACTTTTACTTTTCAAATGACATTACTCATAAACCGCCAATACTTAGCGATACATATGAAGCCTTTGACCCCTCATTGTCTCACAGACTCCCACTCATTTCAAACATCTTACACACCATCTATATTTACCGGATTTACATTCTTGTCAGCCCAATGATAAAGGCTACATTTCTGTGCAAAAACGAAGGCCGTTATGTCAGTTTTGAAAATTAAGGTGGTCAAAGAGTGAAAGTAATATTTTTCTTATATGTCCGTCTCTTGGAGTAAAAGTTTCTGATGTAATGTTTTCAAGTTTTGAATGACAATACGGATAGATTTCACGACTTTTTATATTTTTATTAGCCATTATTATGACTTTGTTTATTAAGGATATGAATTTTATTTGACGTTAATGACGTTTTAAAAAAATCTCTGTTTCGTTTTTATTTTGTTGTGAAAATAATATTGTGTTAGATATTTTTTTTTTGTTTTATCTTGAGAGTTCAAAGTTGTTTGAGGATTAAAGGACATCGATACCTCTGGGCTCAAAAGGCGTATAGCATATTTTGGGCATTTTGATTTTTTTACTATCTCACTCAGTTTTTGATTCTCTGTCGATAAAATAAGTTGTGTTTACGTAACGAAAATTATGAGGTTGTGTTCGACAATTTTTTGCGAATTTCGCCACGTGGATTACACAAATCAATAGAGAATAAAAAATTGAGTGAGAATAGTAAAATTGACAAAAATGTGCTATACGCCCTTTGAGCCCAGACGTATATTATTATTAGTTTAAAATTTTAAAGTATATCTGTCGCATGATTTGATAACATCAAATCGTTAAGTTTCATTAATAACTTTGTAGTTTTTGTTTTGGCTTAAGCACCTGTTCTGGAATTAACTTTATGCAATCTCTATACATACTGATCCTGCGTATCATTATCTTTTTGTTCAATTAATACTATTGAGGACTATACTAAAATAAACAACAGATACACAAGTTTATCCTATTCGTAATGCTTTAAACTAAGTCCTAAGATCGGTATCATCAGATTCATCAAGATTATTGCGGTTCTAAAGAATCACAACAAATCAGTCAGGTGTTTTAGGGTTACGCATTTTTGGTGTCTGCGACCTCATTCATGACCTATGAGGATTCCGTACATTAGTCATCGACAAGTTGCTTTCGCTGCTGTCGCCCGAGGCCCATCGGCTTTCTGTATCTCATGTATTTTATGTAACCTCCCCCTCTTTATTCTTCCACCTTTATTAACTTACATAGCCTTGCACTTGTTACTTAGCCTTTCATTAATTATTTACTTTAAGCCTATTGAAATAAGAATCAAAGTCACTTAGAGTCAGTCGTTCGATATTTATATTAACTTTGCCCGAGTAAACCACGTCTAGAGTTCACACACCTTTACGAACATGCTCGTATCAAGTACAATCGTACAGTCTTATGCCAATACAGTAAAGTCCAAAATCGTGTATCATTTAATACAGAAAACAGGTATTTGCCTTGTCCATTGAACAGAGTTAAATTTACCGCTATAAATTCGTAATTCGATTACAAACACCCATAATGTCGTCAACTTAACGTTCAAAATTGTTCGATTGGAGGTTTTTGAGATGAAAAATTAGATTTGTAGTTTGCTTTAAAGGAAAAGCGTTGGATGTAAACCGGACACAGGAACGCGTGTGAAGTGAAATTTCTTTTTTTCTCTCTCTTTTCGAAAAAGGATGTCGTAGGTGCGTCTGACACAAATATCTTTTGATGATGTATTTAAATATGCGTACAATAAAAGAATGCGGTTCTAATATCATCCATTGGGTTGTATTTGTCATAGACTCACCTTTATGTATTTAATAAAGGATTACGGGGTCAAGAATTTGGTGTTTTCGGGCAAAACTCTCGATTTTCTCAGTAAAAGTGTTAATAATGCTATGTTTAGTGGTTAATAATGCTATGTTTATAGCTGTAGCAGCTTTCTGTTTATGATTGTATGTATTTGAACTAATTGCTTGTTTATTTTCTAGTTTTGCGTACTGATCTACTTCATTACTTTTATACCTTGACTACACATATTTAGTCATTGGTCAGTCATTGCTATATATACATTTATATTACGATACCATCAGTATGAGGTTGCCACAGGAGTTTCATATTTTGACGAAAATATTTTAGAATTTATACTAAACGCAAACAATAACTTTTACCAAAATTGTATTAAGCTCTCATCTTTCAGGTTTTTAACTCATCAAATGCATCTCTTTGATATACCAAGAACAATATACATTGAAAATTACTTCGTACAGCTGCAGGAGTTTTTTTAGCCGGAAACATCCTCTGCTGTACAAAGATCTACGCATCTGCAGAAGTTTGATGATTATCGTACTACCCAGTAACTGGATTATGGAGGTCAGATAGGCAGTCGCTCCATGTAAAATACAGGTATTCAACTCAAAGCCGACCTCAACATAGTTGGGAAAAGGCTAGGCAGATGATGATGATGATGATCTTCAGACATTTTAAGCCCTATTTCGAAGCAGTCCCAAATACGTGCGTAAAGTCACACCTCAAACTTTCCTATCCATTGCGTATACAAAAGTCTTATACAACATGGTTTAATTAGATAACACAATGAGATCCGCATAGAAACTACGATGTACTGCAAATTGGCACTAACTCACGTTCGTCATTCATTCATACTTATGTTAAAGTAGTATGTTAGTTGTTTTACGGTTGTAAGCTGACTTGTTAATTTGCGGCGCACGAGTTTGTTTCAACATCTTGTTTATCGCAGTAGCAGTAAGATTTTTTTGTTATCAATCTAAGGTTCAAGAAGTATATTGGCATAATTCTTAAGTTCTAGCCTTTTGTTAGTATTATGTGTGATCACTTAATTCTTAGATTGCTGGTAAACCTGTAATTGGCGACTGTGTAAGACCGAGACTATTGTGATCTATAGTATTTAAGATAAATTATACATAGAAGCTGTTGGTGTACCTTAATAAATAAATAAATAAAAAATAAAGATCTGTTTCAAGTCGGTTTAAATTTTAATGTTTTGGAATTGGTTTACAGATGCTTAAGCAGTTTCAATGGTTTCCAAAGAAAATACTGATCAGACCTTAAATGAAAAGTAGTAAGACTGTTTACAAATGTCTTAAAATTTAAATAACTTATTTTTATAACACTCACGCCTTCTTCTCATGGAGCTAGGCAAAAATTACACAAGGCCACCTGCTATGACCCTTACATACTACGTACGCTGGTCATACACGCACGCCAGTTGATAGTACTACACACCTCTCCTTTCTGAAGAACATCACCAATTATATCGCTATTCTATATATCTGTGTTTTAATTTACTATAATATATCCAAAGATATTTGAATAATTTTATATTATAATTGACGTAAAACACCCACATACGAAGCAGACGAATAATATAAATCAGGTAATTTCTACAAAATCAATTATTAGCAAAACATCGGTACATAGTAACAGTCATGTCATTAGCATAAGCATAAAGTATAACCTGCCAAGCATCACATATGAGGTCGTGAAGTTACACATCGTAAGCAAAACGAGAAAGTGTCAAGTGTTCAGGATGTGGCATTACGTGAACACTCTGTTTGTTAATGGTATTGCCTCATCCGTGACGCTGGTTGATTCGGATACATGATTTAGATGTTTTGTTATACTTGATTGTTCTTCCTGTTGTTTATCTAGTACTGAATCTTCAATCTCAAGCTTTTGGAGTCTCATGTTTAAACAAACGAGGACGAGGTTTGATGTGTCATTATATAAAGCTTTATTTTTCTTATTTCTCTTATCAGTGACCATATTCGATTAAATTTTTTTGTTTGCTTCATTACCGTTATTCTATTAAGTTACCTAGTTCTCAATTTTTTCTTAGGATTCATTTCAGGTTTTTTCGTGTTTTTTCTGATACTGTTCAATGTCATACCGACTAATGTAAATATTTTTGATAATATCAAGGCAAAATTCTGTCAGTACTCAGATTTGTGATAACCTAGATAAAGTTATGAATACAACATTAAAGTCTGACCTTCAACACATGACATAAAATCGTGTGCTCAAACTGAGAAAGTGTTGATAATATTCAGGATGTGGCATTGCGTGGACTATTCTGTTTGCAAATGTTATTGCCTCATTCGTGACGCTAGGTGATTGGGATGTTTGATTACCATGGTTGTAATTTTTCTTCTTATTGTTTATGCGTTGTAGAGTTACAGCTGTTGGTGGGCTGTGTCCTCTTTTCTGCCACCTCGGTACACATTTTACCTTTTTTTCTGGTGCATAGCCAAATTCTTTTAGTGGTGTTTTATTTAAATCGTTTCTAATGCTGTCTAATGCTTCAATATCCCTGCTTTTAAGAATACCAGAATGTGCTAAGTCTATTTATTGACGCTCTATGTTTCAAATAAATTAATTGCCATTTTCTGATTTTATGTTCTGCACTTTTTTTGAAGTTTCATTTGACAGTAATTCGTCCTGTGTCTTATTATTCTTCTCTCGCTCTTATTTTTTTCCTTTCGATTCTGATGTAAATTTAGAAAATGAGGACTTTTTTCAATATAGTTTTAGATAACCCAGATATGTACAATTAATATGATGGGAATGTAACATCAAAGTCTGACCTTCAAAGTACGCGGAAATGAAATCGTATACAAAGTGAGAAAGTGTCATAAGTATGATAATATTCAGGATGTGTCATTACGTGAACATTCTGTTGGCTAATGTTGTTGCTAAACCAATGACGCACTTTTATTCGGAAGTATGAGGTTCAAATGGATTGTGTAAGATTTTTTTAAGGAAGAGCGAACTTTTCAAGGATGTATGCTATTGTTGTCAATAAATATTCAACATTTTAAATTGGAATGTGATCTGTCCAAGGGGGAAACATTTTATTTAAAATAATTAAGTGAAAGTCATCTTTAATTATCCCTACTATGAATAATCACAACGAAAACACAATTTAGTTGAGATCTACTTATAAACCTACTTTCATCGTTCTCTTATTTTATTTTATGTTAGCCTTCACTGTCCCACTGCTGAACAAAGATCTCGCCCGAAGCCTTCCAGACTTCCTTTTCTAGACCCACCTCATTCTCACCCATGCAGTACGCGTCTATGTCGTCTCGCCACCAGCTTTTCTCTCCGGGACCAACAGAGCCTTATCGTGCTTTCCGAGGCACGGATTGAAAGAATGGGGTAGCGCTGTCGCCGCCGGTGTAAACTTATGCTCCGTACTTAAATTGTTTAAAAAATATTATAGTCGTAATAAAGTGAAAAAACGCCTCAGTTAGTGAAAAGACACAACAATATGCAAGTGACATTGTTATCTAGTGATTATTGTGACAGTTTTTGAAGATTCAGTCAAATAAAAACTAAATCAAAACATCTACAGACCAACCGCGGCAAGCGTAGCTTAAGCTGATCGATCGACCTGTGCGGCTGTTATTATTTAGTCACGGGCCCCGCCTCTTCTAATTTTACTATCTAAGGCACATGATATTTCCACAAGAAAATTGCATCTTTAGATAAATGAAACTGTTCATGAATCTGAAAATTCTGTTTTAGCTCCGTCTGGTACGACAACAAAAACTACATCCTTAATTCATAAATCGCGACAGCAATTCAAATTGGTTTCTTAATCCTTAATCAGCATAAAACACCAATAAATCATCTAACTACTGACTGTACTTACCTAGTCCACAGTGTAAGTACTTACAGTGGTTCAGCGTGAGCGTTTTTTCAGAGCAATTGTGCGGAGATTCGAGGATAAGTGGGTAAAGCTTATGTCCTGATCTGACACTGCATGCATACTTCAGTTTGATACATAAGTAGGTACAACTGTCCCGTTCGGCCCGGTATCCACCAAAGCGGAGAGGAGACGAGAAGAGATGTGTTTTGTGAAATAACCAATCAGATTTCGTTATTTCCACATCTCCTCTCCAGCTTCGGTGGAAATGGATCAAGCGGAGAAGAGAGGAGATTTCTCATTTTTCTATAGAATTTTGTGCCGCCAGCGAGCAAGCAGAGCGGCAGAGCAGAGATGTGTGTAGTCGGGCGGCCGAGAGGCCGGAGGCGTCCGCGCTCGCGCGCCCCGTTCCCCGCTGCCTCCTCCCCGCTGCCTTCTCCCCGCGCCTCGCACATCCGAAAGAGTTCGTCCCATCATACATCTCCGCTACGCACAGCTCACATCTCCTTTCCGCTATGCATCTCCTCTCCGCTTTGGTGGAAATAACCTGCAAGTTTCGCAGCACATCTCCTCTCGTCTCCTCTCCTCTCCGCTTTGGTGGATACCGGGCCTAAGTCTCGTGGTCGCAAGCACAACTGCTAAGCGTGAGGTCCTGGGTTGGATTCCCAGGTCGGGAAAAGAATTATTGAGTATTTCCATGGAATTTATTAGTAACAGCCCAGATTTTGGAAGTTGGCGGTGTGGTAGTTGTGATACTACCGAGGCACGGAGGTACCGCGCATTGTAAAGCAAACTAAGCCATGGCTACTGCGCCTGATCTGTCTCCGGTCGTGTTGGATTACTGTCCTATTGGATTATGAGAGTGCACCTGTGTCTGCGCATACACTTGTGCTCTATAATATCTCTCACACTGAAGTCTAGTCTCCGTTGAGATGGCCTTTCTTTTCAGAGTAGTCAGATAAGAAACGCCGACCTCATCTCGTTTTTAAAAAATATGATTGACGTGTAAAAGTGTTTCTACAACCCTACTTACAGAAATAAAATCATTTATCATTGGCCATCTTGGCCGAAATACGGTCTGGATGACTTGTATAGACGAGGCGGGAATAAAAGCGGGAATTTTCGAAGTAGACGTGGCGGCGACTCGAAGTGGTGGGATTCGACGTCAAGGGACTAAGTCAACTATACAAAGCTCTTTAGGTGCGTGTGAAAAATTTAAACTATCGCCGCCATCTTGTTTTTCAGTACAATTTACTAATATAATAAACCTTATAGGAATTTATATTTTCGAGCCGTTTTTGGGTTGAAACCCTAGGGCTGTGGGGTCCGAGTGCTCATGGTCTTTTGGAAATTGCGAAACGGCGGGTTGACACTTCCTGTGACCCAAGGGCTGGCTTTTACCTTGGCTAGAGGCTAAGCATTGCCATACAAAGTGGTAATGCCACCAGTCTCTTGGGTACATTATCAGTCGACAGCGACGCAAATGAACTTTTCGACGCTATATTTTAGTTTGTGTATAGTTTTAGGTTAGGATTTAATTTTGTTATTTTTATTAATTAATTAGGTATTAGTTGTTATTTGCTTACTTATTATCTTAATTTACATTAAGGTGTTAAAGAAGGAGCCAAATGCGAGTCGGACTCGCACACGAAGGGTTCCGTACAATATTTAACACTCCAGAAAAACTCCAAAAAGGAAGACGTTTTAATTTTTTCAAATCCGCAGTCAATATCCGCACAAAAAAATCTGCTAAAGACTTACAACCGATTACAAGATAAACAAGGAAAAAAAATTGGTCTTGTGAAATGTCGAACGGGCGATAAACTACTGTAAGCAATTACACTGTGCCGAGTCATAACCAAGCAGTTTGCGTGCTTCTCTCATCTCATATAACTTGGTAATACGATCGCGCCCCACTTCCGACGAACGGCGAAGATCGCGTTATTCTTAAAGTAAATTGTGCGTTCAATTCAATTTACCCTGGATTTACTTCATTGAGATGGTCCGTAATGGTGATGTTATGCCTGCTAGGTATGGGCGTTCCCATACCTCGTGGGCATTGGTTTTTTATTATAATTTTCAAGAAATGCAACCTCGCGGCAACTGTATCTTTTTATTGTATGATGGCGCTTGCTGGATAAAAAATGGGTGTCAAATTGGCTGCACATTCGGAGGTGATTCCGAATCTGGTTATCTAAAATGAGAATGAGAACAAAGTGATAATTAAATCGAATCGTTTGTCGATCAATTCGTAGGTATCGGTATGTTTCAATTGATCGTTAATAGTTTTGAACACAGAAGCTAGGCTCCAAATTGAAATTGACATGCACTAAATATTTTAGTGTTAACTTTTGAAACTAATACTATCAATTCTACTGACGGTATTGTGTAACATCAGTATTTCTATGAAGAAACAAGAGTAATGGATAGGAAGACGGCTGAAACTGGGAAAAATGGAAGAAAAGTCGTATTGAACTGATCCCAAGTCACATGAGGCAAGGGCAAAGATGATGAAAATGAGTGTCAATTAATTGTAATATCCAATCATCATCATCTGCCTAGCCTTTTTCCAACTATGTTGGAGTCGGCTTCCAGTCTAACCGGATGCAGCTGAATACCAGTATTTGATGTGGAGCGACTGCCTATCTGACCTCTACAACCCAGTTATATTACTCAATTATATTACCTAATGTTGATGGAAATTAGCTTTTAGTAATGATGCGTAAGAGTCGCGGGCAACCGATGGATGCAAGTGGCGGATTGTCGTTCGGCGTGGTGGTCTAAGGGGGAGGCCTTTGTTCAGCAGTGGGCGTCTTCCGGCTGATGATGATGATGATGAATGATGCTGGAATGGTTGCCGAAAAATGGTAGAAGGAGCGTTGGCAGATCTAATAACCAACTGAATGGACGACCCATAAGGTCGCAGGAAAGACCTGGATGAGACTCGCACAGACCAGAGAAGCATAATGACGCTGCCGACTGAATTTTAACTCGAAGTACATGGAATGTTCTAATCGAGGATTGCCGGCAAAGGAATTGAAACTTTTAACATAATAGTTTTTTGACCCTACCGAGGTTAACAATAATCTTAATAGAAAGATGAACGTTAGTACCAATTATCATAGAAAATTAAGAATACATCTATTATATTTAATGCATGTAATTTGCGTGTCACTAATCGTGATGTAATTCGTTCGACAATCGATTCAAGAGTTACAAACGCAACGAAAATGAGAGTTTTTGTGTTCTATTGAAATTTCGCGTGACAGATGTGTTCGTTGCATGTGATGACATTTATTGTAATGAGATTTTCTTATGTAATGAAGTTCAAGAACTCTTCTATTTGTCTGTACGTTGCATCTTTAATCCCATTGATGACACATCATTTACTGATATCAAAGTGTTTAACAAATTTCAGCAAAGTCAACAGGAAGGGCTGTGATTTTCTCAGCCTGTCATAATTTTTAAGCCCCGTAATCGAATGGCTTATTAGTCGATTCGCACGAATATACTCGCACGAAAAGTGCGAACCGTCACTGAAGCTATACAGAATCGACATAATTATGTGAAAACTAAAAGTTCTAAGTACCAAATATGGTAAACTGTAATCAGTAATGGTTCGACTTATGACAAACATAGGTAGTACGTAGGGTATCCATAACAAAAAAGTGGGTAACCAAAGGAGCCAAGTCGCATACTCGCGTACGCGTACAGCTTCTTGTATAAACAAATTGCGATTTAAATGTTCATCTTCTATACTAATAATAAAGCCGAAGAGTTTGTTTGTTTGAATGCACTAATCACTGAAACTAAAGGTCGGATTAAAAAAAAAACTTCTTGCATTTGGTAGCCAAATTCTTGGGGAAGGCTATATAGGCTATTAAATATCACGCTAGGACCCTCAATAGCCGAGAAAATGAAAAGCGTAAAGTCAGAAAGAACGGAAAGCGAAGTTACAGCGGGGATAGGCGATGTGTAGTAGCAAGAAACTTTACGCAGACGAAGTCGCGGGCAGAAGCTACTTAGTCATCAAATTGTATATTTTCGTGTTTGAATACAGTTCCAAGCATGTTTCCCAATTAACTTGTCGGAAAGTCCACTTATATAAAAAAAAACTAATTAGAACTGTTACAACATTAAATAACTTAGTTTATTATTTTTACAGTTTTTAATTTTACATTCATCATTAAGTTACTTTTGTATGTCATTTCATGTCTACGGAATTTTTGTCACAAGAACACAATCATGGTTTCATGTTGGAACTTACTTATATTGTAACAACTAAATGTACACATGAATGCAATAAAGAATTTGAATATGAATTCTATGAAGTATAAAAATACCTAAGAAAAGGATAATTACTTTTACACTTACTTTGATATTTTTGGCTTTTTGCAGATAGATCAAAGAGGCAATTCAATTCTCGTAAATATTTAAAAACGTTCACAGTCTGATCTCAGTCTCAATCTGTCAAAAATACCTCTATTCATACACTTTTGACATTGGTTGTCGCTGCGATGAGGTTGCGACTAGATTTTAAATGTTTTTAATCACGAGAATCGTCGTTCTGTGCGCACTTTGCACTGGTAAGGTAACTGTCATAGGCACCAACGGTAACTAACCTTCCCAAGGTAAGAGATTGCCATCAGCCTCATGCAACATCGACAATTGACAACATTTCAAATCTGACACGACCTTAAAACAAAAATACCGTTTCTTTATTTTCGTATCCTGAGTTCAAATATATTTATTTTTTTATATCTACATTTCTGAGAAAAAAAAAATGAATATCAAAAAACACGTGATGACGTCACATAAATGGTGGAATGAGGTAGTTACCTTTGCGCATTCCAATGTCTGATGAAAACTCAAACAAGACATGTCAGTCATGTCAATGTCAAGTTGAATTGAATATTAGTAGGATTAGTAGGAATAGTAGGAAAGTAGGAATTAGTAGAATTGGTAGGAAGTAGGAAGGAACTAGGATAAACCAATTACAGGCACTTTTGAATTATCAAGGGATCGATCAGTCAGAAAGATGAAGATAGTTGCCCATTCCAAAGCGTAGTTGGTACCTATGGAGAAGAACGGACAATATATACGGTGACTGATAATTAGTGACCGATACTTAAACACGTGCTTGTACTCATGATAACAAACAACTTTTACTATGGGACCAAACTTGAAATCGCGAAAAAAAAAATCAGCTGTTCCCTACATTTATCTTCGTCTATCTCGTCAAAATGTAGGGAACAGCTGATTCTTTTTTCGCGAATTCAGGTTTGGTCCCATAGTAATAGTTGTTTGTTATCATGAGCACAATCACGTGTTTAGGTATCGGTCACTAATTACCAGTCACCCTATATAATATGGTATGGTTGTGTCAGTTTAAGCCCTACATCTTAAGAACCACTAACTCTCAAAATACAATCTTGACTTAATTTGGGAGTTAGTAGATCATCAATTAAGTGCTGCTGTACAACCATCAAATACCTTATTAAATTGTACTATTAATACATAGATGTAAGTTTTTGTTGTAATAGCGCGAAGTGAATGTTTTATTTATTTATTAATTCATGTTAAGCAGTAGCTGTCTACGAATTCATAACGATGAATGAACAATGTCCTCCAATTGCGCATGCGTGCAAAACGTTTTAGATCAAATCATTGATTGAGTAATATGAAGTCATGATGGCGACTGTAGATTTAATGACGATCGGGAATTGATCAGAGAAGATTGACATGAGGAAGAAGTAATCAAGCATCTCTTTGGTATGCCCTGAAGATAATATGATGAAAATGATAAACGTAATTATGATGGCCCAGAGGTTAAGGCCTCGTCTCTCATGCACGAAGTTGTGAGTTCAAATCCGGGAACTACCAATGTTAGTTTTTCAATTCATAATTATGTACAGACGCCAGCACATCAAGCTACTACAATCTGTCAAATTTCTTTTATAGATTTTCAACTTTATCGCTAAAGCATAAGGTTTAAAGTTGATTGAGAAAATTTGACAGTTTCGGTTAGCTTGATGTACTGGCGTCTATACATTTATATTTCCTGTCTAACCGGATGCAGCTGAATATCGGTATTTTACATGGAGCGACTGGCTATTTTACCTCCACAACCCAGTTACTAGGTAATACGATTCCCCTTGGTAAGACTGGTTGTCAGACTTTTGAGCTACTGACGACCGACGACTGTCTAATACCTATCCACGAATGACAGCCGGGACCAACGGCCTAACGTGCTTTCCGAGACACGGAGGGGTCTTGGTATGTAAAGATGGTCACCCATCCACGGATCAACCGTGGCATAGACCCGTGCGGCTGTTATTACTTAGCCACAAGCCCCTCAAAAATTGATTAAAGAATCATAATTGACCCAATTGTGATGACTAAGTAATATCCTATAGAAAGTGATCCCAAGCGATTGGCTATATAAATCGATACCAGATCGGAATGATCTCAATAATTTCAATCCTCAGTGAACGAAGATGCACCTCGTAACAGTTAAGTCATGATATCAAACTGTTTTAAATTGAGCAGGTCCGGTGAAGTACAGTTGTGGAGACAATATTTATAACATTCAATTTTTTCTTATATATATGTTGGCATGGGACATCGACACGCAACCTATAAGCAAGGAATCAGTACAACATTTTGATCTGTACGATGTAATTTTTCGAGGCTTATTAATAAAAAAGAAAATGGTTGTTCCATACATTTTGACCACGTAGGTCCTGCCGATCGATTCTGGAAAAATCTCACCGTGAAAAGTTAGGAGAAGTGAGCTGTCAAGAGTACCAATCCCTAGCATCAGGATGACACTGACAGCTCACTCCACGCTCACTTCACATAAGTTTTCACGGTGAGATGATTACAGAATCGCACTTCTGTATTGCACTTTCCTATAAAACCTACCATAAATTTCTACTCTGGGGGTCTAGAATCATGTATTCAATTCATCGTTACAATCTGTGCGTCAATGTTCCTGCCACTGTGAATACAAGATTCTGGAGAAGAAGTACCCACTAAGACACTACGATAGAGATTGAACCCTTCTTTTAAATAAGTTAAAGACATATTAACGAGTTTAATTCAATAAACATTCTTTTTCCGAGTATAAATGCGTTTAAGAAGCAAATCCAAGCAACCCTAAATGATCAGTAAAGTAATATATAATAACGTAATGTTTAATAATGTACGCACACAAATTTAATTTAATTTTTATTTTTTTCTTTTATAAATTAAAAAAATCCAGATATGTGTTCTAGGACAATCACTGTTGTCTAGGTATTGTTTTTGTGTTACTAGCTAGCAGGTTAAGCTACGCTTGCCGCGGTTGGTCTGTGGATAGGTGACCATCTTTATCTCCATACCTTGGAAAGCACGTTAAGCCGTTGGTCCCGGCTGTCAGTCGTGGATCTTTGACAGTCGTTACGGGTAGTCAGAAGCCCGAAGGTCTGACAACCAGTCTTATCGTATTATCCAGTAACTGGGTTGTGGAGATCAGATAGGCAGTCGCTCCATGTAAAATACTGGTATTGAGCTCCATCCGGTTAGACTGGAAGTCGACCCCAACATAGTTGGGAAAAGGCTAGGCAGATGATGATGATGGTTTGTCGTCAGGTCTTCGTTATTTCACGTCATTGTGCACTGATGCACAAAGTGCAGCGTGACATGAACATATAGAAAAGCTGTACTTTTGTGAATTTATAATAATTTCTGTGGTATTTAGAACAATCAAAACATCCTGGCCTCGTTCAAATTCATTTTATTATCTTTTTACTGCTGGTGACCTTTACGTGACCTGAAAAGGATCAAAAGGAGACAATTAAGTTTATGATTTATTTATTTTACCATTTATGTACACACATATATAAACAGAAAAGATAAAACAGAACAGAAAAATAGGTACAAAGGTGATGCTTATTCCATAAGAAATCTCTTCCAGCATACCTGCGATAGGACAATAAATAGAGAGATGTAGACAGAGTGTGAAAGAATAAAGGAGACAAAAAAAAATCGATTCAATGTTTTAATACTCCTACTTCAACAAAATCAGTTCCCGACAGTACCCAACTATATAAATGCATCGCTGCATCCCTCTCAGCGATAGCCAGTGTACCGTGACACTAAGCGCATATAAACGCAACCATTGGTCTAGTTATACACAGTGCCCATATAGCCAACATAGTGCAAACAACAAACATGGTAAAGTACCTCCTGATATTGACCTTGGTCGCCGCAGCCACGGCCAGAACGGCGACCACGACACAGAACAAACTAGAAGCTCGAAGCTCAGATGACAATGTTTTAGGAGATCTAAAATTAGCGTATGAAACCTACAAAGATTGCAGCGGGTCCGACATTTCGCACTGCCTCAAAAGAAAATTGGCGAAGACTTTGAGCAGGCTGACGAAAACTGAGGAGTTGGACGTCCTGAATGGGGTGAAGATAACCAAAGACAAGGATGTGAATATTGTGGAGAAGGAGGAAGCGATCCCCAGGGGAATGGATGAGGGATCGCTCAACAACCTCATTTTCGACAAGGTCGTTAACTTTATGAGGTCCCATACATTGCAGGTAAGAAGCATTTAAGTTTAACTTAATCTTCATTTCAGTTTGAAGTGCCTTGGAATTCTAAAATCAAGTGATTATTCAATTGATTAAGATTAAAATTAATGGCAATGGAAATAATTGAATTGATTTAAAGTGTGCTTATACTGTTAAAAACCAATATTATAATGTAGGTAACCTGTGATTCCAAATGCTGGATAATGATTTTATTTGGAATGGTGAAACAAACTTAATTATAATGATTTTTTTTACTTACACAAGGAAGATATGAGTCTTTCAGGAACTTTTACGGGAAAAGAGTAAAAGGCATATAATGTGATTGTTTATGGCAAAATTTTAGGTTATAAAAACTGACACGTGGTCACTTCAACACAAGTTTCAACGTTGTAGATTTTCATGAACATTTCTTTTATCGATTTTTATTTTCTAAAGCTTAATCTGTTATTTGTCGTCCAACCAATATCAACCCGTTCATAACAAACGTATTCATGTTGTACATTGCCACATGGATCAGTAGAACCGATTTGTTCGATTTTTTCTTTTCTATCCTATATTTCAAGGCCATCGCTTCTTCTTTGCACTTTAGAATTAGTTGCTTCATCTCCACTTCAGTCGTTTTTTGGAAACGGTGTTTTGTAGTACAGCATCATGGCTAATGTTGGAGGTTTGAACAGCAAGACTTTTGAAAGTAGACACTGCTTTGCTAATGTTTATTCCAATTGCAATGATCGCTCAAATTTATGGTAGGGTGGATAGTTATCTCGTGTCATCGATCGTACTTACGTCCCAAAGTACATGTGCCTGATGTGATAGCTACTATCATCTTCGTGTCTTTGTCTCATGTTACTTGGGGTCGGCGTAACACGTTTGTTTGTTCCATTCTCCCTTGTCAGCCATCACTTTAACATTCATTCCTAGTTCTTTTATATTATCCTTCACACAATCCATGCATATCAACATAGTCTACTCTACTTTTGGTAGTGAAACACGGGAGATTTAAGTCATATAAAGTCAGGTCAAATGACACGTAATACCAAAAGGCCTTCCTGGTTGATGCTCATAACAGCCATAAAAAGCAGATAATAATTTTGATATACCATACAAATTCAATTAAAATTGACTCTGAATGAACGAGTTACTTCACATACATTCATTGTTTGGGTGACATAACACATAATGCGACTTCCATACAGAGGTATAATAAAGTAATTATTATTCATACGGTGCTCTTGAAACACTGTATGTAATCTATGTATTATGTACGCATATAGTCTAGTAAGTGATAGTGGTAATCATATTTGCTTCCGGGCTTGGATATACGATTAAAGGTTTGATTGCAACTCGGTGGTGAGGCTATTATTGAAAACAGTAAAGGGTAAATTAATAAATGATCTTTTAGGTATCCTTTTTCTAACTTTGACAAGGTTATCCTTTTTCTATCTTTGACAGGTTATTCTAAAGACAGTGTTCTGACCCTTTGAAAAATGTCTACTGATACAGACTGCGGCAATATTTATTAAATGCTAAAATTGTTACACGATCAATTTAAACTGGAATTAAATAATATAACTTGGAATTGATGATGACTTTACAAACTGATCTTTTTGAAGAATGTATCCAGGAGGTAATGGTACTTAACACAAAAATGCGTGAGCCTGTAATAACTTCCACGATGTCTATAACCGCAGAGATTTTATAAGATTCACAGAAATAATGATTTCTTTTGTCAACGTAATATTCCTGTGCATAGTATAATGTAACTGTTACCATATCCAAAATTGGATGACCTGAATTGTGGGCGTAAAATCAAAACACCAAAAAGTTGAGATCCAGCGACCTCCTGACTTACTGTATTGTATAAAACTAGGTCGAAATTCATTTGTTGTTATGTTTGATGACTCCTTTTGACAAACACCGTAGCAATGAAACCCCTAAAACTTCTAATGCATGTGACATTGTTCACAATACAATAACACATTTGCATAAATGTAGGTACAGAGCATACAATAAGAATAGGTTCAATCAATCAATTCAATGCAAAAAAATGCAATCTTCTATTCTTATGATATGCTCTGTACTTTGCATTATCTGTAGGTACAGATAAAGCAACATCATTTGTTAAGCATTCATACAAGTATTCAGCTAATGCTCTGTCGTTTCAAGCTGTCAATGGTATATTCACTGAAAGGTAACGAATTAATGCATGCCTGTGATCAACAAGCCGACACTAATATTAACTAACTCTGCAAAGTAGAAAAGTAGCCAGCGCATGTATGCACCTACAATTAAAACAACCACTGATTGGGTATTATAAGTTAGTACCTACTTATTTGATTCACGTTTGACGCACCTAACGGGTTAAGCTTACTTACAATTACTCTTCGATTAATTTATAATTATCATTCGATCTGTTATCAATCGTAGTCTAGACTGTTATAAGTTGAATCTATCATATCGACAGATGACAATGTTTCATTTCATCGCTCTTTTTTAAATCAGAACGCACCGCCAAAATGTTAGCACCAAAATCACGCACTTCGTAGTTCTTTCTACTCTTAATATTTCTCTTATCTTTTCAACACTAACATATTTATGTTTTAGGTTACCTTATCCTGAGAATGATTGATGATTGAGAATTATTTTACGGTTCAAAAGTTGTGACCAATTTTTTTCAATCGTTTTTCATAGTGCTCAAAGTAAAAAAAATCATTAGAAAAAACTATCAGGGCTGTCTAAAAAACTTAAATTGTCAGTTCCTGGTAGTTTTTTTTTAATGATTTTGTTCTTTGAGCACTATGCAGTGATTGAAAATAACAAAAGTTAGTCACGACTTTTGAACCGTAAAAAAATTCACCAACATTCTCAGGATCAAAAGTTTGGAAATGACTTTGCCCACGCCCCTATTTGATTTGATCCATACTTTCAGGGACATTCTGTATAATTTCCTGGCAACCCTTATCATATCTATAACAAAAATCTCATCACGCAATCAATCTATGTAAAGGTCGTTTCGTGGTCTACTAACTTGTTCTTTGAGTATTTCAAATCATCGTCAATTCTCCCAGTTTTTTTTTTATAATCAAACCAAAACAGACTGCCATTCCCCATAAAAAAGTGAAGTTGCTGTAAAATACATTACTCCGTACCGGAGTCTGTTCCGGCTGCATCTAGATCCGGCTACCCCCGTAAAAGCGTGACGGCTCAATCTTATAGTTAATGCGTAAAAACAGCATACCACCCACCAACGCGGCGTGACAACTTTCCCGATGCATCTCATAATTGCATTTAATTAGTCCATCTTCACTTTTTGCTGGCCACACTCTATTAAGCTTTGCAGTTTCTTCTAATTGGTCCATGCGTGATAATTGATATGCGTAGAGAAAATCCAATGTGTGCTAAATGGGGAGTTTGCACGGCAGTGGTGCGTGTCGTTTCTGGTAATGATATTAGGGATAAGTGCGTGATTGGTTTTTGGTTGAATAGGTTCGGTCTGTCAAGCGTTTGTTGGCCGTTCATTGTAGTTAGCAGTTAGACACTGCAGCTAGTGTAGTGCACTGCTGAACATAGAATTACTTGAAGTTGGTGAATAGGGACCTAAAATGTTAGGGTTAAGGCGTGTATTGAAATAAAATGATGTATAATTTTACCGATGATTGTAACGAGGTCCAGCTACATCAGATCGATAGTCCGCCTAAAAAATAACCTGAAAAAGAAATGCATTGCTTATGCCAAAGATCTAATGCCTTGGCTAATTACTATTTCCTAATTTTGTTCAGTTTAGGGGGGTCATAGTTCAACGATTCATTTCTTAATAAGTTTGTTTCTTGTTTGTTTGTCTCTTCTGCGGCTTTCCGATCCTGGTAGATCATATGTCAGTCTTGATTATATGTTTGATTGTAGAAGCTAGTTTTAGTCTTGAAACATGCTTAGGTTTGCGTCTTGTTAATGAATTACTGCAGCAATGGTTAAACCTACGAGTTGTATCGTTAAACATAACTTTCTTCTTGAAAGAGATAAATTGAGTAGATTATTTAGCTTAGAGTGAAGTTTATTTTAAAGAACTCTCATATATAATAATATCGGTTGTAAGATTTTCACTGCTGAATACGATTCTCCCTTTTTTAACCAATTCTAGGTTGATTTCAAAGGTATAATAGTTGCACGGCTGTCTCATATTTCACTTACCAGGTTAGTCAACATCCTAGAAATAGAATGATTTTAGAATCATCATTTTTCTTCACACTTAAACTTATATTTATTAAAAATTTTATTAGAAAGTAGTTTGAAATGAATTTATTTTGATTTGCTCTATTAACTGTGCTGTATTATTAAGTATTTAATGAAATAAAGGAAATAATATTTTTTGATTTTGATATACATAATTGAATTGGAATGTATTTTTTTACTAGTATTTTAATTGTAGGGAATCAATAAAAGCTTTTATTACACTATTATTATTCTAGAACTTTTCTATCCCAAATGTTTCCGAACTTACGTCTACTGCTATGTAATTTGCTACTTTTGAAGGTACCAATAAGACATGTAGTAATGTATGTTATGCTTAGCCCGAACATTTCTGTAATTAATATTTTCATTTGTTTCATGTTCTATAATTTAAAATCTTCCGCACTTTCTTATCGCGTGTTCTATTCAAGGAAGTTATTGAAAAATAATTTTCTTCAATTATACGTTTGAACTGACTAACAAATTATTATTACATGCGTTCGTTCGGTTCGAGGAATCAATTCACTTTTTTGTTGCAATTAGTAGCTATAATGAAGTATTTATGGTAGCTTGAAGGTAGTAAGCTTATCATGCAAACACGGAATAAATATTGTCATGCATTAATTGAAATGTAACCGCTTTGGGGCATCGACTTCTGAAAAGCTACATATAATTCTCTTATCAATTTTGATGTTAACCATTTTCTATTTTGATAAGAACCTGGTAAATGTTGACAAGCCTACACTCTCCTCCCATTAATATTAACAGTCCAATTTTTAGTTCTCATTTTAAAAGCCAATTAACGGCCAATTGGAATTAGCACCTAAAAAACGTCAGAAGCTATGTGTACGGGGCACATAGCTTCAACGTTTCATAAGTGCCCATGTAGGTTTATGTGAAATGAAATATTTTGAATTGAATGTCAAATTTAATGCTTACTGTTATTTGGAGCTACGAAAATTATTAGAAGTGAAAGGATTGTAGGGCAACATAATCTTGCCAAATAGACTTAGGGCGGGATGTTTCACGTCCACTTGCATTTCAAAAATGGCGCTAACTCAAACCAAAAAAAGCGTTGTTTCAAATTACATTTACACAATTATGGCTTTGACTTACCAATACAAACCAACCATTTGAAACAACCGGTCCTTAAGACTGTGCCGACCCTACAGTGGCGCCCTCATCGTTTGTTTGGTTATTTCATACAATTTAGAATGAAAATACAGAAAATAAGCACGTTAAGTTGTGCTTCACAAGATTATACGTTAACATTATTAGAAACGGTAGTTTTATATTGTTCAGTTTTATTATAATCCTTAAAACGGATAACAGTGGCCACTATATTCCGTTTTAAGGATTATAATAAAACTAAACAATATAAAACTACCGCTTCTAATAATATTAACGTATAATCTTGTGGAGCACAACTTAACGTGCTTATTTTCTGCATTTTCATTCTAAATTGTATGGAATAACCAAACAAACGATGAGGGCGCCACTGTGCGGTCGGCACAGTCTTAACATTTTAACGTTACAGAAATTGTTCCTTTTGAGTCAGAAACAAAACACACTAGTCACAGAGAAATGCAAGATGGACTTACAGCAATAACATTCATAATTGGCTTTGAATTATTATTATCTACATCCATGCTATAAGCCATAATTTTTCTGAATTATTTAGCTTATTGCCAAAATTAAAATAAC
This sequence comes from Globia sparganii, assembly GCA_949316385.1. Taxonomy (NCBI): domain Eukaryota; kingdom Metazoa; phylum Arthropoda; class Insecta; order Lepidoptera; family Noctuidae; genus Globia; species Globia sparganii. Next base: position 1,587,105 of record OX438675.1, read on the forward strand.
CAGTGTCATAATAACCATAATATCATCCTAACGAGTGTTATAATGTTGTACTAAATTTCATTATGCAACTCCTTTTCAAAAAAAGAACATTATCATACACGCGCGTTTCACTACCACAGCGCCGTAATTAAAAAAAAAACTTATAAGTTATTCGAATTCACGTCGTATCCCACCATTTTTGTTCGATATAGTATTGCAAAAATTTATTCCTTTTTTGTTTACAAAAATGAGTGATACAGGCTTTGATAAAACACCATCAGATAATGCGGCAGTAAATAATTATATTATTACCTATACATAGTTTGTTTGTATTAGATACTCAGCAATTAAACTTTCCATGAATTTACATAGTTCTTACAACACTGTACAACACCCTATGGTTTCAGAACATTTTATAGAGGATTCATATCATGGGTGTAGATAAAGTTTTGTATGTAACTGTACATAATTAGGTATTAAAACACTCATTTGATACTATTATCCATTTGTGTTTTCATACCCCTTATTATTCAACAATTGCTTAAATAACTATTTGAATTGTCACTCGATAACATTCCTCCTAATGAATATCAAGTTTTCCGTTATATAACATTTCATATACCCAAATCACTTCGTAACAGGATCTCTCTTCTAAATTCCAGGTCAAATTCCCCACCGAAGATGGCTCAGAATTATCAGAGGACCAGGGACGCAGCAGAAGAAAGAAGTTGGCGCCTCTTCTCGCAATCCCCCTGCTTATCGGAGGCATGATGGTACCATTGGCCTTTGGAGCGTTGGCACTACTGGCTGGAAAGGCACTTATTGTGTCTAAGTTGGCACTGGTACTGGCTGGTATCATTGGGTTGAAGAAACTCTTGTCTCCGAGCGGGGGTGGACACGAGGCTCATGAAGTGGTGGTCTCAGCAGGACACGGTGGCTCTGGGTGGAGCAGGTGAGAATGTTTCTGAAAATTATTAGATGTAGATTATTAAGCCCGCTTAGGCATAATTTATATAGCATTAAGAAGTGCAAAATCTCACGTAGGATTATGTTTGCGCTGATATTTTAAGTTTCCAATGTTTATTATTTTGGAGTGAAGTGTAGGTTTGCGTTCAATTGAGGCCTATAGTCACTTTGGATAAACAAAGGGTTTGATCACCGACGGCTTAATTACTCCTTATTTTGGGATGATTTGATTAAACAGTTTTTTTTAAGTAGTTGCCTTGACCAGTTCAGTAGGAAATTAAGACATTAACTTGCTCATTGACGGGGGAACATAGTATCGGGTAGCACAAACTTTTATAGAGTTGCACAAATTTTCAGTCACAATTAAATACTTTTTTGTTTTTTTTTGTGAATGACCCGGCTCGGTTTTTATTTGCATGTATTTCAAAAAGAAGAATAATTGTATTTGAACTTAAAATAGTATATTTCATTACAAGTGCGGAAAGGTTGTCATTGCAAAGAGTTCCGACAAATGTCTACCCGAGCCGAGGTGCAGCCGAAGGCGAGGGTTGACAGTCGGAACAAGTTGCAATGACGGTTTCGCACGTGTACTGAACGACTATTTTTAATACAGTTGCGAAAAAATGAAGCAATTTAATAAAATAAGGTGGTGTTAATTCAAAAAAACTAGGGTCGAAATTACTCATTTTGTGCAACAAACAACTAAAACTCGCAAAGAAAATTTCTGAAAAATGGCGCCAACCGTAGAATATAAGCAGAGATTTTTTTTTCTTCACCCATATTGGTAGGCAAAGGGAACTATGCCCATACAGCCAAGTTTTCAGTAGATTTTTTTTATTGATATGAAATGAAAATGAAATTTAATGACATGAAATGAAATGAAACCTAACCTAACTTATTCAATCAAATCATTAAATCTGATATTGAAACATATTAGTAGCTTCTTTTTAGAAATATACGTATTTGCATGAATCATAAAAACTTCTATGAATTTTTTTAGTAAAAACTTCATGGTTGGTTTTTCATAGACATGATTTTGACAGTTGGGAAAGAGAACGCACGAGTTCGGGAAAGGTAAAAAAAAAGCACGAATATGTAATAGCCCACATCCCGAACGCTATACGTCCCTGCAATACGCCACTTTTTGAGCAACTGTATTAAAAATGTTTTTTCATGAAATAGTTTGTTGCAGAAATTTTGACATATATTTTTTCTAATTTGCCAGCGTTGCGCAAAGTGACCACGTCGAGAGAAATGCCGGGGGCAACCCAGGGTTAGGAACTTTTTATTATTTTGGATAGTATTTTAAATTTATATTACGCAGAATTACATAAATATATTTATCTGGATGGTAGGTTAGCACATGGGCTAAGTAAATATTAATATGTTTATTTGGGAATTAAATTGCATGCATTTTATGTAGATCCATAATTCGCGTATTTTTAGAGCCTACATTTTTCATTGTAAAATCCAAGGTATTCTTTATTTGCTTACAATAAATAAGCCTCAGTTTCGATAAGGACTTTATGGAAATTTTGCATGTTAGCATTGTTGGTACTTTTATAAATATTTTCATGTTTTCTTTTGTCTTGATTCCAGGTCGCTCGAGAAATCTCAAGACTTAGCGTACAACGCTTACGCCCAATAGCCAGCGAACTCACCGTTAATTAACATTAATTAATACGCGAATCTAAGGACCAATCGGTTTCACATAAATATATAAATAGACAACATATAATTAAATTATTTACAATTATAGAGTACATAGTTATGCAACATTTGGGGGAGAATGCCTATCGCAAGTTTTATTCTAAAATCTAAATATAAAATAATATTTATTTATTATTTATTCGCTCTAAATAATCATTAAAAAATATATATATATTTATTGAATTCCGTAAATAAAGTCAGAAAAACACTAATGTTGGATGAACGTTCGAAATTTGAATTCCTATAATGTGTGTGTCATATTTTTTTATCTATTTTTTGTTTTTATTTATTTATTGTTTTCGGTAAAACATTATTGCTTCAAGTTTTAATAGGTTGAAAATTAATATTTTAGAGTGTAATATATATACTATATTACACGCTAAAATATTAATTTTTAAAATTCACTTCAAGGGTCAGTAAACTGTAGTAGCTGTTTTATTATGGGATATCATAGAAGGTCTTGGTTATAATAATTAAAAATAAAGCGGAAAATGAGTGAGTGAACATTATTTTCTCTTAGCATTAAACGTTTTGTAAAAGTACCTCGAATACTCTTTGAAGACTAAACATAAATTACATAATTTATAGTCTTATTTACAACGATTTTTTAGTTATAATCAAAAATATTTTAGTATATTTATATGTTTTATACTTATATATAACAAGACTTTGGAGTGTGCTTTAATTAATTTATGTATCAATCAACAGAATAGCAGATATTAACATTTTAAAATTCTTTTTATATATTTTTGAACGTATATAAGTATTATGTGTATTGAATGAGCATATTTCTGTACGAATATATATATATATTTATTTGTATGCTGTGAAATATTTTATATAATACAAAGACTGACGATATCTATGTATAATAATTATAAAAAGAATATAGTATCCACATGTACATATGTAAATAAATTATTGCATTTATTTAATATTTTTTCTGCATTATATTTATAAATTGAAAGTATTATGGATTGCCAAATATTATTATTTTACAAATATATTTATTAATCTACTTAGGTTACAGATCTCATATTTATTTTGATATTTTCCTATTAAAAGGTGCTCATTTTATTTAAATGCAATGTAAATATTGAGGCGTTATTTATTTATTTTTCATTGATTTAATATTACGTTCCAGTCAGTTCATTAATTTATTAAATTAACTTATTAATTTATTGTCAAATGTTAATAATTAAACTGTTGGTACTCAATATTAATTGTTTTATTGCTATTGTTTTTTAGTATAATATTATTGTTGTTAAACATATTTTTTCAGCTGTGACAATGTTATACTTACATTTAATTGATAGTTTTGCCTAACTTTTGTAATACCAGACGCGCTATTGCAGCGGGCCTAGTCTCTTAATCCTTCAACGAAAATATGGGCCTGTCCGGAAGTAGTTCGATTCTTTGGAATGGACTTTACTCCCGATTAATTAACTCCTTCGGACTGTCAAAACCACATTGGAAGTAAAGACAACTGTCAAATCGTGTTGTCATTCATTCTTAGTTCCAGTCCCGAACTACTCTTATTATATAATATATATTATACAGAGTAGGAAACTTCAGGCGAAACTACGGATTCCACGCTTTTAGAGTAGACCCCCAGGTGCGTAGCCACCACAAGCCATAAGAGACGAAACTGGAAGGTCTACCTTGCCTTTAAGAGGTGCTACACACATGTGATCAGAGGGGCATTTATTCTCGTAATTTTAAGAACGTTCACAGTCTGATCTCAGTCTTAGTCTGTCTAAAATACCTCTAATTTCACTACATTTTTAACAAGTTTTTAGAGGTGTGAGGAACAGGGTGTAAAGTTCAATCAACCTCCATAGAAAAGGGAGGATCCTCCGACCAGACGGGTGTTGTGTCTGGCGAGCGACTGCCCGATGATTCATGTCGGGCCGTTGTATCTATGCTAGTTGCGCGGTAAACCTTGCTTGCGAGATGCAGGATTTTTGTGACGTCAGCATGACGCGTTGTACGGATGTGGCGTTGTAAATACCGCTACAAGTTTTTGAAATTGATTGTCGCTAAGATGAGATTGCGACTAGATTTTAAATGTTTTTAATTACGGGAATTGGTTGTCTGCACATTCAATTCGGCAGTTTTTGTTGAACAACCGCTTTGCTGGGCTCGGCACAGGGGGTACAGGGGCGGCACAGGGGGGTGTTACACAACTATGTAGCTCCCCCAACTAGACAGTCACCCATAATTAGGCACTACAGACACTATAATGTGTGATCTGTAATACAGATCTGTAATACTGTGGTGATCTGTAATACAGGTTTATACCTATAATAGACACCAGCTCCGCACACACACTTGACTGAAATTGTTTCTGTTCTTGTTATGCTAGCTAATTTTTATCGTAGAAGTCTTGTTTTTGTGGGAGAAAATAAAGATATTATTATTATTATTATTATAATAGAGATACGTAGAACAAAATGCAGACCTCCAGTAAAGTTAGCTCACGGGAGGAGAATGATGAACACTATTACGATACGAAGAAGTAGTACAAAATATATAAGCTGGTAGGACATCGACGCGCATCCTGTTACCATGCGTTCAGTATATGATTCTGAACCTTCCTTTTTTTTTTTAGATGGGAAATCAACAAATGACCCCTCCCGCTCAGGGTGGAGCAGAAGGGAGTGTAAGACTCTTACTGACTGAAACCCACCCGTGTTCCTTCCTTAGCCCTTTATGTTCCGGGGCAGCGGTCACCCTTTCAGACAATTCTGCTGCCCCGGCAGGCTGTCTGAACCTCCCTAAGTTGAAATTTGTCGTAGGCCCCTTGTATACTTAGTACCCTTTAGAGTAATACTAACCTACTTTACAACGAACTCTGAACCTGCCAAAACGTTATTCACTTTCGCCGCATGTAAATATATTGCACAGTTACTCAATGCAATACTGTTCGATGTGACCCAAAGAACACAATGGCATATCATGCATAATGCAGACAGGAGCGGCTGCCAAACTTTACATGAAGTATGGTGAAGGAAATTGTGTCAGTACGTGTCAGTTTTTGCGGACTAAATATGCGAATAATTTAGGAAACAGGTCCTCAAAGCTCTCTTATAACAAACAGATTTGATGAATAACACAAGTCAGCTGACCATTCTTGGGCTACCTTAACGAGTCTAATCGTCGTCTGGATTAGCATAAACGGGCAAATATTTTAGAAGGAGCGACCTCTGCAATCCTTCGTGTATATGGTTAGACCCTCAAGTCTGGCAAAATGTTATTAAAACAAACCCGGAAAAATGACCTTTACCTTCAAATATATCGGTTACGTAACACTTCAAGGCACCAAATCCCAGGATATTTTTTCAAACGCAAACCATTTTCTAAAATTAAATAATCATTTACTGGCACTTTTGAATTATCGAGGAGTCAGTCAGTTAGACAGTTGAAGCTAGTTGCTCGTTTCAATAAGTATAGTAGATCTCTATGGAGAAGAACGGGCAAATAATTCCATCTCTTCTTCTTCTTCGTCGTTCCCTCAATGCTGAGGATAGCGACCACATACGACGCGTCTGCAAGTTATGCGGTCTTCTGCAGTTTAGACCGCTTGGTACATGCTGCTTTCAACAGCCTTCTTTAACGCGTCTGACCATCTTGCCAGTGCTTTGCCTTAACCAAAATCCATAGACTCTTAAATCTAGATATTACAAAATCTTGGGTACAGATGTTACAAAAATTCTTCTACCACACGAGTTTGATCGTGGACCCTAGATTTGCTGAAAAATCTGAATGGGAGATGACTATGCCAGTTCTCATAGGAAATAATTCAAACCCCTCTTTTGGTAGCAGCCCGATGCCTGGATTTGTGCCCTTTATTGTTATAAATGGCTCAAATCCAGACAACGGGCTGCGGGCTGCTGTAAAAAGAAGGGAACCTGGTAGGAACCAGGTTCCCAGGTTCAGGAAAAGGGAAGGATCCCTTTTACATAGGACAATATAATACTGGAAAAAGTGGTTTTAGATATCTGCCTACTTTCGGAATGCAAGTTATACAGGCGTTATGTTCTTAGACTACTTAGTCATACTTCAGATGGCAGGGTCCACGGATTCAAACAATTTCACAGAATAGACACGGTTATTCATTGACAACCACAGACAAAGATGCTGTATTATAAGCAGGATGTAGTGAAATTGATACTATATTTCCACACGCAATAAAGTTTCAGGTTCGGTACAATATTATCGAACTTAATATTAACATCGCGAACTATAATTATTTGAAATGTCTTTTGAGCTAGTTTATTGACTCGCTGGAATTTTCTAGTACTTTTTTGGCGACAATGCCCTTTTCTAGGCACACATAAGCTCATCAGTCGTCAAATTGATATCACAAAGGGTTTTTTTTTTTTTTTTTTGTGGATGGGAAATCATCCAATGACCCCTCCCGCTCTGGGTGGAGCAGAAGGGAGTGTCAGACTCTTACTGACTAAAACCCACCCGTGTTCCTTCCTTAGCCCTTTGTGTTCCGGGGTAGCGGTAACCCTTTCGGACAATCCCGCTGCCCCGGCAGGCTTCGGCCCTTTCGGGCCCCTTCCTTGCTGCTGACATCTCTTTGAGGCGCGCGTGGAACACGTAGGCGCCGTCCGGCACGGGCCTGGTCCTGATCGGACGGAGAGTTACCCATTACTCTCCGCCCGCAGGCCCGCGCCTACGGTGGCCGGGAGTCGTCTCGCGGCTCCCGACGCCCGGGGCGTCTCCCGCGGCGGCTGGGACGTGAGGCCCTCTCCCTCAGCCGTCCCGCCACCTCCTTCGCTAGCATGACTGCTTCGCAGAAGGAGGTGACTGCCTCCCACTCCCTCTCGCCCCGGACCATGGCTTGAACCAGGGCCGGGCGCGAGAGGTCGCCGCCGCCGCCGATCGCCTCTGCGAGAACACGGCGGTGCTCCGCCCAATTGGGGCATACCGCCACCGTATGCTCCACCGTGTCCTCCGGGCGACCCTCGCAGTGGTGACACCCGGGCGTATCCTCCCGCCCGATAATGTGCAGGAACCTCCCGAAACACCCGTGTCCGGTGAGGACCTGCGTCAGGCGGTAGGTGAGGGCGCCGTGGCGCCTCTCTAGCCACTCCTCAAAGAGGGGTCTTACCGCCGCTATCGCGGCGTGCCCTGCGCTGGGTTGCGACAGTCGCCCTTTCCATGCCGCCATGAGATCGCGCCGGAGGTCGGTCCGCTCCGCCGCGATTTGCCGCGGAAGCGGAGTTTCCCCCCGGCGTAGTGCCTCCACGCGCCACTCGTACAGGCGCGCGAGGACTATCGCCTCCAGATCCCACGGCGGCAGTCCGGCAAGGAGGCTTGCCGCCTCGCCCGAGATCGTGCGGTACCCCCGGATCAGCCTTACGGCTACCACCTTCTGGGGCGCGTTCAAATAGTGGGCGGCTCGCCGCCGCAGTGAACGCGCCCACACCGGGGCCCCATATAGGGCCATGGACCGCACGACCCCCGCGTAAAGCCTCCGGCAGGAGGCGTTTGGCCCCCTCAGGTTGAGCAAGAGCCGCTTGAAGGCGGCCCCGGCCCGTTCCAATTTGGGAGCCAAACGTCGAAAATGCTCGACGAAGTTCCACCGGCTGTCGAGGACGAGACCCAGGTACCTCATCGTTGTCTCGACGCCGATGTGAACCCCTCCTACCGTTAGTTGGGATCCCGAAGGTGGCCCGTTCCGAGGCCCATGAAAAGACATGGCCTCGGACTTGTGCAATGCCACCTCGAGACCCAACTGCCGGATCCTCTCCACGACTATCGCAACCCCGCGTGTCATCGCGTCGGCCGCCGCCTGATGCGACCTCCCCTGCGCCAGGACTAGCGTGTCGTCAGCGTAGCAAACCACGCTGACTCCATCAGGGAGATCGGCCCGCAGCACCCAGTCGTAACCGATGTCCCACAGGAGCGGCCCCAGAACCGATCCCTGTGGGACACCGCACGATATCTCTCACCGGTTCCATTCCCCGTTGCGACCGGGGTAGATGACGGCTCTGTCCGTCAGATACGCCCCGACTACTCGACGGAGGTAGGTCGGCACCCGGTGATACCGGAGCGCCTCCCCAATGCAACTCCAGGGCAGGGTGTTAAACGCGTTGGCGATGTCGAGTGACACCGCCACGACCACCCCACCCCGGGACACCGCGTCCCCCGTCGTGAGGGCCCTCACGCGCATGATGGCGTCCACCGTCGAGCGCCCCTTGCGGAAGCCGAACTGGCTGTCCGCAAGATCCGGCCCCGTCCTCACCAGGTGCCCGACGAGGCGGCCCGCAATCACTCTCTCAAAGAGCTTGCCGACCTCGTCGAGCAGCACGATGGGCCGGAATGCGGACGGAGAGTCCGCAGGGCGCCCTGGCTTCTGTATGAGGACCAGCTTCCCCGTCTTCCAGCGGAGTGGAAACTGGCCCCTCTCCATGCATGCGCTTAAGAGCGCCTCTAGTCGGGGCCCGAGAGCCCCTGAGGCCAGGACCCAGGCCTTACCCGGCAAGCCGTCGGGTCCTGGGGCGGTATTTTTGGCCTTCAGCCTATTTACCGCCACTCTCAGATCTACCCCGGTCACTTCAGGGATGTCGTCGTCGTCCGCGTGGTCCGCTTCAGGCACCGCAAGTGGCGGAGCCATGGGCGGGGGAGTATGCTCCGCCCGTGAAGGGAACAGAGCGCTCACCACCTCCTCCACCAGCTGGGGGCGGAGACTCTGCGTCAGCGGGGGGGCCCAGGTGCGGAGTTTATTCCGCACCATTTTATAAGGGCACCCCCATGGATCTCTGTTCAGAGTCTCCACCATCTCCTCGCGGGCCATATCCTTGGCCCGCTGGACAGCCTCGCGGAGGGCGGTCTTCGCCGCTCTGTACCCCTCGTACAGCTCCGCCTCCGTGGCTTCCGCATCCGGAGGGCGGATGCGGAGCCTGCGGTGCCTGGTGTACAGGTGTCGCGCGTCGACGCACGCCTTGCGTAGCGACTCCACCTCCCGCGACCACCAGTACACCTGACGTCGGGCGCGTCCTGGCCGGACTCGGGGCATTGCCACGTCGCATATCTCGGACATGGCCTCCCGGAACCACTCCGCCTCATCGTCGATATCGGCAGGCCTGTCCGGTGATGACACCCAGGCCTGCACGATCGAGGCTTCCAGGAGGAGCTCCCGGTCCAGCTGCTTCAGCGCCCACCGCGGACCACTCGGGGCCTGTTGGACCGGCGCGCTGGAGGTCTGGGTGGAGACGTCGAACCGGATATACCGGTGATCGGAGTAGGTCTCCACCTCCTCCATGACGCGCCAGTCAATAACACTCTGTGCCAGAGCGGGGCTGGCGAACGAAATGTCCACCACGGACTCGCCCCGCATCCGCACACACGTGGGAACAGAACCCCGATTTAGGACGACCAGGCCTGTTTCCAGAGCCCAGTCCTCCACCATCCTGCCCCGCACGTCCGTGTGACGGGAACCCCAGGCCAAATTCTTGGCGTTGAAGTCCCCGAGCACCAGTACGGGGAAGCGATGGTTTCCGGCGACGACGACACTCAACTCTGTTAAAGAGTTCTGGAACTCGGCGAGAGTTCGGCTCGGAGAGAAGTACACTCCCACTACTACTATCTCTCCGAACCGTGCTGCTACGCACCCCTGTCCCTTCGTGACTCCTTCGAGGGACGGGGTGCCGGCGGCGGCCGACGAAATTAGGGCCACTGAGCCGCTCAGGTCCTCCACCCAGTCATCCCTGGGCGGGACAAAGTACGGCTCAGCGACCACGGCGATGTTAATCGACCACTGCGCCATGCTCTGGAGCAACAGGTCCTGGGCGCAGGCGCAGTGGTTGATGTTCGCCTGGAGGAGGCGTAATGGAGCCATCACTCCTCCATTTCAGCCCCCTCCTGGGTCCCTTGCGAGGGCCCCTCCGCGGTGGCGGTGGCGGTGACGACTGTTTTCCGAAATGTTATCAATACATAAGGACACCACTACCTCTCACAGAGAGGGCTGGGGTCCCAGCAGTGGGAAGTTAAAGGCTTATTATACTAGGAAATGACGGGAATCGGTGCATAAAACTTGAGATTTTGAATCGTTTCGAGTTTTCAATCCTTCCGCCTTCTCTTGAAGTCAGCCTTTTCTTTGAAGAGATCAATGAGAATGTTGTGAGAGTAATGAAAAAAAAATGTTTTCCCTTAAAATCAAAGAAAAAAAATGGCAAAGCAATTGCTGTCTTAGTATCTCAAAATAATTTTACCAAACAAGTGTGTAATAAACAACGAATCAAGTAGGTACAAAACAACACTTAAATCACCATGATTTATATCCGAAATTATAGGCCCAAACAAACACTTTCTGATACCCACCAAAGAATGAACCTACTTAGAACAAACACATAATCACGAGCAATAATACGTACCTACATACAATCTTAAGTCATCTCCGAGCCCGCAGGGCATTGACCCTTTAGAGAAAGTTGACGGACATACATCATTCGAAGTAATTATGTCCATTTCTTCTCTGGATGGGATTCAACTGGATGGAATTCCAATTAAAGGAAATTCTCGATTAATGGTGATTGAGCGTTTTTTTTTTTCAAAGATTGCTCTGTCGGAAGTTGAAGAGAGCAAGGTTTCTTTAATTAGATTCCATTTAAATAGTTAAGAATGTGAATATTTTTTTGCAGATAATATTATCTAAGGTGTTATTAGTTGTAAAAGTTGGTAGTTAAGGCGTGGCGCCGGCTATCCTAGCGCGTTCATATTTTGCCTGTTTCGGTCATGCAAATTAGTTCTCAGTATGGTAATGATTCGATCACGCAGGGAAACTCCAAGCATAGCCCTCTTCATTGCCCTTTGGGTGACTTTTAGCCTTCTAATAAGGCCCATTGTGAGCGACCACAAAACGAACGAAATGAAGAGATCCGCAGGAGAACGAAGGTAACCGGCAAAGCCCGAAGAAATGCCAAACTTAAGTGGCAGTAGGCAAGGCACATTGCTTCCAGAACAGACGGCCGATTGGGCCGAAAGGTTCTGGAGTAGCGACCACGTACCGGAAGATGTAGCGTTGGAAGGCCTCCCACAAGGTGGACCGACGACCTTGTTAAGGCCGCAGGAACCCGTTGGATGCGAGAAGTACAGAATCGATCGAAGTGAAGGTGCTTGGGGGAGGCCTGTGTAAAGCAGTGGACGTTTTTCGGCTGAAATGATGACGATGATGATGATGGTAATGATAACTATTTTATTTAAACTCCTTGGATATTCAAATTCAATTTTTTTTATTCCACATAAACCTAAAGATATTATGTGGGTGTTACTATAGGTGCGCCTCTAACCAACCATTCGGGGAATACATGCGTGGTGTTGTGGTATATGAAAAATCTGATTTGTGCAAAATTTCGGAACAAAATAATTAAAGCATTTCAGGTTCAATTTTAGACTTATTTTGCAGACGGATAGCAGCCTGGATTGATACTCAAAAAGAACAGCTAAAGTTAGTTATATTTATTCACAAAGACACAACAATTACAATTTACAAGCTAGCACTTAATACAAGTATGTAATAAAAAATTAAAGAAAAAGGCAGGAGATCACTGTGCAACAAAAAAATCGTTCGAATCGCTGGCATTCCGATTCTTGACCTCCACGTAAACCTAGAGAGAAGAGTGACTTTACACACCATGATTATATTTTGCGAATGTGAGAACGTTGAAGGTTATGTAGATTCGTATAACCATTTTCTATTTTGTACTTGTTGTTAGGCTTACACTGTTCTCAGATACCTATTAACACTGTGAATTGAAAACATTGTAAAGGCCAATTATTTTTAAAAGAGGTAACTGTCGAGTTTCTTGCCGGCTTTTCTCCATAGAGAATGACCAATTGGGACCGTCCCGTGAATTCGTTCCTAGATTCTGATGTTTCCTATGTGCCCAATTAGGTTTATGTGAAATAAAATATTTTGATTATGATTGGTGTATGTAAACATTTTGACAGCATTTATATCATGGACAATCAATCAAATCATCCTATCGCAGTCCACTGCTGGACATAGGCCTCTTCCAGGCTGCACCACAACACCCTGTCCTCCGCCTTCCTCATCCAGTCCATTCCAGCCACTTTCTTTAGGTCATCCGTCCATCTAGCTGGGGGACGTCCTACACGCATTTTTACTTTTACCATCTTTTTATACCGTCTTTTTATACAGGTAAATATTATTTTATGTATTTTAACTTCGGCTGGTTTTGTGCTTAGAGAGTGCTGAGCCCGGTTGATGCTAATAGGCTCGCCCATATTACATGGGGCTTAAACATACCTAACTGAAGAAATATGGGTGTGACTACTATGGGTTCACCTAACCCTTCAGGAAAATAAGGAGGTATTATTTATTTATTTAATACTTCAAGCACATAAATGTACAGAGGCGGACTTAATGCCATAGGCATTTTCTACCAGCCAACCTTTGCGTGATGCAGAGACAAACAGTGGTAGGTGCAATCATGAAAATTGAGGAATAAATATTTTTATAATATAAAGATACGCATAAACCTATTAAAACTATGAATATAATATATACCTTATTACATATATATATATATATAAGCACAAATAAATATACATAAATACATGAATATACTTACTAAAAATAAATAAGACAAACAATGAGAAAATATTACCGTTGTGATGATACTGCCAGCTTCTTGCAAATGTGCTCACGAACTTTAACTTTGAAGGATAATCGGTTGGTTGCCATCCTGATTTCCTCGGGGAGCGCATTCCACAGAGAGATAGTCTGAACGAAGAAGGAAGAGTGAATGAAGTCTGTGCGATGAGTGGGACATTGGAGAAGACGATTGTGTGATGAACGAAGATTTCTATTGTGGTTGGTGCAAATGTATTGAAAGTGTGGGGCTAGATAACCAGGGGAAGACGGAGAATCAAGAAATGAGAACAAGGTGGTCAGCGCCCTTAGGTATGCGCTGGCGTATGGGCAACCACTTTAGAAGCGAACGATGCGCAGAGACATGATCATATTTACGCAGATTGAAAACGAATCGAATGCAGTTATTGAGAAGACGGTCAAGTTTATTGAGGAGATCTGCATTCAGGTCATAGCACAGGGAACAGGACAGGGGGGCAGGGGTCAGGGTATTCCACTCAGAGCACTGATTTCAACCGCACTTGGACGAATCGCACTTGAGCAGTTCCACTAACCGCACTGAAACAAAATTATGTAACGTGCGGTTCAGTGGAACAATTTATCTTTATTTTTTTCAGTGCCCGAACGGCACTTACATATAGTTTGTAGTGATGGGACGTATGTATTCTTTGTTCAGGACATTACCAATGTATCGATACGGCATGTGGCGTGATTTTAAGTTATGTTATGATTAACAACTCCATTTTCCTTTTATCCCATGAAACAACTTAAAAAGAGAAAACAAGTAAAACTGCTTTTCCAACGTCACTTGCTACTTATAAGTGAAGATTTGTCATCGAAAGCGTATTATGGCCGCTGACTGTAGTGTTAAATAAATTAGTTTAAATAACGCCTCTTGGACACTTTCTTGAGTTTCATTGCTGGCTTGACAGTGCCATAATCATTATGACATGGTCTTGTAAGAGGGTTGAGATAGCTGCAGCTATTGTGTGGTCATCGACCCGCAGTTGTGGTATAAGATCAGGAGAGCTTCTGTAATGATAAATGATAAATGATTTTATTACCACGCGCTCGGACCAACCTTCTAAGGGAGGCGCCGCTGTCGCGTGCACTCCGCACGCTTAACCTCATAGCGAGTGAGACAGACTTATTCTTTTGTTCTCTGAGTGAATTCACAAGGAATGCATTGTTTGTAATTTGTTATAAATAATTGTAGTATCAATTAAGTTAGGATAGGCGCATTTATCGCATTGGGTTACCCTGTAAGGTTAAATGTATGAAGATAAATAAATAAATAAATAAATAAATAAATAAATAAATAATTTCTGTAAGTAGGTTTGTACAAACACTTTTACACGTCAATCATATTTTTTAAAACGAGATGAGGTCGGCGTTTCCTAACTGACTACTCTGAGAAGAAAGGCCGAAACAAACTCAGAGGTCACAGTCTCTTTTAAAGTCCAGACATAATCTTGGTCAGATCATGTGGAGACCATGTAGATTGGTGTCTGAAATGGTCTTTTGAGGAAAGAACCACACCGATTGAGTGGACCTGTCCAGTCAGTGCACGCATTTGTCAGTAATCATGCAGCTCAACTCAAACTTAAGGAGCTCAACGATTCGACGAACAATACCAAAGAAAGGACATTTGGGTTGGTCGCATAAATTACTCAAACTGCCAGACCATGACTAAAACTATCTGAGAAAATAAAAAAAGGCAAAAAAAAAAAATAACCCACATAGTCTTCACATTCACATTCATTAAAATAATATAATACTTTACAAAGTAAATATTCATGTCACTGTATATGTAAAATTTATCAATGTCAATGTGTATATAAAAATCCAGAAATAGAAAAATAAAAATATCAACGTATAAACTTAGGTGAACTGAGCTGCCAGTAGTGTATATCAAGCTCATTTCACCAAAGTTTTCACGGTGAGATCTTTACAAAATATACCGCTTGATTATTTAAACCTCAAAATCACATGTATGACCTATTAGAATACGTAAATATTTATATTCTGCAGCCAATTAGAATTGCTCTGTTTTTTTGAGTTAACGGCGCGGGTGCGATGAAATTACAGGCACACGACATTTATGAACTTTGAATTTGAAGTCATTCATAGTAAAATTTGAAAATTTAAGTTACCTCTTAATGCTAATTATAGCTACCGTACTAGTTACATCACTCATTGTATTAAAATTACTTGCGTCAATATTTATCTAAGCGGTCAAAACTCTAAGAAGAAAGTTATTTTAAGGGTAACTTTTTATCATTAACTAAACTATATTTTCGATAGGAATTTGTAAGTAGCTGGCCGCAGTCTGGATTAGTAGTGCCCAGTTGATGGCAAAAGGCTCGTTCCCATGGACATGGGGCCTAAATATGAAATAATAACTGCTGAAATGTGTAAAGCGCCTTTCTGGGTCTAGACAAAATCAAACTGGTTGCTAATTTAATTTATACATACACATTTTTTTTTAATACTTACATTGTTTTTTACATTCTGTGACAAAGGTAACTCACACACTTTTTAAAATACTAGTAAAATTTTACGAAATAAAAATCAGCTGTTTCCTACATTTATCTTCGTCTATCTCGTCAAAATGTAGGGAACAGTTGATTTTTTTTTCGCGTTTTCAGGTTTGGTCCCATAGTAAAAGTTGTTCATAATGATGAGTACAATGACCCCTTAAGAGGTTGCTGGTGTTTTTCAAATAACCCTGTATAATGAATGTATACAAAAACTTGTAAAACATTATAAAAGAGTAACGGTGGAGTTTCTTGGCCATTCTTCTCCATTCGAAAACTACCTTTTGGAAAGGGCGACTAGAATCAATTATATTTTTTCATTTTAATTTTTGACTTTCAAAAGTGCCTTATAAGTGCCTATTTGTAATAAATGATTTGACTTTGACTTTGACTTTGGGTTTGAACCTACGACCTACTACAACTCGTAAGTCGCGGTCATTACCACTTGGTCAGCACTGCACAAGCTATAAGTTCACCTCTGCATAACCCTACGAAGATTAAAAGCGTGAATGTTATGTTTTATGTAACCTTCTTCTGACGCTTATCAACTTTCCCCATTCAATGGTTTTCCTGTTAATAGTAGGTTATTTGTCACTAAACGCACCCAAATCTTTCCTCTACCAATTGTTTATTTACGCCGTGTTCAAACCGTAAAATCAAGATATGACGCCATTGACCGCAACAATTTTAATGGTCAATTTTATTTGTCTGGTAACTGTTTTGTTCTTTTACATCGATTTTTTTTATGCTTGTTTGAAAGTGCAAGTTTAAGTTCAATGTTAAACGATGTTGACGGCTGTGAATGTCATAATGTATTGAAGTTCTCGGCTACATTAAGGTCACTTATTTTGTAATCACGTCGATCAAAGTGCGGCGGATTGTTTACGCAACTATATTTAAGCTTTCTGAACATACATAAAGTGGATAGAACTGGAATAAAGAAACATTTGGTATATTTGTGGCTGAAGGAACGGGATTCAATCGTATATTTAAAACAGGGATGGACAACCCTTGGAAAGTTGCGGGCCAAACATTAGAACACTAAGATGGGCTATACGTAAGATAGATAGCTACGTACGGTAGATAATAGATGAGTGAGTTGCGATAAAATTTTGACTTACAACATTTGGTCAACATCTCTGATGAAATTATCAGTTTTGTCGCAAATTTTTGTTTTGGTTAGAATCTAGCTGAGATAATGCTAATCTTTCTTTTTTTTTGGCGTTAACTGAGGATTAATATCTTTATTTCACGCGCGATTAGAAAATATTTCGCAGACCGGATCAAAAGCCGGATTAGGCCACATCCGGCCCGCGGACCGGTCGCTTCCCATATATGATTTAAAACATCAAATCAAATCATTTATTTGTATAGCACAGGTTTATTAGACGTTACAGCTTTGGTGCTTACATTATTTTTAACCTGATGAGTTTTGCAATTATATAGGACTATAACTAATGAATTACAATATTATGATTACCTTTTGGCGTAGACTGAAAATTGTTTGCTAAAACTAAAACTAAATCAGTGTGTTCCCAGTTTATAGATTTAGGCTGACTGTAAACTTCTTGGTGAAACTCGAACGTGATATCTAAAGGCAACGCCAAAACGATTGTTAATGCATTGCAAAAAACTATAAAAAAAATAAGGTGCTTGTAATTTCACCAGCATCCTATAGCCTTACAAAGACCCAGATACAGTGACAAAGAAAGCCTCTAATAATAAAACACATGTATAACATCACAATGGTGCCTGTAATTTCACCAGCACCCTATATCCTTACAGGGAAAAGAACGCATCTACAACTAACGCACGTAAACACACACACACACACACATACACTATTGTTATTCCAAAACCAAAAACAAAACCTCAGCTGAATACCGCACCGTCATAGCATTAAAAGCTTACATAACGAAAAAACTGACTTCACCAAATATCTAACATTGCTATTGACCTACAAAACGTATTACTCAACGGACAAAAAAGGAAATAGTTGAGCAATGTCAAAAGAAATAAAACCGCAATGGAGATTTGAGAAAAGAAAAAAACTTCGGTTAAAAAACGTTGCATCATAGAATGTAATTCGAGTTCGCTTTTTTTTCTGAAAAGAAAGCGATGGTTGACCGGTTGCACCAGATGTAGTGTCTGCCACATAATAAATAAGTGCAGAAGGGAAATTGTATCGATTTTATTTAGCTAGGAAAGTATTTTTTTTTTATTGCTGAATGGGCCCGCTCATGACCTCGATCACTGCTGATGGAAAGCGATGGATGAGGTCTATGATGGAACGAACGTGCCCAAAAGATGCCTAAGGCACTGGAACTCCCACGCATCGACGAAACACAGCAGGCTGCTTGACGCCGGACTTCAGTGGGAGGGTGGTCGCAAAACAGGCGGGCGTTAGCCCTACCACTGCAAGGAAAGAATTGGTCAGTCAAATAAGATTTTGGGTGTGACTGTCCAGGATGCGTCAAGCGCTCGGTTCAGTTGAGTAACTGGCGGAATAAACTGCGCTATACAAGGAGGCTTCTTCATGCATCCCAAAACATACCGAGAGCCCTCGTATCTCGGAAAGCATGTTAAGCTGTTGGTCCCGGCTGTGATTATTGGATCTTTGGCAGTTGTTACGGATTGTCAGAAGCGCGTAAGTCTGACAACCAGTCTTAACAAGGGCTTTCGTATTGCCCAGATACTGAGTTATGGAGGTCAGATGGGCAGTTAGACTATGTAAAATACTGGTACTCAGCTGCATCCGGTTAGACTGGAAGCTGACCCCAATGTAGTTGGGAAAAAGGCTAGGTAAATGATGATGACTAATTATTACTATAATTAACCGGCATAATATTAGCGTACAATTATAAGCTGATAAATGAATAATTATGAGATAAGTTAGTACAACTTAGCTTTAGCTGGGCTGTTATCAAAGCAAGTCTACAACGTGTAACGTTAAATGCGCAAAACCTGAAAATAGTTTGTTCATAATTGACTACTGAATCGATTTAAATAATTATATTTTTAGTATAGGTTTATTTTTCAAAAATTATGTATTTTGCCATACTATCCGTTGAAGAAAATCTAGTCTTATTTTAAGGCAAGAAGACTCAATTTTGAATGCATAAATACTAGGATCAACACGATTTTCTTAATAATAATAGTTAGCTTTAAAAAAAATAGTTTTGGTCATTGTATTATGCTTTTAACTCAATGCTCTACTTGGGGTGTATGAGGTTTTGCGCATTTAACGTTACACGTTGTATATTTTTGAACTAAATAAAAGATTACTATACCAATGATTACTTGCTTATGATTCTAAATTATACGATGTGAAACTACTGCACCTCCTTTTTGTAATGTGTTTATAAGTTCACACGACGAATTTCTCAGGAACCGCTGGGTCGATTTGGGAAATCCTTTCACTTTTGGAAAACTTGTCCTCTAATTGATCGTTGATTGATCTGTTTTTGTTTTGGTTGATTTCTTTTGTTTTTATTTCACGGCAATCGGTGATAATTTGCCATGTAACTCAAACTCAAACTCAACTCAAAGCATTTATTTCAAATAAACCAATTATAGGCACTTTTGAATTGTCAAGGGTCGGTCAGTCAGAAAGATGAAGCTAGTTGCCCATTCCAAAGTGTAGGTACCTGTGGAGAAGAAAGGGCAACAAACATCAGCCTATAATGATAGAGCAGTGGTAATGAAAATAAATACCCAAAGTAAAGTGCCAGTCTAGGTTCGAACTAACGACCTTTAACTCGTAAAACAGGGCTAATAACACTGGGTCACCACTGTCCAGAAGGTTACTGCTTCATAATTGATTTTGGGATAATCTAAGTAATAAGGTTATCTCATTATCTGGCGGACGTCATTACATTGTTGGCGGTTAACTTTGCGTTCAAATTATAGGTAATAGGTAATACGGGCTGGTGTCCGCAACTCCACGTCGATGCGCGTATTTTGCGAACGGGTGGGAAAATCGATTATTCGATCCACCCCAGCTCCTCGAGGAAGGCCAGCGACGCCTTGATGTTACTGACCGTCTCACGTAGGGTACCTGTGTTACCGAAGTACTTTGCCCTATATGTGGCGACCACCGGGCAGTTTAGTAGCACATGTGCCGCTGTCTCGTCGTCCTCCACGCAGGCCCTGCACAGCGGACTGTCTGTTACTCCTATGAAAAAGAGGCATTCAAATGATGAGTACACTCTAAATATTACATCAGATTGCCTGAACCGCTTTTCAAGCAAAGTCTTATGTATATGTGGCGAATGTGGGTACTAAATTTCTGTTTATTTGAGTCTTGATGAAAAATTAAATTTATTGATCAAAAAGAGCAAAAATTTGCTTACTACTAATTTGCGATTTTGTCATTATAACCATCAACAAGGTAATGACGTCCGCTAAATGACGGGATGCTCTTATTACTAAGCAAAATTATCCTAAAATCAGTTATGAGGCAGTAACCTCCTGGACAGAGGTGGCTAAGTGGTATTAGCTCCGACTTACGAGTTGTAGATCGTGAGTTTGAACCCAGCCAGGCTCTTTGGCCAGCGGGATTGTCCGAAAGGGTTACCACTGCCCCGGAACATAAAGGGCTAAGGAAGGAACACGGGTGGGTTTTAGTCAGTAAAAGTCTGACACTCTCTTCTGCTCCATTCTGAGCGGGAGGGGTCATTTGATGATTTCCCATCCACAAAAAAAAAGAAGCCAGGCTCTTTACTTTGTGTATTTATTTCATCACCACTGCTCTCAAAACGGAGAAGGAAAACATCGTGAGGAAACCGGTGTCCTAGAACCAAAAATTCGAAGACATGTGACATCTACCAACCCGCACTGGGCCCGCGTGGTGGATTATGGCCCACTTTCTCTTATAGAGAGGAGTTCTGTGTCCCAGCAGTAAGAACATTATAAAGGCTCATTATGCTTAAGGTACTTTTGCCCAAAATAGGGTCGATTAAAATCGGAACCTTATTTGATAATGAAACTAAGTGTACTTTGAAATTCAAATTCATTTATTCACATTTAAATAGAGTAAATACAATGGGTGGTTCCACATGTTACATTATTTGGTCTTATATTCTATTTAGCCTTAGTATGGCATGTAAATCTTAATAATGCAAGATATTAGAAATTAATGTAATCCATAAAAATAAAAAACAATAGTAGGTATGTGTATCATTTACAACTCAAGACATTTCTTTGAGATTCTTAGGGCCTAATGTCAAATATATAGTACTGGGCCAACTACCTTGTCTAGTGCCAGTAAAAGTTAGTGTTTCACGTTGATGACACATTATTCCTGTAACCACTCGTTTATTGAGTAAATCATTTTTTTAAGAAGTAACTCTTTAAGCTTTTCCCACGACTGCTAAACCGACGCCTATCCCAACTTACAGCACAATCCACCTTAAATCACTCACAGCGACACAGCATTGTTTGCCTTGTTCATATTGGTAATGATTAACGCTATGCGCCGACGCCACTCGTAAAAACACTGCGACAAGTCACGCGTAACACACGCACGATTATGTTGTTTGACATCACAATCGTGTGGTGACAGCTTCGAGCCTATTGTTGTACTGCTTCTTTGATATAGCGATA
Source organism: Globia sparganii (assembly GCA_949316385.1). Lineage (NCBI taxonomy): Eukaryota > Metazoa > Arthropoda > Insecta > Lepidoptera > Noctuidae > Globia > Globia sparganii. The sequence goes on from OX438675.1 coordinate 1,608,531, forward strand.
ATTATGTGGACATTTGTTTTATCAGATGAACATACAATATATATATGATTCTGAAACCCGTTGCGAAGCAATTTTTCGCCGGTCATCAAAAAAAAAAATTCTGGTCCGTGCATTGTGGCCGCGTAGGTCAAAATGTACTGGTTTGGCACTTTTCTATGAAACGGCTGATTTTTTTTTATAACCTGTCAAAAATGTCATCATCATTATCTGCCTAGCTTTTTCCCAACTATGCTAGGGTCGGCTTCCAGTCTAACCGGATGCAGCTGAATACCAGAATTTTACATGGAGCGACTTCCTATCTGACCTCCTCAATCCAGTTAGCGGGTAATACGATACCCCTTGGTAAGACTGGTTTGTCAGACTTTCGGGCTTCTGACGACCCATAACGACTGTCAAAGATCCATGGATGACAGCCGGAACCAACGGTTTAACGTGCTTTCCGACGCACGGAGGGGTCTCGATATATGAAGATGGTCACCCATCTACGGACCAACCGCGACAAGCGTAGCTTATTCTGATCGATCGCCCTGCGATACTGCGATTGCTTCAGTACGTATTGTTTTTATTGTATTTGTGGGTACATTGTGGCGTGGCAAGCTGACATAATATGTACATTAAATTAAATTATTTGCCATATTATGGCAAATAATTTAATTTAATGTTCTGTGTTCTGTAACATCAATAACTTGCATACCTAGTATTGTATACGATTAAATATTTTCTAACTGAACAGACAGCTGTGCTACTGGGGAGTTTGTTGCGCCACTTCTTCTCCCCAGCGAAAGCACTAGGAAGTGGTGAAGGGCTAGCGTTTTGGGGGGACTGTCTTTTGTAATTGACGTTCGAAAAGTGCTGATTCTCAGCCTAGTTTGAATAAATGACTTTTGATTTGATTTGATACCATGAATTTAAAACATGATTCTGGACCCCCTACGTCTACAATTCTAGGTTTCAGTTGACGAGTTGATATACCTACCTGCCTAGGTATCTGACATCGAACATCGGAGGCGTCGGTGCGCCATCTTCGACGTAGACGGAAGCTTGTCTGCGCAAAGTGGTGCAACTATGCCACTATCAAATCTTCGTACAGCATGTGTAGATCGTGATGCAAGGGCAGCAATAACCACCGCAGAGCCACCGAAATAGCCACAACCTCCGCAATTTTTTTTTCCTATGTAAAATAAAGAGTACTTGGGCCCGTAAGGGCCTGCCGGGGCAGCGGGATTGTCCGGAAGGCAAAGCCCCGGAACACAAAGGGCTAAGGAAGGAACACGGGTGGGTTTTAGTCAGTAAGAGTCTGACACTCCCTTCTACTCCACCCAGAGCGGGAGGGGTCATTTGATGATTTCCGATCCTCAAAAAAAAAAAAAGCAAAGAGTATTTGAATAGAGCATAAAATAGGTTCGAAAGTAGATGTAAATGTGCAATAGAATTAGTGAGTTTTACGGTCTTCTGTAAAATTTAAGAGCAGTGGTGGCCCGGTATCAACTGCCGCCACTTACGAGTTGTAGGTCGTATGTTCGAAGCCAGACAGGCGCTTTACTTTGTGTAAATAATTTCTTCACCACTGCTCTCAAAACGGTGAAGGAAAACATCGTGAGGAAACCGGCATCGGTATGTCTTAGAGCCAAAATTTCGAAGACATGACTGACATCTATCAACCCGCACTGGACCCGCTTGGTGGATAACGGCCCACTACCTCTCACCAAGAGGAGGCCTGTATCCCAGCAGTGGGAACATTATAGGCGGATTATGCTATGATAAATGATTTTATTTTTGTAAATAACATAACATACATAATCACTATCAGCCTATAATGTTCCCACTGCTGGGAAACAGGCCTCCTCTCTATGAGAGGGAGTGGGCCGTAATCCACCACGCGGGCCCAGTGCGGGTTGGTAGATGTCACATGTCTTCGAATTTTTGGTTCTAGGACATGCCAGTTTCCTCACGATGTTTTCCTTCACCGTTTTAAGAGCAATTTTTGTAAATAGTTTTGCAAAAACACTTTTACACATCAAACAATATTTTAACCACTAGATGAGGTCGTCGTTTCTTATCTAACTACTCTTAGGAAGAAAGGTCGCAACACACTCAGAGGTCACAATCTCATTTAAAGTCCAGGCATAATCTTGGTCAGATCATGTGAAGACCATGTAGATTGATGTCTGAAATGGTCTTTTGAGGAAAAAACCACACAGATTGTGTGGACCTGTTAAGTCAGTGCACGTATTTGTCAGCAATCGTGCAGCTTAACTCAAAACTGAAGAGAGAGAGCACCTAAAGTTACTGTCCGTATGGGTCTAACTGAGCACTGGAGAAATTCTAGCACAATGTAAAGGTTTCATACATCCACAGACATCCACTAATAATCCTAACTGGCCTAACAAACCAACTTCACTCACTCTATTTAAATGTGAATACTAAGCTTTTGCGAATTCCTTACAAACAACAAACTTTCTTCAATACAAGTAAAGTATGAATATAAAGTTTTCTTAAGAACAGCTTTCGTTCACTTACTGTCTTTAATGAATTTTCTTTAGGCACTTTAAGCTCTTTAATTATTATATACTGAGTTGTTTTATCTAGTATACGGGGCACCAGTGATCTTGATACTTTTTATTATATTATGTATTTATTTAGGGATTTGTTTTATTGAAATATTGAAAGGTCCTAGTAATATTAAAATCACTGTCTTCGTTTAGAATATCTCAAATATTTCTCAGTGATATTTTACTTGTTTGAAAAAAAAAAAGATTTTTTTAGATTTTCAACACTTTCTAGCTGTCATCTTCTTTATACTTAAACTTTGAAAAACTGCAGAAGTTTTTTATTTATTTATAATATATACTTTATAGTACACCAGAAAGTACATAGCAAAAAAAAAAATTTTAACACTACAAAACATGCAATGGTCGGTCGTATCGCTTTCTGCGATCTCTTCCAGGAAACCCTGGAATGGACAGTGATTGCGTGGTCATAAAAATGAGGTGATCATAAGTGCAAAATAATAAGTATATAGATTCAATACACTATAATAGATACATGAATAATATACATACTAACTATATAACCACACCAAGTCATGCCGAAGAACGTATATTCATATTCTTTAAGGTGATATAATTCAGTTTCCTTCTGAGCCCAATACATCAGGATTGCTCAAACAATTTTAGCTAATATTGTCAGAGCATTTTTGCTACTTCATCAGTAATCTATTAACAGCCAATACTTTAGTATTCTGTTTGCTAGAAGATAATCCGTCTATTAAAATTCAATTTCCATTCCTAAACGCATATTTACTATTTGTATTCAGGCTATACTTGGATTTAGTTACTTTCTTTCGATTTACCTTTCGTTGATCTATTAAAAGTGACATACTTATAGAAATCTACACATTTATATTCAGCATCGATATCAAGGGATAAACTAGCTATAACTAGATTTAGAGACTAGAGAACTAGATTTTTGGTATTGAAATCAATACTTAATATATTGATTGCTTTACAGAAAATGGGTTTAGGTGATAGGAATATGACACATTGAAATCAGCGTAAATTAAAATCACTAATGAAACCGTTCATTGCAATCAAAGAGCCCCCAAAAACGCCTAGACAAAGTAACATTCTATAAGCGATAACAATGATATAAAAGTTAAAAATATATGGGACTGATATAAGCTACAGAAAATCTTATATCGATGCTGTTGAAAGTAGTTTTAGAGATAAGAAACGCTTTGAAAGCGATTGTACTCTGGCCCTGAAAAAAAACGAAGTTATTTTTAAAATTTCTATCTGATTACAGACACGCAGTCTCAACTCCCCAATTTGCATACACAATCACTACCCATTGAAATTCTGGTCACATGTTTAAAGTATTTGTATCAGGGTCATTGCCAAACTGTCCACGTATAGTATGGTGACTACTGTTTGGCACATACCTGTGGTAAAATATCTGTTCTTCTAGTAGGGTATTAGGTCTATTTTAGGGTCGATTTCACTTTAAGAGTTATCAGGATATCGCACAGATTTGAAACAGCCCCAATACATAGCTTTAGTTTATGAACTAAAAGAGAAGTGCGTTTTATTATATTTATAAAGCCTAGTGACAATCGTTTTCAAAGCATTTCGTATGTTTACAATAGGTTTCAGCAGGATTGGTATAAGCTTTTCGGTAGCTTTTGTCAATCCAAAACATTTTTGACTTTTCCATCATCGTTATCGCTGATTTCGTTGACTCCCTGTGTCAGGGCCATCTGATGTTTATTGTGTAATCTGTAGAAATACTTACTGTTTAGAGAATCTGTCCTGGAATCAGAATATTAAAATTGTTATGGCTATACCTTAAATAGTGATAATCTGGAATTTCTCATTTCTGCAGAATTATGACTTTAATGCAGCTGAAATCTCAAATTTTCCTACAAAATATGAAAAAAAATTGTAATCAGTTCAAGTAGCCTATGTAAAGTCAAGGCTTTATCACTAAGAAGCTTCAAGCTAACAAGCTCAATAGCAGTCTGTATCAGAAGAAATTAAATCATTAAATTTATGAATACAAACCTTAAACCACACAATTAACAATACAACAATATTTATTTCTTTTTTTTTTTGTTTTGATCATATCTGAATATGAGAAAACTATGGTATAATAATAATATCTTCTAGCAAAGGTTATAAGTGTCAATTGAGAGAAATTGGTTACTTTATCATCTACTAAAGGCGATAGTGATCTACTTTTGTATGTAGGCTTGGAACACAATGGGAACATCATTTCTACAGTTTAAGAGAAGTGAAAAGTTGTGATTAATTCCAAAAGTATTAATAAGGATGCGTTACTCCCTCTCACCGAGTGAAAGTCTATGTCCCAGCAGTAGGAACACTATAGGCTGATGATGGAATCTTCAGTCGAAATGTTGATTAATTTTCATACCATATTCTTGAAATTTTTAACATGCTGCTATAACTTGGTCATGTCTCGTCCTCTTGTGGGCTGAAGAAAACTATAAGCAGCAATCAGGAACAACACCATACCAGTTGCAGGTGGTTGTACCAAAATAAACACAAAATGAAAAATCACTTCTTTTATACAAAAACATAACAACACTAATGATTTATAATACCCACATATTTCAAAACAGCTAATAACTCAAAATTCTCAGTTTTACTCATTTGAAGTCAGATAATGTTTTCGATAATTTATCAAAATAATGAGCCCATTCAAACTCAAGAGATTTTATAAAAAGGAAAGTAAATACTCATTTATAGTAATCGCCGTCTGTTCATTGTTCCAAGATTTTGTGGGAAGAAAAAGTTTTTAGGTTACCACCGTTCTTTCGTTTTAATAACAACGAATTTTCTTATAGATGTGCCGATAAACGAAGATGAGAAAGAAAACATGGAGTAGGTACGCTTATGGAAAACGTGAGAAAAGCCTAGTAATATTTGCACTGGTGATAAAAATGGTAAGTTATTTGTGTCTTTGTCATGGTATAAAGAGAAAAAGTATGCTTCGACAGTTACTGGAATTGAGACAAAAACGTGAAACATAAACTTGGTTTATCAGCGGAGATCGTAAACTTATACAATTGGTAGGGCAGAAGAAATGGTACAAAATAATAATGAGTGTTTAATTTTATACATTTTAATTATACAATATAGATAGTTTTGATAAAATGAGTCGTAGAAACTTAAAGAATGACTAAGTTTTAAAGCTGGTTTCTATAAATAGTTCTTATAATGAAAGTGGTCAATACAACCCACCTGTTGACCGAAAACAACAAGCTAACTTAAGGCTACACGGAAGTGAAAGAATGATTGATAACATCTAATTACAAAACACAAATGGTATCAAATATTCACCCTAGTTTTTCAAAAATATAATTTCTATATTATATAGAAGATTTTCATTCACAAATCTTCAACAGTTTTTGATAGAACCATACAAGAAACTATACAGGATATTTTTATCACAAGTGAAATTCAACAAAATTCTGCGTTTTGGCAAACCTGGCACATTTTCATACCACAAAAGTATCAAGACCACAAACTCCTCATAAGAAGCACCGCACTTATCAACTGTCACCAAGATCCACAACCACACCCACACAACCACAAAAAACCACGTGCGTTCCCCGAAAACTCTGTAGGTACAACAAAATAATTTCGTAGGTACCAGTTTAATCGACCGACATCGAGTTCACTTTTCTTGACCGCCGCGAGGTAGTGGGGTAAGATGCTTAAAACAGGCCGTCATATACAACGTCGCTACACTTTGTGCCAAGCTTTCTGTAGGGGTAGTTTGATTTGTCGCCATGATACGATACATTGCAGTCCTGGTTCTTTGCGCTGCGGCACATTCGATGCCAGCGCTCGACAAAGAGCCAAATGAAATCGGAGTTTTCGGGTCCATATTAGGAGTTGTTAAAGAGTGCGTCGATGGAGACACGTCCTTGTGCATAAAGGTGGGATCAGTGATCAGTGATAACCGTGAAGTGCCATAAGTGATGTGTTACTAAGTTCTTATCTTTTGGTTGCAGGAGAAGACGTTGAAATATGTGGAGGCTGTGAACACTGCGCGAGAGTTGGACCTCGCTGATGGTGTGGCTATACTTAGCAATGGTTCCCCAAGGTCTGCTAGGGCCTTAGAGCCATTGTCTGAAGAGCCTAAGGCTAGGGAAGCCCAAATCGAGTCCAGGCTGGTGGATTCAGCAGCTGACTTCTTGGAGAACCATGTGATCCAGTTCAAACTGCCTTCATCTGCTATTGAGGGCATGAAGAGGTCCCTTGAGGAAGGTAAGCATCCGAAAATCATCTCCACAAAATTATTCTAAATCAAACAAGTAGTAAAATTAAGTGAGCTTATTTAATAGTGTTAATAGCTTAATTAAACGTTAGATGTTAGATTCACGCAATTTGAATGAACGTAACAATTATTTTGATTAGGTAATTTAAATCAACATAGTTAGCATAATAAACTGCTTTCAACAAACAAAACGAAAATAATAAAAACAAAAAACGTAAAAACGTAAATCAAATGTAAATCGATTGCTAATTAAATGATATAAACTTATGCAAATTAAAATGACGTAAATCGCACAAGTTACGAATTAGCTTTCGTTTTCAAAGTCTTTGAACTTGCAAAGTTCAAACAAATTAAAAGGAATATTATGAAATAAGAAAATGAAATAAATAAAAGAGATTTAAATGAAGTGTGTCATCGATCCGTGACTAAAGTACTAAAAGATTGCGGTTTTTAAGTTGATGATTAAATAGAGCAAAACAATTGTTTTCTGAACATAGCTTTTAGTCACGTTTGTCTTTGAGTTTCTCCGCCTTATCTTACTAATTAATTTTGATCTTACTTTTCTGCAAATTATTAACAGTTGTTTCTATTTTAAGGTATGAACTAATCAGTTATTTCAAGGAATGTTGAATATCTTAGAAAATATTATAAAACAGGATAATTATGATTATCAATAATCAGCATTCTTCTATAGAATTTGGCAGAATGTGTTGACAACATTAATGTAAGTCAAACAAATATACATGATTTTAATAGCTATCTAAAAATAGATGATGACAATTCCGTCAATTCAAACCCAATTGGCTAAGAATCATTACAGAAGCAAATAAATAGCAGTATCGATTTGTAAGTGGCTAAGTATTGTTATGACCATAGCCAATTTAAAAAAATATTTAAGCTTGAACCGTGAGCTGGGTAATAACCATCAGTAGAATATGTTCTTTAGTATTTTCCTTTGCTATGCATATGATTTCTAATATATAGACGTGTTCTAATTCTAGTGTTATTTGTAATAAGGTAATTTGAATACAACAAATATTACCAGACTAAATTAATTATCAACATCACAAGCTATAAAAACGCAAAAGCTTTAAGATTAAGTAAATTAGACTACTTAAGTAATTATGTTTAGTTTGTTATGCAAAACTACACAATAGAATAATCAACTAAAGAACAAACAACGGGGAACATAAACGATTGCAAACATCACACCACATTGCCAAAAAACAAAAATTATCACATTCTCGAAAAACAAAAAAGCCAATGCAAATAACGTAACATTTGAAGACGTTGGTAAATAAGTCACTAACATTTCTAGCCTAGTGAAAACACAAAATCTTGGTGGAAACTTTGAAGTAATTCTTAAATTCCCATGAATACAAAGTGTTCGTACACAAAATGATGCCGACTGTACTTAATACTTGTCCAAGTTATAGCTTGACTGTACCGTTACATATTACAAATGCAAGGTGGCGGTACAAACAAGAGGCAGGGCTGGCACAGAATAGTATTCTAATACCAGTAGTAATATTTTTTCAGTCAAATCTTCGATGAGGTAAAAGTAAAAATCAATTGTTCATCTTGTGACGGGATATTACGAAACTGAATTGGCTGAATAGAAATCGATTAGTCACATACAAAATTAAGGATACATTGAATTCTGTTAAGTTTAATAATATAGCTGTGATAAGTGTAGTTAGATTTATCTCGTAGTTTTATGCAAATTATTTTTAATTTTGTTTAGTAGATTTAGGGATTTTCGAAGCTGTCAACAAGGCCCTAATTTTTTTATTTTTTCAAGTTCAATACGTAACATTGTAAAGAATCAAGTAAGACTTCGAACACCCATTGTATGGTAAAACAAATGTTAATTAGCTCGTGAAGGTAATCCACGTCAACTAGATGTAGCAGTGATCTATGCTAATTATATTATATGTAATATCTATGAATGTCACTTTATCGATATCGACGAGCAAACATACATGAAGAGCAAAAAGTGCAAACAATATAAATAATTCCAGTAGCATCAATATCAAAGATAGCCAACCCTAACCGTATGCATGTAACAGTTAAATTTTGTAGACCACAGTTAATCAAAGTTATTGATATAAATAGAAAGCCTAACTGCCCCATTAGTTAGCGATGTACAATTTTCATGCTTTGAATTCTACGCTTGAATAAATCTATTTAATTATAAACATGCAATATTGCGATTTCCTGATATACATACCAACCGTATGGAAAGATGTTCTACTTACTTTGGTTCCGATTGTAATTATTATTCCTGATTAGGTAAGTAGAGTAACATTCGTACCGAAGCACTTGCTAAAATTCAGTTGAGTGAATTCATGGTGTTTTCTTCAAGCACGTTAGGTTTATTTATCAAGATAATGATATTAAGATCAGATGATAATATGTTTAAAACTGTTAGACCACTTGCAGAGATGTTATCTTAGTTAACTGACCTTGTTTATTGCTCTGTTAGTTGTTAGACGCATGTACGGTAATTGTAACTTTACCTCATGCATAAAAGATGCCAATTATACTTCCAGTAATTTCGTACCGTAGAGTCTCTTTTTATAAAGTGTTGTCGTCATCAAGGCTCCCTTCGGTTTCTGCGATAGTTAAATAGTAATATTTACTTACTCCACTACCAGTTTCATCCAGAACCCCAATTTGCTTAAAATTATTTACGAATATTTTATCACTGGTGTCAAAACAAATAAATTTTAGATTTTTACAAAGTAGTCCATCTATTATTAAACAAATATCTATGACCCTTGACATCTGCCTACTCTCAAAAATATAAAGGCCGTGAAGATAGGAAAGTCTTACAAGTGGCCTTCACGGATGTTACATGAACGCTAGCTTGCTACTTATTCTCGTGAATGAAACTTGAAGCGGACGTGAGCGTTAAGTTCCCTACACATCTTATTACGAATCGTCATGATTTTATTCCGGTTTTGGAAAACCCATGACTTTCGGCAAAAGGTTTTACATAATTTTACAAGTTGCGTAATTTACTATAGTTGTTTTATGGAAATTAATGAATTAATTGACCTATGGTGTATTCATTCTTGGACGTCTAATATTAGCCATCTTATTTTCTTCATTTCTTATTTTATGAAGATTAATAGTCTGTTCTGTTATTTTAAATTGTAATAAATGATTGTAGTGACCGTGTCGTCATCTTTCTTATTTAACTTTGGGAGATGTGTTTCGTTTTCCACTGTCGCTTTGATCAGTAAATCGTCTTTGACAACTCTTGTTGATATAGAAAATATATCCACATCTTCATATGATAGCAATTCAAAACATGACGTATTATGCGCGAAGACTCCGTACAAAATTGGGACATCTCTATCCACTACTTCCGTCTTGCGAAAATGTCACTTCACAATAAAGGCCTTCACATTGAGATTGTCAACAACATGTAGAAACTCGAAAGCGGCACATTCCCTCTACGGCATTAGTTCAGAGTCCTGCCTCTAAACCAGTTTAACAAGTCATCGAGAAATCGTGTAAACGGCACTCCTCGACTCTTCTCCGAAGAAAGTTGCCTTTCCAATATTATGATATGTGTTCGTGTTACAACTTCGATTGATACCAATTATGGTGTTATGAGTCAGACTATTATTTTTAATTATCTTATTTTTCTTATGAAATGGAGAGTCCGTTTTCCGTTTTACCGTTTATGTTTTGGTTCATTCAGTACAGTCTGTATTAGTTCCTACCGTCATCCATGACCATACCCACCGACCATTTTAGCTTCATCATCAGCTTAACTCTTATACTAGATGCTGTTGAATCTTTAAGCCTCATGACGCAAACTACATATCAGAAGTTTAAGCCAGCTACCAGAACATTGATTTCTCTGTCTCCTTTAACCGCCATAGGTTTTAAGGATAATGCTATTTTCATTCGTGTTCATATCAAGATCATGATCGTGACTATTCATACCCTTGAACATCAAAATATCCTAATGATCAATATCACACATTCTATAAGTGGTCGTTATTCGACCTAATAATTTCGGAACTCTCAAAATCTTTCTGGGTTACACAGAATTTTAAACATTTTCATTGTCCAAACGTTGATCAACGTCACTTGAAACAGTTACACTATCAATTCATATTGTATTTCAATGCAGTGAAAAGCACAGAATATTCTGTGAAAACATCCACTCAACAAGAACATTGACACTATTCCTATAATTTCTATTGACTCCATTCAAAATAATAAAACATTCATAGCTAATCTCACACTTTAAGACACTGATAGGCATATTATTCTTAAACTGGAAACCAATTCGAAAGACAATGATTTAGCAATTTCTTCGAAAATTGTAAAACGCATTTTGGATCATTACACCTTTTCACAATGTTTAGTGATTTGTACTTAAATTGGTCAACAGGATGTAGAAGTAATAGCTTTTTGTTATATCTAAGAGTTTATTACCGTCACTTATTTACAGTATAGAAACAATACAGGGTGGCTGGGTCATCGACGCGTATGGTATCAGTCCAAGATTCAGGTTTTTTGGCCGTGAAATTTTTAGTCGGTTATTATAAAATACGACTAAATGAGACGAAAAATTTCAACGCATAGGGGTTCAGAAGCATGTACAGACACCAGCACATCAAGCTAGTACAATCTATCAAATTTCTTTAATACGAGTAGTATATTGTGCAGTGCTTGGACTTCGATATTTCAGTTTAGGTATCTGTTCGATGTCCACGTGCCTGTATATATGTGCATGTTTATATTACGATGTGCCCTAAACCATCTTACTGAACGCCTAACAACCTATTAACCTAGTTCAATGTTTAATTAAAGTATTGTATCTTAATTTAGAATTAGTTTCTCTTTCACTAAAATTGATAGGTAGATATCTCCATTCATTAAAATGTTAACCTCTGTCAATGGGTTACATTTGATAGCTTCGGGTCAAGGTAAATGGATGTACTACAGGTATGTTTGACTATAACAAGTTCGCAGGTCATTATAATATTGAACTTGAAGTCTTAAAAAGATTGATTATGATAAATGACGACGAAGAACGTCTTGTCATTTTGAATTTCTCCGAAACCAAAGGTTCGATGCGGGCGGTTGAGTGATTAAAAACTTGAGAGAAAACGATATACTTAGATGATTAAGATGTAATAGTAATTAACTGCATACAGTTTTATTTTCGACCAAACATGTCCTATCATGTTTCTTAACCCTACATCAGTGATTGAGGGAAGTATGTCATATATGTGCTTGTAGTCGATGGGCCGGCAATGTCATTATGTCAATCATAAACGAGTTTTAGAACGGTGTCCAGTGGTACCTGTCTGTCTGGCATCTGTTTTGTTTTTTTTTTTTCAATTTCACCATTGGACATTTAAGCCCTATGTTACAATATACGGATATACATATGTTACAGATAAATTCACCGACTTCAACGATGATAAATTATGAGCAAAATTAGTTGATATTGAAACTTAATAAGACATGAGCCTCCCATATGCAAAGTGTATTTAGATATGACGGTCTCGTCATCGTCGTTATCAACCCAAAACACCTCCACTGCAAGATAAAATAGTAAAACACAAAACGATCGTAATCTCTGTTCAATCTTTAATTTCAATTAATTCAGGAAACACAAACATGCATAATAATAATTGTATCACCTACTTATTACTCTAAGTTATTTTTTTTTACTTTTACCTCTCTTCATTTCATAAACCTACCGTAAGCAGTCTGTCTAACACTAAAATGATCTAAAATTGAAAACACCAACAAGAATCTATGAACGATGAAGTTCAAGGAAAGCACGAGACTTGGTAGTTCACAGTCAATGTCATAGATGGCGACACTGTTCAAGACTGTGGTTGCACTGGCAGCGAGTGTCATGAAACGCTAACGACGCAAACTCTTAAGCTCCTTGAACATACAGCGGTGGTTGAAGCTCACAAGATTTAATTACCATCGTAACAGCATTTTAATGAACATAATTGTACAATGAATAAACAGAAGAGATGTAAAGATAACTAGTTCACGTAAAGTATTTCAACCATTAAACCAACCATTATATGTAGGCATTCTAAGCTTATGTTGACAAACCTTGTACCCATAGTTTGTAGGTAATGGACCTTGAAAACGATGCCAACAATTATGCACGAAATTCTCTTAAAACAAATGTGAAAGCTGTCTAGCAAGATTGTTTGTTTTATAGTATGTTAAACATATTATAATTATGATGTATTGGTTTGATATCTTTAGTTTACGTGCAGAATCACATTCGAAACACCTAATTGAGATAAATAATATGCGAATTAATATACTCTCACATTATTTTACTATACCTACGAACAATAAAACGAAAAATTTACTTTTTAAATTGTGTTCTACTTCGTAAGTCATTTGATAGGTTATTAATAATCTTTGACATATTATTTTATTCCAATACTTATGTGTCGCTTTAATGACTTCAGCCCGTGGCAAGAAGAAGAAGATCAAGCAGCTCCTGCCCCTCCTTGCTCTGGCTAAGCTGAAGATCACCGCCCTCATTCCTCTCTTCCTCGGTATCATCGCGTTCGCCGCTGCCAAGGCCGTCCTCCTCGCCAAGATCTCGCTCCTCGTCGCCGGTATCATTGCCTTGAAGAAGCTTTTGGCAAGCAAACACCATGAGACCAGCTACGAAGTAGTTGCACACCCTCATCATGAGGAACACTACGCCAGCAGCGGTCACGGATGGGGACGTTCCATAGATGATGGACAGGATCTAGCCTACTCCGGTCACGTCAAAACCGATTAAAGCCATGAAGTTCCGATGGAACTAATCTAAGTCTTCTACTTATTGTAACATAGTGTGAAACGGAATGTACTGAGTTTATTTATTGTAGTTTTTAAGGCGTATTTATTTAATATTCTACGAAGAATTTCCCTTTGTAAGGGATTTTTACCGAAGACGCGATTTGTTACTGTTTTCCCATAAAATATTGTTCTAAGTTTGTATGGTCTTTCATACTGTACTATATTAGTATTTTCGAACCCTATACGGTATCCGTATTTGTGTATTTTGTACTTCAAAATGTATTATTTTTTTATTTTACTGTTAACACTCATAGATTTGTTATCTAGTCCTTGCTTAGTAAGTCCTTATTTTAACTGTGTAGTTTTATTTGTATATTATTATTATGTGTATACTACTATGCATAGTATGTATGTATGCGTTTATTATGTGATATAATTAACTATATATTAACGCTATTATTACTTTTCTATGAATCTTTATTCATGTATTATATATCTATCGCACATTCATATATATTTCACCTATATTTCTATAATCTACGTAACTCATTGTCAAATATACCACCTATAATATTACTTACATTATTATTTACTATATATACTGCTATATAAATATAATCATCACATGTATCTATGTGCCACTTTGGGAGTACAAATATCTTTCGTATACATATTTATATGTTAACTATTTCTTATATGATTCGTACAAATAAAGAACATAAAATATTATTGTTTCTCTTTATTTAACCTCGAACTTTGTATTGTGAATGCCTTTCTGTTTGTTTCAGAAAAGACAAACTTCACTATTACTCATATTATGATTACCCTTTAAGACAAATTGAAATGGCTAATGATTAATTTACTGATAACTGAGGGTGAACAGCTTCAGCAAATGAAGGAGCTCTGGAAATAAAAGAACAGTAATGTAAATAGTAATGATTTATTACACAATATACCTACATATCTAAAGAAAATGAAATACTGATCTTCGCAAATAGGGTGACTGACCTTCAACCTATCCCACTATTACTATTATCATGAGGTTATATCATAACAACTTACACCTAAACGAAAAGAGAAATTGCCAATAACCAGCCAGTAATCTCACACAAAATCACTATCAGAAAGAAAATTAATTTCAATTTCATTAAACACAATATTAATTTCACTATTATCATTAACATTACCGTTAACTTCAATAACGAAGTGTTTTCTAAACCCATCATCGTGAAGATTGATATCATCGTCTCTTATAGTGGATATTTCGAAACAATATAATGATTATGGTAAACTCTACCATGTCATGTTGCTAGTAAAAAATTACTTAATATATAAACTTTCTCTAATAGTTGCGCAAGTGTTGTAAGATATTGAAGACGAAAGTCTGGTTGATGAACCGTGTTTTAATATTTCTTAAAAGATGTTATTTCATTCATGATTGGTGTCTCAAATTAGGGGATATTTTTCTTGAGTCACGTTCGATTTTTAATCAGTAGGCCAATTCTCGTAATTTAAAACGATCAAAATCTAGTCATAGTCTCATATCGGCGACAAACAAATGTCAAAAACTTGTCACAATGTAGGGATATTTGAGGCACTTTTGACAGATTGAGACTGAGATCAGACTGTGAACGTTCTTAAAAAATACGAGAATTGCCCCTTAGATCAGATGCCACCGACCATATATTTTCGATATAGAACAACTGAATGTTTTATTGATATTAGTATCCAAATTCATGGCGATATTATTATTATGAGCTTAGGCTAATTTCATGCTATCACATAATTTTAGGTAAACTATAAATGTTGGCGTGCACTGTATTTGGGGTATGAAATACAATTATCGATGAGTACCTTCAGTTCACCAGTCGACGAACGAATTAAATGGTGCAGTCATTACTTGCAGTCAGTGTTCTATAATATGTAAATATCACACAAATTTTGTGTTCATGACGACTCATTTGAAAGGTTTTCTTTAGCATTTGTTGAATTTATCAATCTTGCTTATGCAAAATATCTGACGACATACAAATAATACCAGTTCCAGTTTCTTCAATATTATACCTATTATTTATCTTGAATATAAACTCATAAAGCAGGCTTAACTACATAGTCATAGTCATTTAAGAGTACTGTCTTCCCTTGGTTGAAAATGATGATGTAATGGTGAGAATTTGCTTGAAGCTTGAAGACAAGCCTCATTAATTCAAATTAAAATCGTGCTGACTTGTAGAACAATAATAGCGTTTTACCAAAACCAATTATTATTCTGTCTATCTCACCATGTTTGTACAATGGTCGAGTGGAAAAGAAACTACGTATGATTACTCATTAATAACAACGCCGTCATCATTTAATTATTAACGTTTATTTCAAGTTAGCAGTTAGAAAACTGCAACTGTCTTTCATTTTTAGATCTTAGAGGCAGTCATTACGAGTCATCAGAAGCCCAAAAGTCTGACAACCAGTCTTACCAAGGGGTATTTACTAAGTTACTGGGTTGTAGAGGTCGTGTAAAATATTGGTGTTCAGCTGCATCTGGTTAGACTGGAAGCCAACCTCAATATAATTGGGGAAAGGCTAGGCAGATGGACTGCAAAACAGCAACTAAACAAAACTATTATCCGGAATTACAAGACGGTCAATAATAACATTAAACTAGACAGTGACATTATTTTAAAAATATTATTTAGACTATAAAAGAAGAATAATGTGATAGATGATACAGAAAATGAAGATACAGAAGTCCAAATGCTAGATATAGTGTAAAAAGATAATGAAATCGAATCGCCAACTATAGAAAATAACCAATAAAACTCTAAGTTAAGTTAGTGCACGTATCAACATAACAAAAAGAACAAAATAAAATAAAAAACGAAGAGTAAGCACACACATTAACAAACTATTGATAAACTAAACACAGTGAATACGCAAAATCAATGAACCCAAATAAAGCACACTAAATCGCGTGAGAAAATTAGCATCTTACATAAACAATTTCAACGATTACAATAGAAATTTCTAAAGACCTATTAATTACAACATATTACCTATATACTTTTACTTGGTTATCATAATAATGTAAATTTTGTTGCGTAATAGTATGGTTTTTAATTTAATTTATGCGTATGGGAAGGAAAGCGGAGTTGGACCTGAAGTAGATGTGACTTGGTTATGTGAAGTCGATTTTGAGTTACATGACAGTGATGACGTCAGTTCAATAACTAAAGCATTTGCAGAATCGTGTTACTGTCTAATAAGTGATAAATTACTTATTTCTGTTACTTGGTTTAAAAAACACTTTTACACGTCAAACTAAAATATTGTTTTAAAACTAGATGAGTACGGTGTTTTCTGAGAAGAAAGACCGAAACAAACTCAGAGATCATATAGTCTTTTAAAGTCCAAAAAAAGTCTTGGTCGTTCCTTATGAAGACCATGCACATTAATGTCTGAGATGATATTTTGAGGAAAAAAGAAACTTCTATTTAGTGCCCCCAGTGCTTCAGGAATTCCTTTTGTGGTAGTATCAGTCGGGAAGTATACTCTAATGATTGATTAAGACAAGACTACTGCATGAATAATGACGAGATATTCAGACCCCTCGCTGTTACATGACCTATGACTTCAAATCAATACAGAGTAAGTTTACCATGATGAATGTCTATGGATTCTTGCAACATAATCAAAAGGTTTATATAACAGTTCACTGCCAGACATTCAGGCGGCAAATGCAACATCTACCTTGCGACTACCGCTCAAAAAAACAGGTCCTGTATGGTATAGTTATCGAATATTCAGCATTACTGTTAGTTGTGACTAGAAATGCCCGCGGCATTGCCCGGTTTACGCACTAATGTAATTTATTGCAAATACAAGTATTGATTGGAAAGAAAGTTTGAGAAAAACTTGATTTGAAACACGTGGGCTGAAGTCGTTGGGGAACTATTTTTTTTATGAATGAATGATGAAACTTTTTTAACGTAGTACAAGTAGTTGGTTGGATAACTGTAACGTGGGCATAGTGGCTAGTAACTTTACGTAATATAACGTCTAAAGTTCACATAAAATCAGTAAGGACAAAAATTAACGCAGTTAGAAAATATATAATAATTATTATATCTCTTTCTTCTTTTATATTTTCTATAAAATTAATATTAAGTGACTTTCATTGTTCTCAATCCGTTATACGGAACTTCAATACCTACTTATCACAGACAATGGTTGCAGCAATAAAAAGTTTAAGAGAAAATGTTTTTATAACGTGTGAAACTAAACACTAGTCTAGCAGATTCATGGTTTTCACACAAACTGCTTTTTTAGAGCCCCGCAAGTGAAATGAATGTTAGTCTTTACGTGTTTGTGGTTGCATAAAGAATAATGGGATTGTTCAGTTACGAGTTATATATTGTATACAGGGTGCATTTGATATCATGGGCATTATTTTAACCTAAGGTACTACTTATGATACTAATTGCATTAGGGCTACTATTACGCAAATCAAAAATATTATTAATGCAAGTATGGAAAACCTTAAAATGTAGTAAGTCATACAAAGTATCAAATTAGTTGCGCTTCTCGATAGCAAATGCGTAGGTACACTACGCCGTACGCGCGTCATTGGGCGTGAATTCTTTGACCCCGCCCGACTCACGTGACATTCGTAAGTTGCCAATGAATTGATTCATAATAAATTCCAATTTTCCCTTCGTACTTTGCCGGCTCAGGACGGTCAAAACTACGTCAACTAACATACATTAAAAAAAAACATTTACGTACCTAGCTTGTGGATTGTTTTGAAAAAACCTTATTTGTCGGTAAAGTGACAGAGGGTAAACGGGTGCTCTTCCACGAGCTTGTGCATGTGCTGGCACGTGAAAAGACGAAAAATCCAACAGGTTCTGAGTGTTTCTGGTGGAATGAGACCCCGTGAAGGAATAGGGTCGTTCGGGTAGCGCCGATGGAACATTTCACGAGTTCATACTAAATTTCTTGCGCGATCGTAAATTACAACCATTTGTGGGTATTGTTGGTTGGTGTACCTAGCCTGCACATTACGCGGTCGAGGCATCGTGTACACAAACACACACACAACACACAACTACTACACTAACACTTAATACACTGCAATCCAAGCACCGTATGCCGCGAGCGGCGAGTACGGCGATTACGTCACGGGATCAATAAATCAATTACGCGTCAATGCACCTGCGCAGTCGTTATGACACTGGTTCCGGGTTCGTGACTTCGTGTTGCGGCGGGAAGCATACCCCGCGCGGGGGTGATATTCGTATTTTTGCGAGTGAGGGAGTGGGACGGAGAGAGTTCAGGGAATCCCGCCGGACGGAATGTCTTGTAGCCCATTGTTATTATTACTTGTAAGGAAAAACCCGCGCGCGCGCAGGTGATGTTTGTTTACATTTCGCTTTGCGCTGTATTGCGCTTTAAGATTTTGATATTTCAACAATTATTGGCGTTAACGAAGTATTTTGTTTTAATTACTTTAAGTGTTTATTTGCAATAATAAGCCTTGTGCATATCGGGTAGGTTTGACTTACTACATTTTTAAGGTTTTCCTTACTTGCATTAATAATATTTTTGATTTGCGTATTAATAGCCCTAATGCAATCAGTATCGTGAGTAGTGCCTTAGGTTAAAATAATGCCCATGACTTCGATTCCACCCTGTATAATAATATGTAAATGATAAACCACAGACTATGTACGTGCATCGTTTTGCCTTCTCATGTCCATCGAAAAGTTGTCATAAGCCCACCCATTATGATACCCTATGTACGAGTAACTCTCAAAAGTTTTAGCAGTTTTTTAAAGATCGCTTTCAAAGGATAAAACCTATAAATTTGTTGGAAAAATTATAGTAAAGCCTGTTAAATACGTAAAGATGAGTTAAATAAAACAGACGTATTAATCGACAAACAAATTAATGAGTTTTCGGAAGTCTTTTGTAACATAGTTTTATTTTAATCCTGTGACAGTATTCTTCAGTATTTGTGATAAAATTAATGACAAGTTGGTGAGGTCAGCTAGCAAAAAAATTAAATTTATCCGAACAGTTTATACTAGAAGCCAACCCTGATCATAGGAAACTATACAGCGGATTATGTTCTAGATGTCATAAGCTTAGGGGAAGAAAATTCACCTGAAACCGCATGGATGACAAAGGTCCAAAAGGACGTGAGGGAGAGACAAGACCTAAATAAATGGCGTCGCATTATTGGGAAAGTCGACCGCGCGTAACGGGAAAAAGCGAGGCCAAAGATGATATCATAAGCTTAGAAGCAGAAGTCTTCTTCGTCGTATCCATGATTCCCATGTATAAACTTTATGAAAGCTTCGGCCAAAATTCCACTTTGACAGCGTTAACCTCGTCTTGCATAGTGCAAATGATTTAAATGAGGAATCGTTGGGATGTGACTGCACAGTCGCACTGTAGCACGTCAGAGTACCACGACCTGACTAAGTTGTACCTGCAGCAACCTACCTGGCTTCTTACTTGAAACAGAAGTAAAATTAATATGCACCTCCTAAGATATATGACCTAAAGGTACTCTTAACTACGTGCTCCAAGACGCTAATGAATTATTCACTTTTACTTCCAAAGGTAGTTAAAACCCTATAAAGTATCTGCGCGAGGCGCTTTGTAATTAGTAAACACACATAGCCATGTATATGCCAAGCTAGAAATGTGACAGTTTTAGCAAAATGTTCGCTGGCAAGGCGCCAAGGCGGTAGGAAGGAAATGAAGCAAATGCTTCTTTTGACTTCATGATGTGATTTCATTTCTCTTTGATTTAATTTGCATGCTATTGGATAGCACGACAATGGCGCGTACCTACCATTCAGCATTATAACGGGGTTCATATTTTTTTATCATAATGTTTTCCTTTTGGTTACAAGGAGTAACCTTCTAGTGATCACATTTTTCTAATAATAATGATATATTTGTACGAACTTAACTGTTATAAAACCTGATAAGTGAGTGAACGAGATTATTTCATTTTGCATAATATGAAATGAAGGTATCGCATTAAAAAAAATTTAAATGCTCCAGAAAGAAAAAAAATGTTTTCCATAATATTAAAGAAATGCTGCATAAAACACTAAATACGGAACCAGACAACTTCGAACACTAAGATGCACTTCAGAACTCTTTTTGCTCGATACTAGTTCAGTTCCCACAAGATACAGTAAAGTAAGTTCATAGCATTGAAGTTATATTTTAATACCACCTCTAGACAAACGGTACATTTTGAGTGCAAAGAAAACAATGATGATGCTTCTAAAATTATGATGATGATGATGATGACCCGTGGCATTTTGAAATTGAAGAGACAAATAAAGATATATATGTGACGCCTAACGATACGCCCTTAAATAAGATTAGGATCACTTCAACAATCTAGAAGGGCTTCACAAAAGTCTCTGGGGAAAACAAAACGTTATAAAATAAATTATAAGTTAAATACTTGTGGCAAGTTATAAAGAAAAAACGGAATGACACTAAATATTTTTGTATCATGTGGTTTAAGTGGTTTCTAACCACTATAATAGAAGATTTACAAAAATCAATGAAAAGGTCACAATATAAATGAGTAAAACAATGAGCAATACAATCATTATGCACTTGATGCCCTACTTGATTAAAAGAACACTTGTCCTTAAATTCTGTTAAGTCATCATTTTGTACCCAAAGACATTTCTCTTAGTAACTCTAATAACTCTTGTACACAATGGCCTAGTTCACCCTCACTTCATGAACCATTGCTTAGTTTGTATTGTGTAGGTCTATCTGAGTATTCAGTAATGCGTCAATGAATGATAAAACACGTCCAACAACGAACATTACAACAGGCGTAGGATGACAAGCATTTGGTACACTTTCGTTTTTTTTTTGTAGACATATACTACAAGATGACATGACTTTGAGATACGAGTCACTGTCGAAACTGCAGGTGGAACAAACATCAAATGTAGTACTTGAGTTAAAAGATGTTTAATTTTTCGGAGAACAGCATAAAGTACAGAGAAACAACAAAAATATAGGGAATTTAGACTAGTCAAGATGACGATGATATATTTTTTTTTTTAAACGTTACCCCACACTCCTGTATCGTGGGTGCGTTTACAAACATTTAAACTCACATACACAAACAGCCAGACCCGGAACAACTACTTGTAGGTCATACAAATATTTGTTCCGTGCGGGAATCCAACCCGCGACACGCAGCGCAGCAAACAATCGCTTATCCACTGCACCAACCGTGCCATCACATATTGTAGATCCGTTGCACACGTGTGAGCACTATGTACCTAAATTACTATAAAGCTACCATTTACAGGGGACGTCTTTCATTGACTTGAATGTGCCCTGACAGCTGAGAGTATGTCATGCTCACTCAAATGTCTCGCTGATGGTGGCGTGTGTGTTGGATCATTGGGTGCCCTTCAAAATGGTTGAGCTGAATGGTGCTGATCCATACGTCATGTTCGTGAACGGGCGCAGTAGGGACTGGTCATCTCTTAGCCGTCACGGCTTATTTTAATTTATGAATTGTTCTTTTTAGTACGGAAGCCTTTAACGTGCACGTCTTTCTGCATCGTTCTCACATGTATAATTTCAACATGAATGATGAAACCAAGATTTTTGTAATAATTTTATTATTTAAAAGAGTGTCCGTGGAGTTTCTTGCCCGTTCTTCTCCACAGGTACCTACGCTTTGGAATGGGCAACTAGCTTCATCTTTCTGACTGACCGACCCTTGACAATTCAAAAGTGCCTATAATTAGTTTATTTGAAATAAATACTTTGAGTATGAGTTTGAAAGCATAAATTTTTTAAGGCAATGGTGATGTTACCTTAAACAATTGAATGGTGGTACAGACAATTGACACAGCTTATCACAAACCCTCTCTTTTAATCAAGCCTCTCCTGTGATGCCCACAACGCACAGCAAAGTGATCGAGGTGGTTAAGTCTATCTATTACTAGCCACGACCGTACAACAAGCTAGCAAAGGCATTGATTGACATACAGACTACAAAGTACTTGAACAGGACCCACCGTTCGACAAAAGCTCATACATCATTAACGTCACCTACAGCGCCGGAGAAATTTCCCTTTACACATTCAGTATACGATCGGAAGCGATTAACTCATGCATTGTCCTAGCCAAGATTGTACCTAGATAACAGAAAACCTATAAGAAATAAGCCAACCTTAGTTTGAAATTTATCCTTCTCAAAATAAGCGTCAATTTTGATTGGAATGTCTCATTGGATCGGGACAAAAGACTCTCTCCGATGATTTGAATGTGATTGAATAGTTTGTCAATGGTTTCTTGTGAGGCGGTAATGAGCAAATAATAATGCGACATTGTGTTGTAGCAGGTACAATATCCTAACACATGAAGAATAAAGATAGTTACAAAATGAAATACTAGTGTATGTTAATTTAAAGATGTTAATTATGATTGAGATCATAAAAAAGTAACCATAACACGACTTGAACATAATTGTATGTAATTTATTTACTTTACCTTTATTCATTTTATGTTTTAACGTGTGAGTTCGTTATTTATGGTACCTACCATAAATAACGAACTCACACGTTAAAAACACAACATAAATAAATGTGTACTTGAATATAACTTTGAAAACCAAATCTAAATTTAAACGTAAGCTCTGATTAGTTTTATAAATACACCACGATAGAAAAGATTATCACCATGATTAGGTAATCACTAAAGAATCAAAATTAATCCAAATGTTATTTCCAAAAATAAAGCTATAGTAGGTGTCGTCAAAACGTCTCAACTTTGTAAGTGCCAAAATGAAAGGAAGAGCGATTTGTAATGAATTAAAAAAATGTCAATGACGTAAGTATTCATGAATCAAAGAAAGTCTACGCATTACGCAATGGACGCGAAGTTCAACCTAAATGAAATTAAAAGTGTCTCGAACAAAAGGCAGGTTGGCAACCACTATGAATATAACAACATAATTCCGCACTTTATATTCTAAATAGACATATCACCTTTGTCTTTAAGTACTTCAGAAACTTTCGCTGTGTACAGACAACTATGCCTATAAATGGACTATTAAACAATTTACTTTAGAATACAAATGGTCAAAAAATATAGAAATTCAGCCGATGATAAAGTATATTGATGGGTTTTAGAAAGCGATTTTGCGAAACCCTCTGCCGAAAAACCGGAAATAAGCGCGGTATTCCAACTATTTCGGACGGAGTAATTATTTCAAAAGGATTTCCGAATTATTCACAAAATTTCGAAATTACTCACGTGGTTTACGTTACTTATATTAACTTTTTCTTATTATACAAACTAAAGAAATATGTTTCAAGTTACATTAGAATATAATCATTGTCAAAATAATGATATTTATTTACTTTGAATACAGTGAAGTAGTTTGTTTTTTTATGATAATTGTATTGGTAATGCAATCATCATAAAACATTAGAAAAAACTGCAAACTATTATAAATATAGTTTGTACTAAGTTCATAGGCAGCAACTAAAATTCAGTTCTTTTCCCGCGCAAAATTAACAATTTCAATTTTTATAGCCAAACCATAAAAAAAATGAAATATCCAAATAAATTAACACCCAAATCTTTGACCGTATTACCTGCCACCATAACACACATTCCCATCAAATCTGCTAAAATGCTTACCCCGTAGTAGGCATGTTTGTATTTCGTCATAGGCCTCACACTCGCTACGAAGACGCCGTGACATATGGAAATACAGGGAGGGGGAACACAAAATAAAACTGACGCTCATACACTGATCTTTAGCAATTTGTGTTTAGCCATCGAGTAAGATGAAGGTTGTGGTGCTTTTGTGTGCTGTGGCAGTCGCTGGGGCATTGCCCATGACAAAGGAGGATGGAACAGCCGAGAGATTCATCTCGGCCCTGAAGGATTGTCTGGACACAGATACTTCTTTGTGTCTCAAGGTGTGTTGAAGTGCAGTGAAGTGAAATGTGACAGTGTTTTGTGATCCCTGGGGTTCTTCAGGCTTTAAGTCTGGCAGTGTTTAGTTTTGATGTTAAAACTCAAGGACTTTGAAAAATAATTGCGGTTTTATTAGTGTTGGAGCTTGCAAAAAATGCTGGAGATCTTTTTAAAGATTCTGAGTGACTTGATATTTGAATTAACGGATTAATTCTCTAATTTTCTAAATTGAAATATAAACATAAAGGCGTTTAGACTTTTATGAGAGCACTAGTTTAAAATATGACTCATTTATTTTTCAAACAAACCTAAATGATTTATCATCAAAAATGACAGTTCAAGTCCCATTTTACCAATTAAACTCTTGTTATACTTACAAGAATTAGGCCAAAGATGAAAACAATAAAACTAAAGTAATCCTTCTATTTCACAGGAAAAAGCAATGAGATTCACAGACAAACTAGCGGCCTCTTCAAGCCTGGAAGTCCTCGATGGCGTTAGTTTCAAGAACACCGGTGGAAGCAGATCAGCTCGCAGCTACGAACCTTTACCCGATGAGCCTAAAGCCAGGGAGATGAAAGTTGAAGAGAGGATCATGGAGAATGTCCTGGACTTCCTTGATAGCCATGTCCTGCAGCTCAGAATGCCTAAAGCTTTGGAAGATGACAACACCCTCGATGAGGAAGGTATGTAGAACTCATTTATTTTAACTTTACTCAATGCTCGTTATATTTATTGTATGTAGTATAAATTGTAAGACATGATCATGACCTTGTCAGGCACAGCTATGTAAAAAAGATGAAGAGAATTTTATTCGAGCCAGACTACGATTCGGATTCAATTCAGTTCATAAGTATTATGAAAATATATTCAGAGCAATGTTCTCAACAATTTTGGCGTTCACAGTTGTGCGGTGCAAAGTATGACAATATTATTAAGACGTCTCGTAAAATAATCAGTACCTACGTGAAAACTGCTTTAGCTTGTAGTTAAAGTTTACCATGCGCGTAAATAATGAGCCATTATTAAACTATTGTAGGCTTTTAACCCAGAACATTATCGCCATGTAGCACTCGTTAGAAAAGTGCTTAAGCTGTTAGAGAGAAATAAACAGTAATTACTTAGTAAGAGTTTATTTTCATTGCAAGCATGAAATATAATATAATAAGCAGTCGGTCAATATACATATTTATAATAAAAATAAAAAAATATATGATTTACAAAATTAAACTGTGTACAAATACACGAACTCAGGCATATTTAATCGCGTAGAAAAATTCTCAAGATCGTAGATACAGTGCATGCCAACAATAAAAATATTAGTTACGGCATTAAGCATACAAAATCCAACGTGAAGCACAATGTATGAAATTTTTCCCACGCAACGAGATAGAATCAGCGAGTAATGTGTTAATTTGATACAGTAGTTTATGCACTTTCTTGAGATCATATTGGATTTCTTCGACAGTAGGATCAACAGAGTTGAAGCTACTTTAATGCCAAAGGTGATTACCAGAAAAAGCTTTTTTAAGAGCATAATTAATTACGGAGATACAAAAAAGTCGGCCAGGGTTGCGATGCGCTGATAGAGGGTCAGTTGAAGGCAGCGTTCCATCTATTACATCAATGCGTAGTAAGCGATCCCCCTGTTACGCCGATGTGTCATACTCTGCCATTCTGTTCCGGGATAAACAGAACTGCAAACAGAGACAAATAACAATAGACACTTAAAGTATTGACACACAAGTTTACAATCATACCTGAATAAGCATTCACTAAAATTAATAGCCAGCTCCTATAAATGGCTAAGCTTTGAATGTTTCTCAGACTGGTCTGTCTAGTGTATTGTCAATAGAAGCTTTTCATTTGCACTTAGATGCGAGTGAATGCTTGAACAATATTTTGTTTGCACTTTCTTTAAAATGCCGTTTGAATGGTGCTTAGCGTTAACCGAAACTTGAATCGAATCTAAAATCCAAATTTTAAAGATTTCAAGACATAAGTGCAGCTTCAGTCAAAACTATAAACTAAATGGTTTTAAAAATATTTGTATGATCTACGAAAGTTCAAAAGTAAAGTTGCGTCTTGCCAAAAGTAATTTCTATTTTTTATTTCTAATCTCATAATCGTTAAACTTAACCATCGGAAATCAGTCTTGACTTTTAAAACTTTCACTTGATGTCTCAAGTTTACGTTAAACATTAAATCTCCTTTGGCAATGAGGTTTACATAAGCTAAAAAATTGCGGACACTCCCTGACCTGGCTTGCTCACAAGACGTACTTTGAAAACGTTTATGTGCGGTTTCCGTTTAACAGTCTCATCCTTTCCATATAGAGTCTTCACTTTATTGTTAAGACATTGTATTATGATTTCAATGTAGTTCTGAATGCAATTTTTTGTCTTCTTCAGAAATAATCATGTAATCTACATAATCAATTTAGTCACATCAAAAATTCTAGATTATTTTGAATATTGCAACAACATTGTATTACTAGTTGTACATATTCTGGAAAGATGGAATGACATAACATAACACAATGATCACTCGGATTTCATTTTCATTCCGACCAGTTTATCTATGTAAGAACCTGCCATACCAGTTTCTAGGTACTTTATAAGTTCAGTGTCTTTAGATTTCTATCTGCAAATCGGCGTGTAACTTAAGACCATTGATCTGTGTAAGCCTGTCACTAATTATGTAATGATGCTATAGATAAAGTTCAGCGTTGACGTTAACATATGCGTTAACTCATTTTATAGCAACATTAGTTTAACATTCGAAAAATCATCATTGATTTTGGTTCCTGCTGTAATTACATCGATATTAAGATAATCTTAGCACGATATTTAAATGCCAGTGTAAAAGTACATCAATTAATATCTGTAAAAACGTTCACCATAATTCCAACTTTTTTGAACCATCAAAATTATGGAAATAATTCTCACTTTTGACCTTTACTTCGTGACATACATGCAGTAACTTTCTCAAAATTATGATTTTACTTAACTATGAATGCCAAAAGTTGAAGCAGTTTTCTTTTAATTGTCGTATCTACGTTTACAAAGATATGCCTCTGTTCTGGGAAAAGTTTTTTGTGAACAAGATTCTTCTGAGTGCGCTATGTGAAATTAAACGATCTGTTATTCCTTTGTTAGGTGGATTTGTTTTTGATGTAATTAATGGTGTATGTGTGACTTTAACCGGATTAGAGAGTCGGCATTGATTGTTTACTTCTTAACTAGTTGCACTTGAGATCGAAGCTTACTGAGAATTGTTTTGTTTAGATCATTTCTTTTTCATACTGGTAACGGATTAAGACTGTGAAACTGGTTTCATCATATTAACAAACTTGGATATACAATTTCAGATTTTTACTTTGATTCAAAATTAGTCTCAAATA
Organism: Globia sparganii; assembly: GCA_949316385.1. Taxonomy (NCBI): domain Eukaryota; kingdom Metazoa; phylum Arthropoda; class Insecta; order Lepidoptera; family Noctuidae; genus Globia; species Globia sparganii. The sequence continues at coordinate 1,636,528 of OX438675.1, forward strand.
CAGATTTCACCAAATCTTTTGCTACTACTTTGAACCTTTTACTTAAAGTTTTATATCTCAATTCCAGGTCGTGGCAAGAAGAAGAAGAAGCTGAAGAAACTCCTCCCCATCCTGGCCCTCCTCAAGCTGAAGCTCGCTGCCCTCGTTCCCCTATTCCTCGGTATCATCGCTTTTGCCGTCTTCAAGGCCTACCTGCTCGGTAAAATCGCTTTCATCGCCGCTGCCTTTGGAGCCCTCAAGAAACTTCTTGAATCCAAAAAGAGCAGTGGTTGGTCAGAACCCGCTCATGAAGAGAGTCACGGCGGCGGCTGGGAGAACAGTGGTGGCTGGGGAAGGTCCCAGGATGCCCAAAACTTGGCGTACGGCGCCCACGTCAAACAGGCGTGAGATTAAATTATTAATTTATTTATTCTAGGTAAAGTTAACTTATTAATCTCTACGTAAATTTTCTTCTTCTTCCTTGTATATATTTTGACCACCGTTCGTACACATGCTAAGTTTTTTTCTGTATATATCTATTTTGATTTTAATTAAGTTTCATCATGACTGATATTATTAGTCTCTTTTCTTATTGTATGTAAGTATTTTTATTTATTATGTTTAAGTATACTTCAGTTTCTTCTTAAGTGAAGGATGATAGTACATTTTATTATTTTAAGTTTTCAGTTCCAAAGATATTTTATATATTTACTTTAATATTTTCAATTTTGTTTTTTTGTTGAGTCATTTTTCGTTGTATGTGTATGGGAATGTTTTGAGTCATATTTATTACAAACCAATGTGTATTTAATGCGAAGAATGTTAACAGTTTGTATGTTGCGATGTTTTAATTTATTATTTTACGATGGATCCTCGTAAAAATTAAATAAAGACGACTTTTATAAAAATTATATTTGATATTTTATTGATTTATGTACTTGAAAATGCAAAATATATTATGACCAAATGTGGTATTACCTGTCAAATAATCACAAATGAAACATGATCTTATAAATTTATAATTTACTCTTCTGTATGAAGTCACATGAAGTCATTTTATTGAGAGTTTCATACAAATTAATGATTATATAATTTCATCACTGATTAAATGTAATTTCCTCTATTTTTTTATGAATTGGTAATATAAAAACTTTAGAATTTTGCAAATTTTTGTAAAATGTTGTAGATGCGAATTCATAATATTATAGAAATCGGTTGAACATAGATGCTATGATTTATACTGAAAGCATGATCAAAAAGAATAACAATAGTAAAGAGAAACTATAATAAGATTACGATAATATCTATTAAAGTTATTAACCAGCGTTAGCATTTCATGGGAAGAAGGGTGTTCTTAATAATTATTTTTATTTTAACGCTTTTTATTTAACATATTTTATATCAAAAGAAGCATTATACCTATATACAAATTTTGATTGTTTGATTAAATAAAAGGCCAGTTAAAAAAATAAAAAAATATTATGAAAATGTAAAATGGTACCTAAACGAAAAAAAAACACTTTATATGGTAGATCAAAAAAATTAACGCCCAGATAGTAAATTAAATAAAATAAGAACATTCTTAGCAAATGTTTAATACTCTGGTGGACCTCCCAAGGCATTCGTGGCGGCTCTATATCGGCGTGGCATCTGAGTATCAGGTTATCTATTGTCCCCTGTGGAATATTGCTCAATACTCTACAAAGGTGTGCAAAAAGGTGTTCTTCCATGTTCAAATTTTGGGGAAGTCACTAAACGCTTTTCTCCCGAGCAAATCCTACGCATGCTTTGTGGGATTGAGATCAGCGGACTGAACAGGCCACTTTAAAAGTGTGATATTGTTCTCACAGAGCACACTGCGTGTACACGCGCATTATATTGCATGTACATGAAATCTTTACCATAATGCGATCGGTAAGGGATGACCAAAGTTGCACAATCTCGTCGCAGTATTGTTCCGTATTTAAATTGCCTCGTATCAAAACGAGGTTCGTTCTTCTAGCCAGGCGAATTCCAGCCCACACCATAATTGATCCGTCGTGGTACAGATGAATTTCCTGAGAATTCTGGATTCGACTCTGGCGACCAGGACCACACCGAATACGCACTCTTCTTAAATCGGGATGAAATCCAACGCGCGATTCATCAGAAAAAAAAACACGAGCCCAGTGCAAACCTGCATTATCCCACGATAATCGACGTCCTCGATATCCGCGTTGAAGATCTGGAGCTCTAAGCGGTCTGCGAGCGTGAAGATTAACTTCATGCAATCTTCTCCTGGCGGTTTGCTCACTGATGACCACTTGGTGCTGAGACTGGAGTTGTCCTACCATCTGGCGAGTCGTAATTTGAGGCTGCCTCCTCGCAGCATTTTGCAGAAAGCAGTTTTGTCTCTGAGTAGCCTTGTAACGCATCCATAATTGTCATTTACGCTTGGATGCGTGTGGACAACGTCCGCAGTTTCTTGCTGGCCGCGCCCTGCTTCCACAATACCCAAAGCCTTCAGCATCTCGTTCCGCATTAAATGAAGATATGACATAACGCTCCAGAGACACAAAAGTTACAAAAAAGATTATTGATAGAAATCTCTAAAGTTATTGCTTTTCAAAACGCCGTACGCTCCGACCGATCTATACCAAGTGAGGTTTTCCTTCCTTATTCCAAAATGCATGTTCTTTAGATTTATTTTTTCAAATTTCGAAGAAATTCAATGCTGTACAATTTTTTGTGGCCAGCACTTCTTCTAAAGAGTTTTCTTAAATAAGTTGATATAGTCAGCTTGTTCCCTAGACTTTGTTGAATAGTGTAGGTATATTATTTTTACAGTTATTAATTAACAGCACCAAAGTTAGTTTATATGCTAGCTGTTAAAAAGCTAGTGAGCTTTTTATGTTTTCTGGGGGAAACACAGATATAAATACACCTAGCTAACGCAAGAGCAACTACTTCGCGTGTCAAAAATCGCACCAACTTACGTACGAAAATCGTAAGCCGCCACTTTCGTGCTCAGTCCTGTGTACTGCCTATTGATTCTGTATAAATCTCACCGTGATAACATAGGTGAAGTGAGCGTGAAGTGAACTATCAAAGGAGGCAATCCTTTGGAATGACAGCTCACTTCACCTTAGTATTCCCGGTGAGATTTTTACAAAATAGCACTGCTGCTGGCTAGGTGAGCGTGTGTGGGAAAGAGTGCTTGAGACGTCATAGTAGGTAATAAAAAAAATGGCATGCTTGGTTTTCATACAGATCGCTATACTTGCGTTATCTAGGTCTATCTATATCTGTGGGGGGAAACCTTCAACTGGCGCCCAGCTTTAGAGATAAGACCGGGGAGTGTGGGATTTTTACCTCACTACCGAAACCCCTTCTGTGAAACGCCTATTAGAAAACATCCCTGCTGCATACTGGCGAACTTCCTGCCAAAACCGTTTGTGCGAACCTTTATCTGGAGAGCCTGCCTGTTCCTACTGACTCAAGAAACGTCCTACATCGGTCATAGACATACACGTTAATAAAAGGGTTTGGTCGGGTCTATCTCGCTTAGACTATTGAAGGGAGAAGATGTTTATGTCTATCCTCTTCTAATATTATTATGATTTTTAACTATGACCACAGAAAGTAATCAATCAATCATGTTTATTGTGGATCATAGGTACAGAAGTAGATACAGGTGTAAAAATTTACAGTGATGTTGTTCAGCTATGTCCCGCCTTTTGGGCATACAATACAAATTATTCAAATTATTAACATTGTGTCATATTATTATATTAGAATTTAACATTATTATTTTAATAAATTTACAAGGAAAATAAATAACATGACTATTGAAATTAATGGAAAAAATAAATGGACTATTTAGGTGGGTAGTTACAAACTAATATTAAAACAAAAAAAAATAAACACAAAATATAAGTCAATCAAAGATTTTAAAATTAATAGTAAGCAGCACTGACTGCGCCATGGTCTTGGTCAAAATATAATTTATAGGGACTTGTCTGTCATGAAGTCTTTTAAACTGTAATAGGATTTATCGACTAACAGGTCATGAAGTTTCTTTTTATATAATTTAGTGTCTGAGATGCTTCTAATATGTTTTAGCATTATAGCAACTGCCCCTACCCATCATTCAGTATCTCTTCTCGAGTATCTATATACTCGCCAGAGTTCAGTACTTCAGCCAGAGTTAAACAATCATGTTCATAGTTCATACATTATCATCATCATCATCAGCCTATAGCAGTCCACTGCTGGACACAGGCCTCTCCTATTGCACGCCATTCAACTCGATTTTCGGCAACTCTCATCCAGCTGCTACCAGCCATCCTTACGTTCACCAATTCGCGGTCATCACTCAAGAACACGTCTTCCCCAACGGTCATCGGTTCTACGGCTTATATTGCCGGCCCATTGCCACTTCAGCTTGCTTATTCTGTGAGCTATGTTGATAACTTTGATTCTCTGCCGGATCACCTCGTTGCGGATTCGATCCCTCAGAGAGACCCATAGATCGCTGAGCGATCTTGAATTTATGGACCAGCCGTACCGTGAGTATCTACGTTTTGGCTCCGTAAGGCATAAAGTAAGTCCGTAAGTCATAAATCATACATGTTCAAATTAATTTTCTAGAATGTAGGTATATATCAAGACTATCGTGGACTATCGTGGCCCAATTACATTCTGCCATTACATATGGTGTGCAAATATGTCATAGTAACATTTAAATTATTAAAGTTTAACAATACAATACAATTTAAATTAAATTATCAAGTTTATGGAACAATAATGTCAAAACAGAAGAAACAAAAAACAGAAAAAATATTAAAATGTCAAATTACATATATAGTTCAAAGTCATACTCAATATAATGTCACTATACAATAATATTAGACATTAAATAAATTATTATAAGATGTGTATTATATTTATTGACCTTCTGCATGATATGTAAAAAGTTCGTTTAAATCATAAAAACAATTTTCTTTTAACCACTCTGTCAATTATTTTTTAACGTAGTCCAAGGTAAATCTTTGAAGGCGTCTGGTAAGGCGTCTGGCGAACAATCATCCTATAATATTTCTACAGCTGGGACGGCGCGGCGTCCTCTCGGTGAGAGGAAGTGACCAGTAAATCCACCACGTCGATCCAATGCGGGTTGGTAGAAATCATATGTATTCAAATTTTAGTTCTAGTATATGCAGCTTTCCTCACGATGTTTTCCTTCACGGTTTGAGAGCAATGTTAAAAAAATAATTTGCACAAAGTAAAGTTCCTGTCTGAGTTCGAACCCACGACCTTCAACTTGCAAGTCGCAGTGGTTTCCACTGGTACACCACTGCTACATAATTCATGTCATGGTGAAACTATAGGTCTGTCAGAAAAGTTATTAGCGAGGCTGACCACATAACCACATCGCTTACAATGTACTAGTGAGCCGAACGGCAACAATTTATCCATGGTAACAATTTTCATTGACAACTTTATACCGTAGCTGAAAAGGAAGTTTTGATAGTTCAAATGTACCCATTGATTTACAGTTGACCGTATCTTGAGGCATATTACACGTGAGAATAGTAACAGTTGGTTTTTAATGAACATCATGAAACTCATTAAAAATATTAGAAAGTGTAAAATTAATTTGAGTAATAATTAATAAACGAACTTTCACACAGTGTCATAATTAAGTGAGAATACATCGGAGCTATGAGAATTTGAACAATAATGGTGAGAATCTATTGCTATTGGACACTATTCATGCTACCCTTGAATTATAATTGACCTGTTCAAATAGTTTATTGTTTCAAGAATACCTACGAGTAAATAATCTTCCCACGATTAATAAAGAGGTAACAATAAAATTAGCTATAGTAATTACGGTGTCAGTATAGTTGCAATATTTTATAGTTACATAACACATCGCTAATATGTAGATGTATCGAGAGCGGGATCCAAGCTACCGGTGGTTTAGGGCTCTAGAGACAGGAACCTGCTCACAATAACATAATTTAATGTACAAAGAAAAACACATAAGATTAGACATACACTAAATATGATTGTATAAGCAGTGGAAAAAGGACAGCTGGCTCCTGATCTAAGTAAAAGGATACTTGTATCTCAACAGCCAAAGTTCCTCATAAATATTCATCAGGTTTAAGTGACTCAGTAATTTCATGTTTCAGTACTGAGAAAGTATACATGAAGTGATCGAAGATGCGAGCGGTTCAAGTTCTAACACTTTTCTTATGTATACTGATGTTGACGTAAGTTCACATGTTTTGACATAGATGGCGTTGTGCAATTTCGTCATCATTTTATAACTCGCTGTCGAGAGTCTCCGGGTATTCATGACCCTCTGTGGTATGTAAAATTTTTGATAAGATCAAGTTCAAGTTATTTAAACATAGAGCGTCAAGTGGTACAGACGACCAGAAGGCCAATTCTCGTAATTTAATGCGTTCAAAATCTAGTCGCAGTCTCATCTCGGCGACAAACAAATGTCAAAAACTTGTCAAAATGTAGGGAAATTTGAGGTATTTTTGACAGATTGAGACTGAGATCAGACTGTGAACGTTCTTAAAAATTACGAGAATTGCCCCTCAGATCGAACACGAGCCGTATTTTGGAGTACTGCCTTCTGAATCAGGTCCTTGGTCTATTTTATTTATTTTTTATATATCTTTGACGTATAACATTTTTATTATTTGACATTCTAAACAGACAATTTTAATTTTTCAACCCTTTATTAGTGGTTGTAATGGCAATCATATCACTTGGTTTTAATATTTTATTTATCCTTTTGATAAATTCTTATTTTATAAATGTGAGGACTTTGTAAGCTTTGTAGACTTTAAATCTGTAAAACATTTTTTACTTTATCAAATACTTGACTTGTTGACGGGCCTACGCTGTCCTCCCATTCCTACCGTAATTTAAAAACATTGTAAAAGTCAATTATTTTAAAAGAGTAACCGTGGAGTTTCTTGCCGGTTCTTCTCCATAGTAAATGACCAATTGGAACCGTGCACCTAGCTTCTGACGTTTCATAAGTGCCCATGTAGGCTTATGTGAAATAAAATATTTTGATTCATACGCCTAACGAGAGCCTTAAGAGGTGTTGATCAAGGCTTTCGGCCAACTGGCTGATAAGACAATATTGGAATAATAATATATCTTTATTAATGATTTATTATCCAACGATCTTCCCTAAAATTTTAAATAATCTTTAACCACAACTTCTAGACATAGCAAGAAGGACTCGACTTATAGCTATCATAGTGTCACTATTTTGCCAGAAGCTACTAAACTTTGTCTAACTGTACAAATCATGTACTCAGCAATCAAAATTATTACTACATCATCCGAAGATAACTGCTATGTATTTAACTAGGTTTATCTCGTCTGTCACTGGAATGATATGGGGGCAGTGTGCCGAAGTGCCGTTCAAATATAATAACAAGGGGAGTATAGACAGACGGGTAAGAACTGAGAAGTGGTCTGATGATAGTTATTATATGTAATGATTAGCAGATGAACGAGGGACTCGCATTAGATAATAATGGGTATCTTTTCTTAAACACAATCAGTACAATTAGTCAAACATTAATGATACAAATACGACAGTCTTGACATTTTATGATTACTCAACACAAATCAATATGGTAAGAGTGCTGATTTCAATAAAAGATTAGAATTAAATACCATTTTGTTTCGATATGAGACAACATAATTCCTGGAGTCTGGATTCGTATCCGATTGATGGCAACAGGCTTACCCCCAATCACATGGATAAAACCGGGGAAATATACAGACGCCAGCACATCAAGCTAACGGAAACTGTAAAATTTTCCCAATCAACTTTAGAACCTTATGCTTCAGTAATAAAGTTGAAAATCTATTGATGAAATTTGTCAGATTGTGTAGTAGCTTGATGTGCATTGTTTTTTTGATTGGCGTCTGTACGTGCACATATTTTCTTCGGGATTACAAGCCTAATGTTATATTATATTGTGTGTAATAACCGTAACTACTTATTTAACTAGTCTCTTTAAAACACATCGTTGGCGCCCATGTGCTGGTGTGGTCCCTGGGGTGGTCACGGCGTGCTATGTGTTCTGGTGCGCCGGTGACAGGGAGTACTCCCCAGAGGAGGGTCCGGCGACGGACAGCCGCGGCGGGTTCACGGATGAGTGCTAACGCGTGCCCGTGTTCCCGCCATGAGCGGCGGAGGAGGACGCCATGGAGTTTTAGTGGGTTAATCTCCCCGTGGTAGTGCAGTATGCATGAGCATTTCTCCAGGTTAAAAAAAAAAGCTCTAAGTACCGCATTAACTACATTAAAGTCTTTGGTTGTGCATAACATGTCATTCAGGCTGGCTGGACAAATCTTCAAAATAGCTCGCATTTAACTAGGTCAATAGCGCATTTTATGTGACGGCTAAACACCCTTATTTCAGAATTTGTGACGCTACAGAATCTTAGATAATCGATCGAAAACGTGTCCAGCCATCTTGAAAAACCACTTTTCGCTGGTCTCTCAATATCGGTAACGGAAGTGATTTTGACGACTTTTTGCATATCAACGGGCGTCACATAAATTTGTGACAGGCATCGAGCTAAAAGTTTTGTGATACTAACAGCGGTTTAGTAGAAAAATGCAAAAATCTGTGTCCAGCCATCTTGAATTTACGTATAAAACTTTTGGCTGGCACTTCTGAATCTCAATAACGGGAGCGTTTTCGAATATGGTTCCTTTACTAACATTTAGTGACGCAATTTGTGACAGTAATAACGTTCGATTTATGGCGTCACATGTAAGGGTTTACGAGAAATCAGTAAAAACTTACAAGTCCAAATAACCTGCGTTCAAGCTGGCTGGACACATGTATCTCCGATGCCTGATGATCTACGGCCTTCGAAATATATTCAAATTTTTGTGACGAGGACAATAATGATTTACTGAATTTGTGACGGAGAAACTTTGAGTAGTTTCAAAGATATTGATCATTTAAGTTTTCCCATACAAACATCCATTAATATTGTGAGGTGACCATAATTTTTACATAAATAAAGTCTCAATGGTATTGAGATAGAAAGTGTCGATTCCATCTGGTTTTTTTATTATGTCCGACGTTTAAAAGTGATGCCGATACTTACCGAACTAAACTATGACTAAAATTACTTACTTTTGGCTATGAGAATCTTAGAGCTATTCTGCATTGAATTTGACAATCGCGACTCCACGTGGTAAGTAGGTATTTTTTTTGTTTGTTTGGCTTCGCACGGTTTGTGAATTCAGCCAAAAATTAGGTACTTATTTGCCCTCATCATCATCATCTGCCTAGCCTTTTCCCAACTATGTTGAGGTCGGCTTCCAGTCTAACCGGATGCAGCTGAATACCAGTGTTTTACATGGAGCGACTGCCTATCTGACCTCCACAACCCAGTTACTGGGTAATACGATACCCCTTGGTAAGACTGGTTGTCAGACTTTCGGGCTTCTGACTACCCGTAACGGCTGTCAAAGATCCACGAATGACAGCCAGGATGCTTTCCGAGGCACGGAGGGGTCTCGGTATGTAAAGTTGGTCACCCATCCACAGACCAACCGCGGCAAGCGTAGCTTAACCTGATCGATCGACCTGTGCGGCTGTTATTATTTAGCAACGGGCCCCTCCCCGTGTTTTTTTTGAGCCGAAGGGGCATAGTGGGGCAACCTCGACCTCCTTTTTATGGAATTTTTCACTTTTGTATGGAAAATATTAAAAATTATTACCAACGTGTTGAGTTTTAAGGGTATGCGGGTTTCTAAAAGGGGATCGAAATTTTCATTATTTTTGCGATAGGACACACCGTTTTCTAGATATAAGCAAAAGAAAAGAAAATCAAAAAACAGTACTGTTTTTGCATCCAAAGTCGAGGTGTTGGTGTGAATTTTAGCTCATGCCAACAAATTTTATTCCACACCTTTTAAGTCGCGATTAAAAATAGTCAGATTTAGTTAGAGAATCTAAATTTTAGGTGGAAAACCTCAAATTCAGAATAGCAAAATTACTATTTTCTCTAAACTATTAACTCAGTGCAATCTTAGTGCTGTCAAACTAAAATTTAGTTAAGTTGTGTCACTTTAGTTAATTTCAGAATGGGAAATCATCATTTGACAGGAATAAACTAAATTTTGGTGATTTGTAGTCTAGTTTAGACGCATTTGTGACAAGAGAATCGGCACCAATACCTACCTATGTACTTACCATGAAAAACACCAACCTACTAAAAAGAGTAGGTATCTGCACGTAAATAATCAATAACATCAAAAAATTACCCCCCCCCCCTTCCTCACTTCTCATCATCATCGATTTTGTCATCTATCGATTTAAGGCGAAAGCGCTAGGGTAGCCCGCGAAATTCATTTTTTTTTTACGTTTTTTGCAATTTGCTGGCAGTATTAAGTTGTACGTTGATTAAAATATGATTCGCGGCCGTAACAAATATGTATTTACAGAATTATAATCTATAAATTCATCAACACAACTCTAAGACCAAAGTAATCCCCAAGAATGACTATTTCATGAAATTTTCACATTTGGGGATTATACTAACTTAACAAGTTGTATTACTGATTGTTGTAATGATTATAATTCTGTCAACTACTATCACCAAAACACGGATTTTCGTCCATTAAAGAAAACACCTTAAAATATACTTAGTCCTACATATAACCTACAATATTGGTAACCCTACTGCAGTGTTTGTATGGGAAAATTTAAATGATCAATATCTTTGAAACTTCTCAAAGTTTCTCCGTCACAAATTCAGTAAATCATTATCGTCCCCGTCACAAAAATTTGAATATATTTCGAAGGCCGTAGATCATCAGGCAGCGGAGATACATGTGTCCAGCCAGCTTGAACGCAGGTTATTTGGACATGTAAGTTTTTACTGATTTCTCGTAAACCCTTACATGTGACGCCATAAATCGAACGTTATTACTGTCACAAATTGCGTCACTAAATGTTAGTAAAGGAACTATATTCGAAAACGCTCCCGTTATTGAGATTCAGAAGTGCCAGCCAAAAGTTTTATACGTAAATTCAAGATGGCTGGACACAGATTTTTGCATTTTTCTACTAAACCGCTGGTCGTATCACAAAACTTTTAGCTCGATGCCTGTCACAAATTTATGTGACGCCCGTTGATATGCAAAAAGTCGTCAAAATCACTTCCGTTACCGATATTGAGAGACCAGCGAAAAGTGGTTTTTCAAGATGGCTGGACACGTTTTCGATCGATTATCTAAGATTCTGTAGCGTCACAAATTCTGAAATAAGGGTGTTTAGCCGTCACATAAAATGCGCTATTGAACTAGTTAAATGCGAGCTATTTTGAAGATTTGTCCAGCCAGCCTGAATGACATGTGCATAACTGAGTGCGTAAACTTCTGCATTCTATTCAGCATGTCTGCGCTCACAGCCGGATGTCAAGTGCGTACCTGTGCACTTGTGCAGTTTGCAACTTAACTATTTACCTTCTGAACGAAAGGAGTATTCTGGAGAACGAAGCGATGTGGCTATGAGGATTGTTTTGTTAAATATGGTTTTTGGATACGGTTATTTATTTATTTTATTATTTATGTACACACAGTAAAATACATAAATATATGACATTTGAGTACAAAGGTACTGCTTATTTCTAGTGTGTTATAACAAGAAGAGAAAAATATGAATTTGTGAAGTTAGAACTGAAATATTAAATAAACTTACAAAATTAATGCAAAAAAATAACATAAGTATACTTAAATAAATACATAATGCTAAAATAAATAATAAAATAAAAAAATAATAAAGTTTATTTAGAACAAGTTTCAGGACACAAAATTTACATAAGGAAACGAAGATAGCTACAAAAGTTAAAACTGTGGCGCAGCTATCAACGCCCAGGTAAAAAAATATGATACATTTGTTCCAGACTAGTAATTAAAAAGAAAGAAAATTATTCAAAAAAAAAAATTCAAAATTGAGGGTGTGTGTGTGTATTGTGGGGTATGCGAGTATTGAGCGTGAGTGAGGGGGCGGTGTTTATGTAATAAGGTTGTTGTTACAGGAATGTAAGTGTTATGTTACCACAAGTTTTTCTGTTGTTTCGTAAGAGAAGGATTTAAGCAATTCTGACAGGTTTTTTCTAAGTAAGGTTCTTGTTAAAGGATAAATTTGAATGTTTCTATTTATGTTATTGTAGAGTTTAGGGCTAACGTAGTTAAAGTGGCGTCTTACTAATGCCAATCTGGAGAAAGGTATCTTGCAAACTATGTCGGAACGTCGCTTCTTAGAGAGGTATAGTGGGTCGTACTTCATGAGGTCGTGCTTCTTGATAACAGTTTGAAGTATAAATAACTGTCTTACAGTGAGGACGTTACAGAGCGAATAAAGTTCCGACGTTGGGAATCTGGCAGGTTTAATGGCCAATACTTTTAGCACTGCTCTTTGTGCTCTCTCCAAACGCAGAATAGAAGTCTTGTGTGTACCTCCCCAAACCGTAATGCAGTAACCAAGGACTGACTGGACGAGTGCAAGGTAAATCAATATAAGGCATGGGAAGTCGGCAACCGCCCTGAGCTTTTTGAACACGTATATAAGTCTTCTTACACGGACCACCACTGAATCAACCTGTTTTTTCCACGTAAGGCAATTGTCTAATGTGACTCCAAGATATTTAATGTTGTCGGAGCGCTCTAACTGGGCACAGTTACAGGGAATAGTGGCCACAGCATGAGAACAAACATGGGTTTTGATGTGAAATGACGTTGGTGGTTGTGTAAGGATTCCTGGTGTGAAGGGTATGAACTTTGTCTTTGCAATGTTGAGTGTGAGTAGGTTTGAGGTTAACCAATTCATGACCAAACCCAGAGCGATCTCCGCCTTCTCACGAATATAAACATATATATATATATACTCATAGTTTAGAGGAAAGGTAATGCTCTTTTAATCGACATTTAAATAGAGAAAAAGTTTTTAAATCACGAATGCTAGGCGGAACTGAGTTCCACAATCTTACAGCATGGACAGAGAAGGAATAAGAATAGTAGCTTGTTTTATGAGGATGAGATTTAAGGAGGGATCTTAGGTGTGATCTACATGGTGCGTCGCTAGGGCGAGCGTAAGAAAAACGCTCACGCAAGTAGGAAGGATAAGACGGGTTGTGTAAGATGTTATAGAGGTTGTGTAACTTATTGATTACTAGCTTTTGCCAGCGACTTCGTCCGCGTGGAATAATGACTTCCGGAAATTGAGGCATTAACTCTCATAGAGTTTAATCGATGTGCTCTTTCCTCTGCCGATTCTTGAGAACGCGTATTTCTCATTCAACGCGTTTTTCAAGACAAAAGCGGGCGCGGCGACCGTTACACAAAAATAATCCTTATAGCATGATTCAGTATTCACGCGCGATGGCTTATTAGCGTATTTCATGTGTAACTTTGGTGTTTCTGTACCAATTTATATGATTCTTTTTTAATAACTTATGTAATAATGTTATCATTTTTTAATTAGGGATGAGTGAGAGTGTTATAAACGTAAGGGTAGATAAATATAATCAGAAAGCTCCGAACTGCTAAGCTATCGGGAGTTAGACGTGTTATTGTGAGTCAATCATAAAAGATAGACATTTGCTGTCATGGAATATTTTTTATATAATTTTAAGAAGAACATTTCCGTCATACATGATTTCTGTGTAGCTTTAACCATTAAGGCCGCACACGCGACTAAAGCTTAAAAAATGGAGCAAGTTCTCCTGTTTCCTCAACATTTCCCTTCACTGCTCTGCTCCTATTAATCGTAGCGTGATAAAAAGTGTACTATAACCTGCCCAGGAGTATGAAGAACAATTGTACCAAGTTTCGTTGAAATCCGTCGAGTGGTTTTTGTTTCTATAACGAACATACAGACAGACAGACAGACAAAAATTTTACTGATTGCATTTTTGGCGTCAGTATCGATCACTAATCACCCGCTGATAGTTATTTTGGAAATATATTTCATGTACAGAATTGACCTCTCTACAGATTTATTATAAGTATAGATATCTTGTTTTGTTTGGTATGAAATAAGTTGGTTTTAGTCATAGGGTAACAAGTATACTTAAGGCTGACTTTTGCATCACCAGAAAACTTTTATTTGAGGAATAAAAATGATGTTTGACAGTTTTTGTATAAAATAACTGTCAAAATTTCAAAATTATTCCTCCAATAAAGTTATCAGATGATTGAAAAATCGGCTCTTAGGTAATTATATTATTTATTTAATACTTCAAGCACATACATGTACAGAGGCGGACTTAATGCCATAGGCATTTTCTACCAGTCAACTTTTGGGTGATGCACAGACAAACAGTAGTAGGTGCAATCATTACAGGAATAAATATTTTAAATATAAAGATACGCAGAAACCTATTTAAACTATAAATATAATATATACCTTATTACATATAAATATAAGCACAAATAAATATACATAAATAAATGAATATATTAATAAGAAATAAGACAAACAATGAGAAAATATTAGCGTTGTGATCATACTGCCAGCTTCTTGCGAAAGTGCTCGCGAACCTTAACTTTAAAGGATAATCGGTTGGTTGCCATCCTGATTTCCCCGGGGAGCGCTTTCCACAGAGAGATAGACTGAACGAAGAAGGAAGAGTGAATGAAGTCTGTGCGATGAGTGGGACATTGGAGAAGACGACTGTGTGATGAACGTAGATTTCTATTGTGGTTGGTGCAAATGTACTGAAATTATAGTTGTTACCTCACGATTCTATAATCATTAGTACACCCTGTTACAATAATTTCTTCATTCTTAGAGAAATATTAATCTCTTATTTCGTATTACAACCAACGGTGAAATAATAAGTCATTACGTGTTAAAAACGGTAAATAATTTCTATTGAAATGAAAGCTATCAACTCAGCCTATCGCAGTCCAATGCTGGACATAGGCCTCTCCCCGGCTGCGCCACAACACCCTGTCCTCCGCCTTCCTCATCCAGTCTGTCCCAGCCACCTTTTTGAGGTCGTCTAACCATCTAGCTGGGGGGCGTCCCACACTACGCTTGCCGATACGCGGTCTCCACTCCAGGACTCGTCTGCTCTACCGGCCATCGGTCCTTCAACAAACATGGCCAGCCCACTGCCACTTCAGTTTGGTTACTCTGCAAGCTATGACACTAACTCCGGTTCTTTTTCGTATAACTTCTATTTAGGTAGATGGAACACATTTATTAATACCACAATTAATATATTACACAAAGACAGTCAAAGGATCGTCTTAGGGTCTGTTTTTCTCCATGACTGAACAGATTTTAGGGACAGATTCTAAACGTATTTAGGTAGGTACTCGATTCTTATCCAAGTAGGGGGCGGGGGTTCCTACCCCTTTTTAATCCATCCAAAGGTTGTCTTTAAAAGATCGTATAGGAAATCTAGGTTCTAACTCTTAAATTAAACGAGTTATGGGCTTTTTATAACTGTAAGTATATTATAGCCAATTGAAAGTCACTAGGAAGGTTATACGTCCGTCTTTACGAAGGCGCAAACAACAAGTAAGATAAAATAAAGATGGCGGTTAGAAGAGGAGATTATTTTAATTAAATAAGTACCTACAACATATCGATTATTACAGAATCGACTAAAGATTGATTTTTGTAAATAAGTAAATCAAATAAATCAACAGATCGCTTTTAGCGATAAGACCGCCCATTGTGTCACCCTATGCAAAAGTTCTATATTTATGTCTGTAATTTATAATGGTGTACATAATAAAGAGTATTCTATTCTATTCTATTCTTAAAATACTGTCATGATATACAACCTCAATTAGTACTAGGGCGCACAAAAAACTTTTGAATATCGTCCTTGTGAAAGCTATTTTAAGTCACCTTAGATAGACAGATAAATCAATCAACGTCATCAGAATAAGACCGCGAGACACGCATACGACATGCGTTTAAGATATTTGAGTGGAAAGCCACGCGGATGTGTTCGCTTGTAGAAATCCTTAGCTTTTCACACGTATCTAGAATAAATTGCTTGTCCGTTTGTGGTCTAATAACTTCTTTAGTTTTACATTTTCCCGTGCCATAACATATTTAAACTGTAGCTTTTACTTTTTCAGTTTCTATAAACAGTGATTTTGCTCTTTCACCTTAATATGCTTGTTTAAATTAAATTCCTTGTTTTCGTTGTAACCGAATAGTTTTTTCTTAACTCGTAAAGTAATAAATTTATTATACATCTAGAAACTGATCATTCTCATATTCTTAACTTTTTGTAGCACATATTTCATTTAAAGAAACTTAGGTAGTTTATCAGTAAAGGTCAAGTAAAAGTCAATTATACTTTGACTGATTACTTTAGTTGTTGATGAAGAAGAAACTGGCCGTTAATAATTTCTCGTTTGACATGTCAGTTGTCACATTATATTTCATTCGTCATAGACAACAAACGAGGAATACAATCATTATCTATGAATATCTATAATCATGACCAACAAAAATATATATTACAAGCTGACCCCGCAAACGTCGTTTTTAAAAAAAAATAAAAAAATAGGGGTATGAAAAATAGATAGTAGCTGATTCTCAGACCTATCCGATATGCGCACAAAATTTTATACAAATCGGTCCAGCCGTTTCGGAGGAGTATGATAACTAACACTGTGACACGAGAATTTTATATATTAGACTAGCTGAACCCGCAAACGTCGTTTTGCAAAAAAAAAAATAGATAGTAGCCGATTCTCAGACCTAATGAATATGCATATAAAATTTCATAAAAATCGGTCAAGCCGTTTCGGAGGTGTATGGTAACTAACACTGTGACACGAGAATTTTATATATTAGAAGATATTCATGACAATTATTTATTTACAACACCCACAATATTTATAAGCATATTTGACTATTCTAACAATTATTTACACTCCACACTTGTTAAGTAAGTCATATTCATATGTGGAAAAACGAATGCGCATTGAGCCGTGCAATGGATTACAGAATCATGATGAATGGCAATAAAATGCAAATTCGAATTTCAACGTCCCCTAATATTCGTTCTTGCTACAAGGTGAATGCGCGCTCGTTTTTTCCTCTAAAAATCTAGACTAGTTAGAATACCATATTTATCCATAGTACGCTTTATTTAAAATTCAAATTCAAATTCTTTATTGCATTCATGTAGTACCTACATTTAGTTGTTACAATATAAGTAAGTTCCATCATGAAACCCGGTTAGGGCACGGCAACATAATAATAATAATTTTAAAATAATAATATTAAGTAAAAAATATTAATAAAAATTAATTAATATTTTTTACTTAATTAATAAAATTTATAAAAAAATTATTTAATTAATAAAATTTATTTTTAAAATATTAATAATAATAATATTTTTTCTTATTATGAATAATAAAATGTGTAATTATTTATATCTATCATATTTACTAAATATATTATAATATTTATCCAGTTATTTTTGCCTTTTGTTGTGAATTGTAAGTTTTAATATAAAATTAACGAAGTGCCGAGTAATACAGCTTGTTATTTTATCGTAACATTTCAGATCGATCAGGTTAAGCTACGCTTGCCGCGGTCGCTCCGTGGATGGGTGACCATCTTTACATACCGAGATCCCTCCGGGTCTCGGAAAGTACGTTACACCGTTGGTACTGGATATTCGTGGATCTTTGATAGTCAGAATCCCGAAAGTCTGACAACCAGTCTTACTAAGGGGTATCATATTACCCAGTAACTGGGTTATGGAGGTCATATAGACAGTCGTTCCATGTAAAGTACTGGTATTCAGCTGCATCTGGTTAAGCTGGAAGCCAACCCCAAATTAAATAGGAAAGGGCCAGACAGATTGATCAGACAATTTGATCCATGCTTTGGCTAGGAACTTGCACATTTAAGTTATTGGCCGTTCGTGGAAAACGAACAAAACATTTTACTATGATCTACAATCCGTTAAACACTTCGTACGTGCCGATAAACAACTGTTGCCAAGCAGCTTTGATATAGGCAGGTAATATAAATTTCCGTTTAGGATGGAGCAACACTTACCTACATTCAATGTTACCTCTGAAGTTTGCAGCGCATCCATTGGACGACACGTATCCAAAAAAGGAGGCCGTTGTCAAACTATCTATTACATAAAGGTCAATGAATACTCATGTTATTATGTGACTATTACGTCCGTACATCCTGTAGACTACCGGTTATAGACCGTCATATATATTAGATATAAATTTTGTAGGAATGGGAATCTAATCTCATAACCAACTGGTTAAAAAGGATTATGTATGTATTTATACAGGGTGTCGATTAAGAGACTAACCACACTTATTACTCACTTACGTGAAAAAAAAATCAGCTGTTCCCTACATTTTGACGAGTTACACGAACATAAATGTAGGGAACAGCTGATTTTTTTTTTCGCGATTTCAGGTTTGGTCCCATAGTAAAAGTTGTTCATAATGATGAGTACAATGACCTCTTAAGAGGTTGCTGGTGCTTTACAAATAACCCTGTATATAATACCAATATGTACCTACGTATGCAAATTTATTTTTATTACCTCACGCATCGCGCTTTCTCTCTTAAATATAATTTATTACTCTAATATTGGGATGTAAGTAATTATACGATCCGATGTACCTACCTATAGATAGCTTTAATTAAGATGGTAAAAATATTAGAAACTCGAAGGAAGTTCAGAAAGCAACTGGGTGTCCACTTTCAATAGAGTTAGGATATAATTAGATTTTGTTGCTAACCGAAGGACTGACTTTGTGATAGATTAAACATATTAGGATTGTAATTCTGTCCAGGCACGAATTTTTTAACGTACTTAAGGCCCTTAAATAAATAAACAAATAATATATCTAATATAATAGGTCGAGGCAAAAATATTTTCGTATTTTGAATCTATTGTTAGTAATCAAACCTCTTTGGCAGTACTGAATGTAACTGGCTAGTTTTAATACTATTAAATGTTGACATTCTAAAGATGCAATAAATAAAAAAAAAACTAGTGCCCGCCATTTCTCAATTGTTTTTCAAGCAAGCAACATGAACGTATGTGACGAAGAAATTCGGTACATTTTAAAATTTTATTACAAAAAAGGTAAAAATGCGACGAACGCCGCGAATAAAATTTGTGCGGTTTACGGACCTAATGCGGTATCAATAGGAGTAGTACAAATGTGGTTCAAGCGCTTCAAGTCAGGAAATTTTAGTGTGAAGGATGAAGCTCGCTCTGGACGCCCTGTCACGGAAAAAATCAGTGCCATTTTTGAAAAAGTGGAGCAAGATCGACATATTAGTAATTATGATATTGCTGAAGAACTGGATGTTGATCACAAAACAGTTTTACGGCATTTACAGAAGTCTGGGTACAAGAAAAAACTTGATATTTGGGTACCACGTGATCTCACCGAGAGAAACTTAATGCAACGTGTTTCCATTTGCGATTCTTTGTTGAAACGTAATAATTCCGACCCATTTCTTAAACAGTTGATTACGGGTGATGAAAAATGGATCACTTACGATAAGAATGTCCGAAAAAGATCGTGGTCGAAGCATGGACAAGCCCCACAGTCCGTGGCAAAGCCCGGCCTGACTCGGAACAAAGTGATGCTGTGTGTTTGGTGGGATTGGAAAGGAATCGTCCACTATGAGCTTTTGCCGCCGGGTAAAACTATCGATTCTGACCTCTGCTGTCAACAACTGATGAGGTTAAAAAAAGCTATTGAGAAAAACCGTCCGGAGCTGGTGAATAGGAAGGGCGTGGTGTTTCATCACGACAACGCCAGACCGCACTCATCTATAGCCACTCAGCAAAACTTGAGAGAGCTTGACTGGGATGTGTTGATGCATTCTCCGTATAGCCCTGATCTTGCTCCATCAGATTTCCACCTGTTTCGGTCACTTCAGAACTCTTTAGGAAGCATAAAGTTAACCTCAAAAGAACACTGTGAAAACTACCTGTCAGATTTTTTTGATAAAAAATCTCAAAACTTCTACAGCAATGGGATCATGGCATTGCCCACAAGATGGCAACAAGTCGTCGATCAAAACGGCACATACATAATTATAAATAAATAAAAAATTAAACCTAAAAGATTTTTTTTTTTTGTATGAAAAATACGAAAATACTTTTGCCCCGACCTAATATAAAATTCTCGTGTCACAGTCAGTGTTAGTTACCATAATCCTCCGAAATGGCTACACCGATTTATATGAAATTTTGTATGCATATCGGGTAGGTCTGAGAATCGGCTACTATCTATTTTTTTTTTTTTTTTGCAAAACGACGTTTGCTGCGTCAGCTAGTCTAATATACAGGGTGCATTTGAAATCATGGGCATTATTTTAACCTAAGGTACTACTTATGATACTAATTGCATTAGGGCTACTATTACGCAAATTAAAAATATTATTAATGCAAGTATGGAAAACCTTAAAATGTAGTAAGTCATACAAAGTATCAAATTAGTTGCGCTTCTCGATAGCAAATGCGTAGGTACACTACGCCGTACGCGCGTCCTTAGGCGTGAATTCTTTGACCCCGCCCGACTCACGTGACATTCGTAAGTTGCCAATGAATTGATTCATAATAAATTCCAATTTTCCCTTCGTACTTTGCCGGCTTAGGACGGTCAAAACTACGTCAACTAACATACATTAAAAAAAAAACATTTACGTACCTAGCTTGTGGATTGTTTTGAAAAAACCTTATTTGTCGGTAAAGTGACAGAGGGTAAACGGGTGCTCTTCCACGAGCTTGTGCATGTGCTGGCACGTGAAAAGACGAAAAATCCAACAGGTTCTGAGTGGTTCTGGTGGAATGAGACCCTGTGAAGGAATAGGGTCGTTCGGGTAGCGCCGATGGAACATTTCACGAGTTCATACTAAATTTCTTGTGCGATCGTAAATTACAACCATTTGTGGGTATTGTTGGTTGGTGTACCTAGCCTGCACATTACGCGGTCGAGGCATCGTGTACACAAACACACCCACAACACACAACTACTACACTAACACTTAATACACTGCAATCCAAGCACCGTATGACGCGAGCGGCGAGTACGGCGATTACGTCACGGGATCAATAAATCAATTACGCGTCAATGCACCTGCGCAGTCGTTATGACACTGGTTCCGGGTTCGTGACTTCGTGTTGCGGCGGGAAGCATACCCCGCGCGGTTTTTGCGAGTGAGGGAGTGGGACGGAGAGAGTTCAGGGAATCCCGCCGGACGGAATGTCTTGTAGCCCATTGTTATTATTACTTGTAAGGAAAAACCCGCGCGCGCGCAGGTGATGTTTGTTTACATTTCGCTTTGCGCTGTACTGCGCTTTAAGATTTTGATATTTCAACAATTATTGGCGTTAACGAAGTATTTTGTTTTAATTACTTTAAGTGTTTATTTGCAATAATAAGCCTTGTGCAATTTGATTTACTACATTTTTAAGGTTTTCCTTACTTGCATTAATAATATTTTTGATTTGCGTATTAATAGCCCTAATGCAATCAGTATCGTGAGTAGTGCCTTAGGTTAAAATAATGCCCATGACTTCGATTCCACCCTGTATAAAATTCTCGTGTCGCAGTGTTAGTTACCATACTCCTCCGAAACGGCTTGACCGATGTTAATGAAATTTTATATACATATTCAGTAGGTCTGAGAATCGGCTACTACCAACTATCTATTTTTTTTTTTGCAAAACGACGTTTGCTGGCTCAGCTAGTAATAAATAAACGTGAGTCTAGCTTCAAACGTTTATAAATGGCCATGTAGGTTTATGTGAAATAAAATATTTTGAATTACGAAAACAGGAGATTACTCGTTGGTTTAAGTTGACTGCACGTTTATTAATGAGAGTGTAAGGGTCTATAAACGTATTCGTGGTTATCTCAATTATGTTTATCCGTTTACTAAGAACTATGTATTATGCGAAGTGACGTGGAGTGCTTTTATTTTCAAGCTTCTTACTTTACTCGTACAAGCTGTAAAATTAATTAAAGTCATGAATTCAAAAATAATTATAATCAATATTATTTTGTCGGTCAAACAGCTAATAACATTCATTAATAAAAATGAATCGGTTGTTGACTTTTTATTCATGAAAAAAAGTTTTCATTTTTTGCCCAAGAAAAATAAGACTAAATGTCTACATAAATAAATACGTTTACATTACACACATTCAAATAAAAACGTGTTACAAAGTTAAAAACGTAACAAGCAATAACATCAGGAATTCTACTTCCTTATAACAAAATTCCTGATGCTCATCACGTGTACCTAGAATGTCATCGTTACAAAACTTCGGTATACAAGTTCATTTCCGGAGACCGGCCAAGTCAGGTGGTACTTAAGGTGCGGCCCGCGAAAGTGCCTGCCGCGCCTCAATTTTGGTGTCGGTACTCACAGGTTGAGAGTTTTTATTCGAAAAACTTCTTAACGAATAATACATTTTATTTTCGAAATTCACTTGCATAATTTTTGCATGTGTATGGTAGTAAGTTTCCAAAAATTTATGACATATTTTTTGGAAGTCGGCAAATTCGAAATTCATTGACGTTTTAAAAAATATGCATTGACGTTTTCAATGTGTTACTCATGTTCCGAAATACTACTATGTATATATTAAAAATGGAGAAGACAAAGAGATAGTATTGACTTAATAATTATTTTTTGGAAATAAACATGCATATTATTTGCATTCGTATAGATGAAAGAAATTAGGCACAAAATTTTTTTGTAAAATTTTCGTCGCATGCCAAATTTACCTGCATACAATTTGCATATATGTCTTTGGTGTGTTATGCTTGCAATTAATGAGATGTTTAATTTAATCTAGATTTGATAGTTTATTTTATTAATTCTTTGTTTTATAATTTGGTATATTTGAATAATATTAATATGAACGTCATAGGAAAATGCATAAGCTAAAGTAGGTATATTGCGTGTGTAATATAAAGTATATTGTAATAGGTATGGAAGATAACTATGTTTAGCATGGCGTAAATACTGATGACTTTAGAGAAAGCGAATTTTTTTAATCACTTACTTTTAATTATTATAATTTATTCATGTTCCATTGATCTCTAAAATTCATACACATGTATCTAAGCGAATATTCGTATGCAAATAGTTTGCTTAGCACCAAATTTCCGGTTTTTTGCATTGATTGGTACTTATAGCACCGTTATGCTCAAGGTCGAACTTTCCATAACTGGTACATAATTAACAGAATATTTTTTGTTTGTTTCTAGAACAGCCTAGCACAACTTAATGTTAATTCAAATGATTTTTATAGAAAATATAGATATCGTATAAGTAATATTTTTGTTGAACATTATGCCACAGACACAATTAGGATCATCCACAGATATTACTAAAGTTTTCAAAGTAAATCGATATTATTTGTGAAATGAATATTTCCAATCCAATTTTTTTTTATCAATGTTACGCCTAAAAACGTTAAAACTAATAAGTCCGAAAACAATGTAGTTTAAACAGATTAGTCAGTTATAACCAGAAGTTTTTTTTTTTTATTAAACTGTCTGACTTTCGTTTATAGGTAGGTATTAGTCAAACGACAACATTTTTCAAAACTGTTTAACGACCTTCTCAGCTTTTCTCCATAACCCAAAACAAAAAAAAAACTTTCGAATAACTCGCATAAAAAACCACAAAAAAACATTCCCGTTATTCGAACAACTCCATCAAACATTCGCACCGTGTGGTCCGCCGGACACTCGAAGTACCGTTGCTCTCAAGGTCAGCTTCGCACGGGTCGCAAGTGCGTCTGACTCACTCCACTTTCATCTTGATAGTCAGTTAGGTAAGGATTAACAGGAGTTTTGTGTTACGTGAGTTTGTTGATAGGATTCCTTGGCTAGTAGGTCAATTACTTATTGGTGGGCGCCTTTACGTATAGCATCGTAATTTTTTTATGAGAAAGTGAATCTGTTTTTCTTTTGTTTATTTTTTTGACAGTACCTACTGCCAAATGACTTTTGTTTTGGTGATGGAACCCGAGAAAGGACATAGGACTTTACATCACAGAAGAGTTTGGAACTTTTTAAGTAATCAGACTTAAGATGAGAGCAAATAAGTGCATGATGTCTTACCAACCGTTTTCTTTCCGTCTGGGTGTCTTGCTGGCCTCCCTCTGTGACGACGTAAGCCGAGGACCCTACAAGTCGTCTACTGTATAAGTTGAATACACTGACTAGAGGTCTTAATTAATTAAGACATCCACAGGATAGCCCGGTTAAACATCCGACAACTTCATAGGTCGACATATGAGATGCTATAGGTACCAAAAAAAATATTTTACCGTCTGAAAAGTAAATTAGAGGTAGCTATTCCTTTTCGATCGTTACACCTTGCTAGAGTATTAATATATACACATACACACACACATATACACATATACACATACTTATCTATAGTAAGTAGTCTAGAAGTGAATAAATTCCTATATCTGTGAAATCTCAATAAATTTATTACTTCCTGTGGATGCTGTAAGAGATGACTGGAAGAGTACTGTAGGAATGTAAGCACTGCCTGTGCTGCTATAAAATGTAAGCACTGCCTGTGCTGCTATAAAATGTAAGCACTGCCTGTGCTGCTATAAAATGTAAGCACTGCCTGTGCTGCTATAAAATGTAAGCACTGCCTGTGCTGCTATAAAATGTAAGCACTGCCTGTGCTGCTATAAAATGTAAGCACTGCCTGTGCTGCTATAAAATGTAAGCACTGCCTGTGCTGCTATAAAATGTAAGCACTGCCTGTGCTGCTATAAAATGTAAGCACTGCCTGTGCTGCTATAAAATGTAAGCACTGCCTGTGCTGCTATAAAATGTAAGCACTGCCTGTGCTGCTATAAAATTATACTTAGTAATAATATCATAATGAGACTAACAAAATTAATAGAATTTATGCATCCCGTTTTTTATCCAAAGATAAATCTTTTAATAATACTATAATATTTTATACAAAAAATACACAAATAATTTAGAAATGTATGATTGTAAATTTATTTTTAACTAGCTGTGGCCGCGAAATAAATTTCATGGGTTAATTTTTTTTGTGCGGCACCCTCTAAATCTTTTCTAAAATTAAAGTAGCCTAAGTTACTCTTTATAACATCAGCTATCTGCCAGTAAAAGTCCTGTCATCGGTCATCCCACAAAATCGGTTCAGCCGTTTCGGAGATTTGCCCAAACAAACAGAGAACCAGAAATTTATTTTTTTATAAGTTCCGTATTTTTTTTTGCTGCTCTTGACCTCGATCACGCCTGATGAAAAGCAATGGATGAGGTCTATGATAGAACAAGCTTGCCTAGAAGACGCCTGTATATACTTTTATGCATTTGTAAAAGCTATTACATATTTTGACATAACAAACAACACAATTTTTTTTTTTCAATCTATATTACATTTTTATTGCATACTAAACAATCACAAAGGATCTACTTAAACTGGCTGTACAGACCGACTCACCGACCCAAGTCTCATAAGTAAATAAATAATAAAATAAAATAAAAAAAACCTTATAATACTTGCTATTTTTTAAACTATATTTCAATTATTTCTACAGATAATAACTAAGTATAAATTTATATTTCTATTGTTTTCGTACACGACATAAAATATGGCGGGACCACATTGGTTGCAAATAGCAAAATAGAGACAAATCGAAATCTTTAGAGGAAGCCTGCACCATGTAAGTCTCATAAGTATGCGACCAGAACTTTATAGCTCAAACTCAAACTCAAACTCAAAGCATTTATTTCAAATAAACCAATTATAGGCACTTTTGAATTGTCAAGGGTCGGTCAGTCAGAAAGATGAAGATAGTTGCCCATTCCAAAGCGTAGATCCCTGTGGAGAAGAACGGGCAAGAAACTCCACGGACACTCTTTTAAATCATAAAATTGTTACAAAATCTTGATTACATCATTCATGTTGAAATTATACATGTGAGAACGATGCAGAAAGACGTGCACGTTAAAGGCGTCCGTACTAAAAAGAACAATTCATATATTAAAATAAGACGTGGCGGCTAAGAGATGACCAGTCCCTACTGACGGCGCCCGTTCACGAACATGACGTATGGATCAGCACCATTCAGCTCAACCATTTTGAAGGGAACCCAATGATCCAACACACACGCCACCATCAGCGAGACATTTGAGTGAGCATGACATACTCTCAGCTGCCAGGGCACATTCAAGTCAATTAAAGACGTACCCAGTAAATGGTAGCTTTATAGTTTAGGTACATAGTGCTCACACGTGTGCTATGCAATTATACAATACTAAGAGATTGAATTTATACAATGCAAAGATAGTTTTTCAATCTTCAGCAGCTCCAACTATAATTTCGAATGCTAATTAATTAGTTTATGCGCCCTTGTGGAGCAGGACCAGCGTTCAGCCAAGCATTTTTGTCAGCGATGTAATCCCCCAACTTATAATATGCTTGGCTGCATAGTGTGCGTTTTATGCAAGATTTGAATTTCGTTTCATTGAGTTGGAGTATGTGGGGGGGTATTTTATTGTAACATTTTAAACAGTACCCCATGAAGGATGAGTCTACTTTAGCCAATCTGAAACCTGGTTGAACTAATTGGTCCCTATTTCTAGTCCCATAGGTGTGTCTTTCACCTCTTTTACTGAAAAGATTGAAATTTTTCCTTACGTACATGATGTTTTCATAGATGTATTGACAAGGTACTGTCATGATATTAATGTCTTTAAACAGTTCCCTTAGAGAATCGCGCCTGCGGAGGCCATATATTGCTCTGATGGCTCTTTTCTGCAGAATAAAAATAGACTCGATATCTGCAGCCCGTCCCCATAATAAAATACCGTAAGACATGATACTATGAAAGTAACTGAAATAGACTAGCCTCGCGGTATCTACATTAGTAAATTGACGGATTTTTCTTACAGCATATGCTGCTGAACTAAGCCGTCCTGCAAGAGATGTTAAATGAGGACCCCATTGCAGCCTTGAGTCGAGCGTGATCCCCAGGAAAACAGTTTTATCGACGGATTCTAGTATCTCTTTATTCAATACTATGTCACAATCACTACTTTTAACATTCGGTAAAGAAAATCGTATGCATTTAGTTTTTTTCCCATTTAATACTAAATTATTAGCAGCAATTAATAGCAATCTTTGAAAAATAATTCAACACTGGACCTTTATTATTTTGGTGATTTAAGTTCAGTAGTGAGGAACGAAAACCTGAAGAACAGAGAGCAGTGGCCCCAACTTACGAGTTGTAGGTCGTGGGTTCGAACCCCGCCAGGTGCTTTACTTTTTTTAAATAATTCATCATCACTGCTTCCAAACGGTGAAGGAAAATATCGTGAGGAAACTGGTATGTCTTAGAACCAAAAATTCGAAGACATGTGACATCTACCAACCCGCACTGGAACCACGTGGTGGATTACTGTAAGTGGTAATAGTAAATAAATAAGTGGCAATCCTTCCTACTTAATATTATAAATGCGAAAGTTTGTGAGGATGGATGGATTGATGTTTGTTACTCTTTCACGCCAAAACTACTGAACGGATTTCGATGAAACTTTACAGTAATATAGCTTATACATCAGAATAACACATAGAATACTTTTTATCCCGATATTTCTACGTAATCAAAACTTATGCGGGTGAAACCGCGGGGCACTGCTAGTAAATAAATAAAATTACAGCTCAGCCCCTCTCACAGAGAGAAAGCCTGAGTCCCAGGAGTGGGGACATTAAGGGCTGAAGAACAGGATACAATCAATAATTCGATATCCTCCAACAAAGCAACGCTAAAAACATTCAGAATACAGTCAGACATTTCTAAGTTTCTTTCACAAATAAAAATCATTGTCACCCGTCGCCTAAGAGCTTACGCTGCTTACGCATAAGCTTCGTCACAGCACATCAAATTATGTAGAAAGTGAGCCTATTCGGACTATTGGAACTAAAGGGCGTTGGTACACATTCACACTGACCTCTTTGTTAGATGCTGTGACATCTTTATGGGCTACGTGGGTGTTCCAAAATACTAAGTAATTAAAAAGGTGAAAGAAATAGAAAAAAATAACAGAAACTGGAAGGCTTAAGCTCTGTAATCGTTTTCAGTCTGTGAATTCAAAAGATCCAAAAAATAAAAGCATATAAAGTCATTTATTCAAATTACGCTGATAATCAGCACTTTTTGTTCGTTAAAATTATACAGGTTCTCCCTGGAATTATGGATCAAATCGAATAGGGGCGTGGGCAAGGTCATTTTCAAACTTTTTGGTCCTGAGAATGATTGATGATTGAGAATTATTTTACGGTTCAAACTTTGTGGCCAATTTTTTTCAATCGTTTCGCATAGTGCTCAAAGAAAAAAAATCATTAAAAAAAACTATCAGGGCTGTCTAAAAAACTTAAATAGACAGTTCCTGGTAGTTTTTTTTTTTAATGATTTGTTCTTTGAGCACTATGCAAAGTGATTGAAAATAACAAAAGTTGGTCATAACTTTTGAACCGTAAAAAGATTCACCAACATTCTCAGGATCAAAAAGTTTGGAAATGACTTTGCACACACCCCTATTTGATTTGATCCATACTTCCAGGGATGTCCTATATAAGACAGTCCTCCAAAACGCCCACCTTTCAACACTTCCTAGCTTTAGCTGGGAAGAAGTGGCGCAAGAAACTCCCCAGCAGCAGAGCTGCATACCTGTTCGGTTAGAAAACACTTGATTTTATCAATAGTAGTTGGGCAAAATAATTGCGAGGCTAAATAATAACAGCCGCACAGGTCGATCGATCAGATTAAGCTACGCTTGCCGCGGTTGGTCTGTGGATGGGTGGCCATCTTTACATACCGAGACCCCTCCGTGCCTCGGAAAGCAAGCTAAGCCGTTGGTCCCGGCTGTCATTCGTGGATCTCTGACAGTCGTTAAGGGTAGTCAGAAGCCCGAAAGTCTGACAACCAGTCTTACCAAGGGGTATCGTATTACCCAGTTGGCTTAGCGTTGGCCCAGTTGGCAAGCTGTGTAGGTCAGATAGGCAGTCGCTCCATGTAAAATACTGGTATTTAGCTGCATCCGGTTAGACTGAAGCCGACCCCAGCATAGTTGGGAAAAGGCAGGCAGATGATGATGATGATGGGTAACGGTAGTACTTAGTTGTGTTGACTGCCTCTTTGGTCACTAGACCAAAGAGGCAGTCAACACAACCACTAGGTCGCAAGCGCTACTGCTGAGCGTGAGGTCTTGGGTTCTATTCCCAGGTCGTGCAAAGTGATATAGGGTTTTTCTATCTGAAATTTATGAGTAGCAATCCAGAGTCTGGATTTGTGTCGAATAGGCTTGCCCTCTAATACAAGGGATCTAAACTTAACTGGCGAAATGTAGGTGTTCTATAGGTACAGCTCTGCACAATCCTTCGGGAAAGCAAAGCGTGAATTTATGTTACTTGTCTATGGATATATAATCTGTTTCTATGAACATTTGAGGTTTGTTAGTACTCCAGACAGTTTTTGGGACAAAGAGGGCAGGTTAAGAGGTGGAGCATCAAAAATCATTTATTTCTCCAACATAATTTACAAATACAGATTATTAGGCTAGGCAGATGAGTTAGGCAAAATAATTAACATTACGAGACACAGAACGTTCAATTAAATTACTTGACATAAATGTCAGCTAATCACACCAATATATTATCCATTTCTACTGAAAAAAAATAAACTGGGTGATGATACATTAAAATGTAAGTCCAGATTTTTGTCTGAGTTATTTAAAAAATCAAGCCGTTAAAAATATTCAATTAAAAAGAGCTAGGTATCCTCATTCCTCTGGTATAACATTTTCATAGTTTTTAATGAGACTAAAGGCGGCTCTTAATTTTTTATATATAGAATAAAATAATAAATGACAATTCGACAGTTTTTGTATGGAAAATTAATGGCAAGCTGCTTTATTTATTCTTCAGAGAATAATAATTATCTGATTATTGAAATGAGGACCATAGATCATTCTAATTTTAAGACTAAGAGCCGATTTTTCAACTGTCAGAAACCTTTTTTCTGAGGAATAAAAATGGTGGTTTGACTGTTTTTGTCAAAATATGAGAAAATATATCACATTGTCATTTTTATTTTTCAGATGATAGTTATTTGACTATAAAAAAATCAGCATTAAGTCTTGACGTACTTGATTGTGACATGAAATTGATAATTACAATACAAAAAGAAGCTGCACGAAATTCAAGTAATGTTTTTCTTGCTTCAACACATTCCTAATAATTTAAAGACTTTTTTGTACAACTTTTATTTGCTCTAGCTTTTTTATGGGCTCCATTTCTCGTTAAAATTGTTCTTAGAACACAAAACAAACATTCTTTGTGAAGTTATAGGAATGTGTAGGTACATAGCAGTATATGACACGTATGATAATAGAAAGTGTCCTAAATTCTTCTTCGATTCGTAACTTGGGAGCGTTTCTTCACGCTACGCTCCTAACTTTATGGTTTTAAATAACATGTAGAAGGAACTAACAGATCCTGTTAGCTGCTTGATCCAATGGGGTTATATCTGTATTGTATATCATAGGAAAGCCTCCAATTCATGTTTGCATCATCAGCCACGGTTAAACTAACAGCCTAGTACTTTTAAATGGGACATTGAAAGAAAATATTAATTCGAGTATTTCTAAATACCAGAGCGGCAATGTCAAAACACGACCGTAAATTTTCGAAATCTAGTCGCAATCTCATCTCACCGACAATCAATGTTAAAAATGTAGGAAAATTAGAGCTATTTTTGACAGATTGAGATTGATATCAGACTGTGACGCTCTTAAAATTGTGAGAATTGCCCCTCTGAAACTTATAGAAATTAATAAAATAATGTTCTTAGTTTTGTATATGACTTGACTGTTTGATCAAGTGCAGCTTATATGTAAACTGCTGCTGCAGTCACTAGATTTAATTTAGCTTTATAAAATCTTGAATTGCATGCCATTTTTAATCCTTCAACTTGCAGAAATCTAAGGATATGAAGATGATGGCAAATATTCTCTTTCGCAGAAAACATTAAGCAGTGAAGCAGCAGATGTTAATTAAGAAGATGCAACCACGTGCTTATAGCACTGTGCGCTAGTACAACACAATCAGTATGCATTCACAGTGGTTGAGGCCAGAACTAACATGTTAAACTGGTTTTTGCCGAAGCTGGCCTCAAATGTCACCAACGGAACTTCGTGATAGTTCTTGAGATATCTTGTTTATCCCCTTAAATGCTATAGGTACTGACATAGAGAGGCCTGATAGTCTGATTGGACTTTTGCCCTAATGAAGTACAAATATTATCTTTGAGCTGAGAAGCCCAAAGACAATATTTTTTTCTCTGCCAATAAGATTACTTAAAGTGATGTCGCAAAGACTTTAGCAAGCATATCGCACACCTAGATCTAAACAGCAATTAACTCAAACAAACACTTTTTTCAGAAAAGATGAAAACTGATTACTGTCTCCCTGTGCACTGAAGGAGTTTTCTGTATTGATCAATACTTTATAAAATGCAGATAGTAGAAGATGTTATAAGAATCTTGTGTTTTAATCGTGTAGTGAGTTAAGGAATTCGATGATACGCATAACTCAAAAATTTAGATTTACGAGTTAGCTCTCTTTAGATCTAGGTGTGCGATATTATTATGATAAGACCATGCTATTTTATAAATAGATTCACTGAAAAAGTTCATTTCAGAAACAGTGGTTACATTACGTATGGTAAAGTCATTGTTTATGGAATTGACATAAGCGTTTGATACGCCTAGTTGAAACTTTTGATGTAAATTCGGAGTTGGACTATTTTTTCTGCATAATGTTATAGCTTAAAGTATAAATAAAATTCTAGTATCTACGTGAATAGTCAGTTCTGGAGCTAAGTTAAAATAAAAGTTGCATAATTTATCCTTATGGAGTTCCCCAAGGCACTGCTTTCATACCATTTGTAGGATATCGTAGAAACCGTAGAATCTATTAAAAAAAATCATATAGGTAGTTGGTGACAATGAAGATGGAAGTAGAAATTACTGTATTTTTAATTAAAAAGGTAGACATAAACTAGAGATGCTAAATAAACAAGAAAAGGATAACAATACTGAAACCAAAACATTAAACAATCAATCAAAAATATTTCCTCAAGCTTCAGCTGCTGTATCACCGTACATTTTACTACACATTTCATTCAAAGCACATACCGTACATACATCCACCCATACATATTAGCAACTCGTAACACGACTTTTTCCCTGCAAGTCTTGCAGGCGTCTTGGTAAGTCGTGAATTTAAGAAGTCTGTGAAGTATTCACGTATACTTTCACTTGTGCAAAGCGAGGTGGTTACATCATTGGCACATTTTGTACACTTGAGCTCAATTATTTAATCGTTTTATAATAATTGTGACCTAGACATTTTGTTGCTATGCGTAGCTTTTTTTTAAATTGTGAGGTTTTGTGTTTTGTTAGTTTTACGAAAAAAAAATATTGTGTTTTTTTTTTCATTTTACTTGCGCGTTCTATTATTGTAGGGATGTTTTTAACGGTCATTTGTTTTTTTATTTATGTTTAAAATGTACGGTGAAGAAATAGTTGCGTTGAAATTAGTCAATTGTTTTTACATTTTGCATTTATTTATTGATTCGTTTGCACATAAGTCATTCAAAAGTAAATTATAGCGCCTATTACCAAATGATTACAAAATTTCAGTCAACGTATTATCACATCACACACTGAATATTATTGAAATTAATTCGCACTCATCAAGTGATTTAACTTACTAGTGTAACACAAAATTTTAATAACTTTTAGCACCTCAGTCTAATACATAAAACCATTCAAAAATTTAGATATTGCAAAAGAAAGTGATTGCTTCATAATCGTTTTCCAGATTAAAAAAACACAAAATTTTCACAAGTATTTTGGTTTCAATATGATCAACACTCCGAGGTGTCAGCACGACTCCGATGCACGTATCAAAATAATAAAGAAGAAGCTAAACATATATCAGAAGAAATTAGAATACGAAAAAAGTAGAAAATTCTTTAAACTAAGGCCGGTAACCTATACGACAGAAAGTTTCGGGCCGTGCCTCTAAGCTTTCCGGTTTCCGATACGACCTCGAAATCTAAAGTAAGTATTAAAAAATAGCTACATATAAAATTAGACAGAGTTTATGAGAGAGCGAACAATGAATTTCACTTAAAACAATATTTTATTACAACATTATAAAATTTAACGTTACTACGTGTTTTTAGAAATTACGACATTCATTTTCACCTCCACCTATGGACGTACGAAAAATCAAACAATCACACTTTTTCTTTCGTTTTAATTTACACTGCTCATAACGTATGAATGCCTATTTTAGATGTCGTAAACGCAAACTTCGCTTTCTAACATCCAATATTTATTTTTCTACTTATCCTGACGTCTGAGCTTAAACGATCTACGGTCGATCAGTTAGCACACGCCTTCAAACAGCGCGCACACACTTTACGTCATATTGTCAAAAAATTGTAGGGGGGAGGCGAAGGATAAAATCCATCAGTTTTTTGGGAAATCATCATAAGTTTGCCAACGTTGGCACTTGGAGTACAAGCATCCAATGAAGTAGAAGTTTAATAAATTAAAAATGTGGAAGAATATAGCTTTGTTAGCCATTCTGGCTTCAGTGAAGTGTAACCCAGTGCAAGAAAACGGTGTTGCGGAAAACTTAGTGGGTGCAGTTAAAGAGTGCATCGAAACGGATACTTCGTTATGTCTGAAGGTGAATATCGTGGATACCAAGTGTTGTGGAGTGCAGTGATCAGAATACCAATTGAGTGCAGTCGTAACAATGACGAAGCTCATTGAATTTTCAGTAAAAACCATTAACATAACGAGTGGCTACTTACTGAGAATTTGTAGTAAAATCATTTCTCTGTCATCAATGAGTTTCTGAAGACAGTGTTGCTTAAATACGGATTTCTCATAGAATATTTTTGATGCCAAGTGGTTTAAAAATTCAAGTGGCAAAAAATCGCTTAGTATTTTAATTAACATTTTTATTTCATACTCCAGTAAATGTATCATTTTAAATCAGAATAATATATAGAAAAAAAAATAGAAATATGTCAACATAAAAAAAAAAAACTAAATAAAATTAACTTCACTGATTTAAGTAGCCTCATAGCAAAATCATTAAACAAAGCTCTTTTTCCACAGGAAAAAGCCCTGAAATTCACCGAAAGGCTCTCTATCTTGAAAGACCTGGACATCTTCGAAGGTATGAGTCTGGTGAACACCGGATCAGCTCGATCAGCTCGTAGCTACGAGCCATTGGCTGAAGAACCCAAGGCTAGGGAACTCCAGATAGATGAGAGGATCGCTGACAACGTTGGAGACTTCTTGGAGAACCACGTACTGCAGATGCGTCTGTCTTCTCCTGATGATGGAGAGTCTAGGGGACTTGATGAGGAAGGTAAGAAGAAAATCTAAGATTTAAAATTTAAAAAAAAATCCCGAAACAAAACTTAAAAAAAAAATTGAGGAAAATTATGAGTTACTGAAAAAACCCCGCTTTTAAATAAAATGTTAAATTAATTATGAACAAAATTCCCCTTTCCCACGAAAATAAAGGACGAACAGCTTACATAAACCCAAAAGTGCCATTAGCAAGGCAATAAACAAATCCATTGTCGGAACTAGAAACTTTTCCACTAAAGTGCCAAACGAGTTTCAAACAATGCATTGAAACATAGGTACCGCAGCTTTCTCTTTAACACATATTTACATACACAGTTGACAGACAAAGCCCTTTATGACTCCAAGAAGGTGCTAAACAAAATGTTTTGTATTGACAATTCCATGGTTGTTTTTGACACTATTTCTACCACATTCTTTATTAATTTGTACATCGGTGTAATGCTGTAACACTCTTTTAACTACAACTTTGAAAATATTTACAAAATCATTACAATATCATTAAAATTTCAATGTTTATATCCGCCGAACATAAAAATTTGATCCAAAAATACTTGAATATCTTTTTCATAAACATCTCCTTAATTTGAATTCAACAAAAAAATCCAAAGCAAAAAATAACCAACTAGGACATCAAAGTAATAAGTATCTATTGAATAGACTCGCCATACAATTTTCGGACACTTAGCGGCTTAGAGCATTTATTATGTGTAATTTTACTGCCTATTATAGCATAGCAACTCCTTTCGATCATGACAGCCTGGTACTTTCGATCCCAAATCAATTACGTCACAACTCTCAAATTCTAATATTTTCTCTTTATTTCCAGCCCGTGGCAAGAAGAAGAAGAAGATCAAGAAGCTGTTGCCCCTCCTCCTCCTCTTGAAACTCAAACTGGCCGCCCTCATCCCACTTTTCCTTGGAATCATCGCATTCGTCGCTGTCAAGGCCGTCTTCTTAGGAAAGATCGCTTTCGCCATGAGCGCTTTCAGTCTCATCAGGAAACTCTTAGCCAAGAAAGGAGGTGGTTCTTCTACTTCAAGCATCTCGTACGCAGCTCCTGCTCATCACGAGGAGCATCCAGGATACTCCTACGAGCCAGCTAGCCAAGGCTGGAGTCGGTCAGCCAAAGATGGTGCATCAATGGCCTACGCTGGACAACTCAGCAATTGAATTGACCTAGAATGATTGTTAATTTATTTGTGTGAATGTGTGCTATTTATTCATGTATGTTGAAGCCATGTACAAGTACCTCAGTCTTAATTTATTTATTTAAATAAATATTTATGTTCAATTTTATTTGATTTGTTTTGTCTGTACCAGAAACATTTCAAGAGGTTCCTTTGGTGATTCCACAAATTATTTTAAAAACTGATGAATAACAAACACTAGTCAAAAACCTCAAGCATAAGAAAATGTATATAGGTACATATCACATTTTCATGAATAAAAAAATCTTCAAAACAAACCGCTTCCTCAGTAGACAATCAAATTACATCAATCCTTGAAATTCTTAGGCATATTAAACGTTTGAAAGAACGTTTTAAAACGTCACGTTTTTTTAATGCGTCTCATATTAAACGTTTTCTGTTAAACTTAGTGTAGTCTAAGACAAACAAACACACTCACAGAAGAACAGAAATGTTAGTTTTTTGCATAAAGGTTACCTATTATGTTTTGTAATTACACAACCATCTACGATAGTGATGGTCCAAAACTACTGAAATATAAAACAATAAAAATTAGAAAGAAGTAATTAATGGATACACTGCAAATTTGCATTAAAAAATAAAAAAAAAAACTCTAAGTTATAATTCAATATCCGAACTGATTGATTATCCCTTAAAGAAAATTATGTAGGACTAGAAGTTCACACATTAAACTGTCAAATATGAGTTTAAGCAGCTGTTAAAGATAAGCTGTATGTAAATAGATTCAAATCAATCAAAGGCATAATCTTTTGTATTCCTTAAAAACATAGAGACAAACAAACGGACAAGAAGAAACCAATCAACTTTTTACGAGACGATGCAGCAGAAAGAGAAATATCCAGAGATACACGCACTGAGATGGGCGTAGTGTAAGAAAAACTAATAATTATAGTGTAATATTCGCCAGAATTAAATAAATTGCAGATCAAAATATGCATAGTATACTTTATTGCATGCTCGATAAATTCTGAAAAGATAATTGAATACTTAAATTGTTTTACAATCCGTCTGCATCAGTAACAACGCTGGAAATCTTTTGTATTACATGCTATACACCTGCTGTACTGAGTGAAAGACTTCAAATCTGATAAGTCTTTACATTAGTAAGTTAGAAACGTAAGTATTGCGTTGTTCCTGCGTTATTAATATTCAAAGCTTAAACATATTTTTTTTTATTTATTTATTTGCACACACTGAAGCGATACAAATAATACATATAAAATAAATAAAACTGAAGTATCTTTAATGTCAAAATAACAGCTTTTTGCTGATTGCATATAATATGGAAGTATGTACGGTACCTACTTATAACAAAATATAAATTTTCAAAATGGTTGTCGTAGGGGCTATTCTCCGAAACGGCTGGACCGATTTTGACGAAATTTGGTAATTTGGATGGGAAAGATGGGAAGGATTTTTATCGACATATCATGCAGGTGAAGCGGCGGGCAGAAGCTAGTTGTTATAATATCAATTACTATTATTCTATATTCTTCATTTATAGTAGACATTTTAATTATCCAACGAAGAAATTATAAATTAATGTTTCAAATCGTTGGGACTTCACTTTATAAGTAGGATTTCATCCAGCAATTATAGTTTGATGGACATTGTTGATATTATTTAGATTTCGGTGTAGGATAAAAAAAACTATCCGAGAGGTAACGTATCAACAAACGAACAACAACACAATAAGCCCTCGGATAAAGTGGAGCGAGGAAGCTGCAGGATGGCTTAAAAAAGAAGGATGAGATTTAATAACGATGGATATTATCAGCCTACAGCAGTCCACTGTTGGACACAGGCCTCTCCAATTGCACGCTATTCAGCTCTTCTGTAGCTCTCATGCAGCTGCTACCAGCCACCCTGCAAATATCATAGCTTCAGTTGGCTTGAGGGCGTCCTACATTACTGATGTAGCTCAGTGAAGTGTAATATAAGCTCTTGACACCTATTTGTAAATTATTATATTATAGTGTATGGACAAAACTGCAAAGCAGTGTGTGGATGAGAATGATCTTTAGACAAAACGGTATGTCATTAAACGTAGAAACGTGCGCAATGCGGACACTGTCCGGTCATTGCAAACTCTAACCGTTACATACTCATTTCACGTTCCTTTGAAGAATTTAAACCAGTACGTAACGAACGGGTACCTTTTAGTTTATACAAACAAGTACAGTAAGGAATATAAAATTAAATATTGTGTTCATGAAGGTAGGTTATACAAAAATATCTGAGGAAACATCTCACGACGCATCACAAACACGACTGCTTAGCGAATTTTCTCATAGAACCGTCCATTCCTACGCGAACACACGGGAATCCGGAGAAAGTGCCCAGATGAACAATATCTCACAAAATCAACCTTCGACACGAAGAAATAAGAAAAAATATCGAACGTGAATTCCACATAAATTATAAATATTAATGAAAAAAAAGTATGCCACGCACTTTTGCATAGCGTCTTCGAGTTTCCATATGGGAGAGATGAAATTAAAATGTTAATTCTATAAACATCTGAGTGGGGGACTTTAGATAAAAAATACTGTTCCAATCGGATTAACATCACAATTTGACCGATCTTGGATTAGGAGAGTCCAGAGCAAAAGCAAAGATGAAGAGCTTCGTTGTGTTCTTAAGTGTCGTGGCGTACGTGTCTTGTGGACCTGTTAGTTCGGATGATTCAGTGCTTAAATCAGTCCTGGGAAGTTTCGTTAACTGTAACAGTGATGTGGGTCTGTGTATGAAGGTGAGGAGTGACAGTGCAGTGATATTTATTTTGACTTGACACATGGACTTGATCAAAACGTGAATGATTTGAAAATAGCAAATGTGTATATACGGTCTTTGGGACGTTGAGGTGCATTTTACAATCTAAACGCTATTAGTCAATGTGTCAATAAACTTTTAGACCAAAATATTTTTATGCAGATGAGTGCTAATGATCAATTAGACGGTCACGATGTTTTCAAGCCCAAATGTCAAGTGCAAGTTTAAAATAAGTTATTTTAGGAAATAAAATCCTTATTTGAATCGAACTCAAAGTTAAAAAAAATGGAAAAGTGTCAAATACTGCTAAATGAGGGTTTATGGTGAAAGTGATTTTAAATTTGTGGGACAAATTAGATACGTCAACAAAGAATTAGCGATAGGCACTATAGCCAGCAGATAATTGATCACTATAATTAAAATAAATAGTGTTTGTTACTTAATTGTCAAGGTAAAGGTCATGGGTGATCAAGAGCTTGGATTCGCATGCAAAGACAATTTTGACAACAATTACAGATAATTGAAAATCGTAAAGTCTTACTCTCGGTTAGCGTGATTGGATTTCTCTCTCCTTCGACCATTAATTTAGACAAATTTCGAAAATTTGTCTAAATTAAGACCTCAAATAACCAACATTAATTCTATAGTCCAAACCTGGAGTCATAACTTCTCAATGGAATTTGATGATTTTGTGAGATACGATAGTAATCCTATCTCACAAAATCTAACAAAACTATCTTTCCACAGGAGCATGCTCTAAAGGCAAGCGAAAGACTTGGCACTGCCCGCAAGCTCAAGATTCTAGAAGGAATCACTCTTCTGAACAACAACCCCAAGGAAGGCAAGAGCTTCGAGACTCTTTCCACTGATCCTGCCCTGAGGAACAAGCAAGTCACTGAGAGGCTTTGGGAGAGCGCTTCAGACCTCATCCAGTCTACTGAATTGGAGCTCAGCTACGGTGGAACTGATGATGAAGAGACGTCCAGAGCTATTGGTGACGAAGGTAGGTTTAGAACTGATAATCTTCAGAATTGGTTGATTTTAGCTTCTCTGGTACATACAAATTGATTTGAAGAAAATTGTAGATCAGTTAATGCACTGATGGAAAGTTTTGGTTATTCAAGCAAGCATTTTGTAGAGATTCTGGTTTTGATAAATGTTAAATTGAGAACTAGTTTGGGAGTGCAGTAAATTTTTATTATGTTTGGACTTGTTTGGTTACCAACTTGTTTATTAGTAGTTTCTATAAAAGCAATCAATGGTGGTCTGAAATTAAAAGAGACGGTTAATATTAAAACAATATGTATTATAATAAATTGCTACCCAATTATGAGCAATTTATAAGGCTGACCATCTCTCATAAAATATATTTGATTGGATGATACTTAATAAGCAAGCAAAAACAGTGTTGGTGAAATAGAAATAATTTATCTATGCCTTGTCAAAACTAATAATTTTAAGTTTATTATAATCTTGAGAGAACGTCTAATTTGATAGTTAGCTATATGTATATTTCTTCTTCATAGTTTCTTTCCATAAAGTTTTAAGACATTAAAGGCTGATTTTTCCAACGCCAGATTTATAGGTGGAATAATTTTGTATTTTTACAGTTTTTCCATACATAATCTGTCATAAAAAATTATCTATCGATTGAAAAATCAGCCGTTAATCGAACTTATACTCAAAGCATTTATTTCAATTAAACCATTTACAGGCACTTTTGCATTTCCAAAGGAGTCGTTCAATCTGAAAGATGAAGCTAGCTGCTCATTTTAAAGCGTAGTATAGATAGTGCAATCCACGAAGACGCGCCCCACTCTTTTACCTAATGCTTACAGCAGAAGTGTGCAACATTCCGCTAGGGTTTTTTTAGTTTTGTAAATACACACGAATTATTATTAGTGGGTAATTAGACTGTATCGAAAAAACTAAAACACTAATGGAATTAAGCAGCGATAAACACTAACGATTCGGAAGAAGAGTTCATTTCATTTCATTTCATTTATTCATTTTGTGAACATAGGGTACAATATACAGATGTTACATAAAAAATGTATTTTCTGGTGTACAATAAAGTATATATAAATAAATAAATAAAATGTCGATCCATGCTATTTTCCGCCAAAAGGCATACAAAATATCATTAGGAAATCGAATGTCAAGTAAAAAAATAAAATAAAGTCAATAGATAAGTAGATGTCACAATTTCATGCAATAGTTAATAATAATATGTCAATCAATTAAAACAGCACATAAACAAATAGGTAATAGGTAATTTTAGTCACAATTTCGTATACGATACATAAACTGTCCATGGATATTATCATATATCTTAAGAAAGCAACGTTTTAATTATGAACCGATATAAAATTATACAAATATTATTTTAATTTGTCATTAAGAGTGGGGCGCGTCTTCGTGGATTGCACTATCTATTATAGTTGCCTATGGAGAAGAACGGATAAGAAACTGCATGGACACTATTTTAAATTATATTGTTATAATCTTCTTTTTTATTCCAGTTGAGGAAAGCCGTGGCAAGAAGAAGAAGGAAATCAAGAAGAAACTGAAGGTCTTGATCCCTCTCCTCCTCTTCGCCAAAGTTAAGGCCGTTGCCATCATAACACTTGCCATGGTCGTCATCGCCGCTTCTCTCTTCAAACTGGCTCTCCTCGCCAAGATCGCGTTCATCATCAAGATTATTGCCATCGTCAAGGCTCTTCTTGCCAAGAAGCATGCCCAAGAACAGGTGACCTGGGAAGCTCAAGGTTGGGAACCCCATGCGGAACACCACTCAGTGGGTGCAGAGCATGGCCACGGCTGGGATAGTGGCTGGTCTCGTTCAGCAGCAGCCAACCGCCTGGCCTACTCCGCATACAACAACTAAAATTGTTACCAAATATTACGTATAATCTGACCCCTTAACGATTTAAGAGTGAATGTATTTAAGTATGTTTGTCGCTTTTTTCTTTTTTTGTTTTCTTTTTGTCTACAGTTTTTCTTTTCAGTCATTTTATATGTTTTTCTTTTAGTTGTGACTTTGTTAATCTGACTGAAAAGGATTCTTGCTTTGCTAGTTTATGTGATAGTATTATTAGTTATTTATAAATATGTATACGGGTATATTTTATAAATGCCTATTTATTTTTAATATTGTAATTATTTATTTTAATTTAGGTATACTTATAAATTTTCTATCAAAAAGAGGCTAATACGTCTATCTATTTGTGTATATATTACTATTACTTGAATTGTATAATAATTTGTATAATATTTATAAAGTACCTGTATGGTTATCATTATATAATTTATGTATATATTGAAAATACGATCTCTTATATATTTTTATTATAATTTTTTATTGATATAATGTACCTACATAATTATATTGTATCGTGTGTCACGAGTTGATGAGTTATTTATTTCGTTTGTATGGATGAGTGTGAATTGTTAATTTATTTTTATTTTTATAGCAACAATAAACCAAACAACAGTTATTTACTTATTAGTTTTAATGAACACCTTTTCCCCCATCAACAGAACACATAATTTTCAAAGTTTAATCAAAATTTACAAAAATACTAAGCACTTGACACGAAAATGCTATCAGTTACTAATACAAAAATTTTCTTGGTGAAAAAGTAAAATCTATACTCACTTATACAGGGTGTGCTGTAAGTCTTGATCAAATGGAATAGGAGAACAAGAAGAAGTTGCAGGTAGAAGGCAGTCAATAGTCATAGTTCTAAAACGCTATAGCACCTTTGTGAAATTATAATCTTATTTCCCAACAAGAAGATGTCAAAACATGAAGCTACTTCCTAAGTAGTTCTTCAGCAGCAATTTTAAGAATTTCATCAGAAAAAGCGTTTAAAAATGAGTTATTTATCAAGCTTTTCTTAATGTAGCAAAGAAATAAGAAAAACACTTGATATTTTGTGAGCGTGACATATCCAAAAAGAAAGTTTACTTAGCTCCAGCAATTAAAATAATAATCTTGGCAGTGTGATAAACTATCGAATAATATATCAAACATTTATTGTAATTTATTGATCAACTTACAATGAAGAATCCCACCAAAGCTCTTAAATAGAAATTCCTAAACAGATTATAAGTAAACTAGCGACCCGCCCCGGCTTCGCACGGGTGCATGCAATTTAATAAATTTAATTAATTAATTAATAATTTTAATTTAATGTTTTTTTTTTATCTTGCCGCCAGCCCCTGCCGCCGATACCGCAGCAACCGCT
The DNA here is from genome assembly GCA_949316385.1 of Globia sparganii. NCBI lineage: Eukaryota > Metazoa > Arthropoda > Insecta > Lepidoptera > Noctuidae > Globia > Globia sparganii. The sequence goes on from OX438675.1 coordinate 1,679,318, forward strand.
ATGCCCCTGCATTTTAAATCTGTAATATCTTCGAAAATATTAATTTAAATAACATGCTGTACAGGGCCATATTGATCTATATTAAATGAGCAATGTATTTAAGGTATTTATTTGGATAAGGATTAATGCTGTATTGCTTAAAATCGCTTCGTAAATAATCCATTATTTGTCATAAAAATGGGTTATCCCTAAGAGATAGACATATTTCATCGCAGACTTAATTGTAGGACTTTTTAAGGAATACAATACTGTAGTACATTATTTTGATTTATCTCTTAGGGTTCAGCCAGTGTTTGCAACGTAAGCGCAAAAAACGACATCACATTAGAAACCTTTAAAATTATCAATGTTTCTCTACTATACATGCATGCATGTATTATATATATAAACCTTCATCTTGAATCACTCTATCTATTAAAAAAACTGCATCAAAATCCGTTACGTAGTTTTAAAGATCTAAGCGTACATAGGGACAGAGAAAGCGATTTATTTTATACCATGTAGTGATGTAGTGATGATTAGGTAATTTTAAGTAAATACGTTTTAGTTATTATAGCATGAATCATTTTATGCTTCTAATGCCAATTCATTAGGGGTTGGGCGCAAGATGTCTTCTTCATCCATATTAGACATCATCTACTGACATAACGGCTAATATCACCCCCCTTCTAGCCTTAACACCGTTCACACAATACATCCATCCTTCTTTTAGTTCCTATTACAGCATACACGGAAAGAAATGAGTCTATTTCTAATTAAGGACTACAGCTTACAGTCGGCATATCAATGTTTGTTTTATTAATTAAAAATGCCATCACGTAGACACGTCATATAAAATTATAACAGCGTAATATGATAATGTATTACGTTACTTTGAATAATTATTTATTTATGTTTTGCAAATTAGTAAAAGTGTGCTGTATAATTCGAAGTGACAGATAGGTCATCAATAAAATTTTAAAGAGCATTTCATTTAAAATACATAATTATATTTCGGTACCTACATTTATGATTTTTGACAATAAAATGTCCACATCGTTTTATCCGTCACTGATGTTCCGTCAGTGAGTGTAACCAATTTTTTTTAAGGCATCCAGCCAGAGCTAAGGGCACTCCCCATGGGGTTTGGACCTCGGCTTAGGGCGTCGCTGGAAGAGGGCAGCAAGGGACAGGCTGGATCGGAATTAGAGTGTAACCAAAGGAATGTAAAACATTAAATAGAAAAATTTATGACATTGGCCCCGATTCTGTTGTTCACAAACTAAACTAAATTTAAGTTCAGTGCATCTTTCTATTTCATTACGAAAAGGACAGAAGATAAAATATTAGTTTAATCCTGTCAAATTAGATAATCCATAAACAAGTTAGACGAGATTAAAAAATTGGCTACTAAAAGTACGTCAACTTACGTCAGGCGCTGACTAATTTGACAGGGGACTAAACTAATATTTACCTTCTGTCCTTTTCATAATGAAATAGAAAGAAAAATATGCACTGAACTTAAATTTAGTTTAGTTTGTGAACAACAGAATCGGGGCCAGTGTCAACGTAGTTTTGGTTTTAGTAGCAACCCTCTACGACGATTTATGCTAGGACCATATTCTTAGTTTGAAGACCAAAAACAATTGACGCCTACAAATATCAAGAAAGCAAACCCTACAACTTGCGCGATGGTGAAAACTTTCACCACTTTCTTACCCGAGCATCCATGTGATTCACAACATTGCTATTAATCTATCAACAGGCTGACTAACTAACCTACTCACCAACTCCACCAGATTAGCCTGTGTAATCATTCACCGCTGTACTCAAAGGCCGCTAAATTGCAAGAAAATGTGGTAAAAAAATTGTAAAGTAGAAGAAATGTAAATTTTCGTCGCAGAAAGTCAGCAAGATATTCATAAGTAAATGGCAACACTGGCCAAGAATATTATGTAAAACTCTTTGCGAAATAGCACTGGCATTAAACTTGTAACTGGCCATATTATGAATGAGTGAAGGTATAATAGCCTTGCACTTGGTAATGTAACTTCGACTGGTTGCTGCTTGCGGAGTGAACCTTGGCAATGTAATAGCTAGGGAGATACTGGCTGGCAGCAAGAGAAACAATAAACTCACTTAAATTGTTTGTGGACCATATTGATGCTGTTTTTTTGAAACTCTCAGGATTTGCTACGGTTTTCTACAAGTTGTAACTAAAAAAGGATTTTTTGATGAACAAAATGACGAATACAAGTGTAAAAATATATACTTGTGATTTAAATAACGACACTTGTAACCCGTAATTTACACGTGTAGTTTTGATAAACACATATTTGTAATAATGTTTTTTTTAAAAGAAATATGCTTGTGATACAAGGCTTGTAAGTTTTGATAAACAGCCGTGCGATTCTGTAACCAAAGTTAGGTGAAGTGAGCTTAAAGTGAGCTGTCAAGAGTATGAATCCCTAGCATCAGGATGACACTGACAGCTCACTGCACGCTCACTTCACCTAAGTTTTCACGGTGAGATTTTTACAGAATCGATCGGCAGGGTCTAATTGTCTATGTGACAGTTTAATTAAGTGAGAATGGTTTTCAAAAGTGATGAAGTAATTGAAGACATGAGTGGATGTAGGTGATGTGTCGCAATTTTAGATTTTCGCTGTTCTATGTTTTGAAATATCCTAAAATGCTTATGCGAAACTTTGAACTCAATTTTCTCGAAATTAGAATTTTACGACATCTTCCACGATTTTACGACCTTCATCCACTCATGTCTTCAATTATGAGGACGACTATTAAAAAGGTTGAAGATTTTTACCTTCAAGACAACGCCATCTGTCCCCTATTATGAGAACTCGACGAGAGATGAGTTGCATCTTTCACATCTTAGTTTCACATACTTTCACCTCAGGTCTGGCGTTGGTGTTGCAAAAGAAAGTGTCTACCGTCGAAGGTAAGCAGAGTTCGTGAAGTTACATTAACTAAGGTAGACTCCGACGTCGACCGTCACCCGTGACCCGTCAGGTTGGTTGGATTGGTGCACATTCTGGTGTTCACAAACTTAACTACATTTAAGTTCAGTGCATCTTTTTTTTTCTATTTAATTAAGAAAAGGACAGAAGATAAATTTTATTTTAGTCATGTCAAATTTAAAAAACAATCTTTCATACAAACCTCGTCTTGGCAATGCCGAGCACAACAAAAAAGAATTATTTAATTTGGTGCAGTCATTCGGAAGTTATATGCGCTTACAGATATTTCGGCGACTTTGTTTTATACTGCATATGTAAGGATAAGGATAAGTCTGAAATCGCCAACCCGGCTTTAGCAACTGTGGTGATCAATGCTTCTCTGTATGAGAAGAGCCTTTACCCTGCTACGGGACAATACCTACTTGAACTTTTGCTTACTATAAAAATAACAAGCGTAAAGATAAATACAACCACAAGTAACATTAACACACACTTACATATTATAAATGTTATCTGTTTAAGACGCTGCTTGTTTAAATTTAATGGTAGTTAGCTATGTGGGTTAATATGTCTTGTTGCATTTTTGGAAAATCACTTTATTGGTCATTGTAATTTCTAGTTTTCTGTGATCCAAATAAGAAGTATTTACAAAAAATCTCTCTTTACAGGTTTTTCATAGTACGGAAGTCAGTATAAAATATAAAAAAAATATTGCTGAATGAGCCCTTGACCACGCCTAATGGAAAGCGATCAGACTGAGGTCTATGAAGGAACGCGCATGCCCAGAAGATACCTATTAACTTTTGCTTTAAAGGGTTAATTGGGAACACAGACGCTAGCAGAGAGTTCGACACTTTGGCTATCCGCATAAGCGCTTAATACGACTGGTCGGAATATCTACCAAGTGCTAATAGTAAAGGGGCGATAGATGGATCAGGTCGTGGATCTCCTCGGCACACTCTCCGAAGTACAGTCTGTAGAAGACCGACAGACAATCAACGCTACGTCGCTGAGCCAGGCTGTGAAGCCTAGCCATAAACGTCTCGTAGACTATAAGCCTTTTTGCTCTGCGTTCTTACGGGGTTTTTTTTTTTTTGGGAATGGCATCTCGTAGTTCAACCTATGAGGTTGTCGTCTGTATAACCGGGCTTGACTTACGGGTCAAGTGCAGCAAGTTGGCTTTACAGCTTTACCTAGAAGGATTTACGGCGCGTGGTCAAAATCGAAACTAATGCGGCTGCCATCTTGTTTTCCTATACATTTCACTAAACTGTTTATCAACTATACCCCTCTGTCAATGTAAATTGAGGGCCAAAAGATCCTTGTACAGTCCGTTCACAGTATTTTACCTTTGATTTGGCACCACTGTCAAAATCATCGCAATCTTTATTGTCGTGGCAATATGGTTGCTATTGAATTTCTGTGATTGCCAAGTCTGTCAAAAACCACAATGTTCTTTATTTTCGTTACAATAAGTTTGCTATTCGGTTGCTGCTGTCGTAGACCGTAAAATAAATGTGAAAGGGCTGTAGCAGTGTATTTGTCTTCCACGCCTGTTTTCACGCCCAGAATGGACAAAAATTGTTTGCAATTTTTCACGGCTCGTTATGTGACAGGCCGCGCCAGGCCTTGCTACGCCTATCAAAAACTGTCTTAGCCCGTACGAGCATTATTTTCTCGGCGTGTGTTAGCCTGGTGCAGCCTGTTGGCCGCTATTCCAACATGTGAAGTGACGTGGAGTGCATGGCTGCGTGTGCAGCCACTGTTGTTTTAGCAAAAAGAAACGCGAACGTACAGGATGTACAGGCCGCCACAGATGACCCCGCGCCACGCTACGCCACCTTTGAACTTACCGACTCAAGACGGAACGGACGTGCGACGACATACCACCGCAGGCCTCATCGGATGCGATCGTTCCCACTGCCGTCGGCCTGGGGCCCAAGTCTACTATTTTTATAAATTCGTCATTCCAACACGATCCCATTGTCATTTTGCTAAAAGTTCGTAATCTGCTAAATTCATAATGGTCGATCATTGGTCGGACAATGGTCTGAGAAAAACTACTACTAAATTGAATGCTAGATTTCATTTAATATATATTTTTACACGTATTAGTGTTTGCAATCTGAAGTAGTAAGAAGTTCGTAAATAGCAATAAACATTACCTACATTTATTCATTTGTCATTATGTACGAGATTACCATTTTATGCTATTTCTTTCAATGGAGTGTCAGTGGTTGACCATTGGAAAGTAATAATGACGCCATTATATTAGTAGATTACCGAACTTGTCAAAATCAACAATTATGAAATCAATGATAGACCATTCTGACACTATTGTAAGAGCAGACTTGAGGCCCTGGTCTGGCGCGATCAGGCATGTGAGAAGCCGGCCGCAGCATAAAGTATTATTTTTATGTTCCGTGTCGAACTTTTCATCAAAAGCTTTACTTCAAATTCTTTATAGTACATCAGTTCTAAAATAATCTTAGGTACAATATTCACCAAAACAATAATTAAAATAGCTATGACATAATTGCCCATAACAACAAAGATGTTATAACAGCTATAAAAACACCAAAATATACTATTAAATAGATAAAATCTATTGTGATGAGTATATTGTAGTATTATTATTTCAATGATACGTCCATTATTTTAGTATTATCGTTATGTATAATGCCGTGCGATTCTCTTACATTGGTTTTATTACCGTGTAATGTTTCTAATTACATTACATCTTTACGCACTTTAGATTACATAACATAATAACGGGCACTTTAATAATCATTTTTTGTAGTTTCCGGTTAACAATAGGTTCCAATCGTAAATTATACTTCGGTGGAGAAGAACCCCGTGTCTTAATCAAAAGATTGACGCGATCGTTTGTATGAATTTTAACACATGAATGATCACGCAACTTGATTGATCACGCGACTATATATCATTTTCACATGAATTGCAAGATTTTAGAGTTAACTTCCATCAACTGTTTTTATTATTTTCTTCTAGTCTTAGGGAGGGCGTCCACGAGCAGCTTTTGTCTCGGCAATTTTGGACTACGTTCCTGCCGGGGTTCCCCCGACACCCCACACCTTTTTTTTTTCAAGACTGGTTGTCTGTGACGAATGTTTACCAACAGCGTCGGTGTCAACATCATTCGAGAGCCTAAAGAGCCTTGTAGCAGACTACCAGTTCAACCGTCCAGAGAACGCGTTCCTGACACCTGTGATAGTGCGACGATTCTAGTCTATCTTCTATAAAAATATTATAAAGAGGTATTTGTTTGTTTGTTTGTATGTAGGGGGTAATCTCTGGAACTCCCAGTCGGATTTGAAAAAAATTGATAAAACTTTTTGCATTTGATAGCCCAATTCATGAGGAAGGCTTATAGGCTATACACGATACGATATAGGCTTAACATCACGCTATGACCCTTTAGAGCCAAGCAAAAAGTGATAGCGTGGGTAGGTGATGCGATGCGACGGGTTTGGTCGGGGAGAAACAAATTTCATGCAGACGAAGTTGCGTGCAGAAGCTAGTAGCTAGCAAACACATATTCGTTTGTTTGAAACTGACAGGTGTCCCGCAGTGCTATTTCCCGTGAAAACTAAAGTGAAGTGCGCTGTCATTCCACCAGAGGGGCAATTCTCGTAATTTTAAGAACGTTCGCAGTCTGATCTCAGTCTCAATCTGTCAAAAATACCTCTAATTTCCCTACATTTTGACAAGTTTTTCACATTTGTTGGTCGCCGAGATGAGACTGCGACTAGATTTTGAATGTTTTAAATTAAGAGAATTGGCCTTCTGATGTTAGGGATTGCTTCCATTGATAGTTCACTTCACGCTCGCTTCACCTATGTTATCACGGTGAGATTTTTACAGAATCGATAGGCAGAATGCATTCTCTTGTCGGCCGCACTGTACCTACAAAATCTTTTCAAAACAATATCCGTATCAAGAAATCTTGATATAAATAATTCATCCGTAGATAGATAGCGTTGATTACATACTCCTACCTACTTGGAACACTGATTGTTATCAGGTGTAAGCTACGAGCATAGTGGAATTAAAAAGCGTAACAAACACGTCTTAGTAGATCTACCTATGTTTATATAAAAATTAGGTTACGTAATTTTATTTATGTATCTCATCAAAATGTTAAAGCGGATGACTTTTTCCATACATTCTGGGGTACCTACGTTTCTACATACTACTATAACGTACAAATCGATTGTTATTTTTTTTCAAAGTGGTAAAATCTGTAACTGTATCCTAATTCCTACTAATAATATTATAAATGCGAAAGTTTGTGAGAATGGATGGATGGATGGATGTTTGTTACTGTTTAACGCAAAAAACTACTTAACGGATTTGGATGAAATTTGGCACACAGATACTATATAAACAAGAATAACTTTTTATACCGAAATTTCCACGAGATCGAAATGTACGCGCGTGAAACCGCAGGGCGATTTTGTAACAGCGCCCTGTGGGAACCCCTTCAACTAGAAGGACCGATGACCTCAAAAAGGCGGCTGGGACAGACTGGGTGCGGGAAGCGGAGGACAGGGTGTTGTGGCGCAGCATGGGAGAGGCTTATGTCCAGCAGTGGACTGCGATAGGCTGAGTTGATTGATTGATTAAATCAATGTATTACGCTTAGAAATAAATAAATTGTGTCAGTTGCTAAGGAGTTTTTTGATCTACTTCTTCTTCTCGGCTAAAATACTAGGAAGTGGTGAAGAGTGTGTGCTTAGGGGCTTATCTATCGTGACTTTTGACCTGCTGGGCAATTGCGTAACACATTATCAATGGGAATCGGTTTAATTTTGACAGCTCAACAACATTCATTGCGTTATTTAAGTGTTGAGCAAACAAATTTTTCGAACTTATGAAGCAATGGATTAGCAATTTGCTTCAAAATGATTCAGATTCCGATTGATAGTGTGTTACGTAATTAGGGCACTGCTTTAAGTCTAACTTTTGTTTTAATTCTCAGCACTTTTGATTTTTTCTTACTGTCCCGACGGTACCGTTTCAAACGGAGTTCACTACTGTAAATTTCCACTGTCTTCGAAAACCCAAGAGAGCGTGAAAACACATAATAATAATATATAAAACAGTAACACAAATTACGTTTTTTTTAGTTTTCGTTTTCTGCGTGGGTTGGCAAGCAAGGAAAGTGTCGGTATTCGTAGCCTTGTAATCATACTCTTAGGTACAGTAAAGAGAAAAGCTTTTGTTTGCATTTTGTAGTACGGCTGTCGTTTTAACGATGTTTACACCTGCTATATAGCTTTTAATAAGTTAAGTATCTTCAAACTGAATGGTGGCTAAAGGTTAGGCCAAAGAAACCAGGGTCGTCTAAAAGCGTGTTGGGTGGATGGTATTGTCAAAGTCACGGGGAATACCTGGATGAGCAAAACACGGAATTGTATGAGACCAATCATATCTAATAAATTACGGGAATATTTAAAAAATGACACATTTAAAACACAAACTTAAGGCTTTTCTTGTTGATTATATAAATTGAATTTTGAACATTTTGATTATATCGACTAAAATGACTTTTTTTTTGTATTTTGTTTGACATTATAATTGTACATATTTTGACATTTTAATAGTATGTTGACATTTGAATAGTATTAAAGCATTGGAATTGTTTGTTGACATTTTAATGGTATTTTGACATTTTAATTATATTTTGACATTTTAATTATATTTTGACATTTTAATTGTATTTTGACATTTTGATCTTATTTTGACTATTATGTATTTATTAATTGCATTTTGACTGAATTGATTTTAATTGCACTGAATTGTTAATTTTTTACCTGATAATTGTGTTTAATGTTCTTATTTTTATTATAGCATCGTAATCATTATTCATCCATTTAAATTTTGCATGTCGAATCTTGGGCAGAATGTAAGGCTCAACTTTAATTCTTCACGACCATATTTGTCTACCTGCATTCTAGCAAATAAATAATTGGATTTGAATTGATTTGGAACCGGGAAGTAGGTATGATAGAAGAAAGGGGAGGACTATACCCAGCACTGGGTAATTCCGGGTTGATGATGAATTCGATTTAAACAGTCTATCGTCGAGAGGTAATTGGCGTAATCCATTTTTGAATTATTAATCTAATGAATTAAGTGACACTCTATAGATACATGGTTAAAACGATGTGACTTAAACTGACACAAAACCGACATAATTTTGTCACATTTGACACTTTGGGACACAATTTGACATCACTGAGACACATAGTGACCCTAGCTAAAGTAACATATGCGAGACTAGAACGACACTTTAAGACACATCTGAGGCACATGGTGACCCTAGAATAACATGTGGCATACAAGAATGATACTTAAAAGCACTTGTTGGCATAAGAGAGACACTTGGTCACACAAGTGAAGTGAGCCCAAAGTAATATACACCACACTATAGGGACACAAGATGACATTATTGTATACATAGTGCAATCCACGAAGACGCGCCCCACTCTTTTTCCTAATGCTTACAGCACAAGTACGCAACATTCCGCTAGTGTTTTATTTTTGTCGATACACACAAATTATTATTAATGGCTAATTAGTGTGTATCGAAAAAACTAAAATAGAAGAGTGGGGCGCGTCTTCGTGGATTGCACTATCTGTACGTGATTAGCAGTTCTTGGGTTGGTTCTTGATTAAAAAGGTGCACCCCGTCTGGCAACCAGCTAACAAATGTTCAATTTAAGTGGTATCTTGATTGCATGTTGAAGGTAACCTCAAACTATGTCGGTCCAGTGTGATTAAACCGCACTATGTAGAGAATTTCTATTTTATATCACTTTCTCGATACCGGCTATAGACATAATTATTGATAGATACTTATATATAATTAAGTGGGATTGGCCGGCTCGAGATGGTGTATTGGAAGCATTTGGTTATAGACTGGTATTTGATAAAACGCTTTCATCAGACCGATTCATGTATATTTTCCCTAGCAAGTCTTTCTTTTTCGTCATCATCAGCTATTAATTAGAATTAGAGTAGTGTAAGCGTACACTGAAAATCCAATCGAAATTGAATCCAATGACTTGAAACGTGTCCAATCTGACCCACTTAGGCTTGTTAAGGATCCATCTATCAACGAATCTGTCCATCGCATACCTTCTGGACACTTTTTTCTTTAAACGTTGCCCCACACTAGGAATTACTCATGTATCGTGGGTGTGTTTACAAACATTGAATTGAAACTCACATACACAAACAGCCAGACCCGGAACAACTACTTGTAGGCCATACAAATATTTGTTCCGTGCGGGAATCGAACCCGCGACACGCAGCGCAGCAGTCAATCGCTTAACCACTGCGCCAATCGTGCCATCAATATTATGATTATTATAAGCCCGCGTTCCTCACTGCAGGGCTAAGACCTCCCTGCCCTCTTTCCACTTTTCTCAGTCTACTGCGATTGTGGGCCAATCCTTTATGAAGGAGTCCAGCTCATCCTGCAATCTCTTTCTGGGCCTACCGCGTAGTCGTTTGCTATTTTTTTTTTTAGGATGGGAAATCATCAAATGACCCCTTCCGCTCTGGGTGGAGCAGAAGGAAGTGTCGGACTCTTACTGACTAAAACCCACCCGTGTTCCTTCCTTAGCCCTTTATGTTGACCGTTATTTCAACTCTTTCGGACAAGCCCGCTGCCCCGGCAGGCTTCGGCCCTTCCTTAATGCTGACATATCGTTCGTCGTTTGCTATTTGGGATCCACTGAGTGGTGTTTATTACGTATTGCTGCTCCGACAGGCGACAGATATCAGCCCAGACACTTCAGCTGTTCATAATTTAAATAGTGAATGCTTACGGCACCCCGTAAACACTTACTTATTAAGATTTTAATAAAGTCAGTAAAATTAATTAATACTTATCCATCTTGATTAGTGATTGAAACAAATGACGTCACTAGTAAAAGTGTTTAGCTATTTATTATAATGAATGTTATGTTAATTTTATGCGTCTGCCTCGGTTTTATGGAGATTTAGATATGCGTGTGCGTCAATTTCTGTTACTCGAATACTGCTGAACAATTTATGATGTGTTTAAAGATTATTTTTGTTGACTTACACAATATGCTTGATATTTTTTTCTTGTTATTGTAGTTGTGTTGTTATTGTGAGTGAAAGCAGTGGTGGTCCTAACCCAGGTTTGAACCCAGATAGGCGCTTTACTTTATGTAAATTATTTCATCACCACTGCTCTTAAAACGGTGAAGGCATCTAGCAACCCACTCTAGGCCCGCGTGGTGGATTACGGCCACTTCCTCTTACCGAGAGGAGACCTGTTTCGCAACAGTAGAAACATTTTAGGCTGATTATGTTGTAGAAGTGTTGAATGACTCCAAACAAAGTTATCTGAAATAACATTGTACATATTTTTTTATAATAATAATAGCCTCCCCGACCGATTTCAATCACGGTGACCAATCTCAACGGAGATTAGCCAGGTACGCAGGAGATATTATAGTGCACAAGTGTGCGCGCAGACACAGAGGCACTCTTTCTTCACTCACTCTCATAGTCCGATGGGACGGCAATCCGACACGACCGGAGAGAGATCAGGCGCAGGACCAACGGCTTAACGTGCTTTCCGAGGCACGGGGGTATTAAACCGCCAACTTCCAAACTCCGGATTGTTACTAAGAAATTCCTAATGGAAAACTCAATAACACTTTGTCCGACCCGGGAATCGAACCCAGGACCCCACGCTCAGCAGTCGCGCTTGCAACTACGAGACCAACGGGGCAGTTAGTCAGTCAGTCAGTAATTTTTTATAGGTTGGTAATGAATCGTAATGTTAGTTTTCCTTATAGAAAGCACTGGTTACCTACGCATACACTTGCAAATCCAATGGGATTAACGATGCCTTATCGACCTTCAAGACAAAGTTAAAAAGTTCTTTAGCACAGTAATCACCCCGCCATTCTTTTTCTTCGAATCAAAACCCAGTTAGACTTCTTGACGACAGAAATTACTAAGCCAGTAATTCTTTAAATTAATTTAGGAAAAGTCTCTCGTAGCTTCTTTGTAGAAAAAATATACTTTTGCTCTAGTATAAGACTATCAATACAGCCGATCGATTCTATAAAAATCTCACCGTGAAAAGTTAGGTGAAGTGAGCTAAGAGTGAGCTGGCAAGAGTATCAAACCCTAGCATCAGGATGACACTGACAGCTCACTCCACGCTCACTTCACCTAAGTTTTCACGGTGAGATGGTTACAGAATCGCACTACAGTATATGTAATTAACAACTACCTACATCACATAGAAAAAGCGAGAAGCTTCAATACTAATATTAAAAGTGAAATTCATTGACAAACGGGTCACCCGGCTTCGCTTACAACCGGATATAATGTTTGAGTTTCCTCTCTTAAGTAAATATGAATTATTTATGGTGTTTTATGTTAATGTGAACCAACAAGATAAAAAATCTTTTAAGCGTCCGCTTTTGGACCGTAGATACTCAATAATCTACTATTTATTTATGAAACTGTGGTTTGTGGTTTTGACCGATAGAGATTACTACCTTTGATCTTACATCTATATATAATATATAAAAGGAGAAACTGACTGACTGACTGACATATCAACGCACAGCCGAAACTGCAAGGACTAGGAACGTGAAATTTTGCATACGGCTTCCTTTTATTATGTAAGGGAGCACTAAGAAGGGGTTTTTGGAAATTCGACCTTTAAGAAAAGGGGGAATTTGTTTGTATGAAAAATGTTATTGCTTGAGTTAATAAACTTGAAATTTGGTACGAATACACGCAGACGAAGTCGCGGTCGAAGTGCTAGTATCTAATATTATTAATTTATAGGTGCCAGCTGATTTGTAAAGCTGCCGTCAATTGTTTTGTTTGACGGTGGAAATGTACAGTCAGCAAAGGAGATAAGTATACAGGGTCGTCGAATATAGTTGAAGTTTACTAAGAAACTGATTGATGTTTTTGAATGAAATTTAATTTGATAAATGAACTGTTTGTTTTCTATTAATTAAATTGAATTTTATTCGAAAACATCAATCGGTTTCTTAGTAAACTTCAACTATATTCGACGACCCTGTATACTTATCTCTTTTGCTGACTGTACCAAAAAAAGAAACTCACTTTTGCTTTGGTAATTTTTATTATGTATCAGCATAATCAGCCTATAATGGTCCCACTGCTGGGAGACAGGCCTCCTCTCTTCAAGAGGGAGTGGGCTGTAATCCACCACGCGGGCCCAGTGCGGGTTGGTAGATGTCACATGTCTTCGAATTTTTATTATGAACTTGTTTATATTGAAACATCAGTTAAAATAACTTCTATGAATGGCAATATCAGACACACCCATAAATTGTCTACATTGGTTCTAATCTTGCCGACCGGCTAGTCTTTCTATGAAGACACTATCTACAGCAGATCATCAATAGGTCGAGTCAACAGATTCTCGTAATTTAAAACGTTCAAAATCTAGTCGCAATCTCATCTCAGCGACAAATAAATGTCAATAACTTGTCAAAATGTTGGGAAATTAGAGTTATTTTTGACAGATTGAGACTGAGATCAGACTGTGAACGTTCTTAAAATTACGAGAATTGCCCCTCTGATAGCTGTTGCATTCGGTTGTTGGATCATTCGGTTCCCTTCAACATGATTGAGCTGGATGGTGCTGATCCATGCGTCATGTTCGTGAACGGGCGCTGTCGGTTGAGACTGGTCATCTCTTAGCTGCCAGGGATTCTTTTTAGTCTTATACCTGTTTTGAATTGTTTCTTCATAACATTGTTCTCACATATAGAAGCAACAAGAATAATGTACTCAGGATTTTGTAATATCTTGATTTAAAAGTGTGTCCTTGGAGTTTCTTGCCCGTTCTTCTCCAAGAGATCTACGTTTTGGAATGGGCAACTAGCTTCAACTTTCTGACTAACTGACCGACTAGTTAATTTTGACAATTCAAAAGTGCCTGTAAATGGTTTAATTGAAATAAATGCTTTGAGTTTGAGTTTGATTTGCGACTTTTCTTCCCGGCAAACGCACTAGGAAGCGGTGAAGGGCGGGCGTTTTGGGGGACTGTCTTGTGTAATTTTGACGTTCAAAAAGCATTGATTCTCAGCTTAATTTGACTAAAATATTACTTAATTTTGATTTGAGATCGTGGGAAAAATCAAAACTCGTACCTATTCCTAGTCAAGAATTGAAGAATATGAAAGAAATACTCTGGATGTGGAAGACAAAGAATGATATATAACTTCGTAGCAACAAGACTTCTTCTTGTTCTTCTGATCACTTGTTCAACAGAAAACTGCGAAAGGCTGAGTTGTTACTTGCAGTTTATCACAAAAGAGATTTGTGGTAATTGAATCATGGCGATGTTAGAACGAGTCGAATGTAGTTCACTTTGAACGTGAGAGGTCGCACTGCAAAAGATCTAATACAATTACAGGTAATAGAGTTTTATTAGATACTTATTAAGTCTTTATTATACACCAGATGTTTTTGTGCAATATTAAACACAGTACGATCAATTGATCGCATTTTTTTAAATATGATTTACAATTTAGGGTTGCCGTTTTGATTAAGACGCAGGATATAACCTAAAGAATTCTTTTTCCTGAGATCTAAATACGGTTTGCTTTGTTATAAGCATTTAATATCCCAAACAAGAAAGCTTAACCAGCGACAAGTACTCTTTGCTCTCAAACTAGTTATATTTCTTTGCCGTATACAAGAAAACTTAAACAAAGTGACATTCTATCAGCAATAACAATGTTGAAAATGTCAAAAATATATTAGATTGACATTTAATAAGCTACCAAACAGTCGTAGTCTTTACGGGTAGCCAGTTTTACCAAGAGGTATCGTATTACCCAGCAACTGGGTTGTGGAGATCAGATAGGCAGTCGCTCCATGTAAAATACTGGTATTCAGCTGCATACGGTTAGACTGGAAGCCGACCCCAACATAGTTGGGAAAGGCTAGTCAGATGATGATTAAATTAGCTACCGAAGGAGAGGGCAGTAGTGGCCAACTGGTAACGGCCCAAATTTACGAGTTGTAGTTCGTGGGTACGAAACCAGGCAGGTGCATTACTTTTTTAAAAATAAAGTCTACACTATTGCTCTCAAAACTGTGAAGGAAATCATCATGAGGAAACCGGCGTGGCCTTGGAACCAAAAATTCGATGACGTGGCATCTACTAACACGCAATGGCCAGCGGGGAAGATTACAGCCCACCGGAGTCCTCCCTCTCGAAAACAGGAGGCCTGTGTCCTATCAATGGGAATTTATTTATTTATTTATTTATTTATTTAAACTTTTCGCACAAAAAGGTACAAAGGCGGACTTAATGCCTTAGGCATTCTCTACCAGTCAACCAAGGGTGGTGAAGAGATTAGATGGCAATTTATTAGACCGATTATGCAAAGCTACCGAAAAGCTTATATCAATCTTGTTGAAAGTCGTTGTAGAAATACGCTTTGAAAGTGAGCGTCACTTGTCTAGGCCCTAAGGCGTCTGCACTGGCGATGTTGTAAGCAAAACCTTCAAAGTGTAGACCGCATGAAAGAAAACTTAATAATCTTTGTTGTGTGACTGATAAGCCATCAGCACATATCTATAGACCACACCTTCAACACAACAACCCATTTCCCTAAATGCATAGATTTAGGGAAAACGAACACTTTCCAACGAACATATACAAATAATGTCTAATGTCTATACGGACGAGCCGGTTCGACTCGACCCGCAGTGGGGCATACGGGCGATTAATAGTTGATGCCTTTAATGATGACAAGTGGCCATAAAGTTGTTGTTTATGAGACAGGACCCTAGTCCTGTCTCATAAACAACAACTTTATGGCCACTTCAATCATCAGTATTCCTAAATATTGATGATTTATAAAATATTGCAAATATTATGAGCGATTAAGCGATTATGAAATTCATATTGACGTTCAACTATAAATGTAGGTTATTAAAAGTCAGTGTAAATACCTGAAAATCTTAATAACGCGTGATGCTAAGTGTTTGCTTCGATGATTAAAACATTATTTACAATGAAAATCATCATATAGTGTCTTTGGTCACTCTTGATAAATATGAAAACTTTTCAAACTGACAAAAACAAACATTTTTAGTACTTTACAAGTCACAATTTGACAGCTGAATATTATACTAGTGATAGATAGACACAAATTGCAATACACAACAATAGACACCAATTATTACACTATTATTATCTTCAAAATAACTACAACCATCAACTTCTTTCCTCGTCTATAATTACTACTGAACAAACAACCATTACTATCTATCCCATGGGATTAAAACCCATTTAAATAAAAACGTGAAGAAAGAATGTTCTCTGACATAATGTTTGAAAGAAGCACTTATCTCACTGAGACACAAAGGTTCAAATAAATGAATGCTCATAATAGCTGTTATACGGTACGAGACGCACGCAAAAAAGCTTACTCACACTTGACGCAATGCAAGTCATAATTCATAAGCCATTATACGGCAACTTTCGAATCTACACTAGTAAATCCTTCCCAGTAAAAGTTGCTTAGATCTTGCAGTTAAATTGTAATATCATAAGAATTATGAGAAGAATGATCTAGACAAATAAACGCAACGTCATAAAAGTCGTGATGGAAAGACAGTAACAGTTACAAAATCGTGATTTAAGGCGACAAAAAAGTTGCAATGTCATGCAGATTTTGATTCCATTCGCGACAAAAAGTTGCCGGGTCTGAACTGTCTCGCTAACCGGCTGCACTCTCGATGAAGATGAAATTGGACTAAAACACGTGAAACCTCATCTATAGAAAGTCGAGGCTTATATACTTTTAACCTGTTTTATCGTTCACCAGTTTCGAGAATCAACTTTAGCTATGTTTTTTCGCTTATGTGGAATATATTAAAATAAGCATATTAATGGAGAGACTTGGAACTTTTCTTTTTATGTTGAATTAGAGATATTAACAAATACTTCCGTATCCATGGGAACTCATGGCGTTGTCTTGTAATTTATGCATGAGTATTTAAAGAATCAGTGATGATTGTGTGTCGAAATTTAGAAATTGGACAAGCGTCTCGAGTATCCGGAACTACCACACCTACGTATGCGAGATGTGATAAAATATTGCGCACCTGACCAAAGGGATCATTGAAATTCCAAATGTAGTTTTTACGGTTAAAGCCTGCGGCCAAATGTCTGCTATAAATAATATCAATCATCAAATGAAAGTAAGACATAAGACTCGTCCGGCATGTTCGTGAACTCATACTATCGAGGCACTGACATGACTTCGAGTAATTTCTATTTCCATTTCGAATCAATCGACAACCAGATCTCTAATGACACCTTCCAATCTAACAATAAAACGAAAGAAATAATTGGTAATAATAAATAGTTTTTATTTTTGTTCAACAATAAATTAATGGCAATAAATTAAGATAATAAATAAATTCTTTGTACAATAGAGGTTACTACGACGACCGTCGATTTATGCTAAAAAGTCTTTGATTATGTTGAGTGTGAGTATGCGCTGTATGCTAGGTTCTGGGCTTCATCGAGGTTCTTGTTCCAGTCTTGGCCGTAGCTGGAGTATCCCCCGTGGCCGCCGCCGTGTCCAGAGTCGTGGGACACATGCTCAACGTGAACAGGGTGATGAGACTCGTGGTGGTGAGCGTGAGGGACGACTTCGTACGTCGTTTTCGTCTGTTCACCCTTCAAGCAGTAAGCGACGAAGAGGATGGCTGCGAGTACGAGGGCGATCTTGGCAGTAGCGAGGGCTTTGATAGCGATGAGCTTGACGATGAAGAGTTTGCCGAGCAGCAGCTTGGCGCCGAGGAGACCGATGATGCCGCCCATGCCGCTTCCCTTCTTCTTACCACGACCTGAGAACAGGAAATTATATTGATTAGTTTCATGTCTGATTAGTTTCTGATATGTTTCATAAGTCTCATACTGTTTTATCTACGTTGATTTCACTAGCATTATTACAATTTTATTTATATTCTAAAGGCTCATGTTCGTCATAACTAATCTATCAATCAATTGTCACATGCTCAAAATACTCCATATAAATACTCGTGGCTATTTTAAGACTCCAACAAAGCGTTGCAAATTATATACTACGAGTAATTAACCTTTTTCTCGATTCTATAAATACTGGATTCACTTACAGTCACCCACTTTACTGATTCACTTTTCGATTTATATACTACAGAATCTATTTTTAGACCTTCACTGATTATACGTTGGAGACTAACCTTCTTCGAGAGATCTCTGGATGGTGTCTTTATCAGCCTGGTTCATTTTGACCTCGAGTGCGTGAGTTTCGAACAGGCTCACGACGCCATCCACCAGTCTGTAGTTGACCTCAGCGTCCCTAGCCGTGGGGTCAACAGGCAGAGCATCCAGTTTCTTAGCTGACCTGGATTCAGGTTCACCCTTGAAGACCACTCCATCTACAATTGTTATGCTTCTCGATGCTCTTAAGTTGTCAACAACTCTGAGCATTTTTTCCTGTGAAAGAAAAATTGGATTACACTTTTGTTTTAAAATTTGGAACAAATTGATTATTTTGAATTAAGTTTTTGAGATGAAGTTATTATTTTGAACTTTGATTTTGGAAAAATAATTGCAGTATTGAAGATGAAACTGCTGCGAATTCTTATTTGCAAAGGAATTTCCGGTTAAGCATCGAAATATTTGAGGCAAATTGGAAATGTTAATTGTTTTAACTGGCCGTTGTAATTTAGATCGTATGCACACTTGTTACAAGTGAAATGCGAAATCCTCAACATCAACCACTGCGAAACCTGATTCCACAACACACACTTCACTTTCACTTTTATTAATAAAAATATTATTAACCTTCACACATAAAATGTAGTCTCCTTTGCAGTCCTTAATGACGTTTATTGCCGATTCTAATGTATTATCACTGTCCTCAGCTGACACATAGGCCGTCGCCACCAAAAATACTAAGAAAAGCTTCATTTTGTTTTGTTTTTATATTATTTAATTTTTTTTTAGTTTTTTTTTTCCGACATCTAGGGATGTCAAGCAATGTTTGGCGTGGCGATTGGTCTGCTATACAGTTTTATCATATTCCCCCCCACCTGATTTCTGTATGAAGCACGTTGGACCATCTAGGTTAAGATGAGGATTTTGTGATTATGGACTCTAATGTGATCAGTGCTAAGACTTGTTTTTCGGTGAAAGTTTCTTACTAGGGTTTGTTATGCATTCTTAAGGTCAGGTTCTTGAATGGTCGGTTGTAAAATATTTGTATATTTTGATACGTATTTACGTGAAATGAATAATTTATCTATGTGGGTTATTGGAAGCAATGTGTGCATACCATTAAGGAATAATTATTTTTGGTTATGAATTTTCGAAAGTAGTATTGATTTTTGGTTAATGTATTGATCTTAATGGTGTTGATGTTACGCAATGTTATTAATGAAATGAAAGGAAAGTGGTTTTCGTCACAGTTTAAGATTTTAAAATAAGCCTTAAAACCTTTTATTTTTTATGACATAAGAAATTTATAAAGGATCATAAGGATATCATTTAAAAGTGGATGACATTTTAGTATTATAGTACATACATTAGCAAAATACCACAAATCTAATTCAGAAAGTTAAATTATCCTTCTCTTACCAACCGCAGTAGTAACGTTGCGGGTATATAAAAGTTGTTTTTGCCAATTAGCCTTACTAGGTCTGATCAAATTAAATAATCATAAAACCCTTACTAGTTTTCATGATTATTACAAGCTTTTTATTGTTTACATATTCACTTTTTGACATATTGATCTAATTCATGAATAAGGATTTTTTTGAAACAAAGTTTCTTAGCACACGTTAAACTTTGCACATTTGTCGAATGAGAGCTAGACAGAATGTAACACTAAAATCATAATCGTTTATTTGCTTTAGTTACAGTGTTGGTCTTAAAGTCATTGCCCTTTTTTTGTTGTTTTTTTTGTTTCGAAGTGTTTATCAGTGGAAACTTGTAAATGGCCTTCAAATGCATATTGTTTAAGAACACTGTTTATATTAGCTGTAAGTTTCCCGAATATAATAAAATAAAATAAAGTTCCTTATATATATAGTCAGACACTTTGTCTTGCAAAACATTACAATGTATTTACAATGCGTTACAATGCATTACAATGTGTTTTTATTTAATAAAATAAATAAATAAAACTTTATTTCAGGTTATGGACCTAGTCTGAAATAAAGTTTTATTTATTTATTTTATTTTATTTAATGCTAGTGTAATATTTATGTCTAACGATATGCTTTAAATGTGTCTAATCTAGTGAATATTACTCATTAATTTTACAATATATATTAATCGTCACATTAATTTTTAAACAGGTTATTTGACGTTATTTATAAATTCATTTATTGAATAAAATCGTTTTACCAGCAGCCATAATTTTAACTTTATAAAAAAAACAGTATTAGGTACATAACTCTTTAAAGTTCTTTGGTACTTTATTAAAGATAAGTATAGTAATATAATAACAATTATTTTTATACGGATAAGTCCTTAGTGCCTTCGGCAGAAATGTTCTATCTAGATCTCATACTATTATTTTTAACCGTCAGGACGCTTTTTATTTTTCATTTAGTTTCTCTCAAATGTTGTTAATTTATTTTATTGTGACTTTTATTTAATACGCATACTCTTGACTTTATAAAATTAGTACCCATTCATCCGGTTTGGGTGAGCATCAATTCAGCGGCTTATACGTACCCATAACAATTATTCTATGTTCATTATTTTATTATTCAAATAATTATTTTGTACACTAAATATGTATATTCAAATTTAATATTGAAACACCAATATAAAAATCAGACCTCACACAAAGTTCAAAACGAAATTTTCGTATTTAATTTACACTTTTAAGTGAAAATACTTGTTGCATTTCCATTTCAATAATTCAACTTACTTTAAACATTACACAACTAAACTAACAGACGTTTTAGATTATTTAATAAGATTGCCTGAAGTGATGATAATTTCTTGCCTAGCGGTATACCGCGGCTCCGCTCGGCTAGTCTTGTTCAATCTATCGTATCTTCACTTACCGTGATAAGACGTATCCTATATGTTTATTGGGGTATTAAGGATTACCGTGAAGATGCCGTTAAAATACGTCTTGTTGGATTTATGTTAGAAACTTGGGAGTTAATATCAAATTGCTTCGCTCTTAATGGTCGTGATATATCGGTGTATTAGGATTTCCGATTGAGTAGCGTTGCTTTTGGTTTGGTATGAGCAATTTTTAGTTGCAGTTTGAGCTTCTTTATTTGCTTTGATAAAGAAAACGAAATCACTTCCAAATTGTGAAAGGCTATTGCACCATGTTTTGAATAATGTTTGTATTGTAAGTTTTTACTGTTTTTTTTTTAATACATTAATTTTAATTTATAACTCGGCGAAACCGTCGCTTATCTTAATTATTAGGTTTTTCCTCATAGCAGTGAATAATTGTATTCTTTTTGAGCGAAATAAATTGTCTTAATTCGTAAAGTAAACTGCCTCTGTATCCCTTTTTTGATTACCGAAAACAATAATTCTGTACCTATACGACACTGATTTTTTTACGCCATATTTATCTGAAACTGTTGCAGAACTGGCTAGTTCTTTTCAGAGTAGTCGGATAAGAAACACCGACGTCATCAGGTTTCAAAATATATTTTCTTGACGTTTAAAAGTGTTGCTATAGGCCAATTCATGGAAATGTATGTGTGCAGGATAAGAGTTTGACGAGAAAAACACTTTTCCAGGATATTTTGGTTTATTTTAGCTCGTTAACCCCAAAATACATAATTTTAATCTTCGTAACGTCGTCAGTTCGTTTTCAATTATTCCTCATTCTCCCCTCTCATTCACACACTCCCACCTCTGATTCACTCATTTAACGTTCCATTCTACCAATGGATTTAATGTTTCGTTTCACGATTAACTTTAATCATTTTAATTTCTAAAAAATAGGCTCACATGTATAATGTTGAATAGGTTCGCAGGAACATCGAAGCGCATACTGTCACCATGAATTATTGAGCCCATTTTTCTAAATCCCCTAGGGAAAAAATATCATCATCATCATCATCAGCCGGAAGACGTCCACTGCTGAACAAAGTCCCTTAACAAAGGACCCGGACATGGACCTGCGTGGGGATTATGGCAACCTCCCCCCCCCCCAAGGGGGAGGCCTATGAAAAAATATATAGAGGGGCCCGTGGCTAAACAATAACAGCCACACAGGTCGATCGATCAGGTTAAGCTACGCTTGCCGTGGTTGGTCAGTGGATGGGTGGACCATCTTTACATACCGAGGACCCATCCGTGCCTCGGAAAGCACGTTAAGCCGTTGGTCCCGGTTGTCATTCGTGGATCTTTGACAGTCGTTACGGGTAGTCAGAAGCCCAAAGGTCTGACAACCAGTCTTACTAAGGGGTATCGTATTACCCAGTAACTGGGCAGATACTGGCAGATCAGATAGGCAGTCGCTCCATGTAAAATACTGGTATTCAGCTACATCCGGTTAGACTGGAAGCCGACCCCAACATAGTTGGGAAAAGGCTAGGCAGTTAATGACGATGAGTTTTTTTTTTTCAACGCATGTGTTTCTGAATCATGTGCTCCATCCATGGTAACAGTATGATGAAAATAGCGCTCTACATAGAGCGCTATTTTTATAAAGGCAGCATAAGGCATAAGCATAATCAGCCTTTAATGTTCCCATCGCTGGGGCACAGGCCTCCTCTCTGTGAGAGGGAGTGGGCCATAATCCACCGCGCGGGCCCAGTGCGGGTTGGTAGATGTCACATGTCTTCGAATTTTTGGTTCTAGGACATGCCGGTTTGTTCACGATGGTTTCCTTCACCGTTTTGAGCGCATTGGTGACGAAATAATTTACACAAAGTGAAGCGCCTGTCTGGTTTCGAACCTACGACCTACAAATTATAAGTCACGGTCTTTACCACTGGGCCGCCACTGCTGACAAAGGCAGATAGGTACTGTCTGCATCAAATATTGTGGTGCAAAGAACTTGTTACCACTTCCCCAGAACCAATCATAAACTGACTAGATTGCCAATTTTTAATAACACTTTATGTAGAATTATGTAAATAATTACCAGACAGAAATGAATGTATCTAGACAGTTTTTTATCTAGCTCCTAAATCAAAGCGGTCTACGTCTGCGTCATAAGCATAACATTGAAAGTCATAAACGAGTTATATTGATTTATTGTCCTTCATAATGTTACATCCATTATGCACCATCAACTTTTGGAATGCATGAAGAAGCCTCCTTGTGTAGCGCGGTTTGTTCCGCCAGTTACTCAACTGAACCGAGCGCTCGGCGCATCCTGGACAGTCACACCCAACACCTTATTTGACTGGCTAATTCTTCACTAGTAGTGGTAGGGCTAACCACAGTAACGAACGCCTGGTTTGCGACCACCCACCCAGCGGAGTCCGACATCAAGCAGCCTGCTGTGTTTCGTCGATGCGTGGGAGTTCCAGTGCCTTAGGCATTTTCTGGGCACGCTCGTTCCATCATAGACCTCATCCATCGCTTTCCATCAGGCGTGATCGAGGTCAAAAGCAGGAACTTCAGCAAAAAAAAAAATATGTATGTAATAATAATTAATTATAATTATAAATCATTATTAGTCATAAATAATTATAAGTTATTATTTTTTTTATATACATCAGATTCATTTGTGAAGTGTGTAGTCATTTGTTTTGTTATATACTTTTATTGTTTATTTTATTACGCCATTAACTCTTTTTCCCCCTGTTTTATTATTGTTAGTATTTTCTAGGTTGGAAAGAAGATTTTAAAGGCATTTTCTTTCCACTAGCAACTTCCTACCACTATTCGGGGTGAGAGCCACATTTTTTTTCTTCCATACATCTTCTTCGCCTCGGAGTACCTATTCGTTCTCTTTCTTTCAAAGCAAGGTAGAGAGAGAGAGCAGTGTTGGTCTAGTAGTAACGACTCCGACTTACGTGTAGGTCGTAGGTTTGAACCCAGTTTCATCACCACTGCTCTCAAAGTGGTGAAGAAAAACATCGTGGGGAAATAGGGGCATGTTCTAGAACCAAACATTCGAAGACAATATGCGATATCTACAAAGCCGCACTGGGTCTGCGTGGTGGATTACAGCCCACTTCCTCTCGATCGAGGTCCCAGCAGTGGGAATATTATAGGCTGATAATGATGACAAGGTAGGGTATATGGCTTCTATTCACCTTTGATTTGAGAGATCCTATATCCTATAACATCTTGAGTACCGTGTTTTTAGCAAATAATAACTTCCACACCACACACACCACATCTGCCGCATGTCGCAACAGAATTGGGCAAAAGTAGCCACTGACTGGGTTCCGAACAACAGGAATCGGCGACGCGGTAGGCCCAGAAAGAGATGGCGTGACGAATTGGACGCCTATTTAAAGGATTGGCCAGATGTAGCAAGAGACAGGAGAATATGGAAAAACGGAAGGGAGGCCTTTGCCCTGCAGTGGGACATAACAGGCTAATAATAATAATAATAACTTTAGCTTTGATGGCCCAAAATTCCTGTCATTGATACAACTTCCATCAGTAATTTGTTCCATATTTATTCATCGTCATATAAAATTAGAAAATGGCTGCCAAACACCTTATTTTCCAGTCAATACAACATTAAGACAATAATAAGTATAGACGTAGAATTAGAAACTGCACAAAACCAGTTTTCAGTCTGTTATGGGGGATATAATTCTAAAATGCCTACTTTGAAACGTGCTTGCTTTAGGGCTGTGCCACACGGACGCGATTTATCGTCCGATATCTATTTTGATATTGATTATTTTGGTATTGCGTTTTTATCTAAACAGCGGGGAGTGTCATATCACACCACCAAAGGTAGATATATTTTCCTAGTTGGTCATCGCCTTAAGATAGAATGATGTAAGTAAGGATAATGATCACAGCCTCACCATGTCTGCTTATCCTTATAGCATTAAATACGATCAAGAAACTGTCTGTTTTTTGTCTTATTTTATGCTGCACTAGCTGACCCGGCAAACTTCGTATCGCCTCAGAATCAACAAATATTGAAATGCTGACATTATTTTTTTTTTTGTGGAGTTTGTTTTATTTATATACAGGTTTACTTATTTAATGACCAGCCAAATGTAAGGTTTCGGTACAAACCATCAAATTACACAACTTTCTCCATGGGACCAATATCGTAATCGCGAAAAATTTATCAACTGTCCCATAGAAAACTTCATACCTACTCGACCTAAATGTATAAGACGGCTGAATTTTTATTCGCGATCACGATGTTGGTCCGATTTTTTTATTAAAAAAAATACATATAATATATATAATATTCTTAGAAACCAGAAGTGGAATATATTGAAAAACAAATTACTAAATGACCTACAAAGTTGTATTTCTTACAAATTACTTTTAATTAGCAACAAACACACAGGTAAACAGTAAGTGCATAAGAATTACATAACACGATCCTAATCAACACTACAACGTCCCTAGAATATGCCCTTTGCATCCGAAAAACCAAGCAGCCAACAGCCTCCACGCCCGTTGACAGCGCACCATGCCTTTTTTTTCTTAAACTGTCACTCGGACCGTGTAGGTTGGAAGAAGAAGTATCTAAGACGGCCTTCCTGATAGCGTGACGTCCTCGACCGCAACATCATTAGCATCAGATCCATCTCTCACAACCTGGCCATAATCATTATTTTGATCATCATCATTATCTGAAAATACATAAGATCACATGAGTAATAAATAACATGAGCACTATGGTTTGAAGCTTATTCAACCTGAAGTAGTTTCATAAGTTAGAGTTCACAAATCTGACCAGTGTTCCAGGCGCAAGCGTGCACTCAAGCGCCAGCAACAAAGACCACCAATAGTGATTTTTAAAGTTTGAAACAGCTTCAAACCCAAGAAATTCAATGCATCGCTAGTGACAGAATCCGGATTTCCATCACTCGCCATACATTGTTATCGACAGAGGCCCAAACGTTCGCTTGTCGTTTTCACGAATACATAGTAGAGGCCCAAAGGTTATGCTTACTATGAATTTGTGACACATCGCGTCATTGAGACAGAGGCCCAAAAGTTCTGCATGTCTCCACTATGACCGCGGAACAATTAGTAATACATCGCGTCATTGAGACAGAGGCCCAAAAGTTCTGCATGTCTCCACTATGACCGCGGAACAATTAGTAACACATCGCGTCATTGAGACAGAGGCCCAAAAGTTCTGCATGTCTCCACTATGACCGCGGAACAATTAGTAACACATCGCGTCATTGAGACAGAGGCCCAAAAGTTCTGCATGTCTCCACTATGACCGCGGAATAGAGCAGAGGCCCAAACGTTAGCATGCTCATAACAAATACCTCACCACTCTCAAAGAAAGCTGAGCACGTATCCGGGCGTCCACTCGCCACGCCATAACATAATATGTTCAGCAGCGGCTTGAGTCTTTTTACCATAAGACCCAGCTAGTAATTATAGCTCATGACGGTGGTGTGGCAACGCTCGGCCAACCTTACACCGCGCATGCCGGAGTCTAGTTTTCCAGTAGTCTGAGCAACTTTGCTTACAAACACGATGTTACCAACAGCAAACGTACGTGGCTGCCTTTGATCTTCATTAACATAAGCATCCTGATAATGCTGATTGGCTGTGAAAAGCTCAGAAGCTCGTTGTCTTCTTAGATTTAACAAGGATTCTCTATTGAGATGCGAGTTTTCGAGTGCAACGTCTCGCACCAAAAATCTGACGACGGGAGTAGCCGCATCTATGCCCACCAGCAGCTGTAGTGGTGAAGTCTGGGTAGTGGCTTGTCTGCAGATGTTGAGGGTGAGCTGTATCTTCCAGAGCACGTCTGATCATTGCGAGCCTTTGTTGCTGACTTCAATCCGCAGCATGTTAAGAACAGTTCTCGCAATGCATACCCGGCGAAATAAAGTGCTTCAAAGATCCCAACTCAGTGACCCAATTTTGAAAAGCTCTACTGTCGTACTGTATCCTACCACGGTCACATGCTATCATAGAAGGGCACCAAATAGCGATACTGAATTAGAGAATACACGCTTTAATTCATAAGCTTCTTGTCTATATAAAAAGTAAAATAAACAATACTTGGAAAAGCATCGATTGCTATTAAAACGTATTTAAAACCATTTTTGATTCTGGAAGAGGTCCAAGAACATCGGTATCTACAACAGAAAAAGGAATTTCTGGCTTAGGCCAGGACTGGATTGGTTGAAAGAGAGCCCTAGGATTCCTTTTATGTGCCAGACATATCCTTCCTCAGAAATTGCCGTAGGCTCGTAAACCAAAAATGTCGTAAAATCAGATCAGTAGCTCTGTCAGTACCGATATGATCATGGTCATCATGGAAAACCCTTAAGAGACTGACCCTATGACACTTCGGGATGAAGCACAAAAGTAGCGATTCTTCCCCAGAAGTTGCACATTTGTAAAACAATAAATCGTTTTTTTATTGTGTACCTCGTTAGATCTAATGGCCCTTTCTTCAATTTTAAACATCAATTCCTGAGTCTCTACGTCAGCGGTTTGAGCAATCTTTGCCCAGTTGTTCGGATTTCGGATAAGAGAGACATTATCGGTAAGGGAAGGAGGGTTGCATCAATGAACCCTTTCTATAGTCGAGAGTGAACGTAAAATACTGCAAGTAAACTCACCAGCGTGCGACCCGGGGTAGCAGGTCAATCTTCCGCTCCGTTAAGTTTAAAGAATTACAATTCACAATAAGAAGTCACTGTCTTAAAATGAACACCAATTAGATAGTGGCGAAAATGCTGGAGCGCACGTACAACAGCCAAATTTTTCAATTCGTAACTGTGGTACCGCGATTCCGCGCCCTGAATGGACTTGCTAATATACCCAACCACCCTCTTTCTCTCACCGCTATGCTCTTAGAGTAAAATAGCACCAAATCCAATAGCAATAGCGTCTGTGTGAAGCTCCGTAAGCAACTGGGAGTCAAATATCGCTAAAACCAGTTCATTAATTAGGCAATTTATAATGTAACCGCTAGCAGCTTCCTGCTCAGAACCCAACAAAAAAGATTCACCCTTCATCAGCAGCCTTGCTATGCTTGCTGTCTTAGAGGCATAGCCAGCAATATAACGGCAAAAACACCCTGCGAGCCCCAGAAACTGGCGAACCTCTTTCACATTTTTTAGGTTTTGGAGAACGTACAAGTGCACCTAATTTACCTGGACTCGGCCGCACCTGACCATGTCTAATCTCTACCTCTAGAAGGGTACCTTTTTAAGTTTATGGAAAACCTTGCGGCTTTAAGTATCTGTAAAACTCCTCATAACATTTAAAGACTTTTATCTACCGAATTGGACAAGATCATATAGGTTAGAACCCTACTAGTGCCAATGAGAGGTTTTAGTTTGTTTTAGTTAAAATCCTCTGATAGAAGATCGAAAGGGACGACAATAATCGGCTTTCGCTAATTGGATGCAACGGACTATCTCTGCTAAAAGCTGTTGGCAATCTACACTCAATTAGTACCTCGTAAGAATTCGATCAAGGGCTACATCGCGCGAGTTTTCGCGGCGGTCATACGAGTCTTCGGGATATCTGCGACAACGAGAGCTATGCAAGACACTACAACGCCTAGATGACCTATCTCTCCGGTCTATTTGGACTGTTTCGACGATGGTCTGCGACAATTGGAGGCGTATCACGATCATCCGAATTATCGCGACGATTTTTGCGATAACCGCTACTAGATGTTCGCTCACGAGAGTGTCTACGTCCTCTAGAGACCGCGACGAACGCGCTGACATTTTGTAAGAAACACAACTTAGATACTTACGATTGAGATGTTTGCACACAATTATCCCAACACTTTTACTTTAACACCGTTACTGAGTATTTAAATAAATGGCAAACGGCCTAGAACGCGTGGCGATCCCACTTCTGATCTTAGAAACCAGAAGTGGAATATATTGAAAAACAAATTACTAAATGACCTACAAAGTTGTATTTCTTACAAATTACTTTTAATTAGCAACAAACACACAGGTAAACAGTAAGTGCATAAGAATTACATAACACGATCCTAATCAACACTACAACGTCCCTAGAATATGCCCTTTGCATCCGAAAAACCAAGCAGCCAACAGCCTCCACGCCCGTTGACAGCGCACCATGCCTTTTTTTTCTTAAACTGTCACTCGGACCGTGTAGGTTGGAAGAAGAAGTATCTAAGAATATAATATATATATTTTCCCTCCTCTACTTATACCTATATGTATAAGTGTATATTTATAATATTGTGTAAGATAATCGTTACGAAAATGCCCAAACACGTTTCATCATTATACAAATTGTGTTCGCGTTATCACATCAGTCCAGTATGGGGCAGCCTTTACGGCTAACCTACTGCAACCAGACACTAATGCTATTATCTTCTACAAACGTCGAAGGAATAGATCGTGTTATGTATTGATACTAAAAATAGAAAAGGTTTTTAGTTTAAGTTTAATCCCAGATCTGTCTGGCTGCTACTAAATCACTAAGTTAAGTATTGATAGGTGCTTGGGGGAAGCCTATTTCAAACAGTGGACGTTTTTTGGCTGAAATTATGATGATGATGTGTATTTACTTATGTTTATTTGGATTTACCTACAGTAGCCCGTGGCTAAATAATAACAGCCGCACAGGTCAATCGATCAGGTTAAGCTACGCTTGTCGCGGTTGGTCTGTGGATAGGTGACCGTCTTTACATACACCGAGACCCCTCCATGCCTCGGAAAGCACGTTAAGCTATTGGTCCCGGCTGTCATCCGTGGATCTTTGACAGTCTTTACAGGTAGTCAGAAGCCCGAAAGTCTAACAACCAGTCTTACCAAGGGGTATCGTATTACCCAGTAACTGGGTTGCGGAGGTCAGATAGGCAGTCGTTCTATGTAAAATACTGGTATTCAGCTGCATCCGATTAGACTGGAAGCCGACCCTAACATAGTTGGGAAAAGGCTAGGCAGATGATGACTTGGATTTAACTAGAAAGGGAGTCAATAGAGAAGTATGGAAGAAAAATATATGAGGCACCGATCCCAAATACGTTGGGATAAGGACGTAAGATAGATGTAGAAGAGATAGCATAATAGTTGAATGTGTCTGGTTAAAATCCTTGTCATTTTTAATGGAACGAATGAGTTCTAAAGTTGAGACTGCGATCGTTACATATGAACTGGGTTAAGGCAAACTTAATACGAAAAATGAAGAACCAAGTATTACGACATAACTTTGAAAAGGCATATCAGAAAAAGTTTCCTTCTCACCTCCTTCAACTCGTATCTAATACGCTGAGTGGGAATCTTCTCCATCTTCTGACTCCCAAGATATCGTCGACCGTAGGTTCAATTGAGGTAAGGGACAGAATACCCAATGTCCCTTACCTCAATTGAACCTACGGTCGACGATATGTTACAGGCATTCGCCTAATTGGGGGTCACCGTCTATTCTATTCTTGAACAAATAATTGTGATTAACTAATAAATAAATTACAAGGTACCTACTAATCCTGGTCTTAGTCTTTTGATTGTAAATCTCATAAATTGCACGGTAATCATCTCGGGCTTGGGACTTCAAACCCTTTACGCTTTGGAATGTGCAACTAGCTTCACATTTTCTGACTGACCGACTTCTTGACAGTTTAAAAGTGACTGCTAATGGTTTATAAATAAGTGATGTGAGCTTGAGTTTTCATGTTACTTTGATATGGTTATCGAACAGCTTCGTTTTTCTTCTGCCGATCTTTCCATAAAAATGTCGCCGTTATAATTAAGGTGAAGTAAGCTGGCATTGCAATGCCAACTCGCTTCGAGCTCAGTTCACCTAAGTTTTCACAGTGAGATTTTTACAGAACAGACCGGCTGTTGTCTGTCAATTTGACAGCTGTTAATTAGATTGTGATCATGCTGATCTCATTAAAATAATTACCGTGATAATTTCGAAATCGTTAAATAAATTACTATTCACATGCACGTATCGCACGAGCATCTTCAAACACTAATAATTTTTCGAACTATTTACATTATGCAGTTTGATCGACATTTTTTTTTGCTGTTTATCTCTGAATGCTTATAAAGTGCTGTTTATTGACGCATTTGTCGATGTTGAACATTACATAAGAACTTTGTTTGTTGAATCGTTTTAGTCTTCTTCTTTTCGAGTCCACTTTCGCGTCCACCCTTCACCACTTCTTAGTACTTTCGCTGAGAAGACGAAGTGGCGCAACAAACTCTCCATATATTCATATATGTATATAAACAGGGCTACAGGTTAAGTCGACCTAGATCCTTTAAGAGGTTATAAGTTTCCATCATTCCTGATTGATTTGACTATGATTTTCTAGATATTGGACTTTGAAGTTTAAAAAAAAATGTTTTTTTTGTCTATTGACCATTTTTTTTTGTGTTTTGCCTCTAATTTATTCTTGTTTGCGATTTTTGTGTAGTAGATAAGTTGCTTTATTATTCTCTACAGTAAAATTGCAAAAAAAACTTCCAAGTACCATATCTTGAAAACGGTTAAGTTTGGAGTGCGGTATTTCATAGTGAAATCAGTCAGGAATGATGGAAACTACAACCTCTTAAAGGATCTTGGTCGACTTAGCCTGTAACCCTGTATATATCCCTCTGGTAAGACTATTTGTTATACTTTCGGGCTTCTGACAGCCCGTAACGACTGTCAAAGATCCACGAATGACAGCCGGGAGCAACAGCTTAATTTGCAAACTCAAACTCAAAGCATTTATTTCAATTAAACCATTTCCAGGCACTTTTGAATTGTCAAAATTAACCAATCGGTCAGTTAGTCAGAAAGTTGAAGCTAGTTGCCCATTCCAAAACGTAGATCTCTTGGAGAAGAACGGGCAAGAAACTCCAAGGACACTCTTTTAAATGAAGATATTACAAAATCCTTAGTACAGTATTCTTGTTGCTTCTATATGTGAGAACAATGTTATGAAGAAACAATTCAAAATAGGTATAAGATTAAAAAGAAGCCCTTTGAAGGAGTGCTTTGCGAGGCATGGAGCTTGGTATGTAAAGTGGGTCACCTATCCACGGACTAACCGCGGCAAGCGCAGCTTAACCTGATCGATCGATCTGTGCAGCTGTTATTCCTTAGCCACGGGCCTCTAAATACATGTATTATGTTAAATGAGTTGGGCCTAGTAGGTGGCCACGCCGTGGCTTGTTTTAGACACTTTGGACACTCCAGCATATGGGGAATAGTTTAGTCAGGAGCACCGCATTCGCACTGAGTATCAATGGGATCATTATAATTTCCCATTTTTCTTGATTGTGCTTACAGCGACTTACTTGAGTCCGCAGTCGATTGATTGCTTTTCATATATGCCACTGCAGCTCACGTTCGGTAGGTAGATGCTCTTGGTCAGATTGATTTAGTGGAACAGTAACTGTAAATCCTAATGATTTCAGAAGGCCAATTTTATTCTCGTAATTTAAAACGTTCAAAATCTAGTCGCAGTCTCATCTCGGCGACAAACAAATGTCAAAAACTAGTCAAAATGTATGGAAATTAGAGGTATTTTTTGATAGATTGAGACTAAGATCAGACTGTGAAGGTACTTTAAATAACGAGAATTATCCCTCAGGTCTATTGTGTCTTTATGTTTTATCAGGTTTATTCTAAGAGTTTTAACTAAGTCATTAGCGCTCGTCACTTAAGTTTTCACAGTGGTGTTTTCATAAAAAAGATCGACTGTTCTGCCGATAAAAAAAAAAATCTGTCAATTTCTAGTATGTTATATGACGCACGTACGATGGGTTTTCTAATAGTAACTACTGGAACTAAATAAATCAGAAACGCTTTTATTTTCAAATTGATGGTAGCATTATAATTTACGGTGGGTCTCGTATCTCAAAGTTAATTCATGTGTGAGATGAATTCATCACTGACAGGCCAATTTAATCGTTGTTACTGCTGCTTATGGACCCAATAAATAAATCTCTTCCAGGTGTTTTCATGCTTTCGTACCCTTCAAACTTGAAAAAGTTACAGACTTTGGCTTCAGGAATAGGTTGGCCCTTCCCTGCATGAATTAGTTCCAAAGGAGCTTCTGTAGGGTACTCTTCGCTTAGCTAAATTAGAGGGTTAAGTAAAATTTTACAGATCAAAACTCACTGTGGCTGCCTATAATGCATCATGATGTGGCGAGGCTTGAGAATCTACAAAGATCTCTCCTATTATTTAACGTAACACAACAGAGGTGCACCTACACTCAAACTTTGCCAGTTATATTTGCAAAACGCGACACCAGCAACGTTACGTGTATAGTAGTTTTAAGGTTTTCGACATATTAGTTTATTATTGTATAACATTATTTTGTGTATTTTATCTATGGGCCTTAGTTTCTTGATAATAAAATGATTAATAATAGTAATATTTAGTAGTACTTGCTTAGACACAACCTTGTAGCCAGGATAATCCATCAGTAACTTGCTCTGAAATACAGCCTTGTGGAATCGGAGATGCCGTACTACAGGTGCTCGACCCAGTTCTCGAAAATGGTAATATCACATTATATTGGGATCGATCCATTATCACTGACAGGACTATTGTTGCCAATAAGCCTGATATAGTGGTGGTGGATCGATCAGAGCTGCGCGCAATGATTCTTGACCTAACCATCCCGCATGATGAGAATCTCGTGAAAGCCGAGAAAGATAAACACATCAATTATCTTGACTTGGCTCGCGAGGTTGTCGACATGTGGGATGTGGACTCAGCGATCATTGTGCCGATAGTCGTGACAGCTAATGGATTAATAGCCAAGAGCCTCGACCAACACCTGAGGAGGCTCTCGTTGGGCGGCTGGATCAAGGGCTTGATTCAAAAAGCGGCACTTCTCAACACAGCCCGCATTTTTAGGAGGTTCCTCTCTCTGGAGCCCTGACCCGTAGCTTGGAATCTGATTCCCGATACCGGTGGGCTACTATTTTTTATATTTATAAATGTTTTTATATTTTTTATATTCTATTATTTAAAAATATAATTTATATGTATTTAGTTAAATAAAGGAAATAATAATTTCAGTCCCAAATAATAGGGGGCGAAGCTATTGCCATCAACCTGCCACAAATACAGCACCCTGACTGCTACTGAAACATTCCTGATACATCTGCAAACTGAAATCCTACAAACCTTCAGTCTTTCCTTTTTCTACTGCCCCCGTTTGTGAAGTAACAGCTTCAGAGAATCAAGTAGTGCATTTATTTACAAGCGTAAAACGAGTTACCTAATCGATAATATGACGGGGTAATCGATTTTACGCTTATTGCTTGCCGTCTGACCTCCGTAAGCCGCGGAACTAAATGCGCAGACCATTCTTAGGTGCGTGTTTATTCAACTCCAACTATTTATTATGTTTGTTTAGACCAAATCTTGTCGTGTTAAAAATAATTTCCCTTGTTCCACTTAGGGACAAGTCTGCGTTTAATAGGTGCTTTAGCTTTTTCTAAATTATTTAGAAGAAACTGTTTATGCTTTTGAGCATCAAAAAATTCGTCCGCATCGCTGTCAATGGGATAAGTGCCCATAAGGCTGGCAGCATTACCACGTTGTATGGCAATGCTGATTCTTTGGGCTAAAATTGGCCAGCCCTCTGGTCTTATTTATTTGTTGTCATAGTTACGGTCTGTATGTTTTCTTACCAGTCCAGAAGGCGTGTGCAAATGTGCGAGCATCTCCCGGGCCCCCGACTCATGGTCGTGGTAGGAATCGATTAGAGTCTGATATCACCATACGTTCTCCCCAGACAAAGGATGAGAGACTTTCCGTGAAGGAAAAGCGGTAATGTTTTCTTCTTGCTTTGATGTAATGGAAGAAAGAGATCATGGTAAAAGACACAAGACGCAGTTAAATTGAAATTTGACATTGATAATAATAATAATAGCCTCCCCGACCGATTTCGGTCACGGTGGCAAATCTCAGCGGAGATTAGCCAGGTACACCTCCATGCAATAACATCGTAACTCACTTTTTTCCAAAAATTGAGTTGCAACGGCATTGTTATGTAAAAAAAAAAATGCATTTTTTCTGTACTATTATTGTAATACTATTACCTTAAGTTTCTAAAAATATGTAACTTAACACCTTGGAGTTACAATTATCTGACCACAAAAATAAATTAAACTACAAAAAAACTAAATTGTAACTCAGACATGCAATGTTTGTCCTCGTAACTTATATGTCATTTCACTGTTTTGTTTTTCACGTAAGTCATGAAAACCCATGAAAACAATTTTTCTTTTACAACTTAACCATACCTATTTATAGTCCGCCTAAACTATATTAAATAGAGCCAGCTTCAAAAATTTTACGGGGTGTTTTGAGTTTGCTATAATTTTTCAAACTTCAAAATCGCTCTCCTGTAAAATCACAAAAAGTGAGTTACGATGTTATTGCATGGAGGTGTCGAAGTGTGCGCGCCGACACAGATGCAGGGAGTGCATCTTCCTCACTCTCATAGTCCGATGGACCTGGACGATGGACATTGATAATAAATGACCTAGTGAATATTATTATCTAGTGAACAGGTCACTTAGACAGACACCTAGAATACACCCGGAACCTACACGCAAATTGGAAAATATGCAAATTTTGTAAAAAAGAAGCTACAATAAAATTAGCCTTTAATATCTACAATTCTATTTAGAGGTAAACATTGTGAGAATTATGTCAGTAAGATGCTCGCAGGCAATGATCGACTTGACTATGATGCGTGATTATGCAAATTATAGTGCTTAGGTACTAGTTTACTTGATGATATAGTAGCCGAGAACAAGACTGTCTTGGTTTACAAAATATGACTCTTTCATTAATTAAAATAATAATAGAAGAGCGGACTAAACTTTAGGAAAAAAAAGAGCAATAATAAGGAAAAGAAATTTTTTCTTCCACTTTTAATATTCCTTTTTGGCCGAATATTTTGCTCCTTATTCGTCTCAGTTTTTTTTAAAATGGAAATGAATAATCATGTTAAAACGACCTTTCTAGACCTTCCTAAGTTTTAAATATTGAATAAACATTTTCGTATCATTATAGTATGATTTCAAAAAGATGAAGGAAAACATCGTGAGGAAACCGGGTTGTCCTAGAACCAAAACATTCTAAGTTATGTGACATCTACCAACCCGCACTGGGCCAGCGAGGTAGGTTACGGCCCACTCACCGAGAGGAAGCCTGTGTCCCAGCAGTGGGAATATTATAGGCTGATTGTGATGTAGCAGAATTTTACTCTGCAGGGTAAGGTAAAATAACAGGATGGCTGGTAGCAGCTGAATGAGAGTTGACGAAAATCGCTCCAATAGTTTGAGGGCCCTCATTTTTTAAATTTTTGACCTCGATCACGCCTGATGGAAAGTATTGGATTAGGTCTATGATGGAAAGAGCGTGCCCAAAAAATGCATAAGGCACTGGAACTCCCACGCATCGATGAAACATAGCAGGCTGCTTGACGCTGGACTCCGGTGGGAGGGTGGTCGCAAACCAGGCGGGCGTTAGCCCTACTACAAGGAAAGAATTGGTCAGTCAAATAAGGTTTTGGGTGTGACTGTCCAGGATGCGTCGAGCGCTCGGTTCAGTTGAGTAACTGGCGGAACTTACTGCGCTACACGAGGAGGCTTCTTCATGCATCCGTTATTTAGCAGTGTCTATATTTCTTCACCAGTTACCCAATCCATCTGTTTCCAATCTGCTAAACACTACCGGAACTCAGTTTTAAATAGCGCCGAGCAATTACCCAATCAGCTGCCACTTTCCTTATTGACTGTCAAATATTGCGTGGGCAATAGCCCAGCCATCGATATATTTTTAACAACCTCTACACATGTTAGAAAGCTATTAAGATAACAATTAGATGATCAGTCAACATCTGCCTGGCCTTTTCGTAACTATTTTGGGGTCAGCTTCCAGTCTAACCGGATACTAGTATATTACATGGAGCGACTGCTTATCTGAACTCCACAAACTAGTTACTAGGTTATTCGATTCCCCTTGGTAAGACTGGGTGTCAGACTTTCGGGCTTCAGATTACCCGTAACGACTATCAAAGAATGCTAGCCGGGACCAACGGTTTAACGTGCTTTCAGAGGCACGGAGGGGTCTTCGTATGTGAAGATGGACGGACCATCCGCGGCAAGCGTAGCTTGACCTGATCAATCGACCAGAGGAGCAATTCTCGTAATTTTAAGAACGTTCACAGTCATATCTCAGTCTCAATCTGTCAAAAAATACTTCTTATTTCCCTACATTTTGACAAGTTTTAGACATTTGTTTGTCGCCGAGATGAGACTGTGACTAGATTTTGAACATTTTTAGTTACGAGAATTGGCCTTCTGTGCGGCTGTATAATTTATAATTTGGCCACGGGGCCCTCAATTAGGTGATCAGTGAAATAACAAGCATCCTCTATCTCTATGGTTGTTTAGTGTTAGAAAGGGATGGGAGATATTAATCGATAGATATTGAAAGTGAAAATGTAGATGATAAGTGACCGTTAGAAGCTCTCTATTATATGTTACGATATGTCGTGTCGTGTGTAGGCGCTGTCGGATCAATGTCGCCTTGTTCTTTCAAGTTTTGTGGAGATTATTTACTTCCATATTGTTACGTGTGTGTTTGTTACGTTATTTTAATAATATTGCCTTATTGATTGACTAGCAGCGACCCGCGGTTTCACCCGCGTAAGTTAAAAAAAAAAGCGGGATAAAAAGTATCCTATGTGTTATTCTGATCTATAAGCTATAGGTATGTATAACAGTAAAGTTTCATCAAAATCCGTTCAGTAGTTTTTGCGTGAAAGAGTAACAAACATCCATCCATCCATCCTCACAAACTTTCGCATAAATAATATTAGTACGATTAGTAGGATGGGTGTAATGTCATTTAGATTTTTTCCTGGATCCTAATTGTTGATTTCCATTTGTCAATCCAGTCTTTTACAAATCTTAGCTGATAAACTATAGGTAGATTATTTCTTTAGAAGTATAGTATTTTTATCTCACGAAGTGACGCGTGCTATACTTGTGGTTACCAAGTGTACAGGCACGCTGTGAATATGTGTGTAAGCGCAGGAGATTTCCGTACCGTCTGAGACAATGGCGAAGTCGGAAGTCTGTGTGAGTGTAGGTATGTTACGTGCTGACGCTAATCTTCTTCATGCTCACTTTTACAGTGGGTTTACAACGCTCATTCATTTTAGAACAAAATGGTTCAATCAGTAAAATGTAACCAATTTAACCATTCCTAGACTACATTAAGATAAACGCATACATTTATTTAAATTATTAATAAAGTAAAGTAGGTAATACGTTTTTAATTACAAGTCAATATTTTGGTAATGGCACCGATTCCCTTGTTCACAAACTAAATTAAATTTAAGTTCAGTGCACCTTTTTCTTTTTATTTCAAAGAAAAGCCATCTTCTCTTGGGTGTGCTTTTCGAACGACGTTTTCTGGAATAAGATACTAACAAGGTATTACGATATAAACAGAAGAAAGGAAATATAAAATGATATTATAACGACCTAAGATCGTACATTATAAACGTCTCATGATCAATATGGTTAATTTTTGAAACTCATCGCTGACGACAGTGGAGCATAGAACTTTCGATTTCTTACACACAGCCTCACTTTCATAGTTTGAATGAATTCTTTGCATAGTTCACTTTCTACATGAGGTCAAAGGCAGGGCTTCGTAGGGCGAGAGAAGTGATTATGATTTGAGCTCTTATAACTAGAGTTTTGTGGAGGGGCTTATGGCTAAGTAGCAGCTGCACGCTTGCCGCGGTTGGTCGGTGGATGGGTGACCATCTTCACATACCAAGACCCCTCGTGCCTCGGAAAGCACGTTGAGCCATTGGTCCCGACTGTCATTCGTGGATCTTGACAGTCGTTACGGGTAGTCAGAAGCCCGAAAGTCTGACAACTAGTCTTACCAAGGGGTATCTTATTACCCAGTTACTGGGTTGTGGAGGTCAGATAGGCAGTGTCTCTTTGTAAAATACTGGTATTCAGCTGCATCCGATTAGACTGGAAGCCGACCCCAACATAGTTGGGAAAAGGCTAGGCAGATGATGAATAACTAATGAATAAATAATTAACATAGTTATAAGTATTTTTACTAACAATGTATGGAATGTAAATGTTATTCCGAAATAAAAATTAAATAGTAATAACCAGTTGGTACTTTTAGGTGACCAAGGCAGATTTATCTATTTAGAAATAGGTATCTCGCTGTGCACTAGTTAGACTTTTATGAATTATTAGCAGCGCCCCGCGGTTTCAACCGCATAAGTGTCGATACAGTGGGAATATCGAGATAAAAACGATCCTATGTCCTTTTTCGGGACTGAAACTATCTCTATACCAAATTTCATCTAAATCGGTTCAGCATTTTAAGCGTGAAGAGGTAACAAATAGACACAGTTTCGCAATAATATTAGTATAGATTTACAAATTCCATTTGTAATTATATGCAGATCTACTTTATATACACGTGTACTTATGAGTAAGGTGGGTTTGTAGACCACAAGTGAGTGACAACTTACCACTTGAGTACGCTTGAGCAGTTTAATAAAACCTGTTTCTGTCAATCACTAAAGGCGTTTTACTTTTTGAGGTTTCCGGCGACTGGGACCGCAATTAAGTGGAACCGCGGTCCCAGATGCCGGATCCGTTTAATTTTAATATTTTTCTTCCGGCGACCCATACATTTTTAAAATACTTAGAAAAATATAATTTATTTATAATTTATTTTTTCGTTTGACTGTACTGTTTTTAGCTTGAACAATAGATATTTTTTTATTCATTTCACACAGTCATAAATATATTTATTATTTTTATATAATAATAATCGTTAATAATAATCGTTTATTTATAAAAAGCGAATACATTTACAATAATAGCTTAACAATTAAAATTAATGTAATAAATTAACAATGATTATAACTTAAAAAAAAATATATGTGACTTTATAGAAGCAGTGGTGGACTAGTGGCCCAGTGCTAACGTCCGCGACTTACGAATTGCAGGTCGTAGGTTCGAATCCAGACAGGTGCTTTACTTTGCATAAATTATTTCATCACCACTGCTGCTGCTCTCAAAACAGTAAATGAAAACATCGTGAAGAAACCGACATGGCCTAGAATCCGAAGACATATAACATCTACCAACCTGCACTGGGCCAGCGTGGTGGATTACGGCCCGCTCCCTCTCACCAAAAGGACGCCTGCCGATCGATTCTGTAAAAATCTCACCGTGATAACTTAGGTGAAGTAAGCGTGAAGTGATCAATAGGGGTAATCCCTAGCATAAGGTGGAATGACAGCTCACTTCACCTTAGTTTTCACGGTGAGATTTTACAGAATAGCACTGCTGTATCCCAGCAGTAGGAAAATTACCTATAGGCTAATTATTCTATATACGACTCTCATGATGTGCGCTCGCGGCTAAATAATAACAGCCACACCGGTCGATGCAAGGTTAAGCTACGTCTGCCAGGGTCGGTTCGTGGATGGGTGACCATTACAAATGGGTTTCCATATATAGAGGGGTATCCTTCCATGCCTCGGGAAGCACGTTAAGCCATTGGTCCAGGTGTCATTCGTAGACCTTTGATAGTCGTTACGGGTAGTCAGAAGCCCAAATTACAACAAGTCTTACCGAGGGATATCGTGTTACCCAGTAACTTTGTTAGGATAGGAAGTGGCACCGTGTAACGGGGTGTCCTGCGTGAGCGACGAATACGACGCGATGCGACGCTGCCAACGCGACAAATGCGATCAACTCAACGGCATACCCTACTTGCGGCCTATGTAGCAGTCTGCGGCGAGACGCGACGTAACGCGTACTTGTTTTGAGGGCGACCAGATGCGACACCACGAACTACGAAATGGTTGATTCAGAAATGTTGATCGACGCAGTACTTGAGCAAAGATTCTTGTGGTACAAAAAAAAAAACTTAAAAGTCTCTAATTTAAATATGAACTTTCAAGCAAAACTACGTTCGTTTTAATTCGTTTCATTTACTGTACGTCTCCATGTTTCGAGAAGTAATGACCAAAATCACGTAGGACATTTGTCGCGTGTAGCATCACGTCGCATTGCATCGTGTCGTGTCGCGTCGCGTCGCGTCGTATTCGTCGCTCACGCAGGACACCCCGTTAGACTGGAAACCAACTCCAACTAAGTTGGGAAAAAGCTGGGCAGACTGTAATGTGATTTCCCTTTTTCCAAAGCATCAGGTTACGGTTTCAAACCTTAAAATACCCACTTATTTGTACGATACGATCATATAAGTCTGATTAAGGTCAACGTTATCTCAAAAATGGAAGCTTAAGTAGATTCTTACACAATTGGACACCGTGTTTGACACTAACTAATTATTATCTCATGAAGAATGTTCAATCAAATGTTTTCACCTATTACAACGAAAGTCAATCTCAGACACAATGGAGTGTTA
The DNA here is from genome assembly GCA_949316385.1 of Globia sparganii. Lineage (NCBI taxonomy): Eukaryota > Metazoa > Arthropoda > Insecta > Lepidoptera > Noctuidae > Globia > Globia sparganii. The sequence continues at coordinate 1,720,934 of OX438675.1, forward strand.
TGGGAATGAAACACAATAGTTTGTTGCCAACATTATTTTAATAGCATTCTCTAAAGATGTACGGTGAACTAAATATACAGTATCAGTGGTATTTCAACAACGAAAACCACCTTTAATGCCACAAGGAAAGGATTTATCAAAGTTTAATTGTTACCATTGATTATACAGTCAATTTCGCCATAACAAATACTTCAGTAGAACCTTAGTGTTTAGATTTGAAGCCAGGTTATGAAAATTAAGTAATTAATAAGTACCTTTTTTTGGAAAATCCTCATGCATGTCCTCCGTCCTGGAGGGGGCGGAGGGTCTGTCAGACTCTTACTGACTAAAAACCACCCCGGTGTTCCATCTCACACCTACGCCGGGGGTCGCGGGAACGTACGATCGGTTCGCAATCCCAACTGAAATAATAGGTGCCAACCTTTTCGGGAAAAAGTGTTACGTTAACTTGTTTTGTTGGAAACAAAAATGTTAATGTATGCTTAATTTTATATCACTTGGAGAAGACCATACGATAGTAAATAAAAAATACTAGTGCATAGGAGTATTTTGATATCATCATACCTTTTTTTTTTGTTTCCGGGGTGGAAAATCCTCATGGATGTTCGCCGCCCTGGGGCGGGCGGCGGTGCCTCTCAGACTCTTACTGACTAAAAACCACCCCGGTGTTCCATCTCACACCTACGCCGGGGGCGCGTGAACCCCCGACTGGTGCCGGCTCGTCACTGCAGGCCTCCTCGAGTTGAAACAGTTGATTTAGCTATGATGATATAGCTAAATCAACTGTTTTGTTGACTGTACATAAAAACAACATCTGTAGTACAGAACTTATTATGATGTGTTTTTGTTTCAATTGCTCACAATTTGGAATGGGTTTGTACTTAAGTTGTGAAAACATTTATTAAGTCATTTGTGATATGATGAGTAGGTGTGGTAATAATCTGTATTATTTACTGAACAAAGGTGTTCTTTATGACAAAATAATTGATTGACACTTAGCTCAGCTTTGCACAGGCGCGTTTTCCCGCGGCGGTTTTCTTTCGCGCACTGAATTTTCAACGCATTGCTTAGTACCGAGACTTGAAAATCCAACTGTGTTTTTTTGACGCGCTAGGATGCACTTTGTTGGATTTTCAATGCTCGGCTCAACACCCTAAGTTGAAAATCCAGTGCGCAATAAAATCCCGCCACGATATCTTTACCTCAGTGCAAACGTGAAAATCTGGTGTTTTTTGTTTGGGTTGAGAGTCAGAAGCACGAAAAGTCTGACAACCAGTCCTACCAATTAAATCCCGTCACGTACCAACATACAAAATCATAATATTATACTATGATATAACAACACCCACATACCTACTGATTTAAATATTCATAACTTACATTGTAAAATAAGTAAGAGTTGCACTTTCGGTAGAAAGTACGGTCAGCAACGAAATTCTATTAAGGGTTGATTTTACAATCGACAAATAATTTTTATTCGTGGAATAAAATTGACGTTTGACAGTTTTTGTATGGTAGAACTGTCAAAAATTCAAAATTATTCCTCCGAAAAATTTTTTTGCGTTTGAAATATCTGCCCTTAATCATAATAAATAAATGCATTTGAATTTTCTTGCTCGTTCTTCTGAGTAGGAACCTACTTCGTTTTGGAATGTGCATCTAGCTTCATCTTTCTGACTGATCGATCCATTGGCAATTTAAAAGTGCTAGTAAATAGTTAATTTGAAATAAATGCTTTGAGTTTGCACAGAGCACTTATGAAACGTCAGAAGCTAGGTGCAGCTTCTGACGTTTCATAAGTGCCCTTGTAGGCTTATATGAAATAAAATATTTTGATTTTGATTTTTTGAGGCCTATCGAATAAAAAGACATACCACGCCAACCTCAGATACAGAACAAGAGGATGGGAGCGCAATGTTAAAAGGACACAGATGTATAATTAAAATTACTACAATTTTAATTATTACAGAAAATGCTAAAAAAAATCTGTAATTTTATGTATTAACCTCTTAGGGGTTGAATTTCGAAAAATCCTTTCTTAGTGGATATATGCTCTTCACAAAGAACACACCCTCCAAATTTCATGTCTCTAGGACCAGCGGTTTAGGCTGTGCGATGATATATCTGTCAGCCAGGACTTTGAATTTTATATACGAGTATATAAGGTGTTTCAAAATTAACCCTACAAACTTTAAGAGGTGCTTTATACCATCGAACTGAATAACTTTCACTACGGAACCAACTCTGAAAGCATGAAAAAAAAACAGCTGTTTCATACATTTTGGTACATCAGGTATTGAACTTTTGTATTAAACAGCTGATTTTTTTTCCGTAATTTAAGATTTGGTCTCATAGTGAAAGTTGTTCAGTTCGATGGTCTAACGAACCTCTTAAAGTTTGTAGGGTTAATTTTGAAACACCTTATATACAACGTGTAACGTTAAATTCGCAAAACCTCATACACCCCAATTAGAGCATTGAGTTAAAATCATAAAACAATGACCAAAACCATTTTTTTAAAGCTAACTATTATAATTAAGAAAATTGTGTTGATCTTAGCATTACTATATGCATTCAAAATTGAGTCTTATTGACTTAAAATAAAACTTAATTTTCTTTGGCTCAATCGGCGAATAGTATGTCAAAATACATAAATTTTTGAAAAAAAAAAAACTATACTAAAAATTATTGAAATCGATTCAGTAGTCAATTATGAACAAACTTTTTTCAGGTTTTGCGCATTTAACGTTACACGTTGTATACTTAGATTTTAAAGTTAATTGACTTCGATGCGTACCATACCTACTTAAATAGTACCTATATTTATTATTAATATGCACGTCTTGTGTAAACGGATGCAATGGACTAATTAATATGTAGTGTGACACTTAAGTCCTTTTGTGGTTCACTTGATACCATCTTTGTATGTATGAGAAGTGAAATTGTTTTGGTTTCGTTTTCAATATTCATGTTTTGTATTTTATTCTCCTGTAACGGTAGCTTTTTCTGTAACGGTAGCTTTTTAGTATTAAGACTATGCCGATCGTTTGTATGGTTATTTCATACTATTTAGAATGAAAATGCAGGTAATAAGCACGTTAAGTTATGCTCCACAAGATTATACGTTAATATTATTAGAAACGATAGTTTTACAGACTGTCATACTGAATTTCAACGGTTAATTATTTCGACACGGTCTCAATTTCGAAAAACAATAGTTCGACTACTCATTGCTTCGACAGAACATATATTCGACTAGCATTAGTCCGACAGAACGTACTTCGACAACACACAGTTTTATTATAATCCTTGAAACGGAATATAGTGGCCACTGTTAAGAGCAAGAGAATAATGTAAAGTGAGGTACTTTACATTATTTTCCTGCTCTTAACCTAATGTGGTCGGCGCAAGTTTTTTTTTTCGCTGGCAACACTGCCTGAGTAACATGTCAAAATTTTGTTCCTTATTTTAAAATTCGTTTTAATTATTTTTAAGTGTAATTAAGGTGATTTAATGTAACTAAATGTAAAATAAGTGCATAAATACTCAGGATTATTGTTTTCCTGAAGATATTCATAGCTAAACGCAGTGTTTGGTTGCCCACCGTTACCGGTAACCTATTACGAAGTTACGAACAGCTGTTCGTCCCACGGATTTAAACGGGGAGTATTGTTACTTTTATTATTTAATATCCACATAGTCGTATCTTGTACTCTGTAATACGCCTTCATTGTGTCCTAGAATCACTTTTCTTGATGTATTTGCACCTACATATATTTCTATAGGTTAACGAAACTAAAGTACTTAGTGAATTTTTTTTCGTAATTTCTTTTTCTTCCATACTTCTATATTATTCGTCATTTCGGTAATATCATTCTCTTCTTTAATATCTTTATTTCGGTAATTATTTCGGTAATATCTTTCTAGCAATATCATCTTTCACACAAAACATCCGTCATTTCTTTGGTCATTTTTTCTATACTCATAGGCCCGTATTACAGAACGTCACTCAATACTCAAGCATTACTTAAAACTAGATTCAAGCCATTTGATTGGTTGAAACTAGTTTTAAGTAATGCTTGAGTATTGAGTGACGTTCTGTAATACGGGACTTAGAGCCATCGATGTTCATACTCAAAACTTAAATCACGACATTTTTTTCATTCCTCCATTTCATATGCCCATACCATGACAACGGATTTCCACACATCTTTTCAGTTACCGGTGCCACTTTCAGACATCCACTCATGTACTCATTATTTATTTTATCCATTCGTGTAACACTACAAATAAATAAATTGACAACAACAAATAAGGATGGTATTGACCTTGCGTTGCAGCGCCATCTGTTAGAAAGTCAAGGTGACTTTTTGACAACCGTTATCGTCAACACTGTTGTTTGAGAAACCTCAAATTTTATCTTGTTTCCAAAGTTGTCTTCGTGCTTACTTTAAAATTAAAATACCAGTTTTGATTTTTTAAAGTTTGTCACGTTCGGGTTTGGATGCGATACATATGGTATTAGTTTGGTTAGATCCCGTTAGAGCGCGCTCTTCTCAGTAGTGGGAAAGAAAGTAGGGAAAAATTATTGGATCTAGGAATAAAATTACAAATTATTTAATTTTTTAAATTCATTAGCTGTTTTGTAGATAGTAATATTTTTTTTTACTTTTTACCGCATTACAAGTAAGATATACCTACTTGCAATATCAAAAATAATAAAATGATCAATCATGTTAATAAGTGATGTGTGATTGACTAAAATGACTGATTTACAAAGTGATACATGTCTAATAAGTCTGGTTTTTGTCAATAATCCATTCAAAGCATATGTGCAAGTGAGGTTACTGGATTTCGGAAGCAACGAAATCAATAATAATGATTATTAGATAATTTTGAACATCAATCTTTTAGCGAAGTATATTGCCATAATATAATGGTACTGTGGACATTCCTTTTGCTTAAAAAAGATGTTTCCTGCGTGTATTTGTTTAGCAAATGGATGTTTTGTTCTTAAACTTAACAGTCTTAACTTTTCCCATACAAAAGACTTCAACGCATCAACAACATCTAAGCGTGATACCTTCTACATACTTCATAACATAATCTTCTTCTTCTTCTAATATATAAAATTCTCGTATCACAGTGTTAGTAACCATACTCCTCTGAAACGGCTTAACCGATTCTCATGAAATTTTGTGAGCATATTGAGTAGGTGTGAGAATCGGCCAACATCTATTTTTTTTTTTTGCAAAACGACGTTTGCGGGGTCAGCTAGTAATATTATATTAGGTTGGGGCAAAAGTATTTTCGTATTTTTCATACAAAAAAAAAACTTTTTTTTTAGGTTTAATTTTTTATTTATTTATAATAGGTATGTATGTGCCGTTTTGATCGATGACTTGTTGTCATCTTGTGGGCAATACCATGATCCCATTGCTGTAGAAGTTTTGAGATTTTTTATCAAAAAAATCTGACAGGTAGTTTTCACAGTGTTCTTTTGAGGTTAACTTTATGTTTCCTAAAGAGTTCTGAAGTGACCGAAACAGGTGGAAATCTGATGGAGCAAGATCAGTGCTATACAGAGGATGCATCAACACATCCCAGCCAAGCTCTCTCAATTTTTGCTGAGTGGCTATAGATGAGTGCGGTCTGGCGTTGTCGTGATGAAACACCACGCCCTTCCTATTCACCAGCTCCGGCCGGTTTTTCTCAATAGCTTCTTTTAATCTCATCAGTTGTTGACAGTAGAGGTCAGAATCGAGAGTTTTACCCGGCGGCAAAAGCTTGAAGTGGACGAATCCTTTCCAATCCCACCAAACACACAGCATCACTTTGTTCCGAGTCAGGCCGGGCTTTGCCACGGTCTGTGGGGCTTGTCCATGCTTCGACCACGATCTTTTTCGGACATTCTTATCGTAAGTGATCCATTTTTCATCACCCGTAATCAACCGTTTAAGAAATGGGTCGGAATTATTACGTTTCAACAAAGAATCGCAAATGGAAACACGTTGCATTAAGTTTCTCTCAGTGAGATCATGTGGTACCCAAATATCAAGTTTTTTCTTGTACCCAGACTTTTTTAAATGCCGTAAAACTGTTTTGTGATCAACGTCCAGTTCTTCAGCAATATCATAACTACTAATATGTCGATCTTGCTCCACTTTTTCAAAAATGGCACTGATTTTATCCGTGACAGGGCGTCCAGAGCGAGCTTCATCCTTCACACTAAAATTTCCTGACTTGAAACGCTTGAACCACATTTGTGCTACTCGTATTGATACCGCATTAGGTCCGTAAACCGCACAAATTTTATTCGCGGCGTTCGTCGCATTTTTACCTTTTTTGTAATAAAATTTTAAAATGTACCGAATTTCTTCGTCACATACGTTCATGTTGCTTGCTTGAAAAACAATTGAGAAATGGCGGGAACTAGTTTTTTTTTAATTTATTGCATCTATAAAATGTCAACATTTAATAGTATTAAAACCAGCCAGTTACATTCAGTACTGCCAAAGAGGTTTGATTACTAACAATAGATTCAAAATACGAAAATATTTTTGCCCCGACCTATTATTACAATATTCCGCCTGTATTAACACACACATTTTGCTAATAATGTTTTAACCCATACAATAAGGCGAGCATAGTGCCAGCAACCAGGCAAAAACCCCCTTTAAAAATACAATATATAAGTACCTCTTTAATATTTTATATTTATTGACCTATAGTTAAAGAGCGCGTTCAAACTAACAAAAAAACAAACACACTCTCAGCTTTATTATTAGTAGATCAGTTCAAAATATTAGGAAATCCACAGCCACTAACAGTCTAAAATAAATCATACTGGAAATGGCTAAAAACATTCAATCGGACTTTCTGTTTCATTTTTCTTTTTGTTACCTTAAAAAAAAATAAGATGTTTGTTCTCGTATTAGGTGTAACAATAAAAACCAAAATGTGTTGCTGTAATCAAATAAATTTATTTATAATATAATATTACTAAATAAAGTAAACTAAAAAGATGCAATTTAGCATTCTTCCATGTCATCTTGACACCTCTCTCCCTTTTCCAGTGAAACCCATTCAACTGTTATAAATAAACAATTTGTCCAGTCATGGGGTCATAACTTGGTCAAAAGGGGGAGAATGTAACGCAAACCTTAAACTCTTTACATTTTATTCTAAAAGCTTCCCATTCGGCGCGCACCTTTGTTTGAATTTGACAAGATTAAGTGACATCCGTCAACTGAGCTGCGCACCGAAAGGGTACAAAAATTATGTACGTTTGCCCCGCACGGCCCCGCTGAATTTGTGATTTAGGTGTGCACCAATGGAATGTACTCGCCTCTAGGAGTATATGTACCGGTTTCTTTTTCAATGTACCTCTGTACTTTTGAAGAAATATGCATAAAAAGGGGGCCGTGCCAGCCAAACGTTTTCAGCACGGCCCCCGTGTAACTTGAAAAATATAAAGCGTATTAAAAAGGTTCATATACTCAAGGAATGTACTCTATTAACACGTTATATGTACCGTAACAGATATTGTGAATTCGTAATAACAAATAATATATAGATGTGGAAAGGGGGCCGTGCTGAAAAAAAAACATATAAGAAAATATCTAAAAAAGACAAAACAACCTTAGCCAAAAACTATTAAAATATAATTGATGTTTGGCAAGTAACATATGTACCGCATTAGTTTCTCATACAACTTGCAAAATTTAAAAAATAAACCAATTTTTGTTTATTCAGCACGGCCCTCTATAGTTGCCTATATCTTTTTAAATATGACATGTTTGTTTACAAAATTCGACTTCCTAAATTATGTATAGGAGTACATTCGTTCCCAATAAATTGCGATTCTGCTGTATTAGTACTTTAAAAGATAAATTGAATCAAAAATATCATATAATACAACCGATAGGGTGACCATGATTCCACGTACACATACATACATAATCAGCCTATAATTCCAACTGCTGGGACACACGCCTCCTCTCTGTGAGAGGTAGCCGTAATCCACCACGCGGTTGGGTAGATGTCACATGTCTTCGAATTTTTGGTTCTAGGACATGCCGGTTTCCTCACGATGTTTTCCTATGATTTGTGATTCCACGTGAGAATGGATAAAAAACTTCTGCATAATTTGAGTAAATCTTTAGTAAAATCAAAAATATCGTAATCTGTATTAACGATAACTATAAGGGCATTTTCGTCAAAATAGCTACCAACCCTCTTATGGGATGTCCCATACATACAAGTTGCAAATAACTAACATTTTTATGACATGGAAGTATCGATTAATTATTGAATAGATGCAAAAGACTAAAGTTTTCTTTTTTTACTTAAATTGTTAACAGAAACTTAAAACAAATAACAAAATTAAATCCAGAATAGTGGCATCTTACGTCTTGCAGTACTGTCCTCTTTTAGATGTGACCTATGTTAAACTATTTCTTCGCTATTTGCTTCTTATTACATACTCCACATATTTTAGTTTTTGTTATCAATTTGTAGCTTTCAATCATGTTAAACTCTATAATATTATAATACAAGTATTTAATAACATTTTAAAATTTATATTCTGTCCCCTTGGTATGTGTTAAGTGGACATGTCCTTGCACCGTGACCGTAAATTGAATCCATTTTAGTACTGATTTTTTTCTACTACTCGCCGATTTTTTATTTAAATAACAACACCAAATCAAATATGTTAACACCAGCAGCCTTTTTGAAGTGTCAGTTTTGATCTGTCTTCAGTGGACACTCGAGTTCGACCGGTAACGGCCTTTTTCCGGACTTTTTTATTATCTGGTAACGGTCATGACCAAAACGTATCTAAGTTACTATTTATTTACATATATTATTTGAAATAAGCGCCTTATAATAAAAAAAAAATACATACATAGCAAAATTTGTAAGATTTATCATTCGACTAAACCAAGAATTAGCTAAAATATCCAAAACAATTTCAGTAAGCTATTTTCAAAGATAGGTAGCAGTTTAAACGAAAATGCCCATAATAGTAGTAAGTAATAGGTCGCAAATCAACAAGTTTCGCTCAAAAGGCTTAAAAAAATCACAGATATATTTCCAATAAATCACACGGATTGAACCGTACATTACAATAAAATTACAGATTCATTACATTTCACAGATTACTGTGATTATTCTATAGGTAAACGTAAGTTTACCTATACAGTTTTCTGTGATTATTCTATAGGTAAACGTAAGTTTACCTATAGAATAATCACAGAAAACTATAACTATGTGTCACTAACACTACAGAGCTTAAAAGGCTTTGAAAAATCACAGATACGTTTCCAACAATTCACATCGATTGAAGTACCTATATTACAATAATATTACTTACATTAATCACATTAATATTATTTGGAATAATCACAGGCAACTAATTCAACCTACGTAATCACAGTAGTGTTTCAAGCAACTGTAATAATTAGAATATTGTTATTATTTTTACATAATTATAAAACATCAAAGATCACTCGCGAATCATATTTAGATTAACATACAACCTGACGCTGACCTGCAATTGCAAAAAATCGTATGAAAATTTGTATTTCGCGGGCTACACTGAAGCAAATACCCATAAGTAACGTCATACTCATAAGTAACGTCTAATTTTATAAACGTCTAATATACCTATGGTAGGTATACGCCTATAAAGTTAGGTTTTGTGACTTAAGAATTCTAACCTTAGACTTAATCAAGAAATGATTACGCAACAAGCAATTACTTCTATTGTATACGGGTGTAAGACTTAGCACACTCTCGCTTACACTTCACTGTGCCGTGAGCGGGTGCTTCATACATTTTGATATTTTAAAATTTTATTAAATAAACCTAGTACTTAAGTAAATTGATTTTAGTACATATCAAATCCGTTTCTTAAGTACAAATAAATTATATGATTACTTTCAACTACCTGTTTATTAACATTCCATTTCCGTGCTTGAAATAGAATTCACTGCTCAACGACACGTAGAAAACACGTGAATACTGAAATTAATGGAGCAATGTTTACATTTACTGCTGTAGGTATATTGTGCGCGTAAAGATGTGACTGATCAATAAACACTCGAGCGCAACTGCGCAACATGAAGTAACCGCGACACCAGCGCCACTTCAAAAATCACGGTAGCGTCAGTGGAGTAATAGCGACCGCACAGGACAAGTTTTAACTGATTTAATTCCCTTAAAAGATGTCATCGCTAATATTAATTTTCAAGAAAAAAAAAATTGTACAAAAAGAATGTTTATTTCAATGTAGTCACATAATTTAATTATTTATTATTATTTATTTATTTATATATACTTTATTGTACACCAGAAAATACATAACAAAAAAAAAACACTTATTACTACAAAACATACAATGGGCGGCCTTAGAATATAATTATGTACCTAATATATGGAACCATGGTCACCCTGTCAGTTGTATTATATGATATTTTTGATCCAATTTATCTTTTAAAGTACTAATACAGCAGAATCGCAATTTATTGGGAACGAATGTACTCCTATACATAATTTAGGAAGTCGAATTTTGTAAACAAACATGTCATATTTAAAAAGATATAGGCAACTATAGAGGGCCGTGCTGAATAAACTAAAATTGGTTTATATTTTAAATTTTGCAAGTCGTATGAGAAACTAATGCGGTACATATGTTACTTGCCAAACATCAATTATATTTTAATAGTTTTTGGCTAAGGTTGTTATGTCTTTTTTAGATATTTTCTTATATGTTTTTTTTTCAGCACGGCCCCCTTTCCACATCTATATATTATTTGTTATTACGAATTCACAATATCTGTTACGGTACATATAACGTGTTAATAGAGTACATTCCTTGAGTATATGAACCTTTTTAATACGCTTTATATTTTTCAAGTTACACGGGGGCCGTGCTGAAAACGTTTGGCTGGCACGGCCCCCTTTTTATGCATATTTCTTCAAAAGTACAGAGGTACATTGAAAAAGAAACCGGTACATATACTCCTAGAGGCGAGTACATTCCATTGGTGCACACCTAAATCGCAAATTCAGCGGGGCCGTGCGGGGCAAATGTACATCAAAAATTCACAACTTATATCTTCGCCCCAAACCCTATTGTTTATACATAACTTTGTGTGTGTATGTTAAAACAATATATTAATTTAATATAATTTAGTTTATTTTTATTTTTGACTGTGTTTAGTTTAGTTCGTGATCTTCCTGTACGAGTCGCAATGAATACTTTTTCTTTCAATAATGGTATTATCCTTCGTCCTACTTCCTACTATCCTACTCTTACTAATCCTACTAATATATCTAATCTAATCTATCTAATATTATAAATGCGAAAGTTTGTGAGGATGGATGGATGGATGTTTGTTACCCTTTCACGCAAAAACCACTGAACGGATTTTGATGAAACATTACAGTAATATAGCTTATACATCAGAATAACACATAGGATACTTTTTATCCCGATATTCTTACGGCATCAACACTTATGCGGGTGAAACCGCGGGTCGCTGCTAGTGAGTTATATATGTAAGTCTGACAATAATGTAAAGTGTGAAGTATATTGTGACCGGCATGGGGCTTGGTAGTAGTATGGAATGTACGGGATAAATGTTGGGTAAGCATGCTCGGTGCGATTGTGGGTCGAGCATTTTGGGAGAAATTGTTGATCGAGCTTGTTCGGAAGGCTCAATGTGAGTAATTTAACCAAAAAGCCAGATGTGTGAGGAATGAGTATGTTGGCTGATTGACCTGCAACTAAAATCTATACAAATAAAAAAAAAATTGAAGTGTCTGTTTGTAATATCATAATACTAAATGCATATGAAAACACTTACGCTACTTATAACAAAAAAACATTTTATTGCCTGTCTGTCTGTTTATACCAGCTAATCTTTGGAACAGCTGAACCAATTTTGACGACACTTTTACTGGCAGATAACTGTAGGCTAATTCTCTTAATTTAAAACGTTCAAAATCTAGTCGCAGTCTCATCTCGGCGACAAACAAATGTCAAAAATTTGTCAAAATGTAGGGAAATATGAGGTATTTTTGACAGATTGAGACTGGGATCAGACTGCGAACGTTCTTAAAATTACAAAAATTACCCCTCTGATGTTATGGAGGTAACATATAGGTTACATTTTGTCCCAGTAGCACGTTCCCTTGGGATTTTTTCCGACACCCACGCGGGTAAAGTCGCGGGTAGAAGCTTGTCTTATCTATTACTGTGTAAAACAAATAAATATATTCTAGCCACATATATATTTTTTTTTGAGGGGCCCTTGATTAAGTAATAAAAGCCGCATAGGTCGATCGATCAAATAAAGCTACGTTTGCCGTGGTTGGTCTGTGGATGGTGACCATCTTAACATACAGAGACTCCTCCGTGCCTCGGAAAGCACGTTAAGCCGTTGGTCCTGGCTGTCATTCGTAGATATTTGACAGTCGTTACGGGTAGTCAATAGCCCGAAAGTCTGACAACCCGTCTTACCAAGGGGTATTGTATTACCCAGTAACTGAGTTGTGGAGGTCAGATAGGCAGTCGCTCCATGTAAAATACTGGTATTCAGCTGCATCCGGTTAGACTGGAAGCCTACCCCAACATAGTTGGGAAAAGGCTGGGCAGATGATGATGATGATAGTTTTCCTCACCCAACAATATCCACCAACAAGTTGGTCTCTCTTACCTCGAAGCAACACACTCCCGTATGTTTTCTCATAAAGCTTCTCGCACGCGCCGAATCACGATCACTTTCACAAGACGAATGCATAACATACATTATTTTGAACATAAAGTTATGTGGTAGAAGACAAAGTCAGTTAACAACGTCAAAAAAACGAATCAGAATCAGAAATATTTATTTGCTAACAATGTAGGTACAGGTTTTAGATGGTATCGCCGATGGTGCCACCGTGATGGTGCCGCTACATTCTACCTTATGGTATACAAAAACATTAATAAAAATTACAATTACAACACAACAACAACATTAAAATAACAAGACATCAAAAATTAATACACATAAATGAATTGTCACATAAAGTCATTACATTAAAATTATAAAATATTGCAACAAGGTATTTAAAAATGTCAACGAACGAACGAACTGTGAACAATAATAATGTAGAAAATCATTAAAATCTGGTGAAATGTTATTTAATTTTTTTGATAATTAAAAAAAATCATATATTTCGCAGTTTACGCGTTTTTCGCTTGAAAATATCTGTTTTTTTAAATACCCTATAGCTATCATAATACGTTACAGCTTTGATCAAGTTTGTTTAAGATAGTTTGTCATTATTATGGCTATTTCCGTGATAAGGAGACCAAACGATATTAAATTTATAGTCGTGCGAATCGCATCATCAGTCTATTCATAGACCCCATGCACTTCTACAACTTGGCTAATTAGACTTTTTTTTATCATTCTTAAAACAACAGATTTAAAAAGTAGATTATTCAAATCCTCTATCAAACGCCTTAAATAAGTAGTGCTATTTAGTCATACATACATACATAGACACACACATCAACACATACATTTATAGCACCAACACCGCACAGAAACACGCACGCGCACACTAGAAATATCATGTCAATCATAATTCATATTGTTCTGTGTAATTCGTAATTAATTGACGTAATGTTTACAATAATAATGATTTTACATAATATATAAATTATATCATCATCTGCCTAGCCTTTTCCCAACTATGTTGGGGTCGGCATGGAGCGACTGCCTATCTGACCTCCACAACCCAGTGACTGGGTAATACGATGCCGCTTGGTAAGACTGGTTGTCAGACTTTCAGGCTTCTGACAACCCGTAACGACTGTCAAAGATTCACGAATAACGGCCAGGACCAACGGCTTAACGTGCTTTCCGAGGCACGGAGGGGTCTCGGTATGTAAAGATGGTCACACATCCACAGACCAACCGCGGCAAGCGTAGCTTAACCTGATCGATCGACCTGTGCGGCTGTTATTAATTAGCCACGCCCCTCACTAAATTATATATAAAATATATTATATTAATTATATCTTTTATTATTTACTGTCAGCAACAGTTCTTATAATCTATTATATAAAATTCTCGTGTCACAGTGTTAGTTACCATGCTCCTCCGAAACGGCTTGACAGATTTTTATGAAATTTTATATGCATATTCAGTAGGTCTGAGAATCGGCTACTATCTATTTTTTTTGCAAAACGACGTTTGCGGGGTCAGCTGGTAAATGTATAAAATACTGTTGTTACATAATAGGTATCATAATCATATAAATTAAATAATTTTAGTTTTTCTCTGCTTATGAAGTGATTAACATAATGTGTACCAGTCTTCTTTGTTCATTTCACAACCTTTACTTCTGATTAACTTAAATTGTGGCAACAATGATGCACATAGAGGTCAGTAAAGATGAAAACAAGATTACATCGTTAGCATTTACATTTAGTTAATTAGAAGTTACAATTTAAAAGGGTTTTAACTAACCAGGTAGAAATGGAAACTATATTTTTTTACAAAGTGGAAAGTATTGTTTTAATGATTTTATCTCTAGTATGAATCTGATACTCATCTTGTTATTATAGGCACTTAGTTATGCTGTTTTGTTTAAACAGTGAGTAAGAATGCAAGTCTTTAAGTGGTTTAAAGATTATATATTCATTCTTAAGTGTCAAAGGTAGATACTAAGGTGAACCCTCCTGAGAATGATTTTGTCATTCTTCTTAATGCTGAGTCTACAATGAACTAATAACCTTTAATAATTTTGTAACTTTTCCAAATGTTGCCTATTATTAATATTTTAACTTTGTTAGCTTATTTAGTAATTTTCTTGTGCATGCTCTCCTATTTAATACTCTTTATTTTATGTGTCATGTATTGTGTATAGACGCCAGCACATGAAGCTACCAGAAACTGTTAAATTTTCCCAATCAACTTTGAACCTTATACTTTGGCGATAAAGTTGAAAATCTATTAAAGAAATTTGACAGATTGTAGTGGCTTGATGTGCTGGCAAACTCAAACTCAAACTCAAAGCATTTATTTCAATTAAACCATTTACAGGCACTTTTGAACTGTCAAGAAGTTGGTCAGTCAGGAAAAAATGAAGCTAATTGCCCATTCCAAAGCGTAGTAGGTACCTATGGAGAAGAACGGGCAAGAAACTCCATGGATACTCTTTTTAAATTATATTTTTACAAAATTATTAGTTACATCATATGTTGAATTTATAAGTATGTGAGAACGATGAAAAAAATAAATATAAATCAAGTACGCGTTAAAAGTGTCCAGAGTAAATAGTAACAAAATAACAATCCAAAAATAAAATAATTAAAAATAAGCCGAGGCAGCTAAAAGATGACCAGCCCCAACTGACGGCGTCCGTTCACGAACATGACGCATGGCGTCTGTATATATTTTGTTGAAGAAGCATGTTTCTACATAATTGTAGGCCACGGCTATACATAGGCTTTTCCAAAATAACGTCACAACACCAGCCGGACATCATGTAGAAATTTTATCGTGAAAATTAAATAGGTGAAGTGTCAATAGCGTCAATATCTAGCATCAGGTAGAATAAGGCTCACGTCAAGCTCACTTCACCTAAGTTTTGACAATGAGATGGTTACAGAATAGCAATGCAGATTATTTTCCCTTAACATCAAGTCTACTAATTTGGCCATTTTTTGGGCCATTAATCGTCTTAGAGGTAATTAAGGACTTCAATGGGGATTTGTGGATGAAAGTTTACAAATCTCCTTTTACGCGCCACGCCACGTTTTCCGATTTTGTGATCTCCCTTCGGAGACTGTTCTGCTCCACCAGCGACTAGTCCTTCCAAGTCACTAACTGACTATGTTTTTATAAAATTTGGGAGAGCTAGATGTCCAAAAGTTAACGAATGGGCGGAATAGAAGATTTATAATAATAGCTTCGCTAAATATTTAATTGAAACTACTTAGTTGAACAACGTTGTTAAATTGGCTATGAATACATAACAACTCGGTAATCTACATGTTAATCTGTGAATAAGGAAAATGTTTAGTTTTTATGTTTCGAGATGTAACATTATTTATGCAGTCTCACTCACTGAACGCAAAAATCAAAGGCTTGGCTTCCATGATTTTGCAAAATTAGGAGTTTTAGGAGTCGTGGGCAACCGATGGATGCAAGTGGCGGATTGTCGTTCGGCGTGGTGGTCTAAGGGGGAGGCCTTTGTTCAGCAGTGGACGTCTTCCGGCTGATGATGATGACGATGAGGAGTTTTAAAATAGCATTGCATTATTCATAAGTTTGTTTGTTGCTAATAGGCTTATATCAAAATTGTGACATAACTATTCCTGACGTAAAGAGATTATGAGAATGAAAATAATTCTAAGTTTTTTTTTTAATCCTATTTATCCTAAGCGGCCAAACTTAAGTGGGATAACATTGGCTGAAAATATACAAGTTTTAATTTTTTTTACAGTTCTAATTTTCGACCGAATTAGGACCAGCCAATGTCTTCTCTCAAGACTATATTTAATTAACTATTAACCACCCACTGATTTACAGATGCCAGCACATCAAGCTACCCGAAACTGTAAAAGTTTCCCAATCAACCTTGAACCTTATGCTTTAGCCATAAGGTTAAAAATCTATTAGAGAAATTTGACATATTGTGGTAGCTTGATGTGCTGGCATCTGTACATTGGCTTCTACTTAATTAACTAACAAAAACACAATCCTCAAGTCTACACACCTACTTTAAAAACGAAAAGAAATAAAACGGTACCAGCGCAGCGTCTAGCCACACTTTTATTCGATTGCAATTCAAATCGATTCATTAAAGGCTATATCGATGTCGTCCGTCGAAAGTCGATTATGCGAATAATCGCATGATATGTATGCGAGTTACGGCTTTTAAGACGTGAGAGAAAATTTGTTACAATGATGTAATTAGACTTGTCGTCACTTCCGGCATTGTGGAATTTGAGTTTTATTTATTTATTTATTTACCATTTATGTACACACATATATAAACAGACAAGAAAAAGCAGAACAGAAAAATAGGTACAAAGGTGATGCTTATTTCTTGAGAAATCTCTTCCAGCATACCTGCGATGGGACAATAAATAGAGAGATGTAGACAGCGTGTGAAAGAATAAAGGAGAAAAAAAAAGAAATAAAATCATAAACAATTCACTTAAAAGAATTAAACACATACTATGAGAATATACTTACATACATACAAATGAACATACATACTTACTTCTAAAATAAATATCACTACAATCTTAATAATTAAATTAAATACATACATACACAACTATGATGAAGTGGAAAGATATAGTGTTATTTTACTCTTAGTTTCAAAATTTCCGGTTTTGTGTCCTGAAAAGGAGTCTTATTTCCGGAAAACTCTTAGTGAATAGATAGGGTAGAGGAAGATAGAGCCTTCCGTCCTCTCTTCTAAAAGAGGTGGGAATTTAGAAACTATTGTGTCTATCAAGTCATGGGAAAAGGCGTAGGCATTAAGATGGTAGCGTGGATTATTTACCCCCAAACGTTTGACACTCAATACTCAGGTCATCATCTACCTAACCTTTTCCCAACTATATTGGGGTCGGCTTCCTGTCTAATCAGATGCAGCTGAATACTAATATTTTACATGGAGCGACTGCCTATCTGACCTCCATAACCCAGTTACTGGGCAATACAGAACCCCTTGGTAAGACTGGTTGTCAGAGTTTCAGGTTTCTGACTACCCGTAAAGACTGTCAAAGATCTACGAATGACAGCCAAGACCAACGGTAAAACGTGCTTTCCGAGGCACGGAGAGGTCTTGGTATGTAAAGATTACCCATCGACGGACCAACCGCGGCAAGCGTAGCTTATATGAGGGTGCTAGGCCCGTACCCACTTCTACCGCTGCCTTTCTCACAATTTCGTGCATGGATTCGCCAAAGATCGACCGAACTTCATAACAACAGGTGGTCACGGGCAACAGACTGTAGACAGTCAAAATTGGCTTTACCAATGGTATACCCGCGACTAACCAGAAAACTTCTCAGCTTGAGTAGAAATAACCTTAGAATAATAATAGGAAAGATTACGGGCCATAACCCCCTTTAACAAACATTTATTTAACATACGCGCCACAGACAGCCCCCTTTGTAGGGGCTGCCTTGACGCTGAGGAATCAGCCGCCCACGTCATCCTGGAATGCGAGGCTGTGGTTTCTCAACGCGCAGAAATGCTCGGAACAATGAGGTCGCTCCGCGAAGCCTGTGAAGCTCCCAGGAAGCTTCTGTGCTATTAGGTGGAGCTAGGCTGGCTCTCTTAGCCAGTATCCCCACGCACAATGGACCAAATGAGAGTCTAAGAGCGGAAAAGGGAGTCCCATCATCATCATCATCATCATCATCATCAAGCGTAGCTTAACTTGATCGACCGACCGGTGCGGCTGTTACTGTTATTACTTAGCCACAAGCCCCTCTCACAAGCCCCACTCAATACTCAGGTAATACACTTATTTTAATTTACTTAAAGGTTCTAACACCACATCATGAATGAGGCTGAGTAATAGTTATTACAAACGCACAGCACATAAACAGTATTAATATATAATACGTATAATAATATCTATTAAATAATAAATAGAAGTCACACTTATCTTCATACATGTTGTAAATGTTAAAGAGAGAAGATATAGCCTATTTAACATTGCATGAATTAAACTAGTTTCCATTTAGAAGAAGTACTTTTTGTTCAATTGAGCTCACCTTTCTGATATTAAAGACCTGTAATAATCAACAATTAAATAGTATAGCAGACTATAATCTGTACCTATTCACTATTAATCAAATGGTATCATCTATTTTATGAGTAAGTTCATATATAGTATAGATATTTATAGTGCCCATACTCTTGTCAAAATCACCTTATATAATCGAAATTCATCACAGTTAACAAAAAAACACTAAAAATAACTAAATTCACTCAACATAATTTAAAGACTCATATCTATGCCAAACACACTTTCCTACTTCAGAATTATAGATATTACATCACTATCAACTATCGATGTCGATGAAAGTTTTATTATTGTGAATCGTCGATGTATCGATATTTTGCGTGACGGTGCCCATTTGTTACACGTGCGCGTGTGAGTGACGAGTGAAGAGCTTTTTTGGATGTGGTATTTTTTAAATATTAAGTGAGTAGGTAAATCAAATCAATTCAATTTTATAATACAGAATGTAATTGAAAACGTGACAACTCGAAATAGGAGGTGCAGTAACTGTTACATTATTATAAATTATCATTTCCCAAATCTAAATTCTTAAAATAATTGTGTAATTTTCATCTTGGATAGTGCAAACTATGATGTTGCCTTCAAGCAGATACAAATTAACGACGTTCTAGAAAAAAAAAACATAACCTATCAAAACAAATTTTAGCGCGCGCCCGATAACCAATCCATTTATCGCAGAGTTCACAACATGAAACAAGTTGGTAACACGTATTTGCGTAATTTTGACCGTTTCTACGAAAAAAGGGCATGCAATGACTTTGCCAAATCGCATTTCTTTCCTTAATGACACGCTCTAAATTTTCTTTATAACACGTTGAATTAGATATTTAAAGGAGATGGTTTTTTGTTTTTGTGGATGAGAAATCATCAAATGACCCCTCCCGCTCTGGGTGGAGCAGAAGGGAGTGTCAGACTCTTACTGACTAAAACCCACCCGTGTTCCTTCCTTAGCCCTTTGTGTTCCGCGGTAGCGGTAACCCTTTCGGACAATCCAGCTGCCCCGGCAGGCTTCGGCCCTTACGGGCCCCTTCCTTTATGCTGACATTTCTTTGAGGCGCGCGTGGAACACGTACGCGCCGTCCGGCACGGGCTTGGTCCTGATCGGACGGAGAGTTACCCATTACTCTCCGCCCGCAGGCCCGCGCCTACGGTGGCCGGGAGTCGTCTTGCGGCTCCCGACGCCCGGAGCGTCTCCCGCGGCGGCTGGGACGTGAGGCTCTCTCCCTCAGCCGTCCCGCCACCTCCTTCGCTAGCATGACTGCTTCGCAGTAGGAGGTGACTGCCTCCCACTCCCTCTCGCCCCGGACCATGGCTTGAACCAGGGCCGGGCGCGAGAGGTCGCCGCCGCTGCCGATCGCCTCTGCGAGAACACGGCGGTGCTCCGCCCAATTGGGGCATACCGCCACCGCATGCTGCACCGTGTCCTCCGGGTGACCCTTGCAGTGGTGACACCCGGGCGTTTCCTCCCGCCCGATGGTGTGCAGGAACCTCCCGAAACACTCGTGTCCGGTGAGGACCTGCGTCAGGCGGTAGGTGAGAGCGCCGTGGCGCCTCTCTAGCCACTCTTCAAAGAGGGGTATTATCGCCACTATCGTGGCGTGCCCTGCGCGGGGTTGCGACAGTCGCTCTTTCCATGCCGCCATGAGATCGCGCCGGAGGTCAGTCCGCTCCGCCGCGATTTGCCGCGGCAGCGGAGTTTCCCCCCGGCGTAGTGCCTCCGCGCGCCACTCGTACAGGCGCGTGAGGACTATCGCCTCCAGATCCCATGGCGGCAGTCCGGCAAGGAGGCTTGCCGCCTCGCCCGAGATCGTGCGGTATCCCCGGACGCTTGCCGCCGCAGTGAACGCGCCCACACCGGGGCCCCGTACAGGGCCATGGACCGTACGATCCCCGTGTAAAGCCTCCGGTAGGAGGCGTTTGGCCCCCTCAAGTTGGGCAAGAGTCGCTTGAAGGCGGCCCCGGCCCGTTCCAGCTTGGGAGCCAAACGTCGGAAGTGCTCGACGAAGTTCCACCGGCTGTCGAGGACGAGACCCAGGTATCTCATCGTTGTCTCGAGGCCGATGTGAACCCCTCCTACCGTTAGTTGGGATCCCGAGGGCGGCCCGTTCCGAGGCCCATGAAAAGACATGGCCTCGGACTTGTGCAATGCCACCTCGAGACCCAACTGCCGGATCCTCTCCACGACTATCGCAACCCCGCGTGTCATCGCGTCGGCCGCCGCCTGATGCGACCTCCCCTGCGCCAGGACTAGCATGTCGTCAGCGTAGCAAACCACGCTGACTCCATCAGGGAGATCGGCCCGCAGCACCCAGTCGTAACTGATGCCCCACAGGAGCGGCCCCAGAACCGATCCCTGTGGGACACCGCACAACATCTCTCGCCGGTTCCATTCCCCGTTGCGACCGGGGTAGATGACGGCTCTGTCCGTCAGATACGCCCCGACTACTCGACGGAGGTAGGTCGGCACCCGGTGATACCAGAGAGCCTCCCCAATGCAACTCCAGGACAGGGTGTTAAAAGCGTTGGCGATGTCGAGTGACACCGCCACGACGACCCCACCCCGGGACACCGCGTCCCCCGTCGTGAGGGCCCTCACGCGCATGTTGGCGTCCACCGTCGAGCGCCCCTTGCGGAAGCCAAACTGACTGTCCGCAAGATCCGGCCCCGTCCTCACCAGGTGCCCGACGAGGGAGCCCGCAATCACTCTCTCAAAGAGCTTGCCGACCTCGTCGAGCAGCACGATGGGCCGGAATGCGGACGGAGAGTCCGCAGGGCGCCCTGGCTTCTGTATAAAGACCAGCTTCCCCGTCTTCCAGCGGAGTGGAAACTGGCCCCTCTCCATGCATGCGCTTAAGAGCGTCTCAAGTCGGGGCCCAAGAGCTCTCGAGGCCAGGACCCAGGCCTTACCCGGCAAGCCGTCGGGTCCTGGGGCGGTATTTTTGGCCTTCAGCCTATCTACCGCCACTCTCAGTTCTACCCCGGTCACTTCAAGGACGTCGTCGTCGTCCGCGTGGTCCGCTTCAGGCACCGCAAGTGGCGGAGCCATGGGTGGGGGAGTATGCTCCGCCCGTGAAGGGAACAGAGCGCTCACCACCTCCTCCACCAGCTGGGGGCGGAGACTCTGCGTCAGCGGGGGGGCCCAGGTACGGAGACCGTACCTGGACACAAAGTTAATAAAAACATTATGAACTATGTTGATTTTTACTGTCAACTCATGGACATGTGCATCCTTTCGACCCTCACCTACGGAGCACAAATGTGGTCGTTAACGAAACGTCAAAAGTCCGCACTCGGAGTCTGCCAACGAGCAATGGAACGAAGTATTCTTGGAGTCAAACTCACGGACCTTATTCGGAACAGTATACTTCGTTCCAAAACACAAATCGCAGACGTAGGCAAAACAACCGCCAAACTAAAGTGGAATTGGGCAAGCCACATCTGCCGCATGTCGCAACAGAATTGGGCAAAAGAAGCCACTGACTGGGTTCCAAATAACAGGAATCGAAGACGCGGTAGGCCCAGAAAGAGATGGCGTGACGAATTGGACGCCTATCTAAAGGATTGGCCTGATGTAGCAAGAGACAGGAAAATATGGAAAGACGGAAGGGAGGCCTTTGCCCTGCAGTGGGACATAACAGGCTCATAATAATAAAATTAATACTTAAAGGGAAATATTTAACTTATCCTCACAAATCTTATCGATCTCTTAGACACTTTTTGAAATTAACGAACATCTAAAAGCTTTTTGCGCATCTAATGATGCACTTTTTTTTGATAAATAAGCCTCTTGTGTTTTAATTTTCTCAAATATTTAAAAAGTTCATATAAGCAGCAAGATAACGTAAGCTGCACAGATGGTGCTTTTACAGATAAAATTATCCCCGCAGCCTTTTTAATTTCATAGGTGGACCAATTCTAACAGCATTCTCTAAAATAAGTTATAAAATCCAACTTCAATCATTTTAAGTTTGACTGAATCGCAAAGTTTATTTAGATAAAATCTACTATCTTACTAATATACTAATAACATTAACGGATTTAGATGTATTTTGGCACACAGATAGTTTATACCTAACGAGGACTATACATAGGATACTTTTTATCCCGATATTCCCACAGGATCGATACTTATGCGGGTGAAACCGCGGGGTGCTGCTAGTAATATATAATAATGAACTAGCGACCCGCAGCGCCTCCTTCGCACGGTGTTTACGACTTCAGATTTCTTAATAATATGCAAGTTTAATATTAATTTATTAAATACATATATACCATACAGAATAAATTTTCTAAATAATGATTAATCGTATAAAATCAGTTGCATATTTTAAAACTGGTAAGTCGTAGTGTAGAACTCGGTCACACAAACAGATACGGAAAGCAACTCTAATTTATTACAATTTATTTATGTAATAATAAAATTATGTATTATCGAATAAGCTATTATTATGCAATTGGCCGCTGTCCATGTTATGTTAAATCAATACAAATAAATAAATTAATTAATAACACTGACCAGCCAAAACTTCTCGTAGCACAATATGCCACATTCATTTATATAAACTGTGCTCGTCATGTATTCCCACATCTCTTTCGATATGAATGGAGTAATAAGTAATAACTTTGTGATTTTCTTTATTCAATGTCATTCACTCTTCGATTCCATTCGACTCTCTATTTCATTATATTTTAAGCAAGTAGCTCGTATGTTGTACTTAACTGTTGTTAATCTTATGTATTTTTTAGGGTTCCGTAGTCAATAAGGAACCCTTATAGTTTCGCTATGTCCGTCTGTCCGTCCGTCCATCTGCAGCTTAGCTCAGAGACTCTTAGTACTAGAAAACTATAATTTGGCATGGATATACATATTAATCACGCCGACAAACTGGTAAAATAAAATCATGAAAAAAACATTTTTTTAGTTTACCTCCAGTATGCGTACAGTGGGGATGTTTTTTTTATCTCGTCTACCCTGTGGGGAGGGGTATCGTTAGATAGGTCTTTCAAAAATATTGCAGGTTTGTGAAAACCATTTTTCGATTCAGGGATCCGTTTGTGAAATAGTGATAATTTTTATTAGAGTCAAGTGTCCCCCCAGCCAGCTAAATGGTTGATTTTGGATATGTGAAAATATCGACGACAACGAAATTAAAAGGAAAACTATCGCAGCTAAGCAGGCTTTACAAGTTTACGAGTAATATTCGACCAACTTAATTTTGCAGTTGCAATCTATGGGAGGACATGATTTTCAACTACAATGTTAAGTTTGTTCTTGGGATAAATTCATTCCAACTACGTAACCTTTCATTTTGCGTGTTTCGACACGCACTAAGCCGGTTTTTTTTTTTAATTTCACCCTTGTTTGAGACTTAAAACCTTCCGAGACTAGGCAAGCCAAGCCAGTGTTCGCACAAACACAGATGCACTCCCTTTTAATGACTCTTTGTCCGATGGCGATCCACATAACCTGGGAGAGGTCAGACGCTTACCATGCTTTCCAAGAGCCAAGGGTGCCCCACCACCGACTTCCAAGCTCCAGAGAAATTCCTAATGACCTGTGAATCAAACCCAAGACCCACATTTAGCAGCCGTCACCACTTTTTATCTTCTTTTCAAACCACTATTTAAACTGTTATGTAGGTACGCATAAGAATCTATTTTATATATACTTAGTACAAGCTGACATACTGACCTTGAACTATATGATGCAACTAGAATACTAAAGTTAGCTATCTTTATTCAATAATCTATATTAACTTACTTGCTAATCCAGACGCCGTCTCAGCCGCATTGTTTTCTGTACATGCCAAACTACCTTTTTAGGATTCCGTAGTCAACGAGGAACCCTTATAGTTTCACCATGACCGTCTGTCTGTCCGCCCGTCCGTCCGTAGCTTAGCTCAGAGTCATTTAGTACTAGAAAGCTATAATTTGGCACGGATATATTTTTTTAGGGTAGGTAGCATGGCTACTCGTCAAGCTATACATAATCAGTATAAGCAGACCTATGATTGTACGAAAAACCTATACAGTGCGACGTCAGCTAAAACTGTACATTTATAGCTTGATGTGTAGCTGTGAGTACCTTCCCTACATGTAAAGTGGGGATGTTTTTTTTTTCTCGTCTACCTCATGGTGTGGAATATCGTTGGATAGGTCTTTCAAAAATATTCCGGGTTTGTGAAAATCATTTTCACAAACCCGGAAATCGATTCAGGAACCCGTTTGTGAAATATTAAGCTTTAAAGTGGCTGTTTTTTGTTTTTTTTTTTTCAATTGTCCCACCCTGCCAGATAAATGTTTGCTTTTGGATATGTGAAAAAATTTACGCCAGTAGTATATATAACGAATTTAAAAGGAAAACTATCACAAGTAAGTAGGCTTTACAAGTTTACGAGTAATAGTCGACCAACTTAAATTTGCAGTTGCAATGTATGGGAGAACATGATTTTCTACTACAATGCTAAATTTGTTCTTGGGATAAAATATTAATTCCAACTACGGAACCCTTGATTGGCTGGTTTTTTTTTTATATCGTACTAGCTTCTGTACGCGACTTCGCCCGCGTGACGTCCGACCCACCCCGTCGCATCGCATCGCCTGCCCGCGCTACTTCCTTTTCGCTTGGCATTTTTACCGACTTTTTTCTTTTGCTCGGCGCCTAAGGGCTCAAGCTTGATGTTTTATAGCCACACTTTACCACACTTGATTGAAAATAAAGAAAGATGAAAATACGTTTATTTGCGGCAAACATGACGCATAAAAAAAGCAAAAACAAAAAACCCCCACCCCCGTTGGTCTCGTGGTCGCAAGCGCGACTGCTGAGCGTGGGGTCCTAGGTTCGATTCCCGGGTCGGGCAAAGTGTTATTGAGTTTTTTCCATTAGGAATTTCTTAGTAACAGCCTGGAGTTTGGAAGTTGGTGGTGTGATACCCCCGTGCCTCGGAAAGCACGATAAACCGTTGGTCCTGCGCCTGATCTCTCTCCGGTCGTGTCGGATTGCCGTCCCATCGGACTATGAGAGTGGGGGAAGAGGGAGTGCACCTGTGTCTGCGCGCACACTTGTGCACTATAATATCTCCTGCGTACCTGGCTAATCTCCGTTGAGATTGGCCACCGTGACCGAAATCGGTAGGGGAGGCTATTATTATACCACACTATAGCCTACCTCAAGAATTGGCCTATCAAGAAGATCTAAATCTGTGGGGTAATAATTGCGTAACAACTAACAGTAGCTATTGCTTTCTTTGTGACAGTTCAACAACATTCATTGCGCTATTTACGTTGTTGCGCAGACGCATTTTCCGAACATATGAAGCAATGAATTAGCAATGCCCTTCAAAATGATTCAGATTATGACTAAAACTTACCTGTCAACCTTTGGGTGATGCAGAGACAAACAGTAGTAGATGCAATCATTACAGGAATAAATATTTTAAATATAAAGATACACAGAAACCTATTTAAACTATAAATAAAAAAAGAAAATGCCTATGGCATTAAGTCCGCCTCTGTACATGTATGTGCTTGAAGTATTAAATAAATAAATTATGACCAAAAGTTACGCAATTAGGGTGTTGTCTGGTAGTTTCAGAGATTATTGTGTTCAAACAAACAAACCAACAAAAAACAAACAAACTTATTAGTTTTATTATTAGCATTATAAATACAAGGTGTAACAATATTAATTAACGCAAGACCTCATATATCCCAATTACAGTATTGAGTTAATAGCATAATACAATGACCAAAACTTACTTTTTTTAAAGCTCGTGTTGATCCTAGCATTACTTTATGCATTTAAAATTGAGTCTTATTGCCTTGAGACAAGATTTAATTTTATTTGGCTCAATCGTCGGTTAGTATTGATATAGATTCAGTGGTCAGTTATGAACAAAATACTTTCAGGATTTGCGTTTATTCTGTTATACCTTGTATAGATGTAGTTAAATACACATCAGACAAAAAGAAATAAAAAAAATGTTATTTTGAACAAAGAATCGAGGATGTCACACTAGAAGCCCCAATTTCACAAATTACTTGCAAACCGGAACATCGCAATAGGTACTTTTTAGCGCAGAAATAATTATGGTGGGTACTTGGTAGTGGACAAAAACTCATACAAAAAAGTGTTCTCACATTCTAAAACGTTTCCTATTGTCAACAATTGTGTTGGATCACTTCAAAACAACATATCAATCATGTTAATGATTAAATAGAGCCGTGATGACCTAGTGGTAGCCCTCGACTTACGAGTAGGTCGTAGGTTCGAATCTAAACAGGCGCTTTACTTTGTGTAAATTATTTCATCACCACAGCTCTCAAAACGGTGAAGGACAACGTCTTGAGGAAACCGGCATGTCCTAGAACAAAAAATTAGAAAATTCGTGACATCTGCCAACCCGCTTTGGGCCCGCGCGTCATGGATTAAGGCCCACTCCCTCCCACGGAGAAGAATTCTGTGTCCCAGCCGTGGGAATATTACAGGCTGATTATATGTGTTTTTATGAATAAAAATTAAACCAAGAAATAATAAAATATTTTTATTTATTTATTTTTCTACACCCATGCACACAGTTAGCTTATTGCCAACACTAAAACAACCAGTGTCATAGTAACCATAATCATCCAAACGAGTGATATAATGTTATACTTAAATTTAATAAGCGACTCCTTTGCTTTTTCGATCCCTGACTTGCTCATCAAACAGCCACATTCTCACTACTCAATTCGTGGTATCTTTATGAATTTCAAAAAAATAACATTGTCATGCACGCGCGTTTCACTACCACAGCGCCGTAAATTGGGCAGCGGGATTGTCCGAAAGGGTTACCGCTACCCCGGAACACAAAGGGCTAAGGAAGGAACACGGGTGGGTTTTAGTCAGTAAGAGTCTGACACTCCCTTCTGCTCCACCCAGAGCGGGAGGTGTCATTTAATGATTTCCCATCCACAAAAAAAAGCGCCGTAAATTAAAAAAAAAAAAACTTGTAGGTTATTCGAATTCACGTCGTATGCCGCCATTTTTATTCGATATTAGCATTGAAAAAAATTATTACTTTGTTGTTTACAAAAATGAGTGAAACAAGCTTTGATACTGAGCAATTAAACTTTCCATGAATTTATATAGCTGGCTTACAACACTGTATAACCGTTACAGAACCTGATATAGAGGATTCATATCATGTGTGTAGATAAAGTCTTGTATGCAACTGTTAGTACATAATTAGGTATTAAAATACTCATGTTTCAGAGGGGCCCGTGGCTAAATAATAACAGCCGCACAGATTGATCGTCCAGGTTAAGCTACGCTTGCCGCGGTTGGTTTGTGGATGGGCGACCGTCTTTACATACCGAGACTCCTCCGTGCCTCGGAAAGCACGTTAAGCCGTTGGTCCCGGCTGTCATTCTTGGAAATTTGACAGTCGTTACGGGTCGTCAGAAGCCTGAAAGTCTGACAACCAGTCTTACCAAGGGGTATCGTCTTACCTAGTAACTTGGCTGTGGAGGTCAGATAGGCAGTCGCTCCATGTAAAATACTGGTATTCAGTTGCATCCGGTTAGACTGGAAGCCGACCCCAATATTGTTGGGAAAAGGCTAGGCAGATGCATGTGATACCACATTCGTGTTTTAATACCACTTATTATACAACAGTTACATAAATAACTATAACTAAACAGTTCAAAAGATGTTGTCCCGTTATTTAAATAAGCAATATTTATTTATTCATATAATTATCGTATTATATCATGAATTTATATTAATTATATCATCAACTAACGTAAACTTTTAAAACACAGCTGGACAAGGCAAGGTTAATGAACTGTCTCTACTCACACCATAATATAATTTAAAGCGCTTTAAAACCACTTTTACTTTTGAGTTTTTTGCCTTATAATTTTCGCAACTAGTTTTTAATGCGCATAATGAAAGTTGAATAATTCCATGATAATTCGGAATTTGGTGAATAAAATAATCTAGTTATTGTAATGAAAATTACTTTTTTTTTAAATTGGTTTTCTTTTGGTAGGTTTGGTTATTTTTTATTGTGTTTTACCTTGAGGAAGTAGATAGGTTTAGCGTTTTGGTCTAACAGATAAAAAACTGCAGTAAAAGTTTTGGTCTAGATTTCAATTTTGGCTACTTTTTAACCTATGAGCATCTACCTAGCCTTTTCCCAACTATGTTGGGGTCGGCTTCCAGTCTAACCGGATGCAGCTGAATACCAGTGTTTTACATGGAGTGACTGCCTATCAGACCTCCACAACCCAGTTACTGGGTAAGACGATATCCCTTGGTAAGACTGGTTGTCAGATTTTCGGGCTTCTGACTACCCGTAACGACTGTTAAAGATCCACGGATGACAGCCGGGACCAACGGCTTAACGTGCTTTCCGAGGCACGGAGGGGTCGCGTTATGTAAAGATGGTCACCCATCCACAGACCAATCGCGGCAAGCGTAGCTTAACCTGATCGATCGACCCGTGCGGCTGTTTTTCTAACCGATGATATCAAGCAATAATAACGATGTAGATTATTGCGTATAGTTTGGTATACACTGTAAAAATCTCACCGAAAATAAAACCTTGTCTTGTCTCGTGAAAACTTAGCTGAAGTGAGCTTGGAGTAAGCTGTCAGCGTTGTCAATCCCTAACATCAGAAGGCTAATTCCCGTCATTAAAACCGTTCAAAATCTAGTCGCAATCGTTCAAAATAGTCGTTCAAAAAAACGTTCAAAATCTCATCTCAATGGCAATCAATGTTTAAAATTTGTCAATATGTAGGGAAATTAGAGGTATTTTTGGCAGACTGAACTTGAGATTGAACTGCAAACGTTCTTAAAATTACGAAAAATTGCCCCTCATACGGTAAGCAGCTCACTTTAAGCTGACTTGAGCTACGTTTTGACGGTGTGATTTTTACGGGATGAACGGGCAGATAAAGTTGTGAATGATGATTTTTCTACAAAAAAATGCTTGTAAAAACTGCTTACTTTAAGATAAAGTCACAATCTAACTATCGTCAAAAATCGTCAGCTAATTATACTTTTAAATTAATTACCACAATGTAAAGTTATCATTGTGTTGACACTTCCCAATTAGCGGCATTAGTTTTGCCTATTGTGCTTGAAGCGGTAGCACAGAATTATTAATAGGCGGTAGTAACGGACGGAATGTTAAGAGGGGAGCATTTTGTAAGTTGGCAACATCCAACAAAGCGTTCGTAAATGACCAGAAGGCCAATTCTCGTAATTTAAAAGGTTCAAAATCTAGCCGCAGTATCATCTCGGCGACAAAAAAATGTCAAAAACTTTTCAAAATGTAGGGGTATTAGAGGTATTTTTGACAGATTAAGACTGAGATCAGACTGTGAACGTTCTTAAAATTACGAGAATTGCCCCCCAGATGTATAAACGTAAACGAAGCAAAAGTAGTATGTAAGGATCGTAGCATGATGGCGTTCTGTAGTTTCTGCTGACCCCCATGAATAGAATGTGAGAGTTTATGTATGTATGTATTAATTGATGAAATTACGAAATATCGCTCTACTATTTCACTAAAATATTGATTACGAATTGCAATAATAGCACTGAATTTTTAGCACCTAAAACTTTATATTCAGTGTTACGATATTAATTAATATCGGCAACTCATAATCAATATTAGTTATACTACAGATCAATATTTCACAATTTAGTTCAGTAACCATTGAAATATTTCACAGCTATTTGCGACGGTGCCAACTTTCAGAATACACGCACCCTAATTGCCTAATACACTATCAATCAAAACCTGAATTATTTTACTAATCCATTGCTTCATATGTTCGAAAAATTTGTCTACTCAACAATATAAATAATGCAATGAATGTTGTTGAACTATCAAAACGAAAACCATTCTTAATAATAATGTACACAATTATCTCGCTGGGTGAACTCCAGTAGACACTTAACGGCCTGTTTTTGTATTGACTATTATGTTCGATTAATGTTCTCAAATCAGCTCAAACAATTCTAAGTTTTACATCACCCGAAAAAAAAGTCAAAAGTACCTTATGTGCATAATTTTGAACTAAGTACTTATTTAATTTCTGATTTCGCTACGCTAATAATACTGCAAAACGGTTTGAAAAACAAACATAATGTGTAACTTTTTAAATTTTTACTTAGCAACAATTCATGGGATATTTTTTTATCGCCCTATTCATCTATCTAATCTTCTCTACAAACAATAATTAAATATTTAATACACACATTGTATCCACAACGAAAGTGAAGATAAAACTTTTTGTTAAAAAACTTCATTCAATCATTCCATTGTAGCGAATGAATGAAAAACGTAGCAGAGTTTGTTAAGCAATTATGTCGCACGAGCTAGTAATAAAAGCAAATTGGAGCAAAAAGACTTGTTGGTGTGTGCACAACACTATTTCTTATTGAAATAAACAAGAACGCACTAGATGTTCATTTGTTTTAGACATCTATATAAATAAAATCTAATTGAAGAATGGCTGGACCAATTTTTATGATCTTTGATTTTCTGAATTTGTTTCCGCCCCGAATAGCAGAATAACTATAAAAAAATAGGACGAAAAACGAGAAAAAATAGTAAGGATAATTAAATTTCTCATAGATTCGTTCTTATTGATTCTGAGGCGGTACGAAGATCAACTAGTTAATTAATAATTATTATGTTTGCGCTCCTATAAATATTATTTAACATGCCTAGGCCTCCTTAAACTTCAAATATTCCCTATCTTGGGGTTATAAAAAACACTTACCTAATATCCACGTAACTAACCAACTTGGATATAGCGGTTAGTCAAAGTTATAACCTGACCCATTTGGTTGGGGTGCCGGTAGCTTAGTTACTGCGACCAATTCGGCTCGTGAATGGTTGGTCACAGGTCTAACCTGACCTAACCCATTTGGATTTGGTGCCCCAACTTATTTACTGCGATCAACTGTAAGAAAAAGCCAGTAAGTTATGAAGAGGTGCAACTATTTAATTAATTTAAAAAGGAATTATTTAAAAAAGTGTCGTCCATCATTAGAAGGTCAATAAATTTTAAGCAGATCAATTAAATATTTCCCTTTGTATTTTCGTGTGAAAAGCTTGATTCCCTTCGTCTGAAAAAAGTAGTACTATAGAGGTGTGAGGAACAGGGTGTAAAGTTCACTCAACCTCCATAGAAAAGGGAGGATCCTCCGACCAGACGGGTGTTGTGTCTGGCGGGCAACTGCCCGATGATTCATGTCGGGCCGTTGTATCCATGCTAGTTGCGCGGTAAACTCTGCTTGCGAGATGCAGGATTTAGTGACGCCAGTATGATGCGTTGTTCGCATGTGGCGTTGTAAATAACGCTGCAGTACCTTCATGTATGAAAGTACCACCTTGTATACAAGGTGACCTGCAATCTGACGTATTCCATCCTCCAGGACGTGATAGTATGACCCTTTTGTAACAATTAACTCATAAAGCCTATACGAAAAACCTCCAGATTCAAGAAAATCGTGGTTTTATGTGTTTATTTTTTCAGTATTCCTAATTAAATTATAACGTTTCTCTATAATACGGTATTTAATGGCTTTCAATGCTATTGTACAGACGCTAGCACATCAAGCTACTACAATCTGTCAAATTTCTTTAATAGATCTTCCACGTTATCACTAAAGCAGAATGTTCAAAGTTGATTGGGAAAATTTTACAGTTTCGGGTAGCTTGATGTGCTGGCGTCTGTAAGTAATAATACTTTAACAAAGCTTTAGATGTAAATTAATTCTATATGATGGGAAATATCAGTTCTTCCAGACTTCTGCTAACTGCTACAGATATACACAAGGGATTTCAATGAATTTGGGATCTCGTTTTGAACACGTATTGACAGCAATATACCGCTTCATTCTTAAATATTGCTAAAAGTTATGTAATAATTAGCGACTGTTTAATGATACATTTTCGTGTTTAAACGTCTCATAAACCCCTTAGCTTTGAGTCATATTGACATTTATAAAAACTTACTTTGAATATAACTACGGATAAGGCTTCCTATGTCATTGATTAGATCAAGAGAACTTGTTCAGCATTGAAATAACATGACATAACATAACACACTACTATTTTTATTTGTCTTCGGTTCTCCAAGCAGAATGTTCTTGAAAGCGGTTTCATGAACAGGTTTTTTAAAGATGACCTAATAATATATTAACACTCGGTTCAATCATCATACTTAATTACATAAATCATAAAATGTACATAATATAAGCTAACAGGCTTAAAATAATAATAACATGTAAATGTATATAAAAAAATAAAATGGGGAAAAAACCATAGGGCATGAAATTCGTCTGCATCGATGTCAACATGAAAAATTACCAAAAGAATGGCAGCATTGCACCGTTGTAGCGATGCTGATTCTTTGGGCAGAAATAGGCCCGCCCTCGGGTCACATAAAGAGTCGACCAACTGTTTGGAGATATCTCGAAAAACCAAGTGGGCACTCGGTTTTTATTTTAAATACTAAATTAAATCATAAAATTAGATTTTTTAATCTGAAATTTTTGTCGAAGGCCTTGCGGAACTTAGGAGTCCTGATAAGTGAGATACGAACCCTCCCAAAATCAATTTTATTATAGTTATACTAGCTGACCCCGCAAACGTCGTTTTGCAAAAAAAAAAATAGATAGTAGCCGATTCTCAGACCTACCCGATATGCACACAAAATTTCATACAAATCGGTCCAGCCGTTTCGGAGAAGTATGGTAACTAACTATATAAAATTCTCGTGTCACAGACACGAGAATTTTATATATTAGATAACCAGTCATTAGTAAAAGAAAATTGGACAAGCGTGTTATGACTTACGGAGCCGAAACGTGGACACCCACGGTACGGCTGGTCCATAAATTCAAGGTCGCTCGACGAGCTATGTAACGGACTATGCTTGGAGTCTCTCTAAGAAATCGAATCCTCAACGAGGTGATCCGGCAGAGAACCAAAATTATAGCACACAGAATAAGCAAGCTGAAACGGTCATGGGCCGGCAATATTAGCCGTAGAACCGATGACCGTTGGGGTAGATGTGTTCTTTAGTGGAGACCTCGAATCGGCAAACGTAAAGTAGCATGCGCTGAAGCTAGGTGGAGCGACGATCTTCGCAGGATGACTGGTAGCAGCTGGATTAGAGTTGCCGAAGTTGGCGTGCAATATGCGAGGCCTAGAAAGCAGTGGATTGCTGTAGGCTGATGAAAGACAAGCATTTTTATTTTATTTTATTTAGGAAAAAAAAAACGATATTACATTAAAAATAACACTTATCAGTAAGGTACTTAGATAAAACAAAATCAATGTAATAACACATGTACATTTTCCACGTATTAACAAAGAGGTAAGTATGGTATGGTTAGCGGTAAGCTAGTTACTATTCACATTCTACGAAATATGTTAAATCGTTACTAACTAATAAACAAGTATTTAACCACTAGATGTTTCTAAGTTGTTCAATAAATTTATAACTTTACTTCGAAAAGCATTTCTATTTAGCAAAAATATATCAATATCCATAAAATGTTTATTGTACATTTGCGTGAGATGCTGAAGGGGTGCACGTTTACCTGCGTTTGTCCGATTTGATGCCTGATTAAACAATCGGTAATCGCGCACTCCACGACGAAGAATTGATCTAGGAACTACAAGTTTAATATTATTACTAAGGTCTATACAATTTAGCTTATTATGATAGAGGTCATGCAAGCATGGCGACTAATTGTACTGATATTGGAAATAAAACCCCTTCACCAAAATTGTCAATCAACAACAACCAACAAGTTATGAAACATATGACCTACCAACCTGAACTGAACCAATTTTCCTCCTCACCGCTGAAGTATTAACAGTCAACAACAAGCTACATTGCTATCTTTAATTTAAAATCGGCACGTAATTGCTATGTGTGCGGTTATAATACCTACTTAGTTATTATCAACGGAGCTCGCGTTTCGGTTCGGAATTTTATTCGCCTACTTATTTGTAATGGTCTCCGGATGTTTATATTCTACCTCTTGTCTTTCAGTTACTGATCATCCCACTGTTGGGAAAAGGCCTCTCCCGACAACTTCCAGTGCTTGTGATGCATTGCTAATGTAGACTGGTGTTTGTTTTGTCCAGCTCGTGCTGCCATCTTCTATGGGGTCTGCTGTGACGTCTTCTAGCTGACTCAGTGCTCCACATAGTGGTTATTTTGGCCTACAGCTCTCTCTCAGTTAACATCCACAAAAGAAAACTAAGTAAAGCGTATGGGTTGTGTTATCATCATCATCATCATCCTCATCCTAAAAGGTGAACGAAGTAGAAGCCTAAGCACAGAAAAATCTATTTTTTATACCCTGTTTTTGTCCAGACGGTAAAAAATTAAAAAAGTCCGTCGGTATACTCCTTGCCCTGTATTAAAGAGTATTTTATTATATCCAGCTATGTCTACAATTTATGAATACGGTTTCACCCTGCGCAGTCCCTTAAAATAATGGGATAGTCGTATGTCCTCTTTTCCATATGTTTCCATCAGCTACCAAACCAGTATTCACGTTTTATTTATATTATCGGTCTTCCAACCTGTGAAAAAGCTACTCTCTAAGCACAAAATTTGTAGCTTTGGTCGAAGTTGAGGGCATTTCCTACTATGGAAAGTGATTAGTTCGGGACCTGAACTAAAAAAAATACTGATAGAACAATTTGACAGTCGTTCTTACTCCCGATGCGTTTTAGCCCGTTCAAAAAACTTAATCTTGATCGGAAG
The DNA here is from genome assembly GCA_949316385.1 of Globia sparganii. Lineage (NCBI taxonomy): Eukaryota > Metazoa > Arthropoda > Insecta > Lepidoptera > Noctuidae > Globia > Globia sparganii. Next base: position 1,756,568 of record OX438675.1, read on the forward strand.
TAGCGTTCATTCCGAAGCACCAAACTACATATTTCCAGAAGTGCCCATATCTTCGTTGACGGACTTATAAAGTAGCAGAAAGTTAGTCAGGGGACCACTAATTGAAGCTACTGCAAATCTGACCTCTACAACCAACACAGTTACTGGGTAATACCCCTTGCTAAGACTGGTTGTCAGACTTTCGGGCTTCAGACGACTCGTAGTGACTGCCAAATATGCGTGCTTTCTGAGGCAAGACCCTTGTCTTGATATGTATAAATGGTCACCCGCAAAAGCGTAACTTAACCTGATTGATCGATCGTGTGTGCGGCTGTTTAGACAATGGCTGTATCGCTGTTCGTCCCTGTATGTATATACGATTTAAAGACCAAAGACCCGTGCATACTAAAAGGAAGATGAAAATAATGAATTCATGACCATGAGCAATATAGGTACGCCTAATTATCACCATTTAAGTTGCATGAAAGAAGATGAATCAGGAATAAAAAGACAAAATAAATAAACGATCAAAATACATCATCATCATCAGCGAAAACAAAGTAGCCTACAAACAAACGCTAAACTAAAACTATCTAAGACAAACACTAAAATAAAAATAGGAAATCATATTCGTAACTATACCGCACCGGACATTACATAAAAAGTGTTCACGTGCGCACATTGTACGAATTAAAATATACGCTCGAAACACCTGCACGATTATGCAATTTTAGAAATCATAAAAAGTACGTATTTCTATAACTTCATGGTTGTATAGCCTTAGGGGGGTAATCAGAGTAATTTGAGTATTAAGTAGGCATCCGCTTTCTGCGCTTAGGGTCGCTTTTTTGGTGAGTCAGATAGGCTTTCTTTTGACCATAGCCTCTAAGAGTAAGGAAGAAAGTTAATAGACTTACTTCTTGAACAGCATGATAAACAGATATTATTCTTTATAGTGCTCTAAAAGAAACTACACCAGGAAGTACATGGTTATCTGGCTACAAAGTTGCGAGTACAAAGTCTAACATTGACTTTTTAATGTATCGGAAACCACTTATATCACGTGAATCATTTCATCGTATATTGCTACAAACCTCAATGAATCTAGTTATTTACTACCGTAATGAAAATGCGCTGGGTCGTGATAGCAAAACAAAGTATATATTATGTCACTCAAAAGTTAAAAAAAGCAGCAAAAGCATAAAAAAAGGTAAAAAATATCAAAAAGAAGAAAAGACTTGCACACTAGTAACGTGTTCATTAACACAAACCTCATTGAATAGATCCAAACTAGTCTTTTAAAGACTGCAGTTTGCTTTTTCATTTTGCATGATGAGTTCACAAAGGAGAACATGAAATTATATTTATATTCTTCTTGGTGTCAATGGGATACAAAAATGATAATAATAAACACTCTTAGAAGAAATAGTAAAATTGCGTCGGGGCAACAAATGGTACGGAAAAAAGAAGAAAGTCGACATAGATCGACAAAACACAAGTGGGAGAGGAGAAGGATGACAATGGAAGTGTCGAAGCTGAAAATTCTAATAAATATAATGAGAAATAGAAGAGAGTACTCTTCAAAAAGGGTAGACAACTCGCATACGGTACGGTACCCCGTGTATTAAAGACGTCCAGCTTGTTTGCCAATCCAAGACATAAAAAATGAAACCAAAACAGCGTACTGAGCCCTCAAGAGTTAATTTCACTTGGAAAGTAAAGCAACTTTTATTTAAGAAGTCATTCATTAAAACCAAATGGTTTTGCCTTACGCAATACATCAGTTACTTCAATCATCATTTACACTGTAATAATGCTGCTACTGCTATCACTAAAACTACTTATAATTCAACCAAAGCAAAACACAATCATCACTGTCACTCTTTTTTAGAAATTATTTATATACACACGTATTTGGTGAAAAGTTCATTCAGAAAAATAGACCAATTTATTTTGACAGACGGTAAAACATGGAACTAAAGTTGGATTATTAATGAATCTGACAAATCTTTGACAGATAGACGAAGAATGTGGCGCCCTCTTAGAATTTCAAAATATAATGGACAGTCTAAAGTATCAATGAGTAGAAAATGACCAATCAAGTAGCACCAAGAGCCCTCAATGCAAGTTGTATAAACATTACAAACGTTTAGATACGACGATTCGCCCTACATACAGAAACGGTGGTTTCTAACTAGACAATTTACTTATATATGATAATTATCATCCATTTTAGTTGGAGGAGAATGGATGTAGGATTATTAATATGGATGATCATTTGCTAATTGGGATGTTGTAATTTGATTCTGAATTTGTAATTTTCTAAAAAACGAATCAATAGGCTTCCGTTATAACTAAGATTTGATACCCGTTTATGAATATAATTATCTTATTTCTTAACTATTGCCTTTATTGTAATTTCAAAAGGTGCAAGTACAAACCAGATACTAAAGATCATGATAAAGCAATGGAGGGCAATAAGCATACCCATAGTATATTGATGACAATATTTTTATGCAAAGCTTCAATGATGCAAGTAATAAATCAAATAATTCATCAATGTTCGTAAGTTAGTAAATCTCTACTTGACCCTTTGAAAATTACCGGCGTGACGCCTGAGTATAAATACATATACCAAAAGAGATATAATATATGAAATTATACATATTTTAGTTTCGCATTCGAGCTAAAAGAAAGTATATTATAAATAAAAATTATGCATGTGTATTAAATTCACACCTTTATTATTTTGTGCAGTATTTGTTAAAACGGTTAAGGCTTTTTGATTTCTCTGCCTAGTACCATCCTAGATGGAAGTTTCCTGACCTAGTGTGGACCCGCATTGCTTAAAGGAACTGGCTGTGGCCTCGATACAATGCAAACTACTTATGGCTTCATTGATAAAGCTAGAGAATCAGTCCATTATTTTCAAATTTAGTGATGGTATGATAAAGTTAGTTACGAAGAAGTATAAAATGAACTTTGTGTCTATTTTTGAGGTCAATTTTCAATTGGGCTGTGTAACTATGGCCGTTAATTTGATGAAAACGATGATATAATTGAGATAGGAAACAAATCATAAGACATTAATCAAATATAATATATTAAGTCCAAAACTAGAAATGTATTTGAAATTCTAATCAGTTCATACTAAAAGCTATATTATTTAATCGTCGACTTATGTATGATATTACATCACAGTTAACAAATATAATCATTTCCTGTATAACATCAAAATACTAGAATTTCTATTTCCTTCATTAAACTGTAAGTGTAGCATTTACCGAAAAGAAAATTTCACCAAAATTATTATAAATTTTATTACCAATTCGTTTGAATATAATCCCGTGCACTCTTCCGGAGTTATTTTCGTAGTGTGTAAGACTTCAAATAAAAAGAAAACCCTTAATTTTGTCCACATCACACAACAAGAACCCATAAAAATCAATTCACCCTACAGCATAATCATCACCACCATAAAAAAGTATTCCACCTGTAGCCGCTTCTATATAATTCGTAACACGCATCGAGTTGCGCATTTCGGTTTAAACCCCGCAGTGGGGGAACGGAGAATAAAACCGCTTTCTGACAGTCCCCTCACCACATTTCACTAACCACCGTGAAGGAGTGTAGGACCAAAAAAATGAAGATCTTCCTTGTATTTTTAGTGTGTGTGGCAGCAGTAAGCTGCAAGCCAGCCAGTTCCGATGATGACGTCATCGGTTCCGTCGTCGGGGTGGTCAAGAGTTGTGCCGAAGAAGATACTTGGATGTGCCTTAAGGTGTGTTGTGATCGTGTTTAAGTGTTATCCCATGGACTTGAGCTTTTTCGTCATCAGCTTCCGCTTTAGTTATTCAGCTCACTTAATTTTTGACCTATCACAAAATCGTCTGGCTTCATTGTTCTCAATCACCCTGTTTGAGTCATTTGTCAATTTTAAATACCTTGAGATGTTTAAGCTTTAATTGTGCCACTTCCTAATCGGAATCTAATTTAACCTTTTTGCTAGCACCTTCTCCCCTAAAATGACTGCAACAAAGAAAACTTTTTTAAATTTCTAAATGCAGTTAAACTATCAAGTTTTTTGGCCTTAATAACGAGTCCAAATCAGAATCACTTGAAAATTTAATATTCAATTAACACTTTATTTAACACTTCTTCAAACAACACAGAATAATATTAACAGCTCATTTTTTATTTATAATCAACTCAATTAAAATTAACTTCTCGGTCTCAAAGTGAACTTGCATTTAACTTAACTAACTGCATAACAAGTAAATGATTTGGCAGTTTATGTTGATGGCCGGACTAAACAGTAAATGTTTGTAAAGCTATTTGCCGCCAACTTACTTCTTGAGTCAGCATAAATGCTTACTTACTTGTTTAACCAACTTTCAAGTTCATTACAATTAAAATATTTGTTTTGAAAACTTTTAGGAACCTTGAAGCAAGCATGATATTTATTATTGCCTGAGAATTAAACTCCCTAACGATAGAATGATCTTCGCAAAAGCTTTATAAAAAAAAAAAAACAAGATCTCAGTGGTTCGAATCCAATAGTATTTTAAGTTACGAACAAAATTCTAACCCTTTTCTTCCCACAGGAAAAATCGATGAGATTCCTAGAGAACGCGGCATCAGCGCGGGAGTTGAAACTCGCTGATGGCCTTGCAATCTACAACCTCGGCACCTCTCGCTCCGCCCGGTCCTATGAGCCCCTTCCAGAAGAACCTCAAGCTAGGGAGAACACAGTTGAGGCCAGGCTAGTGGATGCTGCTGCTGATTTCATGGAGAACCATGTCGTCCAGCTACGCATGCCTAAGAGCACCGTTGAGGATATGAAGAGGTCCCTTGAAGAAGGTCAGTATCCTACAATAATACAGTAAACTGTCAAATTCAATTATATTCGTCTTAAAGTCTAAGTAATAGCTACTAACAAGAATTTATGAGTTTGCAAAGAGACACTTAGAGTTATCAATTCATATACAGCTAATTTATACACTTGCTTATTTATGTGATGCAAAAGTATAAAATAACACCTCCTACAAATTAATAAATCTTAAACTTAGAACATTTTTGCTATAAGTAGGAGATGAAGGCCCACGTAACTAACTGACGTGAAACCAAGATAAAATTTGTTCTAAGCTTGTTAACACACTTCTCATAAAAAATAACTCATATAGCTTAATTTTTTCTAACATAAAAAAAATAACTACACGTGTCACGTCTAATAACGATGCTCACACAAAAAAAGCACAGATTTATCACCACGGACCCTGTATTTAACATCTACTATATCATTAAGGTGCAATTCTCGTAAGCGATCAAATTATTTCAACGAAACAAGTGAAAGTATTATGAGAAATATAATCATGGGCAGTTCCCAAAAAGATATACAATGCTACCTTGTTATAAGGGCAAGTTATTTTCTCAAGAGGTCAATCAAAGTCTCATCATCAGCGTTAAACAAAAGTTCCTTTATTAGCTTATTAACAAAAGTGTGACTAATCAATTTCGCGGCTCGTGTCGGTTGTTTAAAACAGTTTGTTCTACCAATTCGTTACAGACCATTATGAAACTGAATATTATATAAACACACATTCTCGCGCTCGTAAAACTGGTTTTCCGTAATTTTGACGATATCGATAAAAAGCGATGGACTTTTGAACTGCAAGTCATTGTCGTAGAGAAAATCATCCACGGAGCTCTCAATTATATTTCGCATTAAACAAGTCACGACATAGACTCGCTTGGTAACATCATAAAGTAAAAAGCAGTTATATAAAACCTTGCAGTCATGTTCATATATAATTCCCTGCATAACTCTCGCCAAATAAATTAAAGCACGCCAAAACCTGTTCGGAGTGCATGAGAATTTAAAAATAGAAAGTATGATCAAAAATTAATCTGATTTTACACATGACGAGACGATTAATACAGAAACTAAAACAAGTACATTACGAAATATTATAGAAAATTTGAAACGGACATCCGGAACACACCATGAGAAGCTAGAAAACGTCTGAACAAGTCTCGAGAGGGTTTCTCTAACCTATTAACAAGGTTGATTATCGTGGAAAGCGGACGAACTGATTCTGGTTTTTGCTAGATGTCCATAGTACACGTTGACTATGTAGGCTCAACTTGTTCTAAAGTTCCGCTAAGACGGTCCGCGATCGAAATCTCTATCAAGAAACGAGTAAAAGTAACGCTCCAGGCATAATCTTGCTAACGAAACATGGATGTAGGCTTGAAGCTTTCGAATTGGTACCAACAAAACACTTTCTAGGTGAATGGGGTTATGCAAACTTGATGTTACATGGTGAATTTCAATTTCAGTTGGTAAGGACATTGAATGTCAATGAAGTTTCCATACCCGATTAACATTTGAACCTAAATAGTAAATTATCTAAACTGAGCACGAGGCTATTTTAAATTCAAATAACGACATTGCCTACAAATACCTTTTCTTATTTGACCGAGTGCAAGTACATATAGTTTACAGTAACTTTAACTAGAAAGTGTATTACGTTAATTAAAATTTATAAGCTTCTGTTAGCGATGTTTGCTAGACTTTAAATACTATTCAGATAATATTAGCTCATTATTTACCATTAGAATATATTGAGTTGAACTTATGTATATCATTTATCTACAGTTTACATGTAAATGTTTTCAAGCAGCGGTTTATTTTCAGTATTATGAATTGAATTATCTTGATCTATCGTCATGTTCCAACATAGTTCAATACAACGAAAGTTTTTCTATGAGCAACTATATCATTTCTAACCACGTATTGTAGACAAAGTTCTGAAATCGTATCTTTAGAAATATTTTTAATTAATGCGCAATCATCAGCAACGTTCTATAAATGATATTTATCCTTACAGGCCGTGGCAAGAAGAAGAAACTGAAGCAGCTCCTTCCCATCCTTGCCCTCCTCCAGTTGAAAATCCAGTCCCTTATCCCTCTGTTCCTCGGAATCATCGCCTTCGCCGCTATCAAGGGTCTTATGCTCGCCAAGGCTGCTCTCCTTGCCTCTGCTCTGGTCCTCCTCAAGAAACTCCTCTCCAAGGGCGAACAACATGAAAGCTACGAGGTCGTAGCTCACCCGCACCATGAGGAACACTTTAGCCATGGAGGTGGTGGTGGTGGTCACGGTGGTTGGGGCAGGTCTTCAGACGCCCAAAACCTGGCCTACAGCGCCTACTCCAACTAATACCTAAGATAAAAATCTAAGTCTCAAGGGCCATGGTTAATCTTCATGTAACTTAGTTTGGACCTCAAAGTAACGATTTTAATTTATTATTTAATAATTTATTTAAATTATTGTATTGTTAATTGTTGAACGAGTGAATCTTGTCTCGAATTTTTATTAGCATCGCCGATTTCTTTTTAAATCTTCATCGTCTTTCTTTACTTTATTATTACTACTACATTGTACCTGTTTTTAATTAGTATAATTTTCTTAAAGTACAAATGTATTTACGATATCAATAGCTTTAATTATTATTTTTTGTTCACCTCTAACTGACTGGCAAAGCCAATGAGGCTAGTATTTTTATTTTAGTATCAATTTTTATGTGTTCATTTCTTACTAGTCGATCTATTTTTCCCTTTTCTTTGTAATATTTTTCTTTTATATAGCTTTTGTAAATATTTTCGTATTGAATTATATAAGTAAAATATTATTGTTTGCATCTTCGTTTGTTGTTATATCATATATTTATATATGTGTATATATATATATATTATTGTAGCGTATATATTTCTTAGGTGATGTCTTCGTATGTACAAATCTTTACTCTTTCTTTTAGCTGTTATAATTTATAAGAACCACCCAAATAAACTAAATATAACAGTTGTTTTTATATCTTTGTATTATTTGTTTCCCAACATCATGCTACTTATTACAAAATGTCCTACATAATCAACTTCATTCAAATATTAAACACTGTAAGAAGCGATTCAAACTTCCTTATTATTAATAATAAATCAACAAGTGTTTGTTGTTGCACAACTAAGTCTCAATAAAACCGCAAACGCTTTCAATTACAAACGAAATAATAACATGTTCAAGAAGCACTTCGAATATTTAGTTACTATAACATACTCATGAATTAAAATTAAGAAAACAAAATCTAACAAACACGATAGGAATAGAATATCATCTTGTTTCTACATCCTTATGCGGTTTGTACCAACGTTGCTGGTCATTCAGTGAGTTTTCTAATATAATTATATTTCATCCGGTCCATCATTCCATCCAACCAATGTATTCATTAAGTTAATGGCTCTTAGACCACATCTAAAAGTATCAATCAATTACAATTTTCTATTGTAATAATTTTATATTATAATAAACTTATAAGACTGACTCAAAAGAAAAGCTACCGGCAACTTTCCCAACTGATTATAATTCCTACCAGACCCCAAAGTATATCATCACTATATGCTTATCAAGTCTACTCCACAATGGGTCACAGACATTCTTTAGCAATGACCTAGCAGGCTTGCGACCAGTGCCGCTACTACTTCACCTAGAGGAGACTATAATACTACTTGTACGCAGTAACATTCTTGATGACCTAAATGATGGAAAAACGTCCGTGTGAGAGAATCGTGAGTTTCATGATATAAAGGTAGTTTGTTGGTAGTTATTGTTTTAGATTGTTTCTTGATCAGATTGTTGTTTGTTGTATGCTTGCTAAGTTCTTGGGAACTGCAGCAAGAGATGTTAGCGTTGAAGCAGAATTTTCAAGACTGATTTATTATTTAGTTATTCTTTTGTTCTGTTAGTAATTGATTATTATATAGTAATTCTCCAGGCACTGGTGTTAAAAATCAATAATATGTACACCCTTGACATAGCGTTTCCTTAGTTATATTTGAACTTGAATTGATATTAAGATTTCTTTTTTTGATAGAACAGAAAATACCGCTTCATTTTATCGTATAATATGAGACCATAATTCTTAAGTACATATTTGTTTATTTTTAATTAATGAGTGAAAGCCTCATTATTTGACTTAATAAATTAGAAGGCAAGAGTTTACAATCCAATTTGGAGTTTAACATAACCTGCAATTTAAAAAGCGTAACGTCGAAAGTGATTTTAATACAAACAAAGATACAGGCTTATTATTATTTTATATGGGTGAGAAGGAACTTGCATACGTTAAAATTTTAATAATGAAGCTTTTGTGCTTTCAACTGTATATTTTTTGTCACTTTTAAATGGCAATAAAATAAAATAAAGAGGACCTTGTTATTTTGGCATCATTAACATACATAATAAAGAAAGAAAGAAAGAAAGAAAGTATTTATTGCGACTCGTACAGGAGGAATCAGCCAATAATGGTCCCACTGTTGGGACACAGGCCTCCTCTCTTTGAGAGAGACTGTAATCCACCACGCGGGCCCAGGGCAGGTTAGTAGATGTCACATGTCTTTGAATTTTCAGCTCTAGGACATGCCGGCTTCCTCAAGAAGTTTTCCTTCAACGTTTTGACAGCATTGGCGATGAAATTATTTACGCAAAGTATAGCGCCTGTCTGGGTTCGAACTGACGATCTAAAACTTGGAAATCAGAGACATTACCTCTGGACCACTACTGCTGAATATATTTTGACATAATATATTTAAACAAGCCGTTTCCCTGTATTGTAATAACAATAATGGCAATCAATTTATAGTGATTATGACTAATATCAATGGATTGTTTAGTGTATGGAGTCCATCTATACCAATGCCTGTTGTAATACTTTTCTACTGTAAGGACTTTGGCAGCTCGTAATATGCTACTGAAATTCCCCATTAGAAGGTAGAAAATTGCCCATTAAAAATATAATCACATAGATAAACCTAGGAACTATCCCAACCTTTCAACAAATGTTTCGATTTTGAATACAATATACTCTAAGCCACATACTGCTTATCAGTTGACTTCACATCACCAATTACCTATAAAATTCCCACACCATATGCCATAGCAACCACATCATTTAATAGTATTTACTACAGAAGCTAAACAGAAAGTGTAGAAGCCAAACAATGGTTCGTAAAACAATAGCTTTCAATTTCTAAAAGCGTGCGCCTTTTGACAAGACAAGACACAAATACTTAATGCAGTCACGCCTGTGATAAGTACACAGGAATTCCAATTTACACATATCGAGTCACGGTGGTCTAGATTTCGGAGTTGTAGAGGACATAAACGGAGGCGAAATTACTTTTACTTCTTTTGGAGATTTTTGTAAAGAGCTTTTGATGGAAGCATTAAATTTGTAGCTGGTTAAGGAAATACATAATTATACAGTTCCAGATGATGTTAAGAAAGTAGCTGAAAATTACAGGCTCTAGTAGGTAAGGAAGTATAGAGTCTAAAGACGATAATTATTCAACATGTCAAACATACATACTTAATGCAGTCACGACTTTGATGCTACACAGGTATTTAAATTAACAGAACATATCACGGTGGTCTAGTTTTAGAAGTTGTAGAGGAAATCAATGAAAAAGGAGAAATCGATTTTACTCTTTCCAAACATTGTGATAAAAACAGCAATAATAAATCTTGGCTAGCCAAGGAAAAAGATACTGAAGACGATAAATGATTAGGTTAAAAAGTTACATACGGCATTTAAAAACTTTAAGAAGCTAATCAACGGTACTCAACAGGACAAAACACAAATACTTAATGCAGTCACGCTTGTGATACTGCACAGATATTTCAATTTACACATAACTTGATAAGTTATGTGTAAATAACGGTAGTTTAGATTTTGGAGTTTTAGAGGAAATTATTTAAAACTAGCTTTTGCCAGCGACTTCGTCCGCGTGGAATAATAACTTCCGGAAATTGAGGCACTAACTCTCATAGAGTTTAACCGATGTGCTCTTTCTTCTGCCGATTCTTGAGAACGCGTATTTCTCATTCAACGCGTTTTTCAAGACAATAGCGGGCGGACGCCGGCGTCCGCTTGGGGCTTGAATAACTAAAAATATATAACTACGTCTAATATATAAAATAATGTATAATAAAACCTACTTCACTTAAAACTAAATACCTATAACTACTATAATTAATAATACCTATACCTATAATTAATAAAAGTACTTACGCTTTTACCTACTTAATATCAAAAAAAACTGAACATAAATTAACCAAAACTTACCTACTATTAACTAACTACTACTAACCTATGACTACTTCACCTAAAAAGAAATCCTGTTTTCCCAACATTTTCCTTCACTGCTCTGCTCCTATTGATCGTAGCGTGATGAAAAGTATACTATAACCTGCCCAGGAGTATGAAGAACAATTGTACCAAGTTTCGTTGAAATCCGTCGAGTGGTTTTTGTTTCTATAACGAACATACAGACAGACAGACAGACAGACAGACAAAAATTTTACTGATTGCATTTTTGGCGTCAGTATCGATCACTAATCACCCGCTGATAGTTATTTTGGAAATATATTTCATGTACAGAATTGACCTCTCTACAGATTTATTATAAGTATAGATATTCTTCATTTTCCTAGAGATTTTGATGGAGAACGTATCGCAGAGGAGGCTAATACTAGACGGGTAGAAACAGTCAATGATTAGTTGGATCCTGAGGGTGATAGGAAACTGCGGACGCTGGCAAGGAAGGATAGATGCTATGAGACGGTATTCTAATTTACGAGTAGGTACTGTGGTCTAGATTTTGAAGTTTTGCGCGAAATCTACAACAAAGGAGAAACTACTTTTACTTCTTCCGGAGATTTTTGAGGAAGATATTTTGGCAAAACCAATAAATTCTTAGCTAATTAAGGAAATCGGTGCTTAATTGGATCTTGAAGATGATAAAAAAACTTGATGTGGATGCAGGAAACGTCGAAAGCAAAACTAAATAAATGGTCATTTTGAGAAAAGTAGTAAGTACAGAATAGTTTCACGCTTGTGATACGACACAGTTTTTTTTTGGGTTAGGATTCTGGAGTTGTCCCGCACCAATCTGCACTGGGCCCGCGTAGTGGCTTTATAGCCCACTCCCTCTCGAAGAGAGGAAGCCTGTGTCTCAGCAGTAGGAACAGTAGAGGTAGATTATGCTATTTTGCAGAGGAATGTACGAAATAAGCGAAATTTCATATACTCTATCTGGAGGTTTTAGTGTACAGCGTTACATTTCAGTCGATTTTATATTCCTTGTTACATTATTGAACAATACCACGAGCTCATTTACTTAATTGACTTATTACTAACTGATTGTTCCAATAGACTTCGTGCATAAAACTGTGCTTATGGAAGTAATCAATTACCAATAAAATTAACCTACCTACAGTCCGTGACTCAATAATAGCCCTGAGCAATATCACCAGCTATTCCTGACCTCCATCCGCTACTTCCTGACGATGCACAGAATCGCGTGCATAAATTGTATGTAAGGCATCATTCGTTACCATTTCCTTCGCGTTTCCTCTACTGTAACGAAGAGGAAATCACGCACGATGCTTAAGTACATAGTAACATGCTAGCTGGGACACGGCTGGGTGTAGGACTTTTCCCATAGATATTATCACGATTAAACATCTCTTTGACATTGTCAGTGAAATGGTACGCCCGGCGTGTTTAATAATTATTTCTTACGTGACACAAACAAGCCGTGTATGTATTAAAACTTTTACAAAAAAAATGTAAATTAAGCTATGTCTTATTCAAAACGCAGTGTAGAATAAGGTGAGAAGAATGAGGTGGCCCGAAAATAAAACGCTCTAACATGTTGGAGTCGGCTTCCAGTCTAACCAGATGCTTCTGAATACCAGTATTTTGGCAGTATGCAGCTGAATACACGTAACTGCTGCCACCTCCACAACCTAATTAAAGGATAACATGATTGCCTTTGGCAAGACTGGTTGTCAGATTTTCAGGTTTCTAACTACCCATAACGACCGTCATAGATCTACCAACGGCTTACGGTCTCGATAGGTAATGGATGGTTACCTATCCATGAACATACCGTGACAAGCGTAGCTTAACCTTCGTTTGACCCGTGCGGTTATTATTATTTAGCCTCGAGACGTAGCTCGAGATCCGAGCTACACCACGGCCGGTCTTTGTCGCAAAATGTATGCAGCACCCGAGATTCCAGAAAAACAGACGTTCGAACGAAAGTATTAATCACTTTCCTTGTTATATATAACAAGGAAAGTTGGTTCCACTTTATTATTATTTGCCAAACGTGTGCTATAATAGGCTTCGAGTAAATAAGGCGAAACTTTGAGTCGAACCGCAAAGTGTTTATTGGCTTTTGAATTATTGTAATTTGATCTTGAATAGGGTTCGAAATCACATGTTCTCACCATTCTGATGTCATGGGTCTCTTTTGATTGTGTAGTCATCATTATTTAATTTCGGACTGAAATCAACAACAACTAGGGCCATGGGGTCCGAGTGCCCACTTATTTTATCGAGATATCGCCAAGCGGTTGGTCTTCGAGTGACCAGAGGGCTGGCCTATTTTTTGGGCAAAGAATCAGCATTGCTATACAATGTGGCAATGCTATCAGTCTTTTGGACACTTTTCCTATTGCCAGCGATGCGGACGCATTGTTTAATGCCCTTTGATTAAGTCTCCTACTTTTTATTATATACTTGTACATATTATCATTAGTATTTTAATCAACAAGTAATAAAAATGGGGTTCTGACTTCTTACCTTAGCTAGAAGAGACTCCATCTTTATTACTACGTAGGATCAGCATAGTCATGCCATAGACAGTAGTTATATCTAATTGTCTACGTATATATGGGCTCACGGTAAGTTTCTAGTTCGACGCAAAGCGCTAGCGTCTGACCTCAACAACCCTTTGGGAAATCGTGGATTCTCAATGTGATATAATTGTTTTAGAGATGCTGCATCCATTCATTTTATATGGCTGTATCCCACGAGCCATAGACGGTATTATTATAAACTTTTACTATACAATACGGAAAAGGCAACCATGTAAATCTTGAAGTTTAGAAAACAATGTTAATCCCAATTCCCTTCACTTCCCAAATTAATTTGGGGTTCAGAAATCATTGTATTTTACCGAATAGGGAGGAAACCCCTTCAAGCAGACTTCAAGTCTCCTCTCTGTGGGAGGGAGTGGGTTGTAACCCACCAGGCGGGACCAGTGCGGGTTGGTAGATGTCATGTATGTCTTCAAATTTTTGGGTCTGGGGAGCCGATCGATTCTGTAAAAATCTCACCGTGAAAAGTTAGGTGAAGTGAGCTGTCAAGAGTATCAATCCCTAGCATCAGGATGACACTGCCAGCTCACTTCACGCTAACTTCACCTAAGTTTTCAAAGTAAAGTAACAGAATCGCACTGTAGTTTCCTCACGATGTTTTCCTTCACCATTTCGAGAGGTGATAAAATAAAGTGCTTGTCTGAGTTCGAACCTATAACTCGTAAGTTGCGGCCATTAGGCCAAGTTTCTACAATCTCTCGAAATTAATGTTAATATTAACAAATAGAGATTTGGTAGAGGCGTATTGGAGGTGTCTGTTGTAAGACATCTAAAAAGTACTATTATCAATAGCAGACAAATATAACAATTTATTAAAGTATTTAAAACAAGTCTTTTAAGCTTCACCATCAATGCGAAACCATTAATTTTGGAATCATCGAACACAATTTATGAGCATAAAAGCTAACGGTTCTTACGTTTGATTACAAATGATTCTGGTTTGTAATATCGAATTTCTTAGGGCCTGTCAAATGACCTTGATTAAGAAGTTGCTTGTAACTAACTTAAGAGTGTAGATAGTTCTAAAATAAAATATAGCTGATGCAGTTAAAATATCAGATACTTTTGGGGTGTAGAGGTTAGTTACTAGCCTAATAGTGTCATTTACTTTATGCTGACCTCTGAAGAGTTGACCAGAGGACCAACCGTCATTCTTATCTCTTATATACTAGCTGTGACCGCGACTTCGTTCGCATGAGTGTCGCAAAACTAATTGGATTTAATGGTATTTTTTTTTGCGCGGAATCTCTTTACTCCTTATGAGATTAGCAGGAACAAACAGACCGATAGACAGACGAAAATTAAAAAAAGGACCTATATGCTTTTATAAACATTTAGTAAAGCGCTGTTATTTTGACATTACAAACAGACGCTTCACTTATGTATTTGTATAGATAGACCTGGTCGTAGTAATTAATGATTAGCGGATTGACGCTGGTCCATTTAGAAACTAAATATTCTTCTTGTTCTTCCTGTCGCTGGCACGGCTTTATTTCAGATCTTGTTGGCTCAAAACTTCCACGGTTCGCCTGTGGCAGCTCAGAAGTCACTTTAACTGCATATTTTGGGATACAGAGGGTAGGATAGGATAAGCAATCCTTTCACAACTATGGCTCGAACCGTTCTTTGTCAGAAGCCATCCTAAACGGCAGCAAAGAAAATATTAATAAAAAAAACGTATTACCTACGTAACACAAAAAACAGATAAGCAACAATTTTTTTTTATTTTTGTGGTACATGCAGAGTGGAAAATTATCAAAATGACGCCATCTAGCAAAATCAGCTAATATTTAAATGAAAGGCTTTCTTCGTGAATGATAGTAATTTCGCAACTTCCAACCGTATGTATACAGCTGCCAATCAAAACTAGAGCTTTAAAAATTATAAATAATAGCTAATTTTTAAAAATGAAACACAAAAAACAATATTAGTAACACACACACATTACACCTTAAATATTGTTAAAAATAAACTAACCCAGTAAAACATTTTTATTTTTATTAAAAAAAAAATTTCAAATAACGCCATCTCTTATCGCAATGCAGAACTATTTTCACGGCCACGTTTGTTTACATCTGCAAGTTTGCAAAGAGAACAAAAGTTCAAGGTTCTACCGCAACGCGGGCGCAATCATGAGTCGACGAACTCAACGTGAATTAAAATATTTTATTTGTATGTTTTTAACTAGACTTTTGTTGGTTTTTGTGCTAGTATTGTAGTGAATGAGTTTATGGAGCAACGTGCTGTTTGATTAGGTACCTACCTACCTAGTTTAATTTTTTAATGGTTCTACGAATGAATGTCTAGCCAAATCAGATGATCAAGTAGGTACCTACGGTACATACTTTTGAGTGCCCACAAGCACACATCCATAATCTGTGGTAAATAGTTGAGTTAAGGTCTGAAGTGGTAAAGTAGGTTTAAAGATCCATTTTATTGCCGACATTACGTGTATAATCATAGTTTTAAGGTTTTTAATATGTATTAGTTTATTATTGTCTATGACTATTTTGTGTATTTTATCTATGGGCCTTAGTAGCCTGATAATAAAATGATTATTATTATTTTTTGTAGTGTTTTTTCTTCTCAGCTCTTTGGCTGGTTTTTACTACATTTACGGGCCGAAACCAAGTAAATGCAGCATGTGTTGTGTTATGTTAAGAAGGTGTTGTGATGAGAACCTATTTCGTTTTCATCTATTTGCATGAACTTTCTGACAATGCGACATGTGTTTAATATTGCAGCTTTTTGGAGGGTGATATAGACAGTTTCTTTTAGGTTTATTAACTTAAGGTTATGGAGAAGGTGATTTGGAATGACGCCTGTTGTGGAGAGGACTATCGGGACCACGTACACTTTTTGTTGGCGCCATATTCTAGTTACTTCATCTTTGAGTTCTGCGTATTTACAAATTTTTTCAGATATTGTCTTCTGAATGTTATGTGTGTTGGGAATGGCTATATCTATTAGGTAAGTAACTTTATTTATTTTATCCTGTAGGGTTATATCCGGTCTATTGTAGTGAATTGTTCTATCGGTAAGAATGGCACGGTCATAGTAAAGTTTATGTGTGTCATTTTCTAAGATAGTTTGTGGTGTATAATTGTAGTAAGGAGTGTTTGTGTCTTGTATGAGTGTGTATTTGAGTGCTAATTTTTGATGAATTATATTTGCTACCTGATTGTGCCTATGCGTGTAGTCTGTTTGAGTGAGAGTTGTGCACGCTCCTGTTATGTGTTGAATTGTTTCTGGTTGAGTGTGACACTTGCGACATTTATCATTTGTTACTGTTGGATCTTTGATAATAAATTTTCTATAATTTTTTGTGTTAATAATCTGGTCTTGTATCGCAATTATAAATCCTTCAGTTTCTGGGAATAAATTGCCTATTTTAAGAAACTTATTTGAGGCTAGTTGGTTTACATGGGATTGTTCTAGGTCATGAGGATGTCGGCCATGAAGAACCTTTTTCTTCCAGTCCTCAATTTTTTGTTTCTGCGGGTCATCGCTAGTATTTTGTGGAGTATCTAGCTGTTTATTTAAGTTAAGTGGGGTGTAGTTAAAATCATTTTGAACTATGGCTTTATGAATGTTACTAGTGCGAGATTTTGACTGAAAGAATGTTTTTAGTCGACAGACTTGTTTCCTCCAAAGGTGCTGGATGTCTATTAGGCCTCTCCCTCCGCTTTGCCTTTTGATAGTGAGCCTTTCTATTGCAGATTTAGGATGTAAATTGTTATGTTTTGTAAGAGTGGTGCGTGTGGTTCGTTCTAATTGGTCCGTGTCTGTTTTTGTCCATTTAATAACTCCGAATGAGTACGTTAGTATGGGGATGGCAAATGTATTAAAGGCCTTGATGAGATTTTTACTAGAAAGTTGTGTTTTACATATGGCGTTAAGTCTCCTTTTGTACTCTGTAGTAAGTGTTTCTTTAATCCTAACATGATCTATTCCCTTTAGTTGCGTGTACCCTAAATATTTATATAAGTCGGTCGGCTCCATTGCTGTTATGGTGTCTGTGTTGTTTACGACATAGTTGCCGGGTTGTATCTTGCCGCGCATGATATGAAGTGTTTTGCATTTATCCAGACCAAATTGCATCTTTATATCTAAGCTAAACTCTGCTGTAGCTTCTACTAGTATCTTCATATCTTTTTCAGTTTGTGCATATAATTTAATATCGTCCATATAAATGAGATGTGAGACTGTTGTTTGTTCTGTAGTGTGTTTGAGACAATACCCGGCCCGACATCGCTGCAGCAGATGAGATAGGGGGTTTAGTGCAAGACAAAACCATAGGGGACTCAGTGAATCACCTTGGTAGATACCCTTCTTAATTGATATTTGTCGCGTTGTAATATTATTGTGATTGCAATTTATTTGAAGTGTGGTTTTCCATAGTGGCATTATGTTTCGTAGGAAATCTATTATTTTTGAGTTTATCCTATAAATTTCTAGTATTTGTATCAACCAAGAATGTGGAACACTGTCGAAAGCTTTTTTATAATCGATGTAGGTACAATGAAGATTTCTATTCTTTGTGGTGGCATGTTTATGGATAGTAGAATCAATGATTAACTGCTCTTTGCATCCCATATGGCCCCGCCTGCATCCCTTCTGTTCCTCTGCCATTATGTTGTGGTATTCAATGTGTGAGTTAATTTTCATTGTTATAGCTGATGTTAATATTTTATATATTGTGGGTAGGCATGTGATTGGTCTGTACTGGGAGGGTTGTGGTGAATTTTTAGTTTTAGGCAACATGTATGTTATACCTGTTGCAATAAAATCGGGTATATTTTGTTGTCCTAATATCATTTTTGTTAAGTTTTTTGCTATGGGTTTGTATAAAATAGTTAACTTTTTGTACCAAAAATTGTGTATTTTGTCTATACCGGGAGATTTCCAATTATGTAATCTGCCTGTTAAGTGTGTGATATCGGCCTCTGTAATCTCTACAAATTCCATTTCCTCTATTGCCCTCCATTTTGTTTCTTCTTCTGTTATCCACGTTGCTTTGTCGTTATGTTGTTCTTGTTCTTCCCAAATACTAGACCAATATGTTTCAAGTTGTTCTTTTGTAGGTTGATTAGTTGCGTCTGTGTTATTCTCATCATTTGTGTCGGTGTCTGGTTTGTGTAGGTTTCTATAAAATATTTTTTCATTAGTAGCGAATATGGCATTATCGTTTTTACGCTGTTGTGCTTTTTTTTTTTTTTTTTTTTTTTTTTTTTTTTTTTTTTTTTTTTTTTTTTTTTTTTTTTTTTTTTTTTTTTTTATTATTATTATTGCCCTATAAAACCTTAGACAAAAGAAAGTCACATTCTGAAGTCACACAAAGTCACAATACAAAAAGAACATAATTTTATTTCGTAATGTAATTTTACAACAACCTATCAGGTTTTATCAATAAACTACGTTTTCATTCATAAAACCAACGCCAAGGTTACGCGCACGCGGAATGAATGAAAAAATAGTCGGCCATGATTGCCATCGTCTTTTTGTTACAACCGTCGACGAATAGATGGCGTTGTTTTTTCTTTTTTTCTTTGTAAAACTCGGTTACTGTGGCAGTGCATTTACAGTGTTTGTCGTCTTATTTTTATTTATGTTGTGATATAAGCAGTTATTTAATAGACTTTCTTGTTTTGTTCGCTAGAACATGAAACAACTTTTGTTTGTTTTTAGTCTTTGAGGTTATTTTGTAATTACGGTTGCTTTGTTCGGAGGAGGTTAGATAACTTTGGTTGGGTGATTATGATAATAGAGTGATACATATATTATATTCTCAAACAAAATCATTTTTTTTGTAAGACATTGACTATTGCAGTTTGGAAGCAGTAAATAAAAAAGCGTCCTCGTTTGAAAATAGACACGTAGTAGCTGCGTTGTTGTAATGTAAATAAACTTTAAATTAAGCTTTAAAGTGTTATGAAATAAGGTACAAATAGACTAACTTTTTATTTCTGAATCGCTGTTCCTATAAGCATAATAATCAACATGAGATGCCATTCTTTGCAAAGCCACAATGAAAACGCTGTCACAATAAGAAATGACATCTCAATACTTTTCACACTACCTTAGCAGTTGAAGAAAATAAGGTCCAATCCATACAAATATTATGCGCATGCACAAGCGGTGCGCGACTGCGCGTCCTTAGTGCGCAGGATGCGGGCCAGCACCAATACTGTCCTTGTGATGATCGATGAGCTGCCCCTTCATTAGAAAATGCTGTAAAAGACATTAGCCAGTACCTTGACTTTATATTTTATAGTGACTTGTTTTTTATTAGTATTGTTTATATAATATGTGTTTTTTTTTTATTTCTTTGATTTAATTTTGAATTATGTGTCCTGACAAATAGTGTCTTTTAATCTTCGTTTATTTTAATTGCATTGACATTTTATTTTATTTCTGTGTCCTTTTTAATTTGTATTAATTAATTTCTTTTATTTGTAGGCATTGAAATTTTATTCAGAGCTATGAGTATTCAGTGGCAGTAGGCATTGTGATATTTTATTTTACGTAGGTACGGGTCTTGCCTCAATAAAATGATTTTATTTTTTTTTATTTATTAAAAATGGTAAAGTATTTCTGACTGTTTTTACGTCTCAACCAATGAACCGATCGTTATGAAATGAATATGGTTCAAAAGACCAGCCCCTCAGATTAAAATTCAACCTCAACATCTGCCCACCCAATAAACGTAGCATGAATATAATTTCTCTGTATGTGTCGTCCGTTTTTCTTACACGCACAGAACTTGCTTACAACCGGTTAGTTCCTGCTTTTCCAACCTAGTTTACAAATATCAGGTATTTTCTCTCTATAATAGTCGTGTCCTATAGATTGGAAAGATTGTGTCTTGTGTATAAATATCTCTTCGTATCGGGGATTTACCAATGATCATTGAAGTAAGTTTTCCCATCTAATTGATCTTTTAATTTACTCTCTAATCCCATTCGGTCTAATAAATCTAAGGAATTATATTAATGTTGAGTAGTAAGGGCAGCATATACAAGATATTAATTCAAATTTGTTACAGTTGTAATGGCAATCATGTAGTTCGGTTTAAATAGTTTTTTTTATATTATTTTACTTATCTTTTCAATAGATTCCGTTACATTTTGTGAATGTGAGAACGTTATAGGCCTTGTAATCTATAGATTTGGTAGACCATTTTCTATTTTTTTCGTACTTGTTGACAGGCCTACATTGTCCTCCAATATCTGTTAACACTGTAATTTGAAAACATTGTGAAAGTCATTTTTTAAGAGTTTCAGTGCAGTTTCATTTCGGTTCTTCACCATAGGAAATGACCAATAAATTGACACCGTGCACCAACCTTCTGACGTTTCATACCTATGTAGGTTTATTTGAAATAAAATATTTTGATTTGAGCGTCATCCTTCTTTGCGGAATTAAAAACATAATTATTATAGAAAACAATCTTAATACTGCGATCATCAATCTTTTTGTAAAGCAGGGTGATTCACTTAACTCAAATAGTTTTCTGTAAGCAATGCAAATCTTTGTTGAATTTAATCCTGCAATCTGAAACGCAGCAATCCAAACGCACTAATCGGTTAGTGCATTTGGACTTGCTCTTAAAAAAATACTTTCACAAAGTTTTCAAATTCCAGTGTTAACAGATATTGCCATCACCATCAGCCTTTTCACAACTCAAAAAAGTTAAGTGACCAGTACTTCGTAAAATCTTGAATTAATTACGGTAATGTACAGTCCAATATAATTACTAAGAGAAAGTTTTTACACGTGATCATAAAGGTTCTCAAACTCATGTTTTATTTAGAAATTAATGCATCTTAATTATATTAAGAGAGTTTTGTGTATGCGTTTCTCTTGGAGATGTGAACAACCTCAGGTAAGACCTCATTGAGACTCTCACAGACCAGCACTCCAATTGCGTAACACATTATAAATCACAAACTGAATAATTTTGAAGGATAGTGCATCATACAAGTCAATCAACTCAGCCTATCGCAGTCCACTGCTGGACATAGGCCTCTCCCAGGCTGCGCCACAATATCCTGTCTCCGCCTTCCTCATCCAGTCCATTCCAGCCACTTTCCTTAGGTCGTCTGTCCATCTAGCTGGGGGACGTCCTACACTACGCTTGCCGATACGCGGTCTCCACTCAAGGACTCGTCTGCTCCACCGGTCATCGGTCCAAACTCAAAAACTCTCAAACTCAAAGCATTTATTTCAATTAAACCATTTCCAGGCACCTTTGAATTGTCAAAATTAACTAGACGGTCAGTTAGTCAGAAAGTTGAAGCTAGTTGCCCATTCCAAAACGTAGATCTCTTGGAGAAGAACGGGCAAGAAACTCCAAGGACACTCTTTTAAATTAAGATATTACAAAATCCTGAGTACAGTATTCTTGTTGCTTCTATATGTGAGAACAATGTTATGAAGAAACAATTCAAAATAGGTATAAGATTAAAAAGAAGCCCTGGCAGCTAAGAGATGACCAGTCTCAACTGACAGCGCCCGTTCACGAACATGACGCATGGATCAGCACCATCCAGCTCAACCATTTTGAAGGGAACCGAATGATCCAACACACGCGTCACCATCATCAGTGAGAAATTTAAGTGAGCATGACACATTCTCAACTGCCATGCTCTTTCAAGTCAATATAAAAAAAATATAATAAACGGATCCATGGTCCTTATATTAACAAAATTAAAAAAAAATGCTTCTAAATTATACAAAACTATAGTTTCCAATTTATTTACGAGATGAATAAAATTTTACTAGAAAGAGGTATATGATATTAAAGTAACAATTAAAACTTGATTGAATTAAAAACACACATTAAGACCTTCGACAAACATGGTCATACAAGTATGTTCGAAAAATTTGTCGGCTCAACAACATAAATAATGCAATGAATGTTGTTGAACTGTAAAAATGAAAGCCATTTCTACTGTTAGTGTTTTAGGCAATAGGTTTGTCAACTGAAAAAATCTGATTAGTCTGTCAGTTAGATTATCAAAAAATAGTTGACTCGTATTTTTTCTTTTGTTGCGTAAAGTAAAATTGACGGAGATAAGACGCTTTTAAAATTCTCAATACGTCACACCTTGGTATAATTTTAGTGCGTTCTGACGTCACGAGCCCCCACTCCCGAGTTTTGATGCGTTTTTGATCTTTGTCAATATTCATTGATTTACAAAAACAAAAATACGTGTCCATTATTTTCCAATACTCTAACTGACGGACTAAATAGATTTTCAATTTATTGAGGGTGGAAACTAGCAGGCTCAAAAGAAATGAGGCCTGTAGTCAGCAGTGGATAGAGCAAGGATGCTAGTGATGATGATCAGATGATGATAAGTGAACTTAGTATATTTTATAACTTACGGCAAAGCCGAACACAAAATGTAGGAAATCAAACCACCTGACCACCAACTAGCATCACACCAGCACCACCAGAAACCACCTGTCCTGGTCTGAGACAGCAGTCAGCATAAGAATAGATATCCTTTGTAAGAGCAGGAGAAGAAACTCAGCAGAGGATAGGTGGGACAAGTCTATCAATGAAGTTGAAGATGACGGCAAAGCTAAATAGATGAATAATGTTTTATGGATCTCACAAGGTCTATGTTGTTCTCAAAACGGTGAAGAAAAAAATCTAGAGGAAACTGGCATGTCATAGACCCAAAAAAATTCGAAAACATGTGACATCTACCAACCCGCGTGGTGGATTACGGCCCACTCGTTCTGACAGAGAGGAGGCCTGTGTTCTAGCAGTAGGAACATTGGCTGAGTATGCTATGTTGATAAGAAAGCTTGTTGCCGTGTATTGAACCAAACATTGAACCATTTTCTAACAAATAAAGTATTGTTGAATGAATCTACAGACATCACAGTAGGACTTAATCATGATAGTTTATAGTTTTCAGTAAGCTTTACAGTCAGTGTCTGGAGTTCTAAATGAAAATCCGCAGAGAAACCCAAATCCCCTGAGAAATGGAGCAAATATCGACTTCCTATCGATTAAAATCACGCAGGTAGGTTATCTTGGATCGTAGATCCTATAGAAAAATAATTATATAAATAATATATTAGGCAGTAGTAGGACAGTGTAGGCTAACAAAAGACCAGTGATCCTAAAGTAGGCCTGGAACGAACGAGTGATACGAGCGAACGAGAATAGCAGCCCATTTCGGTTTAAAGAAACTTTATTTCCAATAAAGACATAAGTCACCTACTTGAGAACAATACTAAAAATATAGATTACAATATGTTCGTCGTCAGTATTACAATTTAATAGTTACCCATCCGATGCATTCATTTCTCCAGAAGTGATCGATCCGCAATTATGTGCTGACTAAGTTGAGTTTTGAATGCATTGTAAGAGTGTACATTTCTTATACAGGACGATTATTTGTTATAAAGCTGTGCTCCAGTTAGCATTTTTTTGGTATAGTTAGTTCTTGTTTTTGGTAAACCTAGCAAGCTCGCTCGCCGTGTACTGCGTTGACTAATTGTTTATATTGAGCGAGTGTTACTTTTGAGTGAACGCTTTTGTTGAGAATATTTCTGATGAAAATGCATGTGTTGTAAATATAAATTTGAGTTATAAACGGGTGTTTTAGTGTATCCTGTACGTTTTTAGTCCTATCTACTACGATAGTAGCATAAAGACCTATGTCAACTGTCACAAACATACTATAAGCAAGATGATACAAGTAAATTTTACTTTTATCGCAATACGAACGTGCGCGATGAGTGATTTCACCGTAGTCAGTACACCTTTCTCTGTTAGGGGCAAATGTCCGACCTGGATATAAGGAAAGCTGTGTGGTACTTGTTATAGGCGGTAGCGAGGAAGGCCATAGGAGGCAGTGCCTAAAGCTGTTTTTTTTAAGTATTGTATTTTTTTAATTAGGTTTACCGTGTTTTATGAACTGAGGGGCAATACTCGTAATTTTAAGAACGTTCACAGTCTGATCTCAGTGTCAATCTGTCAAAAATACTTCAAATTTCCCTTCATTTTGACAAGTTTTTGACATTTGTTTGTCGCCAAGATGAGACTGCGACTAGATTTTGAACGTTTTAAATTAGCAGAATTGGCCTACTGATTTTACTCTCAATCTGTCAAAAAATACAGCAATTTCCCAACATTTTGACAAGTTTTTGACATTTGTTTGTCGCCGAGATGAGACTGCGACTAGATTTTGAACGTTTCACATTACGAGAATTGGCCTGCTGTTGCCAAATAAATGTTATTGTTTCTTTCATTTACTTTTTTAATATTCACAACATCATAACATAGTCTTCATTTGTTTTTTTTTTATTGGCACTCATTATTTAAGTTTTTATTGGGAATGTTAATATGGCATAATTTCTTGGATGCGACTTTTAACACTATTAAAAACATCTTTAGAAAAATAAAAAAGCTACATTTCAGTTTATTTTCTAGTAAAGTGATGTACGGTTTTTCCTCATGCATCAATGCTGAAGGCAGTCACTGAAAACCAACGCTGGGGCTCTGTCTCACATAGGGTCTTTGCATTATGCCGAGCGATGGCTGTTTTGCGTGGATGTAACGCATATTTTTCCCCTACCTTGTATTTTTTTTTTTGTGTTTACGTCTTTCGCTGTGTCATGTTTACCGCAAATAAACGTATTTTCTTTCTTTTCTATTTTCTTTCAGTCACATTATTTATAAAGTTAAATTTCCTTAATTACCCATTTTTTTTTGTCCACACATAAATACACGTATTTATAGTATACAAATATTATATCTTTATATATAATAAATAGGTCTCAAGTACTGACCACAAACACCACAGCAGTGTTATAAATTCACTGCCTCACCGCGGCCATTAGTCTAAATCACCTCGTTCACAAGTGGCTAGTTATATTTATAAAGCGTGCCTGCGGGCTGCGGGTGAGACATTAAGTTTCTAGGATCATTTGTTCAGTGTAATTGGCTTTCTTATTTGAAGAAAAATGCATACGCAATACAAAGTGTTTTTTATTGCAAAAACCATTTTTTCATGGTCTAAAAGTTCGTATTTATGTTGTGCGTAGTGGTAGGCACACGTAGTGCATACAGTATTTTTTTTCTAAGACTAATTCAATCAGGCACAACATCCACACGCACAATAAAACGTCGCAGATTAAAGTCGTTATTTTATTTCATTTGCTTTAATTTATATCACTTCTGTGTTTTCTGTCATTAATTTAATAAAACCAGATAACTTTTTTCATTTATCATTTAAAAACGTAAAGAAACGTTTTTATGACTTGGCAGTATGAAGTACTTAAGCCGAATAACACGTCATGTTGAACATTAACTAAAACTTTTAAAAGTTTCGTGGCGGGAATAACAGAGTGTCAGGAATACTAGATTGTGTTCTTCACAAACTAAATTAAATTTAAGTTCAGTGCATCTTTTTCTTTCTATTTCAATAAGAAAATGACAGAAGATAAATATTAGTTTAGTCCTGTCAAATTAGTCAGCGCCTGACGTAAATGGACGTATTTTTAGTAGCCAATTTTTTAATCACGTCTAAACTTGTCTATGGATTATCTAATTTGACAGGACTAAACTAATATTTATCTTCTGTCCTTTTCTTATTGAAATAGAAAGAAAAAGTTGCACTGAACTTAAATTTAGTTTAGTTTGTGAACAACAGAATCGGGGCCCTTCTCAACTTAAAAAACTAATCATCTAAGAAGAAAAGAAAGCTAGAAAGAGTTGATTTAATAAAAAATATAATAATTACTATTATTTTTAACAACAATATAATAATAATAATAAAACGTTTATTTTCTATAAATACAAGTTATGAACTTCATGCTAGACTTTGATAATAGTACACGAACAAGAAGCTAACTTTTTGAGTGACTGGAGCCTGAGATAGGTTTAGATAAACCTTGCGGACTCTTAGTCACACCAGAATATAAAATTTTACCTTGATAAAACTTTGGTAGATAGGTTTTATAAAAAAGTTGAAAATACAAAAGCTACTAGTATCGCTCAAATCGCATCACTTGGTCCACGCCAATTAAACTTAACACATAATATTTGTACAAGGAGATTATAATAGCGGGCTATCTCCGTACGTGGGAACATAACACAAATACTTATCTTTAAGTAAGTATACTTCAATTTTCGGCCACTTAATTCGAATAACGTTATATTAAAAGGAATTTTCATGCTGGCATAGACGTATGTAACTTGCGACTATGTTAGTATCTGCATCGCTTTAGAGTCCATTTCTTAACTAAATACTTCCTAGCTTTTTACCAGCGTAATAAATTAATATATTTATTTGAAAGCTTCTTCAGGTTTCATATTATTTATTTTTTTCGCATTTTCCTAGAAGCCGTCAAAATTTTTCATATCGAGAGAATTTCATTTTCAAACACGATGTAGGTTCATTATATTGATTTGCACAAATTGACGTATGCAACTTGCATATTGCAAATATTCAAAGAAAGTTCAAATGTTGCGAGTTTAACGGCGTTGTGAACTGCGATAGACTGAGATGATTGATTGAAAAACAAAAGGTCATTGTGTATATATTATTGGTTGGAAGGAAGGCGTTTTATTACTTATTCGGGCCGTAATCATACCCTTCCGAAGATCAAAACCTTGATATATTTAATTTCAAAATAATTGTGGGAAAGAAAGAAGAAATTACTGGAAGGAATAACTTGTACGTGCTTACATTCTAACAATGATGGAGACTTGATAAAACGAATTACCTTGTAATTAAAATAACATCTTAGAATTCTCATGGATTTCGTGAGAAAGCCCGAAGTTTGAATGAAATTAAATTGAAATTTGTAATGTAGGAACTACTCCTACATTACATATTTCAAATTCATTCTTCCTCCTTCTTTAAAGCTTCCTCTCTTAGACGCTATTGCTTATAGTCTAGAATCATGTTTGATTCGAATAGATGTGGAATGGTGGAATCTTTGAATTCTGTGGGAGTGAGATGGGCAGACGACATTGTTGCCATCACGGGCAAAGCCTGGATGAGGCTCGCACAGGAGCATGGAGATTGGCACAATAAAAAAAAGAGGCCTATGCTTAGCAGTGGGTGAAGTTTGTTCGAAGTATTTGCGTCGCCAACAGAGCTTTTAGTCAACTAGCTGTATGCTGCATAAGGCTCGTCATCTTTGCCAATATATCGATAGTCGAATAAGGAGCCAGAGTCCTTGAGTGAAGACTACAAATCAGAAAATGAAGAGTTATTGACATCAAGCTGGAAGCTAAATTCAAAAGTCATTTATTTAAAGTAGGCTGAGAATCAACACTTTTTGAACGTCATAATTACATAAGATATTCCCCCAAAACGCCCGCCCTTCACCACTTCCTAATTATTTATTTATTTAACCCTTTGACCGCCACGGTCGTGTATAGACGACAAATGAAAACGTGCCCAACACGCCACCGTCGGCTACTGCCGACAAGAAATCACCATGTTTTAAGTACAAAATAAATATTCAGTTTTCTGTATTTATACTTAAAACATGGTGTTTTCTTGTCGGCATTGGCGTGTTGGGCACGTTTTCATTTGTCGTCTATACACGACCGTGGCAGTCAACAGGGTTAATATTTCAAGCACATAAATGTACAGAGGAGGACTTAATGCCATAGGCATTTTCTACCAGTCAATCTTTGGGTGATGCAGAGACAAACAGTGGTAGGTGCAAAGAAGATGTTGCACATTAAAGCAACAGTTTTGTTAGTGAGGGAACAAGGTGTTCTGTGAAACAATTTGTCTTGATTGAAATCTTGATTAAATTCTATTTTATTAATTTCGTCTTCTGTCTTTAACTACTTCTTCCTCTTGTTGTATTTCGTCGTCGATCACTTCTACTTCAACTCAGTGTTGGCATGCTGATCGTCTATCTTATTCAGTAATTAGTGAATAAGTAGGATATATGAATTGGGTTGAGTTATTGGACTGATTGTTATTGTTATTTTATTCTTTTTTTTGGTTTTACTTATTATTTGAAAAAAATCTAATCAATATTTATATATTACTAGCTGACCCCGCAAACGTAGTTTTGCAAAAAAAAAAATAGATAGTAGCCGATTCTTAGACCTACTGAATAAGCATATAAAATTTCATAAAATCGGTCAAGCCGTTTCGGAGGAGTATGGTAACTAACACTGTGACACGAGAATTTTATATATTAGAGATAAATCTCTTATTTTTTTCAAATGATGTATATTTCTTTAAGTAGATCTTTTAAGACACTTTTGCACGTTAATATTTTGTTCAATATTTTAGGAATTAAATAGCGCCGGCATTTTTTAGCTGACTGATCCCTGAGAAGAAATGCCGAAGCAAACTTAGAGGTCTTGGTCTATTTTAAAGTCTAAACATAATACTATATTAATATTTTATACGAGTCACAGGACATGTCTGGCCTTTTGAAGAAATCAGCCTGCAGCTTTAATTCATCTCATTCTAAATATATTTTAGCTACTTATTAGCACTTTGTTAACAGTTTTTTGATCACATTCTATATTTAATACCAGTTCGTTAAAAGTGGTGCATTCGTTTTTATGAGCCTTTGCAAAGGTGTTAGTTTTTCCAATATAATCTTTGAGCCTATTTTGTTTTGCATATCATAAAAAGTAACGCATAGTTTTTATACCAACTAAATAACATACATACTAAATCTAGACTTGTCTTAACTCTAGATCTTTCTAAGGAGAAATAGATGTATTGTCATTCATATGACTTTTATGCGCACATTATTTATAAGTATCATTTCTATTTCCTTTATGAGCACATTATATATAAGTAGTGCTACCATTAGGGGTAAAGCACCATTTTAAATGTGAGATAGAAAAGTTATGGCGGCAACTTTGTAGGTAAGTGCAATGCACTGACACGAAGGTAATATCCTGAGTGCACGAGACGTCTGGTTATCAGGGCTTATAATGAAAGTAACTCATAAATAATGAGTCAGTAAGATGATGGTCAAGGAGGAGTGATAGTCCAATCGTAACGGCCCCGATTTACGAGTTCTAGGTCGTAGGTTCGAACCCAGACAAGTGCTTTGCTTTGTGTAAATTATTTAATCACTACTGCTCTCAAAACGATGAGGGAAAATATCGAGTTGGAGTTGGAGTTTCTTGCCCATTCTTCTCCACACGAAAACTACATTTTGGAAGGGGCGACTAGAATCAATTCTATTTTTTTAATTTTTGACGTTCAAAAGTGCCTTTTTGAGTGCCTATTTGAAATAAATGATTTGACTTTTGACTTTGACTTTGATCGTGAAGAAATCGTGAGGAAACCGGCATGTCCTAAAACCAAAAATTTACAGATATGTGACATCTATCAACGTATTTGTTCCGCGTGGTAGATATTTCCGAATCTCTCTCCAAGAGGAGGCTTGTGTCCCAGAAATGAGAAAATTATAGACTTAAGCTAAGATGATGGTGACTGTCCAGAATGTGCCTGTCTCCTAGGTCCTGTCGTATTAACACGACCTACATTTATAATATCATCAGGATAACTCATGTAGTGGTAAACATATTAGGTAGTAGCAAAGTGGTAGCGATGCTGAGTAAAGGGTGCGCTGGACGTACATTGTGTCGCCATTCAAGGAGGCAATTGTAATGTAATCTAGTATTCAAATATCATCAGACCTGTATTTTTCGAAGGGTTAGGTAGAGGTGTAACTTGCGAAATTTGGGTATTTCGCCAGTTATGTTTATAGCACATGTAATAGGAAACGAGCCTGTTGAGGAGCCCGTGGCTAAATAAAAAACAGCCAGACAGATCGATCAGTCAGGTTAAGCTACACTTACCGCGGTTGGTCTGAGGATGGGTGACCATCTTTACATACCGAGACCCCTCCGTGCCTTGGAAAGCACGTTAGGCCGTTGGTTCCGGCTGTCATTCGTGGATCTTTGACAGTCGTTACGGGTAGTCAGAAGCCCGAAAATCTGACAACCAGTCTTACCAGAGGTATCGTATTACCCAGTAACTGGGTTGTGGAGGTCAGATAGGCAGTTGCTCCATGTTAATACTGGTATTCAGCTGTATCTGGTTAGACTGGAAGCCGACCCAACATAGTTGGGAAAAGGCTAGGCAGATGATGATGAATAGGAAGCGAGCCTGTTGCCAGCAGCTCCAGGCTGCTACTGGTAAATTCTTGATGAAGAAACCCAATATAACTTACCCCCAACCTCTGAGAAATAATGTCTGCCAGTAACGTAACTAAACACATGTTTTGGAAATTCTGATACAAGCTCTGTCAAATGTCATAATATTTTAGCTTTTGTGATTGTTGACACAAGCTATATATTTAGATGCTAATAAAATTATATTACATGACATAAGATTTGATAACGTAACCTTGATAAATCTTCCAGAAACTCATGGTTGGCATCCCCAGAAGTAAAGATAATAATAGTTATGGTTCGAACAAGAATTTGTAATAAAATAAAACAGCATTTTAGGTCACACACTAAAGTAACGTTCCTAAAATTACTATAGATGCAGAGGAATATAGTAACTTTAGCGTCAGAAAGTTTATTGGAACAAAACGATGTTAGAATTAAATAATAACGCAGTTCAGTTAGAGCGACTTTCATTGACTGGTAGGATACGAAATACTATTAGCATATATGAATTCTGAGGAAATGGTAAAAATATTCTAGGGAAAAAAGAATTAGGAATTTCCTATTAATTTCCAGTTTACAAATCTAGCTTATCGTATTTTACTTTCTCACCGTAGTAACATTTAAATGACTGATGCAGTCAGCTAGGACTTTTATATGTCAAATAAATAGTGTACTAGAGATTTTCTTCTCTCTTTACGCATTTAAAGCTCTTTTTATTTATTTATTAGTTAATGAAGACACAAAATGTTGTTAAATAAATAAAACACAAAACAAAATTGCATATTTTTATTGTAATAATTATAACAATTAAACATCTTTGTATCGTTAATTACATTATTACAACGATAATTATTTAAATTATGAGTATTTAGGAAGAATTAGCTACATAACAATAAATACGAAATAAATAAAATCTTTGATACCTAACATACTCGTGGGGAAATATACATAAATAACGAAATACATACACAGTCTTAAATAATTAATACTTAACAATATTAAAGCCAGGTACTGAGTTTTAAATAAAAATATACATTACCAACTAAAATACTAACATAAACGAAGCATATACAAATAAATAAATAGAGAAACATTTCGAAAAAAATAAAAAATAACAATATGACTTGAAGTGACTAAGAAATAAAACGGCAAAAAAACGTCATAAAATAGCAATTCACGAGTTATGGCATGACGTTAATAAGTTAAAAAATAAATCACTCAATAAATAACAGACACACACACATCCGTACAAGATAAATAATACTTAAATACATTGAAGATCGGAGAAATCAGTGGAAAAGGTGCCACGGAACCGGGTCGCTAAGGTTTCTGCGCTGAATACGCTAAGTTTTGAGCTTCGAGCGAGCGTCCCCAGCCGCCGCCGCCGTGACCACCGCCGCCTCCACTCCCGCTGCTACTATATGAAGAGCCTCCAGAGTCACCACCGTACCCACTCGTCCCTCCACTGCTGCTGCTATAATCATGGCTCGATGTATGATGAGGGTGAGCTATGACTTCATACGTCACATGCTTCTGCTGAGACAGCAACTTTTTCAACCCTATAATCGCTGACAAAACTAGGGCAAGCTTTCCGATCAGCAACGCCTTTCCTGCAATCAATGCTATCGCTCCAATAGCTAGCGGCATCAACGCCATCAGCTTCAAAGCCACTGCCGCTATCAAAGGTCCCAGGATTTTAGCAGCCTTCTTCTTTTTCCCACGACCTTCACTAATTTCATTATCTTCGGTAAAAGATGACACTGTATCTTCTAAAGCGCGCCCTGCACTCGACACCGCGTCAATCACATCGGAACCTTTCACTTCTACTCTCAAGGAATGCGTTTCGAAGTAGTTCTTCAACCGCGAAACAGGATCTAAGGCCCTCGGTGCTCCAGTGTCAGTCGGTACGTCACCGGATTTGACGACGGTCACTCCATCGGTGAGGGAGAACGATTCCTTTTGTCCGATCATCTTGTCGACGAACGAGAAGAATTTGTATTTGAGGCATGTTGTTGATTCTTTTTTGAGGCAGTCTGTTAGGCCGTCTATGTCGTTGTCTGTGTGGCCGGAGTCTTGGGCGGGAAGCGCGTGTGCGACCGCGAATAAGAGCAAGACTGTCGACCGCCTCATTGTGAGAGTTAGCTACGTCTGCGCGCCGGCAGTCGCGACGCTCCTATATAGCCTCCTTCAAGTGTGGCAACCACCGAATTGGACTTTCTCAGCCTGGAAGTAAAAGTAACGTCCAGGTTTCATAACGAAAGGTTTGTGCGGTCATTGTGAGGGTCATGAACTTGGGTTGGGTTGTGCGAATGTTTTGGGTTTCTAAGTAGGTGAGGTTTTAAGTTTGGTCCAGTTTTCAGTAGGTTAGTGTAGTGCGAAAGTTCATTGCGTTTTTTAATTGTTATTGCTTTGATGGGAATTGGTTTATGGATAACTGTTTATGTTTATGTTATACGGTTGGTGGTTGTGTGCGGTAAATATCATGCTTGCAATATAGAGCTTTACGATTTTAAAAGAAGTTGTTTATTTATATTACAGTTTTACAAGTATGCACTTATTGATTTTCTACTCTGTTTACAGTTAATTTTAACACTGCTGTAATTTAAACTTTAAAAGCTTTGTCATTTTCTTATGCCAAAAGTGTGACATCAAAATGAATAGCGGCTATGATCCACATATTTTCAGCCTTTTGTCTTAAATTAAAACCTTCTCGGAAACAAAATGGCTGTCATCATAACATTAAAACTTTTATAATAACAGTGTATTATATCGTGTGTTTGTTAATATAAGTCGTTGCGTGCATATTGAAGTCTCCATATTTTGTTAGAAAAACCGCCTTTACAAATGGATTTTACATTGTTCTCACATATAAATTTAGTAAACCAAGTTAATAAATATTAAAGCAACTAGAATAATGTACCCAGGATTTTGTGATATCTTGATTTAAAAGAGTGTCCTTGGAGTTTCTTGACCGTTCTTCTCCATAAAGATCTACGTTTTGGAATGGGCTACTAGAATCATTTTATTTTCTTGTAAATTTTGCCGTTCAAAGGTGTCTTTTATGTCCCTATTTGTAATGGGATGGAACTTCAACTTTCTGATCTTTGATACTACAGAAGTCATTAAAATAAATGCTTTGAGTTTGACATTATGTTTAGATTTCCCTAAAGTCAGCAAAATAAATCATAGCAATAAATAAAGTGAGCACAATCAGCCTATAATGTACCCCCGGCTGGGGCACAGGCCTCCTCTCTATGAGAAGGAGTGGGCCGTAATATACCACGCGGTAGATGTCACATGTCTACGAATTTTTGGTTCTAGGACATGCCGGTTTCCTCACGATGTTTCCCTTGATCGTTTTGAGAGCAGTGGTAATAAAATAAATTACACAAAGTAAAGTGCTTGTCTGGGTTCAAACCCACAAACTACAACTCGTAAGTCGAATAGTTATTACTGAACCAACCATTGCCCAAAAAAAAAACAGTAATGACAAATTCTTAAGAAAGTTAATGGTTGACTTACGACTTTTGAAACTGATATAATAGTCTTTTGAATATTACTTTTGCCACTTATTACATAAACAGCATAACGATCTTTTAGTTGAAGCTAGACTTTTAAACTTTCTGTATACATACGTCTGGTATTCAAATAAATTATAATATATCGTCTTCACGATGTTAATTAGGATTGCATTCACTCAATCGATACTTGTTCTTGATTTATGATAATTGAAACGTAAAATCTCGTCAAGAAAAAAGTGATAAAATTACGTGAAAGGTATATGTACAAAATTATGTGCATCCGCCATTTTAAGTATGCACTGCTGGGACACAAGATAAGAGGCAGTGGGCCATAATTCACCACGCGGGCCCAGTGTGGGTTGGTAGATGTCACATGTCTTCAAATTTTTGGTTCCAGGACATGTTAGTTTCCTCACGATGTTTTCCTTCTCCGTTTTGAGAGCTGTGGTGATAAAATTAAATACACAAAGTGCCTATCTGAGTTCGAACTCACGATCTACAAGTCGTAAATCGGAGCAGATACCACTGGGCTACCACTGCTCACAAAAATCATAATCCTTACTTATTTACCTTTACCGTAAATAAGGCAACAAACTGCCTTTATCTAATCTACTCCAAATTGCATTGGTAACATATTACAAAACTTATAATAAACGTTTGCAAGCTAAATAAAACTGAACTCGTTTTTCCGGTTTCAAGGTCGACCGGCATTCGGTCATTGTTATCCCAGATACCGGCTAACTTCGTTTTTAAAGACTACTGTTTATAAAAAAGGCTCGTGTTTGTAATTCAACTCGAAACATTTATTTCAATTAAACAACTTACAGGCACTTTTGAATCGTTCAGGTGCAAAATATCCAATTCTCAAAATTTCCAACGGTGTCAAAATGTCCAAATACCCAAAATGTCCAATTGTCAAAATGTCCAATTCTCAAAATGTAAAATGGTCAAAATATCCAAATCCCAAAATGTCCAATCTTTGAGAATGTAGCAAATTTGTTCAATAACTCATCAGAACGCTTATATACAAAATACTGAAAGAATCAAAATATGTTTTTTTTTTATGAAAGAGTCTGACGGAAGTCAGAAAATTTAAGCTAGTTGCGGATTCCAAAACGTTTTATTTATTTATTTATTCTTTATTTATTTATGATCCCTTAAAATAAGACTTAATTTTCTCTTGCTCAATCGGCGGATAGTAAGGAAAAATACATAATTATTAAAAAAAAAAATCGATATAAAAGTTACTGAAATCGATTCAGTAGTCAATTATGAACAAACTACTTTCAGGACTTGTATTTATTCTGTTACACTTTGTATATACAACAAAGATTGGAGACAATTAAAATAATTCATGCCTCGATAGTCCAATGGTCGCAAAGCTACTGCTGAGCATGAGGTTCGGGGTTCGATACCTAGGTCGGGAAAAGTGTTATTAGCAGTGGCGTAGCTTGTCTCAAAAGGACCCCATATAAACATTTTTTGGGAGCCTTTTCACTGTTTTTTTTAAGTAGTCTGAGAAGAACGGTAGTTGCTGTGGGATTCCTATAGCGAAAGCTTCACTGTTCCTTCCAGTACCATGAGTTGGGGGCCCGGGAGATACTGGTAGATTCGCCAATTTAGATTTTAAAAAAATATTTTTCTGATAAATATTATGACGGCCTATTCCGGCTTGACTTCAACTTCGGGGACACTCTGTATTATATAACTATAGATTCACTTACAAGCCTCTTCATGATCAATAAGAATTTTAGGTTTTCTATAGTATTTTACAAATTCTTGCTTACACACGTCGGTGTACCGCATCGGGGGCCCCTGTAGGTCGGGGGCCCCGTATAATTGATACAATTGATACGGCGGTAGCTACACCCCTGGTTATTAGGCTTTTTCTGTCTGGAATTTCTCAGTATCAGTCCGGAGTTTGAACTAGAGCCCCGTTGATGGCAAACGGCTCGCCCCCTGTACATGGGCCTTACACATAACTGGAGGCATTGGGGGTGCTAGGTACAGTACCTCTGACAAATCCTTCGAGGTTTACAGGCGTGATGTTATGTTAATACAAGCTTCTGCCCGCCACTTCATCCGTGTGAAATTTCACCCCCACTCACCCTCTTAGGGGTGGAATTTCGAAAAACCCTTTCTTGGTGGATACCTATTCTTCAAAAAGAACACACCCTCCAAATTTCATGTCTCTAGGACCAGCGGTTTTGGCTGTGCGTTGATAAATCAGTCAGTCAGGACTTTGAATTTTATATATGTAGATAGATTATCATTATGTAAATAGCTCTAAGTAAATCACTGGCAAGAAGTTTTATGATTCACACATTGTTGGATTCTCTATTACTTAATCAAACTACAAAAAAGATTTTCCCATAGATACGCCAGGAATCTCATAAAACGTGTTTCTGTAAACTATTGGCCAGTCTTGAAAGTTAGAAAGCTTCGATTTAAACAATATAGTTAATTACTTAACTGCACTAAGTCATTCCGATGATACTTATAGTGTTTAGTGATATATAAATGTGATTAAATTCATTTGCATCACGATTGGTTTGGCTATCAATCAATTAATCAATTCACAACGTCACAACACCCTGCGTGTGTATACGAGTTTGTGTGGGGTAGGTACAACTCAAAAGTGAAAAATAAAATCGTGTTTACAAAAAAAAAATTACTTTAATTTCGGCAGTCGGTGGCAAACAACGAAAATGCTAACCCAGCGACGCCGACTTCCGAAACTAAAGTTATTTTTCACTTTATAGTGTCTTTTATGGAAGTCGGGTTTTTTTTTTATAAAAAGTTTTTGACAGTTTCAACTGCAACATTCAGAGAAGTCAAATTTTTTGAACATATGAGCAATGGTGTCCTTCAAAACGATTGACAGTGTAGGTATAACGCATTTAGGGTACAGATTATGATGATTATAGACGAGAAGGATAAATCAATTAGGTATTATTTAAATGAATATCAATAAGTTCAAACACGCGCGACCTTAACAGACCTTCAGAATTAATTATCATTTATTTATTTATTTATTTATTTATTTATTTATTTATTTATTTATTTATTTATTTATTTATTTATTTATTTATTTATTTATTTATTTATTTATTTATTTATTTATTTACAGGAAAACCAACAGCTATAACAGGTGCATAACAATTGTATATGAGACGTAAAGCCAATTATTATTAACATCCAGTTATTATTACTATTCTAAGATTTCCAGCTTTAACTGAATATAATACTTTTTATTATGTACAACATAAATTACAGACATAAAAATAGAAATTTTACAATGGGCGGTCTTATCGCTAAGAGCGATCTTTTAAAGACAACCTTTGGATGGATTAAAAAGGGGAAGGAGAGACAAATACTGTAGGTAGTCAGTGGTGTACCATTTACATAATACAATAAATACATACATAAAGCAGGTGTAGTAGACTAATCTAAATAAATATATTCATATATAATAATAAACAGGAGCACAGAAAAAATAATGATGG
Source organism: Globia sparganii (assembly GCA_949316385.1). Classification (NCBI taxonomy): domain Eukaryota; kingdom Metazoa; phylum Arthropoda; class Insecta; order Lepidoptera; family Noctuidae; genus Globia; species Globia sparganii. Next base: position 1,794,500 of record OX438675.1, read on the forward strand.
TATTTAAGGAGAGTGGAAGTGTTTTTATCATATTTAGAAAAGTGGACAAAGAAGAAAGAAGTCAGCTTATACGGGTTATGTATAGCTTGATGTTTAGCCGTGCGTACACAAAGCTCATGAACCCATTGCCTGAGTCACACAAGTATTCTACTTTCAAGATTAGGTAATGTTGGACATCAGGATATAACTTTCTTCAAGCTTCGTCATAAAAATATCTGCACGAAGCAAAACGAATGAAAATTCCGGTTTCCAAGCGCTGAGCGACGCCAGAAAGATAAACTAGGTACCTCTTATAGACTGATTATCAACATAGATATTAGGTACTGCGATACGACCCGTCTTGTAAGACTGGTGATAAAAAATCCATAGATTTTTTTGGCAATTTATTTATTTATTTAATACTTCAAGCACATAAATGTACAGAGGACTTAATGCCATAGGAAATGTAATTTATGATCGCTTCAAACTTTAAACCGTTTACTTCAAGACTTTACAAGGCTAAAAAAATGTTGAAAACTACTAGTTTCTGCCTGCGGCTTCGTCTGCGTGAAATTTCGGTCCACGAGCCGCCGCGTCGCATCCCATCGCCTGCCAGCGCTTTTTCTGATATTTTTATTTTATGTTAGCTCGTTTCCTAAAGATCCTAGCGATATGTTAAAAATAGCTTATATATAGCCTTTCTCAAGAATTAGGCTATCAAATGCAAAAATATTTTTTTCAAATCCGAGTGGCAGTTTTAGAGTGTAGTGCATTCAAACAAACTCTTCAGCTTTATTATTAGTATAGATATAATATAGCATTTCGCCTGTCGCTATAACCTGCTTTGAAGATTTTTAATTATTGAGAAAGGTTATTTTGAACCATTCTAGTACTGTGTGAGCAGTGTTTTGTCGTTTTCACATTCCATAAGATCCCCATTTATTTCATAAATCTTAATATGTACATATCTGCATTGAAAATTGTCTGAAATTAGAAGTTTAGTATGTTTAAAATCGTAGGTATGCAGTCTAAAAACTACCTACTCAAATCATAAATACTGGCTACCGGACAAAAAAAACGAAAAACGTTCCTCAGTCTCATAATTCACTTGTTTTTTTTCCCAAGCTTATATTGCACGTGTCATAACAAATAACAAACCATTTATAGCAGTCTTTCGTCTTTCACCCACATCATATCACGCAATCGCGAACCTACAATTACGTTTTTATGTTTTTTATATCCGGAACCCGAATAGTGCATCTCGAATACCCGAGAACCCTTTCACTTCTTTTTTTATAAGTTCGTCGACTTCGCAGTATCAGTAAGTATGTATATTTTTACTTTTGTAGTGTGTAAAGTAAAAGTACTTTTGAAATGAATGAATGTGATTATGAATATGCTTTGCGTATGCGATTGTGTGGTTGTGCGTTCAGATACAGGCTGTTTTTTCAATAACTGTCTCTTTTTTGTGCCGGTATATGGCTGCAAGTTTAGATTGTAATATCCAAGGTAATTTTATAGGTCGGTTAGGAGAGCTTACAAGCTTTGTATGTATGTTCTGGTTATCAAGAAAATATCAACGAAAGTCGCAATGAAAAGGCAAAAGCTTTGAAAGATTAATAGCAGACATACTATAGAATATTGGTAGCTTTTGGTAATTAGTTTGTGGACATCCATTGTAAAACATGGCTCAGCCAAAGATGGAAATTGTTCCTCCTGACATTATACAGACCTCACGCCTAACGATACACTTGCGCAAATTTGGACTTGTACAAGTATGCAATGAAGTGTATGGGATGAATTAGAGCGACCATCTGAGCCAATGGGGATCCAAACGCAAAGCTCAGCGCAGATCTCGCTAGCGGCGTGATGGCTGCTGTCAAATAATTTTCGTTTTGTTTACGTCAGTTTAATCGTTATTTTTTTTAAACTGGTCCACCATCGTTATTGATAACTTGTTTTGTACATGGAAGCTTAAAGGACTGAAAGACGAACTAAGAAACTAATTTTTGCGACATATAGCCTTTTCCCACTTTTTTTACAGTTATATTTTTTTTTAGGGAAATAAATGTACACCGGGGTTAGTAGCTCCTGGTTAATCACACAGAGGCATTATCGAGAAAATTAAAAATAACTGAATGAAAGTTTACAAAATGTATGTAAGTGACAGCTTTCTATGGTCACGTCGACGATGCGCCACCTATCGTGAAAAAATGGCAGAAAAGATCTTCACTGTGTGCACAACGGCGGCGGCGTCACGCAGACTTGTGCAAGTCTAAACTTGCGGAATCAAATCGTACGGTGTGTGGCTTCCTTGAAATATTAATTTCCTTACAGCCATACAATGTACCTAATAGGAAACGTTCAAACTGATCTTAATCGTACTAGTAACAAAGCGAAACAAGAAATTTATATTGGCAGCCTTACCTGATTAAAAACGCAAACATCATCCGCTCATTTCGGCTTCACACCAAATTGCACAGCCTGTATAATGTATGTTATTCTAATGTGTACGAGTTTGTGTGTGATGTATGAATTGCTTGTCACAGTGATTGTTAGGGTCATACAAGAGAAATGCTATAATAATGTGCTTGAGATGCTGTTATTGCTTAGACTTCGGTATTTATTATGATAGTAGAGGAGTGAGGGGCCCGTGGCTATAAAATAATAGCCGCACAGGTCGATCGATCAGGTTAAGCTACGCTTGCTGCGATTAATCCGTGGCTAGGTGACCATCTTTACATACCAAGACCCCTTCGTACCTGGGAAAGCTCGTTAAGTCGTTATTCCCGGCTGTCCTTCGTGGATCTTTGACAGTCGTTACGGGTCGTCAGAAGCCAGAAAGTCTGACAACCAGTCTTACCATGGAGTATCGTACTACCCAGTAACTGGGTTGTGGAGGTCAGATGGGCAGTCGCTCCATGTAAAATACTGGTATTCAGCTGCATACGGATAGACTGTTAGTCGACCCCAACATAGTTGGGAAAATGCTATGCAGATGATGAGTTTGCACCCTAGCGTAAAATTTTTTGTCGGTTATCAAAAAAAAAAAAAATCATCTCTATCATCGTACACCTAAAGTCAAAATGTAAGGAACAACTATTTTTTTTTAATAACATAACTCAGGTAACGTAAAATTTCTACGCTCCTAGGGTAGAATCATTACTGAATCCGTGCCTAAAGGTTGTTCGTCGATGTTCCAGCTATCCTTTATAAATAAAGATATCTTCGAACCAGGGTTGTTACTGATGCAGGTTTTTGTGGATACTGATGCTGACTTTTTCAGATCGATATCAGCGGATGCTGGTGCTGATATTAAGAGAAAATGCGGGTGGTCGTGTCACGATAGAAACTCTCTCGCCTGTTTGTTATGGCGCTTTGCACTTTGCATACGGGACCGCTGTAGTGTATGAGTAGAGATGTGAGAGATTCGTAGGGCCGGATAATTATGTAGGGGCTATAAGTTGATATTTGTGCAAGTAAATACCTATAAAGTCCTCCTTCTTTTTCTCGTCAGTTAAAAACACTTCTTTCGTTTCTTTATCCACATTTTTAGGTCAGGGGCTTCTGCGCATATTGAATATGACCACCCAATGATTCTTTCCTTCAAAACTACGTCAATTTCTTAGCTTATCACGCCAACTTCGCTTTCATTTCACCCGGTTTCGTTCATTGTGTCACAGAGATTATGTTACCTGAGTTCAGTACATCAAGGACAGCGTTTGTTTGCCAGCAGGATGTAGATAGAATGATGGTAGATGAATTTCTTGTTTTCTAAGTGAAGATATAGAATTGCAAATTAGTGAAACAATTCTTAACGCTTTGTAATGTTCTAATACACATGTTTTGGTATAAAGAAGTTTTTTTTTTAAAGCTTTAACCACCGAGGTAATTGATCAAGCACCCCCGTTATTGGTAAGAAAAAGAAACATATTTTAATGAAAGAAAATTCGATATAACTGACGTTATCTTTCTTAACCACAATAATAAAATGAAACAGTACGTTACTTCACCAGAAAGCCCATTATAAATGCTTTAGTAATTAAATTGTATGGGAGAAAGTCAAGTGTTTTGTATCAAAAATAACTATAGTCGAAATATTGTTCTGAAGAGCAAGAGGTGGCTACACATATAGCGAATGGTCACATAATTTCAATGACTTCCTTCCCGAATTTGTTTTTGGTGTTTAAAAAATGCAAAAGCTAGACAATCCAAATAGACTCACAGTATTTTTATCTCAAGACGTGACGCGCGCTTTACTTGTGTTTACCAGGGTACACGCTGTGGATGTGTGTGTAAGCGCAGGAGCTCTCGGTACCGTCTAAGACAATAGAGAAATCGGGAGCGTGTGTGTGTGTGTTATCTGCTGATACTACTCATCTTCACGCACACAGCGTGTTTGTACACTTAGTCACCACAAGTAAAGTGTGAGATAAAAATACTGTGAGTCTAATTGAATTATCTAAGTTCTGAAAGCTTAATTATCGTCTTAAATGATCTTTTATCCCAACTATGTTGCGGTCAGCTTCCAGAATAACCGAATGCAACAGAAATGTATGTATGTGTGTTGTATTTTACATGAAGTGAGTGTGCCATCTGACCTCCAATACCCAGTTAGAATAGAATATTCTTTATTATGTACTCCATAAATGTTACAGATGTAAGTGTAGGAATTCTGGTTAGTGGTAACGTCTCATCAAATAACACTTAATTATCTACCATAAAATGACAAGCTTGAAACTGAGTATTAAGTAAATAAGACACACAAGTGATTTAGTTTCATTTCAAATCGCTAACCGCTTGTACTGACGCCTCGCTTTCAAAACCATAGATATTAATGACTTTCATCTACTTGTAATAATTGCGTCAATAACAATTCAATTCGACTGCCATCTTCTTTAATTTAAGGTGCTTTACATTTCTTATAATTGTATTCAATTTTATTGATATTTCGTGTCGGAAGAACTTTACTTTCATTTTTGTGGTGTAATCAATCGAATTGTAATCTTCTGTTCAGGTCTGAATGCTAACCGAGATCCAAAATTGAGATAACTTTGAACGTATCAAAATAATCAATACTTATTTATTAAGTAAAAGCAGGAACTTTGTACCTAATTCATCATCGTTATCGTCTTATTCATCGTCGGTCGAAAGTCTACGACGTCGGGGACCGGGCGATGTGCCTCAAGTGGAGTTACGCAGGCCATCTTATTAGACGAGGAGATGGCCGATGGAGTAAAACTGTGACTGAATGGTGGCCAAGTTTATGCTAAAGAAACCAGGGCCGTTTAAAATCACGATGGGTTGACTATATTGTCAAGGACCCGGGAAACACCTGAGGGACGCACGAAACCAAGAAGTATATGACAGAAGAAAAGGGGAGGCATATAATACCTAGCAGTGGATGATTCCGGGCTGAAATGATGGTATCTATACTAATATTATAAAGAGGAAAGGTTTTTATGTATGTTTGTAACGAATTGGCTCAAAAAGTACTGGACCGATTTTAAAAATTCTTTCACCATTTGAATGCTACATTATCACTGATTAATATAGGCTTTTTAATTGCAAGAAAAAATAAAATGTTTAAAAATAAATGTCCACCCGTGCGAAGCCGGGACAGGCCGCTAGTATTTACTAAAAGATGTCGAGTTCATAAGTGATTTTCACGTGCGTACATAAAAAATAATGAAAATAACTTTTTGGTAACGTCGTGGTCTAGAGAAGATGAGATTCTGGGTTCAATTCTTAGATTGAAAGTGATATTGGGGTCTGCCATTACAACCACAGATTACAACATTCTCATTACAATTGAATTTAGACTTCTCATTGTATTAAAAACAAATACAATGCGAAGTCAGCTTAAACTGGAAATGTATATATGTCTGTATATGTGTAATGTATGTCTGTTTGTCTCTGCATCACTCAAAGGTTGGATGGTAGAAAATGCCTATGGCATTAAGTCCGCCTCTGTACATTTATGCGCTTGAAGTATTAAATAAATAAATATATCATGATTTATTGATATGTTGTCCTGTGTACCTATTCGCATACTTGATCAGGAAAACAGGTAAAAAAAAGCACAAATTAAAAATGAATCATCTTGAACTTGAACTTCACCATTATTGACTTTCATTTGAACTTTGAACCTTGAACACTCATAAAATTATCATCTCTTTCAAACAAAATTAACTTCTCCATGCCAACAGCACAAGAATCTCTCAAACTGATTATCATACGTTTGACCTTCACGTTACGTATAACCATGTAATATTTAACGGTTAACTTGACAGGTTATACTGCTTTGACGAGGAATACGTAATACTGGTGGTGCTGAGGACACTGCAGGTGGGTTTTCTTTTGTTTGGACAGAGTGCTGGTGCGTGGGTAAATAATAGACATGAAATGAAATTATATTTTTATTGTTTATTCTGTAAATAGAATATCGGAATCACTTTTGCACGTCGTGTTTGAAACAATAAATTAATAAGCTAGGTGGAGTCTATATTTCAAATCGAACTACCCCTGAGAAATGGCGAAACAAACTTAGGGGTCAAAGTCTTTCAAAGTCAAAGCGTTTATTGCGAACTAAGTGTACAAAATTGGTGTTATATCATGTTAGTACTTAGCAGCCTTTTTTAGGCATTGCAATTTCATTCATCCTAATTATCATGCATTAAACATTTTTATTACTAAATTATTATTATCAATTCTATTAGGCAAATACAGTTATGTCAAAATATTAAAAGTTAATTACCATGCGTTTATGATGTCAATATTATTACAATATAATTGAGAAATTTAATTCATGTCAAAAAATTTAACGTCAATAATAATGAATTTTATACACTTATTAAAATGTCAATAATATCAGTTTAATTGCGAAATTAGAGACACTTTTACTAGATACTTTCTTGTAGACGAGTAGATAGTTTCGTCAGTCGTGAGGTTAAGCTGTGCTTGCTGCGGTCGATATCTAGATGAGCGATTTTTTTTATTGAAACTGATGCATCCTTGGCCATTCGTCACTAGGAAAACTCGGTTCTCGTATTCGATTGCTGAACGGAACCAAATGTTTATGTAGCCTTTGTATAGTGCTATGTGACAAGGGCTTGATTCTTGCCATTTCAGTACCTGGTTACCAGTTTCGTAGGCGTACCTATACTGCACCTTACTCTACCTCTACTTAGCGCTTCTTGCTATTTCGGTACCTGGGTACCGGTTCCAGATGGGTACCAGTCCGGGACAACGGGATTGTCCGAAAGAGTTACCGCTGCCCCGGAACATAAAGGGCTAAGGAAGGAACACGAGTGGGTTTTAGTCAGTAAGAGTCTGACACTCCCTTCTGCTCCACCCAGAGCGGGAGGGGTCATTTGATGATTTGCCATCTACAAAAAAAAAGATGGGTACCAGTGCTCCACCTAACTATTCAGGTACCCGGCGCGTACCACAAATCTCGTATTTGTACCTTTACGTTATTTTGCTAATGTCATAAATTTAATAAAGTTTATTTAAGTTCTTGATATGCATAATACAGCCTAGTTTAGATAAAAGTTTTTTATAGCAACAAAAGCTTGTATTTTGTAGCTGAGGAAAGGAATCACACAGAGAAGTTTGATTGATGGTGAGTTTTCATGGGATAAAAAAGTTTTAAAATATGTTTTTCTATTCGTTGCGAGTTACCAGTCGCTTAAAAACTGGGCATATGCTATGTGTATATAATCATAGTTAGGAGCCCTCTTAACAATCGTGACCCTGTTAAAGCTAAGCTATAAGCTATAAGCTACCATAAAAACAACCTACTTAACCCATCGTCTGCTTTACTGTAGAGTTCACACAACAACAATATAGCGCCATCATAATTACGTGCTCTATGTTAGTAGAACGCGTACGGTAGAGTCCGTGCTTGCTGCTTACCTACTTCTGTGTAATGAGGTGTGTGATACAGCTGTAAGTAGTTTCATGTGAAACTGATGATACTAGCTTTGGATGCGGAACCGTTCGTACAGTGACTCTTAAAATTAGTAGAATGAAAAGTAAATTAAGTATCAAGTTACATCTCAGCAAAATTTTATCCTGGTCCGTTGAAGTTTTTTTATTTTGTTTTTACTCTTTCTTGACCTTGATTACGCCTGATGGAAAGCGATGAATGAGGTCTATGATGGAACGAGCGTTCTCAGAAGATGCCTAAGGCACTGGAAATCCCACGCGTCGCCGAAACACAGCAGGCTGCTTGACGCCGGGATCCGGTGGGAGGGTGGTCGCAAACTAGGCGGGCGTTTAGCCCTACCACCGCAAGGGAAAGATTGGTCAGTCAAATAAGGTATTGGGTTAGCGATCGGTTCAGTTGAGTAACTGGCAGAACTTACTGCGCTACACGAGGAGCTTTCTTCATGCATCCGTTATTTAGCAGTGTCTATATTTTTTCACCAGTTACCCAATCCATGTCTTTCCAATCTGCCAAACACTACCGGAACTCAGTTTTAAATAGCACCGAGCAATTACTTAATCAGCTGCCACTTTCCTTATTGACTGTCAAATATGTTTGGTAGCGGGATTGTCCGAAAGGGTTACCGCTACCCCGGAACACAAAGGGCTAAGGAAGGAACACGGGTGGTTTTTAGTCAGTAAGAGTCTGACACTCCCTTCTGCTCCACCCAGAGCGGGAGGGGTCATTTGATGATTTCCCATTCACAAAAAAAAAAAGTTCTACCACCGCAAGGGAAGAATTGGCCAGTCAAATAAGGTGTTGGGTGTGACTGTCCAGGATGCGCCAAGCGCTCGGTTCAGTTGAGGAACTGGCGGAACAAATTGCGCTATACAAGGAGGCTTCTTCATGCATCCCCAAAAATTTAGCAGTGAAAATTGCAAAGAGATAAATCATGACACTGACCCATTCACATTTTGTAATCTTGAAAAATAAAGCTTTTCCAATGATTTGCTTCACTTAAACAATGCAGGATTTGATCCGAAATGTTAAAATATATGATCAATTTATCGCATGATAAAGGGCAGTATTTAAAGGCTTTGGTTATAATGTTAAACTTTAAATATCAAAGAGTACAAACAGTATGTACCTTTTACCATCAATTACCTTACTGTGCTTATTATAAATTAATAACTGACTTAAAGTTTGAAATTAGTTTTTTTTATCATTTACCTCTATTGACTTTCTTGGATTTAAAATTTGTGAACCATCTGAAAAGCCGGGCAAAAGTATAGATATATATCTTAATATATATAAATTACGTGTCATTTTGTTTGTCCGCAATGGACTCCTAAACTACTGAACTGATTTTAATAAAATTTTGCACACTGTGTGCAGTTTCATCCAACTTGAAAGATAGGATAGTTTATATCTCAATTTATAATCAATAATTATTTAATTTATAATAACGTAAACCTTAGCCACAGCAACGCGTGGCCGGGTCTGTTAGTATATATATAAACTATTTTTCACAAGTTTTCCTATCAATAACTTCTCATCCTCATTACTAGATACAGTCAGCAACAAAAATCGATTAACACTTCAGTTTTTTTAATCTCAGTTATTGAGCAAAATATTTGCTCAAAATTGAATCGTACTTCTGCTGTAATTTTGAACAACTATTTTGCTCAATAACTGATGTTTAAAAAAAATTAAGTGTTAATCGACTTTTGTTGCTGACCGTACTACAAGCTTACCTACAGATACCTAACCCTCGCCTCATTTCCACACGTTATGACAAGTGGTGGTCAGCCGAGCAAAGAAGCGAGAGTGGGTGAAAGCACGCGCGGGATAAATATTACACAAGCACACGATTAGGGCCCGGATTGTGTTAAGGATGATTTCAACCAAACGGCTCGCATCGCGTCGGATCGGAAAGGATACGAACGGATACGGCGACAGCCGATCACGTCCGGCAGCATATCGACGCATACGATCGGCTCCGTACCGTCGCTTGCGAACGTATTCGTTTCTGCGCCGTGTTGACGTGTACTCATTTTTGAAAATGATTGAAATTTGGCGATATCCAGGCGAACGAAGTCGCGAGCAGAAGCTAGTCTCCCTATAATTGTTGACGAGCTCAGCAATAGCCTAACGTCAACTACTCATCACCTTTTATAAAATATTGCTTTTCCCGATGCAAGGACGTTAATTGTTGAGGAGTTCTCCTAGTAATAACCAGGAGAACTGAAGCTGATTGAAAAGTCATTATCAGCTCCACACCACCATACGCATTTGACGAGCTTAATTGCTTAGCAACAACATTAAAGTACCTAATCGAACCGCAACCTATGAAATACTTATTATTGAGTAGTTCCGATGGCCATCTATGGTCTTCATCATCAGTTCCACTTTACCACATGGTTCTTTCCGAGAGCAAATGTACGAGTTACTATAAAAAATACCCAAATTGCTATAAATGTGCCTATAAAATTAGAGGGTTTCCCTCAATTTCCATGGGATCCTCTCATCAGATTCCAACTTGGTGACAATGGGACCACTTTGAGGCCATACCCTTTCAAACAAAAAAAGAATTTTGAAAATCGGTCCACAATTGGCGGAGTAATCGCGTAACAAACACACAAAAAAAAAAAAACACCGTCCAATTGAGAACCTCCTCCTTTTTGAAGTCGATTAAAAATCTCACCATGATAATATAGGTGAAGTGAGCGGGAAGTGAACTCTCAATGGAGGCAATCCCTAAGATCAGGTGGAATGACAGCTCACTTCACCTTAGTTTTCACGGTGAGAATTTTACAGAATAGCAAGTACCTCGGTTGAACTTCGCTCCCCGCTCTCACTGACTCACGCCCCATCGATCAGATTACATGACATAACGAACTAGAAAGTTATATTTTTACAAATTCACACGCAACATGTTGAAACTCATCTCTTATTGTAACGCAGAGATGAACTTTCGTGATATTATAGTAATTTATCGTGGAAGTGAAGCTTTTTGGTGTCTTTAAAAGTCATTGTTCTGTTCGAAATTCAAAGCGATTGATGGAAGTCATTCAATGAAATGAGAACAGCAGCTGTAGGCCAATTCTCGTAATTTAAAACGTGCTAAATCTAGTTGCAGTGTCATCTCGGCGACAAACAAATGTCAAAAACTTGTCAAAATGTAGGGAAATTTGAAGTATTTTTGACAGATTGAGACTGAGATCAGACTGAACGTTCTTAAAAATTACGAGAATTGCCCCTCTGGTCTATTCGGTAAAAATCTCAACATGAAAACTTAGCTGAAGTGAGGTAATCCGCTAAAAAGGCCCAGTTCAGCAAAAATTACAACAAAAAAAGATAACTATTGCCTGACGCTGGTTTTCAACAGTTTCCTCCTACACCTTAAGTATTGTTAGGTAGATACATTACCATTCCTTCACCATTCATCAATCTTATTGGATTTACTTAGACAACGTATCCCTACTAAAATAATCGCTTCTATACATTCTTGTTTTATCGTAAAAACAGGTGCTAAAGAAGCTCAACCATATCACTGTCACCACACAATAAAACAAGAAAACGATATGACAAATAACTAAACTTTTCATCCATACATCATTCGAACAGCATCCACAAATGAAAGTGTTACCTATTGTAATGCCATGTTCTTGCTCATTATATACTTAGTATTTCACTTCTTTATTATCTACTCTTGTTTGAAAGTGATTACTAGAAATGGAAACCGTAAAAGTATTTTATGAAAGTATTGAATTGTATCGATGGGATTGTAAAAGAGTTTCATCAACAAAATTAAGGAATCAATAGCAGAAGTAGTCTCTCATGAAGTTCAATTCTAGTTAAATATGTGAGCACCATGTATCTATCAGATAATTAATTTATATGTCATGGTTTCATTTTTAATTCATTAACTTAGTGTGGTACAATAATTTTATTCTAGGTGCATCGTCTTCACATATTATTATATACCTAATAAAGTCATACTTATTACTTACTTGTTACGTTCGTGAATCATATTTTAATCAATATTCAACATGACACGAACCTGCAAATTGCAAAAAACTTAAGGAATTTCATAGGCTACTCTGGGAAGCACCAGTTAACTTTTATTATACTCTAATATAAAAAGTGATTGAGTAAACAATCACTGAAAAAAAAATATTTTTTTTTTCAGTCTTAAAAATTATATTTTTATCATGATATAAAGTGTTATACTCTTTTTGGACGGCTTACAATAGCAAAGTCTGTCCCGTTGCACATGTTATGAGAAATATCCTCTAAACCAACTTGGTTCTGTAAAGCTTGGACTTGAGCAGCAGTGGGCGCCTGAGGCCCTGGTGTGTTGGGCTTTCTTATCATACCATAACCCAAATGGAAGTCATCTGCTAATCAAAAAAATAATTAATGTATACAGAATATTGTAAAACATTTCAAAAGACTAACGGTGGAGTTTCTTGCTCATTCTTCTCCATACGAAAATTACCTTTTGGAAGGGGCGACTAGAATCAATTCTATTTTATTGTAATTTTTGACGTTCAAAAATGCCTTTCATGTGCCTATTTGAAATAAATGTTGTGTTGTTACTTCAAAACCTTCAAAATCTAGTTACATTCTCATATCAACGACAATCAATTCAAAAATATAGAGATATTAGAAACTATTAAATAGAGGTTAGAATGCCAATTTTCGTAAAAATACGGAAATTGGCCCCTCAGATTTGCCGTCAAATCTTGGCTGTAACAATAATTAATTAAACAATATTACAACAAACAATTTCACACATATGAGGGGAGGTTATCTCAGGGGAAACCACCATTCAGTATTACAGTTTATTTAAATGAACATTACAGTTACTTAACACTTTTTCTTAATCTAGTTTTATATTGGGACGAAGACCCATAATAATTTTCGCGTAACAATGGCGGCACGAGGGAGGCACGTGGCGACTGGCGCGGTATGATACCTACGTACGCGTCAAGATGCTGCTACATCCAATAAGATGGTGGAGGAATTCTGTCAATAGGTAACACTCCTATTGACATGGATTGACACTTATTAGTTGGTACACCTTATTACATATTAGGTTCTATAACAAAGTTTACACGAAGCCTTCAAAAAAGCTTAAGAAAACAAGATAAAATGCGGATTTTGTTGTAAGCGACGGATGCTAAGGCCAAGATACTCGTACAATCCCTAACCACAGACAACCTAACGGTAATTTATTGCATAATCTTAAGCTTTGATTGTAAGCCATTGAATACAAAAATGCTTACTTAAAATCATGACTTAGCCATTAGTCAAACAGATCGAAAGCTACACAACGGTAGGTAAACGATTGTGTTAAAAGGTTTACTGAAATCAATAAAAAGGTAACTGTTTTGCAAAACCAAAAAAAAATCTGACAAAGTAATTTGCAGCGGTTTTACCCAAGCTTTAGCCAGTGACTTTTGAAAAGATTATGATATGATACAAAAATATCTATAAGGGCTTGCAGCTAAATAATAACAGCCGCACGGAGGGTGATTCCCTGTCGCCTCCGCCGCGAGGAGATTTAGGATAAGTTGCCCCATCCTTTTATTCCCTACTATGGAGAAAGCAATGTACAGCGAAACTGAAGTGGAGGCACTGACTTTCCAGTCACCGCCGGTGGCGACTGGGAATTTTTATTCCCATTTGCATTCCGCGCGGATCGATCGAAAGTTGAACTACACTTGCCGCGGTCGCTTCGTGGGATGGGTGACTATCCATTACATATCGAGATCCCTCCGTACCTCGGAAAGCACGATAAGCCATTGAACCTGGCTGTCATTTGTAGATCGTTTCGGGTAGTCAGAAGCCCAAAAGTCTGACAACCAGCGTTACCAAAGGGTATCGTGTTACTCGGTTGCGAACATCAGATAGGCAGTCGCTCCATGTAAGAAACTGGTATTCAGTTGCATCTGGTTAAACTGGAAGCGAACCTAACATACATAGTTTGGCAAAGGCTAGGCAGATTATTATTTTTTATCTATATACATATAATAAAATCGTAGGAAAGTCAAAACTGTACATTGAATATTTTTTTAAAAAAATACTTGGGGCGTGATTTACAATCGATATCGAAGCCAAAAATATAGTTTTTAGGATTTTTGTCTGTTTGTCTGTTTGTCTGTCCGGGATAATCTCAAAAAGTACTGCATGGATTTACTTCAAATTTTGCATGAATATTACTAAGAGGTCGGGTCAACATATAGGCTACATATTATCACGCTATCACCTACGGGGGAGGAGCGGTGAATCTTTATTTTTCTTGCGCATTCTGTGACAGCATGTAATCTAACGACGCATATTTAAATGTTGTTTTTGAGTAAGCCATGCTATTATCTAGCTTTACACTATAAAAACTACGCCATTTAAGTAACTTGGGCAGGGAAATATACACACATCAAAAGTGTCTAGGGATCAACATATATTTTTGCAATAACTTTTCTCCTGATTGATATTAATTAAAATTTTCTTTAAGGATTCATCAAATAAAGTGTTTTCGTTTGTCACAGTAACGATAAACCAAGTCACCTTTGCATTAATAAAGAAATTTGCCATTTTCCTAATAAAGGGATTTTTGACATTTGAACCACTAACACAAAAGTTCGAAAAAAAGACTGAAATAACAGTTTTCTCTAAAATTTTATTGGGTAACTTAAACAATTAATAATCCGTGTTTCTACCGCGAACACTTGTAGGGATGTGATAAATTAAACACAGGACTGCTGGAATAGTACTGACTGTTTATTGAATGTAGCTGAATATATAATGCTTACAACTGTGGAGTATATGTCTATATAATACCTATATCTACTACACTACACCTCCCCCATAATAAAACAAAAAAAAAAGTTACAAGTTTTTTTTTTGATTATACAATAACATACAAAGCATATAGAGAGTACATTGTTATAGAATAATATTATTTTTATTTATTTCATGATTATAACTAGTATACAAAAACATGTAAATAATATAATTGTTACTTCTAAGTATAATATAATTTAGTTCGGTTCTTATGAACTGTATCGAGCTTTCCTTTTTTAATAATTTCTACATTGGGTGACAAGTCTCTTACAACTACATACGGTCCAGAGAATATAGGACTTAACTTATTGCCGGTTTCCTCTTTTAATAAAATCTGATCATTTGGCTTATAAGTAATAGGCTTAATACTAGCATCAAACTTTTGTTTTCTTATAATTTTTTGTTTAATAATATTTTTACGAGCGTCATTCTGCGAACTTTGTAACCTGAATTTTAATTCTGAAGGATAATCGTCATGATTATATAGTGGTTCAACTGATGATAATAGATTACTAGGCAAATTACATTTCTTTCCGTATACCAATTCAAATGGAGTGTAATTAGTGGCGCTGTGCACTGATGTGTTGTATGAAAAGCACCAGTAAGGTAACCATGTGCTCCAAGTCTGGGGATGATTATCGCACTGTATCCTTAGGTATGCGCCTAAATGTTTGTGTGCATTCTCTAGCGCACCGATACTCTCATGGTGGTAAGCAGTACTCTGTAACTTGTTAATATGTAAAAGTTTACAAACCTCTGACATTGTTGTGCTGATGAATTCTGCTCCTCTGTCGGTTGCGATGCTAGTAGGGACACCATACTTAAGAATAAAATTCTCCACAAATATTTTTGCAATCTCGCTAGAGTGTTTCGAGACGAGTGGACACGCTATTACAAATTTTGAAAGCTCACACTGAATACTTAAAATATATGAATAATTATATATATCTTTATCTAATGGTCCTACAATATCTAGGTATATTTTCTCAAAAGCCGTGTGGGCTGTGGTAGTCACCACCATTGGTTCTTTTGTGTATCTAGAGTACTTTTGTGTCTGGCACTTATGACACTTTTTAACAAAGTCATAGACATCTCTCTCTATATTAGGCCAGAAATAATATTTTTTTCATATTATTTAACATTCGCCTAATACCCGCGTGGCCACTTGTGGGTAATAAGTGAAAGTCATTAATAATAACTCTTTTATCGTCTTTGTCAGTAATTCTTTGTACATCCTTTAAAACACATATTCGCGGTCCGGACCACGTTAAATTATCTTTTATTTCTTTCACTAACTTTTCTATGAAGATATTATTTGTGTTATTTTTAATAAAATATATCTCTTCAATATTGTATGAATGACAATAATCTCCGAGCTCCCTCGCAAATGCGGCTGGCGTCAATTGCGATCGGGCTGCCGGTTTTATAAACAAAGTCATTTGAGACGGTAAATAATATAGTATACCCGTGCTACTGACTTGTGTGTTATCAGTATTATTTAATTGCAATCTATTCCATTCATATTTATTAATGAACCTTAACTCAACAGATTCTTTTGGCTTACTATGTGTTTCCACAACTTTTGGTTGATCAGGCCAATCGTCGTTGGTTGCCATAGCATCCGCAGAACTGTCTCCTAATAATTGCTTTTTCTGTCCTCTGGTCATAACATTTATAACACATTCATGCATCTGTTTTAATTCTTCTGATGACAAACACACTCGAGATAACGCGTCTGCAGCCGCATTAACTCTTCCTGGCACATAACTAATGTCGTAATCATATTCGTCCAGAGTCAGTCTAAACTTCAATAGCCTACTAGACGGGTCTTTTAAATTAAAGAGATACACTAACGGCTTGTGGTCTGTACAAATCTTAAATCTACGCCCGTATAAATATGGTCGAAAATGTTTTACACCCCATACTATAGCAAGTAGCTCTTTTTCTATGGTCGGGTAATTCTTTTCAGCTTTATTTAGACTTCGGCTAGCATAAGCAACTGGCCGGCCGTCTTTGTTAGACAACACGGCGCCTAATGCGTATCCCGATGCATCAGTTTGTAAAGTGAACGTATTGTTGTCGGAAAAATCGGGATATTGTAATACTGGTGCCGAAATTAAACACTGTTTTAACGTTTCGAAGCTATCTTGGCATTTCTTATCCCATATGAAGGTGACATTCTTTTTACTTAAATTATTTAATGGATGAGCAATATGTCCAAAATTTTTGATAAATTTTCTGTAATAATTGGCAAACGCGACAAAACGCCTTACTTCGTCTACCGTTTGTGGAACTGGATAATTTTTTATTACATTTATTTTTTCTGGGTCTGGGAGAATGCCCTTATCTGAAATTATGTGACCTAAATATAACATATCCTTCCTTAAAAATACACATTTAGCAGCGTTCAATTTTAAATTAACTTTCCGAAGCCGTTCAAAGATATCTATCAAATTTTTGTTATGCTGGCTAAGCAAATTCCCGTAAACAACCAAATCGTCCTGATAAACAAGGCATTTTTCATAGTTAAGGCCCGCCATTGCTATAGTCATCATTCTGGAAAATGAACTAGGACTAGTCTTTAGACCCATGGGCATCCTAGTCATTTGATATTGTCCAGAACAGAATGATGTATACTTTCTACTTCCTGGTTCCAAGTTTACGTTGTAAAATGCTTGATGTAGGTCAAGGTGACTAAAATAGATACAACCGGATAGCGAATCTAAAATTTCGGTTATATTCGGCAGTGGGAATTTATCATTTTCGATGACATTATTGAGCTTCCTGTAATCTATAACTAGCCTCCACTTTTTCTCACCGCTAGAGTCTGTTTTTTTAGGTACTAGAAGAATTGGACTCGACCAATCGCTTGTGCACGGTTCTATTATACCTTCTGCTGTCATATTATCAAGCTGTCTCTTTACCTCAACCTTCTGTGAGTGAGGTAACCTGTAGGGCTTAACAAATACTGGCTCTGCATTCGGCTTTAATCTAATAGAATGTTGGTATATGTGCGTAGTTGTTAATTTATCCCCGGGTACGAAGAAAATATCTGGATATTTAGCACATATACTTTCAATCGATATTTGTTCCTCTTTGTTTAAATGTTTAAGATCTAACATCGAAAATATGGTTTTAACTCGGTCTGTATTTCTGTCGCATTTGTCAAAACTGCAAATATTATAATCCGAAGCGCTATGTATGATAGGTTGCAGCTTATCTATAGTTAATTCCGCTTCCGTAGTATTCAAAATCTGTAATGGTATTTTACCATCAATCGGCCTTACTAACGAGCTAGCTATGAACACCCCTTCACTCAATTCACTTGCGCAAACAACAGATTCGCCTAATTTTTGTGTTCGTATAAAATGTATCGATTCTGATCTAGGAGGTATAACAAAACATTCATCATATTTGTCACTCGCCTGAATAGGTAACGTAATAATGTTTCCAACCTGATTACGCATAGTCAAATTGTTGTTATTGTAATCTAATAATGATTTATACTTGCGTAAAAAGTCATCACCAATTATGCCATTCACCGAACATGGCAATGTTTTAAATACATAAAATATATGGTTAAAGGTAGCGTCATTCGCTACTAAGTTTAAATAAACATAGCCTATTGATCGTACCTTGCCCCCTAGTCCATTGATCTCTGTAGTTTTGTTGTAAAAGGGAATGTTTAGTTCAACAAGATGTTTATGTTTGATGGCCGATATTGACGCACCCGTATCTAATAACCATTGAAATGGACAACCATTTACGGATAGTGATATTGTTAGGCTACTGTTACATGATAAAATATTATTTACAAGATTATTCACGAAAAAACTGGTTCGGATTGCCTGATCCATCTGTTTTCTTTTAATTTTCCGTCATAACACGCATCGTCTCATTATTTTGTGTCCCCTTATTTCGACTGTAAAAAGAAGACTTACCTCGATAAGGTCTATTTCTAGGACCGCTCTGCCACGAACCTCGCGACATATGACCCCGGCTGGCTCCCTGGTTGCTCGCGTAATGTCCACCTCGCACCTGACCTCTGCTTGACTGCCCTCTAAAGTGTCGTCCAGATTGACCTCTAAAATAATTATTTGTTGCTCGCCTGTAATGGTAATTGTTTTTATGAAATGTTCTAATTTCACCTGGGGAAGAAGATGTCGTCGTAGTGTCCTCCTCCACAGCTGCTTGAATGGCGTCCTTTAAGGAATCGAAATTCCGTGCAGTAATAATTGTGCCTAGGCGGTTTCGCAACCCGTCGGCAAATCGCTTAATTGCTTGTTTTTCATTTAGTTGCCTTAAGAAATTATAATTTTCGGGCTTACCGTCTGACTGCGAAACAGTCAGATCAACAAACATTTCGGTTATAGTTTTGCCATAATCATCAAGTGTTAAATCATTTTGTCGAAAGGAATGTAATTTGCTTTGTAATGCTGTATGGGACTTTTTTGGCAGTAGTTGAATGCTCATATCTTTTATTAAACTGTCTATTGAGTCATAGCTGGTACTAAGTTTCAATTTTGCTGCCTGAGACAACCGACTCTTTAATACAAACACAATCAATTCCTTTTGAGATTCTATGTCCAATATTGAACTATAATAATCTATACTATCAATTACCTGTCTAACAGTATGCTCCTCATTATTTATCATAACAGGCACCAAGTTTAGTGCTACCTTTAAGTCAAATTTCCCCATTTTTGGTATTGATTCTCTTTCCTCTTCACTGACACTTTCAAAATCTGAGCTACTGTTACTACTCACTGAGTCACATAACTCTTTTATATTAGTATACAATTCTTTTATTTTTAAGCGATAATCTTGTATTATACTTAACCCTTCACTTTTATGATATTTAATGTTACATTCAATACTAATCCATAACTTTTCAAATGATAAATATAAAGCGCTTGCTTCAATTAATTTCTTACCACATACATTAGATTCGCGCCTGCGTTTGGGACCTACCTTTACCAAATATTGTCTAATCTTATACAAGTCACTATATATATTTTTTAGTTCTTCAGCCATAAACACCTACGGTCTTTTTTTTTACCGCAAACACTGTGTCACATATCGGCTCTTAAGCGCACTTTTATTTTTGTTAACGAGTTTCGCACCATAACACTTATGCACTGATTTTTTTTTTATTCAGTTCACAATCACAACACTTTGTCACAAATATGAGAGGGTTTGTGTCAATTATTTGCTCATCGATGTAGTTTGGCACGCGCAATCAGCTGACCTCTGTTGGACAAAGCTCCGGCGACGTCCAGACCATCTCAAGCCCCTAAAGGCCTGCTGGTTTATCTCCTGACGCATCCACCGTGTATGGCACTTCTTATACGCCTTATACCCGTAAAACAGCAATATAGCTGCGACCATGCATACGACAACTACTGATATAACGGTCTGAATGTTCATATGCGTTCCAATTTCCTGTTACTTCGCGTTATTGCCAGCACCTGCCGCGTTCTGGGCTAGGAAAACCTCCTCCTTGGTTTGATATGATTGACACATCACGAATTATTCAATTTTATAAAATGACGGTGAAATTATTTAATCACGTATCTCATTTGCTAAAGCTATCTACAGCCACGCACGAAATTCGACGCGCGCCTCTCGCGCTACAGGCAGGGTCGCCATGTAGGGATGTGATAAATTAAACACAGGACTGCTGGAATAGTACTGACTGTTTATTGAATGTAGCTGAATATATAATGCTTACAACTGTGGAGTATATGTCTATATAATACCTATATCTACTACACTACACACTAACAACACAAGAACATCGGTTTGGCATACTCAAAATGAGTTCATCCAAATCACGCTGTGGAATGGCCGCCCATGTTCGTTGCAACAACAAAAAAAGGTCTTCTTGCGACTGGATACCCTCCATATTCGGCAGAGCTCTTCTCTGTAGCATATCCCATGCATGCTCAATCGGGTTCAAGTCTGGCGACTGAGCAGGCCAGGGCAGGACATTGATGTTAGCTGCGGCGAGAGTCTGTCTTACAACTCTTGCGGTGTGCGGTCGTGCATTATCATGCATTAACTGAAATAAGGGACCGATTTGCACTTGTAGAGGAACGATGACGTCTGATACAATCGTCTCAGCATAAATTTGAGCGTTGAGGTTGCCTCTGATCCAAATCAACTCAGTTCTTCCGCCGATCCAAATACCCGCCCATACCATGATGGTTCCACCACTATAAGGATGGACTTCCTGGCAGGATTTTAATCGCTGTTGGCGTCCAGGGGTTCTCCAGTGTCGTATACGTCTTGTATCCGGTCTCATACCAAAACGAGACTCATCAGAAAAGCACACGAAACGCCATTGTTCTTCTGCCCAATTTCTGTGTTCAAGAGCCCATTGATATCGAATCCTACGATTGTGCATTGCTATAGGTGGTACCCGTAGCGGTCTTCGGGAATGAAGGTTCACTTCATGCAAGCGGTTTCTGACTGTTTGGTCGCTAATTAAGTTCCCTGAAGAGTGATGAAGCCTCACGGCTAACATCATGGCGGTTATTGTTGGAGCTCTTCGAGTTAAGATTTGAATGTATCGGTCTTGTCTCCGTGTGGTGCAGCGATACCGTCCTCCATGGCGCTCAGCCACGGTACCAGTGCTTCGGTAACGTGTCCAAAGTCGACTGATAACACTCTGACTTGTATTCAGAGCTAAAGCCACAGTACGTTGCCGGGAACCAGCTTCTATCATTCCCACGGCTCTGAGCATTTCTTCCCTGCTTAAATGACGTCGCCGCTCCATAATAACGTTGGTTTTAATCAGTAGTAGGGAAACAGTAGCACTAATAATGTCTTCAATGCTTTGTATGTTTTTATAGGGAAAATATTGACAGCTGATTTTCATCTTTTACTCGAATTTGATTCACAGTTCCTGATTCAAATTATGAAATGCACCAAAAAGGATCCATATAAATTTATAAAATCATAAATTTATTACAAAGCCACATCTCAATCTCAAGAAATCCGCATAAAAATGCTTGATCCCTAGACACTTTTGATGTGTGTAGTTTAATTAATGTTAGTAGTATAAAGACAATTTTAAAACAGCGCCATCTATGAGATTTCATAAAAATCAATTCAAGTTACATGTTAACATTTATTGGAAATTAATAATTTAAATTTGATCATGTTGGCGAGGTAAATAACTAACTACTTAGTTATTTTTAAAATTCATAGATGGTGATGTGCATTTTCTTCATATAAGTTGTATCGTATAGTTCGTTTTGACAAATTCAAGTTCCAAAAAAACCCTCAAAATCTTGAGCAGAGTTGAGGAAGACAATAAAAAAAAATGCGGTGTTAAGTATTACAAAAAGTTATATTCATTGATGATGATCATTTCCTTTCATGACACCCTCGCGGAGGCTAGCGTCAGTGACAGTCCCAGCCGCATGCGTCATCTTGGTGTTTTGTGGAGTCGCGAATCCGGTAGCTTTGTGGGAGAAGTATCGCCATCATCTGTCTGAAGATTTTCTACGAGCTTTGAGGCGTGCTACTGGAGACGAAGTCGAAGTATCTGATGAACGCGTGCTGAACACCTCTCTGTTCACTTCAAGATGTGATCATTTTTATCGGCAGCAATCCACTGATCGAATATGGGTTACCAGCTCCCCAATCATCACCGTATGACCGCCAAAACTTTATGACACCGTCCTTGAAAGCGTTGGGCAAAACCAGGGTAAAATGTTTTTCTTGGATGCTCCTGGTGGAACAGGAAAAACATTTGTTACCACTGGCATACTTGCAGAGGTCAGGAGGCAAGGCAAAATTGGCATTGCTGTAGCGTCGTCGGGAATCGCTACCACACTGCTTCCGAGTGGCAAGACAGCACATGCCATGTTTAAAATTCCCATCGATTTAGAGAACGCCAAAACGCCTGTTTCTGGTGTGTCACGTAACAGCGATAAGGGATACGTGCTCAAGGATTGCTCTCTGATCGTATGGCATGAGTGTACGATGGCCAGTAGGAAGGTACTTGAGGCCGTGGACAGAACCCTGCAGGATATCCGCAGGAACGAACATTTGATGGGTGGTGTCACAGTTCTGTTCAGTTGTGATTTTCGGCAAACGCTTCCCGTGGTGACGCGGGGCTCGAGGGCTGACGAAGTGAATGCTTCGTTGAAACGATCTTCGTTGTGGTCACGAGTTCGTACGCTGCGCTTGACCATTAATATGAGAGCTTGGCTTGGCGGCAATGCACGTGCTCAAGAATTCTCCGATGTCCATCTAAGTCTTGGTGAAGGCACTCTACCAGAAGAGATAGGTGGACAGGTGGTGCTTCCAGAGTCTCTCGGTAGACTGGTATCCAGCTTAGAAGAACTAATTCGCTGTGTGTACGGACATCAGTCGTATACCGCACCAGCAGAATTCTTGGGTGTGTGAGCGGGCCATTTGATGCCCAAA
This sequence comes from Globia sparganii, assembly GCA_949316385.1. Taxonomy (NCBI): domain Eukaryota; kingdom Metazoa; phylum Arthropoda; class Insecta; order Lepidoptera; family Noctuidae; genus Globia; species Globia sparganii. The sequence continues at coordinate 1,817,697 of OX438675.1, forward strand.
AATGATCCGGCTGCAGCAATTAACGAATGCATTCTCTCGGAAATTGAGGGGAATAAAGTGGTCTACACCTCGATAAACACTATTGTCGAGCAAGATGACGCCACACATTATCCCGTGGAATTTCTGAGCTCCCTGTCAGCAAGTGGACTTCCAGCGCATACCATCAAGCTGAAGGTTGGTGTCCCGATTATGCTTCTTCGGAACCTATCTCCTCCGAAGTTGTGTAACGGGAACCGCCTTAAAGTCATCTCGCTCCACAGACACACCATTGAGGCGGAAATTCTTAAGGGTTGTGGCGTCGGTGAGGCAGTATTTATACCACGCATTCCCCTCATACCTCATAATTTCCCGTTCCAGTTCAAGCGCTACAGTTCCCCGTGAGTGTTTGCTTCGCGATGACCATCAATAAGTCGCAGGGGCAGATACTGAGGGCAGCGGGTGTCGACCGCAGGACGAGTTGCTTCTCACAAGGGCAACTCTACGTCGCTTGCTCCCGCGCCACCAGTCCTGACTCTCTTTACATTTTGGCTCCTGGCAGTATAATTACCAACGTAGTTTATAGGGAAGTGTTGTAAGGTATGATACCTTTGTACGTATTTTTACTCTTTTTGTCCTGGAATGTATTCCTGCATTATTTTCTCTATTTCCTTCAGTCACGTCTTATGACTGAACTCAGCAGGATTCCCATATTACTCTAGCAAGTGCTTCGCTTGCAAAAAAAACTTATATTCTAATGCTATTTTAAAAGTTGTGTACTTATAATGCTATAGCGACACTGGCATCTTAGGTATTTTTAGTGCTGTAGAGCCTTCACGCAGACGACGTCGCGGGCAGCAGCTAGTTCAAAATATAGCATGTTGAATCATCAGAATCAACCACAGCAAATTCCCTGCGCCTCGCGTGCACACAGAATTTCTCACAGTCCATTACCACAACCTAGACCGTGTCACGGGAACTCGACTGTCAATAATTAGGTGCTCCACACTACATTGTGCCTAGGTCACCTTCGAGCTTGTCAGGTCAGATAAAAAGTAAAACAATAGACGCTATGTTATTAGTTCATTTGAATGAGAACGATGGCATCGGGTTCTCTTGAACTTGATTCATGACATTTGTGTGTGGAGGTTATCAAGCAATTTAGCGACTACATTATGAGTGTAGCGGAGTTTTCTCGAATTCATTGAGAGAGGCGTAAAAAAAATTGTACTTTTTGCATACTAATCTTACAGAACCTTATAGTAAAATTATGTGTGTTTCATCTTTTTGATTATTTTCAGTCGAACTATCTATAAAGCTTGTGTTTTGCCACTTTAGATTTTTCCCTTGTCCGCACAATTTTGTTCTCTGCCAATTTTGGGCCAGTCCTTTCGGTGGACATCGACCCGCCGTCTTTGCTTGGTCTATCACAGTGTCTCCTATCGCTCAATGGGTCCCACTCTGTGGTTCTTATAGCCGACAACTCATTTGATACGCGGCAGACATATTGCTTTTCTATCTTCTATATTTCTTTGTGTGTGTATCTTTTTTCTCACAAAAGTTATCTCTGAATGTTGCTTCTTCAGAATATGCTATTTCATGTAGTTTTTCTTCTTCACCAATAATATTAGTCAGTGAGGTGACAGGAGAGCTAATAGTCCGGGGAATGCCGAACGTATATTTAAGTATCGCCTCTCGTGGAGGCTATTTTAATGCATGCAATTGCATGCAGTGAAAGCGAACAAAATGGGGCAGTTCACTTCAACCTGCAGAACATTCCTTACTTTTGCTTCGAACTTGACCCGCATTCTTCCATATGTTGTTAATGCTACCGTGTAAGAATAAAATCTATGTCAAATTACCGGCATCTACTTGATATGGTCGTCACGCGTGTCTCCGAATCACAATGTGTTTACACTCCATTCACTTGTTTTTGAAAGTATATTTGTGTATTTGTTTATTGCACTTTCGTTGTTCGTTTCTCATGTATTTTAGGCATAGTGGGTGGCTGTGGAATGTTAAGGTGGTTGAGTAACCGCGAGCATGAGTAATATGTAGATCAGGCTTAGACAAAGTGACTTTCAATCAGCCTTATCGGTGATGAAAAAGGCAAACATGAAAGCTTTTGTCAATTCTGTTAAAATTTTTTGCAGATATACGAAACGTCAAAAGTGATCATCATTTATAATATAGGCCCTCTGGGTATCATCTTAAATGCTCTTTAGCATTAATTTCCCTGATAAGATATTTCAGATTTCAGTAATACCTAGGTACCTATATTTTTCGAGAGTTCGAAAAAGAGAAATGATTTTATTTATAGCAAATTGATAGAAATTATGAAGACACAATTCTAATTTATTTTATTTTCTGTATTTTTTCGCAATTAGGTTTTTGCCAGTGCCAAACTAATTGTATTTATTCAAAAGAACATTAAAATTACGGCATTCAAAAAACTTTTGGGTTCCGTGTACACGTCACAAGTTTGTGACTTGTTTTTTTTTGGAACTCTACTGGCATCTGTGTTCCCTCCTATATTTAACCCGTCTACCTTCAAATCAAGAGTGAACAGGCATCTTCTGGGCACGCTCGTTCCATTGTAGACCTCATCCATCGCTTTCCATCATCAATACAAGAGCGGGGCCATTTAGTAATAAAAAAAAGAAGAACTCTCGTACACCACATTCCATTCACAATTCAAAAGTTAACACTACAAAATATGCTCGCTTACATAGATTCGTATATATAGATCCGCGAGCTCGCGCAGCGTCCGGTTTGTATGTTTCGAGGTAAATCGCTCTAAGACGCACTTTCCAAGTAAATTGCCTACACATTTATATCGTGTGTGTGATGGTGCATCAAATGGGGTAACATGATAAATGTTAGATGTCAGTTAGATTTCATTTATTTCTTTCTGGAGCAATTGAAAAATTTGGGACTGCGTGGAATGAATGTAAAAGCGTAACCACAAATTATGGTAACGAATTTGAATTACGCATGGTTGTTACGCTTATAATTTCGTATGTAAATAAATTAGATAGCAAGTCCAATGTTTTTTATGTTCAATAAATGTTTGTAAAAAGATGTAAGAACTATGCTATGCTAGAATGCCGAAGAGGCGTAGTCTCGTATTGAACGTAAATCATTTTTAAAAAGAACCAAGTGAAAACAGCATTTTTCTTAAAAAAAAAATTACATGATAACCTAAATCTATACCTACTGTTTCTGATACTAATGAACTGTCAATGTCACGTTTTTTTATTCCGTTTACTTAGCCTAATCTCTATTTTCAGATGTGACGGTATGCCGCCTAGGATAAGCCAATTTACATTCAATAGATCGAACTAAACGGGACCTATTTTGGATAGAAAACGATTGTAGAATAATGATTTACGTACAGACGTCAGCACATGAAGCTACTAGAATCTGTCAAATTTCTTTAATAGATTTTCAACTTTATCGCTACAGTATAGAGTTCAATGTTGATTGTGAAAATTTGACAGTTTTGAGTAACTCGATGTGCTGGCGTCTGTACGTATGTCGTTCGGTTTTCGGATTTGTGAAAAGTGTTATCCGAATTTAGATGCTTTGTATGTGTGTGTAGTGAAAGAGTTACGATAAGGATTGCGTCCATAGTTAGTTTTCTGTTTAGTCACAAATTATTAGTAGAAAAATAATACATAATTACTATCAACTCCTGTTGTAGTATTTTTGTTTACATAAGATACAAACCTCGCTTAGTTTGAAGGTCAACAGTCAAACAAAGCATCATGATGAGTACCTGCCGTAGCTTACCGTCTGTTCATCGGCTTTTTATTTTGTATTGTACCTCTGACCAGCCGAGATATTATTATGATAGTGCTTAAATTACGTTCACAATAATAGCGCAGCGGCTTAGTTAGGTGCAAACTAAGACCTCTTTTCACCAGTTGGGTTGTTCTTATTCCATATAATCAATCTTCTTCGACCAGTCGACAGCACGACAGTGGTGAAGTGTCACGGGGTAGATTTAATAAAAGTGATTTTTACTAGCGATTTGTATTTCTGCCTATCTCGGCACTTCCTTAATTATAACAAGTATTAAACAACAACAAGGACGTAGAACAAACTAAAACAAACAGAACAGATATAACACGAAATGAATTGAATATGAGGAGAACTTAGAACAATATGAATGTCTAGATTTGCGAGCAAAAACGAGTGAGCATTCGACTTTGAGCAATGGCGAATACTGTGATTGTTGAACCTTTTGAAAATCAATTTATTGCCGATCATCGTGTGTGTTCCATTTCAAGTCTCCATGCTCATTCGGTTTTCTTACTTAATTAAATAATTTAATTTATAGATGTGGAGTGTAAAATAATTATTAGAATTGTTAAATATGACTCTAAATAATAATGTGTGTTGTAAATAGTTATTCTAAAATTGTTGTGAATTTTTTTTTAGTCATGATTAGCAGTAATAGATAATGATGATTGTATGTTGTCTATGACTTGTTAGATTTATTTGACAGTGACAGCTGACATGTCAAACGGGAAATTAATGAAGTTATGGAATGTGCTTGTGTAATGTGTATAGTGTTTACAATTAGATTTACTTTATAAAACGGTAACCACTGCAATGGTATTAACCCTTCTAATCTACCATCAAAATCACTTACTTGATTCACGGAGGCTTACCCAGTAATAAAACTACGAGGCCTACAGGCTAGGAAATCGATATTCCAGCTAAGTTTACGACTACTATGTGGCTATAGCCACTATTAGCAGTGTAGTAGCTTATTATAAGTATATAGAGCTAGGTTTCTAACGCAACAAGGCCAGTGACGATACTAACTTGGTACAGTCGTGGTAACAAGACGTCGGCCCACATGCCGCCCGCATACATCTGCAGTGCATCACCATAGAGATAATTTTTCATTCGCTACTATTATTTCGCGTGATGTTATATAGCCTGTAGCCTTCCTCGATAAATGGACTATCCAACACAAAAATATGTTTTCAATTCGAGCCAGTAGTTCCTGAGATTATATCTATGGGGACCACAGATGTGTTGCCATCCCAGAGAGAGCTGGAATGTCTCGTGTGTCTGTAATTATGTAAGAAACCTAAACCCTTCAAACAAACATGAAAGTCAACTATTTAGTATAACCAGGAAGTGACGTCCTGCGGAAGCGTCGTGTTACAAACTAATTAATAATTTAGGAGTTTATTTATAAACGATGGTTAAAGTTAAGTGACGTTCAAACGTGAAAAATGTATGGTTAACAGTCGCTAATCACTTCTTAACTTTGAGCAACGTTTATGAAAAAAGGGGTTAATTTGTGCTAAACTATGCGTAACGCAACTTACTGAAAAGACTCGTAGGTCGCTTTAACCAAATTATTCCTCAATTGCCATCATGGTATTAAATACATATTATGTACAATTCTTTTACATTTTTTTGTTACCAATAAAATTCACCGTCGAGGTAGACCACGGCGAAGGTGGTCTGACGATCTAACGAGGTCTGCAGGACCAACATGGCCAAAAATCGCAGAGACAGGGAGGGTACAGGGAAGGAAAAAGTGTTGGCTTTTGCCCAGCTGTGGCAAACAATACAGGCTAACGAAAAACAAAAAAAAAAACTTATTTCATCTAAATTACAACCCTAATAAAATAGCTACTATATTTGAATACAGCCAAAGCATTTTCGAACAGGCACATAAAAGCACTTTTGAACGTCAAAAATTACAATAAAATAGAATTTATTCTAGTCCAAAAAGTAGTTTTCGTATGGAGAAGAATGGGCAAGAAACTCCACCGTTACTCTTTCAAAATGTTACATTAAACTGCATTTTGCAGACATCATTTGCTTAAGCCAATTTCATTTCCCATACGTATACCTAAGCTATGTATTTTTGTATCGCCTGTACCAACCGGGGCAGATCGCCTGCAGCCGCGTGCGCCGCTTCTCACATAATGGCTGCTTCCTCTGTCCACCTCTGGATGTCCGGCCGTCGGGAAATCTTCACCTTCCATGGGTAATATCTGGGCCAACTTTGTGGAGAAAAAGCGATTAAACCGGACAAAAGCTTGTAATAAAATAAGAAAATTTGTTTTGTATTTGTGTATCTAGTTTTAACAGGTTTTTTTTTCTTCATTATTCTTCTCAACCGAATCACCTGCCATCTAATCTCTTCACCACCCTTGGTTGACTGGTAGAGAATGCCTAAGGCATTAAGTCCGCCTTTGTACCTTTTTGTGCGAAAAGTTTCAATAAATAAATAAATAAATTTAGCTACCGTTGAGTTAAGACAAAACCAATAGAAGTGAAGATACCCAGCGGACCTAGATAAAGTGACATCCTAACAGCGATAACGATAATGGAATAGTCAAAAGTATGTTGGACTAGCTTCTGCTCGCGACTTCGTCCGCGTGAAATTTTTTGCTCCCCCGACCCACCGCGTCGCATCGCCTGCCTGCGCTGACTTTTTTATTTTTGCTCAACGCCTAAGGGTTCTAGCGTGATGTTTAAAGCCTATAGCCTTCCTCAAGAATTGGGCTATCAAATGCAAAAAGATTTTTATAAATCTGATCGATACTTCCAGAGATTAGAGCTTTCAAACAAGCAAACTCGGTAGCTTTATTATTAGTAAAGGTTTTTTCCTGTTTTTGCAACATTGTTCATTGATGCTCCGCTACTCTTGGTCGTAGCGTGATGTTATATAGCCTATAGCATTCCTCGATAAATGAACTATCTAACACAAAAAGATTTTTCAATTCGAACCAGTAGTTCCAGAGATTACCCCCTACATACAAACTTACAAACTTTACCTCTTTATAATATTAGTATAGATTGACTTAAGTTACCGAAAAGTTTATGTCAATCCAGTTGAAAGTCGATGTAGAAATACGAAACACTGAAAGCGATTGCCGCTCGTCTAAGCCCTTCCAGATATGTGACCATTATATCCTTTTTTTTTTTTCTAGGTATTTATATTTTTCTACAACAAGCTTCCGATCGATTCTGTAAAAATCTCACCGTGTAAATTAGGTGAAGTGACCGTGAAGTGAGCTATCAATAGGGGCAATTCTTAATTAACATCAGGTGGAATGACAGCTTACTTCATCTTAGTTTTCACGGTGAGATTTTTACAGAATAGCACTGCTGTGCTCTTAATAGGGAAAGCTAAAACTGAACATTCCGTTAGCTAAGTTGAAAAAAACAAGCAATTTTTGTCGTAGAAATACAGGGTCAAATTAAATTAGCTACCAAAACTCCGCAGACACGATGGGTATCAATATCAAAACACGATAAAATAAAAAAGATTTGATGTTTTTTTTTTTTTGGGGTCGGCGACCGCTTGTAGGCATGTTACTGGAAGTATGAGTTGTGAAAATATATTTTTTTTTGTTTAGGTATAGGACACCCATCACGTCTGCGGAGTGACCCTATATAAATTATAGAACTTCACAGCATTATCAAGTGAAATTCATATCGGTTTGTTGAAGATGTACATTTTTTGTCGAAACATCCGATCTCATCTGTCATCTTGTGACATAGTTTTACATATTGCAGCGATGCCTACTTCTTGCTTGTTTAGTGATGTGCAGCAAAAATTCTAGGAATATCGATACAAGACTTTTATAAATACTTTGTTCTTTTTTTTGACAGGTTAATAGTTCATGAGAATAAACCAAATATTCATCCTAGTAGCTTTTGTGACTAAAATGGCTAGACTGTGAAATCTCTAAAATTATAGAGTGTTGAATCACATAATCTGTTTTTATTTCTTCAGTCCATTTAGTTAGATCACAGGTTCCATTCAACAAACATACAATAAACCTCGTTAACGCTCCCGCATACAAGAGGGACGCAACAGCGCGACGCGAATTCAGTATGACAATTTCTGTGAAAATTTCATAGAAATTGTTCTACCAGAATCGCGTTGCACCGTCACTTCGCGTCTGTCTGCGGGAGTCTTTATTTGATGATCTTACAACTTGGTGTATCATCGTTCACAACCTAATTAAATAGAATAAATATAAATAGTTTATTATCCATGTAATACAGTAAGCAGGGACACCCGTCAAACACAAGTTGACACAACTATCTACAGCTAGGTTCAATCAACTCAGCCAATCACAGTCTACACCACAATACCCTGTCCTCCGCCTTCCGCATCCAGTTTGTCGCAGCCACCTTTTTGATGTGGTCGGTCCATCTAGCTGTAGGCTACACTACGCTTGCCGATACGCGGTCTCCACTCCAAGACTTGTCTGCTCCACCGGCCATCGGTCTTTCGACAAACATGGCCAGCCCACTGCCACTTCAGCTTGCTTACTCTGGAAGCTATGTTGGTAACTTCGGTTCTTTTCCGGATAACTTCTTTTTTGATGTTATCCTTTATAGAAACTCCGAGTATAGCCCGCTCCATAGTGTGCTGAACGACCTTAAATATATGGACCAGCCCGACTGTAAGTTTTGTCAACACCAGCCGATCGATTCTGTAAAAATCTCACCGTGAAAAATTAAGTGAAGTGAGCTGTCAAGATTATCAATCCCTAGCATCGGGATGACACTGACAGCTCACTCCACGCTCACTTCACCTAAATTTTCACGGTGAATTGGTTACAGAATCGCACTGCAGGTTACAAGGTAGGTACCTATATATTGTTCACCAGTGAGTCCCAAACTAGACTAAACAAACAAGATTGTTGTCAAGTCTATCGAGATATCGAGTAAGACGCATCACTAGACGTCAGTAACCTGCTTTACGCCATGTATGTGGGATGAATGTAAACTTCACTTTTGATATCAGGCGAAGCAGTACGCGTGCTGTAAGTTTATACGTGTGTACGAATTCTTTCTCTATGCTGTTTTAGAAAAACAACATTTGTTAGTAAGTCCATAGGTACCTGCACCATGTTCAATGCAATGTGATTGTGAATCACTCATAACGATACTTCTGCCCGCGACTTGGTCAGCGTGCTTGCTTACCTGAGTTACCTGACACACTGCGTCGCATCGCATCGCCCGCCTGCGCTATTACTTCGTTTTCGCTTTTATTTTTTACTTGTTCCTTTTTGATAAACTCAGGGTCATAGAAGAACAGGGCTATCAAATGCAAAAAAAAACAAATCTGACTGGTACTTCCAGATATCAAACAAACTCATCAGCTTTATTATTAGTGTAGATTTATATAGGTAAGTACTAAATTATTGTTTTCGCAAGCCGAAAATGTGATGACAAGTTTTTTTTTTTTTTACTTTCTCGCACATAATAATTCAGTTCTGATATTTGGCCTGGCCTGACACTTACCTATGCTTTTGTGGCGTATTTAGATTTTTAATATTTACTTAAAATACATTTTATATTTCAAATTTGGTCTACCTACCTAAAAAATTATACATTTTTATACAATGCAGTGAAGTAATTTTTCATTTTCGTTACAAACTCCTCAAAATTATCAATGACACACTGAGATTATCACTGTGGAATAGGACTCTACAATGATGAAAACTATCATAGTGCCATCTTTGAAATGATTTTGAAAGTACGTGAAGAGAAAGTACAGTGAAAGAGTTTGTAGTTCCCTTAGTTATGTCTAGATGGCAGCTTACTAAACTACTGAAGTGCAAGTCGTAAGAGCGCCATCTTTGGAAATTCAACTGTAACCAGTGAGACACAAAGAAAGTAAGAAAAAGGAGAAAGTTCTACACTCACAGTTGTTTTAGTACATCTAAACGCTAATAGATGGCGTGAAAATTTTTTATTTAGCCGGAGCGGAATTTTACTGCCCACAAAAAAAAATACAAATAGCAGACGCTGGCCCCACAGCTGCTGGACTAAAATAGAACTGGGCTGGCCATATCTGTCGCATGTCGGAGCAGCCATGTGCAAAAGCCTACAGGAAACAAGTGTGCGGCAGGCCCAAAAAGATATGGCAGGATTAGCTGGACTCCTTATAGGATTGGCCCACAATCGTAGTAGTCCGGGAAAAGTGGAAAGAGGAAAGGGAGGCCTTCGCCCTACAGTGAGACAGCACAGGCTTATAATAATAATAATAATAAATTGGTGCCCGCGGTTTATTGGGATAGTTTAAAATCTCTTTTTATATTATAAATCTGGTACTGCGGGGTAATTGCGTAACACACTACTATTAGCAATGGGTTTCATTTTGACAGATCAACAACGTTCATTACGTTTTTTACATTGTTGAGCAGACACATTTTTCGAACATATGACGCAATGGATTAGCAATATGCTTCAAAATGATTGAAACTGAGATCGATAGTGTGTTTCGCAATTAGGGTGCTGGCCTAAGTGAAGTGAGCTATTTGATAAATATTGTGTATCTGTGACCATTATCTATGAGGCTTTAGAGCTTGGTAGACAACACCGCTTCCAGTACCACTAAATCCTACTAATATTATAAATGTGAAAGTTTGTGAAGATGTTTAAACCGTTGAATGGATTTGGATGAAATTTGGCGTACAGATAGTTTATAACCAGGATTAACACATAGGATACTTTTTATCCCGATATTCCCACGGGATCGAAACTAACACGGTGAAACCGCGGGGCGCTGCTAGTTTATAATAAATAATTGCTGTAAGTACCTAATTCTCATGAAACTCGTGCCTAGCAGAACCAGGAAGACCATAATACTCGTAGTAATTGAATATTATAAAACATTCATAATTGTCAGTATCCAGTTTTTTATGCCAACTCCCTATTAATAATATATTAAAATATTGATATTTTATAATTATTAATCATATAATTTATTGATTGCTAATTTATTATAAGGTGTTCCTGTAGGGGTCCATATATCTTATGGATATGTACCTTATAATTTTTTTATTTTCGTATTTTCTTTCTCCACTAACATTGCAGCATAGGTACTTTAAAAGTTAGCATATTTCTACCACGCCTTACCTTACAGCCATAATATTAAAATGATTTAGTGCCAAGGATCCATATCTACATTCTTTTAAAGGACTAATTTTGCTAATCCAAATCAATAACTCAATATTAAGGATAAGTAGACAATCCATTATTTTTAACTTGTAAGTGCACTGGGTGACCGATAGTATTGCGGCTTACCAGTTCGATAAACGGACGGAAAAATATTTATATGGCCTACTAAACAGAACATTATGCCCTTTTCCGTGTCCAGAAAGGACTAGTTAGTTAGGGCTTTTAAAAACAGTGACACAATGCTGTAGATGAAAGCTAAAGGACCTTAAGTCACATTAATTATAAATTATTCAATAGAACTCATTAAAGATGTCTGTACACGAAATTAGATATTAAAATCGACCGTGTATAAAAAGTAAATAGTGTATCGTTGTAGAATAAAAAGTATGATTATGAAGTTTTATTAAGCTATTATATTGTGATATTTTTTAGAAAAATATTGTTCTCTACTGAATAATTTATAAAATGTGACTTAAGGTCCTTTAGCTTTCAGATACAATGATAATCGGTGATTTGCACATGTGTTTGGTGCATTGACTGTTAGCACACACAATAGTTTCCCGTTCGTGATTTGAAGCTGTCAGCTTCAAATCACGAAGGCGAAACTATTGTAAGGCTTTCAGACAGAATATGCTCTTATCAGAGTCCAGAAGGGCAATTCTTGTAATTTTAAGAACGTTCACAATCTAGTCGCAGTGTCATCTCGGCGACAAACAAAAGTCAAAATGTAGGGAAATTATAGGTATTTTTGATAGATTAAGACTGAGATCAGACTGTGATCGTTCTTAAAATTACAAGAATTGCCCCTCAGATCCCCGTCTCAATCTGTCAAAAATACCTCTAATTTTCCTACATTTTTGACAAGTTCTTGACTCTGATTGCCGCTGAGATGAGATTACGGCCAGATTTTGAACGTTTTTTTTTATCACGGGAATTGGCCTTCAGATAATAGTACTTAATATGACATCAAGTAACTCTAGGTATCCGGAAATAACGACAGCCACGACATAGGAGAAAAACTTAGTGGGTGGAACGTTTAAAATTGGCGAGCAACCTTATAAGACATCATCATAACAATCTACCTATTGCATAATTATTATGTTCCCAAAATGTCGCAACCACATTGCCATAACTCAGTCTAGTTCATTTTGTACAGTCCATTCGCAGTTATTTTACCTGTGACAGCAGCGACGTTATTGTGACGGGTCTAAAGATCATAATGATTTTGACAGATATGTCAGTGGCAGCAATTCAACAGCAACCTTATTGGAATGAGAATAAAGATCACTGTGTATTAGACAGTGATGCAAAATCAGAGGTAAAAATAACTGTGAACGGACTGTAACAATTTTCTGGTGAAAGGCTTTTAAAAATAAAAGAAAATCGTTTAAAACAGGTGAAAGTGTATCGGCCGTTCGAGAGAAATGTTTTTAGATGTTTCTTTGTTTATTTACTTACTTATTTTAAGGTTTTTGTGTGGCTTATTACAAAATTCCTTAAAGAGAAACGAGATACTGTTTTATTTTTCCTTTCGTATATTCAGGGTCTTTATTTTTGCTGAACTGATTCAAGATAATACATTTTTTACTTATTTAGTAAGGTATCCGGACAAACCGACATTGTTTGCAAAGTAAGCAAACTGAAGAAGCAGTGGGCTGGCCATGTTTGTCAAAGAACCGATGGCTGGTGGAGCAGACGAGTCCTTGAGTGGAGACCGCGTATCGGCAAGCGTAGTGTGGGACGCCCCCGGCTAGATGGAAAGACGACCTTAATGTAGCTGGAACAGACTGGATGCGGAAGGCGGAGGACAGGGTGTTGTGGCGCAGCCTGGGAGAGGCTTAGGTCAAGCAGTCGACTGTGATAGGCTGAGTTGATTGGATAGTAAGATCTTTGTAATGAAAATATGATAAAGTCCATAGACATACTTTTAACAGACGATGCTCAACTCTCGTGTCGACTTTTGTCTCCGGCTCTCAAAGATTTGCGTCAACTTTTAACAACTTATTTACTATCTATGATTTTATCATTGCTACGCATGTATTGCATAATTAAGTTTGCGTCATATTATAACAGGTAGCAAAATTCATTAATTTTGTATCAGTATCAGTTTTTTGCGTTGACCGTTTCCCTCACGGTTTTCTTGCCGTGAAAAACTACGGTTTATTCGCCGTGCCGTAAAGAAGCGATAATAAATATGTTATTTTACTGTATACTTAAGTAATTTTGATATCAGATGGACATTTTATACTGTATTTGTATACAGTACGAATATTGAGATGTCGTCGTGTAATACCAACTTTATCGTAGTGATCATCTCCGTGTGAACGGGGCCTAACTAACCAAAACGTTACTTGTAAACCCCAGAGCATCCATTGATTTGTACCAATTTATCCCCAACGTGTGTTAGCAATCGAGATTACATTCCAACTTAGATAAGGCTAGTACGTGACTGAGCGTATTACGTGGAAATTAAGGCAGTCCTTCATTTTGAGGGTGGGGAACTGTTTTCTGTAATATTAAAGAAAGAGAACGTATTTATTGCAACTCGTGCAGGAAGATCACAAACTGCTAACTAAACTCAGTCATAAATAAAAACCAAATTATAGTATGATTTAAAAAATAAAGTTACAAAAAGAAAAATGAAACAGAAAGTCTTATACGAGGCTAAAATGCTCCTAACTCAGCATTCGCAGTGACAAGCGTGTGTGTTTAATATATTACACAGCTTAGTAAAATTAAACTGTTTTTTTTTTTCGTTTGTTAAATTGTGAAAAAAGGTGATTTGTTTTTATTACCAACTAATGTTATTCTGTCAAATACAAACGTTTGTACGTAATACATTTAAATAGTTGCTAATGCATAAGGCTTCAAATTCACTATAAACAAAAAAATATATATTTGTAGGTACTTTACATAACTGTAATTCATAATCATTTATTATCTAAATTCCCCGATGGTCTCGCAGCCGCAAGCGCGACTGCTGAGCATCCTCCTGGGTTCAATTCCCGGGTCGGGCAGTGTTGGTAGGTTTTTCCATTAGGAATGTCTCAGTAACAGACCGGAGTTTGGAAGTCAGTGGTGTGAAGCCCCCGTGCCTCAGATAGCACGTAAAGCCGTTGGTCCTGCGCCTGATCTCTCCCTGGTCGTTTCGGATTGCCGTCCCATCGGACTATGAGAGTAACGGAACAGAGAGTGCTCCTGTGTTTGCGCACACACTTGTGCATTATAACATCTCCTGCATACCTGGCTAATCTCCGTTGTTGTCCACCATGACCAAAATCGGTCGGGATAGGTATTATCTGTATTTTTAAGATCATTGCGTTTCTGGTATTGTAGTTGTTATTTATATCCCCAAATATATTTTAGTCTTTATAGTAGGGTTTACTGCTAAACATAGACCCGTTACTAGATCACAACCGCAAAATTACAAGAAAGAAAAAGAGATAGGAAATAATGAAATAGGTAATACGTTTACAAGACAAGAATCAAAATAAAACACAAAAAAATAAAAAAAATAAACAATAATTTAATAAATAATTTCAATAAATTATACACACCCACAAATAAATAACTTATTCACCCTACGAACTACCCTCGTATTGCCTCCACCCCCTATACGGGAGTGGTGTGACGTCACTGGCATCCCTCCTTCGTCTATGGTGACCGTGGTGACCTGCGTAGATGACCTGGTGGTCTTCTCCTCCTTCGTGGGAGGTGAGCTTCTTGACTCCGACGATGGCTGCCAGCATGAGGGCGAGAGCTGATGCAGCTAGAGCCTGGAGATGGAAAGAAAATGTTAATTATCTCAGCCATCTAGAACTTTCCTTCTTTTTCTGTTGGTGAGGTATCTTAACAGCCAAAAAAATAACAACATATTTTATTTCATTAGATAATCGATAGACAAGACGTTTAGACGTGATTAAAAAATTGGCTACTAAAAATATGTCAATTTACGTCAGGCGCTGACTAATTTGACAGGACTGGACTAATATTTATCTTCTGTCCTTTTCATAATGAAATGGAAAGAAAAAGATGTACTGAACTTAAATTTAGTTTAGTTTGTGAACAACAGAATTGGGGCATTTTATTAAAGTACATAAAAAAGATACACAATCCTACTAATATTAATGCGAAAGTTTGTGAGGATGGATGGATGGATGTTTGTTACTCTTTCACGCAAAAACTACTGAACGGATTTTGATGAAACTTTACAGAAATATAGTTTATACATCAGAATAACACATAGGATACTTTTTATCCCGATATTCCCACGGGATCAAAGCTTACGCGGGTGAAACCGCGGGGCGCAGCTAGTATTTATATAAATTGACACTAATACTATTAAATTACTATAAATTGAGTTACATAATTGGCAAAAGCCTCCCATAAATGTATATTTGTACATCAAATGGCAAAACACAGAGAAACTATAATATAACAATTGTAACATATTGAACACTATTAAAATAAAGACTATTAATTGTTTCTTAGTTTTATTGATTGATTGATAGTCTTTTTACATCCTGTAATTTGTAATACTTATCCTTCTTTACAAAGTGTACTTTTAATATGAGTTTAAAATTTTCTTTAATTTAATTAGTAATATAGCAATATACTAATAAAAGATGTATGTGCTTTAGATATTCTGAAAAATGGTTCATATAAATAAGAAGGAGAGAGATTAGACCACCTTGTACTAACTGATTTTAATTTTAAAATAACTTTGATGATACTTATAGGTTTATACTTAAACACAGGACACTCAGCGCAGCTACTGACCTTTCTGACTGATCCATCTTTTAACCTCACGTTGTCACGTCTAATAGGCATAGACACATAGCGTGCCAACTTATAAACGAAAACATTTCAAAAGAGTAACGGTGGTGTTTCTTGCCCATTCTTCTCCATACGAAACTATATTTTGGAAGGGGCGACTTGAATCAATTCATTTTTTTTTAAATTTTGACTTGTGAAACCGCGGAGCGCTGCTAGCTGTAGCAGCGCCCCGCGGTTACACCCGCGTTAGTTTCGACCCCGTGAGAATATCGAGATAAAAACTATCCTATGTGTTAATTCTGATTATAAACTATCTGTGTGCCAAATTGCATCCAAATCCGTTCAACGGTTTACGCGTGGTTGAGTAACACACACACTTTCATATCTATAATATTAGTAGGATTTGAAATAAATGATTTGACTTTGACTTTGTCTCCAAAATGTAAATTTAATTGCTCCATCCCGGCGCGTCCTCTGGCGGCCCATTACAATAGAAAATCAATTGCGTCTCATTAGCGGGAATTAAGCGATTAAAACAGAAGCATAACTATTAGGAGGTTTATTTATAAAAGTTGCTTAAAAATAAGAGATGTTTAACCCTTTGACCGCCACGGTCGTGTATAGCCGATAAATGAAAACGTGCCCAACACGCCAATGCCGACAAGAAAACACCATGTTTTAAGGGCCTATACTACCTCAAATGGCTTAGCATGATCCTCCGTTATGTCGAAAATACTGCAGCATTAATTTTGAAATAAATATATGGCAAAGTTGAGGATTAATGCTAGGTCTTATGTTAGACGAAACACGATTTCATAAAATTTTTAGAAAAAATTTTTAGAAAAAAATTCCAAAGTTACCTCCAAACCGAACAATAAACCACTGGTATTAAAAAAATACGTCAAATTAGATCATGAAACTTTGTATACTAACCGAACTAATTATAAAGCAGGTCTTATGTTATTTACTTTTTTTTAATTACCAATATTTTCACCGTAAAAAGCAAATACCTAAACTATTGGCGCTGCCTGCCGCCTAGCACCGCACTCTGTCTCGCTCTCACTCAGTCCGCGAGCAGTATCGTACGAGCGAGATAAAGAGTGAAGTTTAGCTGAGGTAGTGTAGGCTCTTAAGTATAAACACAGAAAACTGAATTAGTTTATTTATTTTGTACTTAAAACATGGTGTATTCTTGTCGGCATTAGCCGACGGTGGCGTGTTGGGCACGTTTTCATTTGTCCGCTATACACGACCGTGGCGGTCAAAGGGTTAAACGCCAAATATGTATGGTTAAGCAGTTGCTTATCACCCGCACTGGGCCCGCGTGGTGGATTACGGCCCACTCCCTCTCACAGAGAGGAAGCCTGTGTCTCAGGAGTGGGAACGTTATAGGCTGATTATGATATGATATGATGAATCACTACTAAGCAACGTTTGTAAATAAAGCGGTGTAACTCTAGTTTCTTATTCCTTATCTATTGTGAGGGACTTGTGGCTAAGTAATAATAGCCGCACGGGTCGATCGATCAGGTAAAGCTACGCTTGCCGCGGTCGGTCCGTGGATGGGTGACCATCTTCACATACCAAGACCCCTCCGTGTCTTGGAAAACACGTTAAATCGTTGCTCCCGACTGTCATTCGTGGATCTTTGACAATCGTTACGGGTCGTCAGAAGTCCGAAAGTCTGTCAACCAGTTTTACCAAGGGGTATCGTATTACTCAGTAACTGGATTGTGGAGGTCAGATAGGCAGTCGCTCCATGTAAACTAATATTATATTACAAATAAAGAGAAAAGATTTAGTTTTTTGTATGTTTGTTACGTTTTTACGCTAAAACAGCTCAACGGATTTGGATGAAATTTAGCACATGGGTAGACCATAACCTGAATTAGGATATAGGACTTTTTAATCCGACATCCTCACGGGATCGTTTTTTACGCGGGAAAAACCGAGGGCGCAGTTAGTTTAATTAAATACGGGTATTTAGCTACATCCGGTAAGACTGACAGCCGACCACAAAATAGTTGGGAAAACGGACATCAGAATGTTTTTTTTTGTAATCACTTCAACCAACACTTCCACTTAAGATGTTTATGAAAATGTCGTGTGTTTGTAAAGACTCATATCCACTTGGCAACATTTGGCGAGC
Organism: Globia sparganii; assembly: GCA_949316385.1. Lineage (NCBI taxonomy): Eukaryota > Metazoa > Arthropoda > Insecta > Lepidoptera > Noctuidae > Globia > Globia sparganii. The sequence continues at coordinate 1,835,560 of OX438675.1, forward strand.
GACGTGTTGCACAACATGTTGCTCAACATGTTGAAAGTTAGCACGGAACTTTTGTTTAGCAACATTATCTGTCTACGCATGATCAGTCGTCTACAAATATATCGCCAGAAGAACCAGTGTTGCTTTTAGCGGCGTTGATTACAATTTTATCGAAAAATGCATCAAAAATAAAAAAAAATCACGTTGGTGGGTTAGAAATGACTTAAAAAATAAAAAAAATGTATTCAGTGATCTCCATGTGGTTGATAGATCTTTTACAAAATCCCGAAAGTGCACTCGTTCGTCACACCACACGGACATTTCTGCGCTCCACGTCTCAACTCGACAACATTTGATGCTTAATAGTATGTTGCACGGAAACAAACTGCTACAGCTGGCAACGTCGCGCTCTGTTGTGCAACGCTACCGAACATCTTGAGCATCGTGTTTTGAGCGTCAATTGTTGCCTATTGGACACGAGGCTTAAAACCGCGTTTTAACTAGGCAACAATTGACGCGCAACATGTTGAACAACGTTGTTTGTCTACACATTTACTACTTTAAAATAAACAACAAGCCCCGCGTCATGTTGCGCGCCAGCTGGCAACGTCGCGCGCTGTTGTGCAACGCTACCGAACATGTTGAGCATCGTGTTTTGAGCGTCAATTGTTGCCTAGTGGACACGAGGCTTAAGTGTAACAAAATACAATGATTGTACAGTGATTTTAATTGGGAAAAGTGTGTAATTACTACGGTAAGCGGGCCAGTCCGCGCGGCGTGACGAAGAAAACCAACGGGCTGTGTGCTAGATACTGTACATACTTGGCGGTTCAAGAGGAGGTAGGCGACAGAGACTTAGCTTCGTACACTTCTACAAGATGTGGTTATGTGTGCATCAATCTCGCAGACACGTTCAGGTCTGTTCACGCCTGACAGAACAGCATAGCTATTTACAATCACTCGATATATACGCTTCCGTACCGTATCAAACATCAATCAATCAGATCAAATCATTTATTAATTTACAATCAATGTTATCGTAGGAGTTCTCTAAACGCTGTTCACAGAATGGTTCCTTTTATCTCGAAACCATTTACGTCGAGTCTAAGTCAAACATCCAAAAATTTTATCAGTTTCAATCAAAATAGACTGCTATTCTTCGGACAGCTGTTTGAGCAAGACAAATCAGGTTATCAAAATGTGTAATTTTTGTCTATCGGATGATTGTGAATAGCTATACAAAAGACCAACATTTTTCCTTCTCTCTATTCACCTTTATTTCTACTTTAAAATCTTCCCAATTTAAAATTGCAATCTTATCTCAGCGACAATCAAACACTTAACATAAACGCAAGGGAATTAGAAGTACCTTTGAAACGTTAAGACTGAGCCCAGGTTTGCACTGGCGATTTTTCGCGTACTGGATTTTCAACGCACTGATTAGCGGCGAGGGTTGAAAATCCAATAACGTGTTTTTTTTACGTACTGGGATGCACTTTGTTGGATTTTCAATCCTCGGCTCAACATTGAGAGTTGAAAATCCAGTACGATATTTTTACGATATTCGATTAGAATTCGAACGACCTATAAAAAATAGGGGCTTTGATGAACAATCTTTAAAATACTGGAATTGCCCCTCAGCTTTCTTATTGCATAATACACTCATGATCACAATAGCTTCTAAAGTACAGTTTACTAAGGGGACAATACTACAACGTGTAACGTTAAATGCGCAAAATCTGAAAATAGTTTGTTCATATTTGACTACTGAATCGATTTCGGTAATTTTTAATATAGGTTTTTTCTCAAAAATTATGTATTTTGCTATACTGTCCGCGCATTGAGCCGTAGAAAATTAAGTCTTATTTTAAGGCAGTAAGATTCAATTTTGAATGCTAGTATCAACACGATTTTCTTAATAAAAATAGCTTTAAAAAAATAGTTTTGGTCATTGTATTATGCTTTTAACTCAATGCTCTAATTGGGGTGTATGAGGTTTTGTGCATTTAACGTTACACGTTGTATAAACATCATCTTTACGGCAAAAGGCTATGCTATGCCATGTGTCATATATCCGTTGCTCACTTTTAGTTAAATAAACCTTAGCAGATTATCAGCGAGGCCAAATTATTTGTACGGTTGCAGCTTGTGCTGAAAGCGGCTCGTGGGTGAATAATGACAGCCCCAAGGGTCCATCGAATTTTAAGCTACGCTTGCCGCGGGCAGGCTCGTAGATGGATGACCATCTATTTCATATCACGACCCCTCCATATCTTGAAAAGAACTTATAGCCGTTGGTTCTTTGTACATCTTTGACAGTCGCTGCGGGTATTCCTCCTATCCCGCAACTCATAAACTACACTTCTCATCAAACAACACGGCACTTAAATCAAAATGACGGGGTAGTTGTCTACATAAAAAACTCTCTTATGCCTAAAGTTAAGGAAGTAAACTTAGTCCAGGCATCCTGCCTAAAACTAGACATTCTTAATAATATTATTCTGTGTATGTACCGTTCTCCATCGCATACAAATAGTGACAGTTTTACAGAATCACTCAGTACAGAACTCAATGCTCTAGGTACGCAGAAAAGTATTATTATAGCGGGTGATATAAATATTAACATCAAACCCAAAGATACAGAACAATCTTATGAGCGTAAAAATAGAGTTAATTATCTCACTATGCTATCAACCTATGGCATACTACCTGGCCATATACTTCCCACGCGAGGAATAAACTGCTTGGATCATTTTATGCTCAAGATTAATAACAACAAGATATCAGCTTTTGTTGGTGTACTACACACTACAATTACTGACCACTATACAACATTCATGTCTCTATCTAAAATAAAAATTAAACAAGTCGCCCCAAAAACTAAAACTAGTCTGAATCTTGAAGGGGCGCTGAAATATTTACAGGAAAATAAAATAGCGGAACTACTCTTTTGCAATGATCCGATTGAACTTATTAATATTTTCATACAAAAACTAACTAACTCTATAAATAATAATACTATCACTGTAACTATTCCTAACAAAAAACGAATAATTAAGCCGTGGATAACTCAAGGTATATTAAAATGTTTAAACAATCGTAATAAAATGCAAAAAACGCTCAAAAGGGATCCCAGCAATGAAATTTTAAAGATTACATATAATAGGTATAGAAATTATTGCAATAACCTCATTAAAAAATTGAAAAGGAAATATCAAAAGGAATTACTAGCCAACTCTGTGAAAAACAATAAATTGCTTTGGAAAAATATTAAAAATGTTACTTATTCTTATAAAATTAAGACTGAAAATACGGAATTATTAAACGTAATGCCATCCCCTACCGTGTCAGTTAATCATGTCAACAATTTTTTCGTTAACATTGGTAAGCAACTAGCTCAACAAATTCAACCTGACTTAGACTCTGACCCCGAACACCTAATTGGAAATCAATCTTCCGTATCTCATTCTTTTGTAATCTTTGATACTGACTGTGATGAAGTAGATAGAATTCTAATGAGCTTAAAAACTGATAGTGCCCCCGGCTGGGATAGAGTAACTACAAAATTTCTTAAATATATAAAAATGGTAGCTGTTCCAATCATATCTCATCTGACCAACCTGTGCTTTAATAAAGGCGTCTTTCCGGAAGAACTAAAAAGATCTATTATTACACCTGTTCACAAGGGAGGGAACAGAGACGATGTCAACAACTATAGACCAATATCAGTACTACCAGCAATTTCCAAAATTGTTGAAAAACTAATAAATAACAGGCTCATTAACTACCTAAGTAAATACGACTTACTGTCGCCTACACAATTTGGGTTCAGACAAGGTGTATCAACCGAGGATGCAGTAACCGCTCTAACATCGCTAGTAGCTGATACTATGGATAGTGGCAACAAATGTGTTACTGTCTTCTTAGACCTAAAAAAAGCGTTTGACACCGTCTCTGTTCCAACCCTGGTGAGTAAATTAGAAAAATACGGAATAAGAGGAACTCCGCTATCTCTTTTAAAAAACTATCTTTGTGATAGGAGGCAGAGCGTTAGGATTGGAAAGTATACCAGTGACTACGCGGATGTAACTTACGGCGTACCGCAAGGAAGCGTATTGGGTCCGACATTGTTTTTAATATATATCAACGATCTCTGCAACTTAAAAATCAAAAACGCCAAAATTTTCTCTTATGCCGATGATACGGCTATCGTCTTTTCTGGTATCTCTTGGGAAGATGTTGAGTACACAGCTGAAATAGGCATGGCTACGATAGCCAAATGGTTGAAAAAAAATTTACTTACCTTGAATACAGGTAAAACTAATTTCATGTGTTTCAGTATTAGTGCAAGAACTGAACCGACGGATGATTTTAAAATTAAAATACACGATTGTGAGGACTTCAAGAATAAAAATTGTAATTGCCCAAAAATAAATAAAGTAAAACAAACCAAATATTTAGGGGTAGTAGTAGATGAGAGACTATCTTGGTATCCCCATATCGAACAGGTTGCTAACAGGGTTAGAAAACTGTGTTGGTTATTTAGTTCACTAAGACATATTGTGCCAAAAAATATAATTAGTCGTAATAACACTTCTAGAAATCTCCTTAATGAGATATACGTCGCTTTGGCTCAGTCTGTATTGGTATACTGTATTCCTAACTGGGGAGGGTCAGCAAAAACTAAATTTTTAGAAGTAGAGCGTGCACAACGTGCCCTCATAAAAACTATGTATTTTAAGAAAATGAGATATCCAACAGATAGTCTTTATAAATTAAGCGATTTACTCTCAGTAAGAAAACTATACATAGTTCAAACTACACTAAAGAAACACAAGACCCTACCTTACGATGCATCTAAACTAGCAAAGCGAAGAAAACATGCTGTTGCAGAAGTCCCCCAAACAAAAACTTTAGTTGCCTCCATGCAATTTAATACACGATCTGCACGGTTATATAATAGAATAAATAAAGAAATATGTATATATAAAAATCAATATTATGAATGCAAAAAAAATATACTGAAATGGATCAAACCACTTACTTATAACGAAACGGAAGAGCTCTTGAAACCCACGATATAACCTATACTCTCACACAGGCACACAAACACTCAACACACACACATACTCGCACACATGCACGCTCAAATTCACACATATTCACTCACACACACAAACTATGCTTAGTCTTATGCCAATCTTCTCTACTTACCTATGTTAAATAATTATGTTATTAGTATTTTATTAGTTTTGTTATGGAAGAGCGGAGTCTTCTAATACAGGCATTGTTTGCTTAAAGGAAGGCTCCAATCACAAACTAATTGTTGTAATCTTGTGGAAGAAATAAACAATTTGAATTTGAATTTGAAATTTGAATTTTTGAATTTGAATTCAGAACCCCAAAATGTCTGACAACCACTAATATCGAGGAGTGTCTTGGTGCCTAGTAACTGGGTTGTGGTGTGGAGGTCATTTAAGCAGTCGCTCCATTTAAATACTACCAGTATTCTAGAAGGAGCTACTCAGCTGCATCGTGTTAGACTGGAAGCCGACCTCAACGTAGTTGGGAAAAGGGTGGATAGATTTATGTTTGTGCTGAAATCGGGTTTATTATCAGCTCAGCATGGCGGTTTTATTTTCTTATTCACCATTTTTTTATATAAGTACAGGAGAAAATTAAGTAGGTACAGTCAACAGCAAAAGTAGATGATGAAAATCAGAAATTCAATACTAATTAATGAACGGAGTTCGCGTCAGAACTGTGTGGCGCCGAAGTAGTAAATGTTTGGTATAATTTACAATCACATAACGACACTTCGACGCCACACAGTTCTGACGCGAACTCCGTTCATTAGTATTGAATTTCTGATTTTCATCATCTACTTTTGCTGTTGACTGTACATGATTCTAAGCTCCCTGTGTTGAAATTTTTTGAGAGTTATTAAAAAAAAATAGCTCTGCCATACATTTTGACCGCGTAGGCGCATTTTTCTATGAAGCAACAATTTTCCTTTTTGGTAACCGACGGGAAATTTCTACGCTAAGTCTTTCGTCTAGAATCATATGCTAAATTCATGGTTAAAGTTTGCAAACTGCTTCCATTTTTTTCCTGTAGATATCAATGATTTGAATGAAATGAATTTCCAGGTAGAAGTATTTGTGTATCTTATAGAGAAAGTGTATGAAGCTTGGTCTCTGTAGTATTATCTACTCATGTACTTGTATCTTATGATCTATTAGCAGTGTGAGCTCATTAGTAAGTAGGAACTGTTTGTATGAGAATAATATTTTCTGGTTTTAGACGCAGAGGAATAAATCTCACCTCTGTTATTATTTGATGATAAAAAAGATTTTAGATAAAAATATTCGAGTGTTTACAATTTCTTTATAACGTTACATTCGAAGTCGTGGACGAGTATGTTTACCTAGGACAAACTGTCCAGTTAGGTAGGTCTAACTTCGAGAAAGAGGTCAATCGTTGAATCCGACTCGGCTGGGCAGCGTTTGTTAAGCTACGCAATACCTTCTCGTCCCACATACCGCAGTGTCTCAAGACGAAAGTCTTTGAACAGAGCGTGTTGCCAGTGATGACATATGGCACTGAAACGTGGTCGCCTACATTTGGTCTTATAAGAAGGCTGAAAGTCACCCAAAGGGCAATGGAGAAGGCTATGCTTGGAGTCTCCCTGCGTGGTCGAATGAAGAGATCCGCAGGAGAATCAAGGTAACCGACATAACCCGAAGAATTGCCGAAGTTAAGTGGCAGTGGGCAGGGCACATTGCTCGCAGAACAGATGGCCGATGGGGCCGAAAGGTTCTGGAGTGGCGACCGCGTACCGGAAAACGTAGCGTTGGAAGGCCTCCCACAAGGTGGACCGACGACCTTGTGAAGGCCACAGGAACCCGTTGGATGCGAGAAGCACAGAACCGGTCGAAGTGGAGGTGCTTGGGGGAGGCCTATGTCTAACAGTGGACGTCTTACGGATGGAATGATAATGATGATTTACAATTTCAGACTAGCACGATGAAACAGCCTATTTATATACAAACATATGCCATCTTCCTATAGCAGAAACTTCAGAACGCCACCTGCTACGATCCTTACATTATACTCTTTTTGTTTCGTTTATTTTAAACATCACAAGGCCAATTTCCTTAATTAATAGCGTTCAAAATCTAGTCGCAATCTCAAATCAGCGACAGTCAGTGTCAAAAATTTAGGAAATTAGAGAGGTATTTTTAAACAGATTGAGACTGAGATCAGACTGTGAACGTTCTTAAAATTACGAGAATTGCCCTTCAGGGTTTCACATTCAACAGGTTCATTCTCTAAGTCCATCAACGAAGATACGGGCCCGTCTGATAGTAGTTGATCCGTCAAAACAAGTGTAAAATTCAATAATTCGGACGGGCAATAACACATCGAGAGTAGAGAGAGCTGTCAAATCGTTTTGTCATTCATTATTAGTTCGGCCCTCGAACTAAACCTTGTCCGTAAGTTATACAAAGTAGAAACGCCCGTAACTTTGGCCATACTATAAATTTCGTGCTTATGGAGTGGACCCCCTGGTCATACACGAACGTCATTAAATCAAATCATCATCTGCCCAGCCTTTTTCGGCTTCCAATCTAACCGGATGCAGCTGAATACCAGTATTTTACATGTAGAGACTGTCTATCTGACCTCCACAGCCAAGTTATTGGGTAATACGATACCCCTTGGTAAGACTGGTTGTCAGACTTTCGTTCTTCTGACGATCGTAACGACTGTCAAGGATCCACGAATGACAGATAGAACCAATGGCTTATCGTGCTGTCCGAGGCACGGAGGGGTCTTGTTATGTAAAGATGGTCACCCATCCACGGACCAACCGTGGCAAGCGACACTTAATCTAATCCATCAAACCATGCGGCTTTATTTCCTAGCCACAAGCCCCGTCATAAAATCAAATATTACAGCTATTTCGATTTAAAATGAAAAAAATCAAAACTACATTCCTATTTCCAACACCCCGAGGATACGTTTATGTGACGAGAATATTATCGCGCGGTTGTGCGAAAATTTTCGCATCGTTTAACTGCCGTTTCATTTCGTAACGCTCTTGTATTGACAAACGCTTTAATTTTGGCAATACAAGAAAAAACATTGCTTGAAACATTGGTGTTTTCCGGCTAGACCAGCTGAAATGCAATCTAGAATGTATATTTGTATAATATTTAAGTCATGTCACACATGATCATAGCAAAATCAACGGCTCTGAAAATCATTTTATTTTTGGGTCTTTTTTTGAAATCTGAAAGTGGACTCCTGACCACGGGGCTCCTATCAGAAACTTTCAAATTTCAGTGTTCTCTCATCACGCCGAACCTACTCAGCTATCAACTTTTCGCCCCGCATAAGCTTGCTCAAAAACCCTCTAAGCTCCCTTACCAATATCGAGGATTTTTTTATAGGAAACGTGCATGCTTTTCTTACAAAAAATACAAGTGATACGCAAGTTTTAACCCATATTTTTTAAAACTTTGAAGTCATTAGGATAATCTTTCTGGATTGTTTGAAAAATCTCTCCTTCACAAACAATGCCTTTGTATACACACGTTTTTCTTGTCGTGTAAAACTACGGTTTATTCACGTCGTGTTTAGGTATGGTCATCAGTGTTATATGGATCACTTTATGGAAGTTTGTTGACAGACACGTTTTTAGTACGGCACTGTGCCGTACACGCCGTATCGTAAAGAAACCGTGCCGTGTACAAAGGGCCTAACCAGGCAAACTTATATATTAGCCATAACATATACCGTACAAGTTTCGCGCATAAGTCGAACCCACGATACGTCAAGCCTGGGCCCCAATTTTGTATTCATTATCTGTGTAACCTTTTCCCAACTATGTTGGGGTTGGCTTCCAGTCTATCCAGATGCAGCTGAATACCGGTATTTTACATGTAGCGACTGTTTATCTGACCTCCAGGATCCAGTTACTGGGTAATACGATACGCCTCGGTGAGACTGGTTGTCAGACTTTCGGGCTACTGACGACCCGTAACGCCTGTCAAAAATCCATGAATGACAGCCGGCACCAACTGCTTAACGTGCTTTCCGCGGCACGGAGGGGTCTTGGTATGTGAAGATGGTCACCCATCTACCGACCAACGGCGGCAAGCGTAGCATAACCTGATTGATCGACCAGTGCGGCTATTATTACTAAGCCACATGCCGTGTCGTGTTAATATCGTGTCTTGTTAACGGCAAGGAATCGAAATGTCAACCGTATAGACAACATGTATATTGACAGTTTAAACCACGCCATTGTGTCGTAGACAATACGTTAAGAGCCTACACTACCTCAGCTAAAATTCACTCTTTATCTCGCTCGCACGATACTGCTCGCGGACTGAGTGAGAGCGAAACAGAGTGCGGTGCTAGGCGGCAGGCAGCGCCAATAGTTTAGGTATTTGCTTTTTACGGTGAAAGCAATGGTAATTAAAGAAAAGTAAATAACATAAGACCTGCTTTATAGTTAGTTCGGTTAGTATACAAAGTTTCATGATCTAATTTGAAGTATTTTTTGAATACCAGCGGTTTATTGTTCGGTTCGAAGGTAACTTTGGATTTTTTTTCTATCGAGAAAATTTTATGAAATCGTGTTTTCGTCTAACATAAGACCTAGCATTAATCCTCAACTTTACCATATATTTATTTCAAAATTAATGCTGCAGTATTTTCGACATAACGGAGGATCATGCTAAGCCATTTGAGGTAGTATAGGCCCTTAATAGCAGATGACATGATTAACTTAGGAATTGACGTGGTTTCGCAGTAAGGAATCGTTAAGTGGTCATAGTGATTATTTACTATGGGCTCTGGAATACACAATTACAAAAGCACACACACACACATAATAGTAGGCAAAAAGCAAGCATGTGTATTTCAGCCTTTACGCGAGCCAGTGCATCTTGCACAAGGTTATTACACTAGTATTACCTTCATTGTCAGAAGACCCAGACCACCGATACCAATGGCTCCAAGCGCCTTCGCGAACATGAGTCCAATGAGGGCCACGCCTCCTCCGCCGCCGTCCTTGCCTCTTCCAGTCACTGAGGAGAAAGACGATTACATTATTACACAATAGTCTCCCGACCGATTAAGATCACGGTGGCCAATCTTAACGAAGATTAGCCAGGTATGCAGGAGATATTATAGTGCACAAGTGTGCGCGTAAACACAGGTGCACTCTCTATTCCTTTACTCACATAGTCCGATGGGACGGCATCCGACACGACCGGAGAGAGATCAGTAGGCCAATTCTGCAAATTTAAAACGTTCAAAATCTAGTCGCAGTCTCAGCTCGGCGACAAACAAATGTCAAAAACTTGTCAAAATGTAGGGAAATTTGAAGTATTTTTGACAGATTGAGACTGAGATCAGACTGTGAACGTTCTTAAAAATTACGAGAATTGCCCCTCAGGTGCACGACCAACGGCTTTACGTGCTTTCCGAGGGACTGGGGTATTAAACCGTGAACTTCGAAACTCCCGACTGTTACTAAATAATTCGTAATGGAAAACCCAATAACACTTTGTCCGACCCAGGAATTGAACCCAGGACCCCACGCTCAGCAGTGGCGCTTGCTATCAAGAGACCAATAAGGCGGTTAAATACCTGTTAATTGGATATATACCTGTTTTTTAACATGATATATAGGTAACTACGTAGTATTTTTTAAGCTTAATTCCTTTTAATTTTTTTTTTCTACGTGGAGAAATGCTCATGCATACTGCACTACCACGGGGAGATAGTGCAGTTATGTGGGACTCTTACCCACTAAAACTCCACGGTGTCCTCCTCCGCCGCTTATGGCGGGAACACGGGCACGCGTTAGCACTCATCCGTGAACCCGCCGCGGCTGTCCGTCACCGGACCCTCCTATGGGGAGTGCTCCCCATCACCGGCGCACCAGAACACATAGCACGCCGTGACCTCCCCAGGGAGCAAACCACCACATGGGCGCCAGACGACCCCGTGTCTGGGCACCCTTGGTCCCCTTGCGGCGGGTCAGGTCGTTGGCCCCGCCGCCTGCCAATTTTCGGCCGCAGAGGATAGGGAGAGTGGCCAACGTAATACCAACACTCCTCCTCCCCTGCGGCCCCACCGCGTCCGCCATCGACGGTGGCGACCCCGTCAAGGCCGCGGAAGATAGGGAGAGCGGCGCACCGCAATACCGGCACTCCTCTCCCGCCGCGGCCTCCAACCTTCAGCCGCGATGCCTCCCATACGACATCGCGGCCCGCCTCAGTTGCGATGTCGCCCAAGCGGCACCGCAACCTACTTATTGGCCGCTACGTCGTCGGCTTACAGGCAAAAGCCCTGACGAGCGGCCCCTCTTCGGGTTCCTCTTCGCTTCACGGTGGGTGACCAAGCCACGGCTACTGAGCCCCCCCGCCTCGACAATGCGGGAACCCACCGGGGGGGTAAGCTTAATTCCTGGGACACAGGCCTCGTCTCTTCGAGAGGGAGTAGGTTGCCAGCTGCAATCCACCACGCGGGCCTAGCGTGGATTAGTAATGTCACATGTTTCCTCACGATGTTTCCCTTCATCGTTTTGAGAGCAGTAGTGATGGAATAAATTACACAAAGTAAAATGCCTGTCTGGGTTCGAATTCACGATCTACAACTCGTTAGTCGGGCCGTAAGGCCGTAAGGGCTCAAACACATAAGCACGTTACGACGACGCAACGTGCCACGTTGCACGGCACGTCGTCGTGACGTAAAATCTCACGGTGCACTCCTGCAGCTGTGCCGCATTTATTATTTAATATTCAAAGATGACTGATTACACTGAATTCGATCACTTAATAACCCTAGTTCAGCAGGCCCATTCTCGTAATTTAAAACGTTCAAAATCTAGTCGCAGTCTCATCTCGGTGACAAACAAATGTCAAAAACTTGTCAAAATGTAGGAATATTAGAGGTATTTTTGACAGATTGAGACTGAGATAAGACTGTGAACGTTCTTAAAATTACGGGAATTGCCCCTCAGGAGCGTCCCGTACTATAGGAAAAAACATCTGAAGAACTAACTGCGGCAATTCTACAATTGCGCCACCGGCAGATTCAATACGACGTCGTTCAACGTGGCACGTTGCGTTGTCGTCACGTGGATTTTCATGACATGGATTTTTACGTTGCTCGACGTTGATTTCCACGTCACGGTGCCGTGACGTAAACATCCACGTTACGGTGCTGTGCCGTGCCACGTTACGTCGTCGTAACGTGTTTATGTGTTTGAGCCCTTACCAGTGACTGGGCTACCATGCTCGTGTTCTTTAAAACAGGCGAATCAAGAACACTTGCTTTGTCAACACTTCTTATTTTCGGCACCACTTACACGCAGTTATTAGAACTTTTTTATAAGGATCTACATTTAAACTTCTTAACCCGGTTAATTAATTTCAAATATAATCTCTATGATATTCAGCACCTAAATGAGGCTGATTATGTATAAATAAGTTAACTTTATATGATCTAAGCCTTATCTCATATCAACCTTCATACACGAAGCCCCAAAGTTTAACTTGCCAAGTTTCTGTTATCCTATATTCATAAATCCATCGAAATTTTGATAGGCACATTTGAAAACGGACACTAAAATTATCCGTATATTTCTATAAGCCTCTTCTATTCTCTCCTAAAAAGGGCGAATATTGACATAGCGTTTCAAACTCAAACTAAAACGCATTTGTTTCAATTAAACCATTTACAGGTACTTTTGAATTGTCAAGAAGTCGGTCAGTTGGGCAGAAAGTTATTGAAGCTTGTGGTCGACAAATCATCTCGAGAAGTTCCTCAAGGAACTGTTCTGGCCGAAGGGTATTTTGTACCGCCGGTTTCGTGGCCGGCTACATGACACCAGTCGGCGAAACACGACGCAGACACTTCGTGTGCGTCAGTTAGTTTTTTAGTGTAATTATAATGTTGTATGTATTTACAGTATTTTTAAGTTATATTAATATTGTATTGTATGTGTTGATATGGGCCTTGATGCTTGAAATAAATGGATAAATATATAAATAAAACGTAGATCTCAGTGGAGAAGAACGGGCATGAAACACCATTAAAAAAGCGTGGAAGCAGGCTAAGGAGCGTCAGCGTCAACTGGCAACACCGGTACGTGTTGGAGGAGCAATTTTCAATTTCATTAATTGCAGCGGTCATTGGGAGACCTGTGTTTACTTCACAGAAGTGCAAATAAAATGAGGAGATGGATGAAAACGCAATTAAAGTACATTTTAGTTGTAGTAGTAAAATAAAGTCCTCCAGACCGTGTTTCGGCCACGGCAATGAATCTCAACAGACTAGCTTTCGGTGCGGGAGATATTATAGTGCACAAGTGTGCGCGCAGACACAGGTTCACTCCTTCTTCTCTCACTCTCATAGTCTAATGAGACGGCAATCCAACACGACCGGAGAGAGATCAGGCGCAGGACCAACGGCTTAACGTGCTTTCAAACTCCGGGCTATTACTAAGATATTCCTAATGGAACAACTCAATAACGAGCTTGCGACCAGGAGACCAACGAGGCAGTTGTGCTCGTATACACAAGTTGCACGTTGCCAACGGTAGAGATAACTGCTACTGTCGACACTAGTCGACGTCAGCCGTAGACATGTCGACGGCTGCAGTTGCTCCTGTCGTGGAAGCGTGTGTATGAGCACCAAAATTTACGTCCAGCTCGATTTACGAGCCTACCACAGCTCAGGCAGTCAGGTTACTGTTCGTAGGTACCATGAAGAAAGGAGAGGATGACGAAGCCAGTCTATTTTTTCTTTGGCACCGAACTTTTGATATTTATGATAAATGATTTTATTTCTTTAAGTAGGTTTGTACAAACACTTTTACACGTCAATCATATTTTTAAAAACGAGATGAAGTCGGCGTTTCCTATCTGACTACTCTGAGAAGTAAGGCCGAAACAAACTCACACGTCACAGTCTCTTTTAAAGTCCAGACATAACCTTGGTCAGATCATGTGAAGACCATGTAGATTGGTGTCTGAAATGGTCTTTTGAGGAAAGAACCACACAGATTGAGTGGACCTGTCCAGTAATCATCATCACGTGCGATGCCTGTTGTCAATGACATAACACATCGGTAACCTATCACATCGTTTTTTTCATTGAAATTCACTATCAGAAGTAAGTACTGGTAGCAATTACTGTCAAAGCATTTAATATATTTTCTACAACGATTTGCTGACCATTTATCACCACTGCTCTCAAAACGGTGAAGGAAAACATCGTGAAGAAACTGACATGTCTTAGAACCAAAAATTCGAAGGTATGTGGCATCTAAGAACCCGCATTGAGCCCGCGTGGTGTATTATGGTCCACTTTCTCTCATAGAGAGGACACCTATGTCCCAGCAGTAGGAACTAGGCTTTTATTATTATAGGCTGACTAGTAGCACCCTGCGGTTTCACCCGCATACGTTTCAATATGTGGTAATCCTGGTTATAAGCTATTTGTGCGCCAAATTTCATCCAAATCTGTCTGGTAGTTTTTGCGTGAAAGAGTAACAAACATACATCTATCCATCCAACACAAACTTTCGCATTTATAATATTATTATTATCTTCTTAGCGTGTCGATAACAATCTAAATGGACTCGGCCCAGAATTCGGCTATTTGTTTGGCGCCATCACCAGCGTCCATCAGTTCCTGTAACATGCAGCTGTCAGGACACGCAGGACACGATACTAAATGTCCCATCGTTTGTGGAACAGCACCACATTTACACTCCAAGGCGGAGTCGCTTATGAATCTCCACCTGAACAGCTGTTCTCCTGGCTTTGGCCAACCTGGGTCCGGGTGTTTAAAGACTTGTAGGTTACCCAAGGTAACTTATGTCCAGGTGGGAGGTCTTCAGCGGGTGGAACGAACAGTTTGGGTAAGGGAGCAATGTCTCGCCAAATCTTCAGTCTTTCTTGTGATGGTTCTTCAGTGCGGTAGCGTCGGGGGTCGGGTTGCCTCCTTCCCTCAAATATCGCTGATCTTTGCGTTATGCTCATGAACGGGTGCCACTTGTGGTGACTGGTCGTCTTGCTGACCTTGGTTTTACTGTTGTTATTAGAAATAACTCTTTTTTTTTATTTTACTTCGATGGTCCTAGTTTATCATTTGTGACCTAATTCACAGCTGTGTGAACTGAACCCAGCATTGCATAAATATGTAAGCTGTCACGCTCTTTATACCTGGAGGCTTTTGTTTAAGTAGTAAGTTTTTGATTACATTTTTAATTATATTTTTTTTTTTGCTTGAGTGCGAATTGTTTTTATTGTATTTGTGTGTATATTGGCGTGGCAAGCTGACATATGGCAAATAATTTAATTTAATGTTCTGTATCTTGTAACGTCAATTACTTTACATACCTAGCATTGTATACAATAAAGTATTTTATAACTGAACAGACAGCTGTGCTGCTGGGGAGTTTGTTGCGCCACTTCTTCTCCCCAGCGAAAGCACTAGGTAGTGGTGAAGGGCGGGCGTTTTGGGGGGACTGTCTTTTGTAATTTTGACGTTCGAAAAGTGCTGATACTCAGCCTAGTTTGAATAAATGACTTGATTTTGATTTTGAGATGACACACTTTAAAAAATTGTTTCGGCTTTATTATTATTATATATTATTAGTGGGATAGTAGGATTACGCAATATGATCTGCTAACTTTATCAAGCAGAGGATGCCACGTGCCAGGTGCCACGTGGCCAATCATTCAGCTAGTTTTGGTCCATCATAGAGAAAAAAAATAATATATATTTTATATCGTGCCCAGAACTGTAATAAGACGAGGAACGCGCGTTTTGCCGCTCTTTGCTGCGAGCACTAGTCGTACAAATTCGGGTCAACGGGCGCCTCTGCAGATTAGCCAAAATATATAACAAACATTTTGTTAAAATAGACATATTTACGTTAGCTCATATAATAATAATTTAAAAAAGAATGTATTTAATGTATTTAAAAAAGAATTAGTTCTTACACTTAAAACCCAATAAATAAGTATAATATTAAAATTAGCCCTACCTTTCATCCATACTGCATGTAAGTGTGGAAACGTTGTTGATTGTGCGTTAAGACTATGCCGACCGCACAGTGGCGCCCTCATCGTTTGTTTGGTTATTTCATACAATTTAGAATGAAAATGCAGAAAATAAGCACGTTAAGTTGTGCTTCACAAGATTATACGTTAATATTACGAATAACAGTGGCCACTATATTCCGTTTTAAGGATTATAATAAAACTAAACAATATAAAACTACCGTTTCTAATAATATTAACGTATAATCTTGTGAAGCACAACTTAACATGCTTATTTTCTGCATTTTCATTATAAATTGTATGAAATAACCAAACAAACGATGAGGGCGCCACTGTGCGGTTGGCATAGTCTTACTACTTTATTGTATACTTAGATGTAAGACAAAATGTACAATTGTTTGTTTTCCCTAATATAATAAAATAAAATAAAAAAAATACCCTACCGTAATCTACCCATTATAAAAGTACAATCAGTTTAGTGTCAACCCGCTTGAGTGAACTTTGATGGAAAGCGGAAATTGTGTTCCACCGGAAATTGGTTCAGCTGTACTTTGCGGACGTTTTAAGTGACACTTTGTTGTTTGAAGTTTTATTTTTTCGGGAGATAAATATTAAAAAATATGTTGAAGAAAAATTGATGCTGGTTTTATTTTGGTCCTAAATATGGATCTCTTTTGATCCGAATATAAATCTGTAGGCCAATTCTCGTATTTTAAAACGTTCAAAATCTAGTCACAGTCTCATCTCGGCGACAAACAAATGTCAAAAACTTGTAAAAATGTAGGGAAATTAGAAGTATTTTTGACAGATTGAGACTGAGATTAGACTCTGAACGTTCTTAAAATTACGAGAATTGCCCCTCTGATATTGGGATGGACTCAATGTTAATTGGTAAATCCTACTTCCTACTAATATTATAAATTTGAAAGTTTGTGAAGATGTATGGATGTTTGTTACTCAATCATGCGTAAACCGCTGAACAAATTTGGATGAAAATTGGCACACAGATAGCTTATAACCAGGATTAACACATAGGATACTTTTTATCTCAATATTCCCACGGAATCGAAACTTACGCGGGTGAAACCGCGGGGCGCTGCTAGTTACCAATAAAAAATTATAGTTTTTGCCAAACTTGGGGTCGCCCAGAGCAGCGATCAAAGGGGAGATTATTTATTAAGACATTCTCTGGAAGATCCCTTTAAACTCATGATTGAAAACGCGGGTCAAAATATATAGAACATAACACCTGTATTTCACGAAGGGTTAATCAGAGTGCACTTTGTAGTACAACCACATTTCCCCAGTTATGTTTAGGTCCTATATAACCAGATGAATGAAACCAATAACACATTGCCCGACCCGAGAATCGAACTCAGGACCAATTTCTCAGCAGTAGTCCTGGCGACTACTAGACCAAAGAGGCAGTCAATCATTAATATTATCTAAAAACTATGGCTGAGAGTATCAACTCTCCGACTATTAAAAGTTTTGTGAAAAGGACAATCACTAAACATTTATTTGGGGATGTCCTTTTTACAATACTATTTATTCTGTCTTCTTCTCTACTGTATTTTAACTACTTACACTAGTAATGAGTTATAATATTGTTTACTAACTCGCTGGATCATTGTTGTCCGAACATAAAGAATAAAATAATAATAATAAAGAAAGTTTGATACATTATCAGTGGCACTTTTTGATTGAATTACTGTCACTTCATTTCTATTGGAGCATATCCAAATGATTGTACGGCAATTCTTAAACCATTGATATTTTCACCATAAAAAAATCACTTGCAACAAAACACAGAACTCACCAGAATTCTCCTTATAGCTATCATCGACGACTTTCAAGGAATCAGCCAGAAACTGCGTGACACGATCCTTTTCAATCAAATTCGGTAACTTCACATGCAGCTCATGTCCTTCCAAGAACTTCGCCATCCGGAACAAAGGAGAATTCTCTCCAAAGGATCTCCCTTCATCTTCCAAAGAATTTGTCACTGGTATTCTTGCTAACCGCACTCCGTCAACCAAATCGATGTCACCATCTAGTAACGAAGCGCAGGTAATTCCAACTAGGGCGACTAAAACCGACACTTCTCGATACATTTTCGCTGATGGTGATTCGCGCAATAAGCAAGAAAGGGAGACTGAGAAGCTTATATAGTTGGTTAAAAAAAACAAGAAGTAAGACCGAACGATTTCTTTGAAGCTATCTCAGTGAGTGGTAAAAAAGTGTGGCGATTCTGCAATTTGTTGTAAGAAAGTTTTCGTTTTGTTTGTTTGTTTTGTGGAGTTAGTAAGGTATGTGTTGGTAATTGTAGTTATGTATAGTAACCTTATTTTTTTCACTATTATCACGCAGTGTGGTTACACATAACTTTGAAAACATGGAAGTTTTCTTTGACCTTTTTTTTTGCGTAATTTTTACCTAGATGCGTACCGCAAAGATTGGATCGAGGTGGCTCTGGAAAAGGCTGCCTGGGGGAGGCCTTTGCTCAGTAGTAGGACAGTGTAGGCTAACTAAAAATGTCAAGGAACCTATACTGTAGCAACCCCTTATTTATAAACGTTGTTTAAAGTTATGGAATGATTAGCGACTGTTTAACTATACATTTTTGATGTTTAGACGTCTCTTAACTTTAAGCAATGTTTATAAATAAGAGTGCTTCTATTTTGTTCCCAAAAAAAAAAACACAAGTACAGTCAGTATATTCGACTAGTTCACACAAAGTTATACACTCTGGTTGTCTATAAAATTATAGTTTTTATAATGTCTCCCGGAGTGTTAAATTGCTTGGCACTTGACACTTTTTAAGTGACAACTTGATTTTATTTCAGATAAAATTTGCTTTGTATTATTATTGTTATTATAATGGTATTATGAAGAAGGCAGATAATATTACACTGATAATTAAAATGATAAAGTTTTCAGTGAGCTAGTTATATAAAAAACTTTTTTTTGTTAAAAACAAGTATTGTTGAGAGTTAGCAGACTATGACTAATAAATTTAAGATAATAATTATGATAATAATATTTTTAGGTATCTAGATTTTTGCGTTTTTCAATTTAAGTTTAATATTACTATTTTACTGGCTTGTCCTAGAACCAAAATTTTTGTAGATATGTGATTTCTACCAACCGCATTCTACCCGCGTGGTGGATTACGGCCCACTCCTTCTCGAAGAGAGGAGGCCTGTGTGATGTGTCCCGGGAGTGGAAACATTCTAGGCTGATTAATGATTATGCTACGCTATGCTTAGAATAGATTTAATAGCCTTCATTTGTAATTATTTCGTCTCTTTACATATAAAAGCTTTAGAATTTATAATATTAGTAGCGCCCCGCGGTTTCACACGCATAAGTGTCGATCCCGTGGAAATATCGGGATAAAAAGTATCTTATGTATTATTCTAATGTATGAGCTATATTACTGTAAAGTTTCATCAAAATCCGTTCAGTAGTTTTTGCGTGAAAGAGTAACAAACATCCATTCAGCCATCTTCACAAACATTCGCGTTTATAATATTGGTAGGATAATGCAAATAATTTCAGAATAACACTTTTATATAGAGCGCGACATTGAATGCTGTCGAATAAAAATAAAACAATAGATTGCACTTGAGGAAAATGCTGTAGAGATACTAGATGTGGCAGTTGAATCACCTAAGAGTGTATACCGTCTAATAAGAATGCTGTCTAAAAATGGCATGTTATTAGTTCCTCAAAAAACTTGAAATATGGCTCGACCTTATTATGATAAAACTTTGATAAGTTCTTTTTAGTATATTCATCTGTGCTTATATTTATATGTGATTAGGTAGGTATATATTATTTTTATAATTTTAAAAAGTTTATGCATGTATTTATAATTAAAATATTTAAGGTAGATATATGGAAGAAGAAAGAAAAATAGGTTTATTTGTCACAGAAACACGTGCAAACAAAAAGATAATTAATTCTAATGACAGCATATATAATAAAAACAAAAAAATATATATCTTTATACATGAGCACAAAGCAGAGATAGTCGACGGCTGCACGTCATGACTGTGACAAGAAGGCTTCCACTCAGCATGATGCGCTGTGCTATAGGGGACCCACAGCACAGCGCTGATTATATAGTATTTTTATAATTTTAAAAAGTTTATGCATGTCTTTATAATTAAAATATTTATTCCTCAATTTTCATGATTACACCTACTCTGCATCATCCAAAGGTTGACTAGTAGAAAATTCCTAAGGCATTAAGTCCGCCTCTGTACATTTATGTGCTTGAAGTATTAAATAAATAAGTTCCTAATAAAATAAATAGTGAAAAATGCATTGTAACGCATGCCTGGCATTAGCTAGTAGC
Source organism: Globia sparganii (assembly GCA_949316385.1). NCBI lineage: Eukaryota > Metazoa > Arthropoda > Insecta > Lepidoptera > Noctuidae > Globia > Globia sparganii. The sequence continues at coordinate 1,855,999 of OX438675.1, forward strand.
TTAATAATTATTATGATAGTAACAAAAAAGAAGGCATATTTTCTCGTGCCACATCTAGACTCCGTACATCTATGGTATAGATAGTGAAATAACATTATATTTTCTTTGGCGACTTCTATTTTCGTCTATTTTTGGATGCGGTGAGAGTGACTATCTGATGTAGGGCTATGGAGAAATGTTATCATGGAAGGGCCATGAGCTTACCAAAAAACGTTATTTTAATATTATCCGATAGAGACCCTTTTGAACTGATAGGCGCATAAAAAGATTCGAAAAATGCTTCGGAAAATCGAGTTTTATGAAGAAACCACTACATTACAAATAACGTTTGTTGATCTTTTTGATAACTGAGCTTTGTCGGTACGTACTTGGTTTTTGAAGATTTTACAGTTCTTTTAATACTTATTTACACCCAAAGTTACGTTAAAAATAGCAAGAAAAACGAACCTTTGTTGGCTCATAACTTTTTAATGGCTTTTTATTTTACTATTCTGTTTCCGAACACACACAATTAATAATAAGTCAAAACGATATCATGTTTAACTTCGGATGCACAATGTCAAACAGTGGATTAATATTCTCCCGAAATTTGTATAGAAAAAATATCGAAAAGTAGCACCTTTTAATGGATGGTCACACATCTACGGAACAACCTTGGCAAGCATATACTCTCGACACGTGCGGCTGTTATTATGTAGACACTGAAATAAAGAAGTAATGCGCCCCGTCTGTATTACTAAAGTCTAATTACACAGTCCATAATTAACAAATATATAATAAACTCATCAATTTGTTGTATAGTTGTACAGCTTAATTACGAACTACCCTCCCGGCGATGGTTTAGACTCAGACCTTTAACAATTGACTTTAACATTTGACTTGAAAAACAACATTATTTATTCAAAAGGCTTTTCATTTGGACCGTAATTGTTTAAGCTTATACCGTCGGGCATTTGCGTAATTATTATTCCACCTGTTGCGAGTGTTAATTAAATGGAAGTTTTGAGATCTACGTATTAAAATGCATAAGCCGCTGGGTCTAGACGCATGAAACGTTGCTTAAGAGTTCCATAAATAACGAAGTTAGAACGAAGGGAGGATTTAAAAAAAATCATACCCAAAAGATTCAATGCCCTGCGGGTCCTCTACAATAATGGGTTTAGGATGCTGATGGGGTTGCCGCGATACTTTAGTGCATCGGGGATATTTGCGGAGGCCAACACCGACAGCTTTATGGCTATTGTGCGCAAGAGAGTGGCCCTGATGTGTCGTGTGCGGGGCAGCCCCAATGGCCTTCTAAACACCATCATAGAAAAGGTGGAGTGTCCTATATTGCGGCACTGGAATGGTGCATAGTTCCGGTGCTGTCCTCTTTAATAACAGATAATTTAATAAGTAGTTTTAAGGTACTAACATAGTTTTTAAGCCTTCACTAATTATTTTATATGGAATTCATTTTCTGAAATAAATTATTATTATTAATGAAAGTTTGTATGGAAGTTTGTCATTTTTGGCGACGTGAGATCCCATCGGGCATACGGCTTGTAAGAAAGAAAACAATTTATTTTCCACAGAAATACGGCGAGAAGGAATAATAAGAATATGAATATTACGTATATTACGGAGTGCACATATGGCGATGTAGATGCCGCCACACTCCTTCCAACTCATCATCCTTCTGCCCATATCCAAATTTATTTGGGTATAGCATGATCAGCCTATAATGTTTCCACCGCTGGGATACAGGCCTCCTCTGTTCGGAGGGGCTATAATCTACTACGCGGGACCAGTGCGGGTTGGTTGGTTTATTTGGGTTGGTGCAGCATAATCTACTATTCATCTCTACAACATGTAATGTTAAATGCGCAAAACCTCATACACCCCAATTAGAGCACTGAGTTTAAAGCATAATACAATGAACAAAACTAGATTTTTTGAAAGCTAACTATTTTTATTAAGAAAATCGTGTTGATAGCATTGCTTTATGCATTAAAAATTGAGTCTTATTGCCTTAAAATAAGACTTAATTTTTTTTTGGCTCAATCGGCGGATAGTATGGCAAAATACATAATTTTTGAAAAAAAAAACCTATATTAAAAGTTACTGAAATTGATTCAGTAGTCAATTATGATCAAACTATTTTTAGGTTTTGCGCATTTAACGTTACACGTTGTACCTATAACCCGTCATCTCAGAAGTCACCCTCTTTTTAGCCGAATCATAAATTCATCCATTAGACTTCTTCTACCCTTGAAAGTATGTGAGATCCTGTCATCTAAATGTTACAGTGCGGCCATCGAGAGAGCGCGTTCCTGAAACCCGCCAGTGCGACAATTCTAGTAGCTAATAAAGATGAAATTCGCAAAAGACGTCGTATTCGTTTCTATCTGACAGACCGTCTGTCAGGAACGCATTCTCTCGACGGCAGCACTGAAAGAACTTGGGGGTCTGCAAAAATACTCAACCTGTCGAAAACACCTACATTATTATTTTGTCTAAGGAAATCGAATTGTAATGCAGTAACTTCCCTCAGCCATTAAAATATGTCCGACATTCGAATTCGCCAAAGCAGGAAAGCATGAAAGGTAAGTCAATTATATCTATTACATTCTATCTTGTAACTTCCTCTGCTGGACAAAAGACCAAATTCTTAACTCAATCTGCCTATAGGCCGACAGCTTAACTGAGACGTTGCCTGAGGTAGCTGCGCGGTGCGGGGGAGGTGATAGTTATCACAGGTTGACGAATCACTGAGCTCTCGCATCACGTCACCACACCCCTCCCGCACCGCGCTGCTACCTCAGGCAACGTCTCAGTTAAGAGTCTACAGGGTGCAATTGAAGTCATGGGCATTATTTTAACCTAAGGCACTACTCATGATACTAATTGCATTAGGGCTACTATTACGCAAATCAAAAATATTATTAATGCTAGTATGGAAAACCTTAAAATGTAGTAAGTCATAGAAAGTATCAAACACTTTGCGCTTCTCGATAGCAAATGCGTAGGTACATTACGCCGTACGCGTCATTGGGCGTGAATTCTTTGACCCCGCCCGACTCACGTGACATTCGTAAGTTGCCAATGAATTGATTCATAATAAATTCCAACTTTCCCTTCGTACTTTGCCGGCTTAGGACGGTCAAAACTACGTCAACTAACATACATTAAAAAAAACATTTACGTACCTAGCTTGTGGATTGTTTTGAAAAAACCTTATTTGTCGGTAAAGTAACAGAGGGTAAACGGGTGCTCTTCCACGGGCTTGTGCATGTGCTGGCACGTGAAAAGACGAAAAATCCAACAGGTTCTTAGTGGTTCTGGTGGAATGAGACCCCGTGAAGGAATAGGGTCGTTTGGGTTGCGGCGATGGAACATTTCACGAGTTCATACAACCATTTGTGGGTATTGTTGGTTGGTGTACCTAGCCTGCACATTACGCGGTCGAGGCATCGTGTATACAAACACACACACAACACACAAATACTACACTGCAATCCAAGCACCGTATGACGCGAGCGGCGAGTACGGCGATTACATCACGGGATCAATAAATCAATTACGCGTCAATGCACCTGCGCAGTCGTTATGACACTGGTTCCGGGTTCACGTTGCGGCGGGAAGCAGACCCCGCGCGGGGGTGATATTCGTATTTTTGCGAGTGAGGGAGTGGGACGGAGAGAGTTCAGGGAATCCCGCCGGACGGCATGTCTTTTAGCCCATTGTTATTATTACTTGTAAGGAAAAACCCGCGCGCGCGCAGGTGATGTTTGTTTACATTTCGCTTTGCGCTGTACTGCGCTTTAAGATTTTGATACTTCAACATTTATTGGCGTTAACGAAGTATTTTGTTTTAATTACTTTAAGTGTTTATTTGCAATAATAAGCCTTGTGCAATTTGACTTACTACATTTTTAAGGTTTTCCTTAATTGCATTAATAATATTTTTAATTTGCGTATTAATAGCCCTAATGCAATCAGTATCGTGAGTAGTGCCTTAGGTTAAAATAATGCCCATGACTTCAATTCCACCCTGTATACTACCTCAAATGGCTTATCATGATCCTCCGATAAGTCGAAAATACTACAGCATTAATTTTGATATAAATATATGGTAAAGTTGAGGATTAATATTAAGTCCTATGTTAGACGAAAACACGATTCCATAAAATTTTCTCGATAGAAAAAAATCCAAAGTTACCTCCACACCGAACAATAAACCGCTGGTATTCAAAAAATACTTCAAATTAGATCATGAAACTTTACATAATAACTGAATTAACTATAAAGCAAGTCTTATGATTTTATTTTTTTTTTTAATTACCATTATTTACACCGTAAAAAGCAAATACCTAAAGTATTGGCGCTTCCTGCCGCCCAGCACCGCACTCTGTCTCGCTCTCACTCAGTCCACGAGCAGTGTCGTGCGAGCAAGATAAAGAGTGTATTTTAGCTGAGGTAGCATAAGCGATCGGCCTATAGTCGCTATATCGCAGTACTAGCGGTCCGTCCCGGCTTCGCACGGGTGGACATTAATTTTTTAAACATTTTATTTTTTTCTTGCAATTAAAAAAAACCTATATTAATCAGTGATAATGTAGCATTCAAATAGTGAAAGAATTTTTAAAATCGGTTCAGTACTTTTTGAGCCAATTTGTTACAAAAATACATACAAACCTTTCCTATTTATAATATTAGTATAGATAGTATAGATTACGCTGAGATAGGAGCCTTTTTGGCCTCGCACAGGTCTTTTTGTTTGGTTTATTTTTGTTAGTTTTTAATGAAACTTTGTTAGTTTTAAATGTTCCTTTTTTACTATTTGTACTTTCTGTGTCCCAAATAAAATATTTTTTCAGTTACTGAATAACTCGATACCCCTTAGTAAGACTGGCTGTCAGATTTTTGGGCGACTATCCGGAATGACTGACACACCAAGACCCCTCCGTGCCTCGGAAAGCGCGTTAAGCCGTTGGTCTCGGCTGTCATTCGTGAATCTTTGACAGTTGTTATGGGTAGTCAGAAGCCCGAAAGTCTGACAACCAGTCTTACCAAGGGGTATCGTATTACCAGTAACGGGGTTGTGGAGTTCAGATAGGCAGTCGCTCTCCATGTAAAATGACTGGTATTCAGCAGCATCCGGTTAGACTGGAAGCCGACTCCAACAAAGTTGGGAAAAGGCTAGGCAGATGATGATGTATCCGGAACGACTGTCAAAGATTTACGGATGACAGCCAGGACTAACGGCTTAACGTGTTTTCCGAAGCACGGAGAGGTCTCGATACCTAATCGATGGTCACCCATCCACGAACCGTCGGCATTAAGCGTAGCTTTACCTTCGATCGACCCGTGCTGTTATTATTTAGCCACGAGCCCCTTTCAAATTCCTGACTGCACATCATAATTCACGTCAAAGAGTTATTTAAATAACTTGTGACTCACGCCACAATATTACTTAAAACTGTTTCAACCAACGTAACCGATCAATAATACAACTTTCGTTTTCGATAAATAAACTAAAAAATCCAATCATTCTTACTATTGCGCAGCCAAAAAAAAAGGAAAAAGAAGAAAATTAAACTATTTTAGGCTTTCTACATGCGCTTGAGTCGATTGCACTTTCACTGTCGTACGCGACACTGACAAACTATATCTATCTCTGTCTAGCGCATGTATTTTGTGGTGCTGTGTCGTTCTTTCTCGGATAAGTTTTCTATTGAAGTACGGGCGACGGATTTCTTTTATTGTATTGTATTGTTGTAGTATTCATATGTTGTTAATTACGTTCTTTTATTAGATATGACTAGGTTTTGATGTTTGTGGGACAGTGATTGTTTGTTTTTTGTTGTGCTTGATTTGGAACTGAAATGAAAGAGATTGTTACTTAATTAATTAACCCTGGAAACTAATCTCATTTTAATACCGTTTATTACTAATTAGCTTCTGTTTCTGTAAAATTTCGGACCCCGACCCACCCCGTCGCATCGCATCGCCTTCCCGGGCTATTATTCGTTTTTGCTCGGCTCTTAAGGATCTTAGCGTGATGTTAAGTATATACCTTCCTCATGAATTGGGTTAGATAATTATCAAATGCAAAAAGATTTTTTTCAAATCCGACCAGTAGTTCCAGAGATTAGCGCGGTCAAACAAACAAACACTTCAGCTCTATTATTAGTATAGAAGTATAGTTGATCGCGTGGGAGGCTAAGTAATTTGTAAGTAAAAAGAAAATTTGTTTGAAAACTTACTAACTTACTGAAATGTAACAATATTTAAACGAAAAAACAACAAAAATGACAAAACACTACAAAAACAACAATATAAAGAAACTTTAAAACCAAAACAATGAAAAAATCTATAAGTTATGATTTTGGTTATTATTGTGTAGTTCGTATCTAAGCTTTTATATATATAATAAAAAGAAACTTAAATAAATATTGCTTACTTTATTAATGCAACAATCTGCCAATTCCACTCAAAAACTAAAAACTTTTTTACAAAAAAAACTACCGACTTCCAAAAAACACTACAAAGTGAAAAATAACTTTAATTTCGGAAGTCGGTGTCGTTGGTTCCGCATTTTCTTTTATTAATAATAATAATAATAATATTTATTTAATAAAAACGTTTACAAAAAGGTGTACATTTAGCCAAGAGAAGTAAATTTTCCATACAATTATAGTGCCTAAAAATTAACCTAAAACTAAAATATTTTTTATTTTTATAGCAGGTTCCAAGAAGTGATTGACACCGACTTACGAAATTAAAGTTATTTTTCACTTTGTAGTGTTTTTTTTTTTTGCAAAACAACGTTTGCGGGGTCAGCTAGTAGTTTATATAATGATAATAAAGGGAATTCAATCAACTAAAGAAATACCTTAAACTATCTATTTGCGCGGGAGATAATAAAGTGCACAAGTGTGTCCGCAGACACAGGTGCACTCACTCTTCCCTCACTCTCATAGTCCGATGAGACGGCAATCCGACACGACCGGAGAGAGATCAGGCGCAGAACCAACGGCTTAATGTGCTTTCCTAGGCAAGTTAAATATACAAGCGTATATTTATATATACTATGTACACCACAAAAATACAAAATGTCAAAGATACAACAAACACTACAAAAATGGCGGCCATGGCGGCATGACAATGGGCGGCCTTATCGCTTTTTGCGATCTCTTCCAGGCAACCTTAGGATGGACAGTGATTTTCCTGGACATAAAATGGGGCTGTCGTTGGTGTAAATATTATGTATACAATACTCTAAAATACTGATATATACATATTTCAAAATTAATACTACATGTAACCGCTCTAAAATACACCAACAATTGAATAGTCTATATAAGTGAAAGACATACCTAACGCCTTCTTTTTTTTTCTGTTAACATTAGGTAACTGACAAAAAACTCGATAGCTATTAGTTGAATGTACATTCAACTAAGTTGTTAACGTTTTATTTTATTTTATTTTTGTGGATTTCTGTTACATAAATGCATTACACTCGTGGCTATGAGTCAACAAGTGCACGAATCGATTGATGGTTATGCTACTAGACGACGCGACCGACCGACGCGATCGACCGCGCAGTGGGGCACTCTCTCATCATATGTACCTACGGCTATTTCGCCCCTATTATCCGTTTTAAGGATTATAATAAAATTCAACAACGTAAAACAACCGTTTGTAATAACATAATCTTGTGGAGCACAACTTACCGTGCTTATTTTCTGCATTTTCATTCCAAAATAAAAGAAATAACCAAACAATACCATAAGGGCACCACTGCGAGGTCGGCGCCACCTTAATTCTAATAATAAAGAAAAACATACATTATAATGTATACATATAATTATGGTGTCCAATGAAAACCAACTTTAAGGAGATTTCAAATTAGAATTTTGGCTGTTCAAATAATGGAATGAAAGCACTCAATTAATGGTACTAAAAAGTGCATCTACAGGTTCATTTTGTGATCCATTTGTTTACATTCAGAACAAAACATACCTTCCTGCTGATGGCTCAGTCATTGTTATAACAGTCAGAAAATCTTCTGACTCTTACGTAGCTTTCTTTAAAAGTAATTCTTACCAAAGAATATAGATATATAGAAATATCGAGAATATAGAGATATCGCCAAGCGGTTAGTCGACTCTTCACGTGACCAGAGGGCTGGCCTTTTTCTTGGCCAAAGAATTAGCATTGCCATACAACGTGGTAATGCTGCCAGCCTTTTGGGCACTGTTCCTGTTGACAGCGATGCGGACGAATTTTTCGATGCCCTATGATTCTTATTTTATACATGTACATATTATTATTTTAATTGTTAGCTTATTTTATGTAAATAGTAGGTCATTTATTAGTTAAATAAAATTTTCACCCATTCTTACCATATTTCAAATTGTATCACGAATTTACGACGCTCTGTGACATTACCTGTCAACGAAATCTTGTATTTCAATAACTTATTACCTCTAAACATTATACCAAACAATATTTCCTTCAAATGTTAGAAGGTATAATGCAGTAAGTAGATACAAAGATAAATGCACCAATAAATTATGTAGATAGTTTAGAAACACAATGTGAATCAGGAAGGAAGCAGGCTCATCACGACATCGCGTTTCTGAACGATTCGATACACCTTGTTTCACGCTAGGTGGGTGGGTAGGTAGAAGTTTTATCTATGCGATGTTTCTGTGTGATTTTCTTTCTAAAGTATGTAAGATTGTAGAAGTTAATGACAGTTAGTGTCTAAACACACTATGCCGAAGTTACGCGACCGAAGTTCGGCGGCTGATTTTACGTTCCGACGTATTCGGCTGATATGACACACCATAAGTGCCGAACTTACGCGGCAGAAATTCAGTTCCGTAACTCCCCGCTGCTCCCCGCCCCCGGATCTTCGTCGGCAATCGAACCAAACTTCGGTCGCGTATAATGTGTGCTCACAGAATAAGTTGCCGCTGAACTTACGCCCGACCGAAGTTAGGCTGTACGCTATGACACGACGTAATTTCGGCATAGTGTGTCGTCAGTAATTCAAATAGCATTGCAGGCGTAATTGTTCTGAACATCGGTCGCGTAACTTCGGCATAGTGTGTTTAGACACTTAATGATTTATGCCTTACTCAAAGGGGTCTCTAATAGAATGGTTCAGTGCTAGGAAAGTGGAAGTACGTTACGCAGTTCAGTGTTTAAAGCGAGAGTAGTTTTAAGACGTCAGTACTAATATGCAATTCACGGAATAAAAATGACTGGGTTGTAAAGGTCAGATGGTTGGTCCATATAATGGTGATCAGTTGCATCCAGTTAGTCTGGAAGCCCACCCTGACATAGTCGTCCGTCGAGCAGTGATGAGGTATATCGCAAAACATACAAATTCAAGCACCACTTAGAACGTAAATAGTGGATAATTTCCTGGTGATAACGGAAATGTTCGGTCAGGCGCTGCAATTACAAGCGTGAGGCCCGTGACATGTCGACCGTTACCGACGCCGAGTAGCGAGAATACAGAAGCGAGAATTCTTCGGAAGTAGAAGATGAACAATCATTGTACAAAATATAAATGTATAGAAATAAAAATAATAAAAAAACAACCAACAGCAATATTGAGCCTGTTATGTTTTAATCATAGCTTACATATTATCAAGGGTTTTTGGTAAAGTAAAGAATTTATTTATTTAATAAAAATCATTGCACAGTACCTAAGTAAGTAAGTAAGTGAAGAAAATAAACAAAAGACAGAAAAACAAATCCCATAATTATATTTTTTTTTTCTACTCTGTGCCACTCCTGGGCAAAGGCCTCCCTCAACTCCTTCCATCTTCCGCGAGCCCGTGCCTCCTCCTTCCAGTTTTGACGGAACCGGAAACGGACGTGGTCTGCCTCGACCCCGCCTCACTGTCTCAGGGCACCAATTCTGTGCTATTTGGGCCCACAGCCTGTCCGGCATGCGGCAAACATGTCCTGTGCAGTCCCATTTAAGTTGGGCAGCCTTTTGACCCACGTCAGCTATTTATTTATTTGGGAAAAACAAACAATTGTACAATATGTTTTACAAAAAAAAGAAAAAAAAATACATATGGGTAAGTGTACAATCAACAACGTTTCCACAGATTACTTGTGTACAATAAGAATTAGATATGTAAGTACAAATAACATTCAAATACTAAGTAGGTATCTTAAACTTTTGGCTTAGTTACTAATCACACTTAATTTTGTTTTTGACCATCGCACAAACTATCAATATTTTTTTTTCTTGAAATTGCTTATCTTTCTTTTTTTGAAGCGCAGTATTGTGTTTCGAACACGATCCGATAATACAACGCCTAGTATACTAATTATACATTATTTTCTGCAGGTGCAGAAAACCTCAAACGGCGAAAATATTCCAACCTGATTGGGCCGTTTGGGGTTGAAACCTAGAGTTTCAACCCCAAACGGCTCGAAAATATAACTGCCATGGCCATGGGGTCCGAGTGCCCACTTGGTTTTTCGAGATATCGCCAAGCGGTTAGTCGACTCTTCACGTGACCAGAGGGATGGCCTTTATCTTGGCCAAAGAATTAGCATTGCCATACAACGTGGTAATGCTGCCAGCCTTTTGGGCACTGTTCGTGTTGTCAGCGATACGGACGAATTTTTCGATGCCCTATGATTCTTTTGCTAATTTTATACATGTACATATTATTATTTTAATTGTTAGCTTATTTTATGTAAATAGTAGGTCATTTGTGAATGAATTATGATAATTAAAATATATATATATATTATTACAAGATTTTTGACAAAATATGTACGCTGTGGCTAAGCTTTATAAACTTAATGCCTATTAGTGAAATGTACGGTTTGGCCGTTCCGAGGCCGTCACACAGACACTCGTAATGGGCTTATGGTAAGGAATAATGTCAGTGGGCTTCAATGTTGTGTCATGCAACCAATTAATGAACGGCCAAGCCATACATTTTGATGATACAAGATCTAAAGTTTGTAGATTTAGGCCTTCTAGAGGGTTATTAGGAGCTTGGCTCTACTTAACATCTTATAACATCTTAACAGTGAAAGCTTTATGCAAATTTTGGCAACCTACTTAATATGAAATATTTTTAGTGGAATTATTTTTTTTTGGAGCGTGCTCTATTTCTTTTTTTAAAATAATATAAGTCAGGACAATGTCACCGCTAAAGGTGACATTGCCCGGCCCTGTAATATTAACTGTAAAAAATACAGACTTTTACCTCCAATTAACGTGATTTAAGTATAGCGTACAGATTTCTTAATTTTTATTTGTTTGTATGCAAATTCTAGGCTGCATACAAAATTTCAGCTTTCTAGGACTTCGGGAAGTACCTTAGAGGTTTTGTTTTATATACAGACTTAAGGAAGCTTTCCCTTTAAGAGATTTGATGTGTGGGAGTTACAGATATCCTATTTTTTATTAGGCTAAACTTGAATTCGATATGCATCAAATTTCAACTTTCTAGGACTTCGGGAATTGCCCTAGAGGTTTATGGTTAGTGAGGGAATGACGAAATCGACGTATTTTAGGTATTAATAAAATCCAAAGTATCACTGCATAAATAAAATGTATCGTGTTTTATAAGTCTTGAAGAGAATTTGAGCTCCCTTGTATTATTCTAGCCGAAGCAATTATCGTTTGAAAATCGTCGGAACGCTTCGGGCATGCCTTACCTATCTTGAGTAACCTCTATTAAAACTTATGTTTCAAATTAATATTATTTCAAGCTATACAAATTTAATATCAACTTTATTTTAATGGTAATTAAGTAATTGATTTCAGAGACTAGCTCTTTTGAAAAGTTACAAAAATGTTTGAAGTTGTAAGTGTAAAGTGAACTTTATTGTGTAGGATTTAAAGTTATTTTTCCTTAAAATCATATTTGTTTACATTATTGGGAAATAAATCGCGAATGCAGATTAATGCCCCTGCTTTTGTTTTTGGCTCGTTTTGACGGGAGTACCACCGTGCCCTCGATTAACATTGTAGGCAGAATACTATACAAGAACTTTTAGCCTTTCTGTGTTTCTTATTCTTTGTGAATAGGAAATTAATCAGTATTCGTGCGTCGAGTCTGTCCATGCGTGCGTTGATTTTATTCCTATTCTTCATACATTGACCACTTCCTAATTACCAGTGAATTCACACCTTAAATCATTATATGCCTATAATACAATTGAAAAAGTAAAAAATTTGTTCATTAGTGAACTGATTACTGTTCGTTACTGACTGAGTAGTTCGAGGAGGCGCGGCAAAAGAGTTCTTGAAAGGTCTTGGGGGAGGCCTTTGCCAGCTGGATAGTATAAGTCCTAAACATCATCTGCCTAGCCTTTTCCAAATATATGTTGGGGTCGGCTTCCAGTCTAAACGGTGCATCCGTTTGAACGCAGAAGAGCGCATTTGAATACCACTATTTTACATGAAGCGACTGCTTAACTGACCTTCATAACCCAGTAAGTAATACGATATTCCTTGATAAGACAGGTTGTCATCAGGGTGTTCGGATTTTTGACCCATAAGGACTGTCAAAAATCCACGAATGACAGCCGGGACCAACGGCTTAACGTACTTTCCGAGGTAAGGCAGGGGTTTTGGTATATAAAGATGGTCACCCATCCACGGACCAACCGCGGCAAGTGTAGCTTAACCTGATCGGTCGACCTGTGCGGATGTTATTAGCTACAAGACCCTCATAATTTTTTTTTTTCTGACTGTCAAATTATGTGTCATCATTCTAATGAATGATTTCGTGTTTATTTCCAGCAATAATGTGGTGACACAAATCTGTGTTTTTCCAAATGAACGTGTTTTTGACGTGACAACGTCTTATAATTCGATGAAGCTGGCTGCTCGCACGAAAAAACATGACGTCATGCGGCGTTACCTCGCTCTGAGGCGTTCCATTTAAGGCTTGAAGTGCAAGCGAGAGCGCGGAACGAGCGACAAAGAGGCACAATCGAAAAAAAAAAAAAAATAAAGAATGAAAAAAAAAGTTTTTTTTTTTTTTTTAAGTATTTTCTTATGACGTTGTCACGTTCAACTATCGTCAGTAAACCGACTTTACAGACAACCGATTTTTCTTATTACTTTTTTATTTCCTGACATTTTAGAAATCACTAAAATCTAAAGGAAATGTCTAGTAACACCGGTGTCCTTGTGAATGTATTTGAATCAACTTAAACTCAACCGTTAATTTGCATAGAATGCACGTAATAAATTTAACCGATATTAGGCTCTTCACTTTTTCTTCATTAATTCGCTATTCTTCACTGAAAGTGTAACATCTGAACGAAAAATCAATCGAAGTGAAAAATTAGTTAATTCTTAGCGTGTCGAAGGCAAAAATAATACGAAAAAGTACACTTATTTTTTTTTAATTAGAGTTGTCCAAAATTTAGCAACGCAATTACCGTTCGCTGACACAGCTATTAGATCCTCACGTGTGCAGGTTACATCGTAAGGGCATGCGGTGCAAGATAAGATGAGAGTCAAGCCATTGTCTAAGGAGAGATGACGCATATAATGAGTTCATTACTGAACCGATTCACCGATGTTGGATTTCGGCACTCGGCATCTTTCACTCGCTTACCGAGTGAATGAAAAATGAAATAAAAGGAGCAGATGAACGTTCATTTCTATACAATTTTGTCGACGTCGTGTGAACGTGGAAACAAACAAAAATGAACCTTTCTATTTTCCATTCACTGAAGTGAAGCGTCTGATATTCTTGGGTATTGTTCGTCGAACCGTCGAGCTCCTTATGTTCTGAGTTGATCTGCATGATTGTACTGACAAATGCGTGCACTGAATGGACAGGTCCACTCAATCAGTGTGGTTCTTTCCTCAAAATATTATCTCGGACACCAATTTACATGGTCTTCACATGATCTGACCAAGATTATGTCTGGACTTTAAAAGAGACTGTGACCTCTGAGTTTAGTTCGGTCTTTCTTTTCAGAGCAGTTAGATAGGAAACGCCGACATAATCTAGGTTTTAAAATATGATTTGTGTGTTAGGTAGTACAAACCAATTTACAGATATTTTTTTCATTTATCATTTATATCGGCTTATGTGTTGTCAGAAAATTAAAATCTTTTACTCATATTCGGTTGGGGGATAAATTGATAGAACCATACTTACATTCTTAAGATCCATTGCTTTGTACCACTTGGTTATTTCAGACATTTCCAGTTGATCACTAATAGCAGTTGGTAGGTAATATGTTTTTTTTATTTATTTATTTAACTGATTTATTTATTAAACTTACACACATTATCTTTACAGGTGACCCCAATACAATAGCGGTTTGCAAACACACACCAAATAAATTGAAAAATAACTTACTGCTAATATTTAAACATCTAAACTTTGAAAATACAAAGCAATACTAAACTTCTATTAAAAACCCAACCTGAAGTCAAATTACAGAGTTATATGTACACACGGCTACACATTTCCAGTTTTAGCTGACGTCGCATTGTATAGATTTTTCGCACAATCAGAAGTCAGCTTTTACTGGTTATGTATAGCTTGGTGTGTAGCCGTGCGTACCTACCTATGTAATAATTATCAAAATAAAATTTTTTTTATAGCTATAAAATCTTAACCTAAAATCTAATATATAAAATTCTCGTGTCACAGTGTTAGTTACCATACTCCTCCGAAACAGCTGGACCGATTTGTATGAAATTTTGTGTGCATATTTAGTAGGTCTGAGAATCGGCTACTATCTATTTTTTTTTAAAACGATGTTTACGGGGTCAGCTAGTCTAATATATAAAATTCTCATGTCACAGTGTTAGTTACCATACTCCTCCGAAACGGCTGGACCGATTTGTATGAAATTTTGTCTGCATATCGGGTAGGTCTGAGAATCGGCTACTTTCTATTTTTCAAACCCCTATTTTTTTTTTGTTTCAAAACGACGTTTGCGGGGTCAGCTAGTATTATATAAAATAAGACTTAACACAGAACATTAATATTTGCTTGCATGTAAACATGGTAATTACTTTCCATTACTTAAGCGTTCGCGTTGTTTTTCTACTTTTATTTACTTCAGTCGAATTGAATATTAATTTTACATAAATCATAGTATATTATTATTATAATGAATTGATGATGATGCGTTGATTTCGTGGTAAGTGATTGACAATGGACATCGTGTACTCGTACGCTATTTATTATTTTACACACAATATGCAGTCTTTTATATATAATGCGATGATGCGATGCTCGTAGATGTGATGCATGTTTTCTCCCGAATTGTTATTTTGTTTTTGTTTTTTTGCTTGTGTTTATTTTTTATGCGTCATGTTTGCCGCAAATAAAAGTATTTTCTTTCTTTTTTTCTTTCTTTCATAATCACACTAATATCATAAAGGCAATTTGTGTGTGTGTGTGTGTTTATATGTTTGTTACTTCTTCACGCTCAAACAGCTGGACCAATTTTGATAAAATTTTGTATGGAGGTAGCTGACACCCTGGATTAACATATAGGCTTTTTATCCCGATATTCTCACGGGATCGACATTTATGCGGGTGAAACCGTGGGGCGCGGCTAGTTAAGTATAATAATATGTTATTATAATGTAACTGTCACGTTTTTGTAATCTTACTACGGTTTTGTAGGGTTTAGTTTATGAGTGATTTAGCATGCTGTAAACTTATCTATATTAATATTATAAAGCTGAAGAGTTTGTTTGTTTGTTTGTTTGTTTGTTTGAACGCGCTAATCTCAGGAACTACTGGTCCGATTTGAAAACTCTTTCAGTGTTAGATAGCCCATTCATCGAGGAAGGCTATAGGCTATATATTATCACGCTAAAACCAATAGGAGCGGAGCACCAATGAAGAATGTTTCAAAATCGGGGGATTTTTTTCCTATTGAGAGCTTCCGCTGCGTGCGCTGCGTAAACGGTTAAAGTTTCGCAAAAATCATGTATGACAGAATTGTTCCCCTTTAAAAGCTTTAAAAAGTCCGCAACAGCATATGTCTATCTTTTAAGGTTAGCTCACTATAACCTCTTTTATGCTAACCAAATTTGTTCTAAAATAATGCATTATTTGCGAAGGTGTTTTTATAAACATGGTATTAATCCTTATCCAAATAAATACGTTATTCATCACATGTATTTAATTTTGAACAAAATTGCCTCTGACATCATTTGATTTCAATGTATATCTTAGGAGATATCATAGTTTTAAAATAATACTAATAATAAAGCTGAAGAGTTTGTTGTTTGAAACACGGTTTGAAAGCTCTAAATCTCTGGAAGTATTGGTCGCATATATAAATATATTTTTGCGTTTGATAGCCCAGTTCTTGAAGAAGGCTATATTCTATTAAACTTGACGCTAGGACCCTTAGGAGTTGAGCAAAAAGAAAAAAAGTCTGAAGTTTTCGCCAAGCGAAAACGAAGTAATAGCGCAGGCCGGCGACACGTTGCGACGGGGTGGATCGGGGAAACAAAAAAAAATTACGCGGACGAAGTCGCGGGCAGAAGCTAGTTTTAAATAAATAATAAATAATAGTATAGCAAGCGCTACTGCTATATAGGTCAGCTGGTTTATTATTATTGTTTTATTTTACATATCTCGGGTCCATGGGGTCCCGGTCCTTTAGAAGGCGTACGAGGAGCCGGAGCCAACAAGCCCCTTAGGAAATTTATTATTAAAGCTTTTGCTTCCGGTATTACAGTTTTGTGTATTACAATAATACTGGAGAAAACTGTTTATAATAGAGGGACCCGTGGCTAAAAATAACAGCTGCACAGGTCGATCGATCAGGTTAAGCTACGCATGCCATGGTTGGTCTGTGTATGAGTAACCATCTTTATATACCGAGACCCCTCCGTGCCTCGGAAAGCACGTTAAGCTGTTGATCCCTGCTGTTATTCGTGGATCTTTGACAGTCATTACGGGTAGTCAGAAGCCCGAAAATCTGACAACCAGTTTTACCAAGGAATACTTATCGTATTACCCAGTAACTGGGTTGTGGAGATCAGATAGGTAGTCACTCCATGTAAAATACTGGTATTCAGCTGCAACCAATTAGACTGTAAGCCAAACCCAATATAGTTGGGAAAAGGCTAGGCAGATGATGAATACTGTATATAATACCGTAATACTGGAGACAATAAACGTTATTCTATTCCATTCTATACTGCTTAAAGATTCTTGTGGACTGATAACGAATCCGTTGATTATATTATAACTCATAAATGTATCATTAGTTATTTATAACTCAAAAGACACTCCTAATAGATTGATACGTCTGATACGTTCAAGATATCGTTTAAAATATCTCAAGACGTTTAATTCCTTCAATCACCTAGTCATCCAGTAATTTACAGCCACAAAAGCATCATTCATTATTGAACATTAATGTCTGCTATCAACGATGATCTTTGAAAAAGAAACATGATGTACACAACACTTGACGTTTATAAACGTTTATTAAATCTTGCTGTAATTTTCATTTTATTATGATTAAATAGAGATAGCAATAAACTTATAGCTACTGACATACTTACAAAACATGGTGTTATATTGCAACTTGAAAGGGTTTCCGCCGCTGACGAGGATATTGCTGATTTGATGGGAACATATATGTGAACACAAGATTGATAACACAGTAGATATTGTTTTAAGAAGTGTAAGTGGTGCAACAAGCAGCGGGGCTAATAACAACAGCTGCAGGGGTCCATTGATGGTTATAGTACGTTTGCGTACGGTTTGGGGATGGGTGACCATTATATATCAATAACCTCCGTGCCTCGGAAAGCATGGTAAGCCGTTAGTCACGACTGTCATTCCTAAATTTCTAACAGTTTACAAGTAGTTTGGTACCCAAAAGTCCGACAACCCAGTCTTGCCAAGGGGTGTCGTGTTACCCGGTTATGGAGGTCAGAAGAGCGACTGCCTTTTTGATCTAAATTATCTCCACAACCCAGTATTTTACAGCGAGTGCCTGCTCCATGTATGTGAGCAAGAAGTGCTAGTAAAATACTGTTATTCAGTTGCGTTTGGTGAGACTGAAAGCCGATCCCAATATAAGGCTAGGCAGATTGGTTGAAGTGATGCAACCACAGATATAGATAGGCCTAGATAACGCAAGTATCACGATCTGTATGAAAACTAAGCGTGCTATTTTTTTGACTACCTAATATGACGTCACAAGCGCTCTTTCTCACTCACGGTCTCCCAGCCAGCAGTACGCAGGACTAAGCGCTAAAGTGGTGGCTTAGGGGTGCCACAACCACTCACTAACAACCACTAACTAGCCAGCGTTACGTGGCACAGTAGAAACTGACGATACGAAAGACATTATTAGTAATTGTTGAAAGATTTCTACGGCACGATATCAAAAATTAAGAAAAGCAATGTCACTTTGTATGAATATTTTTGACAGACGAAATACTTCTACATTTATGAAGAATATACATAATATCTCTTACTTCTGACTACTTATTCATGCTGCGCGTAATAGAAAGAGCAAACGCGGGAGAAATGAAGGAAATAGAGTGACGTTTTAGTACATACGACAGCACATCAAGCTACCATAATCTGTCAAATTTCTTTAATAGATTTACAACTTTATCACTAAAGCATAAGGTTAACGGTAGCTGGATATGCTGGCGTCTGTACAAGAGTGGGGCAACAAATCGTGCCGGGAAAGGGTCTCCCCACATCTTTCCTTTGCCTTACAAGCGCTTATGGGAGATTTTCTGAAGAAGGCAACATAGCAAATAGTCATTTAAAGTTAACAATAAAGACATCAGAAACGATTTGATTATTCCGTGACGAAAATAATGAACTTACAGTAAATAACCAATACTGACGGTAACCAATCAGAGGGGCAATTCTCGTAAGTTTTAAGAACGTTCACAGTCTGATCTCAGTCTCAATCTGTCAAAAATACTTCAAATTTCCCTACATTTTAACAAGTTTTTGACATTTTTGTCGCCGAGATGAGACTGCGACTAGATTTTGAACGTTTTAAATTAGCAGAATTGGCTTACAGTTCACATTTAAAGTGGAAGCTCGAGAACACATACACAAGAAGTTGGCAGATTCGTCTCAGATTTAAGTTGTTGTAGATTTTCGTGTTTATCACTCATATTTTTTTTTTATTTTATATTTTCTTGTGTGTAAGTATTTATGTATTTATTCTTATATTTTGTTTTCTATTATTGCATCTACTGTGTATTGTCTCTGCATCACCCTAAGGTAGACTGGTAGAAAATGCCCAAGGCATTAAGTCCGCCTTTGTACAGTTTTTACGTATGCATAAAGTTTTAATAAATACATAAGTAATAAAGAACTGACTAGGGCTGCCGAAAATAGACAGCAGTGCGTGGTTCCGGACACAGAATGTGATATATTGTTTTTTGTTACTGGAGCAGTGATTGCGTGCAATACGCAAGCGATTAAACAAAATAAGTTTCATTCGTAAGTACCGATAGCAACTCAAGTGTAGATGTTCTAGTTTTTAATGTCCAATGTGAGCAAGAAGTGCTAGCGGTAAAGAAAATTAATAAGAAAAGCGAAGGAATAATACAATGCTATTATTTGAATGGTTTTTAACTGAATCATAATGATTTTCATTTATTTTAGATTCAGTTATAGCGGAAACCGCTTCTAGTTTTAACTGGTGTTAGTCATACACCAGTTAAAAAGTAAAAATAAATTTGTATAATATTGGAACTATCGGGAAGTACAACCGCGCCTCATTATGCATATCTAAGCTACTTAGGTACCGTGCTGTGATTAAAAACTGATTAAATTATACACTGCTCATAAAATTTTTCGGCTCCAAAATCTCTTTTAATAGGCTTGTTGGCCAACTCAAATCTGAAAAGAATATACAGGGCTACAGGTTAAGTCAACCTAGATCCTTTAAGAGGTTGTAGTTTCCATCATTCCTGATTGATTTGACTATGAAACACCCTACCCTAAACTTAACCATTTTCTAGATATTAGACTTTGAAGTTTGAAAAAAAAATTTTTTGTCTATTTACTTTTTTGTTTTTGTGTTTTGCCTCTAATTGATTTTCGTTTGCGATTTTTGTGTAGTAGATAAGATGCTTTAATATTCTCTACACTAAAATTAAAAAAAAAAACAAAGTCTCATATGTCTTGAAAAGGGTTAAGGGTGGCGGTGTTTTATAGTCAAATCAGTCAGGAATGATGGAAACTAAAACCTCTTAAAGGATCTAGGTTGACTTAACCTGTAGCACTGTATAGGTATAGGATACATTTTTTACCAGTGCGTACACTGTAACCATGAATTTTATTTATCAATTTTTATTTTATTTTATTAGTTTTAAGAAGGCTTACAGACTAATTACAAATAGTAGGTAACAACAACATATTATCAAGTTGCTAATAACAAGCCTCCACAGATATATAACATATCGATTACCTAAAGTCAAGCAATTAAATTACATTGTATACACAAGAAAATAGGTTAGTTTTATTTATTTAAGTTGCTACATATGAGTTTTGAGTTTTGAGTTTTTTTCATTTGAGTTTTTTTTAATAATTTATTTATATATATAGGGTGACTGGTAATTAGTGACCGATACCTAAACACGTGATTGTACTCATGATAACAAACAACTTTTACTATGGGACCAAACCTGAATTCGTGAAAAAAAATCTGCTGTTCAGTACCTACATTTTGACCAGTTAGGCGAACATAAATGACTGAACAGCAGATTTTTTTCACAATTTCAGGTTTGGTCCCATAGTAAAAGTTGTTTGTTATCATGAGTACAACCACGTGTTTAAGTATCGGTCACTAATTAACAGTCAACGTATATTTATCAAAATTAATACGAGATCGTTCATTATCGCTGCTAAAGCTCTTGCCTTATTATTCCATTTTCCAGCCAAGTTACAAGTGAGCATTTCTCGAAATGTGCTTTCTTGGAATATTATCGCCTTTTCTTTAGCTGTTTTACATTTAAATGGGTAGTTCGCCGTCAGTTCAAGACGTTGACTTCTTTCGTGGTCAGAAAACTCATTTTCATTTAAGAGTATATATTTTCATTGCGGTCACTAACCAACGCTTACTCTGGAGAGCTATATTTTTTGTTGAAATAGAAATATAGTAGCTAACTTGTATACGTCTTCAATTGCCGAATTAATTATGTTACTTAAATCATTAATTCATTTAATTTAATTCGTATTTGATATCGTTTTGATTATTCTCGTTCATGGCTTGGTGATTGATTTGTAAAAGCTATAGAAATAAATACAGAAAAAAAATCTTTACATGAGGAAAACCAAAACTACAATCAAACACTAAAAATATTAAGTCAAAAGCCCAGTAGTTAGCGTTGGTCGGCAACATTACCAATTAATACCACAAAGTAAGTAAAAAAAAAAGTAATAAACATCTTGGTAAGTCTACCTAAATTATGTATTATGTATTTTTTCTGTCTCTTTTATTCTTTCACACGCTGTCTACATCTCTCTATTTATTGTCCTATCGCAGGTTTGCTGGAAGAGATTTCTTATGGTATAAGCAGCACCTTTGTACCTATTTTTCTGTTCTGTTTTTTTCTTGTCTGTTTATATATGTGTGTACATAAATGGTAAAATAAAAAAAATAAATAAATAAGGTGTCTAATAATTACTAGTGGACCAAGGGCATAAGGAAAGCCTTGAATTTCTATCACGAACCAACGTTTATGAGCGTTTACGACGAACGGCATTTCATACAAACTTTCAAACCCTTGTTTTTCGAATTGAGTGAACCGATTCTAATGAAACTATCATACGCCTAAGCAGAATACAAAGGTCTAACAAGTTAATTCAGAACATTTTCGAAAAATGGTGTTGCAGCCAAATTAGACCAAAACAGAGATTTACAGCTATGTTTTTTTTTAATAAGACATTTCGAAAACGTTCTCAACTAACTTCTACTAAAGTTTCATTAAAATTGGTTCATTCATTTCGAAAAACAAGGGCTTGAAAGTTTGTATGAAATGCCGTACGTCGTAAACGCTCCTAAGAAGAAACGCTCTTAAAGATTTCAAGTCATTGTCATCATCAACATCATTGACTGCCTTGCTCACCCACTGCTGAGTGGCCGTTGGTCTACGAACGCTCCATCAACCGTCTCTCGGCAATCATTCCGTTAAGGCTCTGCTCCACTTGCCACCACAACATCTAGATTCGAAATACCACTCCCAAACTGAAAGAGTTAAACATTTAAAACTTCATTTAGTCAATTATTCAGCCTTCACAGAATCAATTAAAATAGAACTTCTTTAACTGGTAACACTTAACCAACTAACATCACGCCTCGGTAATGATATGCGTAATTACCAAAACTTTAGACTTTCAAACTCGAGCCAGCCGAGCTATTCTGTTAAAATCTCACCGTGAAAACATATGTGAAGTAAGCTGTCGATCCCAAGCATCTAGCATTGTGGGATGACACTGACAGCTCACTCCACGCTCACTTCACCTAAGTTTTCACGGTAAGATGGTTACAGAATAGCACTGCAGATGTCGGTACACTAATCATGTTAGAATTATGATTTTAAAGTGAATTTTGTGACACGAGGGAATTTTCGGAGTTGGTCGTGAATCATCTGCCTAGCCTTTTCCCAACTATGTTGGGGTCGGCTTCCAGTCTAACCGGATGCAGCTGAATACCGGTAAGTTTTTTTTATTTCTGAGCGTCTGCCTATCTGACCTCCACAACCCAGTTACTGGGTAATACGATACCCTTTGGCAAGACTGGTTGGGTTATTCGCACTTCGTCCCATTCGCACTTCGTACCGCGTTCACAGTTGGTCCCATTCGCACTTGGTCCCACTCGCACTTGGTCCCATTCAGATTTTGTCAGATTTTCGGGCTTCTGACGACCCCTAACGACTGTCAAAGATCCACGAATGATAGCCGGGACCAACTGCTTAACGAGCTTTCCGAAGCACGGAGGGGTCTTGGTGGGTAAAGATGGTCACCCATCCACGGATCAACCGCGCAAGCGGAGTTAATTGTGAATGTGACTGTCTACACATAAATAACATCACGCCCCTACTCCCCGAAGAGTTAGGTAGAGCTTCAATAATGTTACCAACTTAAAACAGCACTGTTTATCTATACTAGTCTATACTAATATTATAAAGAGGATAGATTTGTATGTATGTTTGTAACGAATTGGCTCAAAAAGCACTAAGCCGATTTTAAAAATTCTTTCACCATTTGAATGCTACATTATCACTGATTAATATAGGCTATTTGAATTGCAAGAAAATAATAAAATGTTTAAAAAATAAATGTCCACCCATGCGAAGCTGGGACAGGCCGCTAGTGCTTAATATACTACTGTTTGTTTTCCTTAAATGTAATAAATAAATAAATAAACTTTTATAATAAGTTTTAATTTAAGAATTTTAGTGAAGTTGCATTGTTTGTTGTCCTTACATAAATAAAATAAAATAGATTAAAAAAAAAAAAAACTAAAAAATCCGACGGTAAAAAAAAACGGAAAAGTTAAAAACAAGCCCACTTAAATTAAATATAAGTTCATTTGAGTTTGAAAATATAAAAATGGAACGGGTCCCACCTGCTTCCAACTTTTATTTAATTTAAAATGGCCTTGTCTTTAGCTTTTCAGTTTTTTTTTACTTATTATTTTTACAGCAGTCGCGTTTTTAGTTTTATTAATTACTTTGTTGTTTATTTCCAGCTTTTCAGTTCACAAATATGAAAAATTTCGCAGACGATTTAGTTCTTATTTTTACGATGTGTCACTTCGAATTACTTTTAACCATTTATGTTGTATATATTTTTGTAATCACCTTTTAAAACCTTTCATTTTGATATCCCACTCGATAGTACTAGAAGAAGAAAAAAAATTCGAACTCACATCACTTCACAATATGGCACCCCAAATCTGCCATTTTACTTTGTTTTTTTTTTTAATGTGACCAGTGACACTCGCGCTACCAAGACAAATAATCTAAAGACTTGTAATGTATCCAAATCCGTTCATTCATTTAGGAGTTACGAGGGAACAAAGAAACAAACATACACATATACATACATACTTAAATACAGGTCAAATACATAACCCTCCTTTTGGGCTTCGCCGCAATCGGTAAATTAAGACATTGGAGTTAAATATTCTGAAAACAAGTAAAGTATTTCTTCTTTCGAAGACACTGGCTGTTTTATGAAAAAATAATAAATTCAAAGAATAACCACTTATGGTGCGACGAAATTGTTATCTAAATTCAATAAATTGAATCAAAATCTCGAAACTAATTGAAGTTTTTCGTGATTTCATGCCTAAATCTGCTAGCAAAATGTGTCAGTTTATCCAGTAAAGCCCCAACTGTTATTAAAAATATTGGATATTTTGATTTGAATAAGCTTTTAGCTGTATTCTACCTTTGTGAGAGACCGGTGCTGCATATAGGTTTTCTGGAAAAGCCTGTGTTACAAGGTCCGCGGCTAGAATTATCTTTTACAGAGATACCGTGCAAGAGTCGAAGGTAAACAGTATCATCATCATCATCAGCCTATAGCAGTCCACTGCTGGAAATAGGCCTCTCCTGTTGCACGCCATTCAACTCGATTTTCGGCAACTCTCATCCAGCTGCTACCAGCCATCCTGCGAAGATTTTCGCTCCACCTAGCCTGAGAGCGTCCTACCTTACGTTTACCGATTCGCGGTTTCCACTCAAGAACACATCTACCCCAACGGTCATTGGATCTACGGCTAATATGGCCGGCCCATTGCCACTTCAGCTTGCTTATTCTGTAAGCTATGTCGACAACTTTGGTGCACAACAAAAATAAAAACTAACTAAGAGATAAAGAATATCGTCGACCGTAGGTTCAATTGAGGTAAGGGACAAGATAACCAATGTCCCTTACCTCAATTGAACCTACGGTCGACGATATGCTTAACACAAATAAAATAATAAAATTCGAAGTTCTCATTTAACTTTGATGTACTCATCGCTTATTGAGTAAATAAAAATATTTCATTAAAAGCTTTCAATCAATCCCTTTCGTCTCTCGACCATTTTAATGTTTTTAAAAAACCTACTACATGGAAAGGCTTTTTGATACCCTTTTATGGATAAAAACAGCAAAATCAGTTAATTTTCTGCATATCGTCGACCGTAGGTTCAATTGAGGTAAGGGACAAAATACCCAAAATGAGTTGAGTATACAGTTTTGTTCAGAATTTTTCGCTCTTTCGAATGGTGTATATGAAAAAATTCTAGCTAAAAATTCTAGCTACTTTATTTTGGATCTAAATTTCGAATTAGCCCCATAATAACAATGTATCTGAAAAACTATGCAATATAGCAACTTAAAATGGTGTAATTACCGCCGCCAATCCGCTTCAAATAAGGTAAGGGTCTTCCCAATCGACGAATTACCATTACATGGTTTATTTTTGTAGAAACCATAATAAAACTGGCCTTACACTAATGTCACTGTTATCTCAAAAAATAAATATCATCCATACTTTAAATGGATTGCACGAGTTTTGACATAGTTGTCCCTTACCCCAATTTGCATTGTCATACTTTAAGCAGTGTCAACGTTACACCAATTTGCTCGTGAGAAGTAATGAATATTTATCCCTGTTACCTTTATTTGCACACACTTCGTGACACAAGATAACACGTGCTTGCACTATTACCATCCTTTTCTACCTCACAACATCTTTCTGTGTGCGAAAAAGAGGATGATACCAATGCGAAAGCAGTACGCGGGCATTAAAAAAATTCTCTATCAGTGCGAGTTCACCTAACGTTTGATCGGGATTGTGCACGGTTTTTGACAAAGAGAATGTGGTACAAATGGAAAACAAAACCATCAGTTGCTTCGACGCGACAGAAATTATTACAAACACTTTAGCGCAATATGGTAGCTTCAAATAATTTCTTGATGAAATCTATTAGGCATAGCATTCACGCCCAATTTTTTTTAAATCTTTGTATTTTGCCAACGATATTGGCAGCCTGGTGTAATACAAAGGTCTTCTACGTTCTATGTTATGGATTTGGTTTCCGCACTTAGTCCTTCAAATGGACCATTGTGCGTGGGCCATGGCAGCCGTCGGCGTTTATTCCAACCAGCCCACCTCCCTGCAGAAGCTGGTCTTTTGAGAACATCTGTGTATGGTCTGGGTGTTCCGAGGGTGTCTGACCCAATCTGGGTGACGCCTGTGCACTCAAAGAGCACATGCACAACGGTTTCATCAGCCTCCATGCAAGCCCTGCACAGGGGACAGTCTGTTATGCTTATTGTGTGGAAGTGTTTATTTAGCGAGCAGTGTCCCGTGATGGTCCCCGTCACCAGGCAGAGGCCTTTTCTGTCCACTCGTAATAAACGCCTGCTTAGCCTGCCATCTAATAAATTTAGACTGCCTGCAGCGTGGTGACGACGTCAACCAGTTTTCTGCTTTTGTGTGGGTGCGCTCCTGCACCTGCGTAGTTGGATGAAGGGGATGGGCACGACAGGTTTTGGTCCACAAACTGACGTATGGGATACCCTTCTGGCTAGCTTATCAGCCGCGTCGTTACCTAGCGATCCACTGAGTCCTTTTTTCCACTCAAACTCAAACTCAAAGCATTTATTTCAACACCACCACCACTGTAATGTCACTATATTGCGGTTCAATACAGTTTCCCCTTCAAGCGCAATGTGACATTCTAGTATTAGGTTATAGGTTCGATGTGATGCATTCCTTTCCTAGTGATTGGAGGACTGAGGCACTGTCAGAGGGTATGCGAATACGGGCGTCGTTAACTCTCCTGGCTACTATGGTATAAGCCGCTTGTATTATGCCCACACACTCTGCTTGGTAGACAGTGTTGAGCAAACCCAGCGGTCTGGATATTTTTATGTTGAGATTGTGTGAGAAGACTCCGACTCCAGTTCCGCAGTCGGTCTTTGAACTATCAGTGTAAATTCTCAGTTCCTTCGGGCTTGAGTAATCGCACTACTCCTCTTTAAGCACTATGTTGTAATACTTTTGAAAGCGGTATTATTTCGGGGCTTTGTCGCAGGGTGATGCCATCATTGGCTGCCGTTTGATCGCATCTTCTTTTTAACTTGTGTGTTTGACCCTAGAGTCTTTGCTTAGGGTTCCTGATTTAGAGAGCCTAAAAGCAGCCAGATCCGCCTCTTCCCGCACTATGAGGTGTAGGGGCGGCAGTCAAAGCATAGCCTGTAGGGCAGCAGTGAGTGTATTTCTCATGCAGCTAGTGATTGCCACACACATGAACCGCTGCAGTTTTCGAAGTCTTTTTGGGCTGTGCTCAGGTCTGTTCTGGGCCACCAGACTAGTGAGCCGTATGTAATGATTGGTCGGATAACTGTGGTGTATAGCCAGTAAGTAACCCTGGGGTTAATCTCCCAATTCTTGCCAAGCATTTACTTGCATTGCCACAGGGTTAGGCTGGCTTTCGTAGTAATTTAGTTGGTATGGTGTGCCCAATTCAGCTGTTTGTCCAAAAAGATGCACAGGTTCAAATGATAGGGGGGGGGGGGGTTTCAATTGATAGGCTTAGGGTTGTCCCAAAGAATCGTGGTAGTTGTAGTGTCGTCATTTTCCTCTTTTTTGTGTTTTCCAGTCAATGAAATTCATGTGCTCCATAACGGTTACGATGTAGGGACCAGGATCCTTTCTAGCACATTCCATGTGGCCATAGTCCTACATGGAATGTGCTAGACAGAATCCTCGTCCCTACGTCCTCGTCCTAGACCTCGTCCCTACGAACTAAGACCGTTGTATAACACCAGACTGCCAATATCGTTGGCAAAATACAAAGATTTTTAAAAATTATGCGTGAATGCTATGCCTAGTAGATTTCATCAAGATATTTGAAGCTATCATATTGCACTAAAGTGATTGACAATTTGAATCAAACGGACGTAGAAGATAATATTGATGAAAAAAATTCTAATTCTGAAACGTTTATTGATCTCAATTTATTATTATTTTTAAAAATGATGATTAAACATTGATCTCATATTGAAGGCTGATTATGCAGTAGAAGTAAAATTGTTTAATTAAATTTGATTAAAATTGCATTATAGGCTCTATTATGATTATTTGCAGAACTCTTTTATTTGAGTAAGAATTCAAAGAACCTCTAGGCAAAATTGGTACCATTTTTTTAATAATTTGATTACAATAAATATATTTAATTAAATAAAAAATGTTTTATTCCAACTAATAGAAATTGGCTATTACAATGTACAAACATCGCATGTAAGCGATATACAAAAAAACACACACAGGGTTCTAATACATGTTCATGTTGTCTCTTAAATGATTTTAAAACGATTTCCAAATCTAAGATTATCCGTACGTCAAAAGTCAAATTTCATTTTCTGTCTTAAATCTCTTTACACTGTATTTTCTTTCATAATTTTTTTCAACAAGTTCTTTACACTATTTATTAATTCATAGATTGGATCCAACGTAGAGGTTAATTTAGTGTAAGGGACAGGACTACAAGATACTTGGTCAGTAAGGGACATTACTAACAAAATACGTTGGTGTAAGGGACATCTATTTTCTTAAATAGCTAACTTATTTAAATAAATATTACATAGGTAGATAGAGCACTAAAATACAAGATTATGTGTGAAATCAGATCCGAAAAAAGTTAATAACAAAAAAAGTTATGGGCGATTTAGTCGGAAAAAAAACTTTGTCGGTCTCTCCTGAAAAATCGTATTTTGTCCCTTACCTCAATTGAACCTACGGTCGACGATATTTCAGGTGCAATTAAGGGTTCTGCAAAATTCAAAAGATGCAATCAGATCACTCAAAAGCTACTCTTTGTTCAAAATTAACAAACCTTGTGAAAGCTGATGTCAAACTCAGTTAAGCGACATTATATACAAGTTGAAGCCCAAATGAATTTGCTGACCATACATATGAAAGTAAAATATTGATTCACAATACTTATTAGCGACGTATACCAAAGCGAAACGAAAACATTTTTTATGTCACACATCAATAATTCGCGATAAAGCACCTTAAATGCGCGGATCACGGAAAATTCTTGAATAAAAACGTGTACGGTGGAAAGAAAAGTGGTGTAGCGTATACATGCAAGTGAAGAACTCAATGAAAAAAATATTGCACACGCCGTCCGCGGTGGTCAGTGCAGCGTGACGCCAGATAAAAATGATCAGGCAGGCATAGAGGGACTCATTAGCCAAGTAGCCATCGATGTAGATGGTTCGGGAAGGCGTGACCCACAAATGGATTGGTGAAGACCTGTGACACAGTGTTTGTGAAAAAGACATTGGTGAAAATGAATCCCCTTGCCCTTTTGGTCGCTTTTATGCTGATGGGGGATGTTAGGGCGATTGTTGAACTGAACTGTAGTGATAATGCTACGTGTATCGATCATATGGCGAAGGAGATTCTCAGGAGTTTGAAGCAACAGAAATCTGTGAAGGTGTTCAATGTGCTAACGATAGAACCGTTGAAGACGAGGCAGGCGAGGTCGAAGGACTGGTGGCTGACAAACTTCCTGGACAGTCACGCGTTCAGCTTCGATTGGAGTGACTACACCTTCAGAGTCTCGCAGGCGGACGGAAATGACGCCTTGGATTTGGAGATATATGATGGAAGAACTGCTAAAGGTAGGTGTTAGACTCTATTACCATTATATTAAACATTAAAATTGTATAAAGCTACATAAAATTAAATAAGCTAGTTCCAAAAGTAATAAAAAGTTTCACGTAGATTTTTACATTAAAACGATACAGATTTTGCATTTTAATCTCGTCGAAATAAAAAATCTTCTAATTTAATGTTATTACGTGACCAAAAATACTTTTAGAAACTTAATTAACCTCAGCCTTATAATGACCATTTTTATGATAAACACGATTAAAAAAACTACATTGGAAGGATTCTTCATTAAAATTTAAAAAGCGCTCACATTTTAAATATTTTTATTATTTTCTAAAAAAATATCTAGACCGTATTACTTTTTGCCTTTTTAGAGTTTCGTACCTCAATAGGAAAAAACGGAACTCTTATAGGATAACTTTGTTGTCCGTCCGTCTGCCTGTCTGTCAAGACCCTTTATCTCGAGAACGCGGCAAGATATCGAGTTGAAATTAAAGCCACATACTCAGGTCTGCGGTTCATTGAAGCTGTGAAAAAACCAAACTTCTAAGTTAACGTAAAAAGGATACGGCCGTCTATAAAAACGTATATTTCGACACTCTCAAGGGAATCAAAATATATAGGGTACTTCCCGTAGACGAAATTTGGCAAGAAGCAAGGTCATGTCGTACAAGTAAAGGAAAAGATTCGAAAACCGTAAATTTTTAGTTACATACCTACTTTGTACGGAACCCTCGGTGCGCGAGTCTGACATGCATTTGATCGGTTTTTTTACTTATTCTTAGAGTCCACAGCAAAATGCCAAAACCGTTTACTAAAGTAAGCATCTATTCAGTTTCTATTCTATATTAGCCTTACCAAATTCCTCATCTTCATCAAGATGTTGTCCGTCTTCACTAATATCCCTATGTTTAATTACTTCAGTAGCAACACAATAATTGTACTTAATATCAAAAAGAAAGTTAGAAACAGCCAATGAATTATCAAGTGCAATCAGATTAACGTATGCATCGAGCTAATTCACATCTGTAAGCACGCCTTGATGCATCAGACCGTTACCATTTAAGGCAATGTGTACAAGACGCGGTTCTAATAGAATTGTTTTTGCTACTGTTAGTTTGAGTTTTAATTTATGTTTAGGTTTTATGATTTATACGTCACGTGCTGTTGTTTATAAGTAGGTAGTAATTACTATATCAAGAGAAAGTGACAGGGAAGAGGTTACAGTAGTATTACTAACGTTTTCTGCTTCTATTTGAACTAGTCTTTCTTATCAGCCTTCAGTATTCTCAGTTCCGTTATCCTTATCAGTGTTGTCCTCAAGACGAGCAATAGTATTCTGTATATTGTTCATGATATTATATTAATTACTTGTAACAACGCAACGAATTATTTTAATAGTCAATTACGAAAGGTTTTGTATCGGAACTGATTGATTTGACAATGAAACACCCTACCCTAAACTTAACCATTTTCTAGATAATAACTACAATAGCGACCACATTTACACGATTTGGTATCAGTAATTGCTCTTTATTAATTGCATTATCAGTGACTATTAATAAAAATAGTAAAGGTGAAATTAAGTATAAAGTTTACTTAAAGACTTTAAATGCTATCACTAGAATTTTCTTGTATGTAATGTCATCATGTTATCATTTCCATAAAAGAGCATTATTGAAACTATGTGCAGTGTGAATAAAGCCTAAGTCTTCTGTATTGTCATGATGCACGGTAATTATCTCGTTAGCACAAAATCGTGTTCCGGCTTTTCCTAACAAGAATTCAGCTTGTAATTTTTCTTCCAAGATACTCGTTAGATATCCAATAAATAATTCATAACATTCACTAATCTGTGTTGTTTCAGTTTTTAATTTTTAATTGACCTGCTTGAGCGTTTTTTGAATACTTAGAAGTTGCTTTTCTTCCGTGCTCATAAATACTTTTAATAATGTAAAAAATAAACTGTACTGTTGTATTTTTGTGGTGTACAATAAAGTATACATGAAAATAAATAAATATTAGTTTTGTTCTCTTGAGTTTTAATGAAAATAACGCATAAGTAAAACTTGCAATGTGCTGCTCAAATTAGCTGTAAAACCGATAACAGTTGGAGCAGGCGTAGCTAAACCTGATCGATCGACCTGTGCGGCTGTTATTATTTAACCACGGGCCCCTCGGTGATAACCTACATAACACTATTTTTATTGCGTCTCTGCACCCACGTTTCCTCACGATATTTTCCTTCACCATTTTGAGAGCAGAAGTGGACCAGTGATAACGGCCGCGACTTACAAGTTTGTTGGTTGTATGAGACAGATAGATGCTTTACTTTGTGTAAATTATTTCATTTGACTAATGCTCTCAAAACGGTAATGGAAAACATCGTGAGGAAACCGGCATGTCCTAGAATCAATCCCCGAATCGTCCCCTTTTGGAGAAAGGAAGCCTGTGTCTCAGCAGTAGGAACATAACGCATATGATTATGCTGAAAGGCCAAGAGCTCAATTCTACAACATAACTTTTTTTTTATTAACCGACTTCAAAAAAGGACGTTCTGTATTCGACTCGTATGTATGGTATGTCCGCGATTTTCTCAAAAACTAATGAACCTATTTTAATAATTCCTTTATTAATGTGATCTACATTCTTTCAAGAAGGTTTTACATACATACGTACGTATAATTATTCTTATGTAAGAAGAAATATGAATAAAATGTACTGTATCTCCGGCATTTCTATGCGAATTTTAATGATTATTCTAGTCGGTGTCTTCAATTCTTCAATGCACAAGTAATAATTGTATTTTTGTGGGGTAGGTACAACTAAAAAGTGAAAAATAAAAACTTAATTAAAAAAAAAACAACCGACTTCCAAAACAAAATGAAAAATAACTTTAATTTCCGATGTTGGTGTCAAAAAATGAAAATGCGGAACCAACGACACCGACTTCCGAAATTAAAGTTATTTTTCACTTTTTTTTGTTTTTTTTGGAAGTCAGTTGTTGCGTCTTTGCATCCACTTTCAATATTCGTACTTCTACCCAGATATGTTATGTAGATGTCTTTGTCTGTGCCACGTATTGACCGTTCAGGCTTTCCGTTAGCATATTCATAGAGAGTTTACTTTGATTAAAATGTTAATAGAACTGTGCAAGGAACGTTTATTTTATGAGCGAACGTTATTTATTCTAAAAAGATCCACTAATGTAGCATACGTTTAGTAGCCGTGATAAAAAAATGAAAAATTATTCGAGGGTAAGATTTCGTAATATTTTGGTCACACGACCTTAAATATAATAAAATAATAAACTATTTATTAGCAGGTAACAAAGACCCATAGATACATACCCTAACCTAAGTATACATAATAATATAGTAACAACTTTGTTAGTAAATAAAACTTAATAACTATGTTAGTATCACTTAGTTCCCCTCCGTGCCTCGGAAAGCACGTTAAGCCGTTGGTCCCGGCTGTCATTCTTTGATCTTTGACAGTCGTTACGGGTAGTCAGGAGCCCGAAAGTCTGACAACCAGTCTTACCAAGGGGTATCGTATTACCCAGTAACTGGGTTGTGGAGGTCAGATAGGCAGTCGCTCCATGTAAAATACTGGTATTCAGCTGCATCCGGTTAGACTGGAAGCCGACCCCAACATAGTTGGGAAAAGGCTAGGCAGATGATGATGATGAGTATCACTTAGTTGCACTATGTAAATATGGTCAGCAGAAGCGAGTAGGTATGTACGATTCCCGGATCGTGCAGTGTTGTTGGGTTTTTCATCTGGAATTTCTCAATAGAAGCCCGGAGTTTGCATTATTTGTGCCTGGGTACTGGCTTGCCCTCTTTTGCCTAAAATTTAAATTTAACTGGCGAACTGTTTGCGTACTGTAGGTACACCTCTGCTTAACATAATCCACTATACTTATATTACACAGACTCAGGGTGGAATTTTCGAAGCGTACTTGGAGGAAAAGTACTCTAAATACTGAAGACAGCAAATTTTACTCAAAGGAAACATTCCTTTATTTTTTAAAAGAAGCCAAACTGCATTTAGTGATTTCTAAAAATACGCTTGCCACACCCGGGAATCGAACCGACTAAAATCTGAAAAAATAACATCCTGTACTTTATGGTACCAATCGATAGGGTCCAATCGATAGGCGTAATGACATTTCAAAACTCAAAGTCCACTTGGTCAGCGTTGAGGGCAAGTCCAAAATTAAAAAAAAATCTATTGCGTCACTCCCACTATCATAAAAAAATAATAAAATTTAAGTGTCTGTTTGTAATACCAAAATAACAATTTTTTGCAAAATGCATTATGAAAGTATGCGTTTGTCTGTCTGTCTGTTTGTTCCGCTCAATCTCCGAAACGATTGGACTGATTTTGATGAAATTTGGTATAGGGATGCTATGTACCGGGTTGGACATAGGCTTTTTATCAATATAACATGCGGACGAAGCCGCGTGTGGAAGCTAGTATTATAATATAATCTTCTCAAATAAGAAAGCCCTTCATAATCCATACTGTTTATGCAAACAACATAATTTAATCTTGAGTATCGCGTTAATCTCACGCTTATGAATTTATAATATTGTTTTGGAACTGATGCCATCTAATATGACGTTTAATTAACAAGTGAAATAGAAACTTGCGATATGCTTGTGAAGGTTTGCGTAAAGTTACGGCACACAATAATACAGATATTGGCTCCAATTCTGTTGTTCACAAACTAAACTAAATTTAAGTTCAGTGCATCTTTTTTCTTTCTATTTCAATATGAAAAGGACAGAAGATAAATATTAGTTTAGTCCTGTCAAATTAGATAATCCATAGACAAGTTTAGACGTGATTAAAAAATTGGCTATTAAAAATACGTCAATTTACGTCAGGCACTGAACTTAAATTTAGTTTAGTTTGTGAACAGTAGAATCGGGGCCATTAAAACCCCTTAATTTCATAAACGTTACTTAAAGTTAAACAATGACTGGCGACTGTTTAACCGTACATTTTTGACGTTTGAACGTCACGAGCCTACACTACCTCAACTAAAATTCACTCTTTATCTCGCTCGCACGATACTGCTCGCGGACTGAGTGACAGCGAGACAGAGTGCGGTGCTAGGCGGCAGGCAGCGCCAATAGTTAGGTATTTGCTTTTTACGGTGAAAATAATGGTAATTAAAAAAAAGTAAATAACATAAAGACCTGCTTTATAGTTAGTCCGGTTAGTATACAAAGTTTCATGATCTACTTTGAAGTATTTTTTGAATACCAGCGGTTTATTGTTCGGTTTGGAGGTAACTTTGGATTTTTTTTCTATAGAGAAAATTTTCTGAAATCGTGTTTTCGTCTAACATAAGACCTAGCATTAATCCTCAACTTTACCATATATTTATTTCAAAATTAATGCTGCAGTATTTTCGACATAACGGAGGATCATGCTAAGCCATTTGAGGTAGTATACCCTTCTATATACTTAAATAAAACAAATTCGGGTAAGTTACACCATTTATAACTCAAGAACGGTTGGATCGACTTTTATAAAATTTGTTTTGTTGGATTTGTCTCCGTCCCGAAGAGCAGAATAACTATTAAACATGGGGAAAAACAACAAAATAATAATAATGAAGATAATTAATTTTCTCATGCATTTTGTATTTATTGATAACTAGGTTTTGCCCGCGGCTTCGCTCGCGTTAAATACGGGGTAACACGGTTAAAAAAAAAAGTAGCCTATGTCACTCTCCGTCTCTTCAACTATCTTCAATTAAAAGATCACGTCAATTCGTCGCTCCGTTTTGCCGTGAAAGACGGACAAACAAGCAGACACACACACTTTATATGGAAAGGCGGTATTAAGTTCGCCGGGTCAGCTAGTCGTTTATAAAAAATAAACCCCTATTTGTTAAGCAAATTCCTTAGCAACTTTAACTGTCCACAACTGCTATTCTCTGACTCTTTATAACCGATAAATTGATATAGGAGATCAAAAGATAGAATACACTCTATCTATACTATAAAAAAGACACATATTAATGTAGAGATTTTATAAAAGGTTACACAATACGTGTAATTTCGCTCAACAAAAAATTTCTCTCATTGGTCTATCAGGTTCTGTAATAAAAATCACAAACTAGAATGTACCGACGATGATTTAAAAAAGCGGGTTGGGTAGTCTGAATACGATAGATGGAGAACCAAGAAATTGTGGCGTAACGAGAAAGAAGACTATAGAAATGGAATACGATTAAATAAGTCTATTGAATAAATTGATGTCAGGATTGAAGGAACTGCTTTTGTTATAATTCTCAGTATGATTCCCTGTTATGTTACACATATTTCGAATTTAGCTACTATAGAGGGTATGAGGAACAGGGTGTAAAGTTCACTCATACTCTATAGAAAAGGGAGGATCCTCCAACCAGACGGCTGTTATGTCTGGCGGGCAACTGCCCAATGATTCATGTCGGGCCGTTGTATCTATGCTAGTTGCGCGGTAAACTCTGCTTGCGAGATGCAGGATTTTGTGACGTCAGTATGACTTGTTGTTCTCATGTGGCGTCGTTGTAGATACCACTACAGCTACACCAGAAACTTTACCAAAGCAAGTTCGTCGAATATATTTGAAGTTTACTAAGAAACCGATAGATGTTTTCGAATGAAATTTAATTAGATAAATGAACTGTTTGTTTTCTATTAATTAAATGAAGTTTTATTCGAAAACATCAAACAGTTTCTTAACTTACTTAACTTTAACTATATTCGACGACACTGCATAACTGTCTCCTGTGCTGACTGTACAGTCAACAGCAAAAGTAGATGATGAAAATTAGAAATTCAATACTAATGAACGGAGTTCGCATCAGAACTGCGTGGCGTCGAAGTAGTAAATGTTTGGTATAATTTACAATCACATGCTTTTGAAACACTTTGACGCCACACAGTTCTGACGCAAACTCCGTTCATTAGTATTGAATTTCTGATTTTCATCATCTACTTTTGCTGTTGACTGTACCTACTATAAGATGGCGTAAAAGTTGTCACCCGTTGTTCTTTGGGTGTTTTTTTTTTATGAATGAACATTTTTTTATGAATTATGTTTATTAAAAGTATTATATTTTTTTCCCATTATGTCCAGAAAATGGTATCGGTTAAGTGGCCGCCGCCAGAGTTGATTTTGGGAGTAGAGGCTAGATGTCACATGTCTTCGAATTTTTGGTTCTAAGTCATGCCATTTTCCTCACCATGGTTTCCTTCACCGTTTTTGAGAGCAGTGGTAATGAAATAATTTAGTTACAAGTAAAATGCCTCTCTCGGTTCGATCCCACGACCGACCGACCGACTTATGATATAAAAATGAGATCAAATATTTTCTGACCTTGAATAAACGATTTAAAGGTCAAGGTCAAAAGTTTCGTCCTTCATAAAACATTTTCCATGCCACTCACGTAATTTATTATCGCTGCCGTAAAATCTCGCACT
Source organism: Globia sparganii (assembly GCA_949316385.1). NCBI lineage: Eukaryota > Metazoa > Arthropoda > Insecta > Lepidoptera > Noctuidae > Globia > Globia sparganii. The sequence goes on from OX438675.1 coordinate 1,893,153, forward strand.
TTCGCATTCACTCATAATTCCGTTTGTTTTATTGACTGTCATAACTTGACAATGTTTATTATGTTTTTTCATTATTTGTCTCAGAGTCGTGAGATCGGAAACGTGACCTAATCTAGTTTTTGAAATATATTATTATGATTGACATTTATCATTTGAGTCAGAATTCACTGTCCGATTATCATTAAAGGGTCTGACACTGTATATATGTATACAAGTAAAAAGATGTTTCAAATTAGGTTCCTAATCATTATATCTATTTACCTATCGTATTTACTAGATATTCAGTGGGTTGAGAAGGTCAGATAGGCAGTCGGCGTTGATTAAATAATTGTCACAAAGTAAAACGCCTGCCTGGGTTCGAACCTACGACTGCAAACTGGGTTATAACTCTTCCGTTACCACTAGACACCACTACTCAAACTGGGTTATAACTCTTCCGTTACCACTAGATACCACTACTCAAACTGGGTTATAACTCTTCCGTTACCACTAGACACCACTACTCAAACTGGGTTATAACTCTTCCGTTACCACTAGACACCACTACTTAAACTGGGTTATAACTCTTCCGTTACCACTAGACACCACTACTCAAACTAGATTATAACTCTTCCGTTACCACTAGACACCACTACTCAAACTGGGTTATAACTCTTCCGTTACCACTAGACACCACTACTCAAACTGGGTTATAACTCTTCCGTTACCACTAGACACCACTACTCAAACTCATCATTATCTATATATATATAATATATACAACGTGTAACGTTAAATACGCAAAACCTCATACACCCCAATTAGAGCATTGAGTTAAAAGCATAATACAATGACCAAAACTATTTTTTTAAAGCTAACTATTATTATTAAGAAAATCGTGTTGATCCTAGCATTACTTTATGCATTCAAAATTGAGTCTTATTGCCTTAAAATAAGACTTAATTTTCTTTGGCTCAATCGGCGGATAGTATGGCAAAATACATAATTTTTGAAAAAAAAAACCTATATTAAAAGTTATTGAAATCGATTCAGTAGTCAATTATGAACAAACTATTTTCAGGTTTTGCGAATTTAACGTTACACGTTTTATATATAAAATTCAAAGTCCTGACTGACTGATATATCAACGCATAGCCTAAACCGCTGGTCCTAGAGACATGATATTTGGAGGGTATAAGATAAGCTAGTTAGTACAAGATATAATAAAATATCGAATTGTAGGTAACGAAACGCTAAAGGCTCTTGAAGCCCCTGAAATCTTTTCAGCTACTATTTTGAAAGGAACCAATCAACAATTAATTATAGCAATATTCGTAGGACCTTTGATGTTTAAATTAATTGTTTGTAGAACTAACTATTGTGGTAAAATTCTTGAAAGAAAAATAGCGTCTTGTATTAATTAAGAATTTATTTTTAATTATTCCTTTTGTGTTTCTTTTTGCTTTTACTCTGGACGCTTTTAACGTCTTTATGCATCAGTGCACATATAGTGGTGTATAGTATAGTGCAACTAATATTGTATATATAGGCAATTTAAAATAGTGTATATGGAGTTACTAAGATTCTAGTTTTCTTTAGATGTAGCTACTCATCACAAAGCGTGATAAGTTCTTATGGAGAAAAATCGGGCAAGAAACTCCACGGACACCCTTTTAACTGAAAATACATAATACCAAGTTTAATAAATATAGATATAACAGGTTATATGTAAACACTGTTGTCCAAATGTTTGCTACCCCTGACCCCACTGCACTTTATCAACTCTAAGTACTCCATAGATTTGATCAAATGGCACCTCGTTAGTTTCACATTATTCCGAAGAGCATCGTAAAGCACTTAGCAACCGGTGCTACATTAAATATAATCCAATATGGCTGACACTCCCCGGTGTCATTTGATATGTCATTAGCTGAACTACTGTTTATAAACTTCCCCATAGTAAACAACTTTGTAAGTGGATAATTTAGTAAAGTTTAGTAATTTAGGATGTCTAAGTGTTTATTTCCTGTGGACTGTAGGCGATGACGCAACTCATGACCGCGTAGACAGCGTGTAAATGCCACGTAGACGCTGCGTATAAGCTGCGTAATCGCCGGCGCCGTAAAGACTGGGGGAGGGTTTTTAGATGCTGCGATAATTACATAAAACAAAACGCAAACATAGCACATCACTTAATTTCTGAAAGTTATAAATTCCATTGAGTAGTTTAGTAGAACCAAGCGGTCACCCAAAGACACTAGTAGTTACTTTTTTATAATGCATTTCACACACATTTTATTGAGTTTTACTTATAAACTATGCATGTATTTCCAACTGTTGTTATAAATGTTTTAAAGTTAGCCTATTATTGTTATAAACAGTTAAAAATTAGTAAGCTGGCGGAACTTTCAAACTCAATGCATTTATTTCAATTAAACCATTTACAAGCACCTTTGAATTGTCAAGGAATCAGTCAGTCAGAAGTATAAAGCTAGTTCATTCCAAAACGTAATAGGTATCTACCTATGGGGAAGAACGGGCGAGAAACTCGATGGACACTCTTATAAATTATTTTGTCTTTATAGACGTGATGGGGATTTTATGTTTCGGCTTATACTTAGTTATCATTTCGTATTTCATGAAAATACATAAATGTTACCATTATCAGACTAAAGCTATTCACTGCTACAAAAAAGCTGTTCCCTATATTTATGTTCGCATAACTCGTCAAAATGTAGGGAACAGCTGATTTTTTTTCACGATTGCAGTTTTGGTCCCTTAGTAAACGTTGTTCATAATGAGTACAATCTCCCATTTCGGTTTGTCGCATGTTTTCAATTTCAACCTGTATATTGACTTGTCTGCTACTCTATCGGATCATCTCATTTCTGTTTAAAAATCCCTCAAAGAGACTCTAAGCCATGGCCTTTCCATAGCTCGCCTACTGCTGTAGTTTTATTCAAAAACTAGCTGACCCCGCAAACGTCGTTTTGCAAAAAAGAAAAAAAAATAGGGGCATGAAAAATAGATAGTAGCCGATTCTCAGACCTACCCGATATGCACACAAAATTTCATACAAATCGGTCCAGCCGTTTCGGAGGTGTATGGTAACTAACACTGTGACACGAGAATTTTATTATACAGGTTTATTTGTAAAACACCAGCAACCTCTTAAGAGGTCATAGTACTCATCATTATGAACAACTTTTACTACGTGACCAAACCTGAAATCGCGAAAAAAATATCAGCTGTTCCCTACATTTATGTTCGTGTAACTCGTCAAAATGTAGGGAACAGCTGATTTTTTTTTCGCGATATCAGGTTTGGTCCCATAGTAAAAGTTGTTCATAATGATGAGTACAATGACCTCTTAAGAGGTTGCTGGTGTTTTACAAATTACCCTGTATATTAGAAGATATATTGCATCCAAAAACAGTACCTACATAATGACTTTACAAATAGATTTTTATTTTCATTTTCTTGTCAATAATAAACGTAAATTACCCACATAGCGACCAAACCTGAAATCGCGAAAAAAAATCAGCTGTTCCCTACATTTATGTTCGTGTAACTCGTCAAAATGTAGGGAACAGCTGATTTTTTTTTCGCGATATCAGGTTTGGTCCCATAGTAAAAGTTGTTCATAATGATGAGTACAATGACCTCTTAAGAGGTTGCTGGTGTTTTACAAATTACACTGTATATTAGAAGATATATTGCATCTAAAAACAGTACCTACATAATGACTTTAGAAATAGATTTTTATTTTCATTTTCTTGTCAAAAATAAACGTAAATTACCCACATAGGCCGTCCCACAGGGAATTTCTCGTATACCGCACATTTTCTGAATATTTAAACATCGGTGGCTCAAGGACTTGGATTTAGTACTATCCCAGACTAATAGATAGCAGACATATTTAAGACTTATCCTTAGGGACCATTGTGGACATATTTGTGGAAAAATGTTTAACAGATTTTCAACTTTATAGCTACAGCATAAGGTTCAAAGTTGATTGGAAAAATTTGACAGTTTCGAGTAGCTTGATGTGCTGGCGTCTGTACATTTTGCTCGCGTGCCAAGTCGTGTTGGGTAATATTTGCTGAAGACAATTTGGGAGGGTTATTGAGGGCAGAAGGAGTGAGGGATTTGAAGGTGAAATTAAACAATGGGTGTACTATAAAATGCTTTTTATTAACCCAACCGCTGGATAAAACAGGTTGCATATTTTAATGGTAGTATAATTTTTTAGTGGTCGTTACTTTGAATTCTCACTCCCGTATAGATATGTCCATGTGAATTCTAAAAACTGTTGTCACAAAGGCAACCCAAAAAAGAAGAATTGGAAAGGGAGCATGCATTGAACAGATCCGCTATAGGTTTAGTTCAGACGATTTTGTCACGCCCTAAATCGGATTTAGCAAGGCAATTTTGTAGTTTAGCACTAGTGAACCCCGAACTTTCTTAGATTTTATTTTATTTTTATAGTAGTTTTAGTATAGTGCTTATGATATTGCTTTAAGATACAATAGGGTTGACATATCCTTGTGGATAAAAACCCCAAGAATAAAAAAAAGACAGCCCTGCAATTAAAGATCCATTCTCAGAAAACCTTTTCAAAACTGCTGAACAGCAATTTTTGTGACTGTAGATATAATGATTCATCATCTGCCTAAACTTTTTCCCCCACTATGTTAGGGTCGGCTTCCAGTCTAATCGGATGCAGCTGAATACCATTATTTTACTTTGAGCGACTGCCTATCTGACCTCCACAACCAAGTTAATGGGTAACACGATACATAGATATTTATGATTGGGAATCTAATTTAAACACTTTTTTTACTAGTACATACATACAGCGTCAGACCCTCAAAATAGTCTGACTGTGATCAAGTTCTTACCAATATGATAAAAATGATAAATGATTTTTATTTCTTTAAGTAGATTTGCACAAACACTTTTATACGTCAATCATATTTGAAAAGCAAGATGAGGTCCGAGGCAGGCCTTTTTTTTGTTATTGATGGGAAATCATCAAATGACCCCCCCGCTCAGGGTGGAGCAGAAGGGAGTGTCAGACTCTTACTGACTAAAACCCACCCGTGTTCCTTCCTTAGCCCTTTGTGTTTCGGGGAAGTGGTAACCGTTTCGGACAATCCCGCTGCTTGGCGTGACGATTTGACTCGTTTCTAAGCGATTGGACGGAGAAGGCATATGACAAAGAAAAGTGGAATAATATGGGGAGACCTTTGTCCAGCATTGGAACTTGACCTGTATTAGGTTAAGGCACTTCCTACCTGACTACTCTGAGAAAAATAATGAAACAAACACAATATACATTAACTGAGTTATGATTATGACAGTCAATAAAAAAACGGAACTATGAGTGAGTGTAAAAGTGCGATATTATACAGCAGCGATACTGAATTACATTAGTTTTATGGAAATTGAAATTATTAAGGACGGAATTCTGGACTTTTGACCTTGACTTTAACATCGTTTATTCAAGGTCAGAAACTATTTAACCTTTGTTTTATATCATGAGTCGTAGGTCGTTCGAACCCAGACAGGCGCGATAAAGAACTTTGTTCGAAAAAAAGATGCGTTCCGCTTCCCGCGCGTGATTTGGTTATCCGTAAAGCAATCAAACAATGGCCCACCTTTTATAAAGAACCTGACAATAATATTCTGTAGGTATTCGTGTTGGTTTCGTTCCAACACGGTCCATTTATACCTACAATTCCCTGTTGTATTATCAATTATAATTCCGGTTCATTCATAGGAACACGACTATTCCTATTGTTGGGAAATTTGTCTCAGAGGACGGGATATTTTTCTGTATTCGCTCTCTTTTTTTTTTTATTGCTTGTCTTGTGTTATGTTATGTATTTGATGTTCTAGTAAGATGTATATATTTTGTCATAATCTTTTATACAATACATAAAATTGAAGTGTCTATTTGTACTTGAAGTGGTACACACGCCTACACGTAAAGCTATACATTTATAGTTTTAGCTGACCTCTCGTTGTATAGGTTTTTCGTACAGTCAGAAGTCAGCATATACTGGCTATGTATAGCTTGATGTGTAGTCGTGCGCACTAATAACAATAAAAAAAAATTGTAATTACATTTTAGTAATTATTACCAAAATTTGCCAGTTTAAGATGTGTGATGTGATGATGTAATTACTAACAAATTGGATTCTATGGTCTGGATAAATAAATAATTATTATTTCAGTAGAAAACGAAGTCGAGGCGCGTAATTTATTGAACGTGGTTCGACAAAGTAATACTTATAGTACAACCACATTCCGCCAGTAAAATAATTGACTCTACTAACTGGCGTTTTTTAACTGGCTCTACTAACTAACGTTACTTTAAAATAACTGGCTTTACTAATTAACGTTACTTTAAAATAACAGGCGATTTTCTAAGAGGTGGGTTTACTGCCATCAATCAGGCTGAGAAATTTCCGATGATAAAATCTAATAACACTTTACCCTACTTGGGAACCGATCTCAGGAACTAGCAACTTGCTACCACAAGACCAACCAACGTGGTAGTCTATTTTAATCTAGCTATTGAATTAAGGCAATATTCAATCAGAAATACCATTTAAATGAAAACATCTAGACAGATAATTTCCGTCCGCATGTCAAACTTTATAACACTTGCTATTGAAAATAATAAAGCTGAAGTGTTTGTTTGTTTGTTTGAACGCGCTAATCTGGATTTGAAAAGTTCTTTTTGCGTTTGATAGCCCAATCCTTGAGGAAGGCTATAGGCTATTTAACATCACGCTATGTACCTCAAGAGCCCAGAAAAAAATCAGAAAGAACGCCAAGCGAAAACCGAAGTAATAGCGCGGGTAAGTGATGCGATGCGACGTGGTTCGGTCGGGGGACCAAGAAATTTCACGAGGACGACGTCGCGGGGAGAAGCTAAACTAAACATAAAATGGTATTTTCTTGTTAAATTTTTTTCAGTTCGTATATAATCAATCTATAAACTATTAAATATGCTTTTGATTTGAAGCAAATATTAATTATTGTCTGCCAAAGGGTCAAAGGTTGTACTGTAATGTTGTCTATTTATAATTCGAAATTGTTTCCAAGTTCGCAGATTATTTTGCTTTGTTGAAGTGTGTGTGCTTGTTGTACAGACGCCAGCAGGTCAACCTACCCCAATCTTTCAAATTTCTTTGATAGATTTTCAACTTTAGCACAAAGAAATAAGGTTCATATTCATTGGGAAAATCTGACAGATTGGGGTAGCTTGATGTGCTGGCCTCTGTACTTAACACTAAAGACGAAAGCTCCAGGGTAGCCGGCGAAATCCAAATTTTCTTACGTTTTTTTGCAATTTGCTAGGCAATAATAAGTTGTAGGTTGATTAAAATATGATTCGCGACATTACAACTCTCTAAGACCAAGTAATCCTATTGAATGACTATTTCATGAAATCTTGATTTATAGGATTATACTAACTTAACAAGTTTATTATTCATACTAACGATTATAAAAAATAGCCTCCCCGACCGATTTCGGTCACGGTGGCCAATCTCAACGGAGATTAGCCGGGTACGCAGGAGATATTATAGTGCACAAGTGTGAACGCAGACACAGGTGCACTCCCTCTTCCCTCACTCTCATAGTCCGATGGGACGGCAATCTGACACGACCGGAGAGAGATCAGGCGCAGGACCAACGATTTATTCCGGTCTGATCCCCTAAGCCCCCCCTCCATCCCCCCCCCCCCCCTTGCATACCCCGCTAGATCTTCTTCTGTTTTAGACTCGTGTCTTATCCACATTATCTAGGTTACTCGTTTTGACGGGTAAGTACAGTCAAAAGGGGGTGCTCGGGCAGAAAACCTCCACGTGTGCCTGGGTACTGGGGTTCCTTTCTGGATACGTCCGGGGGGAAGACCAGTGTTCGGGCCGGTGCATCCCGGGGTGCGGGCAGCGATTTTCCACTGGGATTATTTCCCAGTGGAATCTCGCTGTCCGCATGCCAATGTTCTGCCAGGAGGATCGCTCCACACGTGCCGCTCTGAGTAGCTGAGCGGCAGTTGTGGTGGGGGGTCAGAGCGGGCCCGGTGTGCACTTACCCTGCCGCCGGGCAGGCAGGAGGGGTAACCCTGCTGCCACCGCTAATCTCGTAGCCCTGGAGACAGTTAAGGTCATGTCTCTGGCTGTTGAAGGGGGTCGAGGGTCTTGGCTTAACCGCCCGGACCGCGAGGAAGATTAACCTCTATAAAAAATTCCCCAAACCTCCAAGCGGCGGCGCACCGTGAGGGAGGTTGTAAGCTTGGCTAATGGGTAGCTTGGTTTAGTCGCTAGTGCGAACCACTAGATTTTTTGAGATAATACAAAGTTTAATACTCGTGGGAACAAATATGGATACAGCAATTTTAAAAAACAAAAAACCGGAAGAGGAGAGGAGTGATGCGGGGTCGGAGTCCGACGCCGCATCTGGAGGTGCGAGCACGGGAGGCTCAGGGAGCCCCAGCCGTGCCAAGAAGATGGCTGCTGCTGGAAAAAAGTCCAACAGCAAGCGGCCAAGGTCAGAGGACGGCCAGGGGTCGTCCTCCGATGGGGAGCTGGCCTCGGCTCGGAAAATCCCCACCAGCAGGCGGGGAGGAGTCCGGGAGCGAGGCAAGGGGAGGGGGCTCACTGCCCGGGAGGCGGCAGAACTGGCGGAGGAGCCAGCAAAGGAGGCGGAGGCCGGTCGCGCGGACGCTTCGGGGTCCTCAGGCGACGAGACGGGTCCGGTTGGTGGCCCCGGTGCGGACCGCAAGCGCAGGTTTGCGGCGGTCGTGGAGGCCGCGATCCGGGACGTGTCCCTGAAGAAGCTTCAAGCTTCGAAGAACAGGGCCATAGTCTCGGCAACGGCCTCCATCATGGAGGCAGCGGAGGCGGCGAACTACGTCGGCCCTTCGGCCGGCGAAGTGGCCGAATTACGGGCTGAGGTTGCCCGCCTGACGGCCGCCATGGAGCTTCTCCAAGCGGAGAACGGGAGGCTCCGGGCAGACCTCGCCAGCTTGCGGAGCACCGGCAGTGCGCAGGCGGAAATGCCGAGCCAGCCTATCCCGGTAGAGAACCAGGTCCTGGACCTGGTTCGGCAGGAGCTGGCGGCCTTCCAGGCGCGGTTTTCCGTCCTGGAGGGCATTGTCCTGCGCCCACCTCTGGCGGGCAAGGCGGCGGCCCCGGGGCCGAAGGCGGCCTCGTACGCGGCCGCAGCGGCAACGGCCGCCCCTAAACCCGGGCCGTCAGGCCGGGCTCAGGCGCCGGCCAAACCAGCGTCTGCTGGCGGAGCCCCGGCGAGGGCGAAACCGGCGTCGGCTGGCGGAGCCCCGGCGCCGGCTAAACCGGTGCCTGCGGGTGGAGCCCCGGCGCCGGTAAGGCCGGCTCCTGCTGGCAAAACCCCGGCGCCGGCCCGGAAAAGGGGGAGAAAGGGAGGGGAGGCGAGGGCCCCAGAGCCTACGCCCGGCCCCCAAAACTCTCCCACTTCTGCCGCGACCGACGCTGAATGGCAGGTGGTCGGGCAGAAAAAGAAGGCGGCCAAGGCGGCCAGGAAAAAGGCGCAAAGGCGGCGCCGCAAGGAGCGAGCCGTCGCAGCTAGGCTCCGCGCCCCGAAGACCGCGGCTGTGGTCATAACACTGCAGCCGGACGCGGTCAAAAAGGGCGTGACGTACTGCGACGTGCTCACTAAGGCCAGAGCGACGGTGGACCTCCAGGAGCTGGGGATCGCCGGGGGCCTCCGGCATAGGGTGACCGCCACTGGCGCCCGCATGCTGGAGATCCCTGGCGTGACGAGTGGCCCCACCTTACTAACATTATAAACGTGAAAGTTTGTGAGGATGGATGGATGGATGTTTGTTACTCTTTTACGCAAAAACTACTTGACAGATTTTGATGAAACTTAATAATAATATAGCTTATAAACCAGAATAACACGTAAGATACTTTTTATCCTAATATTGCCACGGAATCGACACTAATGCGGGTGAAACCGCGGGGCGCTGCTACTGAGCTTATAATTTTGTAACTTTTGCAAGCCTACTGGTAAAATATGGCTGAACCTATGTCCCTATATTACCATGTACTGTACACATTGCAAAATAAAAAAAAATGTCGTGTCTGCATCACTACAAGATAAACAAAACATTTTTTTTATCCGTCACATGTACAGACGCCAGCAGATCAAGCTACCCGAAACTGTCAAATTGTCCCAATCAACTTTGAACCTTATCCTTTAGAGATAAAGTTGAAAATCTATTAAAGAAAGACAGATTGTAGTAGCTTGATGTACTGGCGTCTGTACAATTTACTGGTTTGGGGAAGTGCCAGGGTAGTTTTTTTTTTCTTGTTATTTTACAATTGGTAAGTCAGTCTCAGGTTGTATGTTTAACAAAATATGATTCGCGAGCGTAAAAAGTATGTATTTACAAAATTATAATCATTAAAATCATAAATACAACCCTCTAAATTCTTGTAATCCTATTTTATTTCATGAAATAGTCATTCAATAGGATTATATGGGCAGCGGGATTGTCCGAAAGGGTTACCGCTGCCCCGGAACATAAAGAGCTAAGGAAGGAACACGGGTGGGTTTTAGTCAGTAAGAGTCTGACACTCCCTTCTGCTCCACCTAGAGCGGGAGGCGTCATTTGATGATTTACCAACCTCAAAAAAAAAAAATAGGATTATAATTATGGACTTACAGGGTGGTATTGATGGTTGACAAAAAAGGTAAGAAAATTGGAATGTTGCGGGTAACCTAGCGCATTCCTTAACGTTGTATATCATGTACACACGGTTACACATCAGTCTATACATTTCCAGATTTAGCTGACCTTTCATTGTATAGGTTTTTCGTACAATCAGAAGTCAGCTTATACTGGTTATGTATATCTTGATGTGTAGCCGCATGTACCAATTATTATTTTGTCGTTCCAGAAGGTCACATTAATCACGATGACAGTTCGCTAAGCAAGCATTCTTTGTGAACAACGTGATTTTAATAGTTAGAACAATTTGTCATTGTCCTGTAACATTCCTTGGAGAGATAAGATGAATCGCTTTAAGAATAAAATAAATATTTTGGACTACCAGCGCCCTGAGGTTTCACCCACTTATGTGTCGATCCCGTGGGGATATCAGAATAAAAAGTAGCTTATGTATTATTACGATCGATTTTGTAAAAATCTCACCGTGATAACTTAGGTGAAGTGAGAGTGAAGTGAGCTATCAATAGGGGCGGTCCCTAACATCAGGTGGAATGACAGCTCACTTCACCTTAGTTTTCACGGTGAGACTTTTACAGAATAGCACTGCTGGTAACTCTTGACTTGTGAATATAATTTTTATAAAGTGTATGATATTTGCTGGTAACTCTTTGACTTGTGAATATAATTTTTATAGTGTTTGATATTTTTTGTCTAAACGAATAAAGATTTAGATTGATTTACGGTTCCTTACACACTCCACTCACGTAAAACATTGTTTTTAGATAAGCAAGTCACATGACGAACTTCATCTGATTACTAAATAACTGAATTACACATTTATTACGATATGAATAATTTACGTGTCAACACGTTTTGATGAATACATTACTTTTATCTTATTTTAATAGTTTCATATTAATCATATTTAATAAACACTGACTTTTGATTTCTAAGACACTTTTTTTTGGTCGTAACTTACAAGAGAAGCCAAATCTAGTCTAGTCTACAAAGTTGCCCCTTCTAAAAGATTAGGTCGGTAAATCAAATAAAGCCTGAAATTTGTTGCTTCAAATTTATCTTAAAGTCCAGAGGTCGGTCAGTCAGAAAGATGAAGCTAGTTACCCATTCTAAAAGCGTAGTAGATACCTATACATAGAGAAGAACGGTCAAGAAACTCCACGGACACTCTTTTATATCATACAAATTTAACAAGAAATCTCTCATGGTTATAACATAACATAATCAGAATATCAGGACGGTAACCAATTGTAGGTACTCATCATTTTGAATAACTTTTACTATGGGACCAAACCTGAAATCGCGAAAAAAAATCAGCTGTTCCCTACATTTTGACGAGATAGACGAAGATAAATGTAGGGAACAGCTGATTTTTTTGAAGTGAAACTTCTTTACGCACGCTTGACTTGGGGAGTAAGCTGGCGAACGCGTGACGTAAGCGTTACGAAAAGTGTGATCGGGCAAGGCGAACGGAAGTTAAGTGGGGGATATAAGCAAGAGACAGCAGTGCGCGCGCACATTTTCTTTCTCTCTTCCTCTCATAGCCAAATACGTTCCGTATATCTAAGCACACTGCAGGCTTATTGTCTGTATCACAGTGTAGGAGCAAGAGAGAGCAGTGCGCGCGCACATTTTCTTTCTCTCTTTCTCTTATAGCTAGTAAATGAAATATATATATATTTCAGTCAGTAGTTCGTTTGCGAGTTTACTAGCGTTACGCGAACGGTGATTCTTTGGTTATTTTTCGTAATTCTATTTCGTTTTGAACAATTTTATGAATTAATATTTTGTTCAATACATTCAAAAAACTGTAAATTCATTTTAGAGTTCATGTTTTGTGAATTTTCGGGTAAATAATAACAAATTATGGAAAGAAGTGACACAGACTCTGAGTATGAAAGCGATGCTCCAGGACCACCAACTAAGAAGAAATTACGTACGGAAATTGTGCACAAAAAGTGTGTGACAACAGATTCAAAGCAAGATAAGAAGTTTCACTTCAGTCGTGTGGTCATAAGCACACTCGTTTTTTTTTCGCGATTTCAGGTTTGGTCCCATAGTAAAAGTTGTTCATAATGATGAGTACAATGACCTCTTAAGAGCAGAAGCTAGTTTATATTATACTTGTTCGGTACCCAAAGGGTGCCAATGTGACCCTACTACTAAAGCTCTTTTGTCCGTCCGTCAGTTTATCTGTGACAAGGCTGTATCTCTTGAACCGTAATAGATACACACTTTAAATTTTCAAAGAATGTGTATAGCCGCTAAAATTATAATACAATGTATATTATCTCTTATATCTTAGCTTTATATTTATTTCCATACAAGAACCCAAACATGTAGTGTTAAATATTGTATGGTGGTACGGAACCCTTCGTGTGCCATTCTGAGTCGCAGTTGACCGCGTTTTTTCTCATGTTGTGAATATTAAGGGCCTATACTACCTCAAATGGCTTAGCATGATCCTCCGTTATGTCGAAAATACTGCAGCATTAATTTTGAAATAAATATATGGTAAAGTTGAGGATTAATTTTAGGTCTTATGTTAGACGAAAACACGATTCCATAAAATTTTCTTGATAGAAAAAAAAATCCAAAGTTACCTCTAAACCGAACAATAAACCGCTGGTATTCAAAATATATTTACTTCAAATTAGATCATGAAACTTTGTATACTAATCGAACTAACTATAAAGCAGGTCTTATGTTATATATATTTTTTTAGTTACCATTATTTTCACCGTAAAAAGCATATACCTAAACTATTGGCGCTGCCTGCCGCCTAGCACCGCACTCTGTCTCGCTCTCACTCAGTCCGCGAGCAGTATCGTTCGAGCGAGATAAAGAGTGAATTTTAGCTGAGGTAGTATAGGCTCTTAAGAAAAATCTAAACGACATTCAAGTAATAATGTTCTAACGTACAACAATGTTTTTTCCAGATGTTTCGGATCCGAATGCGAAAAAATCAAGCAGCAAAAATGAGGATGAGAAAGAAGATGACAAGAGAATAAACAATAAGTTGGGTCTACGTAAGTGTTCAACATACTTCCTTTTGTTTAACCACAGTGATTATTCCCCTATTTGATTCTACATATTTATATTTTGTGGATGAAGTTAATAGCACAGAAATATCAACTCGGAAAAGGATCGTCACCGTATCAACTCGAGCCATTCAGTATTCTTTGTATGAAACTCCTTACAACAACATAATTATACTAATCGGAATCGTAACGTAACGCCTCGCCTCGGGACAAGCTCACGAACCGCGGTGCGTGGTCAACTTGCAGTTCCCGCGCTTACGACTCGTCGTTAAAAGAAAGAAAGAAAGAAAGAAAAAAAAAGTTTATTTGGACACATTTCGTGAAACATAAAACACAAAAACTAATTAAAAATTATGTTGCAAACAACAATTGTGTGTGCCTCACGGCTGCGCCAAAAAGGTTCATTTCAGCATTAATGCCAGACAGATGCTTTCTGACGCTGGTTTTCTAATGAACCTTAGGAGACAAGTGACGGGGAGTACACACAGTTTTAACATACCTTATACATACTTTTTACCCTTATAAATAAATTAGAAAACTGTGGCTTGTTTGAAAAAAGAAGAAATAGGTAGTCGTAATAATAATAAAAAATAAGATAAAAAATGTACTCATTAATATTTAATTTAATACTAGCCGAAGAAAGTGACGTACCTACCTTTTTACAATAGATGAAGTAGGCACAACTGTAGAAAAAGGTAAGCGATAAGCTAAGTACTGTGGCATTTCATATAAGTGAAACATTTAGGGCGACCATACCTAGTTTCTGTTGTTTTTGCTTACGTCTCTCCGTACCCGAGCTTATGTCTCTTCGTCTACCCTTGCCCCTCTCACCCCTCCCGTGGCCTGGCTACAGCACCATCAACCAGCAATCAGCGAGCCGTAAGCACGGCGTCGCCTTTGACCACTACCTCACATGAATACCAATTCTCGTAATTTAAAAAAGGTTCAACTTCAAGTTGCAACTTTATCTCAGTGACAATTAATATCAAAAACTTGTCAATAATGTATGTGAAGCTGTACAAGAATTATTTGTCGCACGGATACCGCCATCTTGATTTTACACTACAATTTTCAAATGTGTATTATTAGCAGTGCCCCGCGGTTTCACCCGCATAAATGTCGATTCCGTTGGAATAACAGGATAAAAGCCCTACGTGATAGTCCTGGTTATAAACTATCTGTGTACCAAATTTTATCCAAATCCGTTATGTCGTTTTTGCGTTAAAGAGTAACAAACATTATCCATTTATCCTCACAAACTTTTTCGGAAATTATCCCACGGAAACTTATTACTATGATAAAAAGTATCTTATGTGTATATTGTGCCAAGTTTTATCCAAATCCTATTAAAAGCATAATAATAATGATTGAAATACTATCTATGAATGAATTCATGCAAGCCTAGTTACCCACTTTTTGTTAGAATACTGCAGTGCGATTCTGTAACCATCTCACCGTGAACACTTAGGTGAAGTGAGCTGTCAGTGTCAGTGGATTGATACTCATGACAGCTGACTCTAAGCTCACTTCACCTAACTTTTCACGGTAAGATTTTTACAGAATCGATCGGCTGCTCAGAAAGTTGGGTCATATTTAAATCATGATTCGAAAGACACGTAGCGTCTTATAGCAATTGTGACCGTCGAAAGTTATTGTTATTTTCCTCGGGAACAGTTTTTTTTTGTGCACGTAAGGTTCCTTAAGTCCTTTTTTTATGTAAAAGTTAATGATAGTCGGTTCAGTTGATTAGGCGTGAAAAAGTAACAAACAAACAAACTTACTTTCACATTTATAATATTAGTTTAGATTATTTGAAAATGGAATGGGAAATATTCGGGTTCTTTCATAGCCTACCCAAACTTGCCAGAGACCGGGTTCCATCTTTTTTCCTTCAAAACCCCGCCTTACACTGTACAAAAGAAGCAGTAGAACATTTTTCTTCTGCAAAATGAACAACAATAAAAACTATGAATTGGTAAATTCATAAACGCTTGTCATAAACAGAAACCCTACCAGATTCAAACGAGATGAGAATCATAACCATTTGAACACAAAAAATAAAATAAAAGGATAAAACAAGATATTCTAAGCGGTAAAAGAAAAAGTTATAAACATGTCTTTTATACACTACTCACGTATTACAAGAGCAAGATTCGGAAAATCTTTGAGAAAATTTTATTTCGCTACTGTGGCAATAAATATGGTATAGGCTCCATTATCTATGTTTTATGCTCCATTAACTATTTTATGTAAGGATTTTCATCAATACATAAAATGGCTAAATATTTAAGGACTATTTCATTATATAAGGTAAAAACAAAAACAAAATAAGGTAAAAGCAAAAACATGTGTAGATAAAATATACATGGTATGATACTTATTATAGGTGTTACAAGGTATTTTTTTGGCTCAACATGTTTGACAATGGTTGGTGTACAAAATAAGTCGAAAGACAATAAGATTTCAAAATAAATATTCAAAGACTAATAATATAAATAAATCAACGGTGAGCATTAATATTAAAATAAAAAAAAATAGGTCATTAGTCATGCGATTCAAAATAAATAGAATAGATTCAGTCAATATCTTCAGAGCCATATAACATTTAAAAAATCATTAACATTATGCTTTTTCTGTCAGTATTTTATTATTAATGTTTACTTAAACTTGTCTGTATTTATTTTTTAACAAAGTTAGGGATATTATTATAAATTATTGGCGCTCTGCATACAATGCTTTTCATAAACAGTAGCGCTGTCTTAGCTGGCTGAATATGAATTTTAGTATTATCCCGGCGATTACGTATAATAATGTCCGATATTCGAGGAAACACATAGGGGTTCTTTCTGACAAATAGGGCTATCCCAAAATATAAAGTGACGGAAGTGTCAGTATTTTATTCTTTCTAAATAGCGGCTTACAGCTCTCAGTACTTTGGATACCTAACATGGCATGTAGGCATCGCTGTTGCATTATAATAAAAAAAAAAATAAAAATCGTTTATTCTCAGACAATCACAGTCCATAGAAGAGGTTAGTAACATAAATCTTATACACTATGTTAGTACAACTAAAAATAACACCGGGAACAAAATAAGAAATTTAAAACAATATAAATCTTCACTAACCTGCAACTGTCACATGCAGGGCAGTGAAGCGACGCAAGACCGCCGAGTCCATCCTATCCGCTATCATTTTCAGGATGCCGTTACGGCTCCCCCTCATACTGTGTACCACAGACATGGTTTTCCTACGCATGACTGCATAGAAATCATCAATGTGCGCATCTGCAAACATGCCTGAAGCACTACAGTACCGCGGAAGCCGCACCAGAACCCTGAAAATGTTATTATATTGGACGCGGAGTGCATTATAGGCCCGCTTTGTGAAGCTGGTCCATAGACCCCCCGTGTAGAAATTTTGACAGTATGCTTTAAATAACGTTAATTTAACGTCAACCGTACAACGAGCGAATCTCTGAGCCAGCATATTTCCAAGGACCGATAACGCCCTCCGTTCTCTTTCTATATCCTGATCATCCGTTAATGTTTCTGTGACAATATGACCAAGGTACCTAAACTGAGCCACCCGTCTCAAGTCACAACCATTTAGACACAGCGTAGGAACACTACTATTGTAAATGTAATATCTTTATTTGATGAGTTGCCCCAAAAGATAATGCAAATAATGTCATAAGTTGAATAGTTGCTTTTGGCAAATCATTGATCTATATAGTAAACAACCTGGGCCCTAGCACACTACCTTGAGGGACACCGTATGTGACATATTTCTTTACGGAGCTGAATATTTTTTCTTTTTTGTTTTAGGATTCACTCTAGTTGTTACTGTTATCTGTTGACGATTCGATAAATAGGATCGAATTAAGTCTAAAACATTGTCTCTTATGACGTCATAAGGAGCAATTTTTGACGCATACGGATACGTCAAGTTTACTGAATAGTATATTAGGATCTACATATTCAAATGCATGTGACATAGCGCAATAAATAGCACAAACTGGAACTGTTTTGTCAACGTGGCAGATAATATTTTGGATGAATTCATAAATGTCCATATTTGTGGTTTTATTTTGTCGAAAGCAAAATTACAAAATTACAAAATTTTATTTTTTTCGAGATATAAATTAGGTTCACCATAAAGATATTTTTCAATTTTTTTTTTTCTAAATATTGATAATAGTGCAATAGACCTATAATTCACCATCAAAAGGTTTTATAGGTGATAGTTTAAGATCTTGTGGAAATATTCCAGTTGTTATCGACATGTTCATAATGTGACTCAGGTATATCCTCATTTACTGCTTTAATTATTTTAGTAGAGAAACTATCGTATCCTACACTGTTGGTATTTTAAGGTTGTTTATAATTTTATTATTCTGGTAGAGAGAACTTGGTAAAATAAACATTTAATTTAATTGGTCATTAATCAAAGACGTAACCTTCTTCCCCGCGACACCCGGAAGGGGGTTGACTTTTTCAATTAAATAATTATTAAATACGTTCGCCATTTCTGCTGGATTATTAAGGATGTTGTTTTTATTAATTTTTATGTTATCAATGGATTCTTTTGTGGTGTGTTAAGCCTCGTTTTTTTATAATCTGCCACACTGTTTTGGTCTTATTAAGAGACGTTATTATTTTATAGTTATTTTGTGCACGTTTTATTAGTTTTACATTTTTTAAAATAACTTACATCAATTTAAGTACTTTAATTTGTTGCTTTTTGTTGAGTTTAATCTGAATTTACAAAACCTTTCTTTTTAAACTACAAATTTTTACACCACGTGATACCCTCTTTGGTTTACAATGACTTTTTAAAAATTGGAGTTGTGGAAAACAAAGATCATAAAAAAGTTTAAAATCAGCTTTATAGTGTTGATAAGCCTTGTTTATGATGTTAATAAAAAATTTAATTAAAAGCAGTGATGGCCGAGACGTGGTGTCAGCCCTGACTTACGAGTTGCCAAAATTAAAGTCAAGTCATTTATTCCAAATAGGCACATAAAACGCACTTTTGAACGTGGTCAAAATATATAAAAAATTAAATTGGCGCTAGTTGCCCCTTCCAAAAGGTAAATGTAGATCGTGAGTTCAAAACCCAGGTAGGCAGTTTGTGTATTTAATTTCATCACCACTGCTCTCAAAACGGTGAAGGAAAACATCGTGGGGAAACCGCCATGACCTAGAACCAAAAAATTCGAAGACTTGTGTTATTCACCAACCCGCTCTGGGCCCGCGTGGTGGATTACAGCCCACTTCCACAGAGAAGAAGCCTGTGTCCCAGCAGAGCTTACATAATAGGCTGATTATGACGTATGCAAGTGACTCTTAGAGTGATAGTTTTATTTTGAAGTAGGTTTTATAAAGAAATATACAAAGTGTTACAAAAATCCCATAAAACTTTAAGAGGTGCTTTAGACCATTGAACTGAACGACTTTCACTATGGGACTAACTATGAAATCAACAACTTTTATTTCATTTGTTATAAAATCAAACTATACATTTTTTTAAATTGATATTGCTTAAGCAATTATTGGAGACTGAAAGAGGGAGAGAAAATTATGTAGAAGTTTGGAGATATTCAGACTTGTTTCCAGTTGAAAATTAAATTATGTCCATTCGTTTTTTTTTATTTAAGGTATATAACAAAAATGTATTCTATTATTATAAAAGTATATGATATTTGTGATATGAGAAAAATTATTTTGATGGATTATATTCAACAGAATCTGCAAATTAGAGCTCTCAAATCTTCTCTCCGTGAGTTTTTGCCTAAACATGCATCAGGAGAACGATTATTGCTAAATAAATAGATAAATAATAAAAAAAACTTGAGAGGTGTCAAGGGACACCCGGATGGAACGAAGTTCCTTTCGATTAATTAGTGAAGGAATTGTAATAAAATTTTATTTTTTTTAAGTTATAATAATAAATAATGTAATGTATTGAATCTTGTATAAAATAATTATATTAATAATTATATTCAATGCGAAATAGAAATGAAAATATCTGGCTTGCTTTCTATAAGAGAGAGAGAGACAGACAGAGAAACATGCGACGCCGCACAGCTTACAATAGCTTACTATAGCAAAAAGTGTCGTGACAACTTTTCGTAAGAATTTTTTCCGTCTAGCCCCCTTTCACAACGCGCGATAAGGAACTTCGTTCCAAAAAAAAATCACTGTATTATTAGTATCGAAGAAAAAACGACCTATCTTTACCAATTAATTTTTATTTATATCAACCAACGAATAGTATTCAATTTCAACGAGGAAATCATGCATCTACGCGCATTTTTGTAATAGGCCTCTTAATAAACCTAGCAAAATAAACTTCTAGCTTCAAATTATATAATGTATGTAATTATATAATGTACGCAACGAATGTTACCGTACGTCTTTGTAAACTTTACCTACCGTTTCCGTACAATAATAGTGATCCATTAGCACCAATAAAATGGCGTCTCTCAGCCAATCAATTCATCGATTAAAGTATACCAATTGACCAATCAAAGTGTAATATCACTTTAATCATTCCCATTTACACACAACGCCACTTACAACACATCAACGTCAAAATAACGGCCAATTTAAAAAAAGGAATGACATACGAGTACAATTGTCATTAATCGACCAATCAGCGAATGGGAATGTAAAAAAAATCGAGCGAAGGAATCTTCATATACGGTTTTTCATTGAATTAGTTTCTAATATAGCGTGTGAAGAAGAGGCGTGCAGTTATTTTAATTAGAGCATTTTACTTTTCTCTCAAACGATTTGACGAACTTCTATGGTATGTCACACGACATCTCAATATCTATCTTCGATGGACCGTTTCGGATGACTAGGACCGACTTTCCTCCGCTTTTTTTTCTGATTTCCATTCAGTATTAACAAATTTAGCTGATCCATATTCAAATGTCCGTTTATGCGATCATTCAAGCAAGAAGGTTGCGTGTGCGCATACGCTTATTTTGTCGCACATTTACATAAAATTAATTGGTGCTCGGCGAAAGAAAGTCGGATGTTTACTTATTCCATTTTTCTAGACACGCAAGGAAATACTTGTAGGAACTTTGTTTGGGTGAGTGATGGATAAATAAGCTGTCAGATTGGGCAATGAATAATTAAAATGTTTACATATCAGCAAGTTTGCCTGCATTATGTCGCATTATTGTCGGACAGAATATGTCAACAGCAATAAGTTTCAGGAAACGTATAGTAAATTATGGTTGGCGCTATTTGGTGTCGCACGAATAAACGTATTAGTTTAAATGATTAAAAGCTGTTTAAACTTATGACATTAATTTGTCACGTACAAATAAACAAACGGTATTCTTCAGACTCCTCATCGGTCTAGTGGTGACTGCATCGTTGGTCTCGTGGTCGCAAACGCTGCTGCTGAGGACGAAGTCCTGGATTCGATTTCCGGGTCGTGCAAAATGCCATTGAGTTTCTTCATCTGGAAATTCTCAATAGGAGTCGGAGTCGGATTTGCGCACGATTGATGACAATAGACTCGCCACCATTACATTTTACTTAAACATAATTGGTGTAATGTGGTTGTGGTATAGGTACGCCTCTGATTAACCTTTTGGGGAATACAGGTCTATGTCAAGGGTATTATGTCAAGATAGGTTTAACCACAGATATATTTGGGATGCATGAAGAAGCTTTCTCGTGTAGCGCAATTTGTTCCGCCAGTGAATCAACTGAACCGATTGCTCGGCGCATCTTGCACAGTCACGCCCAACACCTTATTTGACTGGCCAATTATTCCCTTGCGGTGGTAGGGCTAACGCCGGCCTGGTTTGCGACCACCCCTCCCACCGGAGTCCGGCGTCAAGCAGCCTGCTGTGTTTCGTCGATGCGTGGGAGTTCCAGTGCCTTATAGGCATCTTCTGGGCACGCTCGTTCCATCATAGACCTCATCCATCGCTTTCCATCAGGCGTGATCGAGGTCAAGAGACCCACATTCAGCAATAAAAAAAAATTACAATTATATTTCTATTAGTTTAACGATATAAGAACGTCTTTGTTTTCTCCTGAACTCCCATCTTAATATGCCAAGGAATGTATCGTATGGGTGTTTAGTCTGAACGGACCAAACCGAATGGCCCACGGGCCATTCGACCGTAAACAATAATCTTCTACGTTCCAAAGGACCGGTGATAAAAATTTGTAAACAAATTCACTACATCAAGTATATTCGGGTGCAAAAGTTAAAGAGCTTTTTTTTTTTTTGAAGATGGGAAATCATCAAATGACCCCTCCCGCTCAGGGTGGAGCAGAAGGGAGTGTCAGACTCTTACTGACTAAAACCCACCCGTGTTCCTTCCTTAGCCGTTTGTGTTCCGGGGTAGCGGTAACCCTTTCGGACAATCCCGCTGCCCCGGCAGGCTTCGGCCCTTACGGGCCCCTTCCTTAAGCTGACATCTCTTTGAGGCGCGCGTGGAACACGTACGCGCCGTCCGGCACGGGCCTGGTCCTGATCGGATGGATAGTTACCCATTACTCTCCGTCCGCAGGCCCGCGCCTACGGTGGCTGGGAGTCGTCACGCGAAGTTAAAACGCTAAGATACAATCTATAGGAATCCCAAGAAGGAAACTTGTGGAAAGAAACTTACCTACTTCAATCAATCTACCTAGTCTTTCCCCAACTATGTTGGTGTAGCTTCCGTTCTAACCGGATGCAGCTGAATACCTCAGTATTTTACACGGAGCGACTGCCTATCTGAAGAATAATTCTCGTAATTTTAAGAACGTTCACCGTCCGATCTCAGTCTCAATCTGTCAAAAATATCTCTTAATTTCCCTACATTTTTGACAAATTTGGGACATTAATTGTCGCTGAGTTCAGATTACGACTAGATTTTGAACGTTTTTAATTACAGGAATTGGCCTGTAGACTTCTACAACCCAGTAACTAGATAATACGATACCCCTTTGCAAGACTGATTAATTGATTGACTTTCCAACTTTACTTCACAAAACAGCCATAGATAAAAGTAAAGCGTGCAAAAAAGAGTTAAAAATAAAAGAATCTTTCAACATGATTGTTCAGCGGAAGGCATAAATAACTCACGAACAATCTGGTGGTCGTGCAAGTCTCACATTTTCAGTCGAGAATTTTGAAATTAACCAAAACTTGATCATGATTTATGTCTTGGCTGTTAATTTATGGCTTTTTTGAATTCCTCTTTCGGGAAAGTTTTTTTTTCAGTGTAAGTTATTGTTTAACACAGACTTGCTCGTTTGGAGGCAAAGCCAGCTTAGTGGGTTAGATTTACTCGTTTATTGCAAAGAAAAGAAGAAATATATATTTTGCTAGCACCACCCCGCCGTTTCACCCGCGTAAATTTCGATCCCGTGAAAATATCAGGATATAATTATTATATGTGTTAATCCTAGTTATAAACTATATGTGCGCCAAATTTCATCCAAATCCGTTCAGTCGTTTTTGCGTGAAAGAGTTACAAACGTTCATGCATCCATCCTGAAACTTTCGCGTTTATAATATTAGAAGGATGTAGGATTTGCGTTAAACGGGACGTATTTATAAAGAAAAAAAACGGTCTACGGTATAATGACATAAACTATGGTGTAATTGACATATACTATAATGGCATTGCGATTACAGCTGAGCTTTTCTGTAAGAATCTTACAGTGAAGTCTTAGGTGAAATGAGCTGTCTACATTGTCACTCCCTAGTATCAAGTGAAATGACAGTTCTCTTAAACACAGCTCACTTCACCTAACTTTTAAAAGTGACATTTTTACAGAATAGACCGACTGCTTGCTAACTTTGACAATAGGCAAATTAAATATCGCTAACTTTAGTAAAACATGATCCGCAGAACCAGTTGAACTGGTACGCTCGACGATATATCAAGCTATACATTTCCAGTGTATAAGCTGACTGCTCATTATACGAAAACCCTATACAATGCGAGGTCAGCTAAAACTGGAAATATGTGTATAGCGTGATGTGTAATGTGTACCATCCAATTATTTTCAACTCCAACGTAAAAGATTAGCGGTTCTAAAAACGGAATAGAATAATTAATTGATATTAATGATACAAGGTAATACTAGTAAGAGTGCCAAAGCACTCTTTTCACACCTAAGTACACATTACGTAAGACCAAATTTGTTTTTAAGGAGCCATTCATCTAGTAAAAAATATTTTTCTTTTATTGCACAGACTCGCTTTCGCCGATAGTAATTTTGTGTAGATCTTTTTTCTTGAACAAATTCTTTTAGAGTCTGATTATTATCTGAATGGCGACAGTGATCAAGTCATAAAACGGAGGCTTTTGCGTTCAATGTCCTATTACTTCTCACGTCAAATCCAGCACGAAAATCAAACTTGTTTTTCGGAGAAATTATAGAATTTACAGCATCATAAATAACATGTGCGATTCCTTTATGTTATTTGATTGTAAAATGATAAATCCTACATACCCCAGAATTTATTTATTAAATTCTTTAGCGTGGCAGAAAAATTTACAACTCCAATTCATTTGGGTATAGCTGTCAAATACAGGGCGCCTGAAAACTTGGTCCAAGAGCAAAAGGCATAATATTTTTAGCATTTCATAATTCGCTGTCGAATACTCGAATATTTTAAAACGACTTAAATACGGTAAAATGTTATTTTACTACAGTTATGTTTGTGTTCAATGTGTTTGGGGTTGGTCATAAATTGTGATTTAAAGTACCTGCGTGAAATATTTGCTGGTTAGCTGTATAGATTCACAAATCAATACGGCTAGCTAGCACAGTAACTAAATTAAAATCTAGCAGTACCAAGGTTAAGTAATTACTAGTTAATTAATTTATTTATAAGGGTAAAAAGTATGTATAAGGTATATTGAAACTGTGTGTACTCCTAATGCTGAAATGAACCTTATTTGGCGCAGCCGTGAGGCACACACAATTGTTGTTTGCAGCATTATTTTGCTTTTGTTTTTGTGTTTCACGAACTGTGTCCAAATAAAGTGTAAATGGGCATACCGATCTATGTCAAAATCAAAATATACAGAAACAAAATTAAAATCTAGCATGTGTGCTAGATTTAAATTTTGTTTAACTTAACCTTGGTACTGTCTTAATCTACGAGCACACTAGGCATTTTCTCAGCCTAATAATTTTCTTTTCTAGCTTTATCTGAAAAAAGGCATCGTGGGAGCCCTAGATGGCCTAGTTTATCATCATCTTCATTCATAGCCAGACCACTGCTAGGTCCTTCTCTCTTTGCTTCTTCTTCTTCTTCGTGTCGCTGGAACAATTGTATTTCAGGTCTTGTTGGCCAAAACTTCTTCACTTCTACGGCGTCGTCGGTGGCAGCGCAGAGGTCACTTTGACTACATTTTTTGGGACACTTTCTGTTGTAGACCTCTTTTTGCTTATACCAACCGTCACGCTTCTGTGCCAACCTTATCTGGGTTCAAAACAAAATAATTTATTTCACATAAGCCTACAAGGACACTTATGAAACGTCAGAAGCTAGTTGCACGGTTCCAATTGGTCGTTTTCTATGGAGAAGAGCCGGCAAGAAACAAAACTTAATTAAGGATTACAGCGATAATAATAGGTATGGGAGGATAATGTGAGCCTGTCAACAATTGTCAGGTATTATCAGCCTAAATAATATAAACTATTTTAAACCCACTAATCAGAAAGACACCCCTGCCTAAAACGCTGATAGAAAACATCGTGAGCAAACCGGCATGTCCTAGAATTCGAAGACATGTGACATATACCAACCCGCACTAGGCCCGCATAGTGGATTATTGCCCGCTCTCTCTCATACATAGAGAACGTCTGCGTCCCAGCACTGGGATCATTATAGGCCGATAATCTATCAGAAAGAATTAGCCTATAAAATAAAAACTCAATAAATTATGATAAAGTGAGAACACTTCACACTTCAAATAGGGTATATCAATAAAATCGACAGCCGATAAATTATTCAAATGCGAGTAAATAAACGTCGATATTTCATTGTTTTACGATTCGATAGCTCACTGTATATGATTAAATATTGCTGTCGTAAATACGGAATGGTATTAATTTACTTAGTGAATACTCTTCTTTATGATAGACGAGATTTTGCCCACGGTAAAAAAAAAAAATAGCCTATGTCACTCTCCATCCCTTCAACTATCTCCACTTAAAAAATCACGTCAATTCGTCGCTCCGTTTTGCCATGAAAGACGGACAAACAAACAGACACACACACTTTCACATTTATAATATTAGTAGGGATAGGTCGAAAATGTATAACGACAGTAAGTTAAAAATATCTCGATTGAAATAATATGATATTATATTTTTATTAGAATATGTGGGTTAGCTTAGAATTTAGATATAGTAACATGAGTTTTCTCAAACTCAAGGGATTTACTCATATTAAATCATTTAGAGACACTACTTTAAGTGGCAAGTAGTCGGTCAGGTTACTCGGAGAGTTGAAGCTAGTTTTCCGTTCCAAAACATAGCAGTATAGTTATTCAACCACTCAATACGCTTCCGTATCGTATCGAACATCAATCAATGATGTCCATAGGAGTCTTCTAAACGTTGTTCACAAGTCCAAAACCTGAAAATTCTTCCAATATTCTTCCGACAGCTGTATGCTGTCGGGGGCAAGGCAAATCCGGTTATCGAAATGTATAATTTTCGATACGATAAATTGTCGGATGGTTGTGAATAGCTAGGCAGATTTCTATTGTGAAAACCGGGCAAGAAACATCATGGATAGTTTAAAAATGAAATTGTTTCTCTTTGAAAACAATTCAAAAGTAGGAATACATTTTTTTTTCGCAAAGCCTGCGCTGAAGGAAGTTATTGACATATTATAAAATTGGCGTTAATACACCTCTTTGACTGTTGCTGTGATCCGTGTTTAATATCTGCTCATCTTTTTAACATGCGTTTACTCCTCACATCACTTAGAACTCGAGATATTAGAAAATCGCTCGATTTTTCTCCGAATCGATACGGATTCAACTTTCTTTATAACCGGACGTGAATCGATTTGACACTGATCGCAAGCCGAGCAGCACTAACGACATTATAAATCAACGTTGGAGAGCATTACGTGGTATGATTTTCAACTTTATTTTTAAGAAAGTAAAGTGTCATTTTGTTTGTGTTGTTTTACGAAATTGATTCGGTTTGAAGTTTTTGAAGGCCGAGGAATGTGTGTTGGGGGAAAATGTTTGAAAAACTTTTATAGTGGGAATAACATGTCGTAATGGTTGTGAAAAACAACATCATGTACCAGATCAGTAAAACATTACCTACAATCTTCATCTTTTAGTGAGAACTGAAAATGCTTCCGGAATTTTCAGTTTTCTGGAACAGTGGTGGCCCAGTAGTAACGAAGGTCGTAGGTCGTGGGTTCAAACCCAGGCAAGCGCTTTATTCATTCACGTCTAAATTATTTTATTACCACTGCTCTCAAACAGGTGGAGCCTATTTGCCTAGAATGTTCCATTTTTTTATGGAACGCTCTCGGAAGAAGAAATTTATGTTAAGCAACCCGAAGGCTATGATGATGGTTCTGGGTATGCTTACTGAAGAAAAGTCTTTATGGGTTAAAGCAAGCCCCGAGATGTTGGAATCAGAGAATTCTTAATTTTTTCAATGAAGCGGGCTTTAAAATCAGTGAAGTCGATACCTGTTTATTTGTAAGAGAGAAAGACCACCGGAAACTGATTGTGGTTCTCTACGTTGATGATGGGCTAGTAGCTGGAACAGATCAAGAACTCATTGATGAATTTATTGAAGAGCTAAAAGAAAAGTTCAAGATTACAACCAAACCAGCTACCTATTTTCTAGGTATAGAGCTATTTTCTAGGAAACCGGCATGTCCTAAAAATTCGACTATATGTGACATCTATCAACCCACACTGGGCCAGCGTGGTTGATTACAGCCCACTTTCTCTCGAAGAGAGGAGGCCTGTGTCCCAGCAGTGGGAACATAGGCTGGTTATTATAATTTTGTGTACTACTTACTACTAGTTACTAAAACTTAAAATAAACACTTAAATTAAAACCAAAATTAATTTAATTTTGATTTTAATTTAAGTTTGTATTTTAATTCTAATTTTAGTGTTGATTTTGATTATAATTGTATTTTTATTTTTACTTTGAGGGGTCCGTGGCTAAATAATAACAGCCACACAGGTCGATCGATCAGGTTAAGCTACGCTTGCCGCGGTTGGTCTGTGGATGGGTTCTTTACATACCGAGACCCCTCCGTGCCTCGAAAGCACGTTAAGCCGTTGGTCCCGGCTGTCATTTGTGGATCTTTGACAGTCGTTACGGGTAGTTAGAAGCCCGAAAGTATGACAACCAGTCTTACCAAGGGATATCGTATTACCCAGTAACTGGGTTGTGGAGGTCAGATAGGCAGTCGCTCCATGTAAATACTGGTATTCAACTGCATCCGGTTAGACTGGAAGCCGACCCCAACATAGTTGGGAAAAGGCTAGGCAGACGATGATGATTTATTTTTACTTTGATTTTGATTGCACGTGATTTTAATTTTAATAATGATTTGTAATTTGGTTGAAAATATAATTATGTTCGGTGAGTATAAAAACTCATCTAATTTTAAGTAGGCTCAATATCAATCGATAAATAAGTAATGAATAATATGGTTACCTGTAAGCAATTAGTACACTAGTCTATAAGTCTATTGGATGTATCTCATATCTTTGTATCAGTAATACTGTAGACAATAAATGTTACTCTATTCTAGTCGTCTTCTCTTAGGATCAGAAAGCTCGGAGGAGAATCCATATTATTCATAATTATAAATTCGAAATTAACTCTATCTATCTGTTACCATTTCACGCCTAAACCACTAAATCGGTCGTAATAAAATTTAACAGATAAATAGCCTGAGACCCCTCCGTGCCTCGGAAAGTACGTCAAGCTGTTGGTCCCGGCTGTCATTCGTGGATCTTTGACAGTCGTTACGGGTAGTCAGAAGCCCGAAAGTCTTACAACCAGTCTTACCAAAGGGTATCGTATTACACAGTTGCATCAGATTAGACTGGAAGCCGACCCCAACATGGTTGGGAAAAGGCTGGTAGATGATGATGAGGTAGCCTGGGACCTAGGCTACTTTTTAACCTGGAAAATTTTATTTAAAAACATACGCAGATGAAATCGCTAGTGTGGCATAAACCACAAATGTGATATCCTAGCAAGAGGGATCTCTTAGCTTTATTCAAGAAACTGTTCTGTAAGAGCAACTTACCGGAAAATTAATATGTTCGGGACGTGACCAAACAATTCTCTTGAAATGCTCATATTAATTACATTAGTGAACATAACTAGAATGCACCAGAATTATATGAGTTGAAACTTTAGACAAATTTGCCTTTGGTGTAATGAACAGTTATAAGATAATTGAGCATTATCAAAAGTAGGCAACACATCGGCACTTTGATTTTGAAGATGTCCATTTTGTATGCGTAATCATTTCTATGAGAATGAATTTGACATTTATTTTCATTATGAAATGAAATGGAATTATTTATTCGGTAAATGGAATATTGAAATCACTTTTACACGTCATATTATAAAAAAAAAAAAACTAGATGAGGTCGGCGTTTCCTATCTGACTACTCTGAGAAGAAAGGCCGAAAATAACTCAGAGGTCACAGTCTCTTTTAAAGTCCAGACATGATCTTGGTCAGATCAAAGGTTCTTATTAAGATAGCGCTAAGCAATCTCAATTGTGTCAAGTCTGAACTTAGGTACGATTGTAGTAGGTATATTGCACGGGCACAGAGGACATGATATATGAAGTTCTGACCAGACTAAAGTGAATCCTACGCATGATACGGAACGTGTCTCCTCGCGTCGATTGTCTTAATAATTAGGAAGTCACGTGGCTATTTATGCCAGTCTTAAGGTGGAACTAGTCACGAGCTCGAACTCACTGGTGGCCATGGCCAAAAAGCACGCTGTCTCACCTAGCTCTGTGTCCGACGGAGATAGTATCAGTGATAAGCAGTTAAACGCTAGTCTACACGCACAACGTCTAGTTCTCACGTACAGAAACACCGTTCCGAATTGAAAGGCGCGTAAAAAAATTCAAAAAGTACTTTAGAAAATCTAGTACCACTACACAAACAAACACTACATAAATCAATTACAAATAAAGTTTATTAAACTCTTCGATAGTTAAGCTTTGTCGGTACTGACTTTGTTTTACAGTTCTTTTATAAATTATTTTAAATAGCAAGAGAAACGAATCTTTGTTGACTCATTCATAACTTTTAATGGGTTTTTATTTTACTATTTTGTGTATTATTAAATAAGACAAAACGATATCATGTTTAGCTTTGGATGCACAATGTCAAACAGTGGAATAATACTCTCCCAAAATTTGTATGTAAAAAATATCGACTATTGGCACCTTAACGCCTCCATACGAATTAGTTGACACAACTAGCGCTAGCGAATTTCGTCTCGCATCCCGCGAGTTATTCTCTTCAGTTTAGCCAGAGTTTAAGAGCCTCATCTTGAGGCGCAGTGCATATCCTACTTCCTACTTCCTACTATCCTACTTCCTACTAATATTATAAATGCGAAAGTTTGTCAGGATGGATGGATGTTTGTTACTCTTTCACGCAAAAACTACTGAACGGATTTGGATGAAATTTGCCACGCAGATACTTTATAACCAGGATTAAAACATAGGATACTTTTCATGCCGATATTCCCACGGGATCGAAACTAACGCGGGTGAAACCGCGGGGCGCAGCAGCAGTTATATTATATAGCTTCTACCCGCCACTTCGCTGTGTGAAATTTCTTTTTCCGCGACGCACCCCATCGCATCGCAACACCTGCGATCACTTCGTTTTCGCT
Organism: Globia sparganii; assembly: GCA_949316385.1. Taxonomy (NCBI): domain Eukaryota; kingdom Metazoa; phylum Arthropoda; class Insecta; order Lepidoptera; family Noctuidae; genus Globia; species Globia sparganii. Next base: position 1,923,841 of record OX438675.1, read on the forward strand.
TAGCTTCTTTCTGACTTTTTATCTTTTTTCTCAGTTTTTAAAGCTCATAGCGTGATGTTAAGTAGCCTTCCCGAAGAATTGGGCTATCAAATCCAAAAGGATTTTTTCAAATCCGACCGACAGTTCCTCAGATTAGCGCGTTCAAACAGACAAGTAAACAAACTATTCAGCTTTATTATTCATTATCATCTTTCTGCCTTCATCACAATAATTAATTTAGGTTCGTCTATCATAGAAACAGTTTCATTGAATGTTCAACTGACCTCGCATTGTGGGAAACAAAGCTACGAGGTTTGTGTTAAATGGACCCTACTGGTATCTCTTCTAATGTATTCAGATTTGGGTTTGAAGGCACAATATGACACCCTGTTAAAATTAAATGACACATACCCCAACCCTTTACTCACTGGGGCATCTTAAGTCTAATTGTGTAACACTCACAGATATATATCCACCTAGATATCGCAAGAGCAACTACTTTGTGTGCCAAAAATCGCACCAGCTTACGTACAAAAATCGTAAGCCGCCCCTTTCGCGCTCAGTCCTGAGTACTGCTGGCTGGGTGAGCGTGAGAAAAAGTGCTTGCGACGTCCTATTAGGTATTCACAAAATGGCACGCTTGGTTTTCATACAGATCGTGATACTTCCGTTATCTAGGTCTGTCTATATCTGTGGTAAACACCCTTTCAATCACAAGCTGAATCATTTTGAACGAAATTGCTAATCCACTGCTTCTTATGTCCGAAAACTTTGTCTGCTCAACAACCTAAACAACGGAATGAATGTTGTTGAACTGTCAAAATGGAAACCATTGCTAAGTAGTTGTGTGTTACCCCATTACCCCGAAGAAACTCTAATAATTTAAATTATTTTGGATTATTATAAAACACAGTCTCTCTGTCCGTTTGTGGGCTTATAAATGGATAGTCGGAAAATCACGTGTCTGACGTTGTTTTTATTTTATTGACGTGACAATGTCTTATAATTCGATGAAGCTGGCTGCACGCACGAAAAAACATGACGTCATACGGCGTTACCTCGCTCTGAGGCGTTCCATTTAAGGCTTGAAGTGCAAGCGAGAGCGCGGAACGAGCGACAAAGAGGCACAATCGAAAAAAATAAAAAAGAATGAAAAAAAAGATTTTTTTAAAAATATTTTCTTATGACGTTGTCACGTTCAACTATCGTGAGTAAACCGACTTTACAGACAATCGATTTTTTTTAATATAGGTTTTTCCGGCTAGGTTTTACATACAGCCAGTTTTATTCGGTGATTAGGTCAAATAAGTACGCAAAATACGCGCATTGACGTGGAGTTGTGGACACCAGCCCGTAATACGTATTACCTAGGTCAAATAATGAAAGTCCTCATTTTTTCACATGAACTTAATCCGCATTCGCGATTTATTTGCAAAAAATATAAACAAATTTGAGTTTATGAAAAAATAACTTTAAATCTTAAACAATAAAGTTCAGTTTTCAACTTCAAACATTTTTATAACTTTTTCTACAGTGCTAGTCACTCTGAAATCAACTTACACCATGAAAATAAAGTAGACATTTGTTTTACTTGAAATAATATTAATTTGAAACTTAAGTTTGAATAGACTTTATTTGGGTTGCCAATCATATACCTATTGAATACCATATATCACCATCCCACCTATAGTAATCCCCGAAAGGGTTACATAGAGGTGTACCTATATAGACCTTTGTTTCGCCAGTTATATTTAAGTCTCATATAATATGGGGCAAGCCTGTTGCCATCAACTTACAACAAGGGTAAATAGTATGTATAAGATATGTTGAAACTGTGTGTACTCCCCGTCACTTGTCTCCAAAGGTTCATTAAAAAACCAGCGTCAGACAGCATCTGTCTGGCATTAATGCTGAAATGAACCTTTTTGGCGCAGCCGTGAGGCACACACAATTGTTGTTTGCAACATTATTTTTATTTAGTTTTTGTGTTTCACGAACTGTGTCCAAATAAACTTTTTTTCTTTCTTTCTAACTTGGCACGAATCCAGACTCCAGGCTGTAGCAACTGAGAAATCCAGATATTGAAACCCAGCAACACTTAGCCCGACTTGGGAATCGTACCCAAAACCTTATGCGCAGCAGTAATGCTTGCAACCACTAGACCGATGAGGCAATCAAAAGTCCTTCAATATCATGATCATCATCATCAGCTGGAAGACGTCCACTGCTGAACAAAGGCCTTCCCCCTTAGACCACCACGCCGAACGACAATCTGCCACTTGCATCCATCGGTTGCCCGCGACTCTCACGATGTCGTCGGTCCACCTAGCGGGAGGCCTGCCTACGCTGCGTCTTCCGGTTCGTGATCGCCACTCGAAAACTTTTCTTCCCCTTCGAGTATCAGTATTCTTCAATATAGCGCTCATTTATACAGTCGACTTGTATACTCAATATCTCAAAGCTGCCTGGAAGAGGTCGCAGAAAGTGATGAGACCGCCCATTATATGTTTTGTCGTGTTAAATGTATTTTTTGTTATGTATTTTCTCGTGTACCATCAAGTGTAAATAAATAAATATCTCTCTTCTCAAAATTCCAGGCAGAAGACAGAAGAAGAAGGTGATGCAAGTGATAATCCCCCTGCTTTTCGGCATGAAGTCAGCAGGCCTGGCAATGTTTGCCATGGCAATAGTAACTACGCTTACGTTAAAAGCATTCTTTGCGAGCAAAGTGGCACTTTTAGTGACAGTCGGCATGGCTGTCAAGAAACTGTATGAGACTTATGGAAGTGGGTGAGTACTTGACTTTTGGTACCTTTTGTAACTTTGTTTTTTTTTTGGGAGATTTTGTATGCCAAGTATAATTATTATGTACCTATATTATTTTAGATCTTATTGCGATTAACTCAGGATCCAAATTCATCTACTCCCGCTTTTATATACCTATTAATTAAATAACGCAAAAAAAAACTCAAATATCGTAAGGAAAATATTATAAATATATACCAACTGGAGTTGGTACCACACTACAATTTGTAAAAAAAAAAAATAATTTTAAAATAGTTTTTATCTTAAATTGAATCTTGGAATCTATTGAATAAATAGGAATTTTAATCATGAACGTTTCAGAACTCAGAATTAGTACTATCCAGGACCCTAATTCACTATGATCACTTAACGATTCCTTACTTCGAAACCACGTCATTTCCTTAGTTAATCACGACATGTGCTATTAACGTATTCTCTACGACACAATGGCGTGGTTTGAACTGTCATGTTATTCGTACGGTTGACATTTCGATTCCTTGCAGTTAACAAGACACGATATAAACGTGGTTTGCACGTGGCTAGATTTCGCGGGGAATAATACAGAATTGTGGCTCAGATTCAAAGTTATGGATATGGAAAAAAAGTTTACACGTGGATCACTCGAGTTTCTGAAGTTTTTTCTATTATCCAAAGTACCGAGTAAAGATGAAAAAAATCCACGTGCAAAGAAATTCTAAAAATACCAATAGTTATTTGAGAAATTGCTTGGCATATAAAATCTTGAGCGATTTTGAAATCAATTCCTGTTTCAGTTACATTGTTTGTCTGTCTGCCATAAATTTATTAACTTTTAGGGGTTATAGTATTGTCTCTCCTTCTTCCTTTAATCCGTCCAACGGTTGTCTTAAAAAATTGCTCTTCGCATTATAACAGCCTAATTTATATCACCTTATATAAAATTTATATGATGTATACAAGAAACAGTTTCTAATCTACTTGTAGCTATGATTTTCGTCTTTGAGTAGTATATTATTGAACCGCGTACAAGTAGGAACGAGTTATTATTTCTGTAAAAATACTTTCTATCGATGATTGTGCTACAAAAAACTAACTTTATCATCATCATTCTCCTGACCTTATCTTTAGTTGTCGGTGCAACATTTGTTTTTTCGTCCATTCGTTCTTTATTATTCGTCATCTCGGTAGTCACCCCTCATCTAGCGAATTAACTTATTGTGCACTAAACGTGCAAAAAATATAAGTACTGGGGTGCAATAAAGAATTTTATCGTTCTCATTTTAGTTGTAGGTATCATCTGCAAATAGATTATTATTAGCCATTAATGTCCGGCTGCTGGGCAAAGGCCTCCCGTCTTTATTTCCACCTCTCTTTGTCCAGAGCTGCCAAGGACCAATGTTTATTAAAAAAGTCCATCTCATTCCGCCATCTTTGAATGCGCCTGCCATGATGTCGTTTGCCATTAAGGGGACCCTCTGCAAAGAGAAACACCTGTCAAATATCAACAAAAATATAGACTTGATAAGCAATCCTGACTTTGGCGAGATATTTTTCGAAATTGACGCAGTTTCCAATTTTCTCCTCTATCCCAATTTAGGGGGTCTGATTGGAATTACTCCACACATCCATGAATTTAATGGAAACTGTCACTGGAAACCTTTTTCACGGTCTGTCAAGTTTTCCCCAATAAAAACAGGGAAAAGGACAAACAATTCAATAAAGGTTTCTGGTTACAAGTTGATGGATGCCATTACGATTTATTACCTAATTACGGCAACACAAAAGAAAAGGGATATAAATTTATTTAATGTAGATGATGATGACGTTAATGAATATAATCCATTAAAATACTCTCGTTCCTTGATAAAGGTAATTTTATTATGGTTAGTTATTTTGATAGAAAAGATAAGTGACGTCTCTATAGAAAAAACGAACTGCCCGTGACTTCGTTCGCGTAGAAGTCAACTATTCGCACTCGGCAATAGTGTAGCTTTCTATTAATGAAAGAAATTTAGTAATCGGATCAGTGTTTCCAGAGATAATCTCTTACAGAAAAACAATTTAATCTCTTTATAATATGAGTTAAGAAAATAATAGGATTCTGGTCTTTAATATTAAGCAGTTATTGTTTACATCTAAAACTACTATTCTCTTTACATTCGTTTAATCAAGACCCAAGAATACTATTTACTTTACCCATGTTATCCCATAACTGAGCTTTTAAATGACCTCTACCTTTATTTTTCTATTCATCGTTTTATCTTTTACTTTCATCTTCTCAATTTTACATATTATTTACTAAGCTTTCAATAGCTATAATAACACTGGCTTCCCAGAATTGAATTTAACTTAATTGCAAAACGTAACAGGAATTGATTTCAAGGCTCTCCAATATATTTATATAAATTAAAATATTTTCTTTGAATATTCACTCACTTGTGGATTTCATTTTATTTGTACTATCTCCATGTTCCGTATTTCAATGGCAATCTTGAAAAATATTTTCATATTATTGTATGATATTCTAGTTTCTATTTTAATATTTATTAGTGTTAAATGATGTTAATACGATCTACTAAGCATGACTGGAATGACTGTTGACTGACGTGCACACGATGAAATATTACTTGAAAAAAGTTCCGTTGTAGCTAGCACCGTTGTTTCTGAGACATGAGATGAAATAGTTACACTTGTTACAATGTATGATATTACTTCTACCGTGACGACTGAAATGTTGGTGGCTGTAGAATATTTAGGTAGATGAGAATCTGTTTATGTAAGAGGACATTTTGATGAAGTCTGGAACAACACTGAGGTGAACTGTGGTAACCCGTCATCGGCCCTGACTTACAAGTTGTCGGTCGTAAGTTCAAACCCAGGCATGCACTTTACTTTTTGTGTATTTATTTTCATCACCAATGCTCTTAAAACACTGAAGGAAAACAGCATGAGGAAACCGGCATGCCCTAGAACCAAAAATTTGAAGACATGTGAAACTCATCACCCGCACTGGGCCCGCGTGGTGCATTACAGCCCACTCCCTCTCACGGAGAGGAGGCTTATGTTCCAGCAATGGGAATATTATAGGCTAATTATTATGCATGTTATGCAGGAACACCATTATCTGAACTAAATTGTGAATATTTTTACTAAAGACTGTTTTTTAGTAATTAGGTCATGCAATTGTAATATCTTAGAGCAGAGATATTATTGTTTTTAAAATTCCCGAATGTTTTAAAATTAATGCCATATCAAATTAAACATCGATCATTACATTACATACTTATTACTCATTATATAATTGGAGTTGATTACAAAATGTGCTACATCATGAACATCAGCTATTATTGTTATGTCATTATCAGCTCTCTCTTTTTAAATATCGGAATTTCTATATTCCACCATAGAATTTACTCAACCTACATCTTTCACGTGTTTTCTATTAATTCCATTACATTTTTTTCAAAATGCAATATAACATTTGTCAGATATTATAAACACTCAAGAATCGAATAATGGCTGGAGTAAAAATAGAACAGATATATACAAGGGAGTTTCTGTTCATTGTTTGATCAAAGATTACAGAGGAGCATGTAACAGGTGACTATTTTGATGGCAATGATAGAATGATAGACTGTGGTTTTCGCTAGAAGAACACTAAGTATTTACCTTAAAAAAATACAATGAAGATAAAATAATGACTACAAATATAATTGTATTTCTCGAAAACCCAATGTGTGGAGCAAACGCTCTAAGTATATTTGCATACATACATACATAAACTCACGCCTTCCTCTGATGGCGATAGACAGAAACTACAGAACGCCACCTGCCACGATCTTTAGATATTCCTTTGCTTCATTTCCGTCCATATATTCGGGTTAAACATACATGCCGTTTCTTAAAAATTTTATTTTTGGCAATGCAAGATATCTTTTGAGTGGGCGCTAAGTTTTGACCTAGCCCACACTCAAACTAAGGTAAAGAATTCTAGATACATCAAACATCTACTTGAGTTGCCAGTTATAGCAACAAAAAGCGGCTCGTCTATTGATTGATCTTATAAAACGATTCCGGTTGAATTGCTTTTGTCTGTCAGTTTCTTCGCAAAATCGAGTTTCCATGAAATATGTAACGCTTGTTCTATAGACTGAATTGTGACGGAACTTACGTCAAGAATATTATATTTTGTATCAATGGTTTATTTATATTTCACAAAAGACACTTTCCTGAAAAAGTTTCTTGTAATAGCTATTATAGGAAACTTTTTCTTAAAATGTAGGTCAAACAATCTCTTTATACATTCATGAAGGAAAAGTTTCGTTTAAAAAAAATGTGAATATATAAAGGGATGTTATCCACAAACACGATTTCCTTCCAAGTGCAGTTACTGCAGTAGAAAAGTAATATAGTGTAAATGAACCATTTCTCTGCAAATTGAGCAATGTAATGAAAAATGTACAGACTTGACGAAATCACACTGAATATCCTAAAAATGTTAAAGGTTGAAACAAGACCTTAGATAAAGATAGATATGACATTTACTTACTCATAAATACAGACACTGTTAGAACCTCTAGAATAAACAGATTGGATGACAGACCGGTTTTTGTTTAGTAACTGAATTTTAATATTTAGAAAGACTTTAATGACGCTTTTATATGAATGGAATTGACATAACCGTTGCTGGAACACAAATGACTATTTTAACTGATATTTACGAAGTGAATTGCAATTACACATACATTTAAATAGTTCAATGTGATTGATTAATAAAAACCGGACAAGTGCGTGTCGGACCACGCACAATGAAAGTAAGAATGAATTTATACCAAGAACAAACTTAACATTGTAGTTGAAAATCATGGTCTCCCATACATTCTAACTGAAAATGTAAGTTTGTACGTATAATATTGAGAGGTTTACAATGTTGTTTTAATATGACAGACTTATTATAGGTTTTGCAGTGATCTATAGTTATAAAAATATTTTCTCGATTTTTTTCAAAATTTTCGGCTAAGTAGTTTCGGAGATAAGGGGCCATGATCAATTTTCGTCTATTTTCTTAAATAACTTTAATACAATTTACTTCAACATTATGAAAATATATGTTTGCGATCCTTACAGTAAGCCATTTTATTTGGTATGTCACACGGTACAGATTACGAAACTTTTTTTTAAATTTTCTGTTTGCCCCCCAAAAATGACTCACATATTCAGAATTCATGTATTTTACTCGTACGTTACACGTCTGTGTTTGGGTCACAGATATTCATATGTGTACCAAAATTCAACTTAATCTGTCCATTAAATTTGGAGAAAATTGGCTGTAACAGACGGACGAACAGACAGACACACGAGTGATCCTATAAGGGTTCCGTTTTTCCTTTCGAGGTACAAAACCCTGAAAACTAAATTATAATCATCATCTTCAATTTATTTCCATCAATAATACTACGGTAGATTATGTATTTGTTTTGGCTTATAAATATAAAAAAAGGATAAGCACCAAATAAAAAAAAAAATACGTAAGCCTTAAAGGTTTAAGACCTAAAATAAAAATGTTAATAAAAATTACGGAGAATTTTCCCAAATCACTCTTAGCAATTTTTTCAGTACAAGAACACTTAAGGTAATTTGATGTCAGAAGACTTCAAGCTTAAGCTCTTGTTGCTAAGTCCATAATTTGTTTTGTTGTAGACTATGAAATTGTTGACGGCCTAGAGCATGATAAATACTTATATTTTGTTGCAGTAATGAATATAAAATTAGATAATTTCAGACTAAAAGCTAGCAATTTACTTAAGTATGATGCGTAGGTAACTTAAAATAACTGACATGTTATTAGAAAAACCTTTTAAACTTCACGAAATAATAAGACAGACTTGACAAAGAGACTTTTAAATGACTTAGACAATGCATCTGAACATCATAAAATTTATTATCGAGTAAGGTGAGTGAACCATCGATAACGATATAAAATTATTTATTCCAGCGTCGGTTTACAAAACCACCCGTATCTTTACTCGCAATATCCGATCGATTTTCCGAGCGCCTCCTCGCACGCATACTCCGTTAGCGGAGTGAGCCCACAATTCGCGTCCCCGGAGATGTATAGCCCCACCGCGATGGGTGCCCATGGGCAGACCAATGAGATAATACACCAAAGCGACGCGACAGCTCAGCAGTCGCAACAGGCGCCCACATTACTCGTAAACTCAACAAGAGCGGCGGAAAGATGGGATGGTAAGTCGAAACTGCTCAAATTTCTCGAACCGATCGTCAACGGCGTCAAATCTATTATAGACCCGATAGCAAACGTTTTCTATGGAGCCATGCCCGCTACTTTCCGAGGTCTTAACTCTGATGTTCCAAAAGCGAACAGCGTTGAACCTGTCGACGATGATCTGGACGAGTTGGAGATTGTGAAAAAACCCAGGCAGATACTGGTTCCGCAACCTAGGAATATAGCTCAGAGGAAAATGACTCATAAAAGGAATAGGAATAGACCCAAGAAATACGCAGATTTAAACGTTAGTTTAGATAGACTGAAACAGAATAAGGATTTGTACGATTATGTCAAAACTAAAAAGTATAAGTATAACTATCCTAACACGTTCTTTTATCCTAGAGTCAAATATTTTGTTAATCCTACTATTTTTTATAAACCTAACAACAGTAGACTTATGCCGTACAAGAAAGAAGCATCGGAAGTAATAAGCACCACAGTTCTTAGTGAATCTGACTGGAAACCCATAGTTATTTTAAATAATACGAATACCTTCTCAGAAAATATAACTCAAAGTCCACAGAGGAGAAGATTTCGCAGAAAACATAGTAAAAAACGTCGCGTTAGGTCAAAAAGGAGTTTAGATTTCAGTTCAGACTATCGTAATGTCAGTGCAAGGTCTTATCACGAAAGTGTATCACAGAGTACAGGAAGAGGTTTTTTTGATTTCCTACAATTCTTTTTCGCAACAGATCCAGTAGGGCATTTAATTCAACAATCTAATGAGTATGCTAAATCTGTTTTAAAACAATCATTGAAATCTAAAGAACCAGGTTATTATACAGCAGCTTATAATATGGTTATGATGACCCTAGATGTCTTCGAAGGTCTCTTAAATGTTAACGAAGCTCTAGAAAAGCATTTTTTTGAAGATGATCTTAAAAGTAGGCGACGAAAGAGGAGGAAATATAAAAAGAAAATGGATAAAGCTAACGTTGTATCAAATTGTACACGTACTGTTGGAAATACAACGGAAAGTGTAATAGAAAATAAAACAGAATTAACACATTCCTCTACTACAGTGGAAATAAAACCTGTAATTTGAAATTATATAGAATTACGAGTAGTAATGTTATTTGCATTTATAGAAGCATTTATTGTAATTACAATAATATTTTTGTTGGTGACGGTATTATTTTTATTACAGGATATGTACTATAGTAATGTTTATATTTTACGAGGGTTTTTTTTTGTAAATATCAATGAAAATCGTATATTTTATAAAAACGGAATTTAACTCGATGAGTTTCTTAATATATTTTCTTATTTCTACATGTCTTACGAAGTTAATCTTATAAATTTGAGAAATAATGTGTTTTTAAAGATTGAGAAATTGAAATATCGAGTTAATTTTTTAGTTATGCTCAGTTGATGAAACTTTTAGGAATTTATTAATACCGTTTTATTTACCTTTGACTTTACACTGTAAGTATCACTTCAACAATGATTTCAGAAACTGAGCACCCAAATTCAACTATATAACCAGAATTTGAATTGATATTTGCACTGTAATGTAATATATAATTATGATCATTATGTTATAGGCTACCGGAGACGTCCAATGTTTTATGGACAATCGCGCGCTACTTCAGAATCCTATTCGGCATTCCGGCACCGCCATTGAATCCAGCCCAGACCATGACTATGCCCATGTACGTAATGCCACAGATGTATGGTCCCCCCATCACTATGCCGCCGTCCCAGTAAACAAAATTGGACACCCATGGATCAAGTTTAGTGGCGATAATTTAATGCCAAGCATACCGCCAAGCTAAATGCCAGTCTGTCACGTGGCTTGATCCGATTTTTGTGATAAACGTGGCAGTCTGGCATTTAGCTTATAAACAACAGCAGTGTCTTAAACCCCTGGACCTTGAAATTCTCTTTTTGCTTCCATTTGGTCACTATCCTGTCCAGATTTTAAGACATTGCAACTCCCCACCCTTAAGACTGAATACTTTTTTTTTTAATGCGCGAGCCCGTCGACTTTATTTTAATTATTTGTATTGTAATTTATTTTAATTTAAGTTGTTAAGACTTATTTATTCAGCACTTAGTTAAATAAAATAATGTTAACAAAGTCATTGGTTGTTTCATTTGATTTTACCCCTTATATTTTAGAACATTAAAAATCGCCCTTTAACTCAAACAATGTATAAAAAGGTTACGAAATTTGAGTATCAAGTAACCTAAGCAAATAGTAAAAGCAACTTGGGAGAGGCATATGTCCAACAGAATGCTATGACAGATTTATTTATTTTTATGAAGCAAATGAAAAGCACTCATGCAAAGAAAGCATTATACTTAAGAGTAAAAGAAAATTCTAGTAATCAGGCTCAGATTCTTTTATATGTAAAATACTATTCACTAATATATCTAAACAGACTGAATCAAAGTCAAGTTTATTGCTGGCTAATCCTTCATCACTCTTATCAGCTAACAATGTAAATAACTTTTTTGTAAATGTTGGGAAAACTCTTGCTGAACAGAACAAAATCTTTTGCTATATTAGATACTGATAAAGATGAAATATCCCGAATCATTTCTGGGCTAAAAGACGACTGTGCAGTTTGATGGGATAATAAACAATAAGATCTATAGACTTTTTGAGCATATTTTGGTACCTCTCTTAGCGCATAATTATATATTTCGAATCTGTCTTTTCGAAGGACATTTCCCTAGTTGTCTAAAAAGGCAGTTGTAATCCCTATCTTTAAATCTGGAAGTAAAGACGTAGTTAATAATTATAGGTCAATATCCTTACTCCCCTTAATTTCAAAAATATTAGATGAAATTATAACAGTACACTAATTAACTAGTAAAAAATAACATCTTATCCCCTGCACAATTTGGTTACAGAGCCAAACTGTCGGCAGCCCATGCGGTGCATAACCTGACTGATTATATTTCAGAAAAAGTGGCAAAAGAAACCCGACCCTGGGAGTCTTTCTCGATTTAGCCAAGGCCTTCGATACGGTCTGTTTTTGTTCTTCTGAACAAATTACAGAAATCCTATGAACACGGGGAACTCCACTGAAACTTTTTACTGACTATTTAGACTACCGGTACCAATGTGTTAGAAAAGATAATATCAAGAGCAATGAGCAGAAAAATACTGGTTTTCGTGTTCCTCAGGAGAGTATTCTGGGCCCCCCTCTTTCTCATTTATATTAACGACAAGTACAAAGACGGCAAAATAATAATATCATATGCCGACGACAAAGCGTTAATATTTAGCGCTAAAACCAGTAGCGAACGAGGGGGTCTAGGGGGGGGAGGAACTGGGAGGTTACTATGACTAATTGACTTCAAAGCAATTTACTAACATTAAATGCCTACAAGACAAAATATTCACTTCTTCATACGCAAGCCTCAACTTAACATTACTAACCCTTATCTATATGCCCATCAATGTGCTAACCGTAAAATCACCATGTTTTATTCACAAAACAAGCAACATGAAATACCTGGGGGGGTAATCATGGACGGCACACTCTCTTTTAAAAACATATTGAAAGCCTAGTTAAAAGAGTGCGCAAACAAATATATCTTTTTAAACAATTACGAAAATTAGCAGATTCAAAACAAATTACACAAGTTTATTTGGCGCTATGTCAATCAATAATGCAATACTGTATTACTTCTAGGGGTGGTGCAACAAAAACTAATTTGCTTCCTTTTGAAAGAGCTCAGAGAACAATTTTAAAAGTAGCAAACTCTCATCCCTTTTTTTTCCCACAGATTTGCTATACAAATCCTGCAATGTACTGACTGTTTGCCAGTTTTTCATTATGCACTTAGTATTAAAACAATACACCGTGCTTGCCTTCAATGCCGACAAAACTACCAAGATACGGTATGATCTAGTATGCATATTATCTAATGCAACCTCGAAAGATGTCTTTGTAGAAAGATTTTTATTTAACATTCTTAGGCCCATTCCAGTACAATTGATTCAATAGAAAACTATCTAAATATAAACTAAATAATTATAGCCGTAAAAAAAAATATACTTAAATATTTACTAACCATCGACTATGCACAGACAGAAGACCTACCTAATGTCTGCAAATAGAACAGCTAACATGCTATTTTAATTTTATTTACCTAAGTTTTAATTAAATTTTTATGATAAACTCATTGTTAATTTATTTAATTAAATATTGATGGAATTTTTATTTAATTAAGTATTGATGGAATTTCTATCTTTTTCTTTCTTCTTTTTTTTTTTCTAGGTTCAACCTAGTTCAGGCAAATTAACAACTGTGCGCTATTTTAATTGTAAATTAATAAAAAAACATTTTTATAAATAAACGATTTAGTATATTTCTTTTTATATTGAAAAAAAATATATTTAAGAAAGTTAGTTTACCCATATCAGCTGGAAATGACGTAAAAAACGATTAAAAATGTCACACAGAAGTTACGTGAAAAGTTTCCTTTGTAGAAAGCGGAGTTTCAACTCCAGGGAATGATAAGTTTTGAAATCTATTATCAACCTCCTTTGAGACGTGAAAGCACTCAAAGACTACTTAGTTGAAACTAATGTTATGATAAGCAGAAGGCTGATCATCAGTTCCGAACCAATCAAGATTGGATTGGTAATTGTTGAAGAACTTTCAAATAATGTTTAATTGCTCATAAGCTTTCAGATAATAACTGTAGAGCAAGTTATAGTAAAATGTCTTTTTATTGTATTCTTGAAGAGAACTATGTAGGTATGAGGAACAGCAAGGTAATTGCGTAACACACTATCAGTAGCAATGGGTTACATTTTGACAGTTCAACAACATTCATTGCGTTATTTGCGTTGTTGAGTACACACATTTTTCGAACATATGGAGCAATGGATTAGCAATACGCTTCAATATGATTCAAATTGATAGTAATAGTGTGTTACGCAATTAGGGTCCTGGGTATAAATTTCACTCATCCTCCATAGAAAAGGGAGGATCCTCTGATCAGACGGGTGTCATGTCTGGTATATTATGCTAGTTGCGCGGTAAACTCTGCTTGCGCGATGTAGGATTTTGCGTGATTCGTTAGTGTGATGCGTAGTTCGCATGTGGCGATGTAGATGCCGCCACTTTGATGTTAGGCAGCATTTGAAAAACTTCATCAAATCTTTACGTCACCTATTCCTTCCCGTTATGACATACGATGCCGAAATGTGTACGACACGGATACTCAGGCTGTTGTGGTGCAGTCTGGGAGAGGCTTACGTCCAGCAGTGCTCTGCAATTGGTTGAGTTAATGCTTATTACTGTCCCGTAGACCGAAGACCTCTTCTCATACAGAGAAGGCACGTTTACTTGCTATATTTTGGCTTATTATTATAGAATGTATAATATAATTAAACCTTAAAAAATAAAAATTAGGAAAAGTACAAATATAATGTCTATTATAAACGTCAAACCTATTGGGATTCCAACAAGGGCATTATTAATTGTAAGCTGTTATGTGATGCTGGAAATCAATTAAGTCTATGGAGATAGATATACAGTGTCCAGTGGTAGCATTCAAAGTTTGAAAATTTGTAAATAAAAACAACACTTCTAATAAAAATAATGTTTATTTAAAAACAATAAAACGAGGATTTTATTTTTTGAAAACCACGTTCTCCAAATGTTGACCATCGAGTCTTACACTCGTCAAGTATAGCATGCATATTTTCAAAGACGCGTTTACAGAGCGACTGAATCGTGTAAATCTTATATGAACATAATTGAGAGTTAAGAGATGAAAATGATTAAACATTCCGTGTTTCCCGGAATATTAATACTTGCTTCTGTCTAATTACATCCACTGTTTCCTTTTATTTAAATATTATTATTCAGTTGAAAACGTATTAAAACTTTCTGATAACTTGACTCGGCTGCAGGTAAATTAAAATATTGGATTGAAAACTACTTTTGATTAATTTGTCATTTTTTATCCAACTTAATTGGTTCAATACTATACGTACTTAAGCTAGCTTATCGGAAAACCGCCACGCTAATTTCTTAACACATTATCAGTCTCAATCTGAATCATTTTGAAGTATAATGCAAATCCATTGCTTCATATGTGCGAAAAATATCTCTGTTCAAAAATGTAAATACCGCAATGGAATTTGTTGAACAGTCAAACTGAAAGATTTTGCTACTGACAGTGTATTACGCAATTTCCTCGCTGGGAACATATGGCTTCTCATAAGAATTTAAATACCCAAATATAATTACTTGACGGTCAGAATTATGGTTACGATCTATGTCATAGAGGGCGTCGCCAAAATCATCAGACTTGGCAGATCGATTGGTGATTCCAGTAACATTTGGCAATTGCATTTAGTAGACGATCATTTTTCGTAAAAATCTATATATTAATCACGTAGACATTGACAATTGCGATTGATCATATCGAGGACCTTTTAGTTGTCCTCCAATCGTCTCTTCTAACTGGGTAATAACGCGTTAGGAGCTTGCATCGTGTATGGACCGCCATTGAAACATTAGTCCTGTAAAATTCTGGGTAATCATTGACGATTGATGGAGAATCTCCCTGCAGATTTGCTGCTGGGGAGTTCGTTGCGCCACTTCTTCTTTGCAATTACAGAACTAGGAAGTAGTGAAGGGCGGACGTTTTAGGGGACTATCTTGTGTAATTTTGACTTACGAAAAGTGCTGATTCTCAGCCTAGTTTGAATAAATAACTTTTGATTTTGAAGGCCACACGGCTGTAGGTACAACAGAAATCCGGTTTAAGAGCTTGTCTCTTACTTGCTTGATGGACTTAGTATTATAAGGGTATGGTTACCTACCTACAGATAAGATATTTATTTACCAGTCTATGTAAAGGCTGTTGATGGCTTGGCTCGTTGAGGTTTGAAAGAAAACAACATCTGAAATTTGTGGCAATTATTATATTGTCGTAATAATTTTTAATCTTTGGGCTTCTTTTCACTAGAAGCAGGGAAACTTAAAGAAATTAAAATAAAATAAGAAAACTGATGGCTTATTTTGTATTCTATGTTTATTAAATGCTATAAATAAATATCCTAGTTTTGGCTAAATCTTCAGAGCCATGTTTGCATTTTAAAAGAGACGAAGACCTATGAGTTTGTTTGGCATTTATTTTCAGGGATCAATCACCTAGGAAATGTCGACGCCGTCTATTTTGAAAGTACTGACCAACAAAATATCGACGTGTAAAAGTCGAGACTTCGTAAAAGATCTACTTACAGAAATGAACATTAATTTCAAGCTGAATCCATAAAGTCATGTTAATAAAAAGGAAAATAAATAATTTCCCAACTCCACAAGTATTGATAGAAGTTTAAAAATAGCATAATAATCTATTTTAAGCTCCACGCAGACTATCTGGCGGTCTCAAGTATTTGACGATATTTCTCTTCCAGTTGCTCCAGTCGGAGTATAGACTCGGGTCCGTGAACACTTCGTAAGTCACGTCTTTCTTCTGTAAAAAGTAGCAGTATTATAAAAAAAGGTTCCCGAGGTCGATGATGATGATTATGAGGTCTCCTAAAACTCAAACTCAAAGCATTTATTTCAATTAAACCATTTACAGGCACTTTTGAATTGTCAAAGAGTTGGTCAGTTAGAAAGTTGAAGCTAGTTGCCCATTCCAAAACATAGATCTTTTTAGAGAAGAATAGGCAAGAAAATCCAAGGACACTCCGAGATACAACAGGCGCCGCGCGTCGGCCGCCTAGTTTAGAGACCACCGCCCCACCATATAACAAAATGAAGATCACCAGTTAAACACACATAATATTATGTTAAAGTACTAATAGAGTGTGTGTGTTAGTGTGTAATATTGTGTTACGATAATAAATTGTACCATTGTTTAAATAAATATTATTATTTATATTAACACCAATTTTCAATCCATATTCCAGAGTATTTTAGAACTGCTGATATAGGTAGGATGTAGTTTACAAATGTCAAAAACTTGTTAAAATGTTGGGAGATTAGAGATATTTTTGACTGATTGAGACTGAGAATTGCCCCTCTTAATAAGTACCTATCTATGTAAGTAGATTAGTCCAGGTACTGAAGTTTTTAAGCAAGTTTTTCGTCTATTCAACAGTAACTGCGGTAATTCAAATGGCAGGCGCTAAGCTGACCAGTAATTGTGGAAATACGGACTGGTATCCACAACTCCACGTCAAAGCGCGTATTTTGCGTATGGCACTTAGTGGCGGGTGGTAGTGACCATCGGTGGACCAGTGGCAACAGCCGCGAACTACAAGTTGTACGTCGTGAGTTCGAATCCAGGCAGGCCTTTACTACGTATAAATAAATTCATTACAACTGCTCTCAAAACGCTGAAGGAAAATTTCGTTAGGAAACCAGCATGTCCTAGAACTAGCAATTCAAAGATTGGGCTCGCGTTGTAGATTACAGCCCACTCCCTCTCTAAAAGATAAAGCCTGTTTCCCAGCTGTGGGAACATGTGAGAGTGATTATTATGTTGAAAGTTCTAAGAGTACTCCGTGCTGTTTTAATAAATAAGGTACAATATAATAGATTTTACAAAAATGCAAAACAAAACACAATCCCCGAATCCTATTTTTCGCATGTCAATCAAATACTCACGTAGCATTAAACTAGTATATATGTTCCATATCAAAATGTCTTCTAACTGAGCCTTCCTTGGCTCACTGCTCCCACATTTCATCAAGAATCCAATAAATCGTTTTTACACATTGAACCGTTGGGAAACGAAATTCGATTTATTTTCAATCAAACCTCCTCGCTATTGTCTTGGTTATCATGTATTAAGAGACATATAGAAATATACAGTGTCAATTTTATCTTAAACTAAAGTTTTTGCACGTAATTTTACAATATTATAATTTTTGTTCAAAAAGTAGGTAAAGTAGGTCTTTAAAATTTTAATAAAATATGAAACTACAAACTGTGAGAATTGCACAGAGAGCCATGGAGCATTCCATGATTAGCATAAAACTTATTATAATTATAGACCGAGTTCCAAACGTCGAGATCCGAAGACGTACGAAGTTTTTCGATATCGGAAAACGAGAGACCTCAATAATGAAGTTGAAAACTTCAATACTACTCAATCCAAATCTATAGGACAGCTGATTATAGTATTTTTGCGATTACAATATAGGTTTCATGATGAAAGTTGTTCAGTTTGTTTTTTTCTTGTACCTTTAAATATGATCAAACATTTTTGATACAGGACGCTGTATTCTAGGAGGCAAAGTTTTACATACGTATGTGCCTGTTGATAGCTATATAGCAATGCTGCTCGCCAGTACCTAATCTAAGATATAGGTATGTAATGATAGCAAGTTAAATATTTCAGATGTGAACTTAATTTAATTAATTTATTTTTAACAAAATTGTGGTTAATTAAAACGAAAAAACCATCAGCTATTTAGGCTCTTTGTATGTTACACACAAGTTTTTCTTGCCGTGAAAAACTACGGATTATTCGCCCTGTGTAGGCGTAGTTCGTTAGTGTTGTATAGAGCACTATGAAAGCTTGTTGACAAACACGTTTTTTTACAGTTTATACGCGAAACTGTAATGAAAACGTGCCGTGTACAAAGGGCTTAAGGCTCTTTGAAATCATTATAAAGTTTTAGCTTTGTAATGATTTAATACTTACTTTTTAATGAGGCTTTAGCCTCATTAACAAAATAAAGCGAAGGAATGATGTGTGTTGCGGTTTAAAATATGTTGTGACCAAAATTATACAAGTTGGTTGGTGATGTTGAGAGGAAGAATGAAAAGCGAATAACAGAAGGTATTTACAAGGCAGACAACCGAGGATGGACACGCCGGGAGCTGACGCCCTAAATGGTACTAAATTATTGGGCCACCACTGGTCTCAGCTGCTCTTGCGATATATGTCACGGAGAAAAATTAATCCTCAATTTCAGTATGGTAACAGATTCCTGACTTAACAGCAAAACAAATCAATCGTGGATATCGAATTATTATAATATCTTCGAAGGTACAGACGCCAGCACACCAAGTTACCCGAAACTGTAAAATTTTCTCAATCAACTTTAAACCTTATGCTTTAGAGATAAAGTTGAAAATCTATTAAAGTAATTTGACAGTATGTAATAGCTTGATATGCTGGCGTCTGTACAACAAAATTATACAAAACATGTTGCGGGAACCCTGGACGGAATTATGGAGATTTGTTTTCAAGGGACCTTATTATAATTCGGTCAAATCCGAGTCACCACTGTATAATATATTGCTGTTTTATTCTTTACCAAAAATACGAAAACATGCGACATCTGCCAACCCGCACTGGGCCTGCGTGATGGATTACGGCCCACTCCCTCTCACTGAGAGGAGGCCTGTCTCCCAGCGGCGAACATTATAGGCTGATTCTGCTATGATATGCTTATGACAATTTGTTCAAGTCCAAGTCAGCTCTGTATGTATATTGCTGTTTTATTCTTTAACAACAGAATGCCATAATATCGCTTGCTTAGTATTAAAGTGACCGAATTCAAAATCAATCATAAATGAGTTAGATACATTGTCATCTTTAGAAGAAACTCTTAAAAAGTTAGAGTTACTTTTTAAGAGTTTCTTAGAGTTTGTCACAGATGTCATTGTTTTAAAGATGACAATGTATCAAACTCATTTATGATTGATTTTGAATTCGGTCACTTTAATACTAAGCAAGCGATATATGATTTCATCTGACCATTACTTATCTACTAATGTTATTGTATTAGAGCCTGTCATAAATAAATGAACAGGGCCTGTCGTGTTACAGATACCTATTTGATTTTTATACAAAAATTGTGCCTTCGAAATTATCACAGGACAAAAAGTATTTTATGTCCAGGAAAATCACTGTCCATCCTAAGGTTGCCTGGAAGAGATCGCAGAAAGCGATAAGGCCGCCCATTGTATATTTTGTAGTGTTTGATGTATCTTTACTTGTTGTATTTTTGTGGTGTACAATAAAGTATATATAAATAAATATAAATAAATAAAGTATTTCTAATCACAGTATAGCCGAACTTGTTCAAGTCAAATGGTCATTAAGTTTAGTTTATTTAAGCTTCTTTCAAAATACGGGATGGATTTTTGTGAAAGAGCAGTAAGGATAGACCGTAACATTTTTCCAAAATCAAAAAGCAGTTAGCAATTACTGGAAAAATTAAGAACCGCCTCCTAACAGCATTTTCCTGCAACTATAGTCGCCAGCACGTAACTTGGCAAGATGATGCATGGACAAACAATAAAAGTGACCATTTTCTTGTAGCTCACTAAGTGTATGTTATCTGAAATGGCCCTACAAATAAAATTATTATTGAAATTTTGATCTGACTTGTGTATTATAATAGTTTGACATTTTTTTAATTGACATTCTATTACTTAATGTAACTCAATTTAAAATTTATTCTGTTGCTATTAGTACATTCTTAAATTAATTTGCACACGTCAGTAGGTTATAATATAATGTACCTTTCATACTTGTGACACCTTTTTAACATGTATTTATGCAAATAAATGATTTGATTTGATTTGTACTTGCGCTAACTTACTCTCACTACGCCAAAACCTTGCCAAGTTACGTGCCGGTGACTATACATCGGTCAAGTCCATTTTCTATTTTGTTAAGTAACTAGTAATTGTTGACCTATCCTCCCATAACTATTAATAGGTACTGTAATTTGAAAACATTGTAAAATCCAATTATTTTTAAAAGTTATTCAATTATTGGAACCGTGCACCTAGCTTCTGATGTTTAATAAGTGGCTTTATAAAATGTTTTGATTTTAACTGCTGTGCACTCAAAAATCCACCCTGTTTTTGCAAAAAAGTTTAAAATATCCATCGTCTTCTCTTTTAAAAATTATTCCTTCATTATGACAAGCAAATACAATTTCTCCTACCTAAATATACATCCTCTCTAATTGAGTGTGCCCGTGATCCCCTATCTTTCATAGATGACCTGACACAGGACAATGGGCAACCCTTATTCTAAAACAATAGATTTCGAACCTAAAGGATTCGTGTTAAGTATGTGAGTGACTTCAATGTTGTCAATATTTTGATCTAGTTTATACGTGGGTTTGGCTTGTTCAATGAGATCTTTAGGTTCTACGGCTATAAAATAGACGATTATTGTGATAGATGACATTTCAGAATTAACTTTATAATATACCTACAAGCTGGCCTGGCGAACTTTGTACCGCCTCAAATTCAATAAAAACGAATGTATGAGAAAAGTAATTATCTTTAATTATCATGATTTAATAGTTATTCTGCTATTCGGGGCGGAGACAATTCTAACACGATTTTGTTTTATTTATATAAGATTATCCACCCGACTGGAGATTAGCCAGATACGCAGGACATATTATAGAGCACAAGTGTGTGCACAAACACAAGTGCTCTCTGTTCCATTACTCTCATAGTCCGATGGGACGGCAATCTTACACGTCTAGAGCAGGGGCGGATCTACTTAAAGGCTTTTTGGGCTGCTGCCCAGGGCTCTGTGGATACAGAGGGCCCCCAACCTGAACTGAAAACAATAGACGATATTGTCAATAATAAAAATTATCTAGAATTAAAAAAAAATCCGATTATAAGGTTGGCAACACTGCAATCAATCAACCCGACCCGTGTGCGCATCTATCAAACGGAACGGGGAATTCCCCGTCGCTTGTTTTCGGTCGGTGTAAGGGTCTAATCACACTTATTCAGCTCTGTTCAGCGTTTGTCCATAGAAAACAACGATTTTGTATGAGATGCGTACTCATCCGTTCAGCCGCGGAAAACTGAACGGACTCCATACAAAATCGTTGTTTTCTATGGACAAACGCTGAACAGAGCTGAATAAGTGTGATTAGTCCCTATTCCGTGTATTGGCTATTACTGGGGACTTCCCTCCGCTTATCACCTGACGCAATTTTATTATTTTTTCGCCCTTCTGCTATCGTCGACTAATTGACTTTGTTATTGTTAGAAATGTGTTTAGTACGTGTTTAGTTTACTAAGTGATAGATAACTTAAAAGTTCTAAGGACCGGACCTTTTTTTTATTTTACTAAAATTTAAAGAACTATTACGGGAAACGAACGAACGCTTATTTAATACCTACTCTAATTAATGATGTTCCAACAAAAATCCAATTAGAAATAACAGACAGTAACTATAAAAATAAATACAAAAAATTCTTTGATTCTCTTTGAAAATGCATCATGCTGTATAGGTTTTATTCAAGAAGTGATTAGCATCTTCATCGTTTTGTACATTATGGTTGTTATTTACTAACTACCTCACATTTTTCTATAAACTAAGTATGTTATATTTGTATAGTAACTTAACTAAGTATTTAGTTAGTTTTAAGATTTGTTAGTGTGTCAACATCCGGACAAACCTATTGAGGTTTTTGTGATGTTTATGTTTGTGTTTTGTTTTGTTCCATATTTAATAAACAATACAAAAAAAAGTATTCAGCATAAGTAGACTTCCTGCTTTTAGTAGGCAGTAGGTAAGTAAATAGAATTATAAAACACGACTTTTTTATTTTTATTTCATCTCTCAAAACTAAATGAATCGAACTCGTTCGATGTTCAATGATAATTTGTGAATTGCTACACTCATCACAAAGTAGGTATTAAAATTAAAAGTTCTATCAAGTTCTTTATTTATTTTCAGAAAAATATCCTATTTTACAATATGTCTGCCAGAAAATATAAAAGTGGAGCTGAAAAATGAAAATTACACGAGAAAAAGAAAGAAATAAATGCGGAAAAATTGATAGTTTTTTAAAAAATTTACATCACCACAGAAAACAGTTTTTGACAAAATGGCAATTGGTTGAGTAATTAGGTAGGGCCCCTAAGCAGTATTAGCCCAGGGCCCCACAAATTCAAGATCCGCCCCTGGTCCAGAGAGATTTATGGCGCAGAATCCGCCTAATCTCATTTGATCACAGTATCCCTTATGCCAGGTAAAGTATAAGTATAATCACTTAGTTTGTAAGTCCTGGCTGGAGGTCTTAATTTAATAAGGCATCCAGAGGCAAGTCCGGTTAAGCAAACGACCTCCTAGGTAGAACTGTGAGATACCACTCCCAAAAAAAACTGACCTCATTTATCGATCGGAAAGCCGTTGTTTTACGTGCTTTCCGATGCACGGGAGTATCACACCACCAACTTCCTAACTCCGGGCTGTTACTAAGAAATTCCCAATGGAGAAACCAAATAAAACTTTGCCCAACCCGGGAATCGAACCAGGTACCCTCGCTCGGCAGTCGCCCTTGCGACCACGATACCAACGGGGCAGTTGAAGAACTAACTTACCGTTGTAGCAAAATACCCTTTAGATGTATGGAAACCAGTGCAGATTTTAGTGAAGATGACATTGAATCGATTGCGTACCCAAATTGGTCGCTGCAACAATATTCTGGCGAAATGGGGCATTATCGATTCAGCCAATGTTCAGGGCAAGTGCGTTGCTCCAGAACACATTATGTCCCATCTGTTAGAATGTCCCAAATTTCCACTCACCGGCACTTTTGACGAGTTGAACGCAATTTGCCTCAGATGCCGCAATAAACGTGGCCTAATTGCCATGTTTATTGCGGCGTTCATGGCTGGACCCAAACAGTATAATATACTAATTTATGCGGCCTACCCAAATGTCCTTTCTTTGTATCGTCGAATCGTTGAGCTCATTACGTTCTGAGTTGAGCAGTTCGATTACTGATAAATGCGTCCACTGGACAGGTCCACTCAAAACTATGTGGCTTAAGAACCACCAATCTACATGAGCTTCACATGATCTTACCAAGATTATGTCTGGACTTCAAAAGAGACTGTGACCTCTGAATTTGTTTCGGCCTTTCTTCTCAGTGTAGTCATTTTCTGATGAATTAAATTCTGACGAATTAATAAAAGTCATAGAACAAAAGTTGTTGTATATCAATAATCAAAATAATTATTTTATTTCGCATAAATATTATATTGCGAGTGTACCAATTCAAGTACTTGGGGCATTATGTAACCGACGGCCTTGATGACCAAGTGGATATAGAGAGGGAACGTAGGGCGTTGGCAGTCCGTTGTAACATGTTGGCTCGTAGATTTGCACGCTGTAGCAGGGCAGTCAAAATAACGCTTTTTAAAGCTTATTGCCAAGTGTTTTACACGTGCAGTCTATGGACCAACTATACTCAGCGGGCTATCAGCGCCCTACGGGTCCAATATAATAACGGGTTCAGGATGTTGATGGGGCTGCCCCGTTTCTGCAGTGCATCAGGAATGTTTGCACAAGCACACGTCGATGGCTTCCACGCCATCGTCAGACAGAAATCTGCCTCTTTGCTCTGCAGAGTGCGGGAGAGCTCCAACTCCATCCTGAAGACCATAGCGGGGAGGTGCGAGTCTCCATTATTAGGCGATGTTGTTCGACGATGTATATCGAACAACCGCCTTGTGGCCAAGTAAATAGATAGTAAGTTTACTAACATAGGTATAAGTTATCTTTTTGTTTACTAACCAATATGGATGCAGCTTATCCGAATTAAAGATTATTTTATTTTATTTATTTATTTATAAACCTCCATGGACACTTATGAAACGTCAGAAGCTAGGTGCACGGTTCCCATTGGTCGTTCCCTATGGAAATGAGCCCGCAAGAAACTCCACGGTTACTCTTTTACTCTTTATGATGTAAGTCCTGAGAGGTTGTTAATGTTTTACCAATAACCCTGTATATCTTAGAGCTGGACTCCTTCAACAAGAACTGGTCCTTAGCAGCTTTAAACAGAGAGAAGTGGAAAGAGAGTAGGAAGGCTTTTACCTTGCAGTGGGACGTCACAGGCTTTTGATAATAATCATTTATACATATATCTACCGTCGGCAAGTCGGTACCAAAAGAAGAAGAAGTGAGGATGACCATTATTTCACTGACTTAGGATTTAATAGTCTAAATGCAACACCTACTGGACTAACATTTGTACTTGAAAGTTGTACGTGGTCCAAGATACAAAATGATTGTCCTTGCACTGAATAAGAATTTATTTTCTCTTTGCTATTTTCTTAGTTCTCGCTGGAAACAAGCAGCTTAAGGTGCGTCCAGACCTGGCAAATGCGCCGCTCGCGAGCCGATTGCGAACTGCGCGCGTGCATCTCATGTTCGTATGCAGTCCCTGCGCCGTCCGCGCGCCGCTCGCGAGCAAGCTACGCGCCGTACGTAAGTGGCGCAAACAAATTCACAACTGAGGTTCAAACGCAAAAGAAGCTATGTGCGCACGAGCAGCGCGCACGCTGCACGCGCGTCCTACTAGAGCCTCGCCGGTGTTGCACTAGAACGGCGCACCAAACGTAGGCTGTACCCGCACGCGAGCAACGTGAACGCAAGTGGCTCGCGAGCGGCGCATTCGCCAGGTCTAGACACACTTTTAAACAATGAGGACATAATGTAGTTTTGTCCTTACTCCTTACACACTCCATTGACGCTGAAGTGTCTTATAGCTTGTTAATCATATCAGCTACCATTGAGGGCAGCTAGCCTTTCAGTACGTGTAACCCACACGTGTTGCTTGTATAATCATAAGATGTTTTATAAAATTAAATTAGAATTTAAACTAGACCGGTGTCTGTTGCTTGCTTATTATATTGTCCAGTTGCTTAGGCAAGATATTCATTCTTACACAACGACCTTAAGGGTAATACACGGTGGTTGTGTAAGAATGAATGTCTTGTGCCGTTGGAAAAGTCATGAGCAAATTACTGTAGTCTATAGTCTAATTTGTAAGCGTGGGTTAGTGATCTCTCGAATTTGTTGTATTCTTGTATTTTCTTTAATTTTCGGTTGATAAAACAGTTATTAGGAAATTACAGCATTTTCGGACTTTGGTTTATGGTTAGACTAGCAGGGCTCCGTGGTTTCACCCGTATAAGTGTCGATCCCGTGAGGATTACGGGGGAAAAGTATTCTATGTATTATTCTCATGAATAAGCTATATTACTGTAAATGTTTCATCAGAATCCGTTCATTAGTTTTTGCGTGAAAGAGTAACTAACATCTATTTATCCCCACTAAAAAACTAAACTTTGCATTTATAATATTAGTAGGAAGTAGGATTTTGATACTTTATTTAATAAACCATGTGTTTGATGGGATTTCCCATCGGCCGAAGTCCGTATATCGATACAAAATAGGGGATGAATTTTTAAAAATCTTTCGTTAGCTTACTTGTTACTTACTTGTTCACTTTCGTTATTTATGAAAATTTAAGGCGGGTAGGTACCACATCTCCGCCGCGTTTGTTTCACACGTATCTGTGGCAGTCGACAAGTTTATAAAGCGAAACTTATATTTTTTTGTAAAATGCTCCTAAAATCCTGTAAAATCCTACTCATTTATAATTAATTTGGCATAAAATGGATTAGAAATACCAAAAAGTGAACAAAAAATAATTAAAATGGGTATGATTTTTCTTTATTTATTTTTTTGCACACCTTACGCTTTGGTAATGAAGTTCGCGAGTATTGCGGAACAAAATGGCGTCTTGACAGTACTATTCTTATTTGGCTCGCATAGTAAACGTGAACACCTGCGTGACTACAGCGGTCGCGTATGTGTGCAAAGCGCCATAAAAAACACGAGGATCGTCCGCTGCGTGACCGACGCGACGCTCCCACTTCGTAGTAGCTTTCATCACGCAGGTCTCGCCGAAGCTTTATGCAAATGCTTCTAGACCTAGCGGTTTAGGGGGCCTATACTACCTCAAATGGCTTAGCATGATCCTTCGTTATGTCGAAAATACTGCAGCATTAATTTTGAAATAAATATATGGTAAACTTGAGGATTAATTTTAGGTCGTATGTTTAACGAAAACACGATTCCATAAAATTATCTCGATAGAAAAAAAAATCCATGGTTACCTCCAAACTGAACAATAAACCGCTGGTATTCAAAAAATACTTCAAACTAGATCATGAAACTTTGTATACTAACTGAACTAACTATAAAGCAGGTCTTATGTTTTTTATTTTTTTTTAACTACCATTGTTTTCACCGTAAAAAGCAAATACCTAAACTATTGGCGCTGCCTGCCGCCTAGCACCACACTCTGTCTCGCTCTCACTCAGTCCGCGAGCAGTATCGTGCGAGCGAGATAAAGAGTGAATTTTAGCTGAGGTAGTATAGGCTCTTAGCTGTCAGTCAATGAATGAATGAGTTTAAGATTTTTATTTAGTAGTTTTTTTTTTTTAAGTTACCTTACTGCTGAACACTGTCTCTTAAGATATAGGTTATCCTAGTTTATGAGGCAAGGCTCACAAAATCTGTATACAGACTTCTGCAGCGTATTTAGCGTCTTGTCAATCAGTGAATACTAATGTAATTATGTCTCCTTGTGACAATAAACTATTATTATTATATCGGTTTAAAGTTGAATAAAAGCTATAAATATTCAAGTCTGTAATAAATTATGCACTTCATTGAATATTCTATAAGATCACTTTGTAATAGATAGGTATATATTTTTTTGTAAAAGAATCCTTCTGCGAATAGAAAAGTTTCATGTAACTCGACTAAATTTAATTTTTTTTTTAAGTTTTACTTCAAATCTTGAAGTAGTTGAATTGTAAAAGCTATAGGAATTTTGTCTAGACATTGTAAAGTTCATTGTTAAGGATCTTTACCCTTCTATAAAGAAACCCTTTTACATTGAACCTAAAACGCTCACTTAATTAGTTAAATGGGTATTTCTAAAATTAGTTTCATTATAGGAATTGTTTGGATACAATTTTATGAGAAAACTTTACAGTTAGGTACACTGAAAATCTTACACGACTCCTACTCAAAATAATTGTATGGAGCCCTTATAAACTAATGATTGTATAATTAAGTAGATAAACCAGAGCCCATTACAAAGCTTTTTTATAATTCTAATGAGTTTTAGTTTTTTCCAATAAGCGTTTTTTTTTTTAAGTTTGTTTTCACGATTCTAATTAGAATTATAATAGGAAATATCTCAAAATCAAAAGCGTTGACCCCCTTTTTTTATTTATCTAAAAAATAGCTCTAATTAAACTGATTCGAATGATATATAATACATATCAATTTTATTTAAATGTTATGAGATATGATAAAAATAATATCACCGGACCGCCCGTCGACCGCACGACAACGTTATTCCTAACGTTATTCATCCTAATTAGTATAGTTTCGTAGACCCGTTTTAGCCTCAGAATGTTTTGCGTATTTAAATTACGTTAATTATACTATCTAATGTAATTAAAACTAAAGTTGTAGCTCAAAAGACAAAATTACAATAAATAAAAACCTTCGCGGTAACTCTCGTGCACTCGTACATTTGAGATTTTTACGTCATGCGAACGGAAACTTTGACGAATTACCTTGTGAAATCCATCGCGGCGACCCATGTTTTTTATTTATCTAATAAATAGCTCCATTTATACTGAATCCAATGGTATATAACACATAAGCACTTTTCTTGAAAACTTTCGAGATATAAGAACATATTCATCGCCCGGACCGCCCGTCAAGCGGATGACATAATGACTCATGAATTTTTTCTTAATTTTTATCCACAGATATTGAAATGGTGTTACAAGCTATGACTTCGGGGTTTTTTGCATTATAAAGCTACATTCACACACATTCCAACGATACTAAAACCAAAGTTGTAGCTCTAACAGAAAAATTTCAAAAAATCGTAATGTGACGACGTAACTTTCGATGACATTTCGATGTCACTTTCGTCCGTCTGGTCATTCGGGCATTTTCGTTCACTGTTACTTTCGTCCGTTGTTCATTTGCGTAATGCATTTAGAGAGTTTACTGGCGCCGATTGCCTTGTTCATAAACTAAACTAAATTTAAGTTCGGTGTATCTTTTTCTTTCTATTTTATTAAGAAAAGGACAGAAGATAAATATTAGTTTAGTCCTGTCAAATTCAGATACTCCATAGAAAAATTAGACGTGATTAAAGAATTGGCTACTAAAAATACGTCAATTTACGTCAGGCGCTGACTAATTTGACACGACGAAACTAATATTTATCTTCTACATTACAAGCTGATGAAGGCTACTTTTTCTTAGGTGCCCATAAACAAAAAGTTCATTTGCGATGCAATCTTTAGCAAAACTGTAGTAATACAATCATTAGTAGGTAATCATACACCATAAAATGTATGAACATCGTTTAATATTATTGTTTCTAAGTTTTATAATTATATCTCGAGACCAGGGGCTCCCGGTCTTACGGAAGGCGTACGAAACGCTGAAACCAACTCGCAGAGGCCCCTTGGGAAATTTGAGTGCACCTAGCTTCTGACGTTTCATTTAGGTTTATGTGAAATAAAATATTTTGATTTTAATGAAATGCGGCACCAGCCAGTCGCTATCCCTGGAAGCACCATGCAAGTGCACCCAAAGATAACCCCCGGTTGGTGTAGGACTATTGCAGGATATGGTAAATAAAAAGTTGGATTATGGTTTGGGTGGCTACCAAGATATAAGGAAGAACTATGGCCCCTGCCTGATCAACGTTTTATATATGTCACGGCTAATGGCCGAAGTGCGGCTACACCTAGTTTTAGCCAGGTACAACTATTTGCAGCCGGCCACATGCGGTTCGTGTGAACTTCGGGTGACATCGGCTGCATGGTTGCGGTCAGTCGATAGACGACGTAGGATGCAAGAGCGGTCGAAGGGCACCCCGAGGTTTTTTTTTTTTTTTTTTTTTTTTTAAATAAATTTACCGCGGACATGGAGGTCCGCGCCCTTGTTTACATTATTTTATTTGTTTATACTTGTTCTTATTTTTATCGGGGTTTCGATACTCCCACATTGGACTCTTTTTAACTATATACTATGTTAGGAATGTGTCCGATGTGGTCATCACTACGGTACTCGCACATCGGTCACATTCCCAACCTGGCTTAATTAGCTAACTTAAGGCTACGTGAGTCCATCCTATGCTAATATATATGTATACGTAATATTTTTTTTTTTTTTTTTTTTTTTCCGAGCTCATGCTGTTAGATATATGATTTTTTTTTTTTGTATAATTGTTAACACAGGCATTACAATTCGACTATTAAACTATTACACTATAAAGGTTTTTCTTTTACGGGTTTATACAGGGTTACTCCTGTACGGAATAATTCTGCACACACCCGCAATAGAATTACAGGCACCCCGAGGTTAGGTTTGGTTAGGTTACTTTAAACCACACACACACACACACACAGACTCACACAGAATAGCTCCATCGACGTAAGATGCACCTAGTTGTACATGGCTAAAACTAGGTGTAGCCGCACTTCGGCAATAAGCCGTAACATATATATCTACAATAATGGACCCCCGGCAACCGTCACCAGCACACAGTGACCTAGCAACAAGAACATGTCCTGAGGTGCTTGTGGAATGGAGTGGTATTCCACGGCTTTCAGAACAATCCCAGAGCCCGGAAGATGGTCAAGATCCCTACGAGCACTTACTGGAATACTTTCTTCTTCCGAGCATGATAGTATTTTCCTTGTTAGTTTCAACGACACCAATCTTTCAGTAGGGTTAGGTACACATAAAAACAAAAGTGTTAGTATTCATTTCGTTTATTCCACAATAAATAATTAGTACAATTAATGCAATTATAATAAATTTATATTGTAATTAAGGCAAATGCTTAGTTATTTAAATGCGAAATTAGCATCATTGTACAAGTTAGTAAGTACATCTAAAGTTAACATGTTATAAATAAATAAATAGTTTTATTTACATTAATAATACGTATACACTTAATTTACTGAAAAATAATATAATAAAAGTTGACAAAAAACGAGCTGTATTTTATCTCTTAATAAATACAGACGAAAATATTTAGCTCATTGTGTTTGACTTATTTTGCGCTTATTTTTTTTTTTACTTTTTTAACAAGTCATGATGGCTTACTTCATTTTTATTTTGTTTGGTACTTTTTGTCAACTTTTACATAAACAAAACCTATTACACTTTCCCGATGCTTTTCTTCGCGTTTTGGTGGGTTAGTATCATTCCCAGAGTTTTGGTCACATTTTGGTACCTTTTATTTTGACTCGCGTACCAAAAACCTTAACAATTACAACAACAACTAAAAATATTGCCGTTTATTAAAGATGTTATAAGAGACTTCATATAAAAATAACGTTTTTTTTTTGAATCTTTGGTGTATTTACCCGACTTCTGCCGAACCCAAAGTGAGCAATGTTTATCATGTACATTTTAAATTGTACAGTCACACACACAAGTCTTATGTTGACTTTTTTGCTGTACCAGTTTCTTGGCCCATATTTTTGAAGTCATCTTTTTCAATCTTTTATCTTTCCTAGCAATTAGATTGTGTAATAAGCCTCATTTTATGGTTATTTGTTGAGGTAAGTATCGCCATTAACTCCATTCAGTGACATTGATCCAATTGATTTAATCCTTTTTGACAATAGCCTGAAAAGTATTCGTACTTTAATTTCTTTTAACTAAAGTATATTTATGTACTCTCATTAAAAGATTGGTTTACTCAGTTCCAAACGATTGTCTTGAATCGATTGACTGAAAAGAAAGGGAACATTGATATTATTAGTTATGAAACTATTTACAAAAGCATTTATTTTGGGACTTGTTAGAAAATATTTATTAATAATATTAGAAGGATAATTAATAAAAAGGCAAATTCAAAATTCATGTACTGTGGATTGAAGAAGTTATCGTTGGAACACAGAATCTCTAAATTTTTTCGATTACACAAAATGAGTAGGTAGGTACCTACACGAATTCAGAAATAGCCTTTAAAACTACAAATACATAATAATAAAATCTCATCTACGGGCGAACTTATTTGAGGTCCATTTACAAAAAAGTGATAAATCAAATAAATGTAAGACAACAGTAGGTAAGCAGTATTATCTCTGAAAACAAATAGGTTGAATTAAATACAACGAATTAGTGTAATAAAAAGCGAATTAACGATAAAATATGCATATAAAATATATATGTAACTACAATACTCCACTAAATCTAATAAACTAAATCTAAACGACTAAATATAAAGCTAATAAACTCCTTTTTCATTTGGAGGTGCCAGGTGTTTGTAACATGCAAATTGTGCCTTAGTCAAATTATTATTCAAAATAATATTACATGCGAATTGTAATGTATGTACAGTTATTTACAAAAAAGTTAACTGTTATTTAAAATTAGTCGAAAAAATTGACGTCAAAAAAGTGCGAAACATATTTATTTATAAAAATATGAAATGAGCATTCAGTATCGTTTATTAAAAGCTAATTAATTTGATAAAATTAAAATGTAAATCAATTCATAAATTTAAATTATATAAGTACCTTTTGAACGTCAAAATTAAGAAGACAGCCCTCAAAATGCTTCACCACTTCCTAGTACAAACGCCAGCACATCAAGCTACCCGAAACTGTCAATTTTTCCCGATCAACTTTCAACCTTATACTTTAGCGATAAAGTTGAAAATCTATTAAAGAAATTTGACAGATTGTAGTAGCTTGATGTGCTGGCGTCTGTACTTTATCTGGAAGAAGTGGCGCAACAAACTCTTCAAGAAATCCTTTTCGTAATGCTCTCATAATATAAAAACTGTTAATAAAATAAAAATAATTATGTCAGTAAAACATTATGTGTGATATCTAATAAATAATAATTATATATAGCATCAAATATTTATTTAAGTATTTGTATTTATTTTTGCATTAAAATGTGTAGGTATATTTAATATTTTAGTTTAAGACGTCACAAATCATATTATTCTTCGCTTCTTGTTCTAACACTCTACTGTCTTTAGAGAAAGTTAATAAATAAGCAATAACTTTGTACTCAATACTTATTATACCAGCAAACTTTTTTTACCGTCTGGACAAAAACAAGATATAAAAGGTGAACGGTGTAGAAGCCTAAAATGAAATTAACCTATCAACAAATACTATTACTTAATTGAAGTACTAGATAAAACAAAAAATAAATGAATTGACAAATAATATAAAAATTAAAAGACACGCCCTACTCTTTATTTTTACTTTTTTAATTCGACGCGACATTCAATCCTTTGATTGAAGATGGCAGATGGCTTCAATCAAAGGGTTGAATGTAGTTAGGTATTAAGTAATACGGGCTGGTGTCCGCAACTCCACGCCAATGCGCATATCTTGCGTACGGAAAAAATGACTGAATGTAAAAAAGAGATTATTTGTTGTGAAAAAAAAAACGAGATTTCTGTGCTTTTACTCCGTTCACCTTTTATATCCTATTTTTGTCCAGATGGTAAATAAAGTCAGCCGCATTATCTCGTTTTACACAGTTTTGATAAACCCCTGAAAATGATCCATTATATTTCATAATCACGTGCGACAAGATGGATGGTTTCTCTTGAACGATCGTAATGAAATTCCAAGAAAATTGCAAATGAGTATGTGTTGTAATGATGTGATGAATGTTTCAGAAAATGTGTGTTGCTTTTTACTGCAGAAATATTTCAGTTGCTGACTTTCGTGGAAATATGTAATGGGTCAATCTAATCCGCACCCTAATTGCGAAACACACTTTGAATCAGAATCTGAATCATTTTGACGGATTTTGCTACTACATTGCTTCAAATAGAACGTGTCACAAAACTCAACAAAATAAATAACTGTAGGCAGTTCGTAATTAGCTGTAAAGTCAAGGACATTTAATTGAACCCATTTCAATTAAACTTTCGTGACTTCACAGCATTACCGGCATTGAAAATAAAATATTCAGATCAAATAAACTTTCAACGCCAGTACTAATATGGGGAATTAACCCTCTTAATTTGTAATAATCCTACTCATGAATATAGGTTAATCCTTCCCCGAGGAAGGTTCAAATTTTACAATTTAACCGAGAAATTGACTTCGCAAACAAAACGAAGTTCAAACAAATTAACAATACTGGGAAAAAGGTTTTATCCCAGAAAATACTCGTTTAAAAGCCTTGATGCAGTTTCTGAGTTGATATTAATTATTCGATTTTTCGTTGTGGTCTATTGGGAGAGGGTGTCCTAAATAAGAATTGTTGTTCCTAAACGCTGACAAACACATTTGGCAAGATTTACAAAATATATTGTTTCTTCTTAATGGATAAAAAATTTAGTGCTTTAAATACATATCTGCCTAGCCTTTTCCCAATTATTTTGGGGTTGGCTTCCAGTCTAACCGCATGCAGAAGGAAACCAGTATTCAACATGGAGCGACTGCCTATCTGACCTCCACAACCCAGTTAATGGATAAAACGACACCTCTTGATAAGACTGGAATATTGTATAACTACTAACATAATTTTCTACTATTTTTATTTATTTTCCTATTAAAAATTACTATTAAGAATGCACGCTAATTGCGTAACGCAATATGAATCATAGTTCAAAATTTGATATTTTTTTAGGATATTGCTAATCCATTGCTTCATCATTAGGAAAATGTGTCTGCTCAACAGCGTAAATAACGCAATGAATGTTGATGAACTGTCAAAATGAAACCCATTGCTACTGGGGCCCAAGTCTGCTATTTTTATAAATTCGTCATTCCAACACGATCCCATTGTCATTTTGCTAAAAGTTCGTAATCTGCTAAATTCATAATGGTCGATCATTGGTCGGTCAATGGTCTGAGAAAAACTACTAAATTTCATTCTAGATTTCATTTAATATATATTTTTACATATTACGTATTAGTGTTTGCAATCTGAAGTAGTAAGAAGTTCGTAAATAGCAATAAAGATTACATTTATTCATTTGTACAAGATTACCATTTCTTTCAATGGAGTGTCAGTGGCTGACAATTGGAAAGTCATAATGATGCCATTATATTAGTAGATTACCAAACTTGTCAAAATCAACAATTATGAAATCAATAATAGACCATTCTGACACTTT
Source organism: Globia sparganii (assembly GCA_949316385.1). Classification (NCBI taxonomy): domain Eukaryota; kingdom Metazoa; phylum Arthropoda; class Insecta; order Lepidoptera; family Noctuidae; genus Globia; species Globia sparganii. Next base: position 1,958,845 of record OX438675.1, read on the forward strand.
TGTAATAGCAGACTTGAGGCCCTGGTAGTGTGTTACCTAAGTACCTTTCTGGAAAACAAAAGCGATATTAAAACCTCAAAAAAGAAGTAGGCAGATTCGCCGCCCATTTAACTTATATCAAAAGACCGCCTGCCCGTGAAACCTCCATCTTGCCGCACCCTTCAGATTTATGTTTACCCTTATAACTTGTATGTTCAGGCGAAAAATATTACTAAAATTAATAGGGCTTTCAGCCTTTACTTATGTAAAACCTCAAAAAGGTCTACCGCTACGTGATGCGTATTCTGTGCCTTTTTCTAGAGTACTTAGTTCTCTTTTACTAGAATAAGTTTTGTTAATGGGTAGTTTAGGTATTCACATAGCATTGCGCAGTATTGTAAAACTTCTGCTTCTGTGTAAAAAAGGGAAAACTTATTTAAACGTTAGTTCCTTTTTGTTTGGAAGAAACACGCGTATTTTTTTGTTGGTCGATATAAACTTATAATAAGATTAAACCTGCTAGGATAGAATATAATATATACAGGGTCAAGCGAAATCTCACAAAAAATATATTAATTTAATGTTTTTTTTGTGGCGTCATGCAGCGCATTTTGTGTAGTCACTTGAAATATCAATTGTTTTTTTTTAAGTAAACTTCAAAGACATAATGAATAACACACACGATAAAACAAAAGGAAACAGATTTTCTCAATTTATAATTCAAGTAACAATACTACCAACGGTTAATGACCCCAAAAAAGTTCATTAAAATCCTTTTAATTTAAATTTAATCGTGTTTAAATATACATGAAACGCTATTAGTCAGTAATCGCATCACTTGAGAATGGCTAGACCGATTTGGCTATTTTTTACATTAAAATGTTTTTATTAGTTCGAATTATACAATCTGTAACGGAAAAGGTATATACATACAAAGGGCACGCCTTCTTTGGATGATATCAAACGATATAGGAAGGGTTTTTTAATCCTATCGCTACATGTTCGGAAGTTATGAGATTTTTTAATACATTGATACCAGAAACCGAACTTTTCAAATTGAAATAAACACATCACTAGCACTAAAACAGCTGATCGGTGTCAACGAACTATTTGTAAGTAAAGATAAACCTCCTACTCCTGGTATTTCTGAATAAACGGTTCCGCATGTTTATTTTTTATTCACAAAATATTATTACTGACTTTTCCAAAACTTTGATTATGTTTGTGAACTAGCTACCTACAATACAATTAATTGGTCTAGGTATCAAAAGTTAACGAAATATTTAGATACCTGCTTGAATTGTCACGTATCATTTACACACTTGTTGGTTTTTTACGTGGTTGTCCTTTTGTAGAAGATTACTTTGTAGATAATTATTATCTACCTCGTAGTAATCTTCCACCCGCTACCCACCTTTCCATCATACCTACAATACAGTAAATACCTAATTCAAAAACAATATTCCTGTAAATTTCCTAACATTATTTCTAACCTTTTATTTTGGTGGCCATAAAGATGAACGATTTTTTGCTTTAATTCGATTTTTCATTCGATTCACAGATCGAATCCCGTGCTCTTCTTACATCGATCTTCTAAAAATTCATTCAAAAATCGTAATTAAAAAATTTTAAACAACATTTAACACACCTCTGTTTTGTTACATATTTACAGTTGCCAGTCAGGTAGGTACGTCAATAATATTTGATAACCTTTCCAGCGTAATTCAATGACTTTAATTCAGATGGATGACTAATATGTTTCAATCTTCGGACAAGTTAAAAAGTGTCGGCATACTTATGTAATTGATCTTGTTTGAAATAGATAAACCTACCTATTCGCTGTTTATGATTGTCAGCACAATGCTTTGGGCAAATATGAACATGAACTATTAAGAGCCTTTACTTACACATACGATCCAAGAGATTCGATTCACGTTACTATTGAATCGATTTGCTTGAAGATCGCATTAAAACGATTTTTTCGAAAAATCGACAGCTTGTACAACCATTGAATTGATCATAAAAATCGAATCCTTACGTGCATCCTACCGGCAATTAATTGCTTAAATAAACATTATTATTTGCCATTAGTACTTAGAATAGGAAAAGGATTTAGAAACCATTTTTTTGTCCAACTGAACCCAAAACATCATTTCAATTCACCTCTTCGCAACTTATTCTTCTCCTAGTACAAATAAAATCACAGTGGGTTCCGTTCATAATTTTTAAAATAAGGTTATTTTTTTACTAAATAAGACGTAAATTATTAGCAACAAGTTAATCGTTTTTTTTTTATTACAAAATAATACCACGCACTCATAATTTTTGTGTGTAGAACTAACCGAAAGAATTATCGGAGTTCACGGTCTGTCGGTGCTGTTTGAGTGGTACATAGGTTTTATTAGTTTGAGCACGTTTAGTCTTTGTTATTATAATTCAAATAAGAAAATGTCGCAAAATTGCATCTAACTGTCGAAAGAAATTAATAAAAGTACTAGAAGCGCATGAGTAACAGGAATTGTTATTTCCGAATTGAATATCGTTTGCTCACAGAACCCTGATTACGTCGTTACACACACAATGTAACATCGATGTGTGTGTAAACCTGGGTTTTAGGGCACGTGAACCAATTGCAGTCCGTGTAGTTTCAATTACTCCTGGTAAATACAATTTTTATTTCAGACTTATAACGAGATAACGCGAACCCATATTATGATCTTTAATGGATTGAAATGAATGATTTTCCGGAGTTTTGGGAATTTCCGGGATTGCGGGAATATTCTAACGAGATAACCCGGAATGCAAGGGCAACTGAAGGAACAGGGTGGTATTTAGTCAGTAAGAGTCTAACACTTCCTTCAGTCTTCCGCCCCACCCAGGGCGGCAGCTGAGTCATTGATGATTTTCCCACCCAAAAAAAAAAAATGAATGATTTTTCAATTTTGAATTCGTAATTAGTTTGCTCGGTTGTGTTAGATTTACTTAAAAGTTTAACGGAGTTTAGTTGAAATTATTATTAGTATGTAAAATAATCTTGAATAATATTTTTAACAGTAGTGGACACTAATAGGGACAGCTACCCTATAGGTATCAAATTTAACGAAATAATATTTACGTACCAGGATAGCAGGGAATAGGAGCTTCATTTTTGTTATTGCTTTGCTCGTCGCCGTCAGTCGACATCTGTCCTGCGTCTAGTACACTCGTTTTTATCCCTATGATAATTATGCGCATCAGTAATTTGCGAGTTGCCCGAGAACTGTACCGGCGCCGTTTTATTGAGAGTAGACCAGATGCTGAGCGTCGATAGATGCCTTCGTCGGCATGTTTTAGTTTGATCTCGGATGGTACATCGGCTTGGTGCCTCTAACCATAGGTAATCAGGTACCTATGGCGAGTGCTGAGCAACGACGGTCAGCACCCATAGTGCGTGTGTAGTGTACGCAGTGCAGTGTGATACAAATTAAAGTGCGGATTGAGGCCGCTTTCAGGACTATAACATCAGACATGCTACGTAATGTGTGTCCATGAACAAGTGAGCGGCCTTGTGCATACAATACCAAGGTCACCACATCGAACCCCATCTTTAAAAATGTAAGTCAATTTACTAAATTAAGCAAAGCTTTAAGATTTTACTGTTTACTCGGTATAAAGTAATAATAAGGGATGAAACTAGTTAACCTAGGTACCTTCCTAAACTTTGTTACGATTGTATACGTAAGTTTTGTTATTCCAGTTTTTACGTGCAATTTCTGGCTTAATATTAACGAGTAAACTGTAAATCAATAATTAGAATTACACATTAATTTTTACATCACGGTAAAGTACGTATGGCTTATTGCGCGCGCGCGCGGCGGCAGCGGAATATTCCGTCAGTTGGCGCCGACAAACACCGCCTGCGCTGCAGTAGGCTACGGTACTAGGCGCGCAGAGTTACGGAAGAGATTTATCGTGATATTGGCAAGTAACTTAAAAAGTTATTGACCTACGTAGTGCGGTGACACGTTTGTTATGATTTGAATTTAAGAAACCAATGAAACCGAAAATTTGGTATCAATTCTTAGAGTATTTTATTTTGAGTTGAAACTATGTATAGTGACTGTATACCAGCTGTTATATTTAATGCATCAAGATAGCTATAGCCCAAACGATACACGCTGTATATTCGGGACATACTTATTTTTATGGGATTTTTGTAGGAACTTTTGGACAGGACAACGTCTATTTGATCAGCTATAACATGATCAGTTACATTTTAACGGTTATCGTATCCTTATTTTAATAGTTATTTAATTTACAATTCTATTTTCCAAACTAGCCTTAAAAAAATTGCATGAGATTGAGCAGACACTTTTACTGCCAACTGTACAAGTTAAAAAAATCGACAAAAATGTTTTAGTTGGTATAGGTACAGGTAGACAGCAGCCGGCGACATGTCGCTGCGACAATACTGGTTTCTATGTATTTCTATGAAATATGTGGCAGACGCCGCGCGCCGTGCCGCTAGCTACGGAAAGTATTATATACTAAACTTATATAAAACAAATAAATCTCGATGTTTGTGACAAGTCATAAAATCAGCGCAGAGGCGGGTTGCTTGTTGAAAAATAAAACTCATCATCTATCTACAGTTATGTGTGTATATGTTGTTTTTTAATCTATTTATATCTATAGTAATAATAAAGCTGAATAGTTTGTGTTTGTTTGGACGCGCTAATGCTCGCTCTGCGACTACCAGTTGGATTTGAAAAATTCTTTTTGCATTTGATAACCCAATTTTCGAGAATGGCATGGAATAGGGGCCGGGCAAAAACAAAACGAGTAAGGAAGAATGCTAAGAGAAAACGGAGTAATAGCACGGGCTGGCGATGCGATGCGGCGGGGTAGGTCGGGGAGCAAGTTTCAAGCGGACGAAGTCACCGGCAGATGCTAAGTAAGTTTAAATTGATTTAACTACTGTTCTTCCCTATGAAAATATTTTACACTATAAAGCTATTTTATGCTTAGTCACGGCCAGGTTTAAAAAACTTGACGTTCGACGCCATTTCAATTATCGTGAAGTCTGGATTCTCTGAGAATTCAATTTAAATTCCTGTTTTATTTTCACGGTCCATTTTTCTCAGGCGGGGAATGCAGACTTTTTGCCATAACGAGAAAATAATGATGGGTCCGTTTCCAAAAAACAGAAAATACCAAATTAAATTTCTTTGTCTAAAGTCATGTTTTTGAACTAAAACTTTCTGCAATTCAAGAGAAGCTATTATAGAATCTAAATTGCTAGTTATTTTAAAACTATGATCGGATTCCAAAGGCTATTTTGCTAGTGTCATCCTTTCTAAAAGCCTTTGAAAAATAACGATACACGGACAGCCAATGGGAAATACTAAATAAAAAGAGGTACATAATTTTCTGAGTTTAACGTAGGTTTAATATAATTTATTTATTTCAAACTAGCTGACCCGACGAACTTCGTACCGCCATCGAAATCAGTCAATCCGTTCTCGAGATATCATCAAAAAAAACCGTTCCATACAAAATGTATGGGAAAATGAATTATCTTAAATTTTTTTTTTGTGAATTTTTGCCATCTTTTAATAGTTATTCTGCTATTCGGGGCGGAGACAAATCTAATAAATTAAAATCGGTCCAGCTATTCTTGAGTTATAAATGGTGTAACTATCTCGACCTTGTTTTACGTTTGAAGATTATCTGTAGGCTAATGTCACATCACCAAAAATACCCTACCTACTTACCATTTTGATCTGTTTATGTACCCACCTACACTTCTGTTTATCCCTTTCAAAATTCACCCTTATTTGAAGCAAAAAAATTAAAACCGACGATGTTATAATATCTAAATTAAATCTTGCGCTTCCTGACTGCTGTTAATCTTAGTATAATCCGAGTACTTATATTTAAAAATACATCAAGCTACCCTTTTACATGAGAAATTAAAAATTGCAACATTTTTTTTACTTGTGGTCAAGTAATACACGTAACATAATGGCCCCGATTCTGTTGTTCACAAACTAAAGTAAATTTAAGTTCAGTACGTCTTTTTCTTTCTATTTCATTATGAAAAGGACAGAAGATAAATATTAGTTTAGTCCTGTCAAATGATATAATCCATAGACAAGTTTAGACGTGATTAAAAAATTGGCTACTGAAAATACGTCAATTTACGTCAGGCGCTCACTAATTTGACAGTGTAAGGACATGACTTTGCTGATCCCCATTATGACAGTCGTCGGTGCAATAACATGTCACGTTTCGCAAGCAAAGCATAAATATTCTAGTAACTAAGTAATTTAAGTTAGCAATATAATTTGTATGTTATAATTGGCATTAATAAAAGGAACTTTGGAATGAACAGTTGTTTCCATCCGCTACCTATCGTCATGGATACATTACATGGCGACCCTGCCAGGATCAGAACAAATTGAAGAAATGACGACTGAAAATTAAGACAAACTCAAGAAATAAAAATTCAAAATTGAATATTGAAGAAAGAAACATCAAGAAGAAACAATCTAAATTCAAGAAAGAAGCATCAAGACAGAAACATCAAGAAAGAAGATGGGAAAAACTTATTCAAAAGAAGAAGTAGTAATAGCTCAAAATGCAAACGGGGAAGCCAATGCCAGCACCAGGCAAGATTTTGGATCACTGATCAGTATTGAGAAAATACTTTTGATAATAATACTGATCGTTTTACTTGTCGGAGCACTTTATATTATCGCCAAAAAGTGCCAAAATAGCGCAGTAAAAGTCTTAAGAAGAGAACTCAACGCCAGTACTTTTAGTGTCGTGTCCCAACCACAAAACTAATATTTATCTTCTGTCCTTTTCTTAATGAAATAGAAAGAAAAAGATGCACCGAACTTAAATTTAGTTTAGTTTGTGAACAACAGAATCGGGGCCAATGGCAAATTACTTCGTTTTAGACTATTTAGTTCCATTTAAGCGATGCCAGTTTCTTGCTTGTAATGAAATTGGCGTAGCATAAATGATTTTAATGTTTCTTCAATGCATGGTATGCCACAGACAATTAAACTGCACAATGTAAATCGAGCTTTATGGACAACTAAGATCTGCCTAAAGCAAACTTCTGCGATGTTATGACACTTCATGATTTCTTTGATTAGTTCAAGTTCTGAATTGAGCTGCACGATTTTTGACAAATGCGTGCACTGACTGGATAGGTCCGCTCAATCTGTGTGGTTCTTTCCTCAAAAGATCGTTTCCGACACCAATCTACATGGTCTTCACATGATCTGACCAAGATATTGTCTGGACTTTAAAAGAGACTGTGACTTCTGAGTTTGTTTCGGCCTTTCTTCTCAGAATAGTCAGATAGGAAACGCCGACCTCATCTAGTTAAAAAAAAAAATGACATGTAGTGTTTGTACAAACCTACTTACAGAAAATAAATCATTTATCATTTATGTATAAGCATTAACTTATGTCACACTTTATAGAGCAATGGTGGCCTTGTGGTAACAGCCGCGAGTTCTAGGTCGTAGGTTCGAACCCAAACATGCGCTTTACTTTGTATCGTTTATTTCATCACCACTGCTCTCAAAACGGTAAAGGAAAACATCGTGAGGAAACTGGTATGTCTTAGAACCAAAAATACAAAGATATGTGACATCTACCAACCCGCACTGGTCCCTCGTGGTGGATTATAGCCCACTCCCTCTCACAGAGAGGAGGCCGGTATCCAGCAGTGGTAAACATTATAAAGATTATGCTAGGACAAAAGCAATTCTATCGCACCGTGTAGGGTTTTTGTCTAACCAACGCCTGGTTTCTGAAAATAAATCTACACAAAAATTTGCTAACAAAACGTCAAGCGCGCGTAACCTGCTCTGATTGGTTGAATGACTTATCGACAGCTAATCGCGTCACTACTTGCGTTTAATGTTGATGTATCGATAATATTTGTTACAGAAACCAGTAAGAGTTACAAACTTCTGTGACATTTATTTGGTAATTTTTAAAATCCTGAGTTCAACCTTTGAAAATTTTTCACCTACAACCAATGAGGTCACTTGGCCAGTTAGCTGGTCATTTTATCTTGTAACCATTGTATTGGCAAAATAGTACCCAAAAATCTCAACTATCTAAAATGCTATTGCCAGCTTTCGAACGTGCCGGGGCAGCGGGATTGTCCGAAAGGGTTACCGCTACCCCGGAACACAAAGGGCTAAGGAAGGAACACGGGTGCGTTTTAGTCAGTAAGAGTCTGACACTCCCTTCTGCTCCACCCAGAGCGGGAGGGGTCATTTGATGATTTGCCATCCTCAAAAAAAAAAAAATATCGAACGTTATTTTACTAAGAGTTTTTCCCAGAATATGGAACATAAATCCACTGGCGTGCAGCAACCAATTTCTGTACAGATATTCAATACTGTGAAAACAATGTATGCAATATGATTGAATTTCATACAGAGCTACTTGGTTTTCTAGAAAATCACTCTGGAATGAAATGGGAAAACCTCTGGAATTGCCCGAGATAATCCGTTCTTTGCATGGCTTCCAGTTTTGCTTTTCAATAACTTTTGTGAAGAGCTATATTGTTTTCTTTTCAACTATAAAGACATTTTTTTGCCACAATAATAATAATAATCATTTTATTTCAGGCATTGTACAATATACATTTCACCCATAGTGACTACATGTCATGTCATAAATAAGCAGCATTAAGGAATGTTGTGTAGTGTTACTATTAAGTTATTACAAATTATAAATTAAATTAATATGTTTAAAGATTATACGGATAATTAATAGGTAATTTATGCATACATACGATACATACACATAAGTGTCAATATAATAGGGGCGCATCTGAGGAAAAGAAATATAAGTCTTACTAGAAAAAAAAGCTTTTTTTTTTCCTCATATGCGTCCCTTTTCGTTTACGACGGCACTTTTGGCCTTACTTTAAATTCTGTAGCAGGCTTTTGGCTACTTTGTAAAACAGACATTAAAAAAATAAATGGCATACACACACCATTTTATTTAATTTTTTTTTCTGTAATGTTCCTTTTGTCTCTGCAGAATAAATCATTTTTCGTTCTTATTTTTGCTTTTTTTTTTCCTTAAATGCGCCTCTTTTACTTACAACGGCAGTTGGCCTAACTATAACGAACATGTAACGTTTCTCATTGTAAAAAATAACCTGTAGGTATTTTACATGAAACCTCGTAAACTCGACCTTGTCAAAATATATGCAATTGTAATCCCTAAGAATAGAAACAGATGTTCGAAACCTCATTGTGATTCATAACAAAAAAATCATGCACTTTGCAACTGAATGCTTGAATTCAACATGCAAAAGTGCACATGCAGTGAACACAATTGAATTCCCACTAAGGAAGATACACTAAGGTTGTCCATGAAACTCAAATTTTCTGACTTATATATAAAGAATTGATGATTCTAATTATGTAAATATAAACTTATAACATTTGCAATAATTTTCGATCAACAAGCTACCTAATAATGAACTGCAAAATTCAAAAAATGGTAAGTAAATTTGAATTTCGTGGGCTACCCTAGTGCTTTCAACAAATCAAAGTCTCACCAAAAATTTCCCGAGTCAAAGAGTTTGGAAACGTCAAGACAAAATCAAGAAAAACAAAAGAGACACGTTCGAAAAATTTAATCGTGCAACATGCTAATATTGTAATCAATCGGTCACCTGGGAAGAGAATAACTTCTTCAGTCCAATAATGGTTGACAATAACAGGGCTATCTTGGAGATCAGGAGGGCCTTCCCGACCATGAGGGCTAGGACTTTGAAGGTCAGCGCCCCGAACAGGCCGAACTTCAATGCGGCTAGAGCCAACACGGGCCCAAATGGCTTCTGACGGCCTCTGCCGCTCTCATATACTTTTGGTGGCTTCATTGATACACCTGGAATTAAAATTAAAGACGGTTGACTATGGTGTCTTCAAAAAAATTAAGCATAATCTGATAAAAGAATAAATACAAATACAAAAAAGAAAAAGTATGCGTATGGTAACCTTACTATGCGTTTTAAACGTTATTTCAGTGACACACACAAAATAGAAAGCGCCTCATATTCTACAAAATATTCTCAAATAACATTCACACAAAAATTTGTCATTTTACTTAATCATGGTTTTCATAAGACAACTTTTGAGTCCAGTGGTATTAATCAGCCTCGACTTACGAGATGTAAGGTTGTGAATTCAAACCCAGGCAGTCAATTTAACCCTTTCGAACAATCCCGCTACCCAAGCAATATAGCCCTGAGTTGCCTAGAAAATACAAACTCTCTTTGTTATGTCCAAGATTCAAGAATAATGCTGATCCAATTATACCCCGAGATTCACATCTCTAATTAATCCTCAAGGATGTGCTCAAGTAATCGACTTAGGACGAATCAATTATTACATCTGACTAAGCTTGAAGTATATCTATCTAACGATCATTTCGGAGGACAAAACGATTGATAGCATCACGCCTGTTTTCCTGGGGGCTTAGGCAAAAGCGTACAGTCAGCAAAGGAGATAAATATGCAGGGTCGCCGAATATAGTTGAAGTTTACTAAGAAACCGATTGAAGTTTTCGAATGAAATTTAATTTGATAAATGAACTGTTTGTTTTCTTTTAATTACATTAAATTTTATTCGAAAACATCAATCGGTTTCTTGCTAAACTTCAACTGTATTTGAAGTCCCTGCATACTTATCCCCTTTGCTGAATGTACCTACGTGTAAATAGTACACTCACATTTTACCAGATATAGCTAAGTCCCATGTGGGTAATAGATAAATCAACCGGGCACAAATTCAGGTTCCGAGGTGTTACAGAGAAGGTTAGAAAGAGATATCTCAGTAGGAGCTCAGAGTTCGTATTTTTGCCCGGTCGATTGCATCAAGCTCGCCCCTTATTACGTGGGACATAACGTAGATGGCGAAATATGGGTGCACTGTAAGTACTTCTGTACCTTAGGGTAATTACATTGCCAGGGCAGCGGGATTGTCCGAAAGGGTTACCGCTACCCCGGAACATAAAGGGCTAAGGAAGGAACACGGGTGGGTTTTAGTCAGTAAGAGTCTGACACTCGCTTCTGCTCCACCCAGAGCGGAGGGGTCATTTGATGTTTTCTCATCCATAAAAAAAGGGGTAATAACATGCTCAAGATTCTGCGATGCCTCGCGATCGCGGTTTAGCTCACTACCTCGATATTATCACCTCCATGAAAAACAAAAAAAAAATACATGGTAAAACGCACGCACATGCCACAGGATACCTCGCTGCGATGCATCGCGAGCTGCTTGAGGCTTAACCTAGCATGTGAGTGCGTGTCTATTAACATGCATTTTTTACATGGAGGTGACATCGAGATAGCGAGCTAAACACCGATCGCGAGGTATCGCAGTGAGGCATCTTCGGCATCTTGCCAATTACCCTTACCCCTCAGTGAAAAAGCACTAAGGCTTCTTCAGGCGCACTTTGCATTCTTTCAGAACATTGAACGAAACTGAACCGTCACGTTCGGTCGATGCCGCTAAATCGGGTATACTCGGCTCCAGTCGTAAGTTTAAACACCCACACTTGTATGTTAAATTTTCAACCGCAGTACTTACCAACACCGAGGCTTCCATCCTTCTCTTGTTTGCCAGAGATGACCAGGTCCGCATCATTGAGTAGCCTGTACCTCAAGGACCTGGAGCTGACGAAGTGCCACAGCTTGTCCATGATGAGCTGCTGCGCTTGGTCTTCGAGTGATGTACCAGCTCTCGCTAAGGTTTCTGACTTAACTGGGATTTCTGCTGCGGTACCGTGACTGGGAAATATATTTAGAACTGTTAGTGTTTTTTTTCAGGCTATAAGCCCTCTCCAATTGTGAAATTGAATAATCACTCAAATCCACTTCTTTTCGGTTTTGCCCGCGTGGGTTTGCCCGCGTGGGATTGCGCGCGTGGGTGTCGAGAAATATCCCACGGGAACGTACTATGAGGAATAAGAGTACCCTTTGTTTTAATCCAGGTAAACTAAACAGGTAGATAAACTATCTGTGTGTCAAATTTCATTCAAAAATCCAGAAAGAAAAATGGAATAAGATTCCTTTGTTACTATTTTATTATATCTATAGATCAGAAGGCCAATAATTTTCCTATTTCAAAACGTTAAAATTCAAGTCAAAATCTCATCTCAAGGACAATTTTTATATTTTTGACAGATTGAGACTGAGATTGGAATGCGAGGTTCTTAAAATTACGGGCATTGCCCCTCAATTAGTCAACATACTATTAAAATACAAGAGCCCCTTGACAAAGCATTTGTATAGAGGAGTTTTGCCACGAAACCTATGTATAACCTATTGCAGCGTTACTGTGTTCCTAGTTTGAAAAAAAAACCGGCATATAAGAGAATTACAACGCTTTGCTGAAGCTCTGAATATGGCATGTCTGTATATCTACAGAGGTAAGCAGCCATTTTCTATTAAGGGGAAAGCACCAGGGTAGCCCTCAAAATTAAAATTTTCTTACGTTTTTTGTAATTTGCGGGTCAGATTCAGGTAGCGTTTTATCTTTGTCAATATTCATTGATTTACAAAAACAAAAAATACGTGTCCATTATTTTCCAATACACTAACTGACGGAATAAATAGATTTTCATCTTATTGATGGTAGAAAATAGCCTTCAATACAACCCTCTAAGTTCATATAAACCTATTGAATGACTATTTCATGAAATATCAATCAATAGGGTTGCCTATTCCTTGAGTGAGACTACTTGTACACAATTTTGAAATAATTCAACTTAATAAAAAAAAGAAAATTTGAATTAAGGTGCCCATTTCAATGGTTCACCCTTGTTTGGTATAACAACTTTTGATGTAATGTTACTAATTCGAACAACGTTTAAGAAAATAATCAATTTGTATAATATCGATTAACATAATTTTCATTTCATCGAATATTTATTTGCGATAACAACATTTGCGCTTTTAATCAAAAGGTATAATGTTCATTTGATGTAATCTTCTGGTGGTATAACATGTATTTTATGAATAATTATACGAAATGTCTTTATTTTAACTAAAATTAGCCGGAACGAATTTCAACAAAACGTTGTTATACCAAACATGGGTGAACCAAGGGCACCCCGAGATTAGGTTTGGTTAGGTTACTTTAAACCCTTTACACAGAAATAGGAGCCCCGTGAAGCGGGGCTTCGTCGACGTACAGAGGCCAGCACATCAAGCTACCTCAATCTGTCAAATTTCTTTGATAAATTTTCAACTTTACTACAAGGGCATAAAGTTCATATTCAATTGGGAAAATTTGACAGATTGGGGTAGCTTAATGTGCTGGCCTCTGTACAACTAGGTGCATCCTACGTCGACGGAGCCCCGCTTAGCGGGGCTTCTATTTCTGTGTAAAGGGTTAAAAGTAACCTAACCAAACCTAACCTCAGGGTGCCCGCCGTGTTCCGCCGGCCCTGCGCGGTGCATTTGAAAATTCGGTCAAATGACATTATTTCAAAGAAATAAATATCCTAAATAAAAATCTACCAATTAATTATTCGGTGAAATGAATAATTATACGAAATGATTTTATTGTAACTAAAATTAGCCGGAGCGATTTTCGACAAAACGTTGTTATACCAAACAAGGGTGAACCCATTTCAATGTGTACTATCCTATGAAGAAAAGCAGCGTTTTTCTGCCATGGGTCATTTATGGAAATAGTATTCCAATCTATTACTTGAATACTACTTACTCTCCTTAAACATCAACATTATATTTTCTTTGCTCCGTTATGTTTATTATTATATACAATATGTATATAGATATATTTATTTAGATTAGTATAGTAGGTATACCTATTTTATTTATGTATTTATTGTATTATGTAAATGGTGCACCAAGGACTACCTACAGTATTTGTCTCTCCTCCTCCTATTTAATCCATCCAAAGGTTGTCTTTAAAAGATCGCTTTTAGCGATAAGACTGCCCATTGTGTCACCCTTTGTAACATTTCTATATTTATGTCTGTAATTTATAATGATGTACATAATAAAGAGTATTCTACACTATTCTATTCTATACTACTAGGTGGTATAAAACTCATCACTATATCAAAAGATGCTATAATTTTTGTAAATGGTGGCAAATGACAATTCTACTTTGACATTTGTGAAATAAACAGACACAAATAATAATAATAATCTTTATTGATGAATATGAGACAACCATACAGAGTAACTTAATAATAAACCCAGTATAAACAAAATAAAGTTATGACAATGTGAAATGGTAGAACATAAGAATGGTTTGGTTGTCTTTGGACTGATTCGCCCTATCCCCTCGTACTAGTATAAAACTGTATCACGAGAAAAAAAAATATAAATAAAACGTTAACAAGACATGAATCGCTATACTACTAAAGAACGCGGAATAATTGTTTCGGGTCTCTTTTTAGCGATTTCCAAGACCGGCCGGCAAGACCGTATGATTTTTTCTAACAAGCTTCAGAGACTCTTAAAGCCCTCAAAGAAAATATTCGTCAAGAATGGCATGACCTGTCACCGAATTTCAGGCAAGAGTGATGTAAATGCCATAAATTGGACCCGAATGGTCATCAATTCTGGCGGTCAACTTAGCCAATATCATTTTCTCGATTTAATGGAAAAAATTAAGACATCAAATAAACATAATACAAAAGCAGAACCAAAGTCATTCATAAAAAAAATTACAACCAAAAAACATCGGGTGACAACTTTTGCACCACCATGTATGTAAGTAGGTACCACTATGTAAACAAACCATTATCAACAAGAAAATGAAACACTAAAGACCAGTAAGTAACGAATCTTGTACAACAATAAACTTTAGACCCGAATGAAAATCCTTCTATAAAAAAACTTTGAGAAGAATTCCTTGAATCCCGGAACAATTTCACGGAGTTTAAGATAAAAAAGTTTTTCATTAATGAAGGTATAATTTAGCATTGTGTACTTTTGAAACCTTTTAGGGAAGTATTCCAGAGTTTTGGACTGTAGACGTTTCTCGTCAGTTTTTTTATATAAGTTTAACTGCCCTTGATTTGGAAGTATTCGTTCAAAGCGTTTCCTGGTTGAATGGTTCGAAAAACAGTCGTTGCTTATGGAATGGTGAACTGTTGATGTCGGGACGTTGTATATTATGATAGTCACGCGTGGAACTTCGCTTGCGCGATGGAGAATTCTGCGTGACGCCACACATGCCATATTGGAATTGATTGACAAAAACTTAAAAAAGTGGTAGGAACAGATAGATACGGAAAACGGAGTACCAGGTAGTTTGGTAACTTGAAACAGGCAATGTCTAGATAGAACTGATATAGGCTATTATTTCAGTAATGTTTTTATAGTAAGAAAATGTTAATGATGAGCTGTGGTTAATGTATCTTAGAAAGAAAGAAAAATAGGTTTATTTTTCACAGAAACACGTGCAAACAAAAAGATAATTAATTCTAGTGACAGCATATATAATAAAAACAAAAAAAAAATCTTTATACATGAGCACAAAGCAGAGATAGTCGACGGCTGCACGTCATGACTGTGACAAGAAGGCTTCCACTCAGCATGATGCTGTGCTATAGGGGACCCACAGCACAGCGCTGATTTTCAGTTCATTCTATAAATTCTGTTTTAATGACTCCTTATTCATGTCTAAAGTACCACATCTTTTTTATCTTTTTTTTTTATCTTCGACTAGTGATAAGAAACGCTGATATAGGAAACTGCAAAAACAGTCGAGGCACCATCAATCCGTTTTATGTCTTGTTTGTAATACATCAAAGACAGTTTGGGTTAGTAATGTGTATTTTTAACTATATAATGTGTTAACATTGATATATTACACCGTCTGTTTGAAAATGAATACATCCGTTCGCTTGTAATTAACAGCCTACGCTCCGTATTACGGAATTATACACAAACTTTAAAATCTACCTAAAACCTATTTACAAGGCGAAGTCTTTGCTCGAGTTTCATTCTACAGGGTGGTCATAAAGTCGTGGATCAAACGACATAGGGAGATAAAGGAGGTCATTTCGAATGCTTTTAAAGTGAGAAATAATTTTTGGTAACGCTTCAGAATTTTTACAAAAAAAAAATCTCTTGAAATTTGGTACCCAGAGATGCAATAGAACTTTTTTAATGCTGATACATGATTATCTAGTATTAACACAACACCGTTTGTTTTATTGTTTTATATCATTTTTTTTTTATTAGTCTATAATTGTAAAAGAACTCGGTATACAAAAATATTCATAACTTTTAGTGTAATTGAATTATGGCCATGCTGTAGATAGATTTTTTGTTAGAAATGACCTCCTTTATCTCCCTATTTCGTTTGATCCACGACTTTTTGGTCTGTGTAATACTGGCCTAAGACTCCAACTAGTGACTTTTTCTGGTGATAGCTTGCTTACCTCTCATCAACAATCATAACATCTTCGCCGAGCTGGAATGATGCTGTCCTGAGCATCCTGTCGACGTAGCCCACCAGCTCGATGGCTATACACGAGGACGTCTCTCGCTGCACACATTTGTTTGTCAGCCCACGCTTCAGCGTTTCTTCAGGGGATTTCGTCTGGAAAGATAAGATTGGAACTTAAATTAAATTGCAGTTACTTAAATTTCGATTTCGAAATCAGTGTTATTGAAATTCGATGCCAAAGCAAGTCAGGAAGTTTTTCTCGAAGAGCTAGACAGTAGAGCGCTTACAATTAATACTATAGTAATGTAATAAGTAAGTATAATAAGTCTCCGAACCCAAGTGGGAATGTGTAAGTCAAACCTCGTAAAATGGTTATTTGTTTTACGTGGTAGGTCAAAAACTATGCTTCATCTCCTGTTTTTGACTATTGTCTTGATTCCGTGTTCGTTCAGAGTTATACTGTATATATCAGTTTTAGCAATATATAGTATGTACCCGGGCTAAACCTGCGACTTTTTTTTTGGATAGTTGCATTTTACTCCCTACCGCAACTACATTAAGAGTGAACCTTCTTTAAACTGTGAACTTTCGTGTATTGTGGTGATTTACGGTGATACTGATAAATCGCGTGGAACCTACCTATAGATCTTTGACAAACACATCTATTCCTTCTCTCGATCAATAATTTTTTTTTTTTTGGTTACAAAAGGAAAGCAAAAATCCTACTAATCCTACTAATATTATAAATGCAAAAGTTTGTGAGGATGGATGGATGGATGTTTGTTACTCTTTCACGCAAAAACTACTGAACGGATTTTGATGAAACTTTACAGTAATATAGTTTATACATCAGAATAACACATAGGATACTTTTTATCCCGATATTCCCACGGGATCAAAACTTACGCGGGTGAAACCGCGGGGTGCAGCTAGTATAATATAAATATAATGACAATATTTCAGCTATTATCATGGGAGGTGGCATTTTCATAGATAGATGATCTGAAGGAGATTTATCATAGGTGAATTAAAAATTGTTTATTTTGCTCAAATACAACTATTAAATCACCCAAGGGGCAATCAGCTTAAAATTACACAACCCAGTTACTGGGTAATACGATACCCCTTGATAAGACTGGTTGTCAGACTTTCGGGCTTCTGACTACCCGTAACGACTGTCAAAGATCCACGAATGACAGTCGGGACCAACGGCTTAACGTGCTTTCCGAGGCACGGAGAGGTCTCGGTTTGTAAAGATGGTCACCCATCCACACACCAACCGCAGCAAGCGTAGCTTAACCGTATCGATCGACCTGAGCGGCTGTTATTATTTAGCCACGTACCCCTCCACACTGATGGTTCAAAAGTTTATAAACCATCAATTAGTCAAATTGTTAGTTTTGAGTTTTGGGATCAAACAATAACATTTTCGTCATCACTAAAGTAGATTATAAAGGACAAAGTACTCACAACGAAGGGACAATTAATAGCTCATCCTGATTTAACCTTTATAGGATTGAAACAGAATGTAAACTACAGGCTGTGATTTTAAAGTTTAGTCCTGTCAAGTTAATCAACGCGTAACGTAAATGGACGTAATTTTAGTAGGCACGTTTTTAATCACGTCTAAGATTTTAGGGAGTAGTGTCAGGCGCTGATTAATTATTTGACAGGACTAAACTAAAATATATCTTCTGTCCTTTTCTTAACACGTTGTCTGGCCACGTCAGACACTGGTGCCTGACAGACGTGGATCGGTTGGGGCCGTGTCAGGCACCAGTGACTGACGCAAACGTATCAAACGATCTCAGGGATCTGTCAGACACATTTAGCGCGTTTTCCTCTAGGTATTGGAATTGACTGACAAAGCCCTAAACACAATGACAAAATGCCTGACATGGCGACACAGGTATATTTTGTTCCGTTTGGGCTTCGTCAGTCACATATGGCTGACAATTTTTTATTACGCTTTATTTTTTATTGTAACAACGGAAAACAAAATATAAACGACATTTAATATCATTTAAGTCAATAACACAACAAAACTAAAATAAAAAAAGTCGTCTTAAAAATTATGCTCTGGCAGTTAACGTGTTAATTTATTTTTTTAATAAAATTTTGTGTTTTAGATTAGACTGTATTTAGTTTAGTTTGTGATCCTCCTGTACGAGTCGCGATAAATACTTTTTCTTTCTTTCTTTCTGTAGTGGCGCAGGTGTTCACGTTTAGTTTCGCGTTGTTGACGCTCCCGCTTCACGTCGTGTCCCGTTTACTTGAAGCACAAGAGAGGAAACACGGGTGATCTTTTCTCCATAGAAACGCTCTCGCCATAAAGAAATGATTTTTTATAGAATAATAAATATTAACTACTTCTATAGTTCTGTGTTTTTCTTTTTGATGATACATTATTTTTATAAGTACTAGAGCCCTCAAAAAATGATGATTTAAATTAATTTGAATTTTAGAGTAAGTGCCAAGGTAACTCGACTTACTTAAACTTTTGCTTTGCTCGATAGGGTCTATAATTGTTTCTATTATTTATATTTACCAACTGTGTAAGTACAGACGCCAGCACATGAAGCTACCCGAAACTGTCAAGGACATGTCTGGTGGAACAATGGGCGATTGTCTAGGTAGTCAAAGAAAATGTTCAGTAATGATTGTTATATTATTAAAATCGTCGTATTTTATAGTTTATCATTTAGTAAGTTTCAGGAGTCAGGATCTTGCGGAAACTGGTCAAAATAAGGTTTATATGCTGGGGATTTTTCTTAGTTTTTTTATTATAACGCCATCTGTGAGCGAATACAGGTACTAATTGGTGATATGCCTTTGTGAGGCTAATGAAACTTTTTGTGTAACAAAAATGTAAAGCATTTATTGTTTATCTATTAAATACTTACTAAGTGTTACTAAAATATTTTTAGTACTTTCCGTTAAAAATGACAAAGCGGAAGCTACGATTGAGTACTGTTTTTATTATGTTACGCAAGTAATACTGAATTAATAATTCCGTAGTAATTTAGATCTAAATTTTTAAATCTTAATCGTGAACATTATCGATACCAAAATTACCAGAGGGCAGAAACTGGACATGTCGTTTACCCAATCAACTTTGAATTTTATGCTTTAGCGATAAAGTTGAAAATATATTAAATTTTGCATTAATACGTTGTTGTCAGAGGTATAGAAAAGGACACGGGTACCTTTCATCCAGAAAAAAAACTTGAGAGGTGTCAAGGGACACTCGGATGGAACGAAGTTCCTTTCGATTAATTAGTGAAAGAATTGTAATAAAATTTTATTTTTTTTAAGTTATAATAATAAATAATGTAATGTATTGAATCTTGTACAAAATAATTATATTAATAATTATATTCAATGCGAAATAGAAATGAAAATATCTGGCTTGCTTTCTATAAGAGAGAGAGAGAGACAGACAGAGAAACATGCGACGCCGCACAGCTTACAATAGCTTACTATAGCAAAAAGTGTCGTGACAACTTTTCGTAAGAATTTTTTCCGTCTAGCCCCCTTTCACAACGCGCGATAAGGAACTTCGTTCCAAAAACTTATGCCGACAAAAAGAACAATACCTAACTTTCGACGGTCACAATTTGGTCTAGGACGCTAGGTGGCGCTGTTAAACTAATAAAGAAAAAAACATCACAACAACAAAATCAATATATTTCTTAATCAATCAATCAATCAATTGTGATAAAACTAATCCACTCCTACCTAACCCTGACGATACATTTCTCACGCCTCACGTAACACTGGCCTACTTTCCAGACAATTGATACGTCGTATTGAGTGACAACGCCCAAGATATAGGAGAAAGCGGACACTTTCTTAAAGAGAGTGATTTGTACTAATTATAGGAGATACTGATTAATAGAGCTTGTGCATGCAAAACATGTCATGTGGTGAAGTTTTTGCGAGGTTATTGTATTGTAATGTGATGATTTGTGGGAGTAATTGGAGATGATAGGATAAATTGATTAATTGATTGGTGTGTCTTACATTATCAATCAATTTCTAACCATTCGCAATTCACTACGAGACAAAGACTTATGTTTAGCTAATTTAGGTGCACAATAACATTTTATGAGAAACAAACAAAAGTGTTTCAATGTATGCTTATTAAGAAATGCTAGACCATTCGTAGCCATTTAAAATTAGTACTCGCATTTCCCTGCAGACGAAAATTAAAAATTTTAATTTTTTTGCAGTTTTTGTAAGATTTTCACTGGTATTAGGTTACTCCCCGTCTCTGTAAGTCTGGTGTAGTTTTGAATCTGCAGATCTTCTTTTGTTACTTAATAAACTAAAAAAATATATATATTAAATAGGCGTCAACTTGAGAACCTCCTTCTTTTTCTCATCGGTTGATAAGATCAAAGAACACTTCAACACGAAACAAGATTTTACAAAAATCAATGGGCAGCATTCAGAAAACGCGTTCAAATCGCAATAAAAAACTTATTTTTAAATCGCTTATCGCTTCTGACTTATAAAGATAAAACTCACTAAACAATGTTAATGAAACTTTAGCATCGACTTGAGTCGTTAATTATTATAGCGACAAGTGAAAACGTAATTATAAAGTTCCGATGTTTAGCCACGAACCACGACCACAGCTGCTGAGCTGCTGTTAACAGTTATCGAGGGGTGAACAGTGTGGATGAAACTGTACGCTTTTGTTTTGATTAAACTGGCTTTATAAGATAGTATATTTTTCATATTTTTTTCACTTTTAATATTGGAACGGCTAAGTATACAAATAAATCCAAAAATAAGAGGACTCTAAGTTCTGTTTTACCAAAGTCAGATAATTATCTTTTATCTGTGGAAAAAATGGACGTTTGACAGTATGGAAAAACTGTCAAAAATACTAAATTTATCAAAAAAAAATGTTTTTTTTTTTCTAGACTTGCCATTCAACGTGGCAATGCTTCTGGGCGCGTTTCCGGATGACAGCGATGCGGACGAGTACTTCGATGCCTAAGGGTTAATTCCACCAAATTTTTATACCTAGAATACGACTTATCCGTTATGATTTTTGGGATGCATGAAGAAGCCTCCTCGTGTAGCGCAATCTGTTCTGCCAGTTCCAACAACAACTGAACCGAGCGCTCGGCGCATCCTGGACAGTCACACCCAACACCTTATTTAACTAGCCAATTCTTCCCTGGCGGTGGTAGAGCTAACACCCGAGACCACCCTCCCATCGGAGTCCGGCGTCAAGCAGCCTGCTGTGTTTCGTCGATGCGTGGGAGTTCCAGTGCCTTGGACATTTCTGGGCACGTTTGTTCCATCATAGATCTCATCCATCGCTTTCCATCAGGCGTGACAGAGAGTGGGTCCACCAATAAAAAAAATGGCATACGGTGCCGAAACGTGGACACTGACCTTCAAGGTCACTCAGCGCGCTATAGAGCGAGCTATGCTCGGAGCTTCTTAGTTTGATGGATAAAATCAGGAATGATGTTATCTGGAAAAGAACCAGAGTAACCGACATAGCTTGCAGAATAAGCAAGCTCAAATAGCAGTGGGCTGGCCATGTTTGTCGAAGGTCCGATGGTTGGTGGTGCAGACGAGTCCTGGAGTGGAGACAGCGGATCGGTAAGTTTAGTATTGGACGCCCCTCAGCTAGATGCACCGACGACCGGAGGTATTCGGAAGCCAGGGTGTTGTGGCGCAGCCTGGGAGAGGCCTAGGGTGATTCTCGGATATGCGTTTTCGCGTATACACCTTAAGTTGTATTTTTTGGGGTGAATAAATGGAATAATCCTGATAAACGGCTATATTTATACCTGCATACTTCAAACCAAAACACTACATCGGCGCTTAGTAACACAAACAGGAGAAAGTTGAAATGCCAAAACCAGGCAATGAATCCGCACTATCAAGAGCCTACACTAGTTATGAAGTTTGTCTTTCAGGAGACTTAGATACTAAAGTTATAAGCTTCAGACAAACTTAGGTGCGCCTAAGGTGCTAGATTTTAGACGTTCTGTGATTTGATTAGCATATTTTAGTGCTAAAGTTTAACTATGACCACAGAGGGTAGACTTAGAAAGTCTTGTATTTGCATAAGCGGCTAAAAAAGCTGACCACAGACAATTTGCATTTTATGTTCCTTTATTGGCCCGACTTAGTGTTGCTAACTTTTTTATTTCAAACTAGCTGCGCCCCGCGGTTTCACCCGCGTAAGTTTTGATCCCGTGGGAATATCGGGATAAAAAGTATCCTATGTGTTATTCTGATGTATAAGCTATATTACTGTAAAGTTTCATCAAAATCCGTTCAGTAGTTTTCGCGTGAAAGAGTAACAAACATCCATACATCCATACATACAAACTTTCGCATTTATAATATTAGTAGGATACAACGTGTAAAGTTATATGCGCCGATTGAGATGAGATGAGATCATAAAATCCAATTTGTTAATACTTAAATACACAACTTGAACACTTGTGTTAGTAAATCCATAGAAATTGTAAGTTAAATAAATAAAGTCCTCCAGACCGTATTTCAGCCACGGCACGGCGGCCAATCTCAACAGAGACTAGTCTTCAGCGCGGGAGATATTATAGTGCACAAGTGTGCGCGCAGACACAGGACACTCCCTCTCACTCAAAAAAAATCAAAATGTCCAAAATGTGCTAGGTATATGCCCTTATAGTAGTAGGTAGTAAGTTCCCGTAAGATATTTACCGACACTTACGCGGCAGAAGCCGCGGACAAAAGCTAGTGATTAAATACAGGCACATATTAATTATACCGTTCTTACCACTAACATCTACACATCGACTTAAGACATTCATCTACAAAATCAACAGGGATTAGCGGAGGATAAAGGTCTCTCATCCTCCTTGTTTCCTTTTGTTCTTAATGAGGTAG
The DNA here is from genome assembly GCA_949316385.1 of Globia sparganii. Lineage (NCBI taxonomy): Eukaryota > Metazoa > Arthropoda > Insecta > Lepidoptera > Noctuidae > Globia > Globia sparganii. The sequence continues at coordinate 1,982,199 of OX438675.1, forward strand.
CGTTAGTGTACATATAGTACTTTGGGAGTAATTAATAAAGTACTTTGGGAGTTAGCAGATGTTACAATTTAGCGAGATGTTTGCTGACGGTATGATTATGAATGCAAGGTGAATTTAATTAACGAAGGCAAAGAGTGTGACAAAAATGTTGTAGGTAAAAATATGTTTTATAAGAAAGAAAGAAAAAAAAAATTATCACATCTATTCAAAAGGAACTAGTTTATTCTTCGTAAACAGGGCATACAATAGCTCTTTAATCGCTAGGGGCTAAAAGTGATTTGAATTTGGAATGTGGATATTGTTAGTAAAAGTTCCAATCACCAAGAAGATCAATCACAAACATTGTGTGAACAAGTAACAGGCTGAATGATAAAGTAAAATGCGCGCGAGGTAAATTAAAAACAAAGTTTGTGAAAATATAAAAATTGCGCGTAAAATTGTTTACTCAAAATTGTAAATAAATAAAGGTACTATTCTTATTTATAAGTTGCACTTTCTCATTTTTTCATAGAGGGAGATAAAATATTCAGTATCCACCTCGGAAGTAACACTATTTTAAGCTCGAGTGACGTACTTTGAACACCCTCGCTTTCAAAATAGTTGTTTGCTCAAATAATCTAATATTATTTGGGATACGCACAGAAACCACAAACACTAAAAAAAGAGCATTTAACAAAAAAAAAAAAAAACAAGAAAAAAACTGTTGGCCAGAGTGTTATTAGATTTTGCCATTAGGAATTTCATAGTAACGGCCCGGAATTTGAAAGATGGCGGTGTATGCCTCGGAAAGCACGTTAAGCAGTTGGAAGAACAACGCGGTTACAAAGATCGGCACAAAAAGCGACTTTAACTTACAATATGTATAAAAAATATAGATGATTAAAAGACATAATTTTTACGGTATCTTCCAAAATAACTGTTATTAATAATAGTTCACTAATGCAGTTTACAACAGCACACTCCCTATTCATTTAATAGAAACAAATATGCCATGAACAAATTCCCCAAGTAATTACAATAATTGCTAGTGACATCTATACTAATCTACCTATACTAATACTAACAATGAACCTGAAAAGTTTGCTTGTTTGTTTGAACGCGCTAATCTCCGGAACCACCAGTCGGTTTGGAATATTATTTTTGCATTTTGTAGCCCAATTCTTGAGAAAAGCTATAGGCTATTTACCATTACGCTAGGACCCTAAGGAGCCAGGCAAAAAGATAAAAATTCAGAAAGAACTTTATGCGAAAACGAAGTAATAGCACTTCTGGCGATGTGATACGACGGGATGGGTCGAGGAAGCAAGAAATTTCACGCGGATGAAGTCGCGGGCAGAAGCTAGTAAGTGATAATAGTGCCACTAACATAATATTAATAACACTAAGTACTTTTAGTGACGACCATAAACTGTCACTAAGTACCAAACAAAGCATTATATCATGAGCAATGTGTAATCAACATTAATTTGTATTACAGCTGAAATTGACGTTGATTGTTGTAATAAAATGTATGTCCTGTAATTCAGTGATTATGACTTTTTTTTGTGGATGGGAAATCATCAAATGACGCCACCCGCTCTGGGTGGAGCAGAAGGGAGTGTCAGACTTTTACTGACTAAAACCCACCCGTGTTCCTTCCTTAGCCCTTTATGTTCCGGGGCAGCGGTAACTCTTTCGGAAAATCCCGCTGCCTCAGCAGGAGTGATTATGGCTGTGTTATGGAATGTAATAATTTATCTTTCCTACGTATTTTTTAAGGTTACATACCTAAAAAGTAACCACTGGATATTATTAAGGTCATAAATATTTCACTCAATGGTGGAATTCGCCCATTGGTGAGTTCATTAAACACATGCCACTGTCATATTCTAGAGATGTATAAACCCCTGACAATTTTACGCAGGCTCGCGTTACCGTGACCGACTTGAATATCTCTAAAGAGTTCGAAGTCTCTTTAGAGATATTCAAGTCGGCCGTAGCAAAGACAATTATCACAAATAAGTGTTCAAGGACGGCTCATATCACAAGTGCGTATGCGGCGCCTCCCCACATACAATGACCCACCATCCATCCTGCGCCACTTGCCCCGCCAGCCGTTTACTTGATGATCTATGACTATGTCAGTGAGCGCAGTTCACGCAGCTGAATTTTGGGGCCAAAGATGTTTGAAGTTTTTGCCATCGATACGCTTAGAAGAAGATGATGTCTCTTGGCTCCTTATGGCGAAAACCAATGAAACACGATCAGCCCATTTTAAACGCGTTCAAGAGCTGCCAGAGTCATCATTTTCTCAGCTCTTGAACGCGTTTGAAATGGGCTGATGACGGTTCAAGGAGCCAAAGGTTTCAAAGTATATTTCCGTCTTCTTCTTCTGGATTAAACATAACGCGTGTAGAAAGACACTTAACGATGCCTAGAGTCAATTGTACTGCTCATCGTTGTGACTATTTTTTATACTGGACCGTACCTGAGAACATTCTGGTTACGAAAATATTGGAGGTCAAAATTCCAACTTTTACTGACGTTTTTCTTTACGAAAACAATTTTTAATCTTAGAAACTAATGCTCGGTTCCTCTAAACAAAAACGAATCGTTTTGCATACCAATGATAGCATTTTTTATTGCCAGACTGGGCATATAAATAAATTCGGAAGAGAATATTACCTGTGATAAGTAGCTACTTTTATTTATGGGAGGGTCTAGAATGCAAAGCTAATAATGTCACAACGTTTTACGTGCGTTACATTGCGCACAAAAAAAAAAAAAACACCAAAAACAAAAGTCATTTCCTAGCAATTATTTTTGTGCAATGTTACTTAGTGTGATGTTCAGAATGCGTAGTTGACGGCTATATAATGGGCCTTTTTGCACCCTCTATGAGGAAAACCGTTGAGTATGACGAGCAAAATCACTCTTTAAAAGCACACGTGATTAAATCAAGAGCCTGTATAACGCTATTACGTCCCTGAACGGGGCGAAGTGCTTTCTTAGAACGATGGCGTCTCATAATAATTATCAGAGCGAAACTGATTCGCTTCCTATTTGCTTGAATGTAAGGCATGGTTCCCATCGTATCTTGGAAAATATTCGTCCGGTTCAAATATGAATACTATATTTAAATGGAGCTGAACACATATTTGTACTACGTACTACTAGCTATCGTAGCTACGTACGGTAGCTACGATAGGTTTTAGAGTGTGATTCTTCTTTACACCTTATTACTAAGCATACACTTTATTTTGTACAGTTTATTTTGTATGTTGAACAACATAATGATTCGCGAGCGTAACAAGCATGTATTTACAAAATTAGAATTATTAAAATCATCAATACAACCCTCAAAGTTCATAATATAATCCTATTGAATTACTTTGTTATGAAATATCATCAATCAGAATTATATTTTGTTCAACATATAATCTGACACTGACTTGCAAATTGCAAAAAAACGTAAGAAAATTTGAATTTCGCCGGCTACCTAGTCCAAGTGCCTGTAAGTGGTTATTTATTTATTTATATACTTTATTGTACACTAGAAAATACATAACAAAAAAAAAACAATTATTACTACAAAACATACAATGGGCGGCCTTATCGCTTTCTGCGATCTCTTCCAGGCAACCTTGAAATGGACAGTGATTGCGTGGATAGGTATATAAAAATGGGGTTGTCAGTGGTGCAACATAATATACTATAATAGATACATAGATAATATAATATATATATATACATAAAAGCTGTATAATAGATACATAAATAAATACATACTAAATATACATACAAACAACGAAAATAAATGACGACTACAGATTATTGCGTTACGAAAACAAGATCACAACAACAAGTAATGTTCCTTCAGCAGTCTCTTAAACACAGCTAACGATAGCGCGCGTTCTTAGGAAATATCAATTCCGCATTTGCCTAGATAGTTTTGAATAAGTTTTTGTCGCCATAACCCGATAAAACAGCTATATATTCTTAAAACTACGTATAGTTGTCTAACGACGAAAACTTACAGTGAAAACCGTACCTTATACTTCAGCAAATACTCAAGTTTCCAAGAAAGCGTTGTAATTAACATGTACCTGTAGACGTTAATTTGCAGCCACGCACTAATAGCATATTATTCCTAGTTCTAAAGTCTACTCTGAAGGTCGTTAAAATTAATCGCTGTCATTCAGAAGCCGAGCCCCGACTCACAAATTGTAGCAGACAGGTGTTTTACTTACTATAAATCATTTCATCACCACTGCTTTCAAAATGGTGAAGGAAAACGTCTTGTGGAAACCGGCTTGTCCTGGAACGAAAAATTTCGAAGACATGTGACAATTACTAACTCGCACTGGGCCCGCGTGGGATTACAATCCCAGCAGTGGGAACATAAAGACTGGGTTTCTTCATAAAAGCTGAACTAGATTAAAAATACGAAATATTTATGCTAAGTAACAATTTAACATATTGGCCCCGAACCTGTTGTTCACAAACTAAACTAAATTTAAGTTAAGTACATCTTTTTCTTTCTATTTCATTACGCAAAGGACAGAAGATAAAATATTAGTTTAGTTCTGTCAAATTAGATAATCCATAGACAAGTTAGACGAGATTAAAAAAATGGCTACTAAAAATACGTCAATTTACGTCAGGCACTGACTAATTTGACAGGACTAAACTAATATTTATCTTCTGTCCTTTTCATAGTGAAACAGAAAGAAAAAGATGCACTGAACTTAAATTTAGTTTAGTTTGTGAACAACAGAATCGGGGCCATTATCTAACTAACCGGTTGCAGTCAAATATATCAGTATCGTACGATACTGCTCTGTTTTTGCTGCATGTCAATGGAGCAAATTCTATCTGAACTCCACAACCCAGTTACTGGGTAACACGTTACCCCTTACTGGTTTGCCCAGAGGACACGGTGGAGGTCTGCCCCGCTTGGGCGGAGCACCGCCGTGTTCTCGTATAGGCGATCGGCAGCGGCGGCGACCTCTCGCGCCCGGCCCTGATTCAGACCAAGGTCCGGGCCGAGAGGGAGTGGGAGGCAGTCACCTCCTTCTGCGAAGCATCATGCTAGCGAAGGAAGTGGCGGGACGGCTGAGGGAGAGAACCTCACGTTCCAGCCGCCGCGGGAGACGCTCCGGGCGTCAGGAACCGCGTGACGACTCCCGGCCCCCGTAGGCGCGGGCCTGCGGGTGGAGAGTAATGGGTAACTCTCCGTCTGATCAGGACTAGGCCCGTGCCGGACGGCGCGTACGTGTTCCACGCGCGCCTCAAAGAGATGTGAGCAATACAAGGAAGAGACCCGTAAGGCCCGTAGCCTGCCGGAGCAGCGGGATTGTCCGAAACGGTTACCGCTACCCCGGAACATAAAGAGCTAAGGAACGAACACGGGTAGGTTTTAGTCAGCAAAAGGGAGTCGTTTTCTTTTTTGGATGGGAAATCATCAAATGACCTCTCATTTGATGATTTCCCATCCAAAAAAAAAACCCCTTACTGGTTGTCAGACTTTCGGACTTCAAACTATCAGATCTACGAATGAATGCAATGCCTAAAGATATGATATATGAATTTATTAATTGGAGTTAACTGTAATATTTAATTAAGATACGCATAGCTTGTGTTCGCTTCGATGTATCCGTTATGATACACACGGCCGCTGCGGTTGGCTAATGATACTGTAAGACATGCTTCGCATTAAAAAAAGCAACTGTTTTTTTTCATAGAGGAGGAGGAGGATTACTGTTATTTATAGAGGAGTGGGCCATAATCCACCACGCGGGCTCAATGCGGGTTGGTAGATGTCATATATATTCAATTTTTATGGTTCTAGGACATGCTGGTTTCCTCACGATGTTTTCCTTCACTGTTTTGAGAGCAGTGGTGATGAAATAATTTACACAAAGTGAAGCGCTGGGTTCGATCCTAAGACCGTACGATACGTAAGTTGCGGCCATCACCACTGCCGTATAATTCGTGTAATCCATATAATCCGTATAATCCGTGGCACGGAGGGCTCTTGGTATGTAAAAAATCCATCCAGGGACCAACCGCGGCAAACGCAGCTTAACCTGATTGATCGACCCGTGCGGCTATTATTACTTAGCTATAAGCCCCCTCATTGTCAGTCAACAACTAATAATAATTGAGAACTGCAATGAGCATTAGCGTCATAAACTAATGCACGGTACTTGCAGGTCTGGTATCTCTTTAACCCGTAAATTCACAGCCATAATGAAAATTGATGCTTATGATATAAACTTTCATTTGATGTATATGTGATTTTTATTGGACATGCCGGCGAAAACGCCCATCATTCTTTACTGCTCCATACATTTTGACCATGTTAGTGTTGCACTTGATTGCGATTAGATTTTGAACGTTTTAATTTATAAGAATTGACCTTCTGGTGCAGGACCAATGGCTTAACCTGCATCCGGTTAGACTGGAACCCAACCCCAGATAGCTAGGAAAAGCTAGGCATATGATGATTGCGTGTACTTCATCATCAGCCTACAGCAGTCCACTTTTTTTTTTTTTGTGGATGGGAAATCATCAAATGACCTCTCCCGCTCTAGGTGGAGCAGAAGAGAGTGTCAGACTCTTACTGACTAAAACCCACCCGTGTTCCTTCCTTAGCCCTTTGTGTTCCGGGGTAGCGGTAACCCTTGCGGGCTTCGGCCCTTACGGGCTCCTCCCTTAAAGTTCAGTAGCTGGGCGGAGAGTCCACTGCTGGACATAGGCCTCTCCTATTGCACGCCAGTCAACTCGATTTTCGGCAATTCTCATCCCGCTGCTACCAGCTATCCTGCGAAGATCGTTGCTCCACCTAGCCTGAGGGCGATTGTGTGTTCTTACGTGCCAAATGATCATTATTTGCTTACTTTCCTTTCATCGTTTACTTTAAATGTTCACCAACCTACCCACTCGTGTGCCTCAGCACAATGCACCATAACAATTCAAAGAAAATTCATTAACAGTCTCGTTGCGTGCACGCACTCAACTGTGGCAGAGAACCGCTTTCAGTCAAATACCGATAATCGTGATGTCTGGTATTCGTTGTAATGTGATAATTAAGCTGGCCGTTAGCTTTCCACGCTCTGTTTTAATGAGATTGTGGTCTTTTAATGATGATTTATTGGCTAAGTTTGGATTTTGTTAAAGGTGCACGTGAAATTTTCAGAAATATACCTTTGTGTTATTGATCTTTAGCTAATGTTCGACGTGCGTTGCAATGCCTTTTTTTTTAGGGTTCCGTACCTCAAAAAGAAAAAACGAAACCCTTATAGGATCACTTTGTCGTCCATCTGTGTGTCTGTTAAGACACTTTTCTTGGGAATGCGTGGAGGTATCGAATTAAAATTAAAACCATAAACTCAATTTTTTAGTCCCTTGAAGTTGTGAAAAAAACAAACTTCTAATTTAACTTAAAAAAAAGATGCGGCCGTTTATGTCGCAAAAAACGTATGTTTCGACACTTATAGGAATCAAAATGAATAATTGATAGGGTACTTTCCGTTGACTTAGATTCATGAAATTTGGCAAGAAACAATGTCATGTAGTACAGTCGAGTTCATTAATATATTGGCAGTGACAAAGTTTCAAAATATTATTAAGCGTTAAAGTGATCTTAAAGTTATATACAAACTTAGATATAAATCAAATGTTAACATACATTTAAAGTTTTAAAATATTATAAGCGTTAAAATGATGATCATATTTTTAACGTTTATAATATTTTGAAACTTTGCAATCCAGGTCGTAGGTTTCAATCCAGACGGATTCAAACCTACGACCTACAACTCGTAAGTCACGGCCATTAACAATGGGTCACCACTGCTCACAGGAATTTTCCGGAAAATAGCACTGTACAGAATAGTTATACTGTGGAAATACATTCGTGTTCATCATCTGCCTAGCCTTTTCCCAACTATGTTGGGGTCGGCTTCCAGTCTAACCGGATGCAGCTGAATACCAGTATTTTACATGGAGCGACTGCCTATCTGACCTCCACAACCCAGTTACTGGGTAATACGATACCCCTTTGGTAAAACTGGTTGTCAGACTTTCGGGCTTCTAACTACCCGTAACGACTGTCAAAGATCTACGAATGACAGCCACGACCAACGGTTTAACGTGCTCTCCGAGGCACGGAGGGGTCTCGTTATGTAAATATAGTCACCCATCCACAGACCAACCGCGGCAAGCGTAGCTTAACCTGATCGATCGACCTGTGCGGCTGTTATTATTTATCCACGGGCCCTACGTTCGTATTATTGATGTTTATTATTACTTGACGTCAAGTTTGACGAAGGAAAAACGAATAAGGAAAACACACGTAAAAGCATTTGTTAGCTTGATGTTAGGTACGTGAAATTATTCTTAACTAATCTGAATTCGCGATTTATTTGCCAAAAATGTAAACAAATATGAGTTTATGGAAAAATAACTTTAAATCTTACACAATGAAGTTCAGTTTACGCTACAACTATGAACATTTTTATAACTTTTTCAATAGTGTCATATTATTATTTGAAACACAAGTTTGAATAGACTTTACACACACATAAACTGACGTCTTCTCTCCGTGGGGGTAGACAAAAACTATAGAATTAAAAACAAAACTCACAATAATAAAAAACACGTTACGTCATGATTTATATGATACAATACTACTGCCCCGTTGCTCTCGAGGTCGCAAGCGCGACTGCTGAGCGTGGGGTCTTGGGTTCGATTACCGGGTCTGGCAAAGTATTATTGAGTTTTTCCATTAGGACTTTCTTAGTAACAGCCCGGAGTTTGGAAGTTGGTAGTGTGATACCTCCATGCCTCGGAAAGCACGTTAAGCCGTTGGTCTTGCGCCTGAACTCTCTCCAGTCGTGTCGGATTGCCATCCCATCGGACTATGACAGTGAGGGACGAGGGAGTGCTCCTGTGTGCACTATAATATCTCCCGCGCCGAAGACTAGTCTCCGTTGAGATTGGCCGCCGTGGCCGAAATACGGTCTGGAGGACTTAATGATACAAAATTCTTATTTTGTAGCTGTGCGTAATAATACGACAAAAGCTTAGAGTAATTAGACTGACAAAAGTTGATAATTTAACAATTGATTTGTATTGAACAATAGGCTAGTTTCCACCATCAATAAATTGAAAATCTATTTAGTCCGTCAGTTAGAGTATTGGAAAATAATGAACACGTATTTTTTGTTTTTTGTAAATCAATGAATATTGACAAAGATAAAATGCATCAAAACTCGGGAGTCCCCTCGTGACGTCAGAACGCACTAAAAATTATACCAAGGTGTGATGCATTGAGAATTTTAAAAGCGTCGTATTTTCGTCAGTTTTGGTTTACGTAACAAAAGAAAAAATACGGGTCAAATATTTTTTGATAATCTAACTGAAGGACTAATTAGATTTTTTCAGTTGACAAGCCTATTATTGATCTCACTATAACTCCTCGTCCTAAGGCAAGCTTATTAAGTTAACAATAGAACAATTTATTGATTGTGTCTCATTAGCAACCTGTTGAGCTCCTAACGATGTAGGTACCTACGATACGTTAAAATAGCGTAAAAGATCTCATTTCGAAGAATCAATTTTATCAAGGTTGACAAGAACACATGAGCTCGTTTTTATTACCAAACCAGCCAACTCATCGAATAAATAAAATCCTCTGATGTTCACGGATAAAAAAACTATTCAATAAAAACCAACTTCCGACAAAGAGATGATAAAACCACCCTAAATTCGAACAAAAAAGCACACAATATTTTCAGATAATCTCCCAACAATTGAATATTATCTCCGCATAAGTTATGAAATACCTTTTTTTCCGTTGCCAGTGAAGGGATTACGTGTGTAAACGAAGATAGAAATTGAAGGATATGGTTTTGGTACTTATAGGTATGATGCGGGATTAATTAACCGCATTATGCTCCGTTCCTATAAAAAAAAAAATAATCGTTTCGCTTACCAAACTGGGCAAATGAATATTTTTGACGCAGCAGCGAGGAACACATTAAGAAAGAATTCCATTTTTGTACTGTAACCAAATAAATGTTTTTCTTTCTTTCAACTACGGACGTAAAGAGTCGAAAGCGATGCAGAATTGATGCACTCACAAAATTGTCGATGACCGACGCTAAAAACATCTTGTCTGACAAAGCCCTGACTGAGAGTTCAGAAATGTAATCTGTCAACATATGGAACTAATATCACTATAGAATCGTATAAAAATGTCTCAAAATCTGGGCAAAAGATTTATTGAAATATTTCCTAGTGCAGTCTGTAGAAGCAATTTTTGATATCGTACGCTTTCAACCCCCTTTTAACGCCATTGTGTTGTGTCTCAGTAACTGTTGACTGTCGATAAAAAGATCGGTGAAAAAATAAACAATGTGAATACATCGACCAACCCCACAAGTTTTTTTTTTTAAGTATGATTGGCGTGTAAAGGTGTTTGTACAAACTTACTTAAAAAAATAAAATCATTTATCATTATCAGCATGATAAAGCCAGTGTAGTGATTTAATTGTAAAGTAATTGTCACCAACATTTTTACTCATAAAAAAACAAGAATTAAATTGTCTAAATTGACAAAACATAATCATTATAATATCTTCTAAAAAGACTGTAAATATTTGAAGAAATTGCGAGGTACATTAATAATAATTAATACAAGTATAATTAGTTTAATTTTCTTCGTGACGTTCGGAATCAGTTTTAATTGAAATTTTAATAAATTGGTTTCTTTAGTTAAATACGACTTCTTATAATTTGGAAAATGTAGTCAAAGAAAATTGTGGGCAGTAATTAATTTCAATTGAGGAGTAATTAATTGAAGGTGCGAATTGATTTCAGACAAGTCGACTCACAATTATGTTACGAACATTAAAATTAATATTTATTTCATTCGTTAGTTAATTAATTCTAATTTGAGCTAATTAAAAATCATATTTGTTATAACAAAATAAGAGTTGATATTTATTATTAAAATACTGTGTTCTCCCACTGCAGTGCAAAAACTGCTATAAGTATAAAGCAATAATAACACAAAGTCAGCCTTCGATAGTATCACCCATCACTCAATTTTGAACGCCCTTTAGAATCAAGACATAGACACCACTTATTTTCTTCTTTAAAAGTTATATTTACTTTGATCTAAAGATAAACATGTCATGATAAAAAAAATATTAACTGTCGGTATTATCTTTTTTTTTTAATAATAAAGTTTTTGTCACTCTTTAAACATTCGTTTAGAAACACTTAATTTATTACCGATAACAACAACGCAATCCACACACAAGTAAAAACAAAAAAAGAAACAATAATTTTCTCACCTCTTTATCGATTTCACTCGCTCTCACGATACCGAAAATCAGGACCGCTAATAGATACGCGCTCTTCATTTTTATCGATATAATTGTCTTTTCACTTCACTAACACAAATTCAGTCGATGCTTCAATTGGCTCACGCGTGTATACCAAATGCTTGGAAATGCGATAGTATAGTTTTATATATGAAGATGCTTCGCTGACTCGCTGCAGTGGGGCTTGACTGCACTAGGAAGAAATTGTGCACTGGTGTCTGTGTGTTTGTCCGTGGATTCTGAATCAATAATACGCAATGAATTTAAATTGTTTTTTTTTTTTTGCTAAATGGACCCGCTCTTGACCCCGATCACGCCTGATGGAAAGCGATGGATGAGCTCTATGATGGAACGAACGTGCCCAGAAGATGCCTAAGGCACTGAAACTCCCGCGCATCGACGAAACACCGCCGGACTTCGGTGGGTACTGGGAATCGAACCCTGGACCTCTTGCTCAACAGTAGCGGTTGCGACCACTAGGCCAACGAGCGACTTTTACACGACATAAAATAAAATATGGAGGTGGACCAGGCTACACAATAAAACTATTAAAATAAATTAAAAGTAAAACGGTATGGAGCATAATACCCACTTTTACATCTAAACGTATCAAGGACGAGCGTACTTCATGTTCAATCACAGTTCCCTTAATATCTTCCACTTTCCATCTCACGTGCGTGTACCTAAGTCTCAAAGGAGGTTGTTCTTTCAGAAGGAAATTGAATTAAAAATCCACTGTTCAATCAACTTTATATTAAGCGAAGGCGGAAGCTCTTAGTTACCGTCCTGGGTGGCTGTGTTGCACTTACGTCGTCGGGGTAAATTGTTTTATTTTCTTTAAGATCCGATCAAGGTAAATAAAACATTGAGTTTTACTGGAAATTATGAAGCTATTTGGTTAAGTGCTTATACACATGAGCGACACGCTTCAAAGGTAGAGGCAACTACAGCTGCCGAAACTTCAATGACTGTCGTCGACGTGTGTCAGCGGCAGCTGTTGACATGTCTGCGGCTGGAGTTGCCTTAAAAAAAACATTTTCATGCTATAACCTGTTTACGAGTAATGCAATGTTTTCATTACCCAATTTGACAAGTAATCTAGAAGACTGATCTATTAGAATCCCTTCAAATGGAGACGTCCGTCGGTAATTGGCTTACAACGACGGTCGTCGGAAGCTGGTTAGGCCTAGGTCTCGAAGTCAGCGATTGCGGAGCGGGGGCGACAGCGGCGTGGGGAGCGGCGCGGCAACGCTGACCCGGACTCGAAGCCAGCGGGCATATCGCACGGCGCTAGAGCGACGTAGCGAGTGGCGGGCGGCGTGTTATGAGAAATGGGTGTCTTTGTTCGCGAACAAAATGTCTAAACAGTAATAGCCTCATCTTTTTGATACAACATTTCTAAACGTCGGTTGTTAAAAAGCAAAATATAAAATGCACAACACTACGTCAATGCAGACGCTCGGGCACAGCTAGACTAGAGCGCATCGTTAGTACACCGCTCCCCGCGCCGCTTCCTTCGGGGCCAGTTCCTTAGAAATCTATGCATTGAAACGCGCCGCCGCCGCCGACCCGCGCCCGCTGGCTTCGTGTCCGTAGCCTTATACTCAGCAGCGGGATTGTCCGAAAGGGTTACCGCTACCCCGAAACACAAAGGGCTGAGGAAGGAACACGGGTGGGTTTTAGTCAGTAAGAGTCTGACACTCCCTTCTGCTCCACCCAGAGCGGGAGGCGTCATTTGATGATTTCCCATCCACAACAAAAAAAAAGCCTTATACTCACATTAATCATAATATTTAATTTAATGTTTTGGTGATAAATTATTGCTTAACATAACATAATTATTGTGGATAGGAAAGCAAGTGTTGGATTGATGTGCTTATTATTGAACATTTTAGAACATTATTATCTACAAAATGTGGGTACAAAAAATACACAGTAGGTAAGTGTATTTTATGTAAAACAGAAAGTCAATCAAAGTATTAACTAAATTTAATCAATCAGGCTGAGAGGCAAAAAACGGCAAAAAAATTTAATGGACAGCCCCTAAAAACCTAAATACTATGGTTAATAATTCATTGTGACGGTTTTCTTACGAATTTTTAAAGGTATTTTTTAGAGGGTAGTTACTTTCTAACCCTTGTCGATCTCCTATAAAAAAAAAAACTTTCTTAGTGTAAAGTGTTTCATAGTGTACCTACTCACTAGTCAAAGTCAAATGGAACCTTTGAACGTCAAAATTTACAAAAAATAGAATTGATTCTAGTCGCCCATTCCAAAAGGTAGTTTTCGTATGCAGAAGAATGGGCAAGAAACTCCACCGTTACTCTTTGAAAATGTTTCACAAGGTTTTGTACATATTCATTATTTATAATTAATATACACTACAATAATTATTGAAACACAGGTTTTTCTTAAACCAATATCAGCCAGGTCTACATTACAGTTAGCCTTAACCTTCCTCGATGGTAATCAACGTAAATCATAAATATAATAAAATTGATTATTTATTTATTATTATTAGACACAGGAGGGTTTATTTATAAAAAATAATTAAAGAAGAAAGATATCTACTCTAAATGGAGAAAATTTGTTTTTTTATAAAATTCATAATATACTTATAAGTAACTACTAAATAGAAATGAATGACTTCCTTTTGCGAAGAACAAATAGAGCATGATGTATAGAAATATAAAACTATCCAGACAAAACCGCAGGACAGACTTAACGCATGCGTAGCTAAAGATATGTAGGTAATTATGTATTCCACGTATTAGCGTAACAGAATGCATCAGCTGTTTCTTATCCGGCGCCATTTTGTAAAAGTCAGCTGAGTTATACGGTTAACGATATCAGTGCAAGAGGTCTTGGTTAGATTCATCTTAAAGGTAGTTGCATTTTCTTAAAAATATTTTTTTATGTTGAAACGGTAGATTAATTAAGAGGAAATGCGGGTGGTATTTTCTCTATAGAAACGGTCTCTCCTGTTTTCTTTCTGGTTGATGACCATAAAGCAATATTTTTTTTACAGATTAATAAATATTAACTACTTGTATGTCCCTGCGTTTTCCTTTTTAATGATACATTATTTTTATAAGCACTAGAACACTAAAAAAAACCACTGACAACAGAAGCATAATGTATAAAAGGTAACAACTATTAATGGAAAAAGAAAAACATAGGGACACATGAAATGAGTATATCCTTCTTATTCAATTTATGAAATATATTTTAAATTGGTCAAATATTGGAGGATAAATAACACTGTAAATACTAATAGTTTTTACAGTGTTTAAGGAGTTCCTGGAGCATAAAATCGCATGACTGATTGTATCGTTATTCATGTAAAATTTGCACGCTTATTATCTATTAAGCAAAACATGTTTTGTCCACATTATTAAAATTACCATCTTTTATGCCATGTTTTTTTGGCAAATAAATGATTATTATTATTAAAATAGGCGAGAGCCAAACCTCGAATTATGACTTTTTACTTAGGCATTTTCAAAAGTCTCTCCGATCGTATTTCCTCTTAATATTTTTCTCACTCTCGAAACGGTGAAGGAAAACATCGTGACGAAACCGGCATGTCCTGGAACCAAAAATTCGAAGACCTGTAACATCCATAAACCCGCACTGGGCCCGCGTGGTGGATTTCATTGATATATTGTTGAACATTATAGACTGATTATGATTGATTGATCTAAATGTAAAAATTATGTACTCCATATTTATTGATTGAAGAGAGAGTTTTTAGGGATTTGTTTAGAAATAAGCATCACTTTCGTACGTATTTTCATGTCTTTTTCTTATTGTCTGTTTTTATGTGTAGGTACATAAACTGTTTAATAAATGCATAATGCACGAAAAAACTATACACTGTTTCTTAGGTCATTAAAAATGTGTAGAAACGCACCATCATTTTGTTACAAATTTATACGAAGAAATACAACATGCGTAAAAGCTATGTTCGGTCGTATTCCAACTCTATTTTGTAGGTAAACCTACCTGTAAATAAACATCCAACCATATAACCAGTATTTGAATATGTATATATTTCACATGAGCTTCATTCCACATATTCTGTCGACTACTTTATAGCGAAGAAACTACAAGTGCACACACATACACACGAATATACATAAATAAATACAACACACACATACATTACACCATTACCACATACATACCACAAAAACAACGTATTACATACATTACGAAGTTTTCCAATTATCGTCATTATAATTTTAGAAAATGCTATAAGATTACTCGGAAATTATGAAAATGGATACCACGTTTCTTAATTTCTGGGCTTTTTAAGGAATACACTTGAGTGATGAGGTTTTCTTCATAGGAAACGATAAAATGTTGTGTGCTGTTTTAATGACCCCCAAATTATTTAACATAGTAAAATATCAAGAACTTATTCCGTGGCAGAAATAACGAATACAGTCGTTTATGTAAAACTAAAGTATATAATACTGAAATAATCAAAGCAAAAGTTTTACTCTTATTTCTGTGATTTAAGTGAATTAGGGCAGCGATCGTCAATATTTTTGCTTAAATTGATAAGTGTTTTAATATATTAATAAGTGTTTTGGTAAAACATAACGAGAATACTACCTAATAACTATAATATGTGGAAGTAAATGTACTAAAGTATGCCTTTGTCATACAGAGGAGGCCTGTGTTCCAGCAGCGGGCACAATAAAGGCTATAAATTAACTTTTCTTAATTACCATAAAAACAGTTTACAGAAAAAATTAAGACACTGGCTCCAGAGCTAGGTACCTGTATTTCAGAAGCCAAGTCGATTAGTGATTATGCATATGGAAGTAGCAAACGGAATACAATAAATCTAACCAACATATTTCTTCGTCTTGTATGTCTTACAGCATCATATTCTTTAGAATTCAGGTTGTTAGGTTTGCACGAATATACTTTGAAAATCACGACCACAAGAACAAAACTAGTGTCTGAGTGAAAAGCTGAATTTTCCGATGGCCCGCGAAATGCCACGAAAAACACTTACATACTAATAAAAACTATTTTCTCAAACGTATACTTTTCGCAGTACAATTTATATTGCTAGTATTAGAAAATGTTTTTGGCAAAGTTTTGCCCGGGCACAACTTTTAGCATAACATGGTTACCTATAACATTTTATTGACTTTCCCGCATATCGAGTTACCGAAAACTTCGAATTTTCTGGAATTCCGCCAGCAATTGTCGTGATGGACGACATTCGGAGAATTTCTAAGTCGGATTGGAAATATTTTGACTTCAAGTATGATCAAGGATTTTAGCCAAATGTTGTCGTCACAAGGGCTTGAAGTTTTAAGTTATGACAATGCTTTGACAACCTGAAAAATGTCGCTTGACATTTTTCATTTCAAGATGTGTAATTTTGAAATGAAAAATGTCGAGCGATATTTTTCAATCTTTAACCATGTTTAACCTAGCAAACTAAAAGTTATAAATTTTTCCATGATTCGCATTCTGATATTTATCTCAAAAATGTTTGAACAATATCACTTCTTAACCGTTTTCTAATTAATTGCCACCAACGCACGTCAACGCAATCAAGCAATTTTTTCAACGAACGCTCAAAATGAAATATTACCTAACCACTTAACAATACTAAAGATACGTTTAAAGCGTGACATTTCACAGTAAATTGCTGTATAACTGCAAAAGTCATAAGAAGTCGTTTTTTTGTGTGCATTGCGTGACAAAGTTATTAATTATTAAAATTATTTGTTTTTGCTGCCGAAGGTTGGTCACCTCTGGCGTGTAGACTGACAGACGGTAATGTTGTCAACTTTTTTAGCGAAAATATTTAATCATTCGGTGGAATACCAATATACCGTGGAGCATTATTTTTATTAAGGTTCCGTAGGTGTGAAGATTGTTTGATTGAACCAGCGTTCTCCTACTCAGCTCAGTCAAAATCAAAAGTCATTTAATCAAACTAGCCTAAGAATCAGCACTTTTCGAACGTCAAAATTACAAAAGGCAGTCCCCCCAAAATGCCCGCCCTTTACCCATTCCTAGTGCTTTCGCTGGGGATTCACTTATTCATTTATTATTTTGTGTCATTGGGTATAACTGCCTCGTTGGTCTGTGGTCGCTAGCGTTACTGCTGAGCATGATGACTTGGGATCGATCCCCAAGTCGGGAAAAATGTTATTGAGTTTTTCAAACTGGAATTTCTCAGTAGCTGCCCGAGGTCTGGATTTTTGCCCGTTTGATGGCTTGCCCCATAATACAACAACTGTAAAATTATATTTTTGGGACAAATATTAGCCAATCAGCAAAGTTAATAGCATCAATGGCATCTAGAACTTTAAAATATTTAAATACATTGAACAAATCCTAATGTAAACGTCTGTAGTGGTTTTCAATAGGAAAAGAGAGAAAAAACAATTTTATTTCAAGAGGTTGAAAGCTGAGCAAAGCTTTCAACCTCTTGAAATAAAATTGTTTTTTTTTTCATCATGAATTCCAAGATTCTAAACTCCTTGACCTATTTAATAAAATATCTAATTTGGAATTAATTTAAAATGATGGATGGGAATATAATGTGTCACTGTTCCTCCCCCAATTATTGTAGCATTAGACGCATCGCCAATTTTCAGTTCATCAGTCATCTTTTTGTGAATCTCGTGACAAAGACTCATTTAATCAAATCTTTACATAATAATCAATTTGGGTGATAGCACCTTTAGTCTATAACTTAATGGGCAATTCATTTTCCAAAATGAGCGAGAACTTTTTTGAGTTAACAAAAGCCACAATTTCCTATATAAATGTTGGCCGCCACATAACGGCGGCAGTGACGGATTTCATTAAAATTATGACAGCGGAATTTAACTTAGAAAAACACACCGACTTACTTTCATAAATAACGTTTTAGTGACGTCATTCGCCGGTAAATTGCGGCCGCTAAGTTGCGGCCACCGATCTTCTAGAAAACCGTAGCTTAATCATCATTTGCCTAGCCTTTTTTCAACTATGGAGCGACTGTCTATCTAACCTCCACAACCCAGTTACTGGGTAATACGATACCTCTTGGTAAGACTGGTTGTCAGACTTTCGTGCTTCTGACTACCCGTAACGACTGCCAAAGATTTGCGAAAGACAGCCGGGACCAACAGCTTAACGAGTTTTCCGAGGCACGGAGATTCCGACTATGTTATGAATGGACAAAAATCCACGGAAGTGTAGTTTGACCTTCGTTCGACCCGTGCGGCCTTTATTATTTAGCCACGAGCCCTCGGGTACCAGTCTAATCTACAAATTGTCAGATTTTATGTACAGAGTTTCAGAGTGTATGTTATCAATGAAAGTCAATCACACAAAACTGCAATATGATAAATTAATACGTACGCCGCCGCGCCGTTTCATTTTCTTTTATGACACATAAAATGCATAAACTGTAAAGATTGAAGATTATTTTTTTATTATTATACAAACAAACAATATTAGTTTATGGTATTTTTATGGTTTCTGATAATAAGTTTATGTTTATATTAATGAACGAAGTAGATATACGAAATGCCAAGAAAATGCTACTTTCTTAAAGGTTTTACTGTATCGTTTTAGCAGCCAATTTAATCTGTTTTATGCATATCATACAAAAAACAGATCAATTACAGTAATACGAATATACGACATTAAATTAAACATCGAAACCTAATGATGGTCCCAGTCTGCATACAAAAAATCAACCAAATATATAATATTTTAGTCAATATAGCTCTTTAAAGAATGACAAAACCCATAGTCAGCTCATCAATACAATAAAATTTAATTTGATTGAAAAAAACATATTTTGTTTATTTAGATTATAGGATTTATTTTATCGTATCTAAATACTCCTATGCATGCCTCCTAGTAGTCGTGTTATTTCTACATTGTATTATAATAAGGAATAATATTATTTACGAATAATAAATCAGTTTACACTGGAGAAATAAAAAAAAACTGCTTCAAGGTTTCAAGCCACAATAAATCACAAAACAGAAAGTAAAATAAAATATATAATTGGTGAACCTATACGTAGTTATTCTATTTCAGAAATCAATAAAAATCAATTACTTTGCCATTTAAATTAATAATACAAAGTGATTAAAAACAAGGCATATAATGAATGAATAGCAAACGGATGTGTTTTTCGTTGCTTGCTGAAATTGTGGACACTAATTAAAATTAATCGTACTGCATTTTTGCTTTATTGATGTTCTCGTATTTTTTAAGCTAAAATATTTATTTTTATTTTATTTATTTGGGAAAACAAACAGTGACACATGTTACATTTTGTAGAAAGAAAAACAAAAAATATATGGCCAAATGTGTAACCAACAACATTTTCCACGGAATACACATAAAAGATAATCTTTACAAACCATGCTATTTAAACTAAAACCTACAACAAAAATAGAAATCATTTATTTGCCATTAATGTAGGTAACAAATATGGTGTTAATTTATGATGAGTATACACCGATACCGATACATTTTGCCTTACGGCATGCAAAATTATTTAATTAATTTAATCATTGCTTAATTGCTACGTTAACATTTAAATAATATTTCTATACAATTGGTTGATAATGGGTTGCCTTCAGAGGACAAACAACCGTAGAAGACTGTAGAGCATACATACGTTCGTCCATCAAACAGAGATAAAGTCTCATCATTAGTGTCAACTCCTGAATTTAAGAGTAAACTAGTCGCGAGCTCGAACTCACTGGTGGTCATGGCCAACAAGCAAGCTGTCTCGCCTGGCTTCGTGTCCGACAGTGATGGTATCAGTAATGAGCAGTTAGACACTAGTCTACACGAACAACGTTTAGTTCTCACGCACAGAAACACCGTTCCGAACTGATAGGCGCGTAAAAAGATTCGAAAAGTCCTTCGGAACATCGAGTTTTATGAAAAAACCACTGCATAAATCAATTACAAATAAAGTTTATTGATCTCTTCCATAACTGAGCTTTGTCAGTACGGATTTGGTTTTGAAGATTTCATAGTTCTTTTATTACTTATTTACACACAAAATTTACGTTAAAAATAGCAAGAAAAACGAATCTTTGTTGGCTCATAGCTTTTTAATGGCTTGTTATATTACAATTCTGTTTCCGTATAGACACAATTAATAATAAGTCAAAACGATATCATTTTTAACTTTGGATGCACAATATCAAACAGTGGAGTAATATTCTCCCGAAATTTGTATAGAAAAAATATCGAAAAGTGGCACCTTAAGTATCAGCAATGCAAGGCTGCACGAACTCTTTCACGTGAAAGCGTCTACGCTACATTATAAAAATGTCACCCTGTTCAGCTATTCAGGCGTTAAAGTCGTCTGTTTTTATGTTATTTCGGCTTTTGTGCTGTCGGTATAATATCCCAATAAAAATTGTGGATAATTGAATTTCTATCCCAGCCTGTACGAGCCTCGCATTTTATTTGATTTGAATGTCTGACTTGTTTGAGTATTATTTTATTATGTCTGTGTGGTTATTATATTATTAATTTTATGTTTTAAATGTAATGGAATGGACTTTGCCTGAGAATAAATGAATTATTTTCGTAGAATTTTCCCAACCATGTTGGGGTTGGCTTAAATCCTAACCGGATGCAGCTGAATACAAATTAATGAATTATTATTATTATTATATTTTCGGGGCCCCCTGGTGTCCCGGACCTTTGGGAGGCGTACCAGGGGCCAAGGTCAATTTGCAGAGGCCGCTTAGACAATTTTAAATGACGAGAAGGCACCATCCGACAATCATCCCTGTATGTCAAAGTCAAATCATTTATTTCAAATAGGCATATATAAGGCACTTTTGAACGTCAAAAATTAAAATTAAACAATTGAATTGATTCTAGTCGCCCCTTCCAAAAAGTAGTTTTCGTATGGAGAAGAATGGGCAATAAACTCCACCGTTAATTTTTTATTTATTAAATTTTCTTTATTATATAATTATATGTGAAGACGATGCACATAAATTAAAATTAGTCTGCCACAAATGGTATGTACTATGCAAGTGCACCCAAGGAGTTATCCTTGGGTAACCGAGGGTTACTCGGTTGGTGTAGGACTTATTGCAGGATAAGGAAGAATAAAAAGTTGTACTATGTATTTGGGTGGCTAAAGTGGACTGGATAAAAGAACAATGAAAGAACTATGGTCCCTCCCTGACCTTTGTAATAAAATATTCACATATAAAATGGCAGGGGGTGACTTGAACACTCAATAATGGGACTCCGGAAACCGTCGCTATCACATAGTGACGTAGCGACAAGGGGCAACATGTCCTGAGGTGCTTGAGCAGTGGAGAGGTATTCCACGGCTTTCAGAACAATCCCAGAGCTCGAAAGATGGTCTAGATTCCTACGAGCTCTTACTGGAATACTTCCTTCCCCCGAGCACGTATGCTCTTGCGAATCTCCATTCAAGCCGGCCAATAAAGGCAAGAAAAAAGTGGGAGCTCTGTTATTCGACAGTGTTCACTCCAGCCAATCAATAAAGGCAAGCCAGAGGTGGGGAACAAGACTTCTCCAGGGAGATAGGGTTCGTGGGGTCGCTGCTACCCAACCGCTCGCCACATGCTGCCCTGCGGGTTTATTATTATTATTATAAACACTCTAATTGCATAATACACTATCAATTACAATCTAAATCATTTTGAAGAATATTGCTGATTTATTGCTTCATATGTCCGAAAAATTCGTCTTCTCAACAACGTAAATAACGCAAATAATGTTGTTGAACTGTCAAAATGGAAGCCAAATCTACTGTTAGTGTTACGCAATTATCCCGCAGACCACAAAATAGACCTTCAAATTGGAAATCTGCAGCCCAACTAAAAATAGCATCTCCCAACAATTTTCCATCGCTCATATATATTCCGTATACATAATAGATAGATAATCACGATACTGGTATTCGGTCGCGTGTCCGACTGTCGTGACGTACTTTCCACGCGAGACATTTATAAGATCATTGCAACTCGAAAGTATTTTTTTTAGAGTTCCTTGTTAGTTATCATTGAGCTTGTTAACTGGTTCAAAGTTAGCTGTAAAGTTAGTTTAAGACTTAATAATTAACAGTGGTGATCCAAGTGTAAAGAATAGAATAGAATAATTTTATTTCAGACCGGAGTCCATAGGGTTAGTAACAATTTTAACTTAAATTCTAGTGTTAGTAAGTTACAGACACATAAAAATAACAATTAAAATTCGGCGTGGAGCCGCATCCACCTCCGCAACATCGGGGAATCCCACCGATCTGCGAATACACTGATAATACTGTTGGTGCTACCGCGAACACGAGACATCAGGGATGCACATCTTTTCCTAATAATAGTAAAGGCTGTGACTTACGAGATATGCCTATGTCGTGTGTTCGAATCCAGGCAGCTATTTATTTTGGGTAAATAATTTCATAACCACTGTTGTTAAAACGGTGAAGGAAAACAGTGAGGAAACCAGTATGTCCTAGAGCCAGAAATTCGAAGACATGTGACATCTAACAACCCGCACTAGACCAGCGTGGTGGATTATGGCCCACTCCCACTCATCGAGAGAAGGGCTGTGTCCTAGCAGTAAGAACATTATAGGCTGATAATGTGGGGTTCTTTATGACAAATTTCGTGTGGGAGACGTAAAAAGACCTTTATTTCTGGAACCAAGTCATTGATGATTTCTTTATTCAAGCAGAATGGTGCTAGTGAAAATATATATATGAGACTGTTAACAGACTTAGTCCATAACTCTGAGATTTGACGTCAGATTACGGGTAGCGGCTGAGAAATTGAAGTGGCCTCACTAGACTTAGAGATGGCCAGTGGAATAAGCCTCTAAATGACGGTAGACCAAATATTGGAGGACTAAGAATCAGATGGGTGTATGAGACTAGGCCGGCCCGGGCTGCATGTATTGTCGAAGAAGTCCGATACATAACGGTGGGTAAAACAAGGCTGTCATTGATGATACTATCTTAGGGCAGAAGGATTTCTTCAACAATTTTTAAATTAAACGTTGAATGGTAAAGGAAAAAAAAAAACTCTCTTCAACATATTTCAAAATACTATTTCTTTCTCCTGGTAATCTCAAAAAGATTCAATTAGAACTCCAGGTCAATGATTTCGGATTTTCCCATTTTCGGTTGAGGAAACTTGAGTACGATAATACAATATCTTTTGACGGCTCCTGAAAGTTTTTTCCGAGTCCACGACCTTTTAAACTTCAATTTAATAACTTTATATGAATGAAATCTCCAGCTGTTACTTTAGTTTACTTTCTTTTTAATACTCCGCCCTAGCTTTGAGAGAATTTTTTAGTCTGAATATGGATCTATATTTAAATAATCTGCCTGTTTCTTCTTGGTGTATAAAACTTCTTAATATCGCGAGATATAAATATATTAAATACATCTGGAGGTCGAGAAGATGTACAATATCAATTGCCGATGGTGTTTTTTAACCGTAAGTTCATGGACCCACAGTGTCATTATAATGTAATTTTTTATCATCAAAACCTTTTAATTTAGGTAATCAAAAACACTCCTGACTTATGATGTTGAAAACCATTATTAAGAAATATTATTCAATTGTCAAGAAATCTTCTAGAGATGGGTCACAATAGAAAAAGTAATTGTGTCTCATTAGTGATAATTGAGCTATTAATTAGTTAATCTATCTAATCCATTGCTGCTGAAAGCTGAAAAGGCCTCCCTCTCTATTTTCCACACAATTCATTCTTTTGCTAAGTGCTAGGCCAGTCCTTTTGGTAGGATTCAAGCCCGTCCCGCCATCTTTGTCTGGGCCTGCCGCGATGGCGCCTTGCGTTTAATGGGACCCGATCAGTGGTTCTCTTAGCCCATTTGTCATCTGCTGTTTGTAATTAGCTGTTTTTAATTAAACGCTAACATCCAGGGGGTAAACTTTGTGGTCAATGCTTGTTTCGTCTGAGCAAAGAACTGCATCAGAAAGAATTACTTAGAAATAGCCGTAAAAAGTTGATAAATCTATTCTAGATAAATATCGTAATTATCTTAGCAATACCAGGTAATCTTTTACCTCTATACAAGTATCTAGAATAGAACAAATGCTCTTGATAACTCCAAAAAAAAGTCCCCAGATTTTCCGTCAACAATAACTAAAGAGAAAAGCGACGGAACCCGTCCACCATCAAGTCGTTCTTGGTCAGTTTTTCATACGATTTTCCCCGATGTAATGTCGTGTTAATTATTCATACCGTCGGTAGAGGACTCTCATTCTTTTTCAGCGATCCTATGTTTATTTATGGATATCATAATTAGATTCAAATAGATTTTACGAAGATCTTGAAAAGAAAGGGGTGTAGTAGGAAATTTGAATCGACTGCGTACCCAAGTAGGCTGCTGCAAACATTGTCTGACGAAATGGGCATTGTCGATTCACTCAACATCCAGCGCGAGTGCGGTGCTCTTAAACAGACTATGCCCCATTTGCTAGAGTGCCGAAATGTTCACTTGCGGCCCTGACGATTTGTAGTGTACAACGCCTCTAACGCCGCAATAAATATGGACATCTACTGGGCCCAAACAGTATATATATATAAGTAACAAATGTACCGTAGAAACAAAAAAATAAATAAAAAAGACACTACAAAGTGAAAAATAAGTCTAATTCGGAAGTCGGTGTCGTTAGGTTCGCATTTTCGTTGTTTACCACCGACTTCCGAAATTTAAGTTATTTATCACTTTGTATAGTGTCTTTTTGGAAGTCGGTTGTTTTTTTTTTTTGTATTTTTCACCTTTGAGTTGTACTTATCCCACACAAATTCGTATAACACTACTGGCTAATAAATATCAGTCATTCTTCTTTTTAGCGTGTCGATAGCAATCTAAATGGACTCGGCCCAGAATTCGGCTACTTGTTTGGCGCCATCACCAGCGTCCATCAGTTCCCAACGTGCAGCTGACAGGACACGCAGGACACGATACTAAATGTCCCATCGTTTGTGGAACAGCACCACGATGGCAATCCAAAGAAAGTCGTTATTGCATCATCAATACGAACTAAGTGGCAAAAGCAACCGACTTCCAAAAAAAAACACTACAAAGTGAAAAATAACTTTAATTTCGGAAGTCGGTGTCGCTGTTTGCGCATTGTCGTTTTTTGACACCGACTTCCGAAATTAAAGTTATATTTCACGTTGTAGTGTTTTTTTGGAAGTCGGTTGTTTTTTTTTGTAAAAAAGTTTTTATTTTTCACTTTTTAGTTGTATCTACCTCACACAAATTCATATAACACTACTTGCAACAGGGAAATGAGGGTGTATAACGCTAGTGTTTACATACTTTTTGTGAGGGTGTACCATGGTATACTGAACACATCTGCGTACCCCTTTAAAGGGTACAGGCGTGATGTTATGTTGTGTGATTGCGTAAACAATGGAAACATATGCGATAGCAGCAATCGCGGTTGATTTGCTGGCATTTATTGAAGAGTACCGTTGTCTGTCTCCAAAACTCATCATCAGATTACAAAATTAAAAAAAAAAATAAAAAAAAAAACAAAATAAAAAAATAAGATCCCATTTAAATACAAAATTTAAATGGGACCTTTTCGAAATACACATCTTTCAAACAAAAAAAGAAATACATAAAAAAAAACACCGTCGAATTGATAACCTCCTCCTTTTTGAAGTCGGTTAAAAATACGTCTGATTGAAGCTAACTCAAAAACTACCCAAGTAAAGTTAATAAAATGTGTATAGGACCACCCCTGAGGATACACATATACTATCCATCAAAAAAAAATTAAATCGATTTACAATTGTCGGAGATATCGTGTAACAAACATACAAAACAAAAAAATATACAGTCGAATTGAGAAATTCCTTCTTTTTGAAGTCGGTTAAAAAGAAGAAAAATGGGAAATTTTTATGATATTTCTGAAAGTACATATTTTTAATTGGTTGGATTTTTTATTTGAGTTCCCAGATAAACATAGATTTCTTACTTCATTTAAGTTGATAGTTCAGATATCATATTTCGAGTCAACTGATGCAACGTCAAAGGATTTTGGATCTTGGCCAAATCATTGATGGAATTAAGAAAATAAAGACAACATCTTTACAAGACACAATCATGTTTTGAACTGTTAAGTGGGGTCACTTGAAACAATGGTTTACAGCGTCCAGCGCTCCCGGGATAGATAATAGCTATTTTTTTTTTCGAAAAAAGATATAATATATGTCACAGTAATATGGTTAAAGCCGTAATATAGTTATTTATTAGATTTACATATTTTAATTCTTAAGAGGAAATGCGGTTGGAGAGACTTTTGAAAAAGCCTAAGTAAAAAGTCATAATTCAAGGTTTGGCTCTCGTCTATTTCTTTCTCCAATATTGGACCAATTTAAAAGATATTTCATTAACTGAATAAGAAGGATAAATTATATAATTATATACTGTGTCCCAATGTTTTTCTTTTTCATTAAAAGTTGTCAAATTTGTACACTAGACCTCTGTTGACAGAGATTTAAATCGGCATTTTTTTCGGGTTCTACATAGTGCTTATAATTATAATGTATCTTCAAAAAGGAAATCTTAAGGGCATACAAGTAGTTAATATTTATTATTCTGTAAAAAACCATTCATCATCCGCTTAGCCTTTCCCCAACTGTGTTGGGGTCGGCTTCCAGTCTAACCAAATGCAGATGAATACCAGTATTTTACATGGAACAATTGCATATATGACCTCCACAACCCAGTTACTGGGTAATACGATACCCCTGGTAAAACTGGTTGTCAGATTTTCGGGCTTGTGACTACCCGTAACGACTGTCAAAGATCCACGTATGACAGCCGGGACCAACGGTTTAACGTGCTTTTTGAGGCACGGAGGGGTCTCGGATGGTCACCCATTCACAGAACAACCACGGCAAGCGTAGCTTAATCTAACTGATCGACCTGTGTGGCTGTTTTTTAATTAGCCACGGGTCCCTCAAAAAAATATTGAAAAAAACCATTGCTCTATAGTTATTAACCAGAAACAAAACAGGCGAGAGCGTTTCTATGGAGCAAATACCACCCGCATTTCCTCTTAAGGATATAGCTTTATACCTTAATATGGTTATCTGAAAGCGGTTCATAACTGTCTTACTAGGAATATAACTATGATGTGAGCATGATCTAGTAATACAGGGTTACTTTTCAATGACCATCCAATTTTAAAGATGTGGTACAGCCCATCAAACTAAACTAATTTCTCCATGGGACCAACATCGTAATCGCGTTTAAAAATTCAGCCGTCCCATACGTTTAGGTCGAGTAGGTACTGAAGTTTTCTATGGGACAGTTGATAAATTTTTCGCGATTACGATGTTGGTCTCATGGAGAAAGTTGTTCAGTTTGATGGTCTGTACCACATCCTTAAATTTGGCTGGTCATTGAAAAGTAACCCTGTATAACTATCTTACTAGACTGATCTAGTGAAATTATTCTAAAAGCGGGGTGCAGAGCAATACGTATCTTTTTTGGTCTGTTCGATGCTACTACGTTAATTTTTTTTTATTTAATACTAGCTTTTGCCAGCGACTTCGTCCGCGTGGAATAATGACTTCCGGAAATTGAGGCACTAACTCTCATAGAGTTTAACCGATGTGCTCTTTCTTCTGCCGATTCTTGGGAACGCGTATTTCTCATTCAACGCGTTTTTCAAGACAATAGCGGGCGGACGCCGGCGTCCGCTTGGGGCTTGAATAACTAAAAATATATAACTACGTCTAATATATAAAATAATATATAATAAAACCTACTTCACTTAAAACTAAATACCTATAACTACTATAATTAATAATACCTATACCTATACCTATAATTAATAAAAGTACCTACGCTTTTACCTACTTAATATTAAAAAAAACTGAACATAAATTAACCAAAACTTATTACTACTTCACCTAAAAAGAAATCCTGCTTTCCCAACATTTCCCTTCACTGCTCTGCTCCTATTGATCGTAGCGTGATGAAAAGTATACTATAACCTGCCCAGGAGTATGAAGAACAATTGTACCAAGTTTCGTTGAAATCCGTCGAGTGGTTTTTGTTTCTATAACGAACATACAGACAGATAGACAGACAGACAGACAAAAATTTTACTGATTGCATTTTTGGCGTCAGTAACGATCACTAATCACCCGCTGATAGTTATTTTGGAAATATATTTCATGTACAGAATTGACTTCTCTACAGATTTATTATAAGTATAGAATAGAAGATAATGATATTTTAGTACAGAGGTGTTACTTAATTCTAAACTCGCCAAACTTTTACGTTTGATGGCGAGAGGCGCTCTTTTAAATAACAATGCACCATCTTATTACATAACTATGACTTAAATATTATATTGTTATGGTTCATACACAATGTATTTAGTTCTGTTTGCTATCCTGTATAATGTTTTTCAATTTTGTCATAAGTGATCCTTTTCTAATTTTTTTAATTTTTAAATGCAGTTGGTATTGAAGTTTCTTTGACATAATTGGCTTGGTACGTGTGGTTATTTTAATTGGGTGTTAGCCGTGCGATGTAATTGATCAAAAACGATACTTAAGTGCTCATTTAGCAGGTTTTTGCTTGAGATTCGATAAGTGTGAATAAAAATCAAAGTATGTGCGTGTCGATCATTACGTGTTACAAAAAAATCATGAAACATTTTCATTTGTCAATTTTAAATTGTCTGTATTCTTTTTTCAGAAAGTTCAGGTGATTAGTACTTGCAACTGGCGTGCGAGTGTGACCAGAACGTAAACGAAGAAAACACTTTTTACAAAAAAAAATAACCAATTTCCAAAAAAGACACTACAAAGTGAAAAATAACTTTAATTCTGAAGTCGGTGTCGTTGGGTTCGCATTTTCGTTGTTTGCCACCGACTTCCGAAATTAAAGTTATTTTTCACTTTGTAGTGTCTTTTTGGAAGTCGGTTGTTTTTTTTTTTTTGGAAAAAGGTTTTTATTTTTCACTTTTAAGTTGTCTTTACCCCACAAAAATTCGTAAAACACTACTTGCTATATAAATATCAGTGACAGAAAGTCATTATAACATCATCAATATAACCTAAATGGCAAAAATACGTATTATCGAAGCTAACTCAAAAACTACCAAGGCAAAGTTAATACAATTTATATGGAACCACCCCTGAGCCATACCCTATCCATTAAAAAAAGAATTTTTGATATCGATTTACAATTGCCGGAGTTAATGCGTAACAAATATACAAAAAAAAATCATGCAGTCGAATTGAGAACCTCTTTTTTGAAGGCGGTTTAAAAGGAATATTTATATGGATCGTAAGCCCCAATTGGGCGGAGCACCGCCGTGTTCTCGCAGAGGCGATCAGCAGCGGCGGCGACCTCTCGCGCCCGGCCATGGTTCAAGCCATGGTCCGGGGCGAGAGGGAGTGGGAGGCAGTCACCTCCTTCTGCGAAGCAGTCATGCTAGCGAAGGAGGTGGCGGGACGGCTGAGGGAGAGGGCCTCACGTCCCAGCCGCCGCGGGAGACGCCTCGGGCGTCGGGAGCCGCGAGACGACTCCCGGCCACCGTAGGCGCGGGCCTGCGGGCGGAGAGTAATGGGTAACCCTCCGTCCGATCAGGACCAGGCCCGTGCCGGACGGCGCGTACGTGTTCCACGCGCGCCTCAAAGAGATGTCAGCATAAGGAAGGGGCCCGAAAGGGCCGAAGCCTGCCGGGGCAGCGGGATTGTCCGAAAGGGTTACCGCTACCCCGGAACACAAAGGGCTAAGGAAGGAACACGGGTGGGTTTTAGTCAGTAAGAGTCTGACACTCCCGCCCGTCTGCTCCACCCAGAGCGGGAGGGGTCATTGGATGATTTCCCATCCACAAAAAAAAAAAAAAGCAAGTGAAGTTTTATAGTATCTGCCTAATCCTACGGTAAGATGACGTGAGTTTTTGTACGTGTATTTGTTTATATTCATTTATCCTAGTCCCTAAGTAAATTAGGTTACAATTTGATCTTTTTCTTAACTCTAAGATCCTTGTCACCGCCACTACTCCCGCGCCACGCTCCAAGTAGTGCCAGTCAGTATTTATAAGTTGTAAAGTTAATGCGTAAGTTGAACCGTTGAACCTATTTATAACTGATTTACCTGTGTCATTGTCTATGTGTATTGTTTATATTAATCGTGTGTCTGCATAGACAATATACTAGAAAGAAGGAAAAATAGGTTTATTTGTCACAGAAACACGTGCAAACAAAAAGATAATTAATTCTAATGACAGCATATATAATAAAAACAAAAAAAAAATATCTTTATACATGAGCACAAAGCAGAGATAGTTACGATTCAGACCAGTCGGCTTGCATCGGGCCGGGCCGGGCGGCATTTTACAATGCGGTAAAGAACATTGAAATGTATCAACAGTAATTACAGTTCATATTTGCATGCAACTTACGCATCGACACATCGCGACGCGTCGCGGGATGCCGACGGAGGTAACTATGCGTAAGTTGCATGCAAATATGAACTGTAATTACTGTTGATACATTTCAATATTCTTTACCGCATTGTAAAATGCCGCCCGGCCCGGCCCGATGCGAGCCGGTTGGTCTGAATCGTACCATAGTCGACGGCTGCACGTCATGACTGTGACAAGAAGGCTTCCACTCAGCATGATGCTGTGCTATATGGGGACCCACAGCACAGCGCTTACCCGTATTTTCAGTGGTTACCCGAAAAGGACATGCGGAAACCAAGTCAGATCAAATGATTCGTACTTAACAGGTAACAAAATAAAATAAAACAAACAGTACTCATGAATTAAATTAACTACTGTTTTTATTATTACTATTTACTACTGTTTTTACATTCACTCCTTCGTCACAGGAACACCATCACCCCCGCCTACATCACCTGATTCCCGTTGTCTTCAACATGCGCCGTAGAAAAACGTGTCTGTCAACAGCTTCCAGAGTGATCCAGAAAACACTGACAACCACAGATATACAGGGTGTCCCAAAAGGTTACGTAGCTGGGAAGAGGGGTGATAGGGGTGGTCACAAGGGTCACCAGAAAAATAAAAACATAGTACTTTCTTTTTTTCCGTACACTTGGAGGAAGTTGAGTGAAATCGTAATTACTAAGACCTTGACTGGACAAGAACTTAATTTTCTTTAAAATCTTGGTTAGATATGTATTGTTTATTTTTTTTTTTATTTTAATTTGATAAAGGGTTATTGACGATTACATAACATCATTTTTTTTTAAATACAGCAATATTTGTAGGTACAGTTAGCAAAATAGCCCCACAAGGTGTAAAATGTTTAGTTTTTTTAAAAAATGCCATTTATTTTTTTAAATACCCAGAGGAGATTTATTTTTTTATTTTTCTGGTGACCCTTGTGACCACCCCTATCACCCCCCTTCCCAGCTACGTAACCTTTTGGGACATCCTCTAGATAACACATGAGCACCTACTTCGCGTGCCAAAAATCGCAGCAACTTGCGTTCAAAAATCGTAAGCCGCCACTTTCGCGCTTAGCCCTGTGTACAGCTGGCTGAGTGAGCGTGAGTGAGAAAGAGCGCTTGTGACGTCATAGTAGGTAGTAAAAAAGTGGCACGCTTGGTTTTCATACAGATCGTGATAGGTCTATCTATAGGTAGGTATCTGTGCTGACGACCGTGCCACTGCGACACTGCGAATAAACCGTAGTTTTTCATGACAAGAAATACGTGTGTCTATAAAGGGTCTTTCATGGCCATTTTATGACTAAGTCGAGTTCCTTATAGAATAAACATTAGAGCAAAATCAAGGGTCAAAATGTTTTTCCGTTAAAGGAATCATACTTGGGTTCGATTTTAATGTAAGTTTTTATGAGCGCCAGCCGCTGCGGTTGACCTCCGCAAAAACTAACATTGAAATTTCAAATTACTATCCATAAGTAATAAAAAAGTAAGTATAGTGCGATTCTTGACATAATACCTACACAAAACTTCTCTGAAACTTGTTTTTCTCAATATTAGGTGCTATAGAAATAACTACGACATTATTTTCAAAAGGATGCAGCAGCGTCCTCTCACTAATATGCTGTGATCACTATTCTATCTTTCTACTTTCTTTGGTTTTCGTTTCAACAGTACATCTATGTTTCTTAAACTTTTTGCGGCCAGCAGTACAGTAACTGGTGCCTTATTGCGGCGTCATGAGCGCTGATCGTCAAGAGTGTCGATGAACGTGACCAGTAGTGGTGGTCCAGTGGAAAAGTCTGCGACTTACGAGTTTGTTCCCGTTGAGGTACACCATTTTGTGTTACACTGTTACACATTGGGAAAAAAATTACCGATTAGTAACACTGTAAATCAATGCCACGTTTTTTTTCCCATCAATTTACACTGTAACCTGCGGTGCTATTCTGTGAAAATCTCACCGTGAAAACTTAGGTGAAGTGAGATTAATTATAAGGCCGATCTTGGGACTTGTAGCACCCGACTTGGCTTAGGTTAGGTTCCTTTAAACCCTGTAGACAGAAATAGGGGCCCCGCGAAGTGGTGCTCCGTCGACTACGTCTTATTTATTATTGCTTGTAAACCAACTTAGACCTTAGATACTCGTTATTGTGGGATAAGCGTTACTAAGTCAAGATGTATTTCAACAATGCTTTAACCTAAGAAGGTGTTACTTAACGGGAACACAGCGTTCTGTTGAGTTACATTGTCAATCAAAGGGAAAAAAAATGTGGCTTTTAGTTACAGCGTTACTAATCGGTAATTTTTTTCCCAATGGGTAACAGTGTAAAACAAAATGGTGTAACTCAACGCATGACAGGCCTTTTACCTTGTGTGCCTAAATTACTTCATGACCACTACTCTCAAATCGGTGAAGGAAAATATCGTGAGGTATGCAAGTAGAAATAGGAGTATTCTAGAACCAAGAAATTCGAAGACATGTGAAAGACATCTACCAAACCGCACTGGGCCCGCGTGCTGGATTACAGCCCACTCCCTTTTACAGAGAGGAGGCAAGTGTCCCATCAGTGGGGACATTATAGGCTCATTATTTTAAGGTGGCTACTTTTATTGCGGCGTCAGGAGCGTTGTTCACATTGTCAAGTGTGAAGGCGAACGGACATATGGGATACTTTAGCAGTTGGGATATATAGTCTGTTCAGGAGTACCGTACTCGCACTGGCATTTCGCCAAATTATTTTTGTTCCATCTAATTCTTCTCTTCTTTTTAGCGTGTCAATACCAATCTAAATGGACTCGGCCCAGAATTCGGCTACTTGTTTGGCGCCATCACCAGCGTCCACCTGTTCCTGTAACGTGCAGCTGACAGGACACGATATTAAGTGTGCCATCGTTTGTGGAACAGCACCACATTTACACTCCAAGGCGGATTCGTCTATGAATCTCCACCTGAACAGGTTCCATTTTCCATCTACTAAAGATTTATTTATTTTTTATTTATTTATTTATTGAGGATCTCCAACAAAGGATACACATATACCATACAGATTTACAATTATAAAAAAGGTTCTTTCACGTGTGCTCCTTCAATTACAGAAGACCACAGCATGCACATATAACTAGGTACCTATACAAAAAAAAAAAATAGAGAAAATAAATTATAAAAAATAGAACCAACAAAATAAAATTAACAAGTCTAGATTGAGCATTCATATAACAAATGGTGTAGGCAGAATAAAAATAAAAACTTAAAATTTAAAATTGAGAGAAAAAAAAGACATTGAACCAATTTGAGGAAAATAATAAAAATTAACATGTCGAGATTGAGCATTAATATTACAATTGTTTAGTTTAATAATAATATAATAATAATTACAAAACTTTCACATTTCGGAGAAAATTAACATACTTAGTTATTTTGCGCTGGCTAAATGTAAGATTGGTAAGTGAGAGTTTAGAATTTGGTATCATCGGAGAAAAATATTTGAAGTTAAATTTAGATTACAGCCCACTCCCTCTCGATGAGAGGAGGCCTGCTTCGCAGCAGAGGAACATTATACTACAGGTAGGTAGTATTTGACATTGTCATTATACTTTGCCAGAATTGCTCAACATTTATGTCCAAAATAAGTACTCTCATCAGCACTGACAGGGGCGGTCCTGAACGGCCCACATTTCTCGAGATATAATGTAATACTTATTAATGAAATCACAAACTAGGCTCAAATACCTATGTCAGTAAGTAAGACAATTCGTAATTCGAGATATTATACCTAGTATGCAAAATAAGTCAAAGACAAAGCACTTCTCAACTTTTCTCCCGGGGCTTCCAACAGGATTAGAGCGCCACTGCTCATCAGATACATAATCTGAGTCCGCGATTTATTCGCCAAAAATGTAAACAAATATGAATTAATGGAAAAATAACTTTAATTCCTACACAATAAAGATCAGTTTACGCTACAACTTCAAACATTTTTATGACTTTTTCAATAGTGCTAGTCACTCTGAAATCAACTTAATAATCATTGAAATAAAGTTGATATTTGTTTAACTTGAAATAGGGTAGGGGTGTGCAGCACTGCGCACTTTTGCTATACGTGTAATGGCGGCTAAAATGAGGGAACACGCAATCAAAGGCTATTACTGCTGTGAGCTCAGGGACAATGGAAGAAGAACAATGTACGCATTGAAAGCTTTTATCTGGCTGCTGGAGGCTGACATACGGATGCAACAGTTAGGAAACTTTTTTATTATAAATAGAGTTTCGCTTTTCGTTCGGTTTTTTTTTTTCGACGCTTTTGACTGGCCAAAACATCAAGACTTCTTTATTATACCCATAAACAATGTCATCTTCTTTATATAACTCTAATATTTATTTATTTATTTAAATTTATGGAAAACTTACAGCTAAGTTGACAAAACAGTGATCACTCTATTAACCTGGCAGCCAATTACAAGTTTTCACTTATAGGTAATTTAATAAAAGAAAAATGTGAACATTCTCGGTATAAAGTAGGAACACAATAATGCACATAATTTAGTCTGTATACGAACACAGAATACAGAATATAAATAAGATTAAGCATAAACAAACAATACTTAGGTGATATTTATTTAATTATATTTATTATAGTGACCAAAGAAGGTAAGGCTCAAGCTTCTCCTTGCCGACGACACTTTCGTGGTAAAAACATCAAAATCATGCTCCTTGCATAATTTGTTAAAACTACGGCTTGCCCTCACGATATACGAGTTTTGTCTGTAATTAGTTGAGGCAGATGGTGCACTTATTGGGGGATTAAACCTTGTGAATTTTTGTGGGACATTTAATGAAAATTTTGATAATAAATGAGAGCAATCGATTTCACTAGTCAATATCCTCCATAATAGAACACTGTCAGCGATCTCGCGTCGATTTTTTAAAGGCAGAATATGGAACTTCTTACATAGGTCAGTCAGTCAGGTAAGTTTGATAAAGCGCCTCTGGGATCATCTCAATACGATCAATGTATTTGAAATAGCAAGGGCTCCACACCTGCGATGCGTACTCAAGATGGCTGCGGACATACGTACAGTACAAAATTTTAAGTGTCTTCGCTTCAGTAAAACATTTAGACATTCTCATGACAAACCCTAAGGCTTTAGAAGGATTATATTGATGGATTATACACAAATGTGTAAAGGTGTGTGTGAAGGTAAATACCTTCTGGAATAAATTCTTAAATATACAGGGTTATTTGTAAAACACCAGCAACCTCTTAAGAAGTCATTGTACTCATCGTTATGAACAACTTTTACTGTGGGACCAAACAGGAAATCTCGAAATAAAAATCAGCTGTTCCCTACATTTATCTTCGTCTATCTCGTCAAAATGTAGGGGACAGCTGATTTTTTTTTCGCGATTTCAGGTTTGGTCCCATAGTAAAAGTTGTTCATAATGATGAGTACAATGACCTCTTAAAAGCTTGCTGGTGGTTTACAAATAACCCTGTATATTGTAATCCGCATCAAAACATCGCGGTCACATAAACAAACACAAAAAGCGACTTTATCATATTATATACAGAACATGCCTACTTAGATTATTCAGAAAAACATGACAATAGCACGTTATCTGCGTCCCGTCGCGTGGCGCGTTGTAGTGTGTAATCCGCCTATGTTCGGAATTGAGCTGCACGATAACTGACAAATGCGTGAACTGACTAGACTAGACAGGTCCACTCAAATCTGTGTGATTCTTTCCTTAAAAGACTATTTCAAATACCGATATATATGGTCCTCAAGTGATTTATTTATTTATTTACAGGAAAACCAACAGCTATAACAGATGCATAACAATTGTATATGAGACGTAAAGCCAATTACAGGTTCTCACGGATAAAAACAGAAAATGCGGTAGAAATCTTAGGATCACTAACAAGCACAATAGAAAAGAATACATATATAAGGTATATAAACACTATTCGCTTTTGAAAAAGTCAGCATTCAGCCGACTACGCGCAGAGTACCTAGGTTTTGGTGGTAAATGGGTCAAATGAGAACTCTTTGCAAAGGACATTTAAGTCCTTACTCGCTCGCACCATGTATGAGTTTTGCCTGTAGTTAGAAGAGGAAAAAAGAATGCAGATCGGTGTATTAAATCTAACTGATCTCTGGGGGACATTGAAACGCAGTCTATGCAGGAGATCGGGACAGTCAATCTCGTTACATAAAATTTTTAAAAGAAAAGTGCAATCTGCTAGTCGACGACGGTTTATAAGTGGCTGCAGGTGAAATTTCTTGCAAAGATTTATGTAATCATCAGAATGGTATGGTATACGTAGCCGAAAACATAGAAATGATCTGACCAAGATTAAGTCTGGACTTTAAAAGAGACTGTAACCTCTGAGTTTGTTGCCGCCTTTCTTTTCAGAGTAGTAATAGATAACGCCAACCTCATTTAGCTTATAAAATATGATTAACGTGTAAAAGTGTTTGTACAAACCTACTTACAGAAATAAATAATTTATCATAAGCAATTTATGCACATACAAAAGATTGCCAATTCACGAAGCTAAATCCCCGTATGTAACAAACCGTTCCCCATTCAAAGAAGAAACAAAATATTAAGGAATTTACAATCACAGTCTGAAAGTTATATCTTTTATGTGTCTAGAATCTAGAGATATAAACGATTCCATCTAAAGTCTAGGTGGAACTCGGGCGCATTGTGACTTTGTAAAGTGCACGATGTTGAAGCGAAATTACCCTCACGGCATATAATACTAGCCTACTATGTAGGATTTTAACTATGAATATAAGATCAAAGGATTGATTCATTTCTACGTCGAGAAATGTGAAAGCGAACGGAATCTTTGCACAACATATTTATGAAGCTGAGAGTACAAATGATGAGTTGCTTTTGTTATGTAGATAATATACTACTGCAATAAACGGTTATTGAAATATACACAATATTGTAATGAAAGAAAATGCAGAATGCTAGTTTGGTGTCATAAACGCCTGACAAAATAATTAATGCAAAATGTAATCGTAAAACGAATTGTTATTTGGAAGCTACAGGCGCAAATATAACCGACGTCGTTCATACGTTTAAAACCATAATTTTTAATGTATCTCAAACCATATATCCATTTCTTTATTTTAGTGCAACCTTAGTACGAAAGATTCTGAAATATAAAATTTGAGTTTCCTCAAAGCACAATCGCGTTGTAGATCGTATAAAACTTATAAATGTCACGGGTCGCTTGAGTAAAGTCGTAAAATAACAGAAATACTAAAATAGTGTTGTTGTATAGCTCTTTTGTCCCGGTTATTACATAGTAGGT
Organism: Globia sparganii; assembly: GCA_949316385.1. Taxonomy (NCBI): domain Eukaryota; kingdom Metazoa; phylum Arthropoda; class Insecta; order Lepidoptera; family Noctuidae; genus Globia; species Globia sparganii. The sequence goes on from OX438675.1 coordinate 2,020,388, forward strand.
AGCATGGACTGGGATTTTAAAACTTTAAAAATAAGACCTTATTAGTCTCATTATTTATTCTGGTCGACAGTGATTGTAAACTTTTTGAAAAAAAAATCAGCTTTTTGCTAACATAAATGTAGGTAACAGGTGATTTTTTTTTCATGATTTCAGGTTTGGCACCATAGTAAAAGTTGTTCATAATGATAAGTACAATGACCCCTTAAGAGAATAACGGTGATTAAAATTACACCATGTAATGCAATAGTACACCCATAATTAGGTAAGTATACGAAACCCTTCGAGGAATACAGTTGTGATTTTTTGTTATGTTATCAAACAAAATACATAGTAGGTACTTAATTAACATATTAATGGAATAATATTTGAATCATAATATAATTATGCATCCACTCGCATGCCATTACTAACTGACCCGGTACTACGCGTAGCCGTACAGTCAGCTATAGCAATTAGCTGACCCATCTTTGCATAAATGGTTGAGATTTTTTTAGAATACGAATCGATAGAATTTTATAAATTTTTTATATTTTATTTACTTTTCTGAAATAAATGCAATATAAAATAGAATAATAATATTAATACAATAGAATCTTATAATTATTTTATATTTTATTTACTTTGCTCAAATAAATAAAAAATAAAATAATTATAAAATTTATCGATTCGTATTCTAAAAAAATTCAACCATTTATGCAAAGGTGGGTTAGTTAAGACTGTGCCGAAAGCACAGTGGCGCCCTCGTCGTATTATTATTATTATAATCCTTAAAACGGAATATAGTGGCCACTGTTATCCGTTTTAAGGATTATAATAAAACTAAACAATATAAAACTACCGCTTCTAATAATATTAACGTAGAATCTTGTGAAGCACAACTTAACGTGCTTATTTTCTGCATTTTCATTCTAAATTGTATGAAATAACCAAACAAACGATGAGGGCGCCACTGTACGGTCGGCACAGTCTTAATTGCTATAACTGACTGTACATTATCACAGTCGGTTAGCCCTTTTATTAATTAGCGCGGGTTGCCAATTTTGTTAATATGTTTTATTTTATGCACAAATCATCATATTTAGCTAGTGGCAACTTTAATTAAGTTCGGCTGTGGGTTAAGCGGCCATGAAATTGAATTAGGCAATTTGTTATTTTAATATCTAAAAGGCATATGTTTGGCCGAACCTATCTTTGCGCTCCTAAAAATAATATTCAACACTCTAATATAATGATTGCGCCTCTTTTTGTGAACCTCAGAAAATTCTTATTCTAGGGACCTAAAAATACTAAAGAGCCAAGTAACTGCGACCAAGTATGATAAAAGGAAAAGAAAGTCAGAGGTTCAATAATTTAAAAAAGACTGCATCATCAGTAGCGCAAAAAAGTTTTAGAGGTTCATTAATTTTAAAAAAGTGTTCATCATAAGAAGTCCAATAAGTTTCTAGAGAATCCATAACTTAACTAAAATAGGGGTCGTCATGATCAATGTGTGATGGTTACCAAAGATGACTATTAACACTAGCGAGAATCACATTCACAGAAATCCCGTACCTATCCCGGGAATTTGTATCACATCACTAAACTCCCGAGTGGTCACTCGAGACACATTTTGGTGTTCTTATAGGGTGATAAACATCACTATATTTTTATGACCACAGACTTTATTTTCCTTTAGCACTGAAAGGAAAAATCTACGTTTCGTTTCAGGATTTAAAGTCTGTCGCAGCTGTGATATTAAAAATAAAGTTTTTACAGAAGGAAAGCACTCTAATGAATCTTGTTAGCTGGTTCTATGTTCCCACTTAAGTCGCTCGAAGCTTTTTTTGGTAATGGCTCCGATTCTCTTGTTCACAAACTAAACTAAATTTAAGTTCAGTGCATATTTTTCTTTGTATTTCAATATGAAAAGGACAGAAGATAAATATTACTTTAGTCCCGTCAAATTAGATAATCCTTAAACAAGTTTGGACATGATTAAAAAATTGGCTACTAAAAATACGTCAATTTACGTCAGGCGCTGACTAATTTGACAGGACTAAACTAATATTTATCTTTTGTCCTTTTCATTCTGAAATAGAAAGAAAAAGATGCACTGAACTTAAATTAAGTTTAGTTTGTGAACAACAGGATCGGGGCCATTTTAAGTATTTCTAAACTAATTAGTTGACAAAAGGCGACGCCATATTTTATATTGCCAAGTCAGGGACATTTTTATAACCGTAAAGTTTTAAGTAGATAAGTTAGTTTGTCTAGGCTAGTCGGCCATTAATCCATGTCGGCTAGTGATAAATGTGTCTCTAAATAGACGCCAGACTCAGGTAGGCCGAAGTATAGAAAACCTGCTCAGATAGAGATTCATAGATGACTCCGCCTTGGAGTGTAAATGTGTTGCTGTCCTACAAATAATGTGGTCCTTTATCAGTAGAATACGGAATTTCGACGCACAAAATATCGATAAATGCTAATACGATGCTACAAAAATGCGATGCACGTTACTGCGAAAGACTGTATCTGCGAAGCCACTACACTTCGATGCACGTTACCGCGATAGATCTTCACTGCGATACTACTTGACATCGATGCACGTTACCGCGAAAGATTTTCATTGCGATACTAGTTGGCTTCGATGCACGAACGCAATAGGTGACGTAGGATGCAAGAGCGAACGAAGGGCACCCCGAGTTTAGGTTTGGTTAGATTACTTTAAACCCTTTATACAGAAATAGAAGCCCCGCAAAGCGGGGCTCCGTCGACATAGGATGCAAGAGCGAGCGAATGAGAATACAAATACCTTTACCGTGCATCGAAGTCAAGTAGTATCGCAGTGAAAATCTTTCGCGGTAACGTGCATTGAAGTGAAGTAGTGTCGCAGTGAAGATCTATCGCGGTAATGTGCATCGAAGTGTAGTGGCTTCGCAGAGACGGTCTTTCGCAGTAACGTGCATCTCAATTTTGTAGCTTCGTATTAGCATTTATCGATATTTTGTGCGTCGGAATTCCGTATTCTACTCGTCCTTTATCGTATCCAGCGTGTCCTGTTGCCTGCACGTTACAGGAACTGCAGAAACTGCCAATTTCTGGGCTGACAATCACTGGATTGGTATCTGTGTAGCAGTCCGGAATGGAACACATTTAACACAGCCAGCGATATAATAAGTGGTTTTCGTGAGCTAGTGAAGTCAGACAAATTAATAGTTTATTAAATTCACTACGAACTTATACCCCCTTACTGACGTCTGAAAGAGAGAAATCGGTGTGTAACTATTCATCTGATATAATAGGTTTATTAGTAAAGGGGATATTGTATAGCATTCTCTGACAGTTGTATAAAATGCCTAAAATAACACGCCAAACTGACGATATGTGTCAATTTTGATAAGTAATTAATTTTCCTGATTGTGGTTATACTTCGTTGGTTGAGATATTTACCTAAAGGTAAACAAAAAAAAAAACACGTGACTCATGGGTGCTAAACCTTTTAATTTTACGATGCTATATTTTAGTTTGTGAATAGTTTTAGTTAAGTTAGGATATTATTTTGTTATTTTAATTAATTAATTGATATTTATTTACTTACATATTATTTTAATGCTAAATAAACAATGCCAATCAAATTAGTGCTTAGTATTAGTGATAGTACCAACCCGCACTAAGTCCGTGTGGTAAATTTATAGTCCCATCTTGTAGAGACGAGGTCTGTGTCCCAGAAATGGGAACATTATAGGCCAGGGCCGTAGCTAGGGGTGGGGCATTGTCGGGCAATGCCACAAAGAGTAACTAAGAGAGAAACAAAGAGTAACTAAGAGAGAAACAAAGAGTAACTAAGAGAGAAACAAAGAGTAACTAAGAGAGAAACAAAGAGTAACTAAGAGAGAAACAAAGAGTAACTAAGAGAGAAACAAAGAGAAAAAAAAATACTAGCTTATAGTGACATCTAAACGATTCTGAATTAACCACGGCTTTTTACGATCATAATATATTAATTCTTTATTCTGCTCATATATGGAATTAGAAATATGTGTGCGAGATTTGTTCGTATTGCAGTCTATGGAACGAGGAACCCTATAGCCTCTAAAATCCGAGGAAGGTCGAATTGTTTTTTGCGAATTCTATGTTGGTCCGTAATAAAAGTTGTTAATATTGATGGGTAGAACACCCCCTTAAATTTTGTCGCATGTTTTCAAAGTCAGCCTATATAACACCCCCAACAATTAAGTATTAACTGACACTTAAGTCAAGAAAGCCACAAATCGATTGACTAGAACAGAACAAGTAACATTTTTACTTCCGCCCTACCTGTAACAAGTCAAGTCTAGCTACGGCCCTGATATAGGCTGACTATTAGTTACAGTGAACAGGGAGCTGATTCTACTAATAAAATTGTTCAAAAATCGCAATGGAACCACAGCTGAATCACGGCTGTTAAGCGTTTTCATATTCTACTAATGAACAACGATTCAACTGCGGTTACGTTTTAGTTTAAGCCAACGATCGATTGAAATAATTTCAAAATATATTCTGCTAACAAAATCGAACATGAGCGTGACGTTTAGTCACATTCTACTGTTATTTTAACATTTGTTATAATTAAATGGTCTAAACATAATTTTGTATTCGAAAATACTTTCGGTGACATGTATGTAACATTTTTAGGTTCAATTTTTTTTCTGTGGTATTATTAAAACATACTATTTGGCATGTTGGTAATACAGTTTACCCGCTGTTACGTTCCCGCTACCATTCAGTTACGATTCAGCATAGGTTTAGTTTCCAGTTTGCATAGGAAATAGTAGAATGACTTTATAAGTAACTATCGAACGGCGATCGAAATCGAACTGTTACTCAGAATCAGAATCAGAATCAGAATCAGAAATATTTATTTGCTCACAATGTAGGTACAGGTTTTAGATGGTACAGAATACGATGTTTCCGCTACATTCTACCTTACGGCATGCAAAAGAACATTAATAAACATTACAATTACATCGACATTAAAATTACAAGACATAAAAAAAATACACGTAAATGAATTGTCACATAAAGTCATTACATTAAAATTATGAAGTTTTTAAAATATTGCAACAAGGTATTTTTAAAAATGTCAATTACCAAAAAGAAGAAAAAAAAAAAAAAAAGAAGTCAAGGTACAGTTATAAATCTTTGTCATTCAAGAAGTCATTTACCGAGTAGTAACATTTTTGTAATAGTAATTCAGTCAGTTTAGTTTTAAATAAGCGTGTGGGGTATTCTTTGAGATTATGCGGAATTTTATTATAAATGATTGGCCCCATTGACATTGCATTTTTTCTTAATAGTGCTGTATTATATTTTTGGGTATGTAATAAGAACTTGTATTGTAGTCTTAAAGGGCCTGACCTTGATCTAATGTCCACAAGTGACGGAAATAAATTTAAATTCGACTTAACGAAAATGGACACTTCCAATATGTACAACGACGGGAAGGTTAGTATTTTTAGAGACCTAAACATTGGCTCGCAGCTATCTGTAGACTTTAAACTTGACATTGATCTTATGCAACGTTTTTGTGCTTTGAATATCACTTCCCTTTCGCTACAGTTGCCCCAGAATATTACTCCGAACCTCAAAATAGATGCCACCAAGCCATGGTAAGCTGTGAGAAGAGTAGTTTTGTTAACTTTATGTGATAAATTGTACAGTACATATGCTGATTTGCTCAATTTCTTGCATACGTCCTCAGCATGAGGTTTCCAAGTCAGATTACTGTCAATCAAGATCCCTAGGAATTTCGCTATGCTTGTAGAGTCAACCTTTTCCCCATTATGACTGACATTTATATTTGGGGAACTGGTCCGTTGGTAAAAATGCATTAACTTTGTTTTATTTAGATTAATGATTAAGTGATTTACATTGAGCCAGGTAATAATGCACTTTAATGTGTTATTTATATCACTTTCATATTTAGTTAAGTCTGAACATTTTACGATTACCGTACTATCATCTGCAAACAAAACCATGGGATGATGTGTTTGTCGAGGTAAATCATTAATGTATATGAGAAATAACGGGGGTCCCAGAACGCTACCTTGTGGTACGCCTTGTTTTATCTCTCTACAACCCGAAATATACTTAAGTTCGCGTTTGGTTTTAGTGCATATTCTCGTTATTTCTGTGAACTGCAATCGGCCTTGTAGGTATGATTTTATTAGATTTAGAATATTTCCTCTTATACCATAAGCGTAAAGCTTCCTTAGAAGGACGACATGGTTTACGTAGTCGAATGCCTTAGTCATATCAGTCAATATTGCACATACCGGAGTTTTATTGTCAACGTTTGTCATTATATTTGTTAGTAGATTATATATTGCCATATTAATATTTTTATTTTTTTCTAAAACCCATCTGTTCGTCGCTTAATAAATTATATTTATTTAAAAATCTATCCATTGCATGATAAATAATCTTTTCAAATACCTTAGAAAATATGGGGATCAATGCTACGGGTCTATAGTTGGACATGTCTTCCCTATTATTCTTTTTATGAAGAGGTTTTATAACTGCTGTTTTTAGGCTATTCGGAAATATACCAGATTCAATACTAATATTTGCAATATGACTAAGAGGCCCTGCAATAACTTTACTAACTAATTTAACAACACCCGTAGTAATCCCATCGTAACCATAACTTTTTGTATTTTTCAGTGATTTGATTGCTGTTATTATATCATTTGGTACTATCGGTGACATGAACATTGAATTTGAGTGGTTAATTATGTCAGGGATTCTGTCAGGTGTGTCACACGTTACATTTTGTACCTGGTCAATAAAGAAGTCATTAAACGATGTCGCAATATTTCTGGGATCCGTTACTGTCACATTTTGATTCTTAATTTTTAGGATAGGTTCTTTAATCAGCTTACTATTGTTGATGATTTGCCACGCTGCTTTGGATTTATTATGAGCGTTATTAATAATATTATTGTTATGTGCCCTTTGAGTAAGCTTAATGATCTTTTTTAATCTTTGAGAGTATGTCTTAAATGTTTGTTTATTTTCGCTTGACGGTTTCAATCTATATTTCCAAAGTAAATTTCTTTGTTTCTTACTACATAGTTTAATGCCTTTCGAAATCCATTTAATTTTTGATTCAGATTGGATTCTTATCCATTTAATTGGAAAGCACTGATTGTAAAGAAGTTGAAAAGCTTCCATAAACTTATCATAAGACTCATTAGGGTTATTATCGCTGTAAACGTCTGAAAATGATAAACTCTTTAAATGATTTTTAAATTTAACCAAATTTTCTTTTGAGAAGTCTCGTTTCTGAGTGCGCCAATACCTTAACTTACAAGTTCTACTGACTTGAATTTTGATTATTTGAGCTGAGTGGTCAGAAATAGCAAAATCCATTACCTCAGCAGTACATTTTAGATTTGAGTTAGTAGCAAAATTATCCAAGCAGGTTTGACTCCTTGGCCTTGTTGGCTGTTTTATTTTTAAGATAAGGTTGTAATTTAGGAGCAAAGATTCAAAGTCCAAGGTGCATCTAGTTCGTTTTAAGATATCTACGTTGAAGTCTCCACATAATACTACCTTTACATTTGATTTATTGCACATTTTTTTTAATATACTGTCTAAAGTGTCAAAAAAAATACTAATATTACACTTATTAGGTGGTCTATAGACACATATTACAATTAATTTATGTTTGACTAACTCTATAGCACAGCATTCGAAAACGCCTGTGATAGATGAACTCTTTATGTATGTTAGTTCCTTGTATTCGATATAGGTCTTAATTAAAATACACGAGCCTCCTCGTCTCTGCTCTTTTCTTGAGTAATATGCTGCTAGCTTAAAGTTTGGAACATTTATTAATTTTTCTTGACCCGAAATGACAAAGTGTTCTGTTAGACATATTATTTCAATACTAATCTGTTTTTGTAGCAGTTCTTGGATGTGTAATGTTAACAGGTCTGTTTTATTAAGGAGGCCAGCGATGTTTTGATGCATGATATGCATATGATTATAAAAGAAAAAACTCAGAGTTAACCTTACATTTATCATTTACATTCAAAATATTATCAGTGTCAGCACCTTCATTTTTGTCCCTTTCTTCATCATTTTGTATGACATGGCTTCTAATGTCAGTAATTAAATGCAAAATGTCCTTAAAGATCGTATTAACCCCAAAGTTATTGATCCTGCCTGAATGTTTATCAAACATACTATCGTCATATTTTAAATTTAAGTTACTGTCAATGACAAATGCGTATTCATGCGTTAATAAGTCAAGATGTAATAAATGATTGAATGTCTCGATTCTCCAATTACTAAGGTCTGAATAATTCTTGCAGATGAACGTCGGTGAGCATATGATGATATTGGTGTGTTTAATAGCTTGCAGTGCTTCTCTTAAGTGAACAATAATGCTCACATAATTGTTAGTGGTTTTGAAGTCTTCCTCTCCAATCAGAATGATGCAAAAATCATCCATGGTGAATCCGTTTAGTTTTGGTTGTAAGTCTTTTAAAAGCTGCTTTGTATCTCCACCGGATTTAAGATAATGGCATAGATCGTACTCATTAGAGAAGGTCGACTCTGCTATAGGAAGAATTTCGTTTTTGTTGTTACTACTTAAAATACATATTTTATTTTTTGTTTTACTTTTTTGTGATATAGTTTTTTCGGGTAGTTGGTTATTTTTTAAGCTATCATAGTTGAGTGACCTGCATGTACATTTATAAGGCTTTCCTTGTTGAGTGTCTGCCATCTCATGTTTGGAAGTCGTTTGTTGAGTAGTTAAGGGTTCCGATATGTTAGCTGTTTTATTAACATTTTCTTCATATGTAACTTGTGTCTGTGGGTATTTCAATTGATTTTTTTTTTGCTCAGGTGTTTTGGTGGTGTTGTTTTTTGGTTTCCGTTTTGATCTTGGTGTGAAATTATTGTCTGTTAAGTTAATCATTTTATATGCTTCTATTACTTTTAAATATTTTTGTATATCAGCTTTCAATGTAAAATTTTCTGAATTAAGATTTTCAATTTCCTGGTGGGCTACTACTAAGTCGTCTGATAACTGTTTAACCTTTTCATTTAGGTCAAGTACAGTTTGACTCGTATTAAGTGACGTATTTTGTAAGCTCATCATAGTGGCATCAAATAGTGCCGAACTATCTCTGCTGACTTCATTTAGTGAACTGGTTCTGCGTAATTTGCGATATGTGATATTATTATTACATTCTCCCATGATTTATATTAATAATAAACTAAATAATCCGTCAGTATTTATAAAACTGAGTGAAAAAGAACGTAGTCTCAATTCGCTTGTATTCAAACACAGTCTCGTTAAGTTTCGGAACGAAACTTCTCTTGTTATGTCAAAGTCAAAGTTCGTAATTGGTCGAGTTATTTGAATGAGTCATATTCCTTGTCTGTTTACATTTTTAAAATATTTTTAACCGTTATATGCTGATATTTTTCTCAAAAAGAATTGGATTGTGGTTCAGTATGTCAAGTTTTGCACCTTAATATCAGTCTACTGTCGCTGAATGTATATAGCTAACCTGTTTTTCAGATGTTGTTGATGGAATGTTCGTGATTCTGCACTTCAGCTTATTTTGTAATAACTCCTTGAATCTGCAGTTAAAAGCTTGAATAACACTGTCACTGATGTAACAACTTATTCCGCGTGTATTTGTGTACTTTTTCGTTACATAAACCGCAAAAATCGACTATTAATTATATTAAATTACACCGGGCAATGTTTGACGTTTCAATCGAATCTGACAGTCCGCTGCCTAGTGTCAACTAGTGTTACTAAAACACAATTGAACGTGTCACGTTGCAAATTAGAATCGCCCCCCCAGGACCCTACACAAAACTACTTCTGTGTTGTACATTTTCTAAGGAGATTTATTTTCCAAATTAATTTTTACAATCTGCTATTTGTATTTCTTCATCTTCAACAAAAGTAAAGTCTTAGAAGGTCAAAGAGGCTGTCAAAAGGTCAAGAGAAATAAATTATTGTGGTTTTTACTGCTCAATTTGGACCGGAAGTGGCTGTTGAAATAAAACCTTCAGTGTTTTAGGTTGAGTCCTTAATTATGGGAGTAAACAATGAGAATTAATTTTTAGAGTTTGATATTACTCAGGAAGATAATTAAGATTTCAACGCCTAATTGCATTAAGTTGTAATCTGGAATTATTACTCGATTTAGGTTAGGATATTTATGTAGATAAGTGAGCCATCTTTGGTTTATACAATTCATTTACCAGAAGTATCTTTGTGTGTGTCTTTGTGTGTGGAGGGGCCCGTGGCTAAATAAAAACAGCCGCACAGGTCGATCGACCAGGTTAAGCTACGCTTGCCGCGGTTGGTCTGTGAATGGGTGACCGTTTTTACATAACGAGACCCCTCCGTGCCTCGGAAAGCACGTTAAGCCGTTGGACCCGGCTGTCATTCGTGGATCTTTGATAGTCGTTACGGGTAGTCAGAAGTCCGAAAATCTGACAACCAATCTTACCAAGGGGTTCGTATTACCCAGTCACTGGGTTGTGGAGGTCAGATAGGCAGTCGCTCCATGTAAAATACTGGTATTCAGCTGCATTCGTTTCCGGGACTGGAAGCCGACCCCAACGTAGTTGGGAAAGGCGAGGCAGATGATGATCTTTGTGTGTGTCAATTCAGAAGTTACATCAGTTCCTATGAAATGCAGAGCAGAACTTATTAACGCTTCCAATAATACTTAAAGAAAATATATCCTTAAGCTACCAGATATTCATAAAAGAGAGCAAGTGGTGCTAAACTTGAGGACACTTCATTTTATTTATTTGTCGTCAGTAAAAAGGTTGAGTTGAGACTGTGCAGTAAATGTTTATGGTTCGGAACTGGAGCTGTGATGCATACAGTGCATTTATGTGCTCCTGGTACTGGTGTGTTAAGTTATTAGGTAGTAGAAGTATAAACTCTGTGCATTGTTGGAAGAATCACAAGTTTAGAGCATAACTTGGAAGTAAGAAAGATTTTGTATATTAATTTATGTAAGTAAGTATGCTAGGAAGTGCATTATTTAGACGCTGGTTTTTTATCCAGGATAGAAAGGGGCTCGTGGCTAAATGATAAAAGATGCATGGATTGATCTAAGGTACGCTACGCCGAGGAGGTCTGTAAATGGGTGACCATCTATTGCATATCGAGACCCCTTCGTTCCTCAGAAATCACGTAAAGCCGTTGGTCCCATCTGACGTTTGTAGATCTTTGACAGTCGTTACGGGTAGTCAACAGCATGTAGGTAAACCTGACAAGCAGTTTTACCAAGGGATATCGTATCACCCATTAACTGGATTGTGGAGGTCAGAAAGGCAATCGCTCCATGTAAAATACTGGTATTGAGCCATTCTTATGAGATTCTGCGGTAATCGGATTTGGTTAGCATGAAAACCGACCCCAACATAGTCGGAAAAAGGTTAGGCCGATTATAATGGAACACTTTTAAAACCACTCAGAACTTCTCGGTTTTGATCGAACTATCAGATATTATCACTAACTTCACTTTAATCAAACAATAAAAGAGATAGGAAGCGTATCAAATTAGTTTCAAACATCAAAGGGTCATCTAATAAAACTTTTTACTGTTCGGCAAACGCTTTGGGCCAAACCCTCATGGTTTCCTGTGTAGTTGGTTAACTGGAAAAGTTTTCGTATTATTTGTGTGTCTTCAAAACTACGATCATGAAGCTTTTCATTTATCTTTGACACAGGGTTTATATTCGAAGAAGTTCGGAGGGGCAATTCTCGTAATTTTAAGAACCCTCACAGTCTCAATCTATCAGAAACAAGTCTAAGTTTCTTACACTTTTGATAAGTTTTTGACATTGATTTTCGCTGAGATGAGATTGCGACTAGATTTTGAACGTTTTTAATTACTGGAATTGGCCTTCTGTTTGCCTCGTTGATGTAGTGGTCGCAAGCGCTATTGCTGAACTCAGGTCTTAGGTTCGATTCCCGGGTCGGGCAAAGTATTATTGGATGTTTCTATCTGCAATTTCTAAGTAGCAATAGCATGAAATCTGGTTTGTTTCCAGTATATTATGGCATTAAACTTGCCCTCTATCACATGTGACTTAAATATAACTGGCGGAAAAATTGATTTAAATTCTAGTACTTTTTCATAATCGATTATCTAGAAGGACATGAAATAGAAACATATTTTTACGTATTATTAATATTTATTAAGAAAAACTTTTGTACACTTTTTATAATAAATTATTATTCTAACTTAAATTATTAACAGTCATTTTGATCTGAAATAAATAAATGCAATAATAGACAGTGCTTAAATATAAAAATAGCTTAACTAAAAATAATTTTCTGAATCCTTGTTTGTAAAGTCAGAGAGATTAATTGCTAAGCAAAGTGAGAACCCACTTAAATAAAGATGATGAGAATATTTTTAATCCGAATTCAAAGGTTTAAAACTGTAAAAGCTTAAAAAAATGCCAAGTTATAAAAATTTTAAAATAACTGTTAGACAAAGACGGCACTATCACAGAATTGATGTCAAGACTGTAACTTCGCACAATAACAAGACTGTACGACAAGAACGGGAATAATCCCTTCCAGAATCTTTTATGCTTCCGTCGATTTTACAGGTTTTTTCGATTAAGTATCTCATTTTACTATGCATTCCTTAAAATTACATTATTTTTATGATCACCTAAAATTAGTCATCATCCCTGTTGTCGAATCCATTTATTCAAATCACACCTATTCTTTGACAGTTGTTGATCGCATACAGTAAACAAAATCAGGAAAATATATGTTATTATTCAGGGTATACGCTGGTTATGTAGTGTGTTGAAAAAATAATAAAACTAATTTGATAGGATAGAAAAAAATCATGAAGATACCTCTAAAAACTTTCTTTTCACAATAAAAACCATACTAATATACATACAATCATTCTGATTTTTTGACAGATTTCTACAAGCAACATACTAAAGCACTAGTGTTTTATTTTTTTAGTCCAAACAATAGATTTTTTGTAAATAGAAAATTGCTTCATATTTTGCAATAAATTACCAGTATTGTGTCATCGCGCTTCAATTTCTTTTCTATGCAGTCCGACAGTGACCGCGCTTTAGGTCATGTAGCCCCCTTAAGTAGGTAGGTTTACAGTTTCATAACATAAATAACTTACCTACTTATAATATACGAATATGAGACGAAGTGAAATATTGATTCGATCCGCCGAAGTACCTACACAATGATTTTTGACGATAATTTAGATTCAACATAAATCAAATTTGGACAACTCGACTAATATTAATACGACATACAATATAGTTAGTAAAAATAATAATAATAATAAAATGTATGATGTTGGTTAGCCCGCGGGTTCGTACCAGCGATATTTTTCGCACATTCTATTTTCAAAGCTCTGCCGAGAGTCAATTGAAAATCCAGCAGCGTATTTTATTGACGCACTGGGATATGCTGTGTTCAATTGTCAATGCTCGCCTCGAACCGAGAGTTAAAAATTCAGTACGTGAAAAAAATCGTAGCGTAACAAAGTCGCCCGTGCTACCTGGGCCTGGCTTTGCAAAGCGGGCTAACAAAAATCAACGCCTGGCATAAATGTCAAGCGATCAAAGACCATAACACTAGACAGTAAATATTATTAGTATAATTACTTTTACCCACTGAGGGGCCCGTGGCTAAATAATAACAGCCACACAGGTCGATCGATCAGGTTAAGCAACGCTTGCCGCGGTTGTAGGTACTATGGATGGGTGACCATCTTTACATACCGAGACCCCTCCGTGCCTCGGAAAACACGCTAAGCCGTTGGTCCCGGCTGTCATTTGTGGATCTTTGACAGTCGTTACGGGTAGTCAGAAGCTCAAAAGTCTGACAACCAGTCTTACCAAGGGGTATCGTAATTACCCAGTAACTGGGTTGTGCAGGTCAGATAGGCAATCGCTCCATGTAAAATACTGGTATTCAGCTGCATCCGGTTAGACTGGAAGCCGACCCCAACATAGTTGGGAAAAGGCTAGGCAGATGATGAATTACTTTTACCCACTACTTCATTTTGCATCCTAACTTAATATTATAAATGCTAAAGTAAGTTTGTTTGTTACCTTTTCACGCCTAAACCATCTTGAAATCATCCTGAAATTTTGCATATACGTTGTCAGGTGTACAAAAACGGACATAGAGTACCTTTCATCCCGAAAAAAAGTGCTGTTCCCGAGAAAAACAACAATAACGTTATTATGATAACAGATGGTGCCACGTGTCTTTCGAATCATGATTAAATTATATCTGGATCGCAGACAAAGTCGCGGACAATAGCTAGTTTAAAATACACCTCACATACAAAAATAATAACCTAAAATAAATAAAATATGTTACTAAAATGGCCGCTACGCCCTTAGGCCACAGCACCGGGCGCGGTGATATAACTGGGTGACTGGGTAGGCCTGTGCTTCATCAGATTATAAGCCCTGTTGGAGGCCCAGTCCTTGCCATAGCCCCCGCTGGCTGAATAGGCATAGTTGTTGTTGTAATCGGCTGCAGAGTAGTCGGTGCTGTCACTGGCTCCGAAGTACGAGTAGGACATCGGGTGATGGTGTTGCTGAAAATATAGAAAATATAATATTTTTAATGTGTCTTGTTAATTAGATGAGCTTTGAGCTATAAGAAAAAAACTACATTTATCTGCATAAAGGATAAAACACAAACTCAAAAGAACAAGTTGGATTAAATCCCATTAAATTTTAGGTATCATTGCGGCAGACCTAGCCGAAGATGGAGGGACGAACTTTCTCCTACTGAAAGAACTGGCTTAAGATAGCAGAGGACAGAAGTCTGTCTTGTGTGTGTCTGTCTGTCTGTTACCTCTTCACGATTAAATTGCGGAACTGATTTAGATGAAATTTGGTACAGTGATAGTTTGAGTCCCGGGAAAGGACATAAATAGTTTTTATCCCGATATTCACACGGGATCGACACTTATGCAGGAGAAACCGCGGGGCGCCTATAATCACAGAAAAGGCATTCAACTTTTGTTGTAGAGTTTTTTTCATCATCATTTTCAGCCTACAGCAATCCACTGCTATTCAACGCGCTATTTACTCGATTCCCTGCAACTCCCCTCCACCTGCTACCAGCCACCATGCGAAGATCGTCGCTCCACCTATCCAGAGGGCATCCTACCTTGCGCTTACCAATTCGGGATTTTTATCTTGTTAGTTTTTAGTCTACTACATTGGAAATTCAGCCTTGAATTTTCCATCACCCACAATCACAATATTTCGGTGCCCTTTCGCTATAATTATTTCCACCAGATGTGTGGTTTTTAAACGTCTGAGTTATTCTCGCTATAAAATTTTGTATGCCAAACGTGTCAGCGCGTGGGGTTCGTCAAAAATGCCATACGCCCATATTCAAAAACAAAAGGTCGGAATGTAAACTTCAGCGAAGCAATGCTATTAGTTTTGACATCACTTGGCTCGTTTTACATAAGGGCGTCGAAGATTTTTTTGAGCTTGCCCTTATACCGTACTAGCGGCCTGTCCCGGTTTCGCACGGGTGGACATTTATTTTCTAACATTTTATTTTTTCTTGCAATTAAAAAAGCCTTTATTAATCAGTGATAATGTAGCATTCAAATGGTGAAAGTATTTTTAAAATCGGTCCAGTACTTTTTGATCCAATTCGTAACAAACATACATAATATTAGTATAGATTAGTATAGATGAAGACACGTGTTGGACTCTAGGTGTGCATTTTCCTTTACAAATTCTATACGATTTTCATTTTTTTTCCGACACATTGGCCCCGATTCTGTTGTTCACAAACTAAACTAAATTTAAGTTCAGTGCATCTTTTTCTTTCTATTTCAATACGAAAAGGACAGAAGATAAATATATTAGTTTAGTCCCGTCAAATTAGATAATCCATAGACAAGTTTAGACGTGATTAAAAAATTGGCTACTAAAAATAAGTCAATTTTCGTCAGGCGCAGACTAATTTGACAGGACTAATCTAATATTTATCTTCTGTCCTTTTCATAATGAAATAGAAAGAAAAAGATGCAGTGAAATTAAATTTAGTTTAGTTTGTGAACAACAGAATCGGGGCCATTGTCATTGGTGTACAAGTTTAAATAAATTCAATTTTGTAGCTTAATACATAGTGTTTTTATTGAAAAGGACCCACAGGGCAGATAATGGTACGGAACCCTTCATGCGCACCCGCACTTAGCCGGTTTGTTTTAATATGAGGTACTGGGTTTCAGCTGCATCCGGTTAGAATGTAAGCCGATCCTAAAATAGTTGGGAAAAAGCTAGGCAGTTCATGATGATCTGGCAACACGAAAATCTGACTCAAAATCTCGGACCGATGAAGGTTTTACAAAATTTAACATATTCAGCGTACTTATTAAATGTTATTATGAGTCATTATAATGACAAATTATAGTTGCACAATGCATTAAAACTACTTGGAAACACGTAAAACATTACATAAGTTGCTTATCATTGAATTGACAAGTGCTGAGCTCAATAAAAAAAGTTTCATGTGAAACTAGCAATATTATGTGACTTTGCTCGAATAGGATACTTTTTTATTTTGGTATATTATAAACTATTCATTTAGTACTGAATCATACCTCACAAAAAACTACTGCACCAAAAAGAACTATCGCATCAGATTTTGAACAAATATAGCGTAATCAGCCTATAATATTCCTTCTGCTAAGACACAGACATTCTCACTGTAAGAAAGAGCGGGCCGTGATCTACTAAAATTGCCTAATGCGGGTTGGTAGACATCATAATTATATGCACAACATTGATACTGATGAGCAAAGATAAACTAGAGCTAGCACACGGAGAAAAGATTTGCCCAACACTATTCAACCGAAATTAAAAGTTTTCAAACATAGCCCGAGGTATATTTTTATACAACAAGTTGGCTATAGAACTCAAAACCATATATACAGTGTTAACTTATTTAAAAAATAAACGAGGACCTATTTATTGGGGAAATGCTATTACAGTATCAATGAATTTCTAGATGACATAATATATGACATTGTAACCTATGATTGATTTTATTACTTTGACATTTATTATTTATGATCTATTGTACTTGAATTCTTAATTGACCGTTATTGTTTTTTATTGACTTTTCTAAATGTATTTAATCCTACTAATATTATAAATGCGATAGTTTGTGAGGATGGATGGATGTTTGTTACTCTTTCACGCAAAAACTACTGAACGGATTTGGATGAAATTTGGCACACAGATACTTTATAACCCGGATTAAAACATAAGATGCTTTTCATGCCAATATTCCCACGGGATCAAAACTTACGCGGGTGAAACCGCGGGGCGCAGCTAGTGATTAATAATTTTATTTTAATTGCAATTGTACAATGTTATTTTTTAATTTTTCAACATTATGTAGTACCTATATTGTTATGAAATAAATTACTTATGACTTATGTTTGATATTCTGTTCTAGGAGATGACGGCGTGATAAAAATTCAATAAATGGAGTAAACTGCCAGCCTGTGTTCGAGCTCACGACTTGCAAATCGTAAGTCGGAGCTGATACCATTAGGGCACCACTGCTCACACTACCCAACCAAAATCCAACAAACAAACATACTCCACAATGACGGTACTTACATAAAATTTCGTACCAAGGACATTGGTATCTGTAAAAGCTCGTATCAAGTGGATCATACAGATAAATGTATTTATTTTGATGCGTTTGTGCGGCGAGTGGTAGATAAGGATAAAAATAGCAGACTTGGGCCCCTGAACGCAATCCTAGCTGATTGCGTTCAGGGGCCCAAGTCTGCTATTTTTATAAATTCGTCATTCCAACACGATCCAATTGTCATTTTGCTATAAATTCGTAATCTGCTAAATTCATAATGGTCGATCATTAGTCGGACAATGGTCTGAGAAAAACTACTACTAAACATGATAGATTTCAATGCATATATATTTTTACATATTACGTATTAGTGTTTGCAATCTGAAGTAGTAAGAAGTTCGTAAATAGCAATAAACATTACATTTATTCATTTGTCATTAAGTACGAGATTACCATTTTTTATGCCATTTCTTTCAATGGAGTGTCAGTGGTTGACCATTGGAAAGTCATAATGATGCCATTATATTAGTAGACTAGCTTTTGCCAGCGACTGCGTCCGCGTGGAATAATGACTTCCGGAAATTGAAGCACTAACTCTCATAGAGTTTAACCGATGTGCTCTTTCTTCTGCCGATTCTTGAGAACGCGTATTTCTCATTCAACGCGTTTTTCAAGACAATAGCGGGCGGACGCCGGCGTCCGCTTGGGGCTTGAATAACTAAAAATATATAACTACGTCTAATATATAATAAAACCTACTTCACTTAAAACTAAATACCTATAACTACTATAATTAATAATACCTATACCTATAATTAATAAAAGTACCTACGCTTTTACCTACTTAATATAAAAAAAAAACTGAACATAAATTAACCAAAACTTACCTACTACTAACTAACTACTACTAACCTATTACTACTTCACCTAAAAAGAAATCCTGTTTTCCCAACATTTCCCTTCACTGCTCTGCTCCTATTGATCGTAGCGTGATGAAAAGTATACTATAACCTGCCCAGGAGTATGAAGAACAATTGTACCAAGTTTCGTTGAAATCCGTTGAGTGGTTTTTGTTTCTATAACGAACATACAGACAGACAGACAGACAGACAGACAGACAGACAAAAATTTTACTGATTCCATTTTTGGCGTCAGTAACGATCACTAATCACCCGCTGATAGTTATTTTGGAAATATATTTCATGTACAGAATTGACCTCTCTACAGATTTATTATAAGTATAGATTACCAAACTTGTCAAAATCAACAATTATGAAATCAATGATAGACCATTCTGACACTATAATATTGTAATAGCAGACTTGAGGCCCAGATCCTCTATGAGTAACGGCAGATATATGGAAAATAATATGGCTGTGAGAGATAGAAAATTTACAAAGGTAGATAATATGGAGACTCGAAGAAAAAGAGAAAAGCTGGAAGAACGTAGACCATGATTGCATAATCAGCCTTTTAATATTCCCATTCCTGGGATACCGGCCTCCTCTCTGTGAGAGGCTGTAATCCACCACGCGGACCCAGCTGCTCTCAAGCTATGATTAGGCAGAATATAATTAAGCAATAGTTGGTGAAAATTTGGGAAAAGAATAATCATTGGACAAACGCTAATAAGGCGCTTCGCAAAGATTGGGCACAGAAAAATAGATTGGGCTGGGATAATGATTGGGAACAAAACCAATGAGTGCAAGAAGATAACTGGTGATGATTGGGCAAATAAATAATGGGGAATGATTGAAAAGAAGAATTAATAAGAATAAAAGAGACCATTAATGCTTTTGGAGGAAAATATAAAGGTAAAAATGCATAAACTATAACGAATTGTCAATACAACAACGCTCTAAAGCAAAATTAACAGCTAAACAAAGAAATTCTATCATAATAACATAACAAAATTTCATTACAAGATTGCCTTCAATAAAGTTTGATTAAAACTGCAACACAGTTTCATAATGCATTTCATTGCTAATTGCTTTGGACGGACGAAACTCAATAAACGAATCAACTTTGTTAAAACCAAACACATTTTGGTTAAATTGATTTCTGATTAAACGATATTTGTTCGGTGCTTCAACGCTGATAACAACGTATGAAAAATGTTGGTATTGCAATAAAAAATCACGCGTTTTAAATTCATGTGGTTTTATTTTGGCAACTATTTTTTTTAATTTTCCTATTGTAATGCTGGTGCTCTATCATCCATCCATACTTATATTATAAATGCGAAACAAAAATAAAAAAAAAATTATTGATTATAAATGTGAATGCGAACTGCCCCGTTGGTCTCGTGGTTGCAAGCGCGACTGCTGAGCATGGGGTCCTGGATTCGATTCCCGGGTCGGACAAAGTGTTATTGAGTTTTTCCATTAGGAATTTCTTAGCGGTTTAATACCCCCGTGCCTCGGAAAGCACGTAAAGCCGTTGCTCCTGCGCCTGATCTCTCTCCGGTCGTGTCGGATTGCCGTCCCATCGGACTATGAGAGTGAGGGAAGAGGGAGTGCACCTGTGTCTGCGCGCACACTTGTGCACTATAATATCTCCTGCGTCCCTAGCTAATCTCCGTTGAGATTGACCACCGTGACCGAAATCGGTCGGGGAGGCTATTATTATAAATGCGAAAGTAATTCTCTCTTTCTGTATGATAACTTCATATGTCTAATCACTGAACCAATCGTCATGAAAGAAAGATGAGACTGAAAATTATCGGCCCCGACTTACGAGTTGTGGATCATGAGTTCAAACCCAGCCAGGCAATTCACTCTGTGTTTTTAACTTCATCACTACTTTTTTGAAAATGGTGAAGGAAAACATCGTCGCGAGAAACTAGAACCGAAAATTCGAAGACTTGTGACATTCACCAACCCGCACGGGGCCCGCGTGGTGGATTACGGCCCACTCACAGAACGTCCCAGCAGTGGGAACATGATAGACTGATTGTGAGTCTGGGACCTGGGGAAGGATTAAAGGCTACTTTTTATTCTGGATATGTGAAATCTATACTTATAATAAATCTGTAGAAGCAAAAATTCTGTACATTGAAAATATCAAAAAAAGAAATGGCAGGGGGTGTTACTAGACCGAAACCGAACCCAAAAATGTGATTAAAAATTTTTTTGTCTGTCTGTCTGTTTGTTCAGGCATCACGCAAAAACTACCGGATCGATTACAATGAAACTTGTTATAATTATTCTTTAATATCCTGGGCACCACACTGGGTACTTTTTATCTCGAAAAAGTATATACAATTAAAAACAAACTTAATTTTGCGGTTCGATCCCTAGATCCGATTACTGTACCAACCGCAAATAATAAGTTTGTCGTAGGTTACGTCACCCACAGTGGAGTTTACTAAGGGGCGCTACACACGGCTAAGATACTTTAATATTTTATCTTAAGACTATGCCGACCGCACAGTGGCGCCCTCGTCGTTTGTTTGGTTATTTCATACAATTTAGAATGAAAATGCAGAAAATAAGCACGTTAAGTTGTGCTTCACAAGATTATACGATAATATTATTATAAACGGTAGTTTTACATTGTTTAGTTTTATTATAATCTTTAAAACGGAATATAGTGGCCACTGTTATCCGTTTTAAGTATTATTCTAAATTGTATGAAATAACCAAACAAACGATGAGAGCGCCACCGTGCGGTCGGCACAGTCTTAAGATATAGCGCAGGCAGGCGATGCGATGCGATAGGGTGGGTCGGGGGAATTAAAAATTTCACGCGGACGAAGTCGCGGGCAGAAGCTAGTACAAAATACATGAATACAAATTCGCAAGCAACAGTTAGTTTTCTTATATTATTTTAAATGTGTAGTTTATTTGTTCAAACATAGTTCTAAAATCAGTTTTTTTTTTTGTTAAGTTTAAATTCAAAGAAAAACGTATAATTTTAGCGTACAAAATAATTAGTAAAGAAAGAAAGAAAGAAAGAAAGAAAAAGTTTATTTGGACACATTTCGTGAAACACAAAACACAAAACTAAATAAAAATAATGTTGCAAACAACAATAATAATAACGATAATTGTGGATGTAATTAAGTAATTAAGGATGATTAATTTTTAAGAATACGTGCATTTGGAAACTTATTGTAAGCACTTATTAAGAACTAGCAGTCCGTCCCGGCTTCGCACGGGTGGAAAAAAAAAGAAAAAAAAAATAGCCTATAATAATCAGTGATAATGTAGCGTTCAAATGGTGAAAGAATTTTTAAAATCGGTCCAGTACTTTTTGAGCCAATTCGTTACAAACATACATACAAACCTTTCCTCTTTATAATATTAGTATATATAATACTTAGTCTTAAGTTGTGGTATATAATGTAACCTTTACGTTGGAAATAAATTCTATTCTATTTATTCGACTAGCTTTTAATTCAATTGAAAGTAACAGATGAACGCAATTTTCTCAATGCCCATAGCAACACTATGGTCAAAAAAAAAAAATACCCACACAAAATATTTGTTTTTCCTTCCTTCTGTTTTCTTTATTTCTTCCGTTAAAGCCCATATTTTTGAATCGACCCAAAGATAATTGCGAACAATCTCGCCTAAAATTACCACAATTGCCTACGCACGTGATTTCGCCCTCCATTTAGTGGTCGGAAAGCATTTTGTGGTCACGGTGTGTCATAAAATTTGGCGATAAGCCCCGATTTTAGTGAAAAACTGCTTCAATATGCAATAACTTCTTGTGACATTGTTTCTTTTTTGGTACCGAGTTCCTAATTAGACTTTACGTATTCTGTTTTTGTACGGTCTAAAGAAACGTAAAACGTGATAAAATTGCTGGTAATAAAAACTTAATGAGAGTCACTTGTACTCCCGGTCATTGTGATCATTTTGTTGTTTACGAAAACAAGTTTTAAATGTAACTGAACTTTAAATACCCCAACGTCTCTTGTACCAATGCATGCACCCATAAACACAGTGTTTTGCGTGTGTTACATTTCGCACTACCGCAAACAGCAAATCTCACCAAAAATAAAAGTTGTTTTCCAGCAAATATTTTTGTGCAACGTTACTTAGTTTGATGTACAGAATGCGTAGTTGACGGTTATGTGATGGGTCTTTTTACATCTCCTGTATAATTGTATTATTACACAATATATTGTAAAACATTTTTCAAAGAGTAACTATGAAGTTTCTTGTCCATTCTTCTCAATAAGAAACTACCACTTGGAAGGGGCGGCTAGAATCAATTCTAATTTTTGTAAATGTTGACGTTCAAGAGCACCTTTTTTTTGTCTATTTGAAATAATGATTTGACTTCTTGACATCTTTTCGTAATTGCGAGATAAAATTTTAATTTATTAAGGAATTGGATTTTTAATTCGATTGCTCTTGCCAAAAATGTGAGATAACAAAGGCTTCTATTTGACCATTACATACAATGTCTCAGATACATATTCAAGTCTAAAATCCACTTCATACTAGACCCATTTCCTAACAATGAAATCACAATGGATTTCCGAAGGAATAACCAATGAAACACGCGAATCATAAATGAGACAAAGACCAGGGTCCTATACTACAAAACTTTACAATTCGAACTTACAAATACACATTATTGAAAAGTTTACTTGAAGTATATTATTATCTAATAATATGTAGAAACTTTTTAAACTAAATAAACTACAAATTAAATTTAAATTTGTTTTAAAATTAAAATGATTAAGAAACTAAAATATTGCGTCGAAATATTCCTCCGCATCGCTGTCGACTGATAATGTACACACGGCTACACATCAAGCTACACATTTCCAGTTTTAGCTGACCTCGCATTGTATAGGTTTTTCGTACAATCAGAAGTCAGCTTATACTGGTTATGTATAGCTTGATGTATAGCCGTGCGTACCCAAGAAACTGGCGGCATTTATTGTAAAGAAAACACATCACAAATATGTA
Source organism: Globia sparganii (assembly GCA_949316385.1). Classification (NCBI taxonomy): domain Eukaryota; kingdom Metazoa; phylum Arthropoda; class Insecta; order Lepidoptera; family Noctuidae; genus Globia; species Globia sparganii. Next base: position 2,043,977 of record OX438675.1, read on the forward strand.
AACTGCAGTGACTTATAAATTATACCTAAGTATTTCTAATTTCTGTGTTACACATTTTTTTTCTACAATTTAACAATTATGTAGAATTATAGACTTGTAAAGTTTTGTGATACAGAGCGCTGGAGCCACGTGTACCTACACAGAAACATTTATAACAAATTTTAATTAATAAAACAAACCTAATTTTCTTTCATTTTGATGAAAATAGAATCCTATTAAAAAGCCACGTGTACAAACACGGTTTAATAAATTCACATTTTCCCCGGAATACTGAATGAGTATTAGACCTTTGTCAGGATGATTATAAAAAGGGCGCCCTCTAAAAATGTCCGAAGGAGGATTTATTTTTACTTTAATTAGTAAGTAGTGGAAAAAAGAAACTCCTTTTATTATTTGGAAGTAGGCCTTAAATCAATCAAGATGCTGGATAATCATTAGAAAATAGAAGGGTCTAAGTATTTTAAGATAAAAAAGGTTTTATTTTAATGGCAGTAAAGGTCACGTCACGAGGGACGCAAGGAATCGACCAGCAGTGCTATTCTGTAAAAATCTCACCCTGACAACTTAGGTGAAGTGAGCCATTACTCCACCTGCCTATCGATTCTGTAAAAATCTCACCGTGATAAGATAGGTGAAGTGAGCGTGAAGCGAACTATCAATACGGGCAATCGCTAAGGTCAGGTGGAATGACAGCTCACTTCACCTTAGTTTTCACGGTGAGTTTTTTACAGAATAGCACTGCTGATGTTAAAGATTGCTCCTATTGATAGCTCACTTCACCTGAGATAACACGGTGAGTTTTTACAGAATCGACCGGCTGTGTAGAAGAAAAATGTGTAGTTAAAAAATAAACTAAAAAACGCGCTTATCCAATTTATTCAACTCGTCAAAACAAATCATATCCTAACTCGAGGGGTTTGATAATAATAACTGTATACTTTCATATGCATTTAGTAAAAAGCTGTTATTTTGACATTACAAACAGACACTTCAATTTTAATTTATTTGTATTAAGTACCAGCTGTTAGCCGCGACTTCGTCCGCGATCCAGGGTAAAAAGTAGCCTAAGTCCTTTTCCAGGTCATGGTCTACCCATGTCCCAAATTTCATCCAAATCCGTTCGGCCGTTTAGCGCGAAAGCGTAACAAACAAACTTACTTTCGCATTTATAATATTACTATCTGACCCTGCAAACGTCGTGTTGCAAAAATAAGAAAATAGTGGTATGAAAAATAGATGTTGGCCGATTCTATTCAACCTGATATGCACACAAAATTTCATAAAAATCGGTCGAGCCGTTTCGGAGGAGTTTGGTAACAAACATCGCGACACGCGAATTTTATATTTTAGACTGCGCCCCGCGGTTTCGCCCGCGTAAATGTCGATCCCGTGGGAATATCAGTATAAAAAACCTAGGTATATGTTAATTCAGGGTGTCAAGGTGTAGGATACAAAATTTTATCAAAATTGGTCCAGCCGTTTGAGCGCGAATAAGTAACAAACATATAAACACACACCCTCACACTCACAAACATTCGCCTTTATAACATTAGTGTGATATGTTAGGATGGTTAAGATTATATAGATGTAGATGTGTTGCTGTTTTTTCAATCAATCAACTCAGCCTATCGCAGTCCACTGCTGTGCTGGACATATGCCTCTCCCAGGCTGCGCCACAACACCCTGTTCTCCGCCTTCCTCATCCAGTCCATTCCAGCCACTTTCTTTAGGTCGTCCGTCCATCTAGCTGGGGGACGTCCTACACTACGCTTGCCGATACTCTTTTTTAGTCATAAATAAAATTTCAATAGAACTATTCATACCTTGCAAGCCTTCAATGTGCTCAGCACACTTGGCAGCAGTAAGGCAGCGATCAGCAGCAGCTTCTTGATCAGCAGCACTGATAGCAGGATGGGAACTAGCAGCAGCTTCAACTTGAGGACTGCAAACAGCGTCAACAGAGGCACTATCACCGCTAACTTCTTCTTTTTGCCTCGAGCTTGAAATAAAAAAAAATTGGTGTTCATTTTAGGAAACTGAATACGTAGTCTCAAATACACCGTGAGCAGCTCATCATCTGCCTAGCCCTTTCCTAACTATGCTTCCAGTCTAACCGGCTGCAGCTGAATACCGGTGTTTTACATGGAGCGACTGCCTATCTGACCTCCACAACCCAGTTACTGGGTAATACGATACCCCTTGGTAAGACTGGTTGTCAGATTTTCGGGCTTCTGACTACCCGTAACGACTGTCAAAGATCCATGAATGACAGCCGGGACCCACTGCTTAACATGCTTTCCGAGGCACGGAGGGATCTAGGTATGTAAAGATGGTCACCCATCCACAGACCAACCGCGGCAAGCGTAGCTTAACCTGATCGATCGACCTGTGCGGCTGTTGTTATTTAGCCACGGGCCCCTCGGTTACACCGTGAGTAGCTAATGAATATTTTTGAGTACCTACTTTTTGCGACCTACTCAAAAATGTCTTTGGTATCTATTGTTCGTGCTGGCTCACCAAATAATTGCAGTTTTTGATTCAAAATCATTGTAGAAATATCTTCAAACAGTTTAATTTCTAACACTTTCATTATGATTTATGTTCTCACCAGTGCGTATTCGCCATTGATCCATAAAGATACCTAATTAAATATGGTTACTATCACAATCGTGCGACTCAAATCAAAAAAATTATAAAAACCAAACATTTAACTACTAATCGCTAAGCATTTAGAGGTACACCTATAACTCCACGCTCCAAATTCAACCAAATCGTAGAAATTCAATTACACAGCAATTTAGTTCGGGCCAAAACATCTGTCAGAACGGGTCAAATCCCACGTTTTAACCCCGATACTTACGACCCCGACGGTCTATGGTAATTACGATGATATGGTCATTATTAACGACTGTTAATTGCTCTTTTTTATGGTCTAGTTTCATTGATGGGTCAATTTGTGATTGTGGAAATGGGTTATTGGTTATGGGAGTGATAACTGTTAATTTTATAGGTTGAAGCGATGATTCATCTATAGGAGAAAACCTACTGTTTTATTGTTATTTTGACATTTCTAGGGACCCCGGGGACCTTTGGATAGCGTACGAGTGGCCGAAGCCGTTTTTAATTAAACCAGGCACTAACCGCCGATTACCCTGTTCACACTATGTAAGTGCACCCAAGGACAACCCCTGCTTGGTGTAAGACTATTGCAGGATATATGGAGTAACCCAATATATTTAACTGGTTATTTAGGACTATGGAAATACCGAAAGCCCCTGCCTGACCAATGTTTTAAATAAATTACGCAGATAAAATGGCAGGCGGTGACTCGCATACTGTTACTATAAATAGGATCGCGTTTGATTTGCCTTTGGAATGCGCTCCCTCAGAATATCTGAGGGGCAATTCTCGTAGTTTTTAAGAACGTTCACAGTCTGATCTCAGTCTCAATCTGTCAAAAATACTTCAAATATCCCTACATTTTGACAAGTTTTTGACATTTGTTTGTCGCCGAGATGAGACTGCGACTAGATTTTGAACGTTTTTAATTAGCAGAATTGGCCTACAGGATGGTAACCAATCAGTTCACATTTAAAGTGAAAGCTCGAGAACACATACATAAGAAGTTGGCAGATTCGTCTCAGAATTAAATTGTTGTAGATTTTCTTGTTTATTTCTCATAACTTTTTTTATTTTATATTTTGTTGTATTTATGTATCTATTCTTATATTTTTCAGTTGTATTTTTTTTCTAATGAATTCTGTTGTGTTTCTGTGTGTATTGACTCCGCATCACCCTAAGGTAGACTGGTAGAAAATGCCTAAGGCATTAAAGTCCGCCTTTGTCCAGTTTTTACTTGTGCATAAAGATTTAATAATTAAAATTATAAAAATGACCAATATTTCTTGCTCTCATTGAATCTCACCGGAACTTTGTGGTCTTTCAGCTAACTCGTTCTAAAAAAATATTTTGTGTATTTTTTGTAGACAATGAGTAATTGAAGTAAGTGTAGCTACTTAACATTATGAAAAAATTTTACTACGAGACCAACCGTGACTGCAAATGAAAATATACCGTTCCTTTTATTTTGTCGAGTTAGCTGGGTACTTATGCAAACATAAATTTAAGAAGCAGCTGCTTTTTTTTCACGATGTTTTGTCCTATATTTTTATCTACACGAATATTATAAAGAGAAAAGATTTAATTATTTGTATGTATGTTCGTCAAGCTTTCCCGCTGCAACGGTTGAACGGATTTGGATGAAATTTTGCACATGGGTAGACTATGAACTGGACTAATTCACGGGCAACAGCTAGTGTTCTTATAATTGCACACTCAACAAGTAATATTTTCTTTTCTTAATTTTGACCAGAAATATTTGTAAATACCTGTAACAACAATAAATAATAAGTATTCTAGTCTATATTTTACGAGTATCTCCTAAAAAAGTATCTTTTTACTCCATAACAAGACCACACTTTTACACCAAATTTTTACATTCTGCAGAAATACTTAATTAAAGTAATATTCATTGCCAATAGTTTTGCAGTTTCGAACATTGTTGTATTTCCCGCAGAGATAAAGTTAAGAAATTGCTGACACTCACTTGGCCAAGATACAAAGGAATGATGTGCCAAATGTAAAAAAAAAAATATCTTGATGTATGATTTCTGTGGTTACTCTAAAAACGATGCCTAGCTTAAAGCGAAGTGATTAATAAAAAAACCCGACTTTTCCAGTGTGGGGATTAGGTTATCACAATAATAATTGAAACTATTTATTCTACGTTAGGTACGTATTTTAATCATACACAATTAGAATAATCAATAATAATTAACATTCTAGCCATTGAACCATTTTTTTTTCGTTGAGTATTTAATAACTTTAAACTTAATAATCTGTATTTTTTTAAAATAGATTTTCAACTTTAAGTCTAAAACATAAGGTTCAAAGTTGATTGGGAAAATTTTACAGTTTCGGGTAGCTTAATGTGCTGGTGACTGTACCAATACCACCAAATTTGTGTTGAATTGTTGATAATATCGACCTGCATGTGTCTAGTGCCTTAATTAAGGGTGGTTTATTTTTGTCTGTATTTTCGGTATTTATTTTGCTTGAAAAAATCAGTTTTTTTTTTATTTTAAAGTAAATTGTTTATTTTATTATTTTAACAGATTGATAACAACTTGTAATAACCGCTGTACTATTAAATGTGATCAATTTATCGACACTCTGTATATTTCAATCCTACAGTAGCCATTTATTATTAGCCTGTGACGTCCCACTGCAGGGCAAAGGCCTCCCTACTCTCTTTCCACTTCTCTCTGTTCAAAGCTGCTAAGGACCAGTTCTTGTTGAATGAGTTCAGCTCATCCCTCCATCTCCGTCTGGGCTTGCCACGATGTCGCTTGCCATTAAGAGGGACCCATTGGGCCGTAAGTTTGGGCCATTGTTCGTCTGACACGCGGCAGATGTATCCAGCCCGGTTCCATTTTATAGTAGCCATTTATAAGACATTAAAAGTAAGTAACTCAAGAAAAATAGGTATTTTCTCGAGATCGAAGAGGCCAAGTGGTTCTAAGAAAAATACTTTCCTATCGTTCGAGTTTGTGAGAAAAACTATACTTTTTAAGTGTTTCATTTCGTTCTTCGGAAAAGTTTTCTTATAAGTTCCTTGCAATAAAACATTGAGATCATATTATTTAAAATTAGAGGGCACGGTTGGCGCAGTGGTTAAGCGATTGGCTGCTGCGCTGCGTGTCGCGAGTTCGATTACCGCACGGAACAAATATTTGTATGACCTACAAGTAGGTGTTCTGGCTATTTGTGTATGTTTGTAAACGCACCCACAATATAGGAGAAATTCCTGGAGTGGGGACACGTTCTTAAAAAAAATGAAAAAAAATTATAGTATAAGGTATTAACAGACTGTGCGTCAGTAAACCAGGTTATGTTTTAAAACTTTTAAACGAATGTTAGTACACACCTGATTTAGAACTGATTTCACGTTTCTGGATACTTTTAGTCTTAATTTTACCACCGTCATTGTTTTCAATATCTGGGAATCAAAGAAAAACATAGATTTTACTAGTTGCTTTTATTTTTTTCGTTCATTTAATGTTACTATGGATGAAATGGTTTTTGATGGTTGCTTTTAGGCAATCTACAAGAAATAGTACTTTTATTTATTTGGCAACATTTCAAAATTCGGTGTAACGAAATTGTATAAACGAAGTAATCTTTATTGATAAGGCATTCTCTTGGACTGCCCAGCTACAGGAAGTTAGCCGCAAGTTATTTGCATCCGCTGCTTCTTTGAAGAGATTGCGAAATTTCCTGCCGACTGCCACTAAGATTGCGCTTGCACAATCGCTTCTTCTACCCATCCTTGACTATGCTGATGCCAGCTACCTTGATCTTACCCAAGACCAACTGGAAAAACTTGAGCGGCTTCAAAATTTTTGTATAAGGTTCATATTCGGTCTGCGCAAATATGACCATGTTTCCGAATTTCGTGTGAAGCTCAAGTGGTTACCAATTCGCCTTCGTCGGAATGCTCATATTCTTTCCCTCTTGTACAATGTGCTCTTTTCCCCTTCCACCCCACTCTATCTCAAGAAGCGTTTCCAGTTTCTTTGTGACTCCCATACGAAATTTTTAAGGTCATCAGATAACTTGAAGCTCAAAATGCCTATGCATTCCACAACCTTCCTTGATAAATCCTTTACTGTCCAGGCCGCTCGTTTGTGGAATGCATTGCCAGTTGAAATAAAACGCGCGCAGTCGTTATATGTGTTCAAAAGACTCGTAAAGGAACACTACTTGTCTTTGTGATATTGTTGTCCTAACCGCAATCATCTACTGTCTTCTTTTATTTTCGTTGCTTATATATTTAGTATGTATGTATTTATGTATCTATAATTTTGGATATGTATATATCTGTGTATATATTTTAGTGTATTGTATACATTATATTTGCACCAACGACAGCCCCATTTTATGTCCAGGAAAATCACTGTCCATCCTAAGGTTGCCTGGAAGAGATCGCAGAAAGCGATAAGGCCGCCCATTGTATATTTTGTAGTGTTTGATGTATCTTTACTTGTTGTATTTTTGTGGTGTACAATAAAGTATATATAAATAAATAAATAAATAAATAAAATAATCTAGACTACATGCCACTATAAGCCGACCGCTTCACTGAGACGTTGCCTGAGGTAGCAGCGCGGTGCGGGAGGGGTGTGGTGACGTGATGCGATAGCTCAGTGATTCGTCAACTTGTGAAAACTATCACCCCTCCCGTCCCGCGCACCTACCTCAGGCAACGTCTCAGTTAAGCGGTCCCGGTCGGCCTAACAAAACTTTTCCACCGTTCTTTTTAGGTATGAAGACCGTTCTAGGAACCACCAAAAAGGTCGAATAAGAATGACACTGTCACTGGCTGATGAAAGTCAGATCGTCGAAAGTCGCAGCATCGCATCGAACGTGCGTAGGGGCCGAAGGACCACGATATAGAGGACTGAGCCTAAATTTCCACTGCTGGATTTAAGCACTAGACTTTTCCTATTTTCTAGGGGACTGTCTACCACGGTGCTTCATGGCGTTTACTTGAGTAGAACAGTCCCCTAGAAAATAGGAAAAGTCTAGTGCTTAAATCCAGCAGTGGAAATTTAGGCTCAGTGGGCTGTCTCCGACCAATTCCAAAGTTCGACATCTAGTCGCAGTATCGTGAAAACAAATTGCTGTTCCCTACATTTATGTTCGCAAAACTCGTGAAAATGCAGGGAACAGCTGATTTTTTTTTTCGCGATTTCAGGTTTGGTCCCACAGTAACAGTTGTTCATAATGATGAGTACAATGACCACTTAAGAGAAAAACGGTGTTTAATATTTTACCTTGTATATTTTTGCCTGTGTAACGAAAGTGAAATACATTGTATACAAAACTAAAAGACAAAATCTACCATCCCTGAATCATCTAGAAACCACAGATAAACCAAATTAACAGCACAAATTACGTACACAACCCACTATGTAAGCAGCATCACCCTCCTTAACAGCCGCAATCGGTTAAACACAAACAATGTACCTACCTACGCCAAATCTAAACACTAACAAGAAGGGTGAATAACATCATTAACGTGGTTACTGTGCTCTGTTTGTCTTTGTGGGCGACCGAAAATGGTACTTTATATATTTTGAGGTGGGAAATTATTTGACCTTTATAAATAAAGTGTTTTGAACTTTATATTTTACTAGCTTTTGCCCGCGGCTTCGCTCGCGTTACTTTAGAATTTGACAATCAATTCGGGTTGTACTCTGCTTGTTGTTTGCTCTAAAATTTCTAATTTATTCCAATCGTGATTCGAAAGTCACGTGGCGCCATCTTTTATCATAATATATAATATTAGTTATAGTTGTTTTCCTCGGGAACAGCACTTTTATCGGGATTAAAGGTACCATAGGTCCGTTTTTGTATACCTGAAAACGTATATGCAAAATTTCAGGATGATCGGTTCAGTGGTTTAGGCGTGAAAAGGTAACAAACAAACTTACTTTTGCATTTAAAATGTTATAGTTAGGATTTAAAAACGTTGACCGTTTTATTCTTAGAACAAACAATTATTTTTATTTTCACATTTTATATTCTGATGTAGAATATAAAATGATTCGTAGAACAAAGCATTTTTCGTAACATAACCACGATTTTTATTACATGGCAACATTAAAAGTTCAGCTTAGCCAAAAGTCATGAAGTCAATTCAGAAAACGAAAACTACGCCATGATTATTTTTTCACAACTATAAACCGGTCAATTAAGTTTCATTAATTATGATTATTTTGACTTCGATAGGCCATAAACTTGATTTGATAATACTTAGTAAATTATTTAGTTGGTATCTATCACGGTGGCATGTAGACACTCAATAATTCCATTAACGATTTCCTCGTCATGCATTAAGCTGAAAAGAGCAGTCGTTTAAGACTATGCCGACCGCACAGTGGCGCCCTCATCGTTTGTTTGGTTATTTCATACAATTTAGAATTAAAATGCAGAAAATAAGAACGTTAAGTTGTGCTTCACAAGATTATACGTTAATATTATTAGAAACGGTAGTTTTACATTGTTTAGTTTTATTATAATCCATAAAACGGAATATAGTGGCCACTGTTATCCGTTTTAAGGGTTATAATAAAATTAAACAATATAAAACTACCGCTTCTAATAATATTAATGTATAATCTTGTGAAGCACAACTTAACGTGCTTTTTTTTTCTGCAATTTCACTCTAAATTGTATGAAATAACCAAATAAACGATGAGGGCGCCACTGTGCAGTCGGCATAACTTATAAGGCTGTGCGCAGACTGACTATAAAGCTCTATAGAAAAGAAAACAATGAAATCGCGCTAAATCGGTACAAAATAGTTTTATTGTCAAACTTGTCTGAATACATAGTAGTTATAATACTAGCCTTTTATTGACCTGCGGAGCAATTGCGTACGGTAACACATTATCAATCGGAATCGGTTACATTTTGACAGTTCAACAATATTCATTGCGTTTTTTTAGGTGTTGAATAGACAAATTTTTCAAACTTAGGAAGCAATGGATTAGCAATTTGCTTCAAAATTATTCAGATTCCAATTGATAGTGTGTTAAGCGCGTTTTGGGGGACTGTCTTTTGTAATTCTTGACGTTCGAAAAGTGCTGATTCTCAGCCTAGTTTGAATAAATGACTTTTGATTTTGATTTTGTATGAAATTTTGTGTGCATATCGGGTAGGTCTGAGAATCGGCTACTATCTATATTTTTTTTTTGCAAAACGACGTTTGCGGGGTCAGCTAGTAAATTATAAAAGTCACGTGGGTATTTTTCCGAATATAAACTCACAACCTCTTGCATAAGAGGCGAGGCCTTAACCACCGAGCCAACATGAAATTAATAATTACTAGCAGCGCCCCGCGGTTTCACCCGCGTTACTTTCGATCCCGTGGGAATATCGGAATAAAAAGTATCCTATGTGTTATTCCTGATTACAAACTATCTGTTTGCGAAATTTAATCCAAATCTGTTCAGCCGTTTGTGCGTGATTGACTAACAAACATCCAAACATCTTCACAAACTTTCACATTTATAATATTAGTAGGATTACTTTAAGATTATTACTTAGTACGTACAGACGTCAGCATATTAAGCTACCCGAAACTGTAAAATTTTCCCCATCAACTTTGAACCTTATGCTGTAGCGATAAAGTTGAAAATCTATTAAAGAAAGGATAATGCAACTGTTTCATAGTAATCTGGTTTAAAAAAAAAACATGTGTTGTATAGAACAGTGACCGATATCAGTGAATAGATATTATTGTAACTAGTAACTTTTAATATGGTACAAAGAAAATATCTCCCAGGGGTAATAAGATATAGTCACGCAAAATATAAAAAAGATACATTTACTATAGTACAAAAATATGTAAGAAAAAAGAAAATCCTCGTTATACCTAATCCATGCGACACGTACCTATTGTCTCTAGCTTCATTTTTTATCAAGAGACCATACAAATCAGACTCACCCATAAAAAGATATCATCAGTCAAAAAAGCTAAAAATAGGTATTTTTAATAGTGGGTATGCACTTATTTACTACCATCATAAAACCAGTGTTCAGCTAGATTTTTGTGTCCTTTTCTTTCCTGCGCCAGCAAATATACCTGTTAAGTTCGCAAGAGGCCTTTGGCAGCTAGTTATTATAGCGAACGTGTCCGCGGTAGCGATTATATTTTGGATAACTATAACTTTTTATCTCCAGGTCAGATTTTCTTGGTCCGATAGTAAAAGTTACTAGTTACAATAATATCTATTAATTGATATAGGTTTCAATTTTATACAATATATCTATTTTTTTTAGACCAGTAAGTTGCATTGTCCTTTGACAGATTGTAGTAGCTTGTTGTGCAGCCTATCGATTCTGTAAAAATCTCATAAAATAATGTCCAGTGAGTAAAGTATTGGATTTATTTGATAGATTTTTTGTTTGCAGACTGGGAACGTCAAAACGTATACGAAGTTTAATTTATTGTTTTATTGTCATCTCCGCTTTGTATATTTAAAACAATAGCCTAGTACTTTAGGAAGGACCTGAGTACCGTGCGCATACACACCCCCTCCACGGTCGCCCAGCGTTCTTTTTACTCGACCACTGTACTTTGATTTCACTATTTACTTGTATGTTTTAGTCCCATGAAATAGGAGGCGAGCCTTTTGTCATCAACCGACTCTGGGCTGCTGATAAGAAATCTTACAATTTCTTTACAAAATAATATCTATCTATACTATATTACTACATATATAATATTATAAAGAGGAAAGATTTGTATGTATGTTTGTAACGAATTGGCTCAAAAAGTACTGGACCGATTTTAAAAATTCTTTCACCATTTGGATGCTACATTGTCACTGATTAATATAGGCTTTTTTAATTGCAAGAAAAAAATTAAATGTATAAAAAATAAATGTCTACCCGTGCGAAGCCGGGACAGGCCGCTAGTTTATTTATAAATAACTAGCGGCTTGTCCCGGCTTAGCACGTGTAGACATTTATTTTTTTGGGTAGTATTTAATCGCAAATCAAAAAATATCCTTTTTCTATGCAATAAGATTCCGAATTCCCATCAAAATTACTGATTGCACAGCAAAATATTCAATTCAAAATACCTATCACTAAACACACTACAATTTATTTTCGCAGCGTACAGCGATTTTTACGTTAGGTCGACGGAGCCCCGCTGCGCGGGGCTCCTATTTCTGTCTGCAGGGTTTAAAGGAACCTAACCAAACCGAACCTCGGGGTGCCCCTGACGTCGTTTAGTATTATGCGAATTAAATTGAAATTTGAAATAAAATGTGGAAAATTTGCTGTGCAGTCAGTATTAATGCTATGTAGGTACTCGTATGTAGTATTTTTGTACAAAAATAAATTTAACTGTATTTATTGCATTATGAGGAAAAAAGTTATATCATATTGATGAATTTCGAATTATCTGCAGTTTGAGTTTTGTTAAACATTTAGTTTATTTGTAGTGAAGTAAGTTATTTGATGTAAAAAAGAATATAAATGATGAGTATGTATTGATAGGCGATTATTTATTTGATATGCAATTTATAATATCTCCTTTTTTTGGGCCAAATCGTTACAAACATACATACAAATCTTTCCTCTTTATAATATTAGTATAGATAAATAATATTGCTTTCCTTACTGCTACAAGGACATTCTAAGTCATAACATACCGGAAATTAAATTCCTTTTAAACTAAGTTACATCAAGGAATCCCTTCTCAGTGATTGCTATGATTGTACTCGTAAATAACGTAAGAAGAATGTAAAGTAAATCTAGTTCTTAATTTATTTTGATGGTTGGATGATGCCTATCCAAGGTTTCTTTAGGTCGGTTGTCTGACTTTGGTAAAGTAAAGTAAAATGAGTCACCTATACACACAAAGATTTTTGCCGAAAGTAAAATTTTACCTAGTAGATAAATCAGTACCCCAATATTGCGTAACACCCTTTTTTTCACTATCTGAAAGATTTTGTAAATAAATTTCTAAACCAATGTTTCGTATGCTTGGAGTGTGGTCGACGTAACTAACGCAATGAATTGCAATGAAAAATTGTTGAATTGTCACAGTGAAAAGCATTGCAATTGTTAGTAAGGTAATTTATATGATTGTGTAAGTTTTCAGAATTTCAACATTCATTGTAATGTTCAGTGAATTTTCTGTGTCCTACTAACATATGTTTCAAGCTTCAAACCGCAAGCCATCAGATCACGTGGGCTAACTTTTTATTAGGGTCCCGTTGGTAAATAGCCGCGAACCCTTATAAATTGCCTCACTCCATTAGTTTGTGCAACAGTCTGTAAAAACCTTAATTTTGTTCCCGAAATGATCTCTTTGCTAAATATTTGATGTATGGCGTTAAAATTGTTTTATTATTGGTTGTGGGGATATTTTGATCAATTTATGAGGCTGAGGCACCTGTCCCATCGTCGGCGATTAATGAGAAGCAAGTAGAACTAGTAATTAAAGACGGGATGACTAGAAACGGGCAATGAGTGTGCGATGGAAAAGAGCGATTACTCGCTAGTACGCGTATCAAGTACCCAGCGTGATTCTCTCAGCGAGTGTTCTGCCCGCCAAGCGAGCGTCGCTCGCTGAGCGAATACTCTCTTATACACGGTATCCCTGGAAGTATGGATCAAATCAAATAGGGGCGTGGGCAAAGTCATTTCCAAACTTTTTGATCCTGAGAATGTTGGTGAATTTTTTTACGGTTCAAAAGTTACGGCCAACTTTTGTTATTTTCAATCACTTTGTATAGTTCTCAAATAACAAAATCATTAAAAAAAAACTACCAGGAACTGTCAATTTAGACAGCCCTGATAGTTTATTTTAATGATTTTTTTCTTTGAGCACTATGCGAAACGATTGAAAAAAATTGGTGACAACTTTTGAACCGTAAAATAATTCTCAATCATCAATCATTCTCAGGACCAAAAAGTTTGGAAATGACCTTGCCCACGCCCCTATTCGATTTGATCCATACTTCCAGGGACACCCTGTGTGGCTCTTGTCTATGCGACAAACGAGTACTCGCCGACGGTGTCAACAGTTCTTTTTTTCATTGCCGCGCCGAATGGCCCTGCTCTTGACTTCGATCACGTTTAGTGGAATGGGGTCTATGCTGGAACGAGCATGCCCAGAAGATGTCTGTTCACTCTTGCTTTGAAGGCAAATGAGTTGAATGTGGAAGGGAACACAGACGCTGGCAGAGAGTTCCACACTGTAGCTGTGCGCATAATACATTTGGAGAAGCGCTGAGTACGAGTGGTCGGGATATCAACCAAGTGAGGATGGGTACCCTGAAGTTAGCGTTAAACTATTAATAATCTTCTTAACCTTTTGAATACCAGAGTATAAACGTATCGCCGTACCCCTGACGCCAGGCCACTTTTTCTGTCAAATGACCTTCATAAAAATAAAAACACACAAAAGTAATGATTAAATTGTTTATTTTATTATGGTGCGACGTGTATTTTGTCATAATTATATTTGTGACGTTGGTGTTCAGGGTAAGATTTCGTTTGTCACATATATGTGACAATGGCGTTCAAAAGGTTAATATATAAAATTCTCGTGTCACAGTGTTAGTTACCATACTCCTCCGAAACGGCTGGATTGGCTTATATCAAATTTTGTGTGCATATCGGGTAGGTCTGAGAATCGGCTACTATCTATTTTTTATTTTTGCAAAACGACGTTTGCGGCGTCAGCTACTATGATATATATCTTTTATTTACACGGGACCTACAATCTTTTGTACGTTTCTTGAGCGAGAAAATCGTTGATAGCAAGTCACTTCGTCGTCGGCGGTGCACAGTGGGACAGATGCCTTAGCCTAAAGTTCGTAATAGCTTTTTCAATTCAATCTGTTATGTCTATTGATTTCATTGACAGTGTTGTCATTTCTGTAGACCAAACAAACCAAGTAAAAATGGTGGAAAATTATTAATAGAATTGGGAGATAACCGTCGATTACCTACTGGAAAACTTTGTAAACTTCGAATAAAATGTTATATTAGAAAAATAATAAGCTAACTATTGAATGCTAACATTTCATAAATATTTAAGTTGTAAAATGAGCTTTAGCATTTCTGCATAATTATGTCGACTAATATGATTTCCCATTTCTGTATGAATGGTCAAAAGAAAACCGAACCCATCCGAGGCGGGGTGCATACATTTTCGAGATCGCTTCGCTCGCTCTTGCATTCTCTATTCTATTAATTCTGCAGCTTTTCTGCAGAAACCGACAAAGTAACTGGGAGGACTAGAAATTTTAAAAGAAAGGGAGGGGCGCGCGTATCGAAAACGGATAGAAAACCTTAGTTACCTAGATCATTCATTTCCAAGGTCAGACTTTCTATTCAAATTGAATTCAAAGAAAAATTCCAAATACAATGTTCCATGAATCATGGCGACAAATAACCTACTCGTTTCACAAGCAAACAATAAGGTAATCGTATAATTTTCTTCGTAGTCAGCCATTATTTAAGGTCATTGGGTATGATTAGGACAGGACAAAGAAGGTAGCTATTAGCTTGTCTATCAAAACTTTTGTGACAGTAATAAATGTTTAATGTGTAAAATGGATGGACTCAACTTGATGCTTATCGTTAATGTCATGGACTTCTGTTTTGTTGTTTACTTTATTATTTGTTTGTAGAGAGATTATTGAGAGTTATATGGACTTTTCGTGACCTATCTATTCGCGTCGTCCTTCTAAACCACGCCACTGATTTTGATACGGTTTTCATCATCATTAATTAGAACATTTATTCCGGAAGATATACAGGGTTACTTTTCAATGACCAGTCAAATTTAAGGGTGTAGTACAGACCATCAAACCAAACAACTTTCTCCATGGGACCAACATAAAATAGTAATCGCGAATAAAAATTCAGCCGTCCCATACGTTTAGGTCGAGTAGGCATGAAGTTTTCTATGGGACAGTTGAAAATTTTTTCGCGAATACGATATTGATCCCATGGAGAAAGTTGTTTAGTTTGATGGTATGTACCACACCCTTAAATTTGACTGGTCATTGAAAAGTAACCCTGTATGTGTATCCATAATTATTAAACTTACATATTATTGAAGAACTCTCAATGTTCTCTCTTGTTGTGAAAACCGTGCGTAGTAGGGGCGCGGCGGCTCGTTAGTTTAGAATATGAAGAATAAAGTATCTTTTATCCACAACAAACCACCCCGACCCTTGCTCGAGCCAGCCCGCGCCGCTGAGCCTGTAGTCTTAAATTTATTTATTTATTTATTTATTTATTTATTAAAACTTTATGCACAAGTAAAAACTGTACAAAGGCGGACTTAATGCCTTGGGCATTTTCTACCAGTCTACCTTAGGGTATTCGTCCCTAAATAATTCCCTTGCTGCCCTCTTCCAGCGACGCCCTAAGCCGAGGTCCGAACCCCACGGGGGGTGCCCTTAGCGTGTATTCGCTTAGTTTTTAAGCCCTGGGTGGAGGCCTTAATTTAGGCATCCACAGGAAAGCCTGGTTAAGCGGTCGACAACTTCCTACAGGTTGAACTGCGAGATGCCATTTCGAACTTGCGATTTAAACTTTAATTTCAAGAACTTTCAATTTCCACGAACCAAAGTGGTTGTTTGTTTCTAATTTATCATACGAAGAGGAAATAGTTTCTGCGTCTTCTTAAATTACTAAAGATGAAACTGTTTTTCATCTTCCTGCCTTGTCCGATGTTGCTTAGGGTCAATAGACTGTGTTACTGCCTTTACGAAAAGTTTGCAAATTCAGAAAATATTTTATCTTTGTAGAAATCAGAGCCGTTATAAGCTTAAAATAACAAAACTCGCAACTTACCAGTATCATCTTCTTCTTCAACAGTTCTCGCACCTTCGGGTAGATTCACTTTCAGCCCTTTCACTTTAAAGAATTCTTGCACCAGCTTCATAAAGTACTTCGCAAGTTCAGCCCATTCTGACAAGAAACTCCTTGCTTCATTTGATTGTACTAAATTCGCTTCTTTAGTCGCCTTAATTCCTAATCTTTCTATAGTTTCATCGTCTAGAGGTACTAAACTAACTATATTGTTAGCTTTGATAGTCTCGTTTTTGTTTAGACTGTCTCCAAATATAGCCTTTTTGGCTATTTTAACAGCTTTGTATTTGACACAGGAAAGTGCTTCTCCTCTGAGGAAGCAGCCATCTTTGACGTAGCGGAGGTACCCGTCTTCTAGCGAGTTGATGTTTTGTAGTGTAGATAGTAGTAGAAGAAAGGTTTGTAGAAGAAGTACTGGCTTAAGTGACATCATCGTGGTATCTGGAAAAAACAAGATAAAACAATTGTATGAAGATATAAATGAAATTCAACCTAGAGATGAAGACTTTGTGTAGATATAATGAAAAAAAGATCCTGTAGAAAATTAACAAGTAGGTATGACTCAACACAATCTTTTTTAGATTATAAACAAGGGGAATAAATGGTTTCATTAGAACACACGTTGTGTGCCTGAGAATGGACCGTGCCACCGAGGTCGGTCCAGGATGAGATGGCGAGACGATCTAGACACGTATCAAAAGAGTTGGATCGAGGTGGCGCTAGAAAAGGACGCCTGGAATGATATAGGGTAGGCTTTAGGTCAGTAGAGGGACAGTGGAGGACCTTTGATTTTTTCTCAGATAGTTTTAGACATGGTCTGACAGTTTGAGTAATTTATGCAGCCTACCTAAATGTCCTTTCTTTGGTATTGTTCGTCGAATCGCTGAGCTCCTTAAGTTTGAGTTGAGCTGCATGATTACTGACAAATGCTTGCACTGACTGGACGGGCCCACTCAATCTGTGTGGTTCTTTCCTCAAAAGACCATTTCAGACACCAATCTACATGGTCTCCACATGATCTGACCAAAATTTTGTCTGGACTTTAAAAAAAACTGTGCTCTCTGAGTTTGTTTCGGCCTTTCTTTTCAGAGTAGTCAGATAGGAAACGCCGACCTCATCTCGTTTTTAAAAATATGATTGACGTGTAAAAGTGTTTGTACAAACCTACTTACAGAAATATAATCATTTTTAATTTAATGTAGGCTCATTGAAAAACAATCAAAAGTATAATGAATGATGAAAATATTTTTGATTTTAGTGACGGTACCAACGTTAAGCTTGACAATAATTTTTTAAACATAACAAAACTTTTATTATCCGATTACCTCATTACGAGCCATCAATAGTATCTAATATTCTATAACGTAAATTTGGCATGAAACGACACTTCCTTTAATGTCTACAAAGGCAGCAAGTTTCTGTTTTGCTTTATTTATAGATCATTAAACAGACTGAAAGTTTTCGTGATTGTAAAGTTTACGACACGACTTAATTTAATGTGTTTTCACTGTTCTCTCATACAAAGTTAAATTGTGTTTTCATTTGGAATATCGATAAGGATAGACTTTGTTAATTTTATGATGATTGATATAACACTACTGCTCTGAAAATGCTGAAGGAAAACGTCGTATGGAAACCGGCATGACCTAGAACTAAAAATTCGAGGGCATGTCACATTCACCAACTCGCACTGTGCCCGCGTGAATTATGGCCCACTACCGCACACAGAGGCACGTGTCTTAGCAGTGGGCCTTATAGGCTGATTATGTTTATGATATAAATATAATATAATTTATTATACAAAAATACCCTTTTCTTAACAATCTTCACCAGTATGAAAAAAATAAATGATTAAAAATTATATTAATACAATACAAAGTTGCCTAAAGTTGGATGCTCACGCTGTTTCGCACTGATGGCTTTCATGCCATCACTCGCAAGAGGACGGTGTCCCTGATCTGCAGAATGCGTGGCAGCCACTTGTTAAGACGCTGACAAGACCGAAATAGGCTTGTCTCAAACAATTTTTTAGCCAAATCTGTACAGTTGGTAACGGCGAAAAAAATATATGTTAATCTTGAACATATTTCTGAGAACCTTGTTGTATTCAAAACACGTTTTTGAAAAGTTTTCTCGATACAAAAAAATAGTAAACTAACCTCTTAAAATGATCTTCTAACAAAAATATCTGTATTACTCATCAACGTACGTTGGTAAAATTTATAACAATAACGTATCATATTTAAATACAGAACTTGGTTGTTTTTTATTTTTGAATACTCAACTTATATAAAAGTAATTAATTATTTTATGATATGTGTAAAGTTAGGAGCGTCGCGTCATCGCGCTTCTCTTTCTTATGTATGTAGTTCGACAGTGATCGCATAGACGCGCTGCTAGACGGACGTATGTCGCTTTGCCCCGCAGCCCCGCAGTCCCGCTATCCGTTCGTTTAATATTTTGTTGTTTGACAACTTATTTTATTATGTTTTTATAACTACAATACATTGTAAAAATATTGGCACGTAAACATATTTGTATAGGATATTTTATAAGTTGCACATAATTATAGGTCTAAGTTGTGTAAATATTTTCTGTGCAAAATGGGAAGCAAACAAAAATGCCGAGGCCAGCAAAAAAAGCGCTTTTAAGCTAATAAACAAAAATATCTCATGGAAGTAGTAAAATAAGTAATTTTTTATAATGTAATATTGAAAAAACACGTACACGAACAAAAATGAAATTATAATTAAATAGGTACTTTAAAGGCTATTTTGTACAACCCATAGCGCAAATTCATCAACAACGTTAACGCATGGTTGGTCTAGTGGTATTAGCATAGGTTCTGGCGAACTAGTTTAGAGTTCGTAACCAAGTCAAGTCTTACAGAATTTGAATAGGATCCATTTTTTATTTTGTAATTTTAGGAAATTCATTGTTTTATTTTTATATTAAAAAAAATATATATTTATTCAGTAAAAAGAGACGTTTGGTGAACAGTTCAGAAGTAGGTGAAGCTTCGGAAATTGTTTTTCACCAGTAAGTTTGTAATAAGTAATAGATGCCAGCACATCAAGCTACCCGACAGTGTCAAATTTTCCCAATCAACTTTGAACCGTATGCTTTAGTGATAAGGTTCTAAATCTATTGCATTACATTTATGTTTGCATAACTCGTCAAAATGTAAGGAACACCTGATTTTTTTATTCGCGACTGCAGTTTTCGTCCCTTTACTAAAGTTGTTCATAATGTTGAGTAGTACAATCTCCCATTTCGTTTAGTCACATGTTTTCAATTTCAACCTGTATAAGTATGTACAGACGCCAGCACATCAAGCTACTATAATCTGTAAAATTTATTCAATAGATTTAGAACCTTATCACTAAAGCATAAGGTTCAAAGTTGATTGGGAAAATTTGACACTTTCAGGTAGCTTGATGTGCTGGCGTCTGTAATTATTACAAACTTACTGGT
Source organism: Globia sparganii (assembly GCA_949316385.1). Lineage (NCBI taxonomy): Eukaryota > Metazoa > Arthropoda > Insecta > Lepidoptera > Noctuidae > Globia > Globia sparganii. The sequence continues at coordinate 2,063,927 of OX438675.1, forward strand.
GAAAAACAATTTCCGAAGCTTCACCTGCTTCTAAACTGTTCGCTAAACGTCTCTTTTTACTGTAAAGAAAATTAATAATTAAAATATTTATATGTATATATATTTTTTTTATATAAAAATAAATATAAAAAAATGAAAATTTCCTCAAAATTACAAATAAATAAAAAAAAGAAACCATTTCAAATTTGCTAAAAATTCTCCTGGCTACGAACTCGGAACTCGCTCTTTAGAACCTAAGCTAATACCACTAGACCAACCTAGCGATATCATCATAGTCGAATTTACGCTATGCGTTGTACAAAAATTTAATTTTTGTTCTCGTACCTATTTTGTCAATATTACCACGGTATAAATATGCAGTATTCTATCTTCATACAAACGGACGATGCGCGAGCTATGCCTACGCGCCTCGATCTCGGCATTCGCTCGGCAGGCAGACAGTCGCGACTGTGCCGCAGTGACGAACGGTCGGTGTGTTGTTTTTTTAACAATAACCGCGGATTTTTCACTAAAAATAAGTTCAAGTACATATTTAATATGACGAGTAGGATATATTGTGCTGTTTTTGGTTGCATGAATTCGTCCAGGGATAACTTTTTTTAGATTACCTGGAAACTTTGAAAGGTAAGACTATAAAATAATTTTACTTACTAGTAGGTAGGTACATAATGTGTCTTTTTAATGGATAAGTATTTCCTTTTATCTCCCGAAAAAAACGATGTCTGGTGTAAAGTGAATAGAGTAAAGGAAAGTGATTGACAAGAGTGAAATAGGTAGTTATAGGCGGTTCATGAATCATGATACGGTAGGTACTTACGCTTGTGTTAGAAACCTCGGGACATGTGTGTTTTGTTTTGTTAGTTTGTATAATTCAAAGTAAAGACGTGGTATTTTATTATTAATAATAGTTGTTTATTGTACTGTGTGTATGAATAATACTAGAAAAAAATAAATTTGACCGTCTGTCTGTCACTAAATAGTTGAAATTTTCTCAGATTAAGTATTTCTGCGGCTGCTATAACAACAATTATACCACAAAAAACCGTTTTTTTTTCTCGGTATTAATAACGACAACAACAGCTAGACTCATGAGATATTCACAGAATATTTAGATGTTTGAGAGGGTTGTGATTAAACATTCGTAGCCAGCTGTTCAGCTTGGCATTGGTGACCAAAGAATTTTTGTTTTGAGTTGTTGCGAGTTGTAGGTACCTAATTTATAGAGACTTTAATAAGCTGAGATAAAAAGTTATTAAAATTACTCGTCAGCTGTTTCTTGCATTGTAGTTGAGTAGGTAGGTGTTGAAGTTTGTAAAGATTGGAGTTCCCCACCTTGTCCATGTTTCCCAAAACAATTTTTAATTAAGCTTTATATTAGAATGCGGATTTTTTATACTTTAAAATTTGATAATAAAGCGTTTCGTACGTCTCAGTCAAGGCGCAAATATTTTTCGGTCGCAAATTTATAAGACCGATTTTTATTCAAACATAAACATGGTTTTTTAATTAAATCTACCAATCAAAAAAAACATGCATTTTTGTTGAACACTTCCTATTCAATTCACAAAGTAGGTACTTATTTTATTTTTTTATATAAAATAAAGTATATTACAATCACAAAACTAAATGGAAACGCAAAGTAGGCAAATATAATTCAAATGCTGGAGGCGGGCAGCCCTATCGCATGTTTACGTACCGCGCGGCTGTAGGCATTTATGTCCAAGATACGGCCGAGTTACAATACTGTATATAATTATACTGTGATATTACATTACAAAAATTACTTACTTTACTACTTCCATGAGATGTTTTTGTTTATTATTATAGAAGCGCTTTTTTGCTGGCCTCCGGCATTTTTGTTTGATTCCCATTTTACACAGAAAATATTTACACAACTTAGAACTATATGTACCTGTACAACTTATAAAATAACTTATACAATATGTACCTGTACAACTTATAAAATCACCTATACAAATGTCTACGTGCTAATGCTAATATTTTTACAATTTATTGTAGCTAAAAGAACAAAATAAAATAAGTTCTCAAAAAACAAAATATTAAATGAACGGATAGCGGGGCAAAGCGACATAGATCCGTCTAGCCGCGCGTCTATGCGATCACTGTCGGATTGCATACATAAGAAAGAGAAGCGCGATGACGCGACGCTCGTAACTTTATACAAACCAAAAAATAATTAATTACTTAAAAATAGGTTGAGTAGTCAAAAATAAAAAACAACCAAGTTCTGTATTTAAATATGATACGTTATTGTTATAAATTTTACCAATGTACGTCGATAATTAATAGAGATATTTTTGATAAAAGATCATTTTAAGAGGTTAGTTTACCATTTTATTGTATCGAGACAACTTTTCAAAAACCTGTTTTGAATACAACAGGGTTCTCAGAAATATGTTCAAGATTAACATATATTTTTTTCGCCGTCACAAACTGTATAGATTTGGCTAAAAAATGGTTTGAGACAAGCCTATTTGGTTCTTGTCAGCGTCTAATTCAGTGTAAATAGTTAAAAAAAATCAGTGTAAATACTTAAAATATTTTTAAAAAAGGGGTAAAAATATTCATTTGTTTTTTTAATCGCCTTGTCTACTTTGATTTTAGCACTTCATACAGAACAATAAATATATAAGAGCGCCCTCTATTGGTTCATTGGTAATTATTATTGACCGCGTCACTTTGTTTCATCCTTGGTAGTTCGCTGTATCACATCCTTTTAAGAATGGCGCTAGGATATCGGAGAAATAGTGGGCGTGGCTAAAAATACCTAAACATCGGAGCTCAATATTGGTTCTCAGCGTCTTAAGAGCCTACTGCGATACTACGATACTGCTCGCGGACTGAGTGAGAGCGAGAAAGAGTGCGGTGCTAGGCGGCAGGCAGCTCCAATAGTTTAGGTATTTGCTTTTTACGGTGAAAATAATGGTAATTAAAAAAACGTAAGACCTGCTTTATAGTTAGTGTAGTTAGTATACAAAGTTTCATGATCTAAGTTGAAGTATTTTTTGAATACCAGCGGTTTATTGTTTGGTTTGGAGGTAACTTTGGATTTTTTACTATCGAGAAAATTTCATGGAATCGTGTTTTCGTCAAACATAAGACCTAAAATTAATCCTCAACTTTACCATAAATTTATTTCAATGCTGCAGTATTTTCGACATAATGGAGGATCATGCTAAGCCATTTAAGGTAGTATAGGCCCTTAAGTCAGTCATTTAATTTTAATTTTATTTTCATTCTAATCTCCATTTTTGTAATATTGATACAATGTTTTTTTTATATTACTCGATCGTCTATACATTCAAAATTTTAAAGATATTAAAAAACCTATTTACTTTTACTTAGTTTACTTTTAGATATTTCCAAATAGAAATAGTCCCGGTACTAATTAATATCTTCTAATTAATTAACGAGTTTCAAGGCAGTTTTGTGTTCCCTTATGTCCTGAAAGAAACCTGAAAAAGTGGGTTTCATGCCTTCAGCAAACTCTAGATTCACCTAACTACCTACAAGGTATAATAAATTGTTGATTTAAAGAACCTTAATTAAAACTGAATGTTTATGTCTCCTTATTGGTTCTTGCAGGCACTAAAACTTTTTAGTCAATCGTAAAAGATCTGTGGTCCAGAATTTAATTAAAAATACACGGCTATTACAGACGGAGAAATACTGGCATTTTAAAACGAATTATACAGGGTTATTGGAAAAACATTAACAACCTCTTAAGAGATCTTTGTGCTCATCATTATGAACAACTGTTACTATGGGGCCAAAACTGAAATTGCAAAAAAAAATCAAAGCTTTTCCCTACATTTATGCTCGCGTAACTCGTCAAAATGCAGGGAACAGCTGATTTTTTTTCGCGATTTCAGGTTTGGTCCTATAGTAAAAGTTGTTCATAATGATGAGTACAATGACCTATTAAGAGGTTGTTAATGTTTTAACATTTATTTCTCTTTCGCTGAAAAGAGCGTAACATACACGGTCGCAGAGATCTGAGATACCAACACGCAGACCACTGTAATCGTGAATTCAGCATATGATCCTAGGCTTTTAGCCCAAGCGTAGACATTTTTCGTAGGTTATAAAAAAAAATCTGCCGTTTCATAGAAAACTTCAATAGGTGTATGGAACGGCATTTTTTTTTTTGTATAACCGACGAAAAATTAATTTAGAAAAGTATTTTTTTTTTAAATCCGTTCGTATGGAATGGCATTTATTTAAATTTAATTTTTATTTTACCTTTTTCAGAATCATTTATTGAGTTCATGGTAACCCTGATGTCCCTAGTACACTTTATATATCTACGCGTATAAATCATATGCGTGCCTCTCAAAATCTTCTTTCCATTAAAATCTAACTATCATAGTGTATTTTTTTTATTTGTGAACATTCAAGAATGAACAAAGAAAAAAATAGCTAAAAGAAAATCTAAAATCCTTTTATATACTTACAATTTAACTGAAAACAATAGGTATTTTTCAATATTCTCAAAAAAAATTCAAACCAAACAAATTGATCACTAGTTTATAAGTTTTGACTTGAAAAACAAGTTTCAGACGTTTCAGTAATGAATTCCAAAGTGTAATAAAAGAACCAAGGTTTAGTTTTATTGTCTTCTAAAAGTTTCGTGGTTTTGTTTTATTTACTTAGCTTAAATAATGGTTGTAACACAATGTCTTGAACACAACTGTAATAGAAACTAATAAATAATTTGGTCTTATAGGGGATTTGAAGATTTTTACATGGAGCCTGGCACTTGTCCGCCATTTTATTTTATTTAATTCAAAATGTCGGCCACGCGCTATATCTGTGTACATCGATAACTTACATCAATGCAAACAGAAAGCTTACCAGGACCAAACCCGTAAAGCGTCATGCTTCAGAGATTATAATAATATCTAAAAAAAATCAAAATGGTGGACGGAACTTTAAAGCCTTTTGAACTTCGATTTTATAAATTCTGTTGGTAATTCATTGGATCATTGCGATTCTAGTGTAGCTAATAGAGATGCATCGAGTACAAGTTTTACCGAGTACCGAGTGTTGCTCGGTATTATGTTTACCGAACCGAATACTCTGCCGAGTAACTCGGTTTAGTTTGACGCTGGTATTGGGGACGTACGACACGCTTCAAATATTATAGGAAGGCATGTTTTTGGCATTGCTACGACGATTAGCATTTACAGCGCCGCTACAGCGGGAAGATCCGAGAAGTTCCATCGCTAGAGAGTTAGACCAATATCTAAGATTACCACGAGCGGCTGGTTAATTAATTAATTTTTTTAGACATATTTACGTAATTTTTCTTATAATATAAGAGAATATTGTCCGCTATTAATGTAGAATTAATATTGTAAAGATGTTAGAAGGGCAATATTCTCGTTTATTATAAGACTGTTCAAGTTTGATCTCAGTCTCAAGCTGTCAAAAATACCTCTAATTTCTTTACATTTTGACAATGTTTTGTCATTGATTTTGAAAGTTTTTAATTGCGGGAATTGGGCTTCAGGTTATAACTTTATGAGATCTTTAGAATTTCGGCAGTCAAAATGTTTTCAAATGTCGGTGCTCAATAACTTTTATACATTCACTAATAGTCACAGTATTTTTATTTCACGAAGCGACGTGCGTTTTACTTGTGATAAACAAATATACAAACACGCTGTGAATGTGTGCGTTATGACGAGTAGCAACTGCACCCAACACACACACGCACACACACATTTTCATTGTCTCGGACGGTACCGAGAGCTTCTGCGCTTACACTTACATTGATTTTGTTTGTACAGACGCCAGGACATCAAGCTCCTACAATCTGTCAAATGTCTATAGATTTTCAATTTTATCGCTAAAGTATTATTTTCAAAGGTGATTGGGAAAATTTGACAGTTTCGAGTAGCTTGATGTGCAGCTGGCGTCTGTACAATTGGCAACCAAAACGCGCGTCGCTTCGTGAGATAAAAATACTATACGAAATGCGTGAAACCAAAACTGTGAAATTATTTTTTTATTAGAGGCTTTTGAGGCCGCAGACGCCTTATCACCATGAATAAAAAAAAACTGTCTTTAAATACCAATCACGTATGAAATCCCACACCAAATCTAAAAATGAATATAGACCGTATTTCGGCCATAGCGGCCAATTTCAACAGAGCTAGCCTTCGACGCGGATCATAGTGCACAAGTGTGTGCGCAGACACAGGTGCACTCTCTTTTCCCTCACTCTCGTAATTCGATGGGACAGCAATCTGGCACGACCAGAGAGAGGTCAGGCGCAGGCCCAACGGTTTAACGTACTTTCCGAGCCACGGGGGCATCATACCGCCAATTTCCAAACTTCGGGCTGTTAGTAAGAAATTTCTAATGGAAAATCCACGCCCAGCAGCCACCCTTGCGACCACGAGACCAACGGGGCAGTTAATAATGTGTAACGTGTAATTTGCAGCATAGAACAAAGTTTGAGGTAACTGACCTTTACGTAAAAGAGCTAAAAACAAAATCCAATTATACAAATTGTACTCTTTTCACTCAATTATAGTAAATTTCTAAACATATTATACTTATTAAAACTAGCTCCGCAGCTCAGCTGGCCATTAATTTAGCAAACTCTCGTTAAGTGAGGGTCAGCAGGCGAACAATTAGAAACTTTCGGCTAAACCATATATTTTATAATGACACTAGCTGTGCCCCGCGGATTCACCCGCGTTATCTTGAGGAAAAAACCTACTAAAATTTATATTCCACCTTCATTACCAGCCGCCTTGCGGAGTTATTTTAAAACTATGAAATTAAATGATGTCTACGGCAATTTTGTTTAAAATTAAATTAATAGGTAACGTATTTACTTGGATAAGGATAAATATATTATATTGTTTTAGAAGAAATTTGACTACCATAAAAAAGGTTATAATGACTCAACCTAAAAAGATAGACATATGCCGTCATAGACTTTTTTTTTACTTTTAATGGGCGACAATTCCGTCATACATGATTTTCGCGTAACTTTAACCGTTTACTCAGCGTACGCAACGGAAGCTCTCAAAATGAATATATTTTCCCGTTTTTGCTACATTTTCAAATTATGCTCCGCTCCTATTGATCGTAGTTTGATGTTATATAGCCTGCTTCGATAAATGGACTATCTAACACAAAAATAATTTATCAATTTGAACCAGTTTTAGCGTGAAAGCGTAACAAACATACAATAATTAAATATTTTCTTTTGATAATATTACTCGTAGTTTAGATTTAGACAGAAGAACCTATAGAGAAAAAGATAATAATAATAAAGAAAAAAAATATATAATTAATTTGTTTGAATTTTAAATGAACCTGCGTGCATAGCATGAGCACTGAAGAAACAAATGTCAAAATGACAGACTGAAGAAATACGTCTACAGCGCGATATCGAATATAAACAAAAGCAAACTCTGATTTTCGTAATAATACGAACTAATACCAGGGTTTTTGCAAAAGTAGTTCCTGAGATCAGCGCGTTCAACCGAAAAAACAAACAAACAAACACTGGCTTTATAACATTAGTATAGATAGATTAGCTTAATTTAAATTCCCTTGTGGTAAAGTTTAGGGAATGTAGCCCATTATAAACGAAGGACGATGTTTATTAGTAAACAAAACGTATCATCATTCTCCTACTCTTATAAAAATTTATTTGAGGTCGCCGCAAAATAATAACTTCTTCATCCATTCTTTATTATTCATCATCTCAGTAGTCACCCGCTTTTTAGCCATTTATTCTTCCCCAAAATCCATCATCATCATCATCTGCCTAGCCTTGTCCCAACCATGTTGGGGTCGGCTTCCAGTCTAACCGGATGCAGCTGAATACCAGTATTTTACATGGAGCGGCTGCCTATCTGACCTCCACAACCCAGTTACTGGGTAATACGATACCCCTTGGTAAGACTGGGTTTCGGGCTACTGACGACCCTTAACGACTGTCAAAGATCCACAAACGGCAGCCGGGACCAACGGTTAACGTGCTTTCCGAGGCACGTAGGGGTCTTGGTATGTAAAGATGGTCACCCATCCACGGACCAACCGCGGTAAGTGTAGCTTAACCTGATCGATCGACCCGTGCGACTGTTATTACTTAGCCACAAACCCTTCTTCCCCAAAGTCCATCTATCTTTACACTGGTCTTGCATTGCCTCTTATGCACGAAGTTGTGGGGGGCCCGTGGCTAAGTAGAACAAACAATTATTTTTATTTTCACATTTATATTCTGATGCATACATGTATTTATTAAGTATACCTTAGGTGTACTTAGAGAGGGGATAGGGCCCCGTGGCTAAATAATAACCGCCGCACAGGTCGATCGATCAGATTAAGCTACGCTTGCCGCGGTTGGTCTGTGGATGGCTGATCATCTTTACATACCGAGACCCCTCCGTGTCTCGGAAAGCACGTTAAGCCGTTGCTCCCGGCTGTGATTCATAGATCTTTGACAATCGTTACGGGTAGTCATAAGTCCGAAAGTCTGATAACCAGTCTTACCAAGGGGTATCGTATTACCCAGTGAGTCCGGTTAGACTGGAAGCCGACTCCAACATAGTTGGAAAAAGGCTAAGCAGATGATTCTATTTATTTTATTTCAAAAATAAATTTTTCAAGCAAAAAATTGAGACAGCTTTTTCACAAAATCGACAATGAACGAGATGATTGAAAAAAAAAACTGGGTGTGTCCATTTGGCGAAAACATAAAAATTATTTAAGTTTCACTGTGGACACGCGTAAAAATCTTGGCGTGTCCAGTTGACGAAATAATAAGCGATACCAATTTTGAGTTTCACCAACGTGTGTGTCCAGTCTCTCGTGTCAAGTTGGTGAAAAACTCGCGGGTTCATATCTGTTCAAGTACCAATGTGCCTTTTTCTGACATCCGAAGGAAAAATATCCTAAGGAAACCATATTTTTTAAATATGTAAATGATTATCACCATGAAATATCTTTATGGAGCTAAGCAGTCAATCATGACAGTCGATCTTTGGATGGATGATGAAATAGGAGCGGGGTACCCATGCCCTTGTCGGTATAAGATAACAGTCCTATGAGACTGTCATATTTTTGAAATATATGATCTGCATTCCGAGATTTTGAATAAAAATTACAGTCAGTAAGAAAAATATAAGTCTGAAATCGCCATCCCATCCTCACGAAGCGTGGCGATCAATGCTTGTAAGTTCTCTGTATGAAAAGAGCCATTTAACCTGCAGTAAGACACTAATAGGATGGTTTTATTATGGCATGAGCTGAAAGAACCACAACTACCATTAATTTATCAAATTATCAGGCCAAAAAATTCCAAAAATCCGCAGGGATGATTAATGAATAATTTCGACAACTATTAATTAAATAAAAAAAAAATAAAAAATGTGTTGTGTGTGAAATGAATAGCAGTGAAATGTTAAAAACTCCTAAGTTCGACTTGGTCGATATTTAATGGATGATCACCCATTCAGACATCGACAGAGGCCAGTGTAGCTTAACTTTTGATCGACCCGTGCGGGTGTTATCATACAGATTTCCAAGCTTCATTAAATATTGCGTACTATTTGAGTTTAAGAAACGGTTAGAACATAAATCAAAATCAAAATATTTTATTTCACATAAGGGACTAATCACACTTATTCAGCTCTGTTCAGCGTTTGTCCGTAGAAAACAACGATTTTGTATGAGATGCGCACGCATCCGTTCAGCCGCGGAAAGCTGAACGGACACCATACAAAATCGTTGTTTTCTATGGACAAACGCTGAACAGAGCTAAATAAGTGTGATTAGTCCCTAAACCTACATGGGCACTTATGAAACGTCATAATCTAGGTGCACGGTTCCAATTGCTCGTTTCCTATGGAGAAAAACCGGCGAGAACCTCCACGGTTACTCTTTTAAAAATAATAGGCTTTTACGATGTTTTCAAGTAACAGTAGGTATGGGAGGACAGCATAAAACTGCCAACAAGTACCTGGTACTTAATAAAATAAAAAATGGTCTAAAGATCTAAGGCCTAAAATATAAGTAATAAACTCACACTAGAGTCAACCTATGGGTGGGTTAATTTTGCCGCTACAATACTGCAATCAAGGATTCATACTTGGCCCCATTTTGAGTCTAGATCGTGACAAACGTACTAATTACTAACTGATAATAATACAGACAAAGTCACAGAATGACCTATTCAGATGAAATTATGAGAATAATATTCATATTAGGGCAAATAATTGTATTAAGGTACCATTTGTCGATATTTTTTCGATACAAATTTCGGGAGAATATTACTCCACTGTTTGACATTGTGCATACAAAGTTATTATTAATTGTGTCTGTACGGAAACAGAATAATAAAATAAAAAGCCATTAAAAAGTTATGAGCCAACAAAGATTCGGTTTTCTTGCTATTTTTAACGTAACTTTGGGTGTAAATAAGTAATAAAAATACTGTAAAATCTTCAAAACCAAGTCCGTACCGACAAAGCTCAGTTATCGAAGAGATCAATAAACTTTATTTGCAATTGATTTATGCAGTGGTTTTTTCATAAAACTCGATTTTCCAAAGCACTTTTAAATTTTTTTTACGCGCCTATCAATTCGTAACGTTGCTTCTGTGTGTGAGAACTGGACGTTGTTAGCGTAGACTAGCGTCTAACTGCTCACCACTGATACTAGCACTGTCGGACACGAAGCCAGGCGAGACAGTGTGCTTTTTGAACATGGTTACCAGTGAGTTCGAGCTCGCGACTAGTTTACTCTTAAGGGATCTTATTTGTCATCAACATAGTTTATGGTCCATTTCCTCTCACTGTGAAGAGTCCGCGTTTCAGCAGTGGGAACATTATAGGCTGATTATGCTTTTGCTATACTTCTTTCAATAAAATTTTCTTTCACACTTTTGAGTGCAGTGGTGATGATATAATTCACACAAAGTAAAACGCCTGACAGAGTTCGAACCAACGACCTACAACTCGTAAGTCGCGGCCGTTTCCACCTGGTCACCATTGCTCACCGCAAAATCACTAATTATGTCTCTAAAGGATGTGGTCACCGTTGCCGGCACAAAGAAGTCCAGTTGGTGAAGGCAAGGTTTTATTATTTGCATAACGTACACGAATGATTATACGACGAATCCACACAGCCTTTTCCCAGAAGGGACGAAGGATAAGGTGTCCTCTAGACCAAAAAAATGACAATAAGTCTAAAGGTTAGCCTAACTTAGTAGCGGAGTCCCATGTAACTATTCCAAGTAGGACCTAGTTCACAAATGCACCACTAGTTCAGTTTTCGAAGATATCAAATATACTAGCGGAGGTCATCAACCCTCGGAGAATCTTGACACCGCGATTCAGAAAAGTGACTAATGCGACAGCGCCATCTAGCGTCGAGTAGCGGCATGTTGTAGTATCTCTTATATAATAGGTGGCGTTGGTGCGTTAAAAGAAAGTTTGTTACATGTCTTTATTAGCGTCATCTTTAAAAACGACCACATAATTTTTTCTCCCTAGTGTTAAACATTTTGGTGTTTCTTCCAGATTTTAATTTTTCTTGTAACTAATTTTAAAATTAGGAATAAAATAACAACGTTTGTAATTGATGAGACGAAGCTTTTTTCTTTAAAGTAATGTCGCTAAATACAAACAAGGGAAAACTGTGAAGGACATCGCAAGAACAATGTTAATTACAAAGTAATCGTTTAGTTAGTGTTTCGTGATAGCCTGGGGACTAAAGACTCGCTTTATAGACATCAGATCCTGATTGGAAATTCAATAAAATACCTAGTACGTTTTCAAAGGGAAATTGGGTTCAATAATTTGAAATTAGAGGAAGTGACCAATTTCCGTAAACAAAAGCGTTCAAAATCTATTCGCAATCTCATCTCAACAACAATAAATGTCAATAACTTGTCAAAAATGTAGGAAAATTAGAGGTATTTTTGACAGATTGAGACTGTAAACGTTCTTAAAATTATGAGATCCTCCTGATCAATACTTTTTTTTCAGAGTCCGATAAAAAAATGTCTTTTTTTTTGGTCGGAAATGAAAATGAAATTCGGTCTGATTTGTATTTTAAGCCGAAAAGCGAAACCGAATAAGGAAAAATTGTTTGTCGATAGGTTTTTCTTTGATAAAAGTAAGAGGAATGCAGTATCAATTTTAAAACGAAAACGAAATTCGTTCAGGCTCTAGTTGGTTGGGGACCAATTGAGTTTTCAAAGTCGTCAGATTAAGGGAAAGCCCATCAGAGTTGCCTTTTTAAGTCATAATGGGTTAGGCCGCACACGATCATACAGAAATCAACTGCTCTAAAGATCACTTTATTTTTGATCCATTTTCGAAATTTGAAAGTGGATTTCGGACCACGGGGCTGCTATGTAAAAATTTTAAATCTATGTAAAAATTTTAAATAAATATACAGGGTTACTTTTCAATGACCAGCCAAATAACTTTCTCCATGGGACTCGAAAAATTCTCGAAAAATTCAGCCGTCCCATACGTTTAGGTCGAGTAGGTATTGAAGTTTTCTATGGGACACTTGATAAATTTTTCGAGATTATGATATTGGTCCCATGGAGAAAGTTGTTTAGTTTGTTGGTCTGTACCACATCCTTAAATTTGGCTGGTCATTGAAAAGTAACCCTGTATGACGGATGTAAAAAAATGCTTAACGAAGCCGAGAGTCACTTGTAAATCCCGTTATTGTGATAATTTATTTGTACTGGACCATACTTAAGAACCTTTTGGTTATGAAGATATTGAAGGTCAAAATCCCAACTTTATTGACTTTTTTTTACGAAAATAAGTTACTAGTGTTATAAACTCATAACACAACTTTAAATACCCCTTCAACCCCTGTTCCGTTGCAAGCACCTCTAAGCACAACAAAATTACATAGCACGTAGCAGTAATCAAGTGAAAGTGACTCTTTTTAAGTCTTACTGCCAAACACTTGACACGTGCAGCCTGTGGGTTAACTATACACGTGGGTCATACAACGCCTTACGTGTTCAATACAATAACGCGTTTAGGGTGCTGCTGGGGCTGCCACGATTCTGCAGTGCCTCGACTATGTTCGCAGAAGCGCACACTGATGGGTTTCAATAAAAAAAGCAGTGTGCGTCGCTGCTGAGTCGTGTTAGGTCCAGTAGCAACAATATAATAAGCGTGTTCGCGGACAGGTGGGACTCTCCACTGCTGCGCCACTGGATACATTTGCATACTGCACTGTGAGCAGTGGACAGTTCCTTCCGGTCCTATTGTGTGTAACTGTGTACCTAACTGCTTTTTATTTCTTGTGTGTGTTGAAATATGGACGTTGTCTGAAATAAATGTTTATTATTATTATTACATAGCTTGATGTACAGAATTCGTAGTTGATGGCTAAGTGATGGGTCTTCTTAAACCCTGTGTTATCAGCATACCCTCATCATGCCGAACCTACTAAGTTATGAACTTTTCGGCCAGTATATGCCCCTACCAAGTCATTCTCTATGACAAAAAAATTATTTAATTGCCTAGTCATAATTTTCAAATGGCATCCAGCAGACTTACTTATTAATTTTTGTATTTATCATTCAAACCTTACTAATGGAACTTCTGTGACAAATCATATTTAGATTGCAAAACCCACATTGCATTAATCAACTATTTCATCGTAACGATGCAGAGAAAAAGAGCATTAATTACCAAGTTTGCTGTGTGTTGGGGATTTCAGTCCAATTTTTACCTTTGTAGTTTTCCTTATAAAGTCCGTGGTTACAAAAAAAAAAGACAGTCATTTTACAAATTAGGTTGCGAATCATAATTGTGCAATCGTCAAAATTGTATAAGGCAATCCCCCAAAATGCCGGCCCTTTAACACTTTCGAGAACTGGCGCAACAAACTCTCCAGCAGCACAGCTGCGACCTCAGCAGTTCAGTTAGAAAAACTTACAAAAGTAGGTATGCAAAATAGTTAAGGGCCTATACTACCTCAAATGGCTTATCCTCCGTTATGTCGAAAATACTGCAGCATTAATTTTGAAATAAATATATAGTAAAGTTGAGGATTAATGCTAGGTCTTATGTTAGACGAAAACACGATTTCATACAATTTTCTCGATACAAAAAAAAACCAAAGTTACCTCCAAACCGAACAATAAACCGCTGGTATTCAAAAAATACTTCAAATTAGATTATGAAACTTTGTATACTAACCGAACTAACTATAAAGCAGGTCTTATGTTATTTACTTTTTTTTAATTGCCATTATTTTCACCGTAAAAATCAAATACCTAAACTATTGGCGCTGCCTGCCGCCCAGCACCGCACTCTGTCTCGCTCTCACTCAGTCCGCAAGCAGTATCGTGCGAGCGAGATAAAGAGTGAATTTTAGCTGAGGTAGTGTAGGCTCTTAAGAGGCAACACGGGTGGTCGTTTCTCCATAGAAACGCTCTCGCCTGTATTCTTTCTGGTTAATGACCATAAAGCAATTATTTTCTGCAGAATAATAAATATTAACTACTTGTATGTCCCTATGTTTTCCTTTTTGATGATATATTATTTTTATAAGCACAAGAACCCTCAAAAAATGACGATTTAAACCGCTGTCAACAGAGGCCAGCACATCAAGCTACCCCAATCTGTCAGATTTTTCCAATTGAATACGAACCTTATTCCTTTGTGCTAAAGTTGAAAATCTATCAAAGAAATTTGACAGATTGGGGTAGGTTGACCTGCTGGCGTCTGTACAAAAATCGCCAACTATTAATGAAAAAAGAAAAACATAGGGACATAGTATACATCCTTCTTATTCAGTTTATGAAATATCTTTTAAATTGGTACGATATTGGAGGAGGAAATAAACGAGAGCCAAACCTCGAATTATGACATTTTACTTAAGTCACTTTTTACTTAAGCATATTCAAAAGTGTTTCCAACCGCATTCCCTCTTAACACTTATATCAGTTATTTTAAGCCTTGTTCTCACGAAAGTGACGTGTTTTTTTTGGGAGTAAATTTCTTTAAACCTAAACCTTTTTTAGCGCCACAAGATTTAAGATCATTGTTTGTTTAAAACATGAGTTATGAGTATAAACACACATGGCATGCCACAACACCCAGTTTTCTACCATCCGTATCCTATCTACCTTTCTAAGTTCATCAGTCCATATAAAGCCGGTACACAATCACAATCAAACCAATCCGTATCAGCTCCATAACAACCATTGGCTACCAAGTAAATAACCACTCAGTTTAAATGCACCACAATTTTCTTGAAAGTACTTGGGTACAAGTGCTCCCATACTTTCAACCGCAGTGCAAATTATAGAAATTATTTTTTCAAACACGCAAACTACACCACGTAATTTGTAAGAAAATGTTGCTTTGAAAGAAGTGAAATTATAATTACGTGCGTTTTGCTAGTTGTCTAGAAATTAACATTATCTGGAATGACAAGAACTAAATACAAATTGTATTTTATCACGTAGCTCTTATTTTCTGAATAAGTGTAGCTTTTTGCATGTAAGTAATGCAAAATCCTTTGTCCATAGCATAAACATGTTGGCGATATTTTATAACTTTTTTTAATCCCCAACCCGTTTTGAACAAACGCGAAATAGGCCTTTGCACTGCTATGGGACAATAATATCAATATTGACATAACAAGAATGAGTAACGTTTATTTAGTGACATATCGTGAAATATCTCTGCCTCAATACTTCGGAGGTTGCGTGACAGTCCAACATCATTCTGCACTCAATAGCCGCCCGGGCAGATAGCTCGCTTGTGTGGGGCGTTGGCCGATCGAACCAGATCAGTTCAGTTTTAGTTATTAGGTACAAACATAGGCTAAATAATATTGTTATTAACACAGTGGACCTTATTTGTTGTCTGAGTAAATAAATGACTGCCCCGTTGGTCTCGTGGTTGCAAGCGCGACTGCTGAGCGTGGGGTCCTGGGTTCGGTTGGGTTATTAAGTTTTCCATTAGGAATTTCTTAGTAACAGTCCGGAGTTTGGAAGTTGGTGGTTTAATACCCCCGTGCCTCGGAAAGCACGTAAAGCCGTTGGTTCTGCGCCTGATCTCTCCCCGGTCGTGTCGGATTGCCGTCCCATCCGACTATGAGAGTAAAGGAACAGAGAGTGCACCTGTGTCTGCGCACACACTTGTACACTATAATATCTCCTGCGTACCTGGCTAATCTCCGTTGAGATTGGCCACCGTGACCGAAATCGGTCAGGGAGGCTATTAAATAAATTATTATTATTATTAAATACAAAATTATAAATTAAATTTAAGAAAAGTGAAATGTTGTAACACAACAGTGCAGTGTGTCTCACGGCTGCACCAAGAAGGTCAATTTCAGAACCAGCCAGAAAGAACCTGTCTGACGCTAGTTTTCTAATGAACCTTTACATACTTAAGAAGGAACACACAGTAAATCAATGAATAAAACCGGCCAAGTGCGAGTCGAACTCGCGCACGAAGGGTTCCGTACCACATTATCTACAAAAACGGCAAAAAAGTTATGTCTGTTGTAAGGGAGGCCCCCTTAAATATTTGTTTTATTTTAATTTAATTATTTATTTACAAAGTGAATATACATATAACGAAATATTCTGTGAATATTTTTCAAGCGTCTACCTGTTGCTGTTATCACGTTTGTTGTATGGGAGCCCTTTTTAATATTTATTTTATTTTATTTTTCAGTATTTTTTGTTATAGCGGCAACAGAAATACATCATCTGTGAAAATTTCAACTGTCTAACTATCACGGTTCATGAGATACAGCCTGGTGACAGACGGATAGACAGACAGATGGACGGACAGCAGAGTCTTAGTAATAGGGTCCTGTTTTACCCTTTGGGTACGGAACCCTAAAAAGTAACCAGGACAGTTGCCATTTTGTCACACAAAATCCTAAATACTGTATTAAGTTTTTTTTTTGTTTTTGTGTAAAATAATATTGTGTGCCCTACTTAACCTGGGTCAAATAACTTTATTTTCTTTCTAATTTTGAGGCCAATCTTCCCATGAAGCGTCAAAATTCAATCAAACTACTTTAGTTCCGTTTAAAAACATAATTACTAGGTATACTTGAGACATTAAGTCAATCTGGTTTCCCATCAGTCTAAGATGCTAGTTTTCTTAATTATAACAAGATTGTGATTTCGCCGCAACCACCGTGAAACTAAACGGATTTAAACTTGTCGCCTGGCGAAACGAGGCATTTAGTAATTATGTGGCGGGTGATGATAATCACTGCTTTACGCGTTGGTGATGCATCTTTACACAATGGCCCTTGCTGGCTAAACTTAACTCTGCTTGAGGTTAACATATAAATGAGACATTTTTGTAGTTCAGTAATATCCACCTATTAGAGGGGCCCGTAACTAAATAATAACAGCCGCACAGGTCGATCGATCAGGTTAAGCTACGCTTACCGCGGTTGAACTGTGGATGGGTGACCATCTTTACATACCGAGACCCCTCCGTGCCTCGGAAAGCACGTTAAGCCGTTGGTCCCGGCTGTCATTCGTTGATCTTTGACAGTCGTTACGGGTAGTCAGGAGCCCGAAAGTCTGACAACCAGTCGTAACAAGGCGTATCGTATTACCCAGTAACTGAGTTGTGGAGGTCAGATAAGCAGTCGCTCCATATAAAACACTGGTATTCAGCTGCATCCAGTTAGACTGGAAGCCGACTCCAACATAGTTGGGAAAAGGCTAGGCAGATGATGAACAATATCCACCTATTAGTTTTTCAAGTATTTTGTGCTCGGCTTTCAGTATTCGAACATAGGTATATCCACAGATATAGATAGACCTAGATAACATATGTATCACGATCTATATGAAAACAAAGCGTGCCATTTTAACTCCCTACTATGACGTCACAAGCACTCTTTCTCACTCACGCTCACCCAGCCAGCAGTACATAGGACTGACCGCTAAAGTGGCGACTTACGATTTTTGAACGTAAGTTGGTGCGATTTTTGGCATGCGAAATAGTTGCTCTTGCGTTCTCTAGGTGTGTCTATAGCTGTATATCCCTTCGGACAATCCCGCTCCCCCGGCATCCCGCTCCCCCGGCTCCAATAATAATGAAATGTTGTTAATGATGAAGAAAAGGCAGGTATTAATTTCCCTCAAAATTAGATACTTCACAAAAATCAAGTTCGAAAAATCTTTCATCATTCATAAACAAGTTAGAAGTACAGACGCCAGCAGGACTGTCTAAAGCGGTTTTATGAAAAGTGTATAGTTAACTAAATTGACCTTTAGTTTTAAGGAACTTACGTACTTACATCTCTGCCAAACCCGCCTGGGAAAACAGGCGTCATGAGAAGTCTATGTGTAGGAATTTTAATTTTATGCTTGTTCATAATATTGAGGAGTTTGTGGCTAAGTATTATATGCCGCACAGTTCGATCGATCAGGTTAAGCTACGCTTGCTGCGGTTTTTCCGTGGATGGGTGACCATCTTTACATACCAACCAAGACCCTTCTGTGCCTCGGAAAGCACGTTAAGCCGTTAGCCCCGGTTGTCATTAATAGATCTTTGACAGTCGTGACGGGTCGTGATTTCCGAGGCACGGAGGGGTTTCGGTATGTATAGATGTTTATCCATCCACGGACCGACCGTGACAAGCGTAGCTTAACCTGATCGATCGACCCGTGCGGCTGTTATTACTTAGCCACGAGCCCCTCAGCAGTATGCTAGTCTTGTTCAATATTTTTACAAGTTGTTATAATTTTTACTATGTTTTCGTTTACAATATAGAATACCTAGGTACTGCTTTTTATTTTCTAAATGATACCTACATATCACTAATATCTATACTTAATAATAATATAGATGTGGTTTTTTTTGTTTGTTTGAACGTGCTAACCTGTCGAACACCGGCCGAATTAAAAAAAATATATTTTTGCATTTGATATTCCGATTCTTGAGGAAGGATGTAGGCATTTAACACGACGCTAGGGCCCTTAGGAACAGAGCAAAAAGAAAAAAGTAATGGCGCGGGTAGGCGATACGATGCGACGGGGTAGGTCGCGAGAACAAGAAATTTCACTCTGACGAAGTCACGGCAGAAGCTAAGTACACACATCAAAAGTGTCTAGGGATCAAGCATTTTTATGCGGATTTCTTGAGATTGAGATGTGGCTTTGTAATAAATTTATGATTTTATAAATTTATATGGATCCTTTTTGGTGCATTTCATAATTTGAATCAGGAACTGTGAATCAAATTCGAGTAAAAGATGAAAATCAGCTGTCAATATTTTCCCTATAAAAACATACAACGCATTGAAGACATTATTAGTGCTACTGTTTCCCTACTACTGATTAAAACCAACGTTATTATGGAGCGGCGACGTCATTTAAGCAGGGAAGAAATGCTCAGAGCCGTGGGAATGATAGAAGCTGGTTCCCGGCAACGTACTGTGGCTTTAGCTCTGAATACAAGTCAGAGTGTTATCAGTCGACTTTGGACACGTTACCGAAGCACTGGTACCGTGGCTGAGCGCCATGGAGGACGGTATCGCTGCACCACACGGAGACAAGACCGATACATTCAAATCTTAACTCGAAGAGCTCCAACAATAACCGCCATGATGTTAGCCGTGAGGCTTCATCACTCTTCAGGGAACTTAATTAGCGACCAAACAGTCAGAAACCGCTTGCATGAAGTGAACCTTCATTCCCGAAGACCGCTACGGGTACCACCTATAGCAATGCACAATCGTAGGATTCGATATCAATTGGCTCTTGAACACAGAAATTGGGCAGAAGAACAATGGCGTTTCGTGTGCTTTTCTGATGAGTCTCGTTTTGGTATGAGACCGGATACAAGACGTATACGACACTGGAGAACCCCTGGACGCCAACAGCGATTAAAATCCTGCCAGGAAGTCCATCCTTATAGTGGTGGAACCATCATGGTATGGGCGGGTATTTGGATCGGCGGAAGAACTGAGTTGATTTGGATCAGAGGCAACCTCAACGCTCAAATTTATGCTGAGACGATTGTATCAGACGTCATCGTTCCTCTACAAGTGCAAATCGGTCCCTTATTTCAGTTAATGCATGATAATGCACGACCGCACACCGCAAGAGTTGTAAGACAGACTCTCGCCGCAGCTAACATCAATGTCCTGCCCTGGCCTGCTCAGTCGCCAGACTTGAACCCGATTGAGCATGCATGGGATATGCTACAGAGAAGAGCTCTGCCGAATATGGAGGGTATCCAGTCGCAAGAAGACCTTTTTTTGTTGTTGCAACGAACATGGGCGGCCATTCCACAGCGTGATTTGGATGAACTCATTTTGAGTATGCCAAACCGATGTTCTTGTGTTGTTAGTGTTCGCGGTAGAAACACGGATTATTAATTGTTTAAGTTACCCAATAAAATTTTAGAGAAAACTGTTATTTCAGTCTTTTTTTCGAACTTTTGTGTTAGTGGTTCAAATGTCAAAAATCCCTTTATTAGGAAAATGGCAAATTTCTTTATTAATGCAAAGGTGACATGGTTTATCGTTACTGTGACAAACGAAAACACTTTATTTGATGAATCCTTAAAGAAAATTTTAATTAATATCAATCAGGAGAAAAGTTATTGCAAAAATATATGTTGATCCCTAGACACTTTTGATGTGTGTAGTTCTGTTTTAAGCCGGATCTGCTCAAGTTTGAATGTGGTGTATTTCGGAGCGGGGCGCACATAAATTGCTTGCTCATATTCGTATGCAGCGTGCTAAGGGCTGCCACTTAATAGAAATTAGTTTGTAGTCGTAAGTTTTTTACTCTACACAATAGTCAATAATATTTCATAATTTAATTTTAAATATTATTTTATGGTCAAGCCAGCCCTAACGCAATAACAAAACAAAATTGAAATTCAATTTGTGCTTAAACTACTAATGTAATATTCAGCTAAAACATACAGCTTCCAATTCGAAGGCTTTTATGATTTCAATAAGTGTAATCCATAATCACTACATAGTATAAAATAAAGTCGCTTTCTCTGTCCCTATATCCCTATGTATGCTTAAAAAATCTTTAAAACTACGCAACGGATTTTGATGCGGTTTTTTAATAGATAGAGTGATTCAAGAGGAAGGTTTATATGTATCATATCATCCATTAAATAGTGGAGAAATACTGTTATTTTAGAGGTTTCTAATGTGATGTCGTAAATAATTAAATTTTTTTCGCTTACATTGCAAACGCTGGCTGAACCCTACGAGATAGATCAAAATAATGTACTACAGTATTGTATACCTTAAAAAGGTCCACAAAAAGTCCGCGATGGCGATAACCCACAATAACCATTTTTATCCTTTACTTTTTACGAGAAATAATGGCTTATTTACGAAGCGATTTTAAGCAATATAGCATTAATCCTTATACAACCTTAAATAAACAAGTACCTTAAATAAATTGTGCATATAATATAGATTAATAAGCCCCTTTGCAACATGTAATTTAAATCAATATTTTCGAAGATATTACAGATTTAAAATGCAGGGACATGGCGGTTGCTGCGGTACCGGCCGGGGGGCCGGCGGCGGCGCGCGTTAATAAATTCTTTAATATATTA
Source organism: Globia sparganii (assembly GCA_949316385.1). NCBI lineage: Eukaryota > Metazoa > Arthropoda > Insecta > Lepidoptera > Noctuidae > Globia > Globia sparganii. The sequence continues at coordinate 2,085,547 of OX438675.1, forward strand.
TTTAGTATCAGCATTGCACCCGTGCGAAGCCGGGAGCGGGTCGCTAGTTATACTAATATAATAAGGTTGGTGAGTTTTTTGTTTGAACGCGCTAATCTCTTGAACTGCCAGTCCGATTTGAAAAAATATTTTTGCATTTGATAGCTCAATTTTTTGTGATAATTTTACATCGCTTTGACTTTTAAGTGTTGAGCAAAAAATTAAAAAGTCTGAAAGAGCGCTAAGGGAAGATGAAGTACATGCAGTAAGGCAATAATTTCACGCGAATAGAAGCTAACCGTTAGATTTCATCAGACATTAAATATATGTGCAAAAAGGGATTATTTGTCGAAAACTTTACCGATCTATTAAAACATTGCTGTAGTGCTATTCTGTAAAAATCTCACCGTGAAAACCTAAGCGAATTGAGCTGTCAATATTATCAATCCCTAGCAACAGATGGAATGATAGCTCACTCTAAGTTCACTTCACCTTTTTCACGGTGAGATTTTATACAGATTAGATCGGCAGATTACGAAATAGGTTTGAAAGGAATGATTTTCTTTTGAAAAGCGTTAAAATGGTTAAAATTAAAGTTTTTCATAAAATTTTGAATAGAAGCTATAAAAACGTTTTTTTTTTTGTTTTTTAAAAATGTATGAAAAATTAGAAGAGGTTTGGAAAATGGATATTTCTAAATAACCTCTTTTTTTGAAGTCGGCAAAAACATATATAAAACCCTCCTGATCTTCTGATAAAGTGAAGTAAAATGTGTCTAAGTACCAAAATGTCCAAAAGCGCGAAACGTCTAATGAGCAGTAAGATTAATTAACAAAAAGGATTACTATGTGTGAGTACGGTACTATGTACCATCGACAAAACTTTCATCTGCCCAATTTGAAAACAAAATCCCGTGCACGCGGTAACCACATCTGTTAGCAAGCGTTACTATAGCGGCTGAGCGCTTCAAGCAAGAATAGCCCTTACGGTGTATAGATGTAAGTTTCCTCGACAGTACGTACATACTATAAAACTACCTTCTGGTCTTTCGTGGTTTTACGTCTTTCATCGACTTGTATGTGCCCTGGCGGCTGAGAGTATGACATGCTCTCTAAAATGTCTCGCTGGTGGTGTTGTATGTGTTGGATCATTTCTTCTCCCTCTCCCTTCAAAATGGTTGATCCGAATGACGCATGGATTAGCAATCCATAGGTCATGTTCGTGAATGGGCGCCGTCAGTAGGGACTGGTCCACTTATTTTGTAACCATATTATTTTTAATTAAAAGAGTGTCCGTGGTCTTTCTTGCTTGCTTCATCTTTCTAAGTGACCGACCCCTTAATAATTCAAAAGTGGCTGTAATTGGTTTGTTTGAAATAAATGCCTTGCGTTTGAGTTTGATTGCCATCGCCCTATAAAACAGATCTTATATTTTTACCTAACGAAAAAATACGATGACACGAAAAAAATAAAACTACTTACTTTTAATTATAAAATCACGTGACCACCACAAAATACACAACACTTCACTTTGGCAACAAGACAAATAGTAAAAAATAAAATAAATAAATAAATATTGATGTCGGTCTGCGTTGCGCGTGCGACGGAAGCCACAAGATCAATGTCAACCGAACGCTCCTGATTCGCTATTTAAATGATCTAGAATCGAAGGTATAATACGATCTGCGCAAATTGAAACCGAATAGCAGGGATTGTAAACCTTTGACCTGTCGATTTTTTTTTGTATAATTCTCACTGTGAAAACGGGTTATTGTACATTCGCCACAAAGTAAGTTCGCTACGGAAAAAGTATGTGTAAATTTACCACAGCTCTATTTTCATGAAGTAAATTCGTCATATTAATTTTGATTATTGTAAATTTAATTTACTATCAAGAAACTGAAGAATTTAAATGTTTCTTTTACCCATTTTGTTGTTCAAACGTTTATGCCATGAGTTATCATTATGTTTCGTAGGTTGTCATACAATATGTACCTACTTTCATAATTTTTGAAATCTTAATCTAGGTATCTGTCATTTCGAGCGCTAAAACTAATAACTTTGCTTGTTACTAGTATTTTATGCAAAAATGATGTAGGTACGGTCAGCATCAAAAGTCGCTTAACACTTCAGTTTTTTTAATCTCAGTTATTGAGCAAAATATTAACACTTCAGTTTTTTTAATTAATATCAGTTATTGAGTTATTTGCTCAATATTGTATTGTACTTCTGCTGCAATTTTGAAAAAATATTTTGTCAAAAACTGACATTCAAAAACTGAAATGTTAATCGACTTTTGATGCTGACCGTACCTATAATGAAGACTTGTGACGAATTTACACATATTTTTAATGCAAGTGGCGAATACACTTTCAATGTATGGAGTGTACAAAAATATGACGAATTAACTTTAGGGCTAATTTACAATAACCCGTGAAAACTTACGTGAAGTGAGATTGAAGTGAGCTGTCAATAATGTCAATCCCTATCAGCAGATGAAATGACAACCCACTTCAAGTTCATTTCACCGTTCGTTTTCACGATGAGATTTTTACAGAATAGACCAGCTATGAGACAGATTGTTTTTTTATTTGTGCGTTTTTTTCTTAACTTCAAAATGAATACAGATTCTAATATGCATCGCATACTTATAATCAAAGTAACATAAAAGAACCGGGAGACTCACAAGAGCAGCTTATTTTTTTTTCTCAAAGTGCTTGATTGGTTCCTTTACCTTGAAATTCTAGGATTTTCTAGGAATTCTACACCTTGTTACGTGTTGAGAATATGTTATAATAGTAGTAATATTTTATTTTGCCTAGAGATATGGCAGGGTGAGCTGGACTCCTTCTTAAAGGATTGGCCCACAATGTCAGCAGACTGAGAAAACTGGAAAGAGGGAAGGGAGGCCTTCACCCTGCAGTGAGACAGCACAGGCTTTTAATAATAATAATAATAATAATAATTTTGCCTAGCTTCTCTCTGCCATTGGGTGCGTCTTGGGCGTGCTTTTAAGGTTGCATACCCAAAAAATTACACATATACTATCATACTAAGGCCACCCCGCTCGTCTGTTTTTATAAAATAGAGCTGTATCTTTTTAACCGTCATAGGTATGGAATTTGCAATTTCATAGAATACATGGAAAATAACAAGAAAAGGTAAACTATGTATGGTTTGGCGGTACAGAGACCTCAGTGCTCGTATAGGTACCATTGGCCTTATGCTCGGTTTCTATAACAAAATCGAATCGTTTTGTGTATCAATGTTATAATTTTTTATTGCCAAACTTCAATAAATTCGTAAGCAAATTTTACCTTTGATATACACTTCTATAAGGGAGGGTCTACCATGCAAAGCTATGAGGTATTTGTTAAATTATTGGTAGAGATACAAGAGTCTAGGATTATTAATAAATATAATTTAGTTTATGGCGAATTTAAAATAACCCATGAATACTTACGTGAAGCGAGCTGCCAATAGTATCTATCTCTTTAATAATTATAATTAATATTATAGGAATCGGCCATTAGACGGTCTTTCTTTATTGCTTCGTCAGAATATTTTCGTGAAAAGGTTCACCACTCCTGCCGTATAACTTACAGATCTACGGCTCGTAGTTTCCCTCACTTTTTCTTTTGATTTTATTGATATTGTGTAATGTTGGAAATTTATGGTTTCCCTTCGGATTGATAGTAAAAGTTAGTTTATGGGGTGTCAAACATAGCATTTAGGGCCTATGGTGAATGAAGGTTGTGGTTTACCTTTATGGGAATGTTTGTTTTATTTGTATGTGCTTGTAGAAACAAAAATGTTTATTTGGCATAGTACCGTATGCAATTACAATACCTTCTAGGATTATTTGTGCCTCACGGGCGCATCAAAAAGGGGGGCACATAAGGGTATTAATTTTAATTTTAACCTTACTTTGAAAGATTTGGCTTGGATTATTAATAATAATAATAATAAATAGGAGGTTGAGGTTCCTCTCTCTAGAGCCCTGACCGCGGCCTAGCTTGGACCCTGTTCCCGATACCGATGGGCTACTATTTTTTATATTTTTAAATGTCTTTAAGTACTTATATTTTTATATCCTAATATTTAAAAATATAATTTATATTATGTATATAGTGAAATAAAGGAAATAAATAATAATAGTTACCCATTAAAAAAATAATAAATATTATATTATATTTTAAATATTATTATTTATTATTATTATTATTAATAATAATAAATACCTTGCCAAATCTTTCAAAGTAAGGTGACATTATTAATGCCAATGACATTAAATTAATAAATAAATAAAACTTTGTAGGAAAAATATTTAAATAGCACTTGCCTCCACACTAGGATTCCCTGTGTCGTGTAGACTAATCTTCTTCGTCTTACAAGATTATAAAGTAGGTACCTACATAGTATAGGCTAATCGGTTGGTAAGATTTCTGAGGCGACAATAATCGAGTGATCTTCCAAATAAATAAATTCATACAGTATCTTTTGTGGTGTTATTAAGGCCACGTTATGATTTCTTAAGTAATTTTCCTCCGCTGACTTTCTGAGACGGATTAAGTTATATATATATATTTTCTAATAGGCTAAACTCTCCAACATATGCGCATTCGTAAATGCTAGTTTCCATCTCTGAATGAGAAAAGTACTTACAAGCACATGAGTCCCAGATTCGTTTCTAAGTCTTACAACGAATAGGCAATTTCCTTAGTGTTGCAAGTTTTCAAAAACTTTTGAAATATTGTGGCGTGGCAATAATAAAATGGAACACAACACATGGTAAGCTGGAATGTAAATATAGCATTCACCGATTAAAAAGATTTTAACGTTTTTTTTTTTACCAGTATGAAAAATTAACCTGCGAAATTCATATTCACTTACGTTTTTTTTCCAATTTGCAAGTCAGTGTCAGGTTGTATTTCGATTAAGTAAAATATGATTCGCGAAAGTAACAAATATGGCTTTGCAGAATTCTTTTCACACTGAAAAAAATAATTTTTACTACGCCATATTAAAGCGATTTCATTAAAACTTACTGACTTTATACAGTAAGAAGAAATGTTTGTAAAACAATAAAAGACAAAACTGTAACGTTTAATGATTGAACATACTATAATATTTACTGAAAAAAAAAACGTTGAAGTCTGTTAAGACGGTAACATTTTGCCAGAAACTTTAACTGTTTCTGGATCACTAATAAAAAATACTGCCTATCGATTCTGTAAAAATCTCACCGTGATAACATAGGTGAAGTGAGCGTAAAGTGAACTATCAATGGAGGCAATTCCTAACATCAGGTGGAATGACAGCTCACTTCACCTTAGTTTTCATGGTGAGATTTTTACAGAATAGCACTGCTGTTTTGTACGTTAGGGCTCATGGAACTGTTTAAAATAGATCTATGTTTTTCCATTAATATTTAGGTACTGCTTATTTCTTTCAGTGCATTAGAATCAGCAATACAATCTCTTAATTTTATTCAGAAGTGGCCACAAATATCATGATTTCATGAAATAGTCATTCATTGGCCATTATGAACTAAGAGGTATTGATGATTTTTATGATTATAATTCAATAAATAACCGACGCTCTTGCCTTAAGGCTATGTGTTTTTCCATTTTACTCAATAGACAGAAAACTAAGTTAGGTTGACGATCTAACGGAGGCTGTGACGACTGAATCGAGTTGACGGATGGTCCAATTTCGTAAGAACAAAGGGATCAGTTTCCGGAATGTGGGTCAAATTCTGCCAGCTAGATAATATTTTTGCTTTGTTCGTTTTGTAAAATACAAATAACTATATGAAAACACCCACACTTAAGTGGATGTTATAGTGCGTTGGTAACATCCATAACTATACGTAAAGTTACGCCTTTTTAATTACAGACGGGTTATGCAGAGGTGCCCCTTTAGTGTACCAACATTACACCAGTTACGTTTAAGTCCTATATAATAGGGGTCGAACCTATTGCCATACCAAACCACACACGTCCATCATAGATCCTACCTACCTATATAAAATATGTATTTTTTTGTGTGATGTGTTCAGTGGGAACATTATAGACTGATTTTGCTAGGCAAACAGCAGCTGCTTAATATTATAAAAACAGAATCACAACAACTCAAAAGTCACTTTATGTGAAGACGAGACATTTATTAACTGACTAGCAGCACCCCGCGGTTTCTCCCGCATAAGTGTCGATCCCTTGGGAATATCGGGATAAAAGTATCCTATGTGTTATTCTGATGTATAAGCTATATTACTGTAAAGTTTCATCCAACTCCGCTCAGTAGTTTTTGCGTGAAAGAGTAACAAACATCCATCCATCCATCCTCACAAACTTTCGCTTTTATAATATTACTAGCTGCGCCCCGCGGTTTCACCCGCGTAAGTATACCGTGGGAATATCGGGATAAAAAGTATCCTATGTGTTATTCTGGTGTATAAGCTATATTACTGTAAAGTTTCATCCAAATCCGTTTGGTAGTTTTCGCGTGAAAGAGTAACAAACATCCATCCTCACAAACTTTCGCATTTATAATTTAGTAGGAAGTAGGATACAGGAAGTAGGATTAGTAGGACTTCAGAAAAGGAGGAAGTTCTCAAACAGTATGTTTTTTTTTTGTATGTTTGTTTTGCGATATCTCCGGCAGTTGTAAATCGATTTCAATTCTTTTTTTAATGGATAGTGTATGCCTCAGGAGTGGTCCCATATAAATTCAATTAACTTTGCTTGGGTAGTTTTTGAGTTAGCTTCAACAATACTTATTATTGCTACTTAGTTTATATTGATGATGTTGTAATAACTTCGGCCCCTAGCACATGGCGTATTTTAAACGCGCATCTGACGCGCGTTTGTAGCGATACAGACGCGATACGCACGCGAGTCAGACGCAGCCTGTAGGATAAAAGCGCGCCGTCGACGCACGTTTCCAAAACGCGCGTCGTCTGCGCGTTTAAAATACGCCGTGTGCTAGGGGCCTTCCTGTCACTGATATTTACATAGCAAGTAGTGTTATACGAATTTTTGTGGGGTAAGTATAACTTAAAAGTGAAAAATAAAAACAACCGACTTCCAAAAAAGACACAACAAATTCAAAAATAACTTTAATTTCGGAAGTCGGTGAAAAACAAGAAAAATGCGAACCCAACGACACGGAGTTCCGAAATTAAATTTGACTTTGTAGTGTTTTTTTTTTTTGGAAGTCGTTTCGAAATCATTCTCTTGCTATTTAAGACTTAAACCCTACGTATTTACGTCTTACATCAAGCAGATTCCTTAGTTTACAAAATAAAATATTCTGTTCAAGCTTGTCGAAGATGGGTAGGAAATTGAACAGATTGATGTTGCTATAAACTCAACCACGAATATTCTACAATCCAAAATAAACTGGAAACTACAAAACTTACTCACAGCTGCAACATAAACCCTAGAATTTCCCCGTATCATGTTACACTTGCATTTTCTACGTTACACGCACTGACAGGTCAATGTACGGAGGTTATTCCTAGGCCACAGGGTCAGAGAGAATGGATAAAGTATAGAGTTCACTTTTTGAAAGTTGCTCCTGTTCGGCAATCTGTTTTTCACCGAATGTTAAGTCAAATGGTTCTGTGATCAAAAAGTGATCAAATTCATTTCAGAGATCTAACCAAACTTACAAACTGTCTCTTTATAATATTAGTATAGATATAATAAGATATGGTGCTTTGTGATTAATAATAATTCATCAATTTATTTCAGCCTATCGATTCTGTAAAAATCTCACCGTGATAACATAGGTGAAGTGAGCGTAAAGTGAACTATCAATGGAGGCAATCCGTAACATCAGGTGGAATGACAGCTCACTTCGCCTTAGTTTTCACGGTGAGATTTTTACAGAATAGCACTGGACAGGGAGCTTGCGAGGGAACGCCATTATGTTCTTGTCAATTGTTTAAAGACATTATGTGAAAATGAAAAATACGTCAGAAGCTCGTAGTTGTATAATGGAAGAACACCATTTAAAAATTAAACAAAAATATTTTAGAGAAAGAAGAAAACCAGCTGAGAATTGAAAATTTAAATTGGAAGTGTTATTGCTAAAATCAAAAATAAACATAATACCTTTTTTTTGTGAACTGTTTTTCTATAAACAGTCTTCTTTTTTTGTTGACCAGATTGGCTATCAATAGCTTCCGGTATTTGCTGTCTAAAATTATTATTGATATGACAGGTTCAAGAAAATCATTGTCTTTATTAATGTCTATGGCAATATTCTGCAATACGGCGAATGCTACTATGTATAATTGGGCCGTTTTATTTTCCAAAGCGAGAGCCGCTCTTCGGCATACATTCGTAATGAACTATTGGCTAAATCCATGAATGTCTGCCGCATCATCTTGAACTTCTTGCCTAGGTCCTCAGAGCAGTACAAACTTAAAGTTCTACAACCAGCTCGCCACCACGAGCACCAGTTAGAATTAGTGATATCACTTAACTATTTTCCGTACATATATTTTACTGCATTTCATTCAGTAAGTTTGTGTCTTGCAAAATAAAAGGATCGAAACGATTTTCGTAACGTTTCTTTCAACTTCTTGGTGGTTCTTCACGGTCCGGACCGGACTGAGATTTGTATGCGAACGTTCCAAAAAAATAGTGAAATTGTCCGCCAGATCTCCGGTTACTAATGTTACGCGCTCACTATACAAGGGTTAAAGACTGAATAACAGTTGTGTAAGTTCTCATAAAATAAAAACTCCCGATATAACATGTGTGCACAAATGAACTGTCAAATATATTTTAATGGTAGAGTAAGTTTGAGGCCAAATAAACGTAATTTTGTGAGTCGTGAGCTGCAAAATTTCGGTCGCAGAACTTCTGCTGCATTCAGTTTCACACTAAAGTCCTGTTTGTACCCCACGGCGACGCAAAATGAGTTGTCTGCTGACTCACGCGCGTTATTTCAACCGAATTGCGTTCAGGGTGAGGGAGGGGAGAGAGAGAAGCGTCATTTAACTAGTTAAGTTACAGAATGCGACTGAAGTTACGTCCGTCCGTCTGGCAGCCTAACCGAATTTTAAGGCTCAGTATTATGCCGTTGACCTTGCTCAAATGGGCGTTACCGCTGAGAATGCCCCGCGCGCCCCTCATCATATTTACGCGCCGCGCGAAGCGCTCACGAAGTTTCTATTTTGTAGGGCTGGCTGCCAGTGTCATGACGCGCGACGCTCGCATATAGGTAGCCAGTAGCATAATTCAGAGCAGTGGTGTATGTAATTTTTTTTTTTTTTTTTACAAAATAAGAACTCGTTGTAATATTAATAAAATAGAAAATATTATCAATGTAACCGGGTGGCGGAATGTAGACAATTATTATTAGCTCTTCCCCGCTCACAAATAAAAATGAATAAGTTAGTACCTACTTACTTCATTTTTTTTTTAATGCAGAATAATTCGAGTGGAAAACCTGACCAATATACAAATGAACTACAATGCGCCCCCTATCGATACCTCAGGGTTCAAAGGATGAACATGACTTTTCAGAAAATTGTTATTGCTCAAAATGTAATTCGATACCTCGGGGCTAAAAGGGTGCATTTTTAGCCCCGAGGTATCGAATTATGGTTTGTGGGCCCCGTATGACCAGTGACCCCCAGTTCAATTTATTATCCAGAAGTTTATCTAGAAGTCAGAAGCGGTCATGGGCTCAGAACTTTTTAGTTCAATAAGGCCGGCCACATACGAACGGAATTTCGTTTCAAAATATTGATTCTGCCGAATCGAATTTTTAAAACGGAATTTTCGAAGGCAACATATCCACACAAAATCAAGGATCTATCGCACACGTACAGTTCTCCTTTCGAAATTTTATGCCTTCGAATTTATTTTGTATGGATTTGCTGCCTTCGAAATTCCGAATCGATATTTCAAAACGGAATTCCGATTTTGCTGGCCTAATCAAGACTTACGCTCTATAGGTTGGTCCATTTACAGGGTCCAATTTTTTTTTGTGTAATGAAAGAAAAAGAGGAAGATAGAGAGCAAGAGTAAGAGAGAAAATGTATTGAATGTCAGAAAATAAAAACGAACATTATAAATTACACCATTTTTTCAAAATTCTGAGAAGGTTAACTGTCTACAACACATTCTTTTTGCATAAAATTTGGTTTTTCCACATTATAGTCATAATCATCAGTGTTCTCTTATACTTAATCGTCGTTACTTTCATTTGTTTGTTTTTTTTTTCCCGAAGACATTGAAATTATTTCTTCTTGCATCTGTATCTGTTTTTTTTTCACGATTTTAGGTTTGGTCCCATTGTAGTTGTTCATAATAATGAGCACAATTACCCCTTAGGAGTAAAGCGGTGATTAAAATTTCACCCTATACAGGGTGTAATTTAAACCCTGTAGGTATCCTTATGCAGTAAATATAACAGCTGGTATAGAGTCACTATACATACATAGTATCAACTCAAAATAAAATACTCTAAGAATTGATACCAAATTTTCGGTTTCATTGGTTTCTTAAATTCAAATCATAACAAACGTGTCACCGCACTACGTAGGTCAATAACTTTTTAAGTTAGTTGCTAATATCACGATAAATCTCTTCCGTAACTCTGCGCGCCTAGTACCGTAGCCTACTGCGCAGGCGCGAGGCGGTGTTCTTTGTCGGCGCCAACTGACGGAATATTCCGCCGCCGCTGGCGCGCGCGCGCGCAATAAGCCATACCTAATTTACCGTGATGTAAAAATTAATGTGTAATTCTAATTATTGATTTACAGTTTACTCGTTATTAAGCTAGAAATTAGCACGTAAAAACTGGAATAACAAAACTTACGTAAACAATCGAAACAAAGTTTAGGTAGGTACCTAGGTTAACTAGTTTCATCCCTTATTATTACTTTATACCGAGTAAACAGTAAAATCTTAAAGCTTTGCTTAATTTAGTAAATTGACTTACATTTTTAAAGATGGGGTTCGATGTGGTGACCTTGGTATTGTATGCACAAGGCCGCTCACTTGTTCATGGACACACATTACGTAGCATGTCTGGTGTTATTGTCCTGAAAGCGGCCTCAATCCGCACTTTAATTTGTATCACACTGCACTGCGTACACTACACACGCACTATGGGTGCTGACCGTCGTTGCTCAGCACTCGCCATAGGTACCTGATTACCTATGGTTAGAGGCACCAAGCCGATGTACCATCCGAGATCAAACTAAAACATCAACAACAAAGGCATCTATTGACGCTCAGCATCTGGTCTACTCTCAATAAAACGGCGACGGTACAGTTCTCGGGCAGCTCGCAAATTACTGATGCGCATAATTATCATAGGGATAAAAACGAGTGTACTAGACGCAGGACAGACGTCGACTGACGGCGACGAGCAAAGCAATAACAATATTGCCCAAAATGAAGCTCCTATTCCCTGCTATCCTGGTACCTAAATATTATTTTGTTAAATTTGATACCTATAGGGTAGCTGTCCCTATTAGTGTCCACTACTGTTAAAAATATTATTCAAGATTTCGAGATTATTTTACATACTAATAATAATTTCAACTAAACTCCGTTAAACTTTTAAGTAAATCTAACACAACCGAGCAAACTAATTACGAATTCAAAATTGAAAAATCATTCATTTTTTTTGGGTGGGAAAATCATCAATGACTCAGCTGCCGCCCTGGGTGGGGCGGAAGGCTGAAGGAAGTGTTAGACTCTTACTGACTAAATACCACCCTGTTCCTTCAGTTGCCCTTGCATTCCGGGTTATCTCGTTAGAATATTCCCGCAATCCCTTTATTTTTGCATGCTTGTTATTGTTACCGGGATAATTATACCTAATTATAAAATGTACTACGTCATGAGACCCCTATATGTATATTGTATAAACGGGATCAGTCCTGTCTCTCCTAAACACAGGCTACCCAGTAGCCTATATAGGAGTGCAGCGCTTCACCCGCTTACCAGATTGTGTATTACTCTCATGTCCTAATGTATCTGTACTGTAATCTGGTCCTTGTAAACAATAAACAATAAACAATAAATATGAAAACAATAAATCCCGGAAATTCCCAAAACTCCGGAAAATCATTCATTTCAATCCATTAAAGATCATAATATGGGTTCGCGTTATCTCGTTATAAGTCTGAAATAAAAATTGTATTTACCAGGAGTAATTGAAACTACACGGACTGCAATTGGTTCACGTACCCTAAAACCCAGGTTTACACACACATCGATGTTACATTGTGTGTGTAACGACGTAATCAGGGTTCTGTGAGCAAACGATATTCAATTCGGAAATAACAATTCCTGTTACTCATGCGCTTCTAGTACTTTTATTAATTTCTTTCGACAGTTAGATGCAATTTTGCGACATTTTCTTATTTGAATTATAATAACAAAGACTAAACGTGCTCACACTAATAAAACCTATGTACCACTCAAACAGCACCGACAGACCGTGAACTGCGATAATTCTTTCGGTTAGTTCTACACACAAAAATTATGCGTGCGTGGTATTATTTTGTAATAAAAAAAAAACGATTAACTTGTTGCTAATAGTTTACGTCTTATTTAGTAAAAAAATAACCTTATTTTAAAAATTATGAACGGAACCCACTGTGATTTTATTTGTACTAGGAGAAGAATAAGTTGCGAAGAGGTGAATTGAAATGATGTTTTGGGTTCAGTTGGACAAAAAAATGGTTTCTAAATCCTTTTCCTATTCTAAGTACTAATGGCAAATAATAATGTTTATTTAAGCAATTAATTCCCGGTAGGATGCACGTAAGGATTCGATTTTTATGATCAATTCAATGGTTGTACAAGCTGTCGATTTTTCTAAAAAATCGTTTTAATGCGATCTTCAAGCAAATCGATTCAATAGTAACGTGAATCGAATCTCTTGGATCGTATGTGTAAATAAAGGCTCTTAATAGTTCAAGTTCATATTTGCCCAAAGCATTGTGCTGACAATCATAAACAGCGAATAGGTAGGTTTATCTATTTCAAACAAGATCAACTACATAAGTATGCCGACACTTTTTAACTTGTCCGAAGATTGAAACATATTAGTCATCCATCTGAATTAAAGTCATTGAATTACGCCGGAAAGGTTATCAGATATTATTGACGTACCTACCTGACTGGCAACTGTAAATAGGTATGTCACAAAATAGAGGTGTGTTAAATGTTGTTTAAAATTTTTTAATTACGATTTTTGAATGAATTTTTAGAAGATCGATGTAAGAAGAGCACGGGATTCGATCTGTGAATCGAATGAAAAATCGATTTAAAGCAAAAAATCGTTCATCTTTATGGCCACCAAATTATAAGGTTAGAAATAATGTTAGGAAATTTACAGGAATATTGTTTTTGAATTAGGTATTTACTGTGTTGTAGGTATGATGGAAAGGTGGGTGGCGGGTGGAAGATTACTACAAGGTAGATAATAATTATCTACAAAGTAATCTTCTACAAAAGGACAACTACGTAAAAAACCAACAAGTGTGTAAATGATACGTGACAATTCAAGCAGGTATCTAAATATTTCGTTAACTTTTGATACCTAGACCAATTAATTGTATTGTAGGTAGCTAGTTCACAAACATAATCAAAGTTTTGGAAAAGTCAGTAATAATATTTTGTGAATAAAAAATAAACATGCGGAACCGTTTATTCAGAAATACCAGGAGTAGGAGGTTTATCTTTACTTACAAATAGTTCGTTGACACCGATCAGCTGTTTTAGTGCTAGTGATGTGTTTATTTCAATTTGAAAAGTTCGATTTCTGGTATCAATGTATTAAAAAATCTCATAACTTCCGAACATGTAGCGATAGGATTAAAAAACCCTTCCTATATCGTTTGATATCATCCAAAGAAGCCGTGCCTCCTCTATATATATACCCTTTCCGTTACACATTGTATAATATTTAATCAGGCAGGGTTTGATCAAACAAAATCCACAATATCTTTCTGCTTCATATGTCGTTTGATCTAGTTCTTCATGTAAATTTACATCGAATTTGAGTGATGATGGCTTTTCAGTAATAGGACTGCAAAAACACAAAAAATATTTTTGAAAATAATACAATGTATTTTAAAATTTCTATATTTATGTCTGTAGTTTATATGGTGTACATAATAAAGAGTATTCTATTCTATTCTATTCTATTTTGTGATAGGTATGTTTATATCTATTATTTTATAATTCATTATTTCAGAGTACTTTAACAAAATATAGCCCTCATTTGTTGCCGGATACTAAGTACAGATTTTGTTTCATAGATTGATCACCAAATATTTAATTAAATACTATAATGTCTAAATCAAGATGTTGTGATAGATCACTAAATCCCACAGGACTAGAAGAATAATACGAAATTCGTAAACTTACTTACTTCTTCTTGAAATACCTTTTTATTTGCTTGTAGAATATTGTGAACAATGGATGATGATGGCTTTTCAATAGTAGAACTGGAAAAATACAATATTTATTAAATAAACACTAAATTATGACCTTGGGCTATTCAAATAGCCCAAGGATGGAGAAAATACTGGACAAAGAAGGAAATAGTGATATGTAAGGATCTAGGCAATCACATAAAAAAAAACATTCGAGACGTGTATTCTAACAGTTCTTACTTATGGCTGTGAAACTTGGTCAACAACACTTCACCATAGGGAAAGTCTAGCAAAATCCCAACGTGCCATGGAAAGAAGCATGCTGGGGTTAAAAATCAAAGACAGAGGCAGGAACGTAAACATGAGAACAAGAACAAAACTCACAGACATTCTTACCCGGATAGACGTCCAAAAATGGAGATGGGCTGGACATTTGCTACGCCACCCCATAAACAAATGGAGCAAGCAAATCACCCTCTGGTAACCAAGAGACGGCAAAAGAAGTAGGGGTCGTCAAGTCAGGAGATGGGAAGATGACTTGAAACAGACAGCGGGATCATTCTGGTTGAGAGTAGCAAAGGACAGGATCCACTGGAAGGAATTGGAGGAGGCCTATTCCAAAAGGCACACCGAACCTAGGGACCTCTTGTAACCCTATGTTTAGGAATAAAAGGTTATTATTAATCTTAACTTATGACCGCGAATTCATCCACGTGAAAGTAAAGGTACAAGTCTGTCAAAAAAAAATGTTGATTCCGAACCGATACTCGTATTTCGAAACGGATTTCCGTAACGGACTGTATGTGGCAGGCCTAATATTATTACCCTGTATTTGGCGGTTAAGTTGAGTAATAAATAATAATACAGGATGAAATTAAATTAGCTAGCGAAACTCCGCAGACGTGACGGGTATCGATATCTACTAAACATGACAAAATAAAAAAAATGTTTTTGGGGTCAATGACCGCTGGTATTGTTTTTACTTGAAGTGTGAGTTGATAAAATCTTTTTTATCCTGTTGAGATATCGACACCCATAACATCTGTGAATTTTACAAAAAAAAAAAAAAAATAACTGATATTTTAAGTGACTAAACTACCGACAGTGGATGACCCCAAAAAAAACATCACACAACATCAAATTATTTTCTCGTTTGTTTTATCATGTTTAGATACTCATCACGTCTGCGGAGTTTCGCTAGCTAATTTAATTTGACCCTGTATAGAGACCAAGTACCTATTTTCAAGTACCTATTATTACAACACTCTTGTATCCTGATGAGACGACACCGACACGACCGGCAGGAGATCAGGCGCAGGACCGACTAATTTGCGTGCTCCTCCGACAGTAAGGATTATCTGATCATCTGTCTTGTCGGTGATCAGCTTGTAATGTCCTAGCCCAACTAGAAACAACACCTAAAGTTGCTGTTCCCCGTGGGAATCGAACCCGCGACCTCCAGATCGAGAAGATAGCGCTCTCCCCACTAGACCATAGAGGCAGTTTATTGTGATGAGTAGATAAGTATTTACTTGACATCCAATCGAGAAGCAGTATCATCCAGTTCTTGAGTAGCAATTTGCTTGTTCGCCAAACTAAAATAATAAAATCATTGAAATATAGATTCGGTAAATATATTTCAACTTAGTAAAAATGCCTATAATAGGGTGTACTCTATATCTATAGGCATTGTTAGAAAGTTATAGTATTAAATTCACGAGAAATAGATCTATTATTATCATTCTTTATTTAGGTACCTACTTATAATAAAGCTTCTTATCGTCTTCGTGCTATATTCTGCACATTCTGGAGTAAATGCTTTCGACGAGCAACTTTCCATATCTTCCCACTATTATCTTTATTTCCCATTTTTATTTTCAAGGTATAAAAAGTAAAAATTCCACTGCGGAGAAAAGCGACACATCCGTTCTCAACAACGTTCCGAAGAACACTGGCGCGGTGCGAGCGCCAAGGAAATGAGCAAGCGTATATCGTAAAAATGTAAATAAAATCGTATGAAATTAGACATTAACTATTTTACAATAATGAATCCATCACTGGATGCAGTTTGGCATTAGAAATTTTATGGTATATTTTTTATTATAATTATAATTGTTAATGAAGAGATAAACTGCTTTTAAAGACAATTTAGAGGTGTGTTTGAAGATTTTTTTGATGCATTAATGTATGTTTAATTATGATTTGAGTTCCGTCACTGTATTAAAATAAGCCTTGAAAATATCATATCTTTTTTTTAAGTCAAAATTATTTACGGTTTAAGACATACACTGCTTTAAAAAACCAACTTTTTGACTGTTTCAAGAAATCTCCGCCTTAATTGAACGTAAAATGCGTTACTCAAAATACGCGACTCACAGCTCAAAAAATTACACTCGTTTGGCCTTAGCCTTAGCATTATAGCTCCGGTATACGTCGTGCGTAAGAGTTTATTAGTGTGGCTGAGTGGATTGAGTAGAATTTGTATGTTCTAGAAAATTTTACATAGTTATTGGTCTGATCTGGAATGGAGTTGGGTCTATATAGAAATGGTAAATAGAAGGTATGAGTTTGTTGTCGTTCCCAGACGTCGTAAAAATAGGTTAGGGCGTAGCGTAGGTGGTCAAAAGTGAAATAAAATGGAATAATAACAGCTTTTTACTGCTTATGAAAGTATATCGCGGTATAACAAAAAACTATTTTCAAAATGTTTGTCTGTCTGTCTGTTTGTTTCGGTTAAGAGCCTACACTACCTCAGCTAAAATTCACTCTTTAACTCGCTCGCACGATACTGCTCGCGGACTGGGTGAGAGCGAGACAGAGTGCGGTGCTAGGCGGCAGGCAGCGCCAATAGTTTAGGTATTTGCTTTTTACGGTGAAAATAATGGTAATTAAAAAAAAGTAAATAACATAAGACCTGCTTTATAGTTAGTTCGGTTATTATACAAAGTTTCATGATCTAATTTGAAGTATTTTTTGAATACCAGCGGTTTATTGTTCGGTCTAGAGGTAACTTTGGATTTTTTTTCTATCGAGAAAATTTTATGAAATCGTGTTTTCGTCTAACATAAGACCTAACATTGATCCTCAACTTTACCATATATTTATTTCAAAATTAATGCTGCAGTATTTTCGACATAACGGAGGATCATGTTAAGCCATTTGAGGTAGTATAGGCCCTTAATCTCTGAAAAGGATAGGCTAAGAGATTTTGAATAGGAGATAGCTGACGTTATTAGGAATAATTTATGCTACTTTTACTTGAATTGAATTAGGGTATCGGGCAAAAAAATTAAAACCCATGAAATCCAATTTGTTTTCCGACACGCGCGCGAACGATGTAGCGGGCATAGCTAGTAGTAAATAAAAATTAGTTCATTTCAAACTACATTCCATTCTTATCCCAGCCAATAGTTAATTAGATTATCTCGGGATTCTTAGAAAATTCTTTAATAGGCCTCTTACAAAAATGCGCGGAGATGCACGATATCCTCGTTGAAATTGAATAGTATACGTTGGTTGATGTAAATAGCAATTAGTTGCTAAAGATAGTTCATTTTTACTTCTACAATAATAATATAGCGATTTTTTTATTATATGTCTATTTATTTAGCAATAATCATTCTCCTGATGTTAAAAACTCAGGGAGAGAGATTTGAGAGCTCTTATTTGCAGATTCTGTTGAATATAACATCAACATATTTTTTTTTTCATATCACAAATATATACTTGAAGAATAATAGAATATATTTTTGTTATTTGCTTTATAAATAAAGAAAAAAATACTGGACCTAACTTAATTTTCTATGGGAAATAAGTCTGAATATCTCCGAACTTCCACATCATTTTCACATAGTATTTATACCAAAATAGTCTTCAATAATTGCTTAAATAATATCAATAAAAAAAAACAAATATTGATACTTTGATTTTTTTAGTAAATAAATTAAAAGGACTCTAAATTTCACTGCGTCGGCCATGCGCGCTCGCCCTGGCTGGAGACCTTAATTTATTGAGGCATCCACAGGCGATCCCGGTTAAGAAGACGATGCCATTTATAAACAAAAAAAAGATGCGCGCAGAGTACCAAAATGTAAGAGGGCTCTTAAAACATTAATAAAGTAACACCGTAACGTTTTATTTGATGCCTACATATTTGGTACTATAATGATCTGACATAATCTAATCTATACTACCTAATAATAAAGCTGAAGAGTCTATTTTTTGTTTTAACGCGCTAATCGGTAATACCAACAGTCGGTTTTGAAAAAACTTACTTAATATCATGCTAGGACCCCCTTACGAGCCGAGCAAAAAGAAAAAAAGTCACAAAGAACGCAAAACGAAAATAAAGTAATAGCGCTAGCAGGTGATGCGATGCGACGCGGTGGGTCAGGTGAACTAGCACGCGGACGAAGTCGCGGGCAGAAGCTAGTCTATTTACATCTATACTAATAATAAATCTGAAAAGTTTAATAATAATTAATTGTGTTTAATTTACCGCTGCCCCGGAACATAAAGGGCGGAAGGAACACGGGTGGGTTTTAGTCAGTAAGAGTTTGACACTCCCTTCTGCTCCACCCTGAGCGGGAGGGGTCATTCGATGATTTCCCATCCACAAAAAAAAAAAAGATAGCCATAATATTTTGCACAAGTTCCTTTTGTAGCGAACGTGTAGTGAAATACTATGAGTTTTTTTTTGTTTTATCATGTTTAGGTTTACCCCTCACCTCTGCAGAGTTACACTAGCTAATTTAATTCGACCCTGTATAAATAAAAATGAAATTCTGTTCGTTGGTAAGCGCATCACTTGAGAACGGCTAGACCGATCTGGCTATTTTTTGTTTTAACATGTTCGTAACAGTCCGAAAAAACTCAAAAAAACTAAAAACTCTGAAACTAACAGTCGGATTAAAAATAATAATCTGTTTGAAGCTATAAGCTACTTTACATAGAGCAAGGAGCTGCGGACGGTAAGCGAGAACGAAATAATAGCGCGGGCAGGCGATGCGATGCGACGCGGCGACGGGGTGGGACGGGGAGCAAGCAATTTCACGCGGATGAAGTTTAATGTAATTACAAAGTATTACAATAAATAAACAAACCTCTTTCATCAAAAAAAAATCATAAACATGAAAATATACCAATCTTGCTTGGGACGAGGAAAATATTATATTGTAATACTAGCGACCCGCCCCGGCTTCGCACGGGTGCAATGCTGATACTAAATATACTACATATAAACATTCTTCTTCAATCACTATATCTATAAAAAAAAACCGCATCAAAATCCGTTGCGTAGTTTTAATGATTTAAGCATTCAAAGGGACAGAGAAAGCGACTTTGTTTTATACTATGTAGTGAAGCGGTGCTATTCTGTGAAAATCTCACCGTAAAAACTTAGGTGAAGTGAGCGTGGAGTGAGCTGTCAATAGTGTCAATTCCTAGAAAAAACAAACTCATTTCACCTAAGTTTTCACGGTGAGATTTTTACAGAATCGACCGGCTGGTCACATTAAATGTGTTTTCAAGAAAGCACGCATTTTATTCTCACAAAAATCTAGCCAAATATTTTGCAACCTTATTACAAAATAACAATTCTTATTTGTAAAAGTAAAATATCATGTTATTCTTACAAAATAATATAACTTCGGTCGCTATAATTGCACAATCATTATTTTTTCCTTATGACGTAAGCAATTTTATCAAGAATCAAATGACCAGTAAATTCCAGTGTTTCCCCTTGCGGGTCATACAAAATTTCTAAGCAATTTCGTTGCAAAATCCGTCTATAATGTTCTTACTGCTGGGTTTAGACCCCCGCTCCGTAAGAGGACTCTTTGTGGTTCTAGGTCATGATTGGTTTCCTTCACATATTTTTCTTCGTAGGAATTGAATAAAATATCTTTATATTGCATAAAAAATGGCGCATAAATGGCCCTAAATATAAATATCTAGTTTTTTCTATATTATTTTTCTTCTCGCGACTGTTCAACTCCAGCAGTGCGATTTGTGAAAACTTAGGTGAAGTGAGCGTGGAGTGAGCTGTCAGTGTCGTCCTGTAATGCAATTCTGTAAAAAACTCACCGTGAACACTTAGGTGAAGTGAGCTTAAAGTGAGCTGTCAATAGTGTCAATCCCAAGCATCAGGTGGAATTACAGCTCACTTCACCTAAGTTATCACGGTGATCTTTTTACAGAAAAGCACCGCTGATGCTAGGGATTGATACTCTTGACAGCTTCACTTTAACCTCACTTCACCTAACTTTCACAGTGAGATTTTACAGAATTGATCGGCAGTTATTCTTCTTAGAAATCGACTACTATACTAGACGCTATTATCCGAAATCCGACATTCCAAAACCATCTGTGTTTCTTTGAAACACAAAATAAATCTATTAAATCTTTGATTCACACTTTCCCAAGAAGCGGTTATTTAGTAAAACAACACTAAATAAATCTTTCAGTATCCCATCACTATCTTGGCTCAATGTTCGCAAATCAGTTTCAACACTAACCTTGAATTAAAGGTAAACCCAAAGCGGTAAACGGTAAACAAAATCTAAATATAATTCACGTTTCAGATGGTACGGCTCTAAATTATACATTTGGTAATGTGGGTGAGTGAAAAATGTGTGTTGCTGAAACGGAAAAAGATTTTTAGAGTACAGGTAAACAGTATGTGGTTGTCGGTTTAGTGATGGGCTGTGTCTGATGTGCGGATACCGTGCGTTTACTATCGGATATTTTAAATTAGAAATACAGCTCAATACTGTAGACGGAATGTGTTTGGTTTTCGGCTTATTTTGAATATTTTAAATGAGCCGGGCGTGAAGATAAATGTTGTTTTTTCATTTGTAAATAAGTAAATTTTTATTTTGTAAGTGAAGCGAAAAATATCGTGAGTATTCGATAGCTTTCTTAATCTTGTATAGTAACCCAAACAAAAAAATAATAATGTATGACTTGAAAAAACTTTTCAGTCTACTAGGGTAGAAGAGATTACTAAATATTAAAGTATTATATTATTTTAATTATTGTGAATATGAAGACTATGTAAGTCATTTTTTATTTTTTATTATTCTCTATATTCTGTTAGTTTATGTCGTGGTCTGGCAGTTTGAGTAATTTATGTAGCCTACACAAATGTTCTTTCTATGGTATTGTTCGTCGAATCGTTGAGTTCCTTAAGTTTTGAGGTGAGCTGCACAATTTTTGACAAATACGTGCACAGACTGGACAGGTCCTCTTAATCTGTGTGCTTCTTTCCTCAAAATACCATATCAGACATCTATCTACATAGTCTTCATATGATCTGATCAAGATTATGTCTGGACTTTAAAAGAGACTGTGACCTCTGAGTTTGTTTCGGCCTTTCTTCTCAGACTACTCAGATAGGAAATGCCAACCTCATCTAGTTTTTAAAATATGATTGACGTTTAAAAGTGTTTTGTGCAAATCTACTTACAAAAATAAAATTATTAGTAAGTATACCATATTAATTGCAATGGACGGTCTTATCGCCAAAAGAATTTTTTCAAGATAAATTTTGGATGAATTTGAAGGATAGACAATAATACAGGTAGACTGTGTTGTACTATTTACAATAAATACATAAAACATAACAAACATCTATTATTTTTTAAGAAGAAGTAACATTAACTCTGAAAGTGAAAATAGAGCATAAAATACATATAATTTCCAACTCGTTGTAAAAGTCAACTAGGGAATGGGAACGGAAATAATTACAAAGACACGCTGAGACGTTCGAAGGCGATGTTCCGCTAGAAATAAGAGTTAATGTTTAATATTGCTTAAGTCCTACCTCATTACTTAGCTCTGCTCTCATAAAAGTACTTGTTTTTGAAAATAAAAGAAAATCTCCGTGTTCTTTTTGGATTTTATGAAAGATCTTCAATATTTAATGGAACTGGTTTTGTAGTTCCAT
Organism: Globia sparganii; assembly: GCA_949316385.1. Taxonomy (NCBI): domain Eukaryota; kingdom Metazoa; phylum Arthropoda; class Insecta; order Lepidoptera; family Noctuidae; genus Globia; species Globia sparganii. Next base: position 2,107,892 of record OX438675.1, read on the forward strand.
CTTGATAAATTGCAAACGAGTTAAACATTTTTATTAAACAATAAACCTAGTAGTCTATTAAACTTGCCTGCAGGTACATACTTGTATTTTTATTAGGTCTTCATTATTGTCTGTCAAACAAAATTCAAATAGTCAAAAAAAAATAGGGTGAAACAAAATCCTTCCTACTATAATCCTACTTCCTACTAATATTATAAATGCGAAAGTTTGTGAGGATGGAGGTGGATGGATGGATGTTTGTTACTCTTTCACGCAAAACTACTGAAGGGATTTTAATGAAACTGTACAGTAATATAGCTTATACATCAGAATAACACATAGAATACTTTTTATCCCGATATTGCCACGGGATCGAAACTTACGCGGGGCAAACCGCGGGGCGGAGCTAGTACCATACTAAAACAATCACTCTTGACTTCTAGTATTCTTAAGATTATAGGTGGGTGGACTCAGAGTCATATTATGATAAGCAAAATCGTGCCTAATTTTAAATTAAGATTATCTCGATATCAGTATGTGATAACTTATACAATATAGTTTACCTACAAACCCAAAACACATTCAATATTCCAAATATTCAATTTGTTTGTTCAATTTCCAGCATACCTACCTCTGCAAAATATACGAGTTTCGGATATTAAACAACTTTTTATACACCGTTTTCGGATACTAAACTGAGCTCATCACTAGCAATTGCATTATCGTGTCAACACGTCATGATTCAATATACGAGAGAGAATTTTGTTATTTTTTACTATGGAACTTTCCATTTGAGAAAACCAGGTAATGCTTTACAGGGTCTCATACTGTCTCATAACAATAAATTGTGTAGATACGGCGTTCTGAAATGATTTATATTTTTCTTGTTCTAGTTGGTGTCGCTAGGTTTTGAAATCAGTAAACATAAGGTAACTGGATTATGTCTAGTTCTAATCTTATTGAAAAGGCTACCTTATGTGTCTGAGAGATTTTCAATAATTGGTAGTCAGATAAACATATATACCTATATACTATACCTATATTATTTATATTATATATAATTTTTTTTTAAATTTTTATTTAATATTTATATTTTCTTCGTTATATATACAGGGTATCTCTGGAAGTTTTAGAAGTATGGATCAAATCAAATAGGGGCGTGGGCAAGGTCATTTCCAAACTTTTTAACCGTAAGAATGTCGGTGATTTTTTTTACGGTTCAGAAGTTATGATCAATTTTTGTTTTTTTCAGTCACTTATTTTTTCAATCTTCACAAAAGTTTGGAAATGACCTTACCCACGCCCCTGTATAATAATGACTGCCGCGTTGGTCTGGTGGTCGTAAGTGAGTGCTGAAAATGAGGTCTTTCGTTCGATTTCTGGGTCGATCAAAGTTTTATTGGGGTTTTCTAAGACATTCTTAGCAGAAGCCCGGAGTTTGCAAGTTGGCGGTTTAATACCCCCGTGCCTCGGAAAGAACGTTAAACTAAACGTTAAACTGTTGATCCTGAGCCGGGTGTCTCCTGGGTCTAGTTGGATTGCCGTCACATTTGTGCACTTCAATATCTCCCGCGTCGAAGGCCAGTCTCCGCTGAGCCGCCATGGCCGAAATTCGGTCTGGAGGATTATTATTGTCACCAGGTGGAATCATATGAACCAAAAGTTCAGCTGAAAGAAACTCGTACATTCTCGATTTTTTTTATATGATAGGAATATCTTTAATATTAAGCGTTTCCATATTAATATAACTACATGGCTTTCCCTTCTTAGATAACGTTAGTTGGGGTTTCATTATGTACATCTCATAATAATTAATAAAGCATTATGAAGATGATTCTTACAAATAAAGATATTATCGACTCTTCATTGTTGTATTGTCTTTCTCATAAATACTATATTTATGAGAAAGACAATACTTATCTTTTAATCATAATTATGAACGAGAATTTTTCAATTTATATGTACTTTCTAAGTTTATCTTAGACATCTCTGACATTGGTGAAGGAAGACATCGTGAGGAAACCTGGACTTATAGCTAACTAGCTTTTTTTTTTGTGGATGGAAAATCATCAAATGACCCCCCGTTCAGGGTGGAGCAGGAGGGAGTGTCAGACTCTTACTGACTAAAACCCACCCGTGTTCCTTCCTTAGCCCTTTATGTTCCGGGGCAGCGGTAACCCTTTCGGAAAATTCCGCTCCCCATAGTTAATTATCTGCGACCCGCGGTTTTACCCGCATTAACTTCGATTCCGTGGGAATAATGAACACAATGTATACAATGTACTAATTCAGGTCATGGTCTACCCATGTGCCAAATTTCATTCAAATCCGTTAGCCGTTTTAACGTGAAAGCGTAAGAAACACATCATCATCATCAGCAGCCTACAGCAGTCCACTGCTGAACATAGGCGTCTCATATTGCACGCCAATTAACTCGATTTTCGGCAACTCTCATCCAGCTGCTACCAGCCATCCTGCGAAAATCGTCGCTACACCTAGCCTGAGGGCGTCCCATCTTACGTTTACCAATTTGCGGTCTCCATTCAAGAACACGTCTACCCCAACGGTCATCGGTTCTACGCCTAATATGGCCGGCCCATTGCCACTTCAGCTTGTTTATTCTGTGAGCTATGGCGGTAACTTTGGTTCTATACGGGATCACTTCGTTGCGGATTCGATCCCTCAAAGAGACTCCAAGCATAACCCGTTCCATAGCTCGTTAAGCGACCTTGAATTTATGGACAAGCCGTACCGTGAGTGTCCACGTTTCGGCTCCGTAAGTCATAACTGGCAGGTCGCTTTGATTGAAGACCTTAGTGTTTAGGCTCTGTGGAATACGCAGTGGCGTGCATTACATAAAGGCATATAAGCAGTGCCTACCTCAATAAATCACCATATACCTGTCACTTACATTTTAGTGTGTGTGCCCCACAATTAAGAAACTCACTAAATTATCATACGTGGGTCAGAAAAGAATTTGTACATTCAAAATATATACTTTTATTTTATGTTTCTGATTAGTGACCGAGTCTGCCTACACTAGACCCGACAATAGTGCCTGCCTACCTATTCTGAAAACCAATGCACGCCACTGGGAATACGTGATGAGAAGATTCGTCGAAGCTTCCCAAACGCTGTCCAGCCCAGCTGAATTCTTCTGGTAGCCGGGGAGGCTACCAGAAGTTGTTCTTACCAAATTGCAGAGTTTACCCGAGGTAAAAGTATTCTTGAACAATCTTGTAAAAAACACACATACAAAAAATAATACAAAGTGAAAAATAACTTTAATTTCGGAAGTCTGTCTCAAAAACGAAAATGCGGAACCAACGACACCGACTTCCGAAATTATAGTTATTTTTCACTTTATTTATTTATTGAAACTTTTCGCATAAAAAGGTACAGAAGCCAGCACATCAAGCTACCCCAATCTGTCAGATTTTCCCCAATTTGTCAGAGATTGAATATGAACCTTATTTCTTTGTGCTAAAGTTGAAAATCTATCAAAGAAATTTGACAGATTGGGGTAGGTTGACCTGCTGGCGTCTGTACAAAGGCGGACTTGATGCCTTAGGCATTCTCTACCAGTCAACCAAGGGTGGTGAAGAGATTAGATGGCAGGTGATTCGGTTGAGAGGAACAATGAGGAGAAAAAAAAAACCTGTTAAAACTAGGTACACATATACATAAATAAGTTATATACACATACATACCTACTTTGTAGTTTTTTTTAAGTCGGTTTTTTTTTTTGAAATATTTTTTTATTGGTTTAGTTATAAGTCTTAGATCGCCAACCAGTCTTGAGCAAGCATGGTGATCAGCGGTCGTGCCTTCTCTGTATGAGAAGATACCTTTGCCCTGCAGTGTGACAATAACAGGTTGATTGGTTGGTTGGTTGGTTGGGTGGGTTGGTTATTATTAAACGGACAGACTGCCTCATTAATCTAGTGCTCAGTACTGCTGAGCATGAGGTCCTGAGTTGGAATCCCAGGTCGGGAAAATGAGTTATTAAGTTTTTTCTATCAGCAGCCCGGACCCTGGATTTGTACCTGGAGGATGACATTATGCTCGCCGTCTTAAACATAACTGGCGAAATTTTGGTGTGTTATACGTAGGTGCACCTCTGCCTGACACTTTGGTAAACACCGGCGTGAAGATATAATTATACTACGTGTTTTAATTTAATCCATACTAATATTATAAAGAGGAAAGTTTTGTTTATATGTTTGTAACGAATTGGCTCAAAAAGTACTGGACCGATTTTAAAAATTCTTTCACTATTTGAATGCCACATTATCACTGATTAATATAGGTTTTTTTCATTGCAAGAAAAAAATAAAATGTTTAAAAAAATAATGTCCACCCGTGCGAAGCCGGGACGGACCGCTAGTAGGTATTCCATAATTTTAGGGTTGTTTTCTATAAGAAAAAATAATACAAAAAGTCCTAGAATATGGAATAAAAATGCGTAGTTTCGAAGATATCATGTAGGTATCTAAGTTTCATTGCTATATACGAGTAATTAATTTTAATTCAAACCAATTTTCTTTTTTAGTAAATTTATTGTTTATTTTTCACATTATTTGTAACTAACTTTTTGTAACCAATAATTCATATTTTTAAAGCTAAGAAAATTTGACGTTGTCATTTTTCACGTATGGGTGTTTTGTTTGCATTAATAATTTTATTTTGACTTTGTCGAATTATTTTGTATGAAAAATGAAAACAAAAAGAAATGATAATTGAGAAATAACTCGTATGCCAGTTTATCTTTGATTTATGGTCTCATTCATATCCTAGAGTTATGGGATATACAAAAAAAACACTTTTATATTTATATATCAGAAGTCTTTTTCTCTAAAAAGATAAACTCACCAAATATAATGTGTATACTCATGTTTTGGACAAATAAATAATCTTTACCAACAAAATCATACAGTTTTCATTGTGATTCTGTAGACTGAAAACTTTCAACCATCCGTGGGGCAATTCTCGTAATTTTAAGAACGACCACAGTCTGATCTCAGTCTCAATCTGTCAAAAATACAAACTTGTCAAAAACGTAGGAAAATTAGAAAATTTTTCTACGTTTTTGACATTGATTGTTGCTGAGATGAGATTGCGACTAGATTTTGAAGGTTTTAATTACGGGAATGGACCTTCTGCACGTATAAATATTTATCAACGTTGATACCATTAATTAAAATTTTGATTACTTAAACCTGATGAATGTTTCTACAACATGACAGAACTGTTTACAATTATTACTTCTTTCACCTCAACTTTAACATAAGTTATACGGGAATAGTAATTTATACCATGGTCTAAAAATAAGCTACTCAGCCAAGTTAGTAGTAGCGGGGCTGACTGTCCAGGATATGTTGGAGCTTCATATTCCATCCGGCTGACGGCTGGCGCTGCTGATCCATACGTCATGTTCGTGAAAGGGCGCTGTCAGTAGGGACTGGTCATCTCTTAGCCGCCACGGCTTATTTTAATTTATGAATTGTTCTTTTTAGTACGGACGCCTTTAACGTGCACGTCTTTCTGCATCGTTCTCACATGTATAATTTCAACATGAAAACCAAGATTTTTGTAACAATTTTATGATTTAAAAGAGTGTCCGTGGAGTTTCTTGCCCGTTCTTCTCCACAGGTACCTACGCTTTGGAATGGGCAACTAGCTTCATCTTTCTGACTGACCGACCCTTGACAATTCAAAAGTGCCTATAATTGGTTTATTTGAAAAATGCTTTGAGTTTGAGTTTATTATTCCCACATTTAATCTTTTTGTCTTTTAGTTCTTTCTTTGCGTCATGGTTGCCGCAAGTAAACGTATTTTCTTTATTTTCTTTCTTTCTATAACATCACGATGGTTTATCCCCGAAACGGTATTCCTTGACTGGTTATCAGACTTCTAGACTTCTAATTATCGGTAACTGTCAAAGATCTACGAATGAAAGCCGGGAACAACGGTTTAACGTGCTTTCCGAGGCACAGAGTGGTCTTGATATGTAATGGATGTTCACCCAATCAGAAATAAACCGCGACAAGTTAGTTCAATTGAATTCAATTAAATTAATAAATGAGAAACATGCATGCTATCTATGTTTAAATGATTACAATTATCCAAATTACATTAAAATAGGAAATATAAAAAATATAAAAATTAATTTCATAAGTCAATTAATAAAATACAATAAAAATTTTAAATTACCTTAGTCACTTTCAACTTTTCATTTATTTATAACTCATCAATAGAATATAAACACTTAGAACCGTTTAAGCATATTGTGAAACCCACTTGTGTGTTATTTCTGTCGGCAGTTTATTGAACATTTTTAATGACTTGTGGTAGGCGCTTTGCCTTACAACTTTCAGGTGGGGCACTTGCTTCATCTGGAGATCTTTTCTTCTTGTACTCTCCCTTGTTTGCCTTTCATCTTCAGTCTCATATTCAAAGATATATTTTTTTAAGTGACTAAGTAGGACCATAATGTATACCATACCATAATGTAGACCATAGTGTAGCTGAACCTCCGATCGACCCATGCGGCTATTATTATTTAGCCACTTCTCGTGTTTGAAGTACTCAAAGCAATGAAATATAATGTTCAAAATGTATGTCAACATAAGTACTGTAAGCAAAGATCTACTTCTTAAGTGCTAAAGGGCATGACAACAGTCAGGGCATGGCATGCAAAACGCGATTAGTACATTAACCGTTTAACCGCAGTTAAATATAAAACTGTGCGTGAAAAATGACCGACTTCATCGCGTGACCTTGCCATAGAAGCAGCTGGTTAATACCATGATAACCTAAATGATAGGACGAACTTTGGCACGTGGTTCCTGCTTTTTTAAGGCTCAAAATAAAAAAAGGAAAAATAAAAAGTTTTCACGTGGTTGTATTTCGTTTAAATTGCCTGCAGTAAATATAGGCTTCTCTCATTTAGAATTTGGCATTTCTCATCCGAATTAAATATTGAGGACTTTTCTACGGTGATGTTTTCTAAAAATATTGTAATGTATATACTAGCTGACCCCGCAAACGTCGTTTTACAAAAAAAAAAAAAAAAAATAGATAGTAGCCGATTCTCAGACCTACCTCTAGACCTATACAAATCGGTCCAGCCGTTTCGGAGCCTGCCGGGGCAGCGGTATTGTCCGAAAGGGTTACCGCTACCCCGGAACACAAAGGGCTAAGGAAGGAACACGGGTGGGTTTTAGTCAGTAAGATTCTGACACTCCCTTCGGCTCCACCCAGAGCGGGATGGGTCATTTGATGATTTCCCATCCACAAAAAAAAAAACCCCGCGTCCTAACCGAAAGCGAATGTCGTGCGAATACGCGACCAACGTGATCATTTATATGAATCATGAATTCATGACGTACTAACGCGACTTGATTGATCGCGCGAGCGTAGAGACCGCTCACTCGCGCGATAGTCGCTTTCGGTTAGGACACTGCCTCAAGGGTTCGTTTACATTACACACACACACAGACGGAAATAAAATTCCCCTCCATGACTCGGAAAGCACGTTAAACCGTTGATCCCTGCTGTCAGCCTTTTCACAACTACATATGTTAGGGTCGGCTTCCAGTCTAATCCGATACAGCTGAATACTAAGTATTTTCCATGGAGCGACTGTCTATCTAACCTCCATAACCCCGTTATTGGGTAATACAATACACCTTGGTAAGATTGGTTGTCAGACTGTTGGGCTTCTGACTACCCGTAACGACTGTCAAAGATCCACGAATGACAGCCGGACGCAACAGCTTAACATGCTTTCCGAGGCACGGAGTGGTCTCAGTAAAGAAAATCCACGAATGATAACCAGTACCAAAGGAGGCACGGAAGGGTATGTAAGAATGGTCACCCATCCATGGACCAACCGCGGCAAGCGTAGCTTAACCTGTTAACATTTTTAAATCAAAGGTAACACACACACTACTACTACTTTTAGGCAAATGTTATTACTCAGTGAAAGACTGTCTAAATGATATGAATTTATCCAGATTATGATTGTTACATTAATATTCCAAAATTGACCCTGTAACACTTATCTACGTGACTATAATATTATTAATATTGACTTCGCTATAATTTCTGTTTTGTTTTGTTGATATTCTTTGTTTGTATGTATTAATATTTTACATTATGTAATAATTTGCAAGCCGTAAGGTAGACTGTAGCCGATCTCTTTAATTTATGTACAACGTCTTATACCTGTACCTACATTCATCTATACTTATAATAAATCTGTAGAGAGGTCAATTCTGTACATGAAATATATTTCCAAAATAACTATCAGCGGGTGATTAGTGATCGTTACTGACGCCAAAAATGCAATCAGTAAAATTTTTGTCTGTCTGTCGGTCTGTCTGTATGTTCGTTATAAACAAAAACCACTCGACGGATTTCAAAGAAACTTGGTACAATTGTTCTTCATACTCCTGGGCAGGTTATAGTATACTTTTCATCACGCTACGATCAATAGGAGCAGAGCAGTGAAGGGAAATGTTGGGAAAACAGGATTTCTTTTTAGGTGAAGTAGTAATAGGTTAGTAGTAATTAGTTAGTAGTAGGTAAGTTTTGGTTAATTTATGTTCAGTTTTTTTTAATATTAAGTAGGTAAAAGCGTAGGTACTTTTATTAATTATAGGTATAGGTATTATTAATTATAGTAGTTATAGGTATTTAGTTTTAAGTGAAGTAGGTTTTATTATATATTATTTTATATATTAGACGTAGTTATATTTAGTTATTCAAGCCCCAAGCGGACGCCGGCCGGCGTCCGCCCGCTATTGTCTTAAAAAACGCGTTGAATGAGAAATACGCGTTCTCAAGAATCGGCAGAAGAAAGAGCACATCGGTTAAACTCTATGAGAGTTAGTGCCTCAATTTCCGGAAGTCATTATTCCACGCGGACGAAGTCGCTGGCAAAAGCTAGTAGCAAATAAAGTTCTGATTCTGATTCCTGATCGATCGACCCGTGCACCTATTATTACTTAGTCACGAGCCCCTAAAAATATCCTATAAAACAGCTAAAGAACATAAATCAGACAGACTCATATTTATATCCCGTTTACACTGATTTAGTACTCGTACGTTATCCCGGGCAAAGTAAGAACATTTATTTGAAAAAATTTCTATTTGTGTATCTAACTGAAATAAAGCATATTTTTGTTACAAATGGAAAGGATTTGCATGTTATTGTGACGAATGAGAAATCTTTTATTGTATAATGAGATTTTGTGTGAAATTAATGTACCTACAGTGAGATCAGAGAGTACCTACAGTAAATAATAATAGTATTTTAGGAAAATAGCTACCTTCTTACCTATAATAGAATCATTTATGTTATTGTTTTTTAACTTTTTATGCGAACGTAATTTTTCAGTTTTCATGTATAATTTTATTTTAATTTTAGTTTCTACTTTTTAATTTCAATTTAGATTTTTAACTTTAAGTATTATGTATCAAACAATAATATTTTGCTGTGCCCTGACAGGGTCTACAACGGCTCTTAGCTCTAAGCATTTTGTCGACTTCTTGTTTTTACCTTGTGGAACGCAAATAAATTAATATGAATATGAGATCGAAGGATGAGCTACGTTTGCTGCGGTTGGACCGTAGATGGGTGACCATCTTTACATACCCTTCCGTGCCTCCGTTGAATAATATAATATGAATAGTTACGGGTGGTCAGAAGCCCAAAAGTAAAGTGTCACCCAGTGACTGCAGCAGTAACTGAAGGTCAGATAGGTGGTCGCTTCATGTAAAATAATGGACTGGTATTCAGCTGCATTCCGTCAGACTGGAAGCCGACCCCAACATAGATAATAAAGGGCTAGGCAGACTAAATTTTTAAGGAGAAATTAGTGAAGAAAATAATCGGGGGAAAAATAATATTAGTCCCGTCAATAAAGGAGATGCGTGAGGAGGGACCTAAGCGATTTCTTCAAAAACTTGTTCAACATACTAAAAGTCCTGCCGATCGATTCTGTAAAAATCTCACCGTGATAACTTAGGTGAAGTGAGCGTGAAGTGAGCTATCAATAGGGGCAATTCCTAACATCAGGTGGAATGACAGCTCACTTCACCTTAGTTTCCACGCTGAGATTTTAACAGAATAGCAATACTGACGTCTAAGAGGTGAGCCGGAGTGGGGCGGAACACACAAAGTTGGACTAACTTTTGGATTTTCACATATATATCAAAAACAGTGCATCGTAGGGAAAACATTTCGTATGTAATGAAAGCTCAAAAAATTCTGTACAACTTTTTTCCGAATTTTGAAACGTTTTCAAACTACACGCTCCGGAAAAGTGGAAATAAAATTTATTCAGTGTTAAACAGCATTCCTTGCGCACCCACCACGAAGTGCAGCAGTGAATTAGATAAGCATGCACTTGTGGAATTGTTTTTTTTTTGTATGTGATTACTGAAGTGTGCTATGGTTGCTTTAGACATAGAGCGCGAACACAGGGAGTTGGCGGTGAGTGGCAAATATGCTTGCCCGCAGATTTGCTCGATGTACGGTAGATGTTAAAGTGAGTTAATTTATGGCATTCTGCCAGTCTTTTTCTTCGAGCCTGTGTCACACACGAGGTGTGTGGGTGTCATAGACGAGCCAAGCCTACAGCGTCCTGCTTGTGCAATAAAGCAACGTCTTCAAGATGCTCTTGCGGCTGCCGTGGCGTTGTACTGCATCGTTCATGTTTGCGGAAGCACATACGGAGGGCTTTTAAGCCATGCCATCCGTATTATGCGTAAGAAAACAGCATCCTTACCTCTACAACGTTTACGTAACAGTCGGAATGGCATCCTGAAAACGATTATTGCGAGACCAGACTTCCTCATCCAGAGCCACCTGGTGGAGGTGGTCACAATAAATAAACTCAGAGTTATTTACTAAAATTACTAACATAGCAGTTAAGCACAAATTGTCTGAAAAAAAACATTTTTAATTAAATTTTTTAGTATCAAAAACAAAAAAAAAACGTTAGGAAATTAATAATTAAACGCCCTCATAAAGATATTCAGACAATGGTAAGGCTCTAGCCGATTTAGAATAAAAACGATGTCACCCATTTAAATTTTTCCTTTTACCATTAATATTATAATAGGAATTGCTAATGGAAGCATTAACTTTGCATGGTCCTCACAAAGCCTGACCAAAGTTATGTCTGGACTTTAAAAAAGACTATGACCATAATTTTATTTCGGCCTTTCTTTTAGAAAATAACGAATTATTTTATTTTACATAAACCTTCAAGGGCACGAAACACCAGAAGCTAGCACGGTTCCGATTGGTCGTTTCCTATGAAGAAGAGCCGGCAAGAAATTCAACGGACTCTTTAGAAAAATTGGCTTTTCCAATACTTTTAAAATATTACAGTGTTAAGAGGTAAGAGAGGACAGTGGTAGATCTGTGAACAGGTACTAAGAAAATAGAAAATGGTTTACGAATCTACAGTCCATAAGGCCTATAACATTCTAATATTCACAAAATATAAATAAATCTATTTAAAAGATAAATAAAATAACTTTTCTCAGAGTAGTCCGCTAGGAAACACCAAACTTATCTAATGTCAAAATGTAATATTTAATTTTGACGTCTAAGGCCTCGTTTACGGAGACGCGGGGCGTCGCGCGTCGCGTGCAGCGTGGCGTCTCGCGGCTCGTCGAATAATTGATTTTAAAGTCGCTTCTCCGTAAACGCTCGCATACAACGCCATATGTTTGAATTTAACGAGGGCCGCGACGCCCAACGCGACGCGCGACGCGCCGCTTCTCCGTAAACGAGGCCTAAAAGTGTTTTCTTGAAACAATTTAAAGATATAAACAACATTTATAATTTAATCACATGACTTAACACAGTAGGCACAAATTTCTCCTCGGCAACCAAATCCGGAATTAGCAGAAAACCTCAAAACCGCAGGGCACTTAAAAAAACCGGTCAAGTGCGAGTCGGACTCGCGCACCGAATGTTCCCTATTTTGGTATGTAAATAACACGGGAAATCGTAATGTAATTATAAATGTACGGTTTTCGCAGTTTTCCTTTACTTGTGCTACATGACATTGCTTCTTGCCAAATTTAATGATTCTAGGTCAACGGGAAGTACTCTATACGTTTTGATTCCGGAACATTAACGCCCATATCTTTTGATTGCGTTGACTTAGACGTTTGTCATTGCTTCAATAGATTGCAGCCTTGAGTACTTGATATTAATTTCAACTTGATAACTCCACCCGTTCCTGAGAAAAAGCGTCTTGGCAGACGGACCAACAGACGGACAACGAAGTGTTCTTATAAAGGTTCCGATGTTCCTTTTGAGGTACGGAACCCTAAGAAAACAACATCGCCCCACTTTAGGTACCAACCTTAGATCAATATAGCAAAGCATTTCATCATAATCCATAACTTAAAAATTTCTCCCACTTATCCGTAGCTTTCTACTGTATCCAACCAAGACTTCGATTTCATCAAATGGTTGCAGATCACGTATCGCCTGAGATACGTAAATACAGCAATTTCCATGATAAACGCTTATCTACGTGAGCATTGGAGGAGTTTCTATTTCTATGTAAGGTTGACATTTTGGTTGATTACCTTATTTTTATGAAAATATGCGTGTGGTTAAGGCTATTGTAAATTCACACAATAACTAAGCCTTACAACGCTGGGTGCCAAGTTACGAGGCTAAATGCTAATGTTACTTACTATTGTATAGAATCAAGGTAGGTTTTCTAAATGAACAGGCAGCCGTGCTGCTATAGAATTTGTTGCGACACTTATGACTTTTTACCGACTTCACAAAAAGGAGGAGGTACTATGTTCAGATGATTGTATGTTTTTTTTTTTTTGTATGTTTGTTCATCGAATACTCCGCCAATTGTGGACGGATTTTCAAAATTCTTTTTTTTTTGTAAGGATATGCTCCTGAGGTAGTCCCATTGTCACCAAATCGGAATCTGATGAGGGAATCCCATGGAAATCGAGGGAAACCCTCAAATTTTGTAGGCACACCTATAGATTTGGGTATTTTTTATAGTAGCTCATGCATTTGCTCTCAGAAAAAGCACCATTCGGTGAAGTGGAACTGATGATGAAGACCACAGATGGAACTACTCAATAATAAATATTTCACGGTTTGCGATTCGATTAGGTACTTTAATGTGGTTGCTAAGCACAATGCGTATCGTGAAGTGGAGCTGATAGTGACTTCTCAATCAGCTCCAGTTCTCCTGGTTCTTACAAGGAGAACTCCTCAACAATTAACGTCCCTGCATCGGGAAAAGCAATATTTTGTAAAAGGTGATGAGCAGTTGACATTAGGCTATTAAGTGAAAAATAAAAAACTTTTTTACAAAAAAAAAAACTGCCGACTTCCAAAAAACACTACAAAGTGAAAAATTACTTTAATTTCGGAAGTCGGTGTCAATAAAAAAAAATGCGGAACCAATGACACCGACTTCCGAAATTAAAGTTATTTTTCACTTTGTAGTGTTTTTTGGAAGTCGGTAGTTTTTTTTGTAAAAAAGTTTTTTATGATTTAAAAATTGTCAGTCATCCTATACATTTGGATCGACTTATTGAAGTTTTGAATAAGACAGTTAATATTTTTATCACGCTTACGATGTTGGTCTCATGGAGAAAGTTGTTCAGTTTCAAATCACCTTTCTGATAAATGCTGTATTTTAGAATTTGGTCGGTGACACTCAGTAATTCACTACTGACAACAAATTAGGATAAGTTAACAAAAATAGCAGTACCGCAGTGATTTAAATAGAGGGTGGCACTGAAAATAATTAGTAAAAAAAGAATGGACATTTCGGGCGGTCGGCGGCCAGTTATGAAATTAGTGTCAATAGAAAGTGCTGTTAGTTAGAAATCACTATTACTATGGGCGTTACGTTGTGTTTCATTTAGAAAAAAATATATGTAATTATCAGTATAATGTAATTGTATGGAGCAATGCCGCATAATTATAATATTATACTAGATAACACTAAATAAAGTGTTGAGAAACAAAAATGGATTTTATCCGTTTTAAAAGTACACCACAGTGATAAAACTTCTACAAAGTAATTGTAGGACTAAACCACATCATTAATACGAGTAACAAAATCATTCTTGGCCGTGGACCGCCCACGCTCCATACGAAATTGCCCATTCTCCTAATGCAAAGGACTGGCCGGGAGACGAGATTTGGGTCGTCCGGCGGCGCATGGGCAGATATTGTTGCTAGCGTGGGCAAACCTGGATGAGACTGGCACAGGAGCGTCGGAATTGGCACAAGAAGAGTGAGGAGGCCCTGCACCCCAATTCACAACCATACGACAAGCTATCGTATCGAAAATCACACATTTCAATAACCTGATTTGCCTTGCCCCCGACAGCAAACAGCTGTTGGAAGAATAATGGTCGTCTATTTGATTTAAACTGACAAAATTTTCGGGTTTTGGACTTGTGAACAGCGTTTAGAGGACGATAATATTGATTGATGTTCGATACGGTACGGAAGCGTATCGAGTGGTTGTGAATAGCTATGCAGGAGTGGGTGAAGTCGGGCCGTGGGTGATGATGGTGATGGAGCAAAGTTTATAGTTATAATAATAATAATATATTAATAATTCTTTATTGATACAACCACACAGAGCAACTTAATAATAAACCCAGTATAGACAAATAAACTTATGAGAATGTGAAATGGTAGAACATAAAAATAGTTTGGTTGTCTTTGGACTGATTCGCCCTACCCCTCGTACTAGTATAAAACGCTATCTCGAGCGGATAGTCTTCCTCAACCTTAGAACAACATATGGGAAGGTTCCATATTTTATTTTTTCCGCTATACCGCTTAGTCGACACATACAATACGCGTTTTGGTGCAATAGACATATTATTCCTGAGCAGATACAAATTTAAAAATGCTATAATTGAAATTCTAAAGGGTCGGCAGTAGGCTCCATGGGGTTTACACAATGTGGGTTTTCATTAATAATATGCTAGGAACCTGTATGTTACATCACGCATGATTTTTTTATTTTTGATTTTTGTTTGATTTTTTTTGTTTGTTACATCTTTTATAGAATATTATTGTTTATCTTTCGTCTTTTTTTTCTTTTAACTTATTTTGTTTTGAGTTAGCCCTGCTACAGTTAAGTTTGCTAACAGCTTGTTTTTATTATATAATATAGTAATCTGTGGAAAATGTTGTGGGTAGTATATTTGTTAAAATTAATTTTAAGACAACATTGTTTATGCTTAATATACTACTGTTTGTTTTCCCAAATGAAATAAATAAATAAATTTTACAAGTCACATCTGAAATCACACATCCATCAGGAGCAAATGTGGTAATCAATGCCCTCGCCTTCTCTGTATGAAAAGAGGCCTGTACCACAGAATAATTATATACAGTATTCCATCTTCATACAAACGGACGATGCGCGAGCTATGCCTACGCGCCTCGATCTCGGCATTCGCTCGGCAGGCAGACAGTCGCGACTGTGCCGCAGTGACGAATGGTCGGCGTGTTGTTTTTTTAACAATAACCGCGCGATTTTTTCACTAAAAATAAGTTCAAGTACATATTTAATATGACGAGTAGGATATATTGTGCTGTTTTTGGTTGCATGAATTCGTCAATAACGCATCCAGGGATAACTTTTTTTAGATTACCTGGAAACTCTGAAAGGTAAGACTATAAAATAATTTTACTTACTAGTAGGTAGGTACATAATGTGTCTTTTTAATGGATAAGTATTTCCTTTTATCTCCCGAAAAAAACGATGTCTGGATTAATAAAGTGAATAGAGTAAAGGAAAGTGATTGACAAGAGTGAAATAGGTAGTTATAGGCGGTTCATGAATCATGATACGGTAGGTACTTACGCTTGTGTTAAAAACCTCGATTGGGGTATGTATGTTTTGTTTTGTTAGTTTGTATAATTCAAAGTAAAGACGTGGTATTTTATTATTAATAATAGTTGTTTATTGTACTGTGTGTATGAATAATACTAGAAAAAAATAAATTTGACCGTCTGTCTGTCACTAGATAGTTGAAATTTTCTCAGATTAAGTATTTCTGCTGCTGCTATAACAACAATTATACCACTAAAAACCGTTTTTTTTTCTCGGTATTAATAACGACAACTACAGCTAGACTCATGAGATATTCACAGAATATTTAGATATTTGAGAGGGTTGTGATTTTATTTATTTATTTATTATTAAGGCACATCAACAACACAAACACAAACATTTACAAATAACAGAGAACAGACATGGACCAGTGTTTACGTCAATTACAGACGTGCACAGCATTCATAACAAAATAGAAGAAAAAACACAGTATTCACGTTACAAAAAAGAAATAATTATAAAAGAAAACAAAAACAATTAATGATAAAAACTCTAGCTAAAATCTCTGTAGTAGAGAGAATACCCTCATCAACTTAAACATTGACTAATTACAATATATTATATTAATTTATATCATACTATATTATTATTATTATATTACATTATATTATATTATATTATTTTGTTAGGCTGTCTTCAGTCTTACCCTCATTTATAATCTTAGATCTAAAACGCGTGGGATGGTCGTGGAAGATATCTAAATCATAAATTTTGCAAAAGTTGTTGTACGTGGATGGTAGCCTAGCCATCGGAGCATTCATGCCTAAGTTGGTCTTATGACGAGGGACATTGAAAATGGACGTGCATTTTCTTCGAGCATTAAGTTTAGGCACGTTTATTTCAATGCGCTCGAGAAGTCCGTCAGATTTAAAGGAACCGTCAACGATACTCCGCAAGCATAGCAAATCAATCATGCGTCGTAGTAGCTGTAAGCTTGACATATGGAAGAAACGGAGTCGTTCGTCATACGAGCATCTCGCACTGAAGCCAGTGGCAAGGAAAGCAAGTTGCCGCGTAAAGGATCGTTGAATTGACTCGATTCGATTAGAATGAACCATATAGTGCGGATTCCATATGACACTCCCGAACTCGAGTACGCTACGTACCAGAGCGTTATAAAGCACAATCTTGGAGGCTGCATGTCTAAAGTCCTTAGTGTTCCGTCTTATGAAACCCAACATTTTAGCAGCTCTTTGGACAATGTCATCACAATGTGGAACAAAACTTAACTTTGAGTCAAGAATCACACCCAGGTCACGAAGTTGTTCAACTACAGCAATCCACACATTGTTGATGTGATAACTTGATTCAAGCACCTTTCTCTTCCTTGTGAACCGAATATGCTGGCATTTCGAAGCGTTAAGCGTCATTCTGTTAGCACAGCACCATTCATAAATACGGTCCAGATCGGCCTGAATCAATTCCACATCCGTCATAGAGTCCACCCGCCGTGAGATTTTCATATCATCCGCAAAGAGGAGACAGTGACAGTGACGAACACAGTCTACAATGTCATTGATGAACAATAGAAACAGGATGGGGCCTAGATGGGATCCCTGTGGAACGCCAGAAGAAGCAATGTATTTTTTAGATTCATAACCGGCAAGGACCACAACCTGCTCACGATTTTCCAGGTATGATCTAAACCAGTCCAAAATTACATTACTGATGCCGTACTGGTTCAGGAGCTTATCTTATTTTAAAACATTCGTAGCCAGTTGTTCAGCTTGGCATTGGTGACCAAAGAATTTTTGTTTTGAGTTGTTGTGAGTTGTAGGTACCTAATTTATAGAGACGTTAATAAGCTGAGATTAAAAGTTATTAAAATTACTCGTCAGCTGTTTCTTGCATTGTAGTTGAGTAGGTAGGTGTTGAAGTTTGTAAAGATTGGAGTTCTCCACCTTGTCCATGTTTCCCAAAACAATTTTTAATTAAGCTTTATATTAGAATGCGGATTTTTTATACTTTAAAATTTAATAATAAAGCGTTTCGTACGTCTCAGTCAAGGCGCAAATATTTTTTGGTCGCATATTTATAAGACCGATTTGTTTTTCAAACATAAACATGGTTTTTAATTAAATCTACCAATCAAAAAACAACATGCATTTTTATTGAACACTTCCTATTCAATTCACAAAGTACTTATTTTATTTTTTTATATAAAACAAAGTATATTTACAGTCACAAAACTAAATGGAAACACAAAGTAGGCAAATGTAATTCAAATGCTGGAGGCGGGCAGCCCTATCGCATGTTTACGTACCGCGCGGCTGTAGGCATTTATGTCCAAGATACGGCCGAGTTACAATACTGTATATAATTATACTGTGCCTGTACAGTGGGACAAGAATATACTGCTGTTACATAATCAGCCTATATAATGTGGGACTGCTGGGACAAAGGCTCCTCTCTATGAGAGGGAGTGGGCCGTAATCCACCACGCCAGCCCAGTGTGGGTTGGTAGATGTCACATGTCTTTGAATTTTTGGTTCTAGGACATGCCGGTTTCCTGACGATGTTTTCCTTCACCGTTTTAAGAGCAATGGTAATGGTAATACACTGCTATTATTATTATAAATTATGCAAAGTTTGCAGACAGTTTTCTCAGTAGTTTTTTCGTTCGTAGTTATTTATTTATTTAATTCTTCAAGCTCATAAATGCACAGAAGCGGACTTAATGCCTTAGGTATTAAGGTAGCTTGTTCGTTGTTCTAAACGTTTAATATTTTCAGATTTTATTTGTGAAAAACTTGGGTAGGTGGTAGGTAGGTGGGTACTAAGTGAAAAAAAAAATTATAAAACGAGAATAGCATCGCTTTAATAGAATTTTACGTGCCTAAAATATATTCTGGATTGTTATTTCTCGTTTGATTATGAAATATCGTTTCGATTTACTGTAGAATTTGATTTAGGAACAGGTTTATTTTATTAAAATAGTAAAATTTATAGCTTGGGGCTAAGATGAGTGTCACGCTGCGAAGCGTAGCGATAGCTAGAACACTATGAAAATTGATTTTTCATGAAATAGTCATTCAATAGAGCTTTATGAACGTTTTATTGGCGATTTTAATGATTTATAATTCTGTAAGTAAATACATGTTACGCTCGCGAGTCATAAACCTGAGCTGCAAATTGCAAAAAAAAGTAAGAAAATTTGAATTTCGCTTCCCCTTTGGAGGATGCATTCAACGTTACAAATAGCTGTTAATAAATATTTTGAAACTGTGAAATACTGCTCAGTAGTGTACTATTAAATATTAACACTCAATATTCATATGTCTTGCTTAATAAAAATACTTAACAAAATTATATCCTAACTTAACTAAAACTACAAACTTAAATATAGCGTCTAAAAATTCATCCGCATTGCTGTGGACTGGTAATGTACCGCCAGCACATCAAGCTACTACAATCTGTCAATTTTCTTTATTATATTTTCAACTTTATTGTTAAAGTATAAGGTTCAAAGTTGATTGGAAAAATTTGACAGTTTCGGGTAGCTTGATGTGCTGGCGTCTGTACCCAAGAGACTGGCGGCATTACCTCGTTGTAAGGCAATGCTTAGCCTCTGGCCAAGGTAAAAGCCAGCCCTTGGGTCACGGGAAGTGTCAACCAGCAGTTTCAAAATTTACTCAATTTGCTGTTTTAACAGTTTTAGTTGTAACCCAAATATTAAGTGTGATGATATTGAGTACTAAAATTCATAATCAATATTTCAGTGCACTACAGAGTGATATTTCATTTAATTCAGTAATTTTGACTAATTAATCATAACAGCGAAATATTTGACAGATATTTGCGACGTTGCCAAGTTTGAGAATTCACACTCTAACAATTAAATTTTCGAAACCCATTGTTACTAACTATTTTATCTATGTGTATTAACTAATAGCAGATATTATTATATATTCATCGTCCAGATAAAAAAGTATATTTTTCCATAACTTCTAAAGTAAAAATCTGCTGTAAAGCTACGCAAATCTATCGCCCACTTAATTGTTACACCACAAACCTGAATTTACCACACCAATTTTAAAACAAGCTCAGTACAATTTATGTTTCCCTTCGAACAGTTTTCTTTTAAAACTACAGTACTAAGAACATAATCATGTCTGGCTGGTTGGTGGGTAATGTATTAATATAAAACTTTTGAAATGATCTTATTTATAACTTTTGCACATGGCTTGGACCAGGCGTGGAGGACAGAAATTGCTACAGGGATTAAAAGTATCCTGTGTCCTCATAGCCGTTCCATTGAACTATTGTCTGACGCAACATTAAAGAGCATTCTTCTTAGTGTATTGATAGCTCAATCTAAATAAACTCGGCCTAGAATTCAGCTACTTGTTTGGCGCCATCACCAGCGTCTATCAGTTCCTGTAACGTGCAGCTGACAGGACACGCAGGACACGATATTAAGTGTCCCATCGTTTGTGGAACAGCACCACATTTACACTCCAAGGCGGAGTCGTCCATGAATCTCCATCTGAACAGGTTTTCCTTGCGTCGGCCAACCTGGGTACGGAGTCCAAACCATAAGCCTGTAGGAGTGTTTGTGCGACGGCCGTGTAATGGTCAAGCCAGACATTTTGATCAAGATATAAGGTTTGCAGAGTTAGGCCCTGTTGAAATAGGGGCTTGGCTCTACATTAGATCTCATTAGAACTTTTTAACAGTATGCTTTTGGTGGGATATACTAATTTTAAGTCACAAATTACGTAACACACTATCCTAATCTGAATCTGAACCATTTAGAAGTAAATTGCTAATCCATTGCTTCATTAGTTCAGAAAATCTGTCTGCTCAACACGTAAATAACGCAATGAATGATGTTGAACTGTCAAATGAAACCGATTACGACTGATAATGTGTTACGTAACTGCCCCGGTGCGCTGACCACGCGCTTGCAAGTTTGTCCAGCAGATAAGCGCTCTCTCTACCATTTCGACTCGGGAGCCTCCTCCTCCGCACCTCCCAAGGTAGTCTAGTGTGACTGACTTCGTTTATACGTATTGTACAAACGTTGCCGGATTTTTGGCTTTGGCGGATTTTTGTATATCATTCGTATATCTTTGGCAGTCGTTACGTAAGCCCGAAAGTCTGACAACCAGTCTTATCAAGAGGTATCGTATTACCCAGTTACTGGGTTGTAGAAGTCAGATAGGCAGTTGTTCCATGTGAAATACTGGTATTCACGTGCATCCGGTTAGACTGGAAGCCGACCCCAACATAGTTGGGAAAAGGCTAGGCAGATAAAGTTCCAACATTTTTCCAACCGTACTTTTTTGTTTCAGGCTTTGTCTTCGGTATCTGCATACTAATAAATGGCATTGAAGCTAAGTACAGGAAGGAAGTAATCCATTATCCTCAAGATACACAGTTCTTTGCAACAGACTTCTTCGTGAAAGGATGCAAAAACTTCTTAGATCGATGTCCTAAGGCTTATAAGTAAGTTGCTTTAATTTTTTTTCCATTTCCTGCATACATAATCAGCCTTTTTTTTTATCGATGGGAAATCATCAAATGACTCCTCCCGCTCAGGGTGGAGCAGAGGGGAGTGACAGACTCTTACTGACTAAAACCCACCCCTGTTCCTTCCTTAGCCCTTTATGTTCCGGGGCAGCGGTAACCCTTTCGGACAATCCTGCTGCCCCGGACATAATCAGCCTACAACGTTCCGTTGTGCACAAAACGAAACGTGAACAAAAAACGGCCGTAAAAAACCGACCCGACCGGCTGGTTCGTTGTGTTGAACACAGGCGTCCTCTTTGTGAGAGGGAGTGGGCTGTAATCCACCAATGCGGGTTGGTAGATGTCACGAATCTTTAATTCTAGGATATACCAACTTCCTCCTACGGCTACAGAGTTTTAAGAGCACTGCTGATCATTACAAAAAGTAAAGTGCTTGCCTTGGTTTGAACCCACGACCTACCGACACATAAGTCGACGCCGTTACCACTGGGCATATATCTATAGCATAATCACCCCAAAATGTTCCCACTGCTGGGAAACAGGCTTTGTCTCTGTAAGGGGGAGTGGGCCGTAATCTACCACGTAGACATAGTGCGGCTTGGTAGATACGGTTTACGGTTAAAGACATTAATTATTTTTCAAAATAATACAATTCACTTGTCATGAGAAATACAAGTTAATCATAATATTCGATACACAAACTTATGAAGAACGGTAGGTAGTCGTAAATAAACTAGTAAGCAGTAGATGCGCAAATATCTTTCTTACGACGCTGTGGGTAACAAGAAAAAGTTAGTGTACCATTACATATAGTTTCCTGATAGCAAGTCAATAGCAATTGCACATTGATAATAGTAGCAAACTGCAGTGCTATTCTGTAAAAATCTCACCGTGAAAACTAAGGTGAAGTGAGCTGTCATTCCACCTGATGTTGGGGATTGTCTCCATTGATAGTTCACTTCACCTATGTTATCACGGTGAGATTTTTACAGAATCGATAGACTGACAATATTTTAATTTGTTAATGTTTCAAAATGATAATATAGTTTAGTGCCTAAATGTTTTTTATGTATTAAAATACGTAATAATTTAATGTAGTAGAAGCAAATTAATAAACCAAAAAAATGAAACTGACTTTATAAATAGGTGATTTAATTAAAATCGAGAGAAATCTTTCAAGCTTTAAGGTTTTTTTTTGTAAAGAGTAAAGAATCATGTCACTTAACTTCAAATGTTTGTTTTTATGATATGCCGGTTTCCTCACGAAGTTTTCCGTCAACATTTTGAGAGTAGTGGTGATGAAGTGAATTCAGCTAAATATCTCAACTGTTTTATTTTTATAGAGAACAACTAATCTGCGCCCGCAGCTATGATGGGGACTTTAAAAACTTCGGAAATTACTGTGAGATGCAATACGAGAACTGTAATACTTGGAAGAGTAAGTTTTAAAATAATTTATTACACAATAAGATTATTATTTATTTTTATTTATTACACATCAGCTAATTAGCCGCTAATGTGTCTAACGAAATAATAATAATAAAAATACATATATATTATATCTACACTCATAGTAGATACGTAGCTAGATGAGTACCTATAGTAAAGCGCCCTTTGAAGAATGTGACTGCAAGGTTAAGCGGCACTGGCCGCGGTCATTTTGGAGATGGATGATTTTTCACTAATCAAATCAAATCATTTATTTGTGATACATGGGTTACATACAGGTGTTTATTACACAATTATATACTTAATAGTGTTAATTCTATGATCAGCCACTTGGGCATACAAATTATTAAGTAATTATAATGAAAATATGATTAGGTATAAAATTCTAATGATTTGATATAAATTATATTGAAGATTAAATATTAATTATACAATTACTATTAGTCACCCATGATAGACACAAGCAAGACAGTCAATAACAATAAATTACCTTCAAGAGGACATGAAACATTTAAAAAATTCTAGTCTATAAAAATTTAGCAACAGAGTATTATCTAACAATTTTCTTTATGAATATGGAACAATTTTTATGAAAAATTGGATATCACTGACAGTTATTAGAAGCTGTAAATAATAACCTCATCAAAAACACCATTAATCCTTATGAAAAAAACCCCACCCAGGCCGCGCCACTTTCGAAGATAATGAAAATAAAAATAATTTCCCATATGTATAACAATGATAAACCCTTCAAATGAATATGAATTTACTTGAAATTGGAGCAGGAAGCAAACATTAACGTAGATTTACACAGTGCGGTTCGATAACGATACGTCATTACGAGGCGTATAGTCATTATGTGTAAATAGGCTTTTGTTTATCATGCAATGGGAAGTCACTTATAAATGTCGTCCCACAGGATTCCACCTCCGTAGTAAATAATCAGCGATAATGTTCCCACTGCTGGGATACAGGTCTCCTCTCTATGAGAGGGGGCTGTAATCCACCACGCGGGCCCAGTGCGGGTTGGTAGATGTCACATGTCTTCGAATTTTTGGTTCTAGGACATGCCGGTTTCCTCACGATGTTTTCTTTCACCGTTTTAAGAGCAATGGTGATGAAATAATTTACACAAAGTAAAAAGTCCCTTTTACTGGCATGCGTGTTTGCGCCCGCGTGCAGGCCAGGCACGCATGCTTGTTGCGAGCCGCACGCAAAGCAGATTATTTTCGCCAGCCACCATAGTATTGTGCGTGTCGCCAGGAAGAGAACTCGTGTCAAAATGAATGTAAAAAAAGTAATTGTTGCTAATACAACGTGCATGCGACCCGCTTGACAGTAAAAACAAAACTGGCTATCAAGGTACGCCACACGCACACGGGCGGCACGCATCCGTGCGAGCCACCTGCGCTCCGCCCGTGTACTGCGTGCGTGTGGCGCGCATGACAATAAAAACATTTATGATACGATATGTTGCGGGTAGCACGCATGCGTGCCTGGCCTGCACGCGGGCGGTACACGCATGACAATAAAAAGGCCCTAAAGCGCCTGACGGGGTTCGAACCTACGACCTACAATTCGTAAGTCGCAGCCGTTACCACTGGGCCACTACTGCTCTCCAGTCACCTCCGTAGTGCTTGATATTATATTTTAGACGCTGATCAAGACTAAGAGCTTATCACCGACCTGTACTGGGTCCACGTGGTGGATGATGGCCCATTCGACCTCACACACACACGAGACACAGAGACGAGGCTTGTATCCAATCCTGCATGTATCATATCCAGTGGGTTGCTGAAAATCAGCGTCAGGTGGTAAACCTTCACTAACTGACGTAGTCCGCTAGGGCCGATGCCTGCCAGGGTCGCGGGCTGTTCGAAAGAGTTACCGTGGCTCTGGCACAGGTAACTGAAGGAACACGGGTGGGTTTTAGTCAGTAAAAATCTGATATGCTCTCCCGCTCATCAGAACGGGAGATGTGTTTACTGATTTCCCACACAAAAAAGGTGGTAAGTACACCTTGTGTTGTCAACTGACATTATGCTGAGCTGAGGCCCTTTTGGCAGATGCCAAAAGGGCCTCTTGTTTTCTGTTTTTATTGTTTTAAGGTGTATTTATTTTGCTGTAATACTAATAGACGCATTTTTGCTGTAATACTAATAGACGCATTTTTGCTGTAATACTAATAGACGCATTTTTGCTGTAATACTAATAGACGCATTTTTGCTGTAATACTAATAGACGCATTTTTGCTGTAATACTAATAGACGCATTTTTGCTGTAATACTAATAGACGCATTTTTGCTGTAATAATAATAGACGCATTTTTGCTGTAATACTAATAGACGCATTTTTGCTGTAATACTAATAGACGCATTTTTGCTGTAATACTAATAGACGCATTTTTGCTGTAATACTAATAGACGCATTTTTGCTGTAATACTAATAGACGCATTTTTGCTGTAATACTAATAGACGCATTTTTGCTGTAATACTAATAGACGCATTTTTGCTGTAATACTAATAGACGCATTTTTGCTGTAATACTAATAGACGCATTTTTGCTGTAATACTAATAGACGCATTTTTGCTGTAATACTAATAGACGCATTTTTCTTTCTTATCCCAGCAGTGGGAATATTATAGGCTGATTATGTCTCTTATTTTAGTCACATATGTGACTAAAAGAATATTATAGGCTGATTATGTCTCTTATTTTAGTCACATATGTGACTAAAAGAATATTATAGGCTGATTATGTCTCTTATTTTAGTCACATATGTGACTAAAAGAATATTATAGGCTGATTATGTCTCTTATTTTAGTCACATATGTGACTAAAAGAATATTATGGGCTGATTATGTCTCTTATTTTAGTCACATATGTGACTAAAAGAATATTATAGGCTGATTATGTCTCTTATTTTAGTCACATATGTGACTAAAAGACCAGCATCGTAATCGCAAATAAAAATTCATCCGTCTCATACGTTTAGGTCGAGTAGGTATTGAAGTTTTGTAAGGGACAGTTGATAAATTACCCTCACGCTCAGTGACTGCTAAACCGACGAGGCAGTCACTAGTGAATGGCAGACGAATATGATGAAAATGACAGTACAGTTATTTCAATAGTCATAACAATAAAATCTAATGGTCCAGTCTAGACGCAAATTGTGTGGAATAATCACCCTATTATTGCATATAAAAGAACGATAAGAAATACCGAAGACCGTGCTATTGTGAAGTGATTACGACTGGTTTGGT
The DNA here is from genome assembly GCA_949316385.1 of Globia sparganii. Taxonomy (NCBI): domain Eukaryota; kingdom Metazoa; phylum Arthropoda; class Insecta; order Lepidoptera; family Noctuidae; genus Globia; species Globia sparganii. The sequence goes on from OX438675.1 coordinate 2,133,994, forward strand.
TCAGTAGTACGTTTTACGTTAACTTTCTATATTTATAGCCACAGGGCCTAGACAAGTTCCTCGGAAAGCACGTTAAGCCGTTGGTCCTGCGTTCGATCTCTCTCCGGTCGTGTCGGATTGCCGTCTATCGAACTATGTGAGTGAGGGAAGAGTGAGTGCACCTGTGTCTGCGCACTCACTTGCGCACTATCATATCTCCCGCTAGATGGCGCTTAGATTGGCTGCATACCCGAAGTTTGGATTCAAATTGCCATCAGCCGGGGACAAATCAAGATTCCGGGCTGCTACTGAAAAATTTCTTATAGAAAACCCAACAACAAGTTGCATGACCTAAGAACCGAACCCAGGACCTTATGCAGTACATAAAAATCCGGATTCCTGTAGGCCAATTCTCGTAATTTAAAACGTTCAAAATCTAGTCGCAGTCTCATCTCGGCGACAAACAAATGTCAAAAACTTGTCAAAATGTAGGGAAATTTGAAGTATTTTTGACAGATTGAGACTGAGATCGGACTGTGAACGTTCTTAAAAATTACGAGAATTGCCCCTCAGACCACTGAATATGAATAAAACCTGTTGAAAGGCGATGATCTAAACTCAAATACACACCAGATTATGAGATAACATTAACTGTTAAAACTCGCAACACATATTTGATATCAATCCTACTTTATTAATTATTAATTATATTAATTAATATTATAAATGCGAAAGTTTGTGAGGATGGATGGATGTTTGTTACTCTTTCACGCAAAAACTACTGAACGGATTTTGATGAAACTTTACAGTAATATAGTTTATACATCAGAATAACAGATAGGATACTTTTTACCCCGATATTCTTACGAGATCAAAACTTACGCGGGTGAAACCGCGGGGCGCAGCTAGTTCAATAATAAAGTTATGTAAAATAATGTATTTCAGAATACTTTCAATTCGTTTAAATGAGGCTATTGCCTGGGGCGGCCATGTTTTTCATAAATTGGCTTTCATTGTACTTTGTAATGGTTATATAAAATATTCATATTTATTGACAACCAATTAGTGGACGAAAGTGGTTTTCAAAAGGTAGGATGCTTTTCCTGAAATAATTTTTGATACAAAATTTTGAAACATCGGTCGTTAAAAAGCAAAAAATAAAATGCACAACACTACGTCAATGCAGACGCGCGGACACCGCTGGTACGCATCGAAACGCGCCGCTCCCCGCGCCGCGCCCGCTGACTTCGTGTCCGTAGCCTTACAGTAACGTTACTTGGTAAGGTTTTGGCGTAGTAGAAGTAGAACCCTATCAGAATACCAGCGCTCGGGTCCTATAGACTACCAGCGCTCGGGCCTTATCAGAATACAAATGCTGCGGTATTTATTGTTTTAAGGTGCCACTTTTTGATATTTCTTCCATACAAATTTCGGGAGAATATCACTCCACTGTTTGACATTGTGCATCCAAAATTAAACATGAAATCGTTTTGACTTATTATTAATTTAGTCTGTACGGAAACAGAATAGTAAAATAAAAAGCCATTAAAAAGTTATGAGCTAACAAAGATTAGTTTTTCTTGATATTTTTAACAAACTTTGGGTGTATATAAGTAATAAAAAAAATGTAAAATCTTCAAAACCGAGTCCGTACCGACAAAGCGCAGTTATCGAAGAGCTCAATAAACTTTATTTGTAATTGATTTATGCAGTGGTTTTTCCATAATACTCGATTTTGCGAAGCACTTTTCGAATCTTTTTACGCGCTTATGAGTTCGGAACGGTGTTTCTGTGCGTGAGAACTAGACGTTGTTCGTGTAGACTAGCGTCTAACTGCTCATCACTGATACTAGCATTGTCGGACACGAAGCCAGGTGAGACAGTGTGCTTTTTGGCCATGACCACCAGCGAGTTCGAGCTCGCGACTAGTTTACTCTTAATATCGCAGCATTATGCTGAGATAAGCCTTTTGGCCTCACACAAGTCTTTTTGTTTTTAATGAAACTTTAGTTTTAAATGTTTCCTTTTAAATATTTGTATTTCCTATGTGTGTCCCAAATAAAATATTTTTCTTTCTTTCTTTCTTTCAAGTACGTTTGCGCATCTTAGTCATAGTCGTTCACTTAGTGCAACAAAAAATGGTCACTTTTATTACTCGTATCCAAACTGAAACTCAAAGCATTTAATACATATAAACCATTTACAGGCACTTTTGAACCGTCAAGAAGTCGGTCAGTCACAAAATATGAAGCTAGTTGCCCATTCCAAAGGGTAGTAGGTACCTATGGAGAAGAACGGGCAAGAAACTCCATGGAAATTCTTTTAAATTATATTTCAAGTTCTGCACGTCTGTTTAGAAGAAGCTAAAAGAAAGCAGAGGAACGACTTAGACTCTTGCTAAGTTACGTGTTGGCTGTACGACGACTACGATTTAAATCAAACATTGAGAACACTAATAATATCAAAAGTCATTTATTTAAACTAGGCCGAAAGGAGATGTTTCATTTTCGGCCATAAATTGTACGGTAGTGATAAAATAGGAAATAATTCCAGGAATTGTGGAAAAATATTATATTCTGAATATTCCCCTGATTACTTCGGCACAAAAAATAATAGTTTTTCAAACTATTGCCATAATCTATTGAACATGGCGTCGTCTTACTTGCCTACTGCTTTCGTTCAGAAATCATGTTACATTATAACATAATAATATTACGTAGACGTTATTTATTTAGATAGAAAAGGCATGTATTTATGTGATAATATGGTAAGATATCTATCATAAACAACTTTTTTGACTAATTACAAGAAAGTGTGACGATTCAATTTATCGTTAAAAAAATATATTCCATTTTTGTGGATTGTAGATTTGTAGGTACTTCTGGACGAAAAACTCTAGGTTTTATTGTTGACAATGGCATTACATCAGTCAGTCTGTCAATCTCGTTGTGGTCTCGTTCGTTTCGACTTCGTGGCTTTCGGTGTTATTTTGCGTTTCATTTCTTTCTTTTAATTCTTACGTCTTAGGCTTTTTGTAACGGAAAACAACAATCACAGTTTTGACAAATTCTAGGTTATGTAAACGTCATCTCTCCAACCTGTCATGGCTGGCTGTCGATGATCATAACAAACATAAAACATTTTCAGTTTTTATTTAGTGCCTAAAGAATATTAATTAATATGAAAAAAAAAATCTTTATTATATTCAGGGGTTCGTTTTCCAGGTTTTCTAAAGTGTTAATGTTATAGCCGGTGTCCCATACAAAAATGAAACGTCTCCTTTAGCAGATTTTGAACGTCAAAATTACATAAGAGAGTCCCCCAAGACACGCGCACTTCACCACTTCCTAGTGCTTTACCTAGGAAGAAGAAATGGCGCAACAACCTCCTCAATAAATAAACACCAAACACCAATAATAATTATTAGGAAATTGATGGATAATGTTATTTCCAATATTTACGTTGGTATAAGTCTAATAGAAAAGTTTATTCGAGAGAATTTCATTGGTAATATTAATGGCTGTATTTAAATTGACAGAGGAGATGAAAGGGTTTGCATAATGTAAATAAGGATACAGTACCGTTTTCCTTATGAGCCATTGCAAAACCTGAAGATATGTATTTAATCAAACCTGAAATATTTCTCATTTTGCTTTCCTAAATATGTTAATAGATTCGTAAGCAAATTTTAACTGTAATAGCTACTACCATATGAGAGGGTCTACTATGCTAGGCTATGAGATATTTGTTCCAATATTGATGAAGATAAAAGAGTCTTAATTTTAACCAATAATAGTCTGCATATTACAAGAATCAGTATAAAAGGGCTGGTTTTTCAATAGCCATTTAAATTTTATCTCAGGAATAAGGAATACTGAGGGTTTCACAGATTTTAAACAGAAAATAAATGTCAAACTATCATAATATTGTTTATTCGTCAGATATTTATCTGACTAGGTAGGTACTCAGAATCAGAATCAGAATCAGCTTTTATTAGTGAAACATAGGTTTTTACATTTACAAAATCTTAAATTGGGTTATTACAAGTGCGCTATGTTTTGCCGTGAAGGCGTACAAATATTGAAATGATGAAAACCAAAAATCTTATAAAATAACAAATAAACTACTAACATACGAAGAAAACAAAATTAAACTGAGAAAAGGAACTAATAACCTTATAAAAATAAAATTATAGGTAATTAAAAAGAACTTATTAAAAAACAGTCTTAAAAATCTCATTAACAGCCTTTAAAATTACATTTAATACATATAGGTATTAACCGCTTAAGAAATATTAAAAAAAAGAAGTATTGAAAGTATTAAAGTGTAAGTGTAGTAGTAGTTTGAAGTATTTAAAACCCCCAAGGCTAGCAATGCCGTTTATTCCAATTAAAATACAAAATGTGTGCATTAATAGCAAAATGGAAAAAAAAAACTCGATTTGCAACTGAAGTGAATGCTGCGTTGGCAAAGAGCCAGATAAAGTTAGGATTAAGTACTTAACAGTTATAATTTTATAGCATGGGATGTAGGCTGTGTTTCAGCCTACCTTTCTGCTTTGGCTGAACGCCAAAGAATATTAGGTAGAACAAAATAGCACTATGTTTTTTTCTCACTTTGTTAGCAATCAAAAGAGGTTTATCTAAGTCAGTCTCTCTTGCTCTTATCATATTTTGTTAAGTACCTAATCATTAATTACTCATCATCATCATCATTATCATCATCAGCCGGAAGACGTCCACTGCTGAACAAAGGCCTCCCCCTTAGACCACCACGCCGAACGACAATCCGCCACTTGCATCCATCGGTTGCCCGCGACTCTCACGATGTCGTCGGTCCACCTAGCGGAAGGCCTGCCTACGCTGCGTCTTCCGGTTTATGGTCGCCACTCAAGAACTTTTCTTCCCCATCGGGTATCAGTTCTACGAGCGATGTAGCCTGCCCATTGCCACTTCAACTTGCAAATTTTAAGAGCTATGTCAGTGATTCTGGTTCTTCGTCAAATATCCTCGTTCCGGATTTTATCACGCAAAGAAACTCCGAGCATAGCTCTTTCCATTACTCGTTGAGTGACTCTCAGTCTCTCTAAAAGGCCAGCAGTTAAAGACCACGTCTCAGTGCCATATGTCATCACTGGCAACACACACTGGTTAAACACCCTAGTCTTAACTTTCATTCTTCACATTCATTACTATCAGACATTAAAAGAACATCTGTAGGTATTCAGAAACTTACATTTATAGGCATGCAGAATTTTAAATGAGTTGATCGCCATTCAATTAAAATATTAATTTAAATTGAAAATTCATCAAATTAATTAATTTTTTGTTTTACCATGTCTAAATATCGATACCCATTACGTTAGCAGAGATTAGCTAGCTAATTTAATTTGATCCTGTATCATCTGCCTAGCCTTTTCCCAACTATGTTAGGGGTCGGCTTCCAGTCTAACCGGATGCAGCTGAATACCAGTGTTTTACGTGGAGCGACTGCCTATCTGACCTCCACAACCCATTTACTGGATAATACGATACCCTTGGTAAGACTGCTTGTCAGACTTTCGGGCTTCTGACTACCCGTAACGACTGCCAAAGATCTACGAATGACAGCCGGGACCAACGACTTAACGTGCTTTCCGAGGCACGGAGGGGTCTCGGTATGTAAAGATGGTCACCCATCCACAGACCAACCGCGGCAAGCGTAGCTTAACCTGATCGGTCGACCTGTGCGGCGATTATTATTTAGTCACGGGCCCCTCAATTTGATCCTGTATATAAACTATAAAGAGCTGACCAGCAAAAGACAGAATTGTGTGGAAAAGCGAGAAGGAGGTCTTTGACCTGCATTGGAATAATATAGACTAGTTAGACGATTAGATATAAATCTACAACTTCAACAAAACAATGTTTTTGCTTTTCAGATTGGCATGTGTTCAGACGAGAAAGGTGTTAATTAAACGAAGAAATAAAATTACAAGGAAACTATGATAACTTTACTGTTTATTTTCTAACATTTATCATGTCCTAACATGACGCCATTAAGGGCCATTAATATGTCGAAAATACTGCGGCGTTAATTTTGAAATAAATATGTGGTAAAGTTGAGGATTAATGTTAGGTCTTAAGTTTGACGAAAACACGATTCCATACAATTTTCTCGATAGAAAAAAAATCCAAAGTTACCTCCAAACCGAACAATAAACCGCTGGTATTCAAAAATTACTTCAAATTAGATCATGAAACTTTGTATACTAACTGAATTAACTATAAAGCAGGTCCTATGTTTTTTTATTATTTTTTTTATTACCATTATTTTCACCGTAAAAAGCAAATACCTAAACTATTGGCGCTGCCTGCCGCCTAGCACCTTACTCTGTCTCGCTCTCACTCAGTCCGTGAGCAGTATCGTGCGAGCGAGATAAAGAGTGAATTTTAGCTGAGGTAGCATAGGCTCTTAATCCACGACGTGTTACAGAGAGGTGTTCCTATAGTACACCCAAATTTGGCCAGTTATGTTTGAATCCCATGCAAAAGGGGGCGAGCCAATTGTCAACAACCAGTTACAACCAGGCTCCGGGCTGCCATTGAGAAATCCCTAACGGAATAACCCAATAACACATTGACCGGCCTGGGAATCAAACCCTCGTACGCAACAGTGGCGTTTGCGACCAATAGACAAACGAGGCAGTCGATGTTTTCTTTTCTAGAATAATCAGCCGTTGCCGGTCTTCCCACTGCTGGGACACGGGCCTCCTCTCTGTGGGAGGATGTGGGTCATAATCCACCACGTGTGGGATGTCACGTGACTTCGAATTTTTAGTTCTAGGTCATGCCGGTTCCCTCACGATGTATTCCTTCACCGTCTTGAGAGCAGTGGTGATGAAATAGTTTACATTAAGACTATGCCGACCGCACAGTGGCGCCCTCATCGTTTGTTTGGTTATTTCATACAATTTAGAATGAAAATGTTGTTTAGTTTTATTATAATCCTTAAAACGGAATATAGTGGCCACTGTTATCCGTTTTAAGGATTATAATAAAACTAAACAATATAAAACTACCGTTTCTAATAATATTAACGTATAATCTTGTGAAGCACAAGTTAACGTGCTTATATTCTGCCTTTATCATTCTAAATTGTATGAAATAACCAAACAAACGATGAGGGCGCCACTGTGCGGTCGGCATAGTCTTAAGTGCTTGCTTGGGGTCGAACCCAAGTTCCACAACTCGTAAGTTGCAGCCTTTACCACTGGGCCACCAATACTCCTTTTGTTAATTTTCTAAATATTGGCAAATTTTAATAAACCTGAATTTTTAAATAAAAAAACGCATTTCTCCAGGTAGATTGGTAATCGCAACATCTATTGTTGGCAAAGACAAAGTTACTTCTACCCAGTTTCTTTCATATTTACTCTGTAATTCTGATCTTCATAGCTATTCCAACCATACGATAGGTTGTCGAATCAAACATACACATTTTCAATTACTAATTTGTTGTCTTGCCACCGGCAGAAAATAGCTGTCTGAAGAATGGTGGTCGTCTGTTTGATTTAAAATGACAAATTTTCGGGTTTTCAACTTGTGAACAGCCTATAGAGGACTCTTTTGATAACATTTATAAATGTTGGATTCGGTACGGAAGCGTATCGAACAGTTGTGAATAGCTATGCTTGTAAACTTGCATGTAATTGTGTAGCTTCTGTTTTTTTTTTTTCAAATTCTAATTCATTTATTTCGTAAACACAGGGTACATACAAAAAGATGTTAGGTATAATGAGATCCGAGCTGTGTCCCGCCGAAAGGCCTACAAAATATCAAAAGTTTTTTATAGATTATAAATCATGTCAAAATTATATAAAATAATAAATAAAATGTCGAATTAAATAAAGTAAAAACAGCCAAAAATACAATAAAATAAAAATAATAATCTAAAATCATAATGTCACTAATTCATTAACACAAGAATAATCAAAATTAACAAAATCATTTGGTATGTCAAATAACATAAAAACCGATTCGATTTAGGTTTGAGATCCAAAAAATATGAAAGCGCAGCAAGTCGCGCCCTCTAATTTTGCTATCAAGTTATTGAAATCAGCGAAGAGGTCAGATAAGAGGGGCACTGGCTGGAGACTGTCCCTCTAACAGAGCGTCGCATCCCTAAAGGCCAAACCTCGTAATTTAAAACGTTCAAAATCTAAACGCAGTCTCATCTCGGGGACAAACAAACGTCAAAAATGTAGCGAAATCATAGGTATTTTTGACAGATTGAGACTGAGATCAGACTGTGAACGTTCTTAAAATTACGAGAATTGCGTGCCCTCTCGTTTCGTGCCAGCTGTCTTCTGATGACATACATAGATGATGTCAGGGGAACCGCGTCCTATCACGTCCACAACGAACTGCTATATTCCGGCACAATCTTGATTATATTGAAGCTGTTGAACCCATAATATTGAAGCTGTTTTATTTATTTATTTATTTATCAAAATCTCCCTTACCACTATCATTACAGGTGTATACCTAATGCGATAGTGAGGTCTTAAAATTAACTTAAGTACTTACAATTTAAAACTGTTCTTATAATTACATCTAAAAATAATATTATGTACTAGGTTCCCTAAGTAAAATAAAACAAAATAAAATAAAAACAACAAGATAGCCTACTCTAATCTACATGATAACATAAAAAGAACATCAGTATTTTTGCGAGTTCACTCAAATGGCATGTAAATACATCTATCCTCACGTGAAGATCGTTAATAACCCGAATTGCACGGGTCAATGGTGTTTTGGCGAGAAGGTTGGTCCTGGCAACCGGAACAGCCAGCAGTGGCGGGCGGCGCCGCCTCCACGCATAGTGGTCTGGTACACATATACTCAGGCGCTGCAGTACTCCTGGGTTATGCTCAATGCCACGAAGCAACCTAACCAGATACGCGACAAGCGTGAATTCCCGTCCCATCGTATTATGGGTTCGTGTTGAACCCATAATACGATGATTGATGATCTGATAAAGGCTTTCCTGCGCCGTTAAATAAAACAATAAATCTTTACTCGCCTCTATACGTTTCATGGAAAGATGATATAACTTTTACTGGGAACAACACGATAAAATCTCTAACATAGTGGAATCTGAATTTTTCGCTGCACCTGCATCAGTTAAAAACTTTCCCGGAAAAACTATGGAAGCAAGCCACAATAGTCACTCATTTAAAAACCGCACAGATATTTATGTATACTAAAATTGAAGAGTTTGTTTTTTTGTTTGAAGGCCCTAATATGTCTAGAACTAGCATATTTGTCGAATTAAAAAAAATATTTTTGCAATTGACCTCTGAATCTTTTTTTTTTCTTTTTGATCGACCGAACTCGATACATTTTCGTTTTTAATATAGTTATATCTTGTCGCATGTATTTCTAATCCCTAGTAGCCTGTCATTGTTTCACTGTGCACGAAATAAACTGTTTACCTCTCCTGCCCGCACCCTCCGAAGTGCATAGATCGCATTTGTTTTAGTCGCGGCGCAGGCGTCGAAAGCACGCAAGCTCGCGAATGTTAGATAAGATTTATGATGCCAAATTGCTTAATTCAAAGAAAATTAGAATATTATTTTTATTTTATAATTTTGTTTTATATCCTAATGTATCACAGTACATGAGGACATAAAACAAAATTATAAAATCAAAATAAAGTGGGCGTGCGGTCAATATTGCTCGTAACCTATTTAAATAGGTTACGAGCAGCCGCTGAGGTTACAAATGACCGCACGCCCGCTTGAAGGTTAAAGAAGACTATTTTAACACCACGCTACGTGGTTGATGTATGACATTTTTGATTTTTGACATTTTGATTTGGTTTATAATAATAATAATGATTTTGTTTTGTAATAATAATGATTTTGACATTTTGATTTGGTTTATAATAATAATAATGATATTTGTAATATTAATGACATGTTAAATGATGTAATGATAATGGTATGATATTTGTAATAGTAAGGACATGATATATAATCTAATGATACTAATTTATATTTTTCCTTTTAATTGATGATTTATAATTTTATAATTGTAATTTATAAATTGATCTAAATAAGTGTATAGTGATATAAATAATTTCAAATGTTTGCATGCCGATTGGTAAAATGTGGCTAAGCTAAATGTAATCTTAAGAACTATTATGTATTACCCATATTTGCAAAATAAAATTCTATTCTATTCTATTCTATTCTACGGCCCTCAGGAGTCGATCAAAAAGAAAAAAAAAATCAGAAAATACGCTAAGCGAAAACGAAGTGATACCGAGGGCACCCGATGTGATGCGACGCAGTGGATCGTTTTAGTGAATTGTGGTGTCTTACGTCTTCCACGCAAACGAAGTCACGGGCAGAAGTAAAGAAATATCTCGAACACGTGCTGATAATAAATTCCAAGCATGTGCAGTTTTTGAATGCGAACGCTTGCACACCCGTCACGTAGTGACGGCGACACGTTCTTTATTTGTATCGTTTGTGGTTTTAGGAAGGTTTTACATTCGCTGGGTATTTTGCTGGTTTCTGGAACCAGTTTGAAGATTTACGAAGGGTTACGTGTGAACTCGCGGCTGGTCACCTAAGCACCTGGTCAGACCAAATAACTACCCTCACTGGACTCGCTGTTGCGACCGCCCTCAGGGAAGCCGACTACTGAATGAAGTGGAAGAACATCAAACAGACGCCAGCACATCAAGCTACTACAATATGTCAAAAACTTTATCGCTACAGTATAAAGTTCAAGGCTGATCGGGAAAATATGACAGTTTCGGGTAGCTTGATGTGCTAGCGTCTGTACATAAAGCCATGAAGGCCTTTCAGGGAAACCGTGTAATCGTCCTTCAGTAATGAAGTACGCGGCCAAAAAGACAAAGAGAAGAGACATGTGCTTGCATGTGTGAAAAAATATAATGAATATATTTTACGCGGCAACACAGAGAGAGTTTGATGCAAGTGATTTAACATTGATATAATGATAAATGACATTAGTGTAGAATGTTGCCAATACAACAAGCTGCGTTCATTACTCAACGCGGTTGAAAAAAAAGAAAAGAAATATCTGTAATTGTCTGAATCCAGAGCCAGTCCACACGGCGCGTTGCGTCAGCGTTGCGTTGTTTTACATACAAATAACCATAGTGTACATACGGTGCGCTGCGTCGTCGCAACGCACACACGACGGACAGCAGCCCAGGAGACGAAGCGGGAGGGGTGTAATTACCTGCGACTGCGTCCTAGCACCACTGCGTTGACGCAGCGCCCGTGTGGCCGGCAATGCGTTAAAATTCATGCGTTGCGACGACGCAACGCGCCGTGTGGCCAGTCCACACTAACTCCAGCGAAATCTTAATTAAAAGTTTAAGTTAAGCTTTAGGCAAATTCTTAACTTTAGTGATACTCCTGATTTACCATTAACTAAAATTTGTTTATGTTGTTGCCAGCTTTCCGTGTAATTAGTGTTTGTTGTTGTTCAAAGTTTGGAAATAATTAGATACTACGTAGGTAAGCTACTAATTTCGGTTTAAATTTTGCAAAATAAGTGAAATGTCAAAGTTGATATCATGTTAGGCTCATCTAACACCTTTATGATTAAGATTAAGCTGATCGCACAGTGGCGCCCTCATCTATATAATACTAATGTATGTATTCCGTTTTAAGGATTATAATAAAACTAAACAATGTAAAACTACCGCTTCTAATAATATTAATGTATAATCTTGTGAAGCACAACTTAACGTGCTTATTTTCTGCATTTTTATTCTAAATTGTACGAAATAACCAAACAAACGATGTGGGCGCCACTGTGCGGTTGGCATAGTCTTAATCGTATTGCCGCTATCTTTGAGCAGTGGTGCAGTGGTGTTCCAGTCCGCGATTTACGAGCTGTAAGGTCTTAGTTTCGAACCCATACAGGCGCTTTACTTTAAATATTTTCTTCAGCACTACTCTCCAAACGGTGAAAGAAAACACCGTGAGGAAACCGGCATGTCCTAGAACCAAAAATTCGAAGACTTGTGACATTTACCAACCCGCGCTCGACCTGCGTGGTAGGTTACTTTTCCCTCTTGAAAAGAGGGGGCCTGTGTCCCACCAGTGGGGACATTATAGGCTGTTTATACTTTGCCAGTTGCCACCATCTCTGATGGAAAACTGAAACCGAACTGATAACGAAAACAACCGAACAATTACAATATGGTAAATCAAAACCAGATGGATACAATGTATGAGTCTTAATATTTTCGAGCGGGTTCTGGTATGAAACAAAATATCTGTAGTTACACTCTTCAATGGTTGCGGATATGAAACAAAAAATATATTTCGTTTATTTTTATATTATGATATAGATGGAAAGTTTATTTCTGAACGAGATAAACTATAGTTTATAGTCTCAGTCAGCATGATGGTAATTTGTAACTAGCCGTGCGATTCTGTAACCATCTCACCGTGAAAACTTAGGTGAAGTAAGCGTGGAGTGAGCTGTCATTGTCATCCTGATGCTAGAGAATGATACTCTTGACAGCTCACTCTAAGCTCACTTCACCTAACTTTTCACGGTGAGATTTTTACAGAATCTATCGGCTGAGCACTTGATGATCTTATGACTGCGTCAGTGAGCGGAGTTCACGCAACTGAATTTTGGGCCAAATATATATTTAATCTTTTTGCCATCGATACGATAAGAATAAGAAGCATGATGTTACCGAGGATTCCTGCCCACGGAGCCCCGGACGTATATTTCACCAATGGTATATTTTAATAATCGTTTATTCGCTGTGTAATTACAAACAGAAAAATGGCTTTTAACAAAGTATTTATGGGAATGGTGGCGTCTGGTCTGTGTATAGGCACAGAAAACACGTCATTTCCTATTTGACCTAATAATTTTGAAGGACGTCATCCAAACACAGAATAAGAATTATAATTAACTAGCTATGCCCCGCGGTTTCACCCGCGTTAATTTAAGGAAAACTTAGTACATTACTTTAAGAAGCTATTTTAGGTACATCACGCTATAATCAGTAAGAGTGGAACTGTAGTAAAAAATGTCACGGGAATAGGAATAATAAAGGAACGCTGGGTAAAAGTAATAGGGTCTTATAAAATCTGAGCTGCGTGGCATGGTACTCTTGCAGAGCTACGCGGCGGCGGCGGCCGGCCAGCGCCCTCTGCCGCCAACCGCTGCCGCTGTGGCCGCCTTGCGGAGTTATTAGAGATTTATTTTATTTTATTATTAATATTTTTTATCTTATTATTTTTTTATATTTTTTTAATTTATTTATTAGAGATTTATTAGTTATTTTAATACTATGATATCTCATAAGATATTCATTGAAATCAAATGATGACAAGGGCAATTTTGCTTAAAATTAAATAATTGTGTTGCATAACATAGTTATTTGGATAAGGATTATTGGATAAGGAATGGACTATTCAACACATAAATATTTTTCAATTTGTACTAGTAGTTCCTGAGATTAGCGCGTTAAACCAAAAAAAATAACAAACAAGCTCTTCAGCTTTATAATATTAGTACTTATAGATAAATGTAGATAAATAGCAAAGAAAAAAATATAATTACATTATTTTAAAAATTACTTCTTTCATTGTTTCTATGTTTTATGAAAATTTGTTTGTTTGAATGTTTGTCACTCAAAAACGCTAAAACGTTGAATGGATTTGAATGAAACTTAGCACACAGATAGTTGAAAGCACCTGGATAAACACATAAAATAATTTTATCCCAATATTCCCACGGAATCGAGACTTATGTGGGTGAAACCGCGAAGCACTGCTAGTATAAATAATTGCATTATTTTCTTACATTCCCAGAATTCGACGGCAGTAACTTTGAAAAGTTCCTTCCAACTATAAATGCAATTTTTTCATAACACACATTTTTACGACATATCATCAAAACGGTTTCCGCCTTTAGTACAGTGAACCGTACATCAGTGATAACATTGATAGCATCTTTATGTCGTAGAAATAAGGTCTGTTTTTGTAGTGCAAGTGGTACCACTGACTGTATCTGTTTCAAGCTGACATGACAAATATACCAGGCCAACGATTTTAAGGGCTTTCTGCTGGAACGATGTATGTAGATTGATCGATTTATGTCGTAGGTACACACAAAGACATATCAAGCTATAAATTTTCGGTTTTAGCTGACTCGCTGGCTCGTACTGCATTTTGGATTTTCGTACAATGAGAAGTCAGCTTTTACTGAAAATGTATAGCTTGAAAATATGTCGTTGAGTGTCGACGCAGGTACGTCTTGTAACGTTTTAGCTATTTGTCCTAAGTACAGACGCCAGCACATCAAGCTACCTACCCGAAACTGTCAAATTTTCCCAATCAACTTTGAATCTTATACTTTAGGGATAAAGTTGAAAATCTATTAAAGAAATTTGACAGATTGTAGTAGCTTGATTCTGGCGTCTGTACTTTTTGGATGGATTGATGAAACTGGCACAAAAAAAGAGAGGCCAATGACTACCAGCGAGTGAAGTCGGGCTGTGAATGAAGATGAGGTGACTGAATGATGATTATGGTGATGAATGACTTTTTATTATATTTTTTTCTTTAAGTGCCCGTGATAAAACAGCAGGCCCATCAGAATTTCAGCGCCAGCGCCGTGACATTATTTTTTTTAAATGTCGCAGTATAACGCTGAGATAGGAACCTTTTGGCCTTGTATAGGACTTTCTATTTCATTTTTATTATTGTTACTTTTTAGGGTTCCGTACTTCAAAGGGTAATACGGAACCCTTATAGGGTCACTTTGCTGTCCGTCCGTCTGTCTGTCAAGACCTTTATCTCAGGAACGCGTGTAGGTATCGAGTTGAAATTAAAACTTTATTCTCAAGTCTGCGGTCCCTTGAAGCTGTGAAAAAATCAAACTTTTAAGTTAACGTAAAAAAAGGATACAGCAGTTTAAGCCGCAAAAACGTATATTTCGACACTTTTAAGGGAATAAAAATGTATAAGGTACTTCCCGTTGACCTAGAATCATGAAATTTGGCAAGAAGCAATGTCATGTAGCACATGTAAAGAAAAAATCCGAAAACCGTAAATTTGTAGTTACATGCCTACTTTATACGGAACCCTCGGTGCGCGAGTCCGACTCGTACCTAACCGGTTTTTTTTTATACATATAATTTGGTTTTTTATTTTTGACTGTGTTTAGTTTAGTTAGTAATCTTTCTGTACGAGTCACAATAAATACTTTTTCCTTCTTATCATTTAGCTACCTCGCATGTACAAAATATATCTGCTTGAAACCCGGTTTTTCAAAAGATACCTAATAATTTGTTACTCGAAGTAAGTGAAAAAGTGTAATTAGAAAATACGTACTAAAAAGGGAGCTATGTCTGACGGCTAAGTGCTTTGCAGTTTCGCAGAGGACACATTTTTGTTTCGACGCTAAATTCAACCGGTCGATTCTGTAAAAATCTCACCGTGATAACTTAGGTGAGGTGAGCGTGAAGTGAGCTATCAATAGTGGGAATCCCTAACATCAGGTGGAGTGACAGCTCACTTCACCTAAGTTTTCACGGTGAGATTTTTACAGAATAGCACTGCTGGTTCGAGATTTTCAAACTCTTATCAAGGAATTTTACAAAGCATAATCAGCTTAAATTGGCCTCTCTTTTCTTGTGCCAGTTTCATCAATCCATCCAAAAAGTACAGACGCCAGTATCAAGATACTACAATCTGTCAAATTTCTTTAATAGATTTTCAACTTTATCGCTAATGCATAAGGTTCAAAGTTGGTTGGGAAAATTTGCTTAATATTCCCACTGGGACACACAGGCCTCCTTTTTAGTGGGCTGTAAACTACCACGCGAGGCCAGTATGGGTTGGTAGATGTCACAGTCATGTCTACGAATTTCTGGTTCTAGGAGCAATTTTATTGAGTGGAGTTATTTTACTCCGACATTCAAAGCATGCTTTGACAGTCTGAAGCCGGATATAATATAATTGGAATCGACTTTCTTAGAGTTCCATACCCAAAAGGTGCCAATATTATTCAAGCTTCGCTATGTATCTTTTTGACCCGTAATAAGTAGACTCTTGAAATTATCACAGAATGTGTACTACTATGGCCGATATAACAAATAATAATAGAAAAATTAAAGTTGAAAATTAAAGGAAACCCTATACAAATTAAACGTGTTTAAAAAAAAAAACACGTTTATTTTCAAAGACGGGCCCGTGGCTAAATATTAACAGCCGCACAGGTCAATCGATCAGGTTAAGCTACGCTTGCCGCGGTTGCTCTGTGGATGGGTTACCATCTTTACTTACAGAGACACCTCTGTGCCTCGGAAAGCTCGTTAAACCGTTGGTCCCGGCTGTCATTCGTGGATATTTGACAGTCGTCACGGGTAGTCAGAAGCCCGAAAGTCTGACAACCAGTCTTACCAAGGGGTATCGTATTACCCAGTAACTGGGTTGTGGAGGTCAGATAGGCAGTCGCTCCATGTAAAACACTGATATTCAGCTGCATTCGGTTAGACTGTAAGCCAACCCCAACATAGTTGGGAAAGGGCTAGGCAGATGATGACGTTTCTTTTCAAATATTGTATGGTGTTACGGAACCCTTCTAGTGCGAATCCGACTCGCACTTGGCCGTTTTTTTATAACCTCGTGAATCACTGCATTTTACTATCTATCAAAACAGGACTCTCTAAAGTGCCATGGTACTAGCTCATTCTATAAAAGGCAATTCTAGACGTTACTTTATATTGCTTTCACACTTTTTATTGGTCCATAAATTATATCCCAGGAACCCTGGATTTTAAAAGAAAAGTTGACCTCAAGTATGTCTCACAATTTATTTTCTAAGGGCCAAAGAAATCAACGAAAATGTAAGAATACCTACAAGTAAAAATCTTCCAGACCGCATTTCGGCCACGGCGGCCAATCTCAACGGAGACTAGTCTTTTTTTTTTGGAAATGGCATCTCGCAGTTCAACCTGTAGAAGGTTGTCGACTGCTTAACCGGGCTTTCCTGTGGATGCCTAAGTTAAGGCCTCCAGCCAGGGCTTAAAAACTAATTAAAAAGTAAGCGACTCACGCTAAGGGCACCCCCCGTGGGTTCGGACCTCGGCTTAGGGCGACGCTGGAAGAGGGCAGCAAGGGACAGGCTGGATCGGAATTATGGAGACTAGTCTTCGGCGCAGGAGATATTATAGTGCACAAGTGTGCGCGCAGACACAGGTGCCCTCCCTCTTCCCTCACTCTCATAGTCCGATGGGACGGCAATCCGACACGACCGGGGAGAGTTCAGGTGCTTTCCGAGGCAAGGGGGTATTACACCACCAACTTCCAAACTCCGGGCTGTTACTAAGAAATTTTTAATGGAAAAACTCAATAACACTTTGTCCGACCCGAGAATCCACAACCTCCAAGGACCTACAAGTATTGCCATATTAAAAGTAAAAACACATTTCACAATACATCTTTTTTTTTTTTTTTTTTTTTCAGGATGGGAAATCATCGAATGACCCCTCCCGCTCTGGGTGGAGCAGAAGGGAGTGTCAGACTCTTACTGACTAAAACCCACCCGTGTTCCTTCCTTAGCCCTTTGTGTTCCGGGGTAGCGGTAACCCTTTCGGACAATCCCGCTGCCCCGGCAGGCTTCGGCCCTTTCGGGCCCCTTCCTTATGCTGACATCTCTTTGAGGCGCGCGTGGAACACGTACGCGCCGTCCGGCACGGGCCTGGTCCTGATCGGACGGAGAGTTACCCATTACTCTCCGCCCGCAGGCCCGCGCCTACGGTGGCCGGGAGTCGTCTCGCGGCTCCCGACGCCCGGGGCGTCTCCCGCGGCGGCTGGGACGTGAGGCCCTCTCCCTCAGCCGTCCCGCCACCTCCTTCGCTAGCATGACTGCTTCGCAGAAGGAGGTGACTGCCTCCCACTCCCTCTCGCCCCGGACCATGGCTTGAACCAGGGCCGGGCGCGAGAGGTCGCCGCCGCCATTCAGCAATAAAAAAAAAATAACTGAACATTAATTACTTCAATAATATTTGAGCAGATGCTTGTCAATAATTTCTATAAACGCAACTAACCAAAAATATCTATACACTTCTTCACTTATCACAACAACCTATATACAGGGTGACTGGATCTGGACCCGCCATAGCAAATTCGCACTAAGAAGAGGTAATTTTCTAATTATTGAACCTTACTTTCCCTTGATAAGGTTTTATAATTTCGGAGATATGTCAATTTTTATACTATATTGAGATTATTCCAAAATTTGACCAATGAACAAAATAATCTTGAAGCACAATGATCCTATTGAATCGATCAGCTGATTCAAATAAAATCCGCCATGTTGCCTCAGCATCCTCTTAGCAGTGCTCGGCTGTTTTAATTATGACAGATACTATTCAATTGCTTAGCAACCTCTTAGTGCTAAACTGCGTTTATGAATAAGAACTTTAGAATAGAATAGAATAGAATAGAATACTCTTTATTATGTACACCATTATAAATTACAGACATAAATATAGAACTTTTGCAAAGGGTGACACAATGGGCGGTCTTATCGCTAAAAGCGATCTTTTAAAGACAACCAACAACTACAACAACTACAACAACAACTACAACTTTGCTAATCAATTGCTTAGCAATTGATTAAAATTTAAGACACGTTTATAAATAAGACCGAAAATCTGCTGTTTCCTACAGTTTGGTCAAGTAGAATATTGAAGTTTTGTATTAAACAGCCGATTTTTTTTTTCGTGATTTCAGAGTTGGTCCTATAGTGAAAGTTGTTTAGTTCGATGGTCTAAAGCACCTCTTAAAGTTTTGCAAGTTTATTTTTTAATTATATTACTAACGGAATTTCCTTAACGTTTTCTCCGCGTGTTCGCTAGGCCCTCAGTTGTTATTTTATGATATTTTACGTAAAATAAAAGCATATAATTTGAATGCTTTTATATACGACCTATTGCCCTCTACCAAAAAAGACATCGACCACAAACAACAGTGCCAAAACAGTGGGCAAGCGACAGAACATTAATTTTCACTTAACGTTTTTCAAAAACACATAATACTTTCACAAAAATTCACTCAATTACTAAGAGCAGACAGATATTTTATGACTGCCAACCCTCTTATATCAAGAGGCGTGATCCAGCAGACAAGAGAATAAAACTTTTATGTTCGGACCAAAATTAAATAATAATGTTTTCAGCGATATGTGCATAGCAAATTGATCAGTCTGGAGTTTTATGGTAAGTTCGAAATCGTCATATTAAATTCCGTTCGCAAGTTAGGTTCCTAACATGTAAACAAATAGATGTTTTCCAAATTCAGTTACCCGGTCGTACGACAAATCTCATATTTGTACGAGGAATATCGTTCGGTTGGCAACCCTGAAGTTATTTCTCTAATGCCTATTATCTATCTTTTTTACTTACTATATCTGTTTCTCACTCTAACTTAAGGAAATATTTGTCTGGTACCGATACAGTGCTATTCTGTAAAAATCTCACCATGAAAACTAAGGTGAAGTGAGCTGTCATTCCACCTGATGTTAGGGATTGCCTCCATTGATAGTTCACTTTACGCTCACTTCACCTATGTTATCACAGTGAGATTTTTATAGAATCGATAGGCAGTATCGATGCTAATTAGAAATACAAATTGTAAAAAAAAACATACAAACATCCGAACATAGTACCTCCTCCTTTTTGTGAAGTCGGTAAATATACTACTCTGCACTCTAATTGCGTAATATACAGTAGAAATGGCTAACAGTTCAACAACATTCATTGCATTATTTATGTGGTCGAGGAAACAACTTTTTCGAACATATGAAGCAATCGATTGCCAATATCCTTCATAATGATTGTCAAAATAGCGTGTTTCGCAATTAGGGAGCTGGTATAGGTATCACAACAAAGGTAATGATACCGGTTGCCATTAATACCGGTATTTCAAGCCCTGCACTTGCACGTTCGAGTACCATTAAACCTTAGGGTCATAAAACAACTAGGTACGAGGTCGACAATATCTTAAAGTTTTTCCCGAAATACCTCATTATCATCTGCCTAGCCTTTTCCCAACTATGTTGAGGTCAGTTTCCAGTCTGACCGGAAACAGCTGAGTTTTACATGGAGCGATTGCCTATCTGTCCTCCACCACTCAGTTACTGGGTAATACGAAACCCCTTGGTAAGACTGGTTGCCAAACTTTCGGACTTCTGATGATCCGTAACGATTATCAAAGATCCACGAATGACAGCCGGAACCAACGGCTTAACGTGCTTTTCGAGGCATGGAGGGGTCTTGGTTGCTATATATATATAAAGATGGTCACCCAGCCACGGATCAACCGCGCCAAGCGTAGCTTAACCTGATTGATCGACCCATCTATTATTACTTAGCCACAAGACCCTCCCAAAATAGCTACCTACATAAAATCTTACTTCTAGTTTCTAACAAGACCAAATGTTTTGGAGCTTTCCTTCAAATATTCCAATAATGCTAAAATAATTATGAAGTTATGGAAAGTATTTCTTAAGTAAGAAGCTTAAGAAAGCACTTAATTTTCACCCAAAACAAATATTTAGTAGAACTACGCCATCGCTTTTTACGAAGAAGATATTTCTAGGAACTCCGCCCCTAAGACGACCCACTGACCAGGATACCATGTAAACAAACCCACAGGAAAAGTGTGTGCAAAATAAATCTAA
The DNA here is from genome assembly GCA_949316385.1 of Globia sparganii. NCBI lineage: Eukaryota > Metazoa > Arthropoda > Insecta > Lepidoptera > Noctuidae > Globia > Globia sparganii. Next base: position 2,154,720 of record OX438675.1, read on the forward strand.
TTTTGCCCAAAATGGAGGACGGCGGTCCAGTTGTAAAAAAAAACAGTTTTTAATTAAAGCTTTGTAGGGAGGACAGCGTGCAAAAAAAAACACAAAAGGCCAATGTTACAATGTAAAAAGTTTTCAGATGAAAAACGTTACAGTCATGAGCGATAAGATGCAAAAGGAACTTTCCTGTCATCTTCACCAAATTAAAGGGTTTTACACCTTTTTGTAGTTTTTCCCACGTTTTTACTCCCATGGGAAAAAGGTGTGAGTATACAAGGTGTAACAATAAACGCAAGTCCTGGAAGTAGTTTGTTCTTAATTTGACTACTGAATCGATTTCAGTAACTTTTAAATAGGTATTTTTTTCAAAAATTATGTATTTTTTCATACTAACTGCCGATTGAACCAAATAAAATTAAATCTTATTTCAAGGCAATAAGACTCAATTTTAAATGCATAAAGTAGTGCTAGTGTCAACACGATTTTATTGATAAAAAAAAAAACAACCGACTTAAAAAAAAAACACTACAAAGTGTAAAATAACTTTAATTTTAATTTCGGAAGTCGGTGTCTTTGGTTTTGTATTTACGTTTTTGCCACCGACTTCCAAAATTAAAATTAAAGTTATTTTACACTTTGTAGTGTTTTTTTTTTGAAGACGGTTGTTTTTTTTTTGTTAAAAAGTTTTTATTTTTTACTTTTTATAGTCAGAGTGCATCTCATGACAATTCCAATAAGCCCAAACACGGCTAGAATACATGGTTCTATTACGAAGTTCCGGTACCTACCTTCCAGCTTCATCATCAGATCGGTTTGATGGTACCATTTTCGTCAGAACCATTTATTTAAATTTGCTTCGTCATAGTCGCTTAACTATCTTAATCGAGATATCTTATCGCCACCCGTGAAATACTTATTATGATTGAAGAGTTCCTGTGGCTATCTGTGGTCTCCTTCATCAGTTCCACTTCACCAAATTATACTTTTTGAATGCAAATGCTTGACATGTTGATGAAAATACCAAAATTTCTATATGTATGCCTATAATATTTGAGGAGTTCCCTCAATTCCTCATGGATCCCATCATCAGAACTGGATTTTGACAAGAATGGGACCAATCTGGAAGCATATCCTTTCAAATAAAAAAAAAAATTCCAAATCGGTTCATAAATGACGGCGTACTGAGGTAACAAACATAAATAAAAAAAATACAAACGAATTGATAACCTCCTCCTTTTTGAAGTCGGTTAAAAATAGAAAGCTTTAGAAAAAAAAAATTTTGGTCTTGTATTATGCTTTTACCTCAATACTCTAATTGGGGTGTATGAGGCCTTCCGTTAATTATTTTACACCTTGTTTATTCCGTTCACAGTTATTTTAACTATGACATCAGCAACTCTATTGTAGGTAACAAGAATAAAGTTCACTGTGATATACAGGGCTATTGGAAAAACACCAGCAACCTCTTAAGAGGTCATTGTACTCATAATTATGAACAACTTTTATTGTGGGACCAAACCTGAAATCGCGAAAAAAAATCAGCTGTTCCCTACATTTTGATGACTACACGAACATAAATGTAGGGAGCCGCTGATTTTTTTAGCGATTTCATGTTTGGTCCCATAGTAAAAGTTGTTTATAATGATGAGTACAATGACCACATAAGAGGTTGTTGGTGTTTTTCCAATAACCCTGTATATACAATGATGCAAAATCAAAAATAAAATAATTGTGAAAGGACTGTAAGTATGTTTAATGACCAAATTACGCAACTTAATGTTGATCCAAGTTATTTTCACCGCCGACCTCGTTCTCTCGATGTAAAATGTTAAAAGACTGTTATTGGTGAACATTGAAGGTATAGCAGAAACAAAACACGGCAAAATTATCAGGCGGCATTCAAATAAGTTTACTTAACCTGGCTTAAATAAACTTTTTTTTCTTTCTTTCTTCCCTCATAGTGGTAGGTGCAATCGTGAAAAATGAGAAAAAAAATTTCACCATCATTTTGTCTTGGTTTTAATCCTGCATCCTGAGAGCACTGGTGGCCCAGTGGTAACGGCCGCGACTTACGAGTTGTAGGTCGTAGGTTCGAACCTCGTCAGGCGCTTTACTTTGTGTAAATTATTTCATCACCATTGTTCTTAAAACGGTGAAGGAAAACATCGTAAGGAAACCGGCATGTCCTAGAACCAAAAATTCGAAAACATGTGACATCTACCAACCCGCACTGGGCCCGCGTGGTGGATTACAGCCCCCTCGCTCTCACAGAGAGGAGGCCTGTGTCCCAGCAGTGGGAACATTATAGGCTGATTATGTTATGTTATGTTATGTTATGTTATGTTATGTTATGTTATGTTATGTTATGTTATGTTATGTTATGTTATGTTATGTTATGTTATGTTATGTTATGTTATGTTATGTTATGTTATGTTATGCTGCATGATCTTCTTCTTCGGTCACCCCTTTCTAGACATAATTTTTCACACAGCCCACACGTCATTTCTTTGGTTTATCCACTGCCATACTCAAAATGTTCCTTCTGAGTTTTCCTTATTTCTCCGCATCATATGGTATGCCATTTTAACAGTAAGGCTGCAAAATTTACTCGCGGCGAATTATTTGCGCAACTTACTACTATCCTACTTCCTACTATATCCTACTATCCTACTTCCTTCCTACTAATATTATAAATTCGAAAGTTTGTGAGGATGGATGGATGGATGTTTGTTACTCTTTCACGCAAAAACTACTGAACGGATTTTGATGAAACTTTACAGTAATATAGTTTATACATCAGAATAACACATAGGATACTTTTCATCCCGATATTCTCACGGGATCAAAACTTACGCGGGTGAAACCGCGGGGCGCAGCTAGTTATATATATTTTTTTAAACAAAATAATGAAATAACATGAAATATTATTATTGTACAGACGCCAGCAGGTCAACCTACCCCAATCTGTCAAATTTCTTTGATTGATTTTCAACTTTAGTACAAAGGAATAAGGTTCATATTCAATTGGGAAAATCTGACAGATTGGGGTAGCTTGATGTGCTGGCCTCTGTACATAAATAACCACAATATTAGTAATTGCTAGTTATTTTTATAAAATTCATCTAGGTGGATTATATTAGGTAAATCAAGTGTTAAATACAGCTCTTTCACGCTCAACATCATTTCGAGTTCTGATTGAGCACTTCGTTTATGGCAATGAAGAATTAATTTAAAAATCTGTTCAGCGCATAATTCGCTCAACATTATCGTCTTCAAAATGCGCTGACTAGTTTTTACTAATTATCTTTTATTTTCTTAATTCAGAGATCACAATTTCATCAATTATTCTCTGTTTTGTGTTGTGAAAGTCAGTTGTCATGGTTGAATTTCCACACAATTTTTCAGTCACCGAATTTACTTTCAGGCTTCCTCATACATACTCATTTCTTATTACTATCTATGGGAGTGATTTCTGAGCACTGTTTGGACTGAACCCTCTGTGTCCGTTTATATTGCAGTTCAATAAAACGGGTCTAAGTCAGTGCGTCGTAAAACCATTTAATCACAGCTTCTGTTATCACTTTGTGGTCTATTAAGTATCTACTGGATTTTACTTACCTAGTGTGTTACGTTCACTTCCTGGGGAAACAGTGCGTTAGATTTTCTGTCCAGAATATCCACTTTGTTGAATTCTATATGTTTATGTCGTGTATATGTTTATGTTGTTCGTGTGGTTGCCTGGAAGAGATCGCAGAAAGCGATAAGGCCGCCCATTGTATATTTTGTAGTGTTTGATGTATCTTTACTTGTTGTATTTTTGTGGTGTACAATAAAGTATATATAAATAAATAAATAAATAAAATAACAGAGCATGGGCGGCCTAGTGGTGACGTAGATCGAGGGTTCGAACTAAGCCAGGCGCTTTATTTTGTCTAAAGTATTTCATCACCACTGCTCTCAAAACGGTGAAGAAAGATATCGTGACAAAACCGGCATGTACAGAACCAGAAATTCGACGACATGTGATATCTTCCACCCCAGCCCGGGACCGGGTGGTAGATTACGGCCCACTCCTTCTCACAAAGAGGAGGCCTGTATTCTAGCAGTGGGAATATGAAAAGGCTAAAATTATACTCATCATCTGCCTAACCTTTTCCCAACTATGTTGAGGTCGGCTTCCAGTCCAACCAGATTTAGCTGAATACGAGAACATGGAGCGACTGCCCATCTGACCTCCACAACCCAGTTACTGGGTAATACGATACCCCTTGGCAAGACTGGTTGTCAGACTTTCGGGGTCCTGACTACCCGTAACGAATGTCAAAGTTCCACGAAGGACAGCCGGGACCAACGGCTTACCGTGCTTTCCGAGGCACGGGGGGTCTCGGTATGTAAAGATGGTGACTTATCCACAGACCAACCGCGGCAAGCGTAGCTTAACCTAATCGATCGACCTGTGCGGCTGTTATTATTTATCCACGGGCACCTAAAAGGCTAATTATACTATTTATATATCTCTATGAGACGTTGTAGTTTCTAGGCGAACGAATAGAAGATTCCTCAGTAATAGCTAGTATTTGTGACCATTGGACTTAAAAATAACTGGCGAAATCTTTCGAAGTTTTTAAGTAGTCATGTACCTACAGTACACCCAGTATTGTAGGTACATGTCTGCCTAAACCTTTAAGGATTATAGGTGCGATTTCATGGTATGCATAGAAGAAGACGGTCCAGCTAGATGGACCGACGATCTAAAGAATGTGGCTGGACAGACTGGATCCGAAAGGCGGAGGACAAGGTATTATGGCACAGCCTGGGAGAAGCTGAGTTGATTGAAAGCAGAAGAAAATTATAATAGACTTAAAACAAAAATCTTTCTTTGAAGCGTGTTGGTCTGAACGGTTGTTTTTTTGCTATTTACCAACAGTTCTGGGCGTTCGATTCGCCCATTTCTGCATCTTTCTTTTTTTATTTATGGTGTAGTTTATTGCACCATTTTTACCCCTTACCAGAATAAAACTAAAACAACTAAGTAAATGGCAAGTGTCAACCAGTCGTTCCGAAATTTCCTAAAAAATAACATGAGCACTCGGACCCCACAGCCCGAGAGTTTCAACCCCAAACGGCTCGAAAAAATATCTTCCGATAAGATATTTTCGCCGCTTGAGGATTTCCGCATCAGTAAAAGCACAGCATGCCGAGCCAGGAAGATAGGATGGCGCAAGAGTATCGATACACGTTACGTCCCACACCAAAGGCCTACCCAACTTTTGCTCATGTTCTTTTTAAGGAAATTTCGAAACGACTGGTTGACACTTCCCATGACCCAAGGGCTGGCTTTTACCTTGGCCAGAGGCTAAACATTGCCATACGACGTGGTAATGCCGCCAGTCGACAGCGATGCGGATGAATTTTTCGACGCTACATGTTAGTTTGTTTTAGTTAAGTTAGGATTTAATTTTGTTATTTTTATTGTGAGGATGGATGGATGGATGTTTGTTACGCTTTCACGCAAAAACTACTGAACGGATTTTGATGAAACTTTACAGTAATATAGTTTATACATCAGAATAACACATAGGATACTTTTTATCTCGATATTCCCACGGGATCAAAACTTACGCGGGCGAAACCGCGGGGCGCAGCTAGTTACTCCATAAAAAAAATTAACTAAATAATAAGTTCTAGGAAAACGAATGCTTTCACAAATGAACTTTATTCATTAATTCTAACAAATATACTGTCCTTGTTACATCTTCAAATCACAATAGCAAAAGATAGTCTTTTAGAAAAGCTATAATTATAGTAGACTCCGCTATGTCTAGGACGAGCAAGTATTCTGAGAACAATGTGGAATAAATTGCAATTTTACTAAAGAAAGGGAACGTAATGTTTCTTATTGTTTATTCTCGAGATAGCTGCTGCATTCAAAGAAAATGGCTGGGAGATAGCAACAGACATCGCCAAAAGAAAATTAGATTAATATAGTATCGTGTTCGTACTGTTATGATGTAAATAAATGAAATCGTTCATGATTATTTCATTATTTTTCTTCTGTATTAACCTGTAGGTCATCATAATCAACATATAATGTTCCTACTAAGAGAGAGTGGGCCGTAATCCACTTCGCGGGCACAGTGCGGGTTGGTAGATGTCACATGTCTTTGAATTTCGATTCTAGAACATGCCGGTTTCCTTACGATGTTTCCTTCACGTAAATCAAAATTTATTTATTCAGACTAGGCTGAAAATCAACACTTTTTGAACGGCAAATCTAGCTGAGACAGTTCAACAAAACGCGCAACAAACTCCCCAGCACCAAAGCTATATGTACAGTAAGAAGAACTTGATTATTTACAATAGTAAGTAATTAACATTACCGAGGGGCCCGTGGCTAAATAATACTGTTATTATTTAGCCACGGGCCGCACAGGTCGATCGATCAGGTTAAGCTACGCTTGCCGCGGTTGGTCTGTGGATGGGTGACCATCTTTACATATCGAGATCCCTCCGTGCCACGGACTGTCGTTCGTGGATCTTTGACAGTCGTTACGGGTAGTCAAAAGCCCGAAATTCTGACAACCAGTCTTACCAAGGGGTATCGTATTACCCAGTAAATGGGTTGTGGAGGTCAGATAAGCAGTCGCTCCATGTAAAATACTGGTATTCAGCTGCATCCGGTTAGACTGAAAGCTGACCCCAATATAGTTGGGAAAAGGCTAGGCAGATGATGATGAAGTAATTAACATTACGAAACAACACATTATTTTTTTAAAATTATTTTTGACACTAGTTTCTGCCCGCAATTTCCTCTGCGAGAAATTCATTATTCCCCGACCCACCCTTTCGCATTGCATCGCCTGCTCGCTCTAGTACTTAGTTTTCTCTTAGGGTTTTTTCTGACTTTTGCTTGGTCCCTTAGGGTCCTAGCTCGATGTTATCCTATAACCTTCCTCAGCAGCGGGATTGAAAGGGTTACCGCTGCCCCGGAACATAAAGAGCTAAGGAAGGGACACGAGTGGGTTTTAGTCAGTAAGAGTCTGACACTCCCTTCTGCTCCACCCAGAGCGGGAGGGGTCATTTGATGATTTCCCATCCTGAAAAAAAAAAAAATACCCTTCCTCAAGAATTAGGCTATTAACTGCAAAAAAAAAATCAAATCCGACCGGTGGTTTCAGAGCTTACAAGCAAACAAACAAATTATACCTCTTTATAATATTAGTATAAATATGTACAGTCAGCAAAGGAAATAAGTATACAGGGTCGTCGAATATAGTTGAAGTTTATTATGAAACCGATTGATTTTTTCGAATAAAATTCAATTTAATTAATAGAAAACAAACAGTTCATTTATCAAATTAAAGGAGATGTTCCAAAATGTATGGAGCCTGGGCCAGGTCCTTGTACACTATACTTAAAAATAGGGAAATTCATTTAAAACAGTTCTCAACTGTCCAATTGCTTTAAAATAGCTTGGTTTTCTGGTAAACAGAAGAAATTACACTTGAAATTGCAACACAAAAAACAACCCATCATGGCGGTAAGCTGTCATTTTGATTGATTAATGACGTTTGACATGTTTTTGTTTATTTCCACGGTAGACGAAAGTGACAGAAGTGACACTGTTGTGACAACTGACAGTTCTCTTTTTAACAACAGAGTATCTAAATCTGTGAGACGCCATGTTGAAAGTCGATAAAATTAATTGATAAATATCAGTTCACTACCACAACAGTACACATTTGATTGAATTATCTGTATTTTTCCCGAATTCTACGGATTTTTCTCTTTTTTTTTAGATACTGTACATAGACCTGGCCCATTTTGAAACATCTCCTTTCATTCGAAAACATCAATCGGTTTCTTAGTAAACTTCAAAGATATTCGACGACCCTGTATACTTATCTCCTTTGCTGACTGTACATATATTTCAGCTAACACACGAACTAGTCTCCGATACGTCACGGATAATTTTGTATTCTGGCTTAGTTACCATTAAATCCATTAACGACTGGTCGATTAACTTCGCAAACAACATCGGCACATTCTGCGGTAGCCATTTAGCTGAGACTACCATTAAATAGTTAATAAGACTGATTAAACGTCAGCTCCTTGCATTAGTGGTTTCGTCTTTATCAGGCGAACATAAGTAACTAACTCAGGTATCATAAATATCATCACTCCTCATTTTTCATTTATCGGGGGCTAAATAATAACAGCCGCACAGTTCGATCGATCAGGTTAAGCTACGCTTGCCGAGGTTGGTCTGTGGATGGGTGACCATCTTTACATTCCGTGACCCCTGTGTGCCTCAGAAAGCACGCTAAGCGATTGGCCCCGGCTGTCATTTGTGGATCTTTGGCAGTCGTTACGGGTAGTCAGAAGCCCGAAAGTCTAACAACCAGTCTTACCAAGGAGTATCGTATTACCCAGTAACTGGGTTGTGGAGGTCAGATAGGCAGTCGCTCCATGTGAAATACTGGTATTTAGCTGCATCCGGTTAGACTGGAAGCCGACCCCAACATAGTTGGGAAAAGGCTAGACAGGTGATGATGATCATTTTTCATTTATCACTAGTCATTTGTAACTGATCAAATTACTCATCTAACAGATGCCAACACAACAAGCTACCCGAAACTGTCAAATCTTCCCAATCAACTTTGAACCTTAGGCTGAGGCTACAGTAGGGAGCGATTTGCGATGCGACTGGAAGAGCGAAACGAGAAAAACATGGTATGGCTACATTACAAGCGAAATTCCGGCGTATATTCGGCGATGACATGGCTACAGTACACATGCTCAACAACGAATTAGCAAGATCCATCGCCGTTTACTATACGCGTAATGTAGCCACACGCATATTTAGCAGCACTATTGAACTAGTCGTGCAAGTGAGAAATTTTCTAATAAATTCGCTTCAATTTCGCTCATATGTTAATGTAGCCGATGCCGTGATTTCAGTAATGTTGTTCCTATCGCATAAAGAAATCAAAGATCGCTAGTAATATTTGATGTACGGTGTAGCCATATACATGAGCATTCATTTACTTGTTTTAATCACTCATGTGTCGCAGGTCGCGTCGCGGCCTAATGTAGCCTCAGCCTTATACACTAGCGATAAAGTTGAAAATATATTAAAGAAATTTGATAAATTGTAGTAGCTTGATGTGCTGGCGTCTGTACATCTTCAAACACTCTCCCTGTAACCAAGACTTGCTAATTACTTGATTTCAGACACTGCCCAAACGTTGAAGACCCCGTAAAATCCTCAGTTTTTGTCGCACAGACATTTACAGTTCAACTAACATCAAAGACATCGCTGTTTGGAACCTTATTTGTGGCCGCGATGCGCTATGGTAAACTACCTAAAATTTTAAATGGACAACTAGGACTGACCGACTCCTTGACAATTCAAAAGTGTTTACAGTTTAATTTACCTAATTTTTTATTTGTATAGTAATTTAGTCTTTTAATTTAGTTTCTAGTGTAAATAGTTAGTCAAAGGAGATGTTTCAAAACGGGCCAGGTCTATGTACAGTATCTCAAAAAAAAGAGAAAAATCCGTAGAATTCGGGAAAAATACAGATGATTCAATTAAATGTGTACTGTTGTGGTAGTGATACTAATATTTATCAATTAATTTTATCGACTTTCAACATGGCGTCTCACAGATTTAGTTACTCTGTTGTTACAAAGAGAACTGTCAGTTGTTACAACAGTGTCACTTCTGTCACTTTCGTGTAGCGTCGAAATAAACAAAAACATGTCAAACGTCATTAATCAATCAAAATGAGAGCTTACCGCCATGACGGGTTGTTTTTTGTGTGTTGTAATTTCAAGTGTAATTTCTTCTGTTTACCAGAAAACCAAGCTATTTTAAAGCAATTGGACAGTTGAGAACTGTTTTAAATGAATTTTCCTATTTTTAAGTATTGTGTACAAGGACCTGGCCCAGGCTCCATACATTTTGGAACATCTCCTTTACTTATTTCATGTTTTGAGGTTGAGATACAAGTGAGGTAAATTTCAAAACCGTCACTGATGCATCGAAGATTATTCCGTAGCATAATTACCATCTCAGTATGTAAGTACATTCCAAATGGCCCACAATGTTAGCACAATCTGCGGCCACCATTTAGCCGAGACTACAAGCAGTAAACACAACTGATTAAACATCAGCTCTGAACATGTTTATGTGTTACAATTGTTTTTATTGTACCGCTCAACCCGTTTTATGGTTGTATCACGACTGGGGGTTAGCCAAGGATGTAGTTGTATACAACGTGTAACGTTAAATGCGCAAAACCTGAAAATAGTTTGTTCATAATTGACTACTAAATCGATTTCAGTAACTTTTAATATAGGCTTTTTTTTTCAAAAATGATGTATTTTTCCATACTACCCGCCGGTTGAGCCAAAGAAAATTAAGTCTTAATTAGGCAATAACACTCAATTTTGAATGCATAAAGCAATGCTAGGATCAACACGATTTTCATAATACAAAATAGCTTTAAAAAAATTGTTTTGTTCAGTGTTTTATGCTTTTAACTCAAATGCTCTAAGGTTTTGCGCATTTAACGTTACACGTTGTATACATACTAGCTTCTGCCTTCGGCTTCGTCCGCATGAATTTTTTTGTTCCCCCGCCCTATCCCGTCGCATCGCATCGGCTGCCTGCGCTATTACTTCGTTATCTGACTTTTTTCTTTTTGCTCAACTCCTAAGGGTTTTAGCGTGATGTTTAATAGCCTATAGGCTTCCTCAAGAATTGGGCTATCAAATGTAAAACAGATTTTTATTAATCCGACCGATACTTCAAGAGATTAGAGCTTTTAAACAAACAAACTCTTCAGCTTTATTATTAGTATTATTTTAAAATGATGACAGCTTCTAAGATATTCATTGAACTCATGTCAAGGGCATTTTTGTTCAAAATTAAATACTTGTTATGACCTGTTTATTTGGATATGGTTTAATATCATGTTTATAAAAACATTTTCGCAAATAATGCATTATTTTAGAACAAATTAGATTACCATAAAAAAGGTTATAGTGAGTCAACTTTATAAGATAGACCTAAGCTGTCGCGGTTTTTTTTTATAACATTTAAGGGGGAACAATTTCATTATACATTATTTTTGCGTAACTATAACCGTTTACGCAGCGCAAGCAACGGAAGCTCGGAAAAGGAACCGCAATAAATGGACTAACACACAAAGATTTTTTCAATTCGAACCAGTAGTTTCAGAGATTACCCCCTACATACAAACTTACAATTTTTACCTCTTTTTATTATTATAGTATACTATAGTATAAATGATATGGTTGTATCTGCAACTATCGAAGATTCAATACAACTGTTATACCTAGTTTTTATGTTATCCTGCGAATAAAGTTGTTTTTTTTTACTGGATAAAAGTTATATATCGTTCCAACTTCTGGGACACAAGCCTCCACTCTGTGAGAGGGAGTGGGCTGTAATCTACCACGCGGGCCCAGTGCGGGTTGGTAGATGTCACATATTTTGGAAAGTTTGGTTCTAGGACGTGCCGGTTTCCCTTCGGATGTTTTCCTTCACCGTTTTTGAGAGCAGTGGGGATGAAATAAAGCGACTGCCTGGATTCGAAGCTACAATCTATAACGCTTCAGTCACGGCCGTTGCCAGTGGGCCCCTGAGCCTCACTCTCATAGTCCGATTGAATGGCACGTTATCCAACGCGACCGGAGAGAAATCGGGCGCAGGACCATCGGCTTTACGTGTTTTTCGAGGCACGGGGCTATCATACCGCCAACTTCCGAACTCCGGGCTGTTACTAAGAAATTCCTAATGGAAAAACCCATTAACACTGCGCGACCTAGGAATCGAACCCAGGACCGCACCTCAGCAGTCGCGCTTGCAACCACAAGACTAGCGCGACGGGGCAGTTAAAATCCGAGGTCTACTACGAGGTATATAACAAGAAGGACAGCCCAGGGGCCCAAGTCTGCTATTTTTATAAATTCGTCATTTCAACACGATTCCATTGTCATTTTGCTAAAAGTTCGTAATCTGCTAAATTCATAATGGTCGATCATTGGTCGGTCAATGCTCTGAGAAAAACTATGCTAGATTTCATTTAATATATATTTTTACATATTACCTACGTATTAGTGTTTGCAATCTGAAGTATTAAGAAGTTCGTAAATAGCAATAAACATTACATTTATTCATTTGTCATTATGTATGAGATTACCATTATAAGCCGTTTCTTTAAATGGAATGTCAGTTGTTGACCATTGGAAAGTCATAATGACACCATTATGTTAGTAGATTACCAAAATTGTCAAAATCAACAATTATGAGATCAATGATAGACCATTCTGACACTATTGTAATAGCAGACTTGAGGCCCAGGTATGTATTATCCGGTGATGGGGAGTACTCCCCAAAGGAGGGTCCGGTGACGGACAGCTGCGGCGGGTTCACGGATGAGTGCTAACGCGTGCCCGTGTTCCCGCCGTAAGCGGCAGAAGAGGACACCGTGGAGTATTAGTGGGTTAGAGTCCCACATAACTGCAATATCTCCCCGTGGTAGTGCAGAATGCAGCATTCTCCATGATAAAAAAGGCATGTGTTATGTGGGCCGTTTTCAATCTGATAATGATAACAGCATTCCAAGTTGAAATTCAGTTACATCCGTAACAGGCCATAGAAAGGAACAAATGTGTTAACTTTTATAACTACGAATTGTGACTGAAATAACATGATAATATTATGTAGGTTGTCGTAAAATTGTCGTAAAACTAATTACATGTAACGTTACAAGTATTGTACTAGACAAGGGATATAACGTAACAGGAACACGTCTTAAAGTGACTTTACTCTCAGATTCGTGCATTAAGAATTCTGACAACGCTATTATGGGTGAAATATGTGTGTTGTTAACTGGCTATTACTTTGAGCAAAAGTAATATACATACATATGTCACTTACTACGTGCTTTCCACAATAGCACGAAAGAAGTTATAACATACCATAACATCACGAAGGGTTTGGCAGACGTGTACCTATAGAAAACCCCCATTTCGTCAGTTATCTTTAAGTCCCATTTAAATAAAGCCATCAATCATAAATACAGACTACAGGCTACTACTGAGAAATTAGTAGCCTAAATGGAAAACCCAGTAACACTTTGGTCGACCCGGAACCGAATCCAGGACTCCTGGAATTAATGGTAATTAAGCCAGATTACAAAATTATCATTTATATAATGGAATAGCAACGCATTGTAGCGGCATTCATATCGCCACATGCGAACTACGCATTGCACTGACGCCACGCAAAATCCTACATCGCGCAAGCATAGTTTACCGCGCAACTAGTATATACAGGATGTCCCGTAATTAATGAATAACCTCTTAAGGGGTCATTGTACTTATCAATATGAACAACTATTACTATGGGACCAAACATGATATCGCGAAAAAAAAAACAGCTGTTCCCTAAATTTTATGTTCGCACAAATCGTCAAAATGTAGGCAACAGTTGATTCTTTTTTCGCGATTTCAGGTTTGGTCCCATAGTAATAGTTGTTCATAATGATATCCATTAATTACGGGACACCCTGACAAAGTTTCGACATCAATCTTCTGCCCTTTTCTATGGAGGATGAGTGAACTTTACTGCCTTGTCTCATACCTGTTCAGCATCTTCCAAGCCTGTACCACTAACCCCCCAGCCACCTAACATCAGGCCGTCTATTCTCCGAAAATCTCACCGTCAAAATTGAAGAAGCTGGAACTGGTAGAAGCTGGTGAAGTGAGCTGTCAATAGTTGACACTATTGGCAGTTCACTTCACCTGAGTTTTGACGGTGGGTTTTTTTACTGAATAACACTACAAGTAGACTGCCTTGCTGTTGGTTTCCATTCAAAAACATACAAAATAACTTCAGTACCCTATGGACGTCATCCAATTGAATTGTTGATTTAGGGTTTCGTACCCAAAAGGGGCCTTGGTGTTTTTCCTTGTGGTATGGAACCCTTCGTGTGCGAGTCTGATTCGCACTTGGCAGTTTTTTTTTTATGTGTACGATGTACTCGTGGTACTGGTTGTCTATTACCTTGTATATCGTTTTTTGTGAACAAAAAGGTGAACCTTTTAAGCGTATTTTTTCACCGCTGTCACGTCAACACCAAACTTATTTATTTTTCATCCCGTTTTCAGTTATATTCGCTACTAACTGACGCACGTCTATCTCGTGAGGGAACTAATGGTATTACTCACTTTGCGTAGGTAATGGTAGGTATACTGTGTTTGTTTGTTCTGCGAATACCGAGTTTTTAGAACGAATTAAAAGTTATGGCCGCGTATTATGTTTCTGTTTCGTATTTGAGTTGAGTGATCATCAGCGGTTTGGAAATGACGGAATGGATTTGGGTCAAAAGACAGAATGAAAATACATTTTAAAAAAACACATGAGAGAACCAGTTGGGCAAAAATATGAGTCACATCCATTCAAAACGGCCAACGCTTAGAATAATGCTGTGACCCTATGGGAGATAGCGTCACAGCGCTGGTTTAATAAATAAATAAATATTCCACAACTGTCACACAACGCCATCTAGTCCCAAGCTAAGCAGAGCTTGTGTTATGGGTACTAGACAACTGATATACATACTTATATATTTCTAAATACATAAATATTATAGATAAATTACACCCAGACACAGAACAAATGATCGTGCTCATTACACAAACATTTGTCCTGGGTGGGAATCGAACCCACGGCCTCCGGCATAGCAGTCAGGGTCACTAACCACTAGACCAACAGGCCTGTGTGTGGTTTTCAGCTACAGAGCCCTGCGCACCTAGTATAATAACGCTTTTATGATGCTGTTGGGGCTGCCGTGGCGCTGCAGCGCGTCTGGTATGTTTGCTGAAGCCCGTACGGATGGCCTTTAAGCCATCATGCGCAAGAATGCAAACTCCTTGCTGCACGAATCTACGAATCAGCAGCAACAGCATCCTTATTGCTATTGCTACCCGTTTTGACTGTCCTTGCCAAAATCATTGGATAAGGACATCATCAGTTAGGTAGGTATAGGTATCTACTAACCAAACTAACATAATTTTAGGTACAATTTTCTGTTTATAACACACTAATAGTTTATGATTTAGTTATTACCTATTTTGTTTGTCGATACCTATCATGTACACAACAATTCAATGAACCCTAATTCAATGTCCAATTGGACAATGTAGGTACTATTTGGTATTTCAGTCCCTGAAATGTCCCTTGTGTCACTGGCAGTCATAACCTTCAAATCGGTACTTAGTAATGCTGCTACGAGTAGGCAACAGAAATATAAATATTATGTTAGTAGGTATCTACAGCAGTTACTTACACAATTCTAACGAACGCGCTTCACACAAAATTTTCTTGTTTTTGCACACAATCGTCGTTTTAAAGTGAAAACAGTCAATCATTTCACGAATTAAAAAATACTTTTGTTTTCAAGAACCATGTTAATTGCTATAACATTGCCGCAAGCCTGATTGCGACCATGGTTTTTTCTCAAATAATGCGCGCACTTAAGCAAAATATATAATTTTAATTTCCAGAATCAACATAACAAATTAAATCAAACATATTGATGTTAGTTTGTTTCTTTTTACTATAAAGCTCTATTTGCAAGCCAAATCTAAATTTAAATAAAATCTTTGACAAGAGTATCCTCCTTGGTTGCCATGTGTCGAAGTATATTTTTGTTCCATTTTTAAATTACACGACAGATATTTGTGTACTCTTCTCATACTATCGTTGCCGGCCATCTGCTCATATTTATGTGACCAGCACAGCATTTTAGATTTATGTCGAAGAAGCTCGTCAAAATAATGCTCGTATTTCCAAGCATTTTCGAGAAAACGGTCTTTCATAAATGTCTTTTGTAAGAAAAACCCAGCTATCTAATATTTCACAGCAAAATATAAAATATTTCACAGAAACTGGTAAAATAAATGGAAACAAGGTTTGCGAAGTGTTTGTTTGTTTCAATCTCCTAAAACAATCATTGGAAACACTTGATTTCGTCTCTTCGGAAGAAATGGTGATGAAAATTCAATTTTGCTTGTTCAAATCAGAAGGTCAAGTTCCGGAATTAAAAACGCTCAAAATCTAGTCGCAATGTCATCTCAGCGACAATCAATATAGAAAATGTAGAGAAATTAGATGTATTTTTGACAGATTAAGACTGAGATCAGACTTTGAACATAGTCATAGTCATTTATTCATAAACGAGTAACTTGTATCTGAATTTACACAGTTACAGTAGGTATATACACTAAAATAAATTACCTACATTTGAATTTCAAAAAATACATCATCAATTTAAAAATAATAAATTAACATTTCTTCAATAATACTTCGACATGTAAATTAAACAATATGACCAACACTTTAAAATTTACAATAATTAATAAAAGATAAATTAGCATAGATTAATAGAAATAATTAAAAATAATAATATTGAATTTATAGTTAAATCAATAAATCAAAATGAACAAAATCCAATAAAAATTTACAACCCATGACTCTCAATAAAATTACAATTCAATAAAATTATAGTTCTTCTAAAGTATATAGACACTTATTCAATAGGATTTTTTTTAGTTTTATTTTGAAAGCGCTACTGTAGACTGCTCTTTTTATGTCTAAACGTTCTTAAAATTACGAGAATTGCCCCTCAGGTCCTTAGCAGCTTTAAGCAGAGAAAGTGGAAAGTGAGTAGGGCCTTTGCCTTGCAGGGGCCTTTACATTACAGGCTTTTAATAATAATAGTAATTGTCCAAATCTGATTTGTTCCAGTCTTTTGTGCCTACCTATTACGTCACTTCGGTATTTCTAATCCTATATACTAGGGAGTATTTTCCGCTTATCGTGCATTTTATCGGGTTTTAAGATTAAATTATGAGCAATGGCCGAAAATAATACTGAAAAGGTATAAAGTGTAAGGCCACAGGGAAAGTCCTGCTATGTTTGTATAAAGGTAAAAAAGATAAACATTTCAGAAGTTCGCCGACCCGTTTTCACAGATAGAATTAATTACTTAGTTCGGTTGTGGGCCATTCCACGGAAAAAAGGTCTTCAAAGATAAGGATAATTTAAAGAAAGAAAGAAAGAAAGAAAATAAGTTTATTTGACCCAGGTTAAGTAAGGCACACAAAAACAATAACAAAAAAAAAAACTTAAAATAGTATTGTGTGCCTCACGGCTGCGCCAAATAGGCCAAGCTCAGCATAAATGTCAGACAACTAATGCCTGACGCTGGTTTTCAACTGGACCCTATGTTACGAGGACGTCTTACGAATGTAAACCAGTTTTATGATTTGTGTAGATATTTAAATATAAAAATAAATAGTTCAAGTGTAGCGAATAATAAAAAAAAAAATGATAAAAAAAAACGATTAAATATTAATTTAAAAATAATTATAGGTAGTAATATAGTGGTGTTTAAGGATGAAAAAAAATAAAATAAAATGGTGTGGCCAATACGTAATATAATAATAGATAAGTTCTATAACTTCATATCAATGAAACGAAACATGCGTATACGTGGAAATCAAGTATCCAGGACATCAATATTAATATTTCGTACGTACATGTTTCACCGTAAGGCGGACAAAAAGTAAATTACTTAATAAAAACTAAACTACTACATAATAAAAACTAAATTACTATAGGCACTTCAATCCAAGAACATAATAATCAGTAATAAATATTTTTAAGTCAATAAAATAAATTAATCATAAAACGTCACAAAATTTAAGTCTTAATAAAATTAAATTAAAAAACGTCAAATAGTGTCATCCAAAAAGTAATTTATACAGGTTGAAATTGAAAACATGCGGCATACTGAATTGGGACCAAACCTGAAAACGCGAAAAAAAATCAGCTGTGTTGTGCTGTATGTGTACATTTATGTTCGCAGAACAGCTGATTTTTTTTTTCGCGATTGCAGCTTTGGTCCCTTAGTAACAGTTGTTCTTAATGATGAGTACCACTGGGTGCCCCGAAGGTTTCTGTTCTAATCTACATGACATCTTATGTTTTTGATCCATTTATTTATCACTGCAATAGTAAATGACCCTACCCAAGAACAATACATTTCCATTTACACCACATAGTCTAATATGACCATCTATAACAAACTAATCAGATTTTACAACCCACAAGAATTGGATCGTGCCAAGACTATGCTCGTCTGGACAACCACTACAGACACTTGACCTTTTCACTACAGCCGTTTGCATAATATCCAGCAGTATAGTACCTAGTATATCGTTAATTTAGATTATATTAGGACTAGACACTGTGTCTACAGAAGTGACATAATTTGGAAATAACTCGTGTTCAGGGGGTTTTTCGCTAAGTGAGGTTGATCCGTCAAAACCAGTGACAAATATCTTTTTCGGACAGGTAAAAATATTCGGGATTAGGGAAAACTGTCAAATCGTGTTGTCATTCATTATTAGTTCGGGTTTCGAACGAATCTTATGTACTTACGTAAGCGATACAGAGTAGGAAACACCCGCTACTTTACAAGGATCCGTGGTTCTCTAAGCAAGAAATCCGTGGTTGAAACTACGGATTTCTTGCTTAGAGAGTAGACTACTGTTTAATACAGTAGGCCGCAAGGCATAGATATTACTTTGACTTTGAGCTGGCCTAGCCAGTGTTGCCAGTGCCCTTTTGTCAAAAGTAACATAGCATTTATTTAAAAAGTATCATTTTATTTTTTAGGGAATATTTGTTTAAATATCTCCAAAAACAGGTTTTTCTTCTTTGTACCAACATTTTGGAGCAGCCGATTAGTCGAAATCAGAAATAAAAAATAAAAGTAAAGCACTAGGAAGTGGTGAAGGGCGGGCGTTTTGGGGGACTATCTTTTGTAATTTTGACGTTCGAAAAGTGCTGATTCACAACCTAGTTTGAATAAAATAAGTATGTAATTATTTTTAGTCTGTAATCTAATTTAAACACAAAGCCCTCGTTTATTAATTACCACGTAGAACTTAGAACATAATATTTGAATAAAATATACTCGTTCTGTAAGTGCGCAAAACGGCGAAAGAGATAAAATCGTCGGTACGCACAGCTACACATCAAGCTATACATAGCCAGTATAAGCTGACTTCTGACTGTACGAAAACCTATACAATGCGAAGTTTGTCAAAACGATGCTTCGCCATGTGTAAATGTAGCGATATTTTCATTTGATCGGTTAAACAATGTTTACCAATATTAGGTATGTCGTTCTTACAAATTGATATATTTTTCAAGTACGAAATGTAAAGTAAAAGTAACATCTTGCATCGTGTAACATGGAAGTAACATAAAAGGGCCAAAAGTAACGTAAAAGTATAACGCAAACTTATAATAAACCCATGTCTAACCGCTCCCGCCACAATCCACGTGCTTCTGGCGGAAACGACTCTCGTTCTAGAACATTCTAGAAGCTTCCTTTAAAAACATTCGGCACGCACCTTTGTTTTTTGACAAGTGTAACTGACGTCCGTCAACTGAGCTGCGCACCGAAAGTGTACGATATTTTTACGACTTTTATCTTCGCCCCAAACCTTCGCCCTAATTATATCATTGTGTGTATGTTAAAAAATATTACAAAAATAATATTCTGGCAAAAAGCTTATAATACTGGTTTGCTTAGCACTGAAGGGCGGCCTACACTACCCAGTTGTGTTATAACGTTAATTTAGATTATAATTATGATTAACTATGTTGACTAGGCACTATGTCTACAGAAGTGACATTATTCGAACATAGCTTTTTTCTATAGTTTTTTTGTTCAGTGCAGTAGACCGCACGGATTGAATATTACTTTGTTGTTGTTTTCCTGTTGATCGTGAAGCTAGGGTTTCATTCATTTTGGGGGTTATGTTTGCTGCAAATAAACTTATTTTCTTTCTTTCTTTTTCTTTCATTTCGTTTGAAAGTTTTGACCAAAAGATCGACAATTCATAAAAACAGTTTTCAATCAATCTTTCTTCTTTCAGTACACAGTTGTTTTTAAAATAAATACAAATGTAAATAAGGTCGGACAAAGTAGCTAGGTGATTCGGTTTTTTTTTTCGTGGATGGGAAATCATCAAATGACCCCTCCCGCTCAGAGTGGAGCAGAAGGGAGTGTCAGACTCTTACTGACTAAAACCCACCCGTGTTCCTTCCTTAGCCCTTTATGTTCCGGGGCAGCAGTAACCCTTTCGGACAATCCCGCAAACATGATGTCAATTTAGTATTGTGTTGTTTCTTGATTTCTATGTGTTGTTGTTTTATTTTCAAAAATAGTGCCCTCTGATTTTGCAACTTGATATCATTGTTTGGTATGTTTATTAATCAGTCAGTATATCCGTCCACAATAGAAGTAACGGCTCTCATTTTTTTTTTGTTAAACTTCGTTTGTATTATAGTACAGTCAACAGCAAAAGTAGATGATGAAAATCAGAAATTCAATACTAATGAACGGAGTTCGCGTCAGAACTGTGTGGCGTCGAAGTGATTCAAAAGTATGTGATTGTAAATTATACCAAACATTTACTACTTACAGTTTTGACTCCAAAAGTTATAAACTCAATTCGCATCAGAACTAAGAAGTGATTTTTTTTTCAAAACTAGTGAACAGTTAAGTTCATAAATTAAATGATGAAACTGAGGCCACGTAATCTTGAGGCAAATAATTCATCCTTAGTTATTTTTTAATTATCCCAGTAATTAAATTTGTTATGTTTTACGGAAAAACAGCTGAATTGGATAAAAATTTGAATATTTAATATATGCCCAATTTCATCCAATTGAACCCCAGAAAAAGCATATTATGTTCACTAAAAATCATATAGGTAATTGAAAAACTTTACTATTTTAATTGTTTTTCTTATTTTTTTGTAACTTCTGTCAAATGTTCAGAAGTAGCTGATGCGATATAAAATCATAACTTCATTACCTATGGCTTTTGCCCAGTCGGCCACAATATATTAAAACCGGAAGGTAGATTGATATTTTTATCTTTAGGGCATTATGTATATTGAATTGTTGCGCTTTTGTCACACTGTTAGCGTTGAGTGCGTCTCTTATCTATTGCATTGATTTATTGTATCCAAGAACTAATAGATTAAAAATATGACGCACCATATAACAGAGCATGAACGACATAGAATTATATCATTGCATGAAGACGGATTGAGTGTTAGTGATATAATGAGAAGAGTAGGTGTCACGGTAAGCAAGCATTCATTACTTCTTTATTGGAATATCTCCTAACATTTGGTGATTGGAAAAAAGTGAAGATACTTTTAATTTAAACCTATCAGTTTAGTCCACTAGTCTAGATTAAACCTATCAAAATCAAAATCAAAATATTTTATTTCACATAAGCCTACAAGGGCACTTATGAAACGTCAGAAGCTAGGTGCACGGTTCCAATTGGTCGTTTCCTATGGAAAAGAACCGGCAAGAAACTCCACGGTTACTCTTTTAAAAATAATTGGCTTTTACAATGTTTTCTAATTACAGTAGGTATGGGAGAACAGCGTAGGCCTGTCAACAAGTGCCAGGTACTTGATAAAATAAATAATATAATATAAAATGATAAAATAAAATGATCTACAGATTTAAAATCTACAGGGCCTACAAAGTCCTTACATTTACAAAATCAAAATCTCAAAAAAAGATAAATAAAATATAAAAACCTATTAAAAGCAAGTGATCATAATTTCCATTACAACCACTAAAAGAGTTGGAGGATTAGAATTGTCTCTATATAATGTCAAATAATAAAAAGATTATGTCAAAGAAGTATGTAAAAATTAAATAAAAATCGTAATTTGAGAGCAGTTAATAGACATTTATGTTGTTATGCCGTTAATGAGATGCCAGGGAAGCCACATGTGCAGAAGCAATTATTGCCAAACTACCTTGTCTTCAACGTAGTCTTTAATTTTACAATAGGTATGTTTTTTTGATAAGGACACGTTTGATGAGGGTTTTGAACTTTCCATCGCTAAGTTCTGTAACCGGCTTTGGCAACTTGTTATAAAAACGGATGCTATTTATATGAAAAGACTTGCTAGTTTTTGTTAATCTAATTTAGGTATCACAATTTCATTTTTACTACGGGTATTTATATTATGGAAATCGCTTCTTATTTTGAAAAGTCCTAAGTTTTTGCGAACATACAAAATACTTTCTAAAATATAAAGAGAAGGCAGAGTTAGTATATCCTATAGTTAGAATAACTATTTTTCTTAGTTTAAAACTATTAGTATATTTAGATATATTTGTAAGTGCCACGTCTGCCCATGGAAAGGAGCAGTGCCAAACAGTTACCAAGTAGGTTCTCATTATATCACTAACACTCAATCCGTCTTCATGCAATGATATAATTCTATGTCGTTCATGCTCTGTTATATGGTGCGTCATATTTTTAATCTATTAGTTCTTGGATACAATAAATCAATGCAATAGATAAGAGACGCACTCAACGCTAACAGTGTGACAAAAGCGCAACAATTCAATATACATAATGCCCTAAAGATAAAAATATCAATCTACCTTCCGGTTTTAATATATTGTGGCCGACTGGGCAAAAGCCATAGGTAATGAAGTTATGATTTTATATCGCATCAGCTACTTCTGAACATTTGACAGAAGTTACAAAAAAATAAGAAAAACAATTAAAATAGTAAAGTTTTTCAATTATATGATTTTTAGTGAACATAATATGCTTTTTCTGGGGTTCAATTGGATGAAATTCGGCATATATTGAATATGCAAATTTTTATCCAATTCAGCTGTTTTTCCGTAAAACATAACAAATTGAATTACTGGGATAATTAAAAAATAACTAAGGATGAATTATTTGCCACATGATTACGTGACCTCAGTATCATCATTTAATTTATGAACTTAACTGTTCACTAGTTTTGAAAAAAAAAAATCACTTCTTAGTTCTGATGCGAATTGAGTTTATAACTTTTGGAGTCAAAACTGATCACGAATATATGGCAGCTGTACTAGTAGTAAATGTTTGGTATAATTTACAATCACATACTTTTGAATCACTTCGACGCCACACAGTTCTGACGCGAACTCCGTTCTTTAGTATTGAATTTCTGATATTCATCATCTACTTTTGCTGTTGACTGTACTAACGTAGTTTTAAGACCATAAGTAACTGACAATTATTATAGATGTAATAAGTTAATAACACTAGTGTTATAGCGTTATCTACAATGCCACATGCCAACAACGCGTCATACTGACGGCACGCTGAATCCTGCATCTCACAAGCAGAGTTTACCGCGCAACTAGCATAGATACAACGGCCGTCTGGTCGGAGGATCCTCCCTTTTCTATAGATAAGTGAACTTTACATCCTGTTCCTCACAATGTTTACTAATAAAATGGATTTTATGATCTGAAAAATTAATAAATAAATGAATTTATGAAAAGTCCGGACGGAGGGTAAAAACTGGACAAATTTGAACGGATGGTCATCCTGCGTGAGTGCTGACTTGATTATTAGTTTGGAAGATAATTAGCAATTTCATTTTATGAGTTGACGGTTTATTATAAATAAACCGTCAACGATGAAATTGCTAATTAGACACAATCCATAAAGAAAGAATAGGTTTATTGGCTCAGAAACACGTGTATTTTAAAAATAAGATACATTCGTTTTAAAATTGTTTGTGGGATGAATACTCAATCATCCTGAACACTATTTCATTGATAAATGCAATTAGATTTATGAAAGAGCAATTCGATGAAATTAAATTATACAAAGCTTTCACAGGCAAACGTAGTAGAAATCATTTTGAGAGCAAATTACAGAACAAACCCAAGCGAAATATGAATAGATGAACAGCAAATAATCAAAGTAATTACATTACACTAGAAACAGTGCAATGTGTAAAGCTATAAATAAACTATAATTATTATAATTGGTTTGTATTCAAACGTACACCCGCTCGACTAAATGATAACAACAGAGGGGCAACTCTCGTAATTTTTAAGAACGTTCACAGTCTGATCTCAGTCTCAATCTGTCAAAAAATACTTTTAATTTCCCTACATTTTGACAAGTTTTTGAAAGAAAGAAAGAAAAAGTATTTATTGCGACTCGTACAGGAGGATCACAAACTAAACTAAACCCAATCTAATTTAAAATACCAAATTATTTAAAAATAAATTTAAAAAGTAACAAAAAGAAAAATGAAACAGAAAGTCCTATACGAGGCCAAAAAGCTCCTATCTCAGCATGATGCTGCGATATTTAAAAATAAATTTTGCAGCACTGGTATTCTGACATTTGTAGACTACGGCTAGATTTTGAACGTTTTAAATTACGAGAATTGGCCTTCTGATCGACCAAGCTACGCTTGCCGCGGTTGGAACTACAATTTATTTGAAACGAGCACGGACAGGCCAAATAGCCGAACACGGCATAAATATAGACTTCGGCTGCCACCAATAAAACTAAAATTATTTAAGAAAAATGTATATTGCATGTCGATTATTATTTACAATCATTTACCAAATGGTTTGCAAGACTTACCACTGACAATGTTTAAAAAAAGACTTTTCAAACTATTGCTATTTAAAAGATATTATACCATTAAGGTCTACTTAGAAGACAATTCAATAGAAGCTGCAATTTGTAAGATAGATTAATTGACATCGCTGATTGTGAATACATTTGCTCGCCATGTCATGGCAGGATATGCTGAAACAAATTCACTGTAACACCCTTGTACCGTATTCTAGCAAATAAATATTTTGATTTGATTTGGTTCGTGGATGGGATCGAGATGATGAGTGGATGGATGGAGACCCCACCGTGCCTCGGAAAGCACGATAAGCCTGGCTGTCGTTTGTAAATCTTTGCCAGTCGTTATGAATCATGAGAAGCCTAAAAGTCTGACAACCAGTCTTACAGCCCTGTTCAAACTTTATGCAGTACTTCACCTCTCACAACCACTGACAGGTGAACTTGTTACTACGCAGCGAAGCACCTCGTGTTTCGAGCCGATATAAAGTTAGAATCGGGCTGTACCAAGGGGTATCGCGTACACAGTAACTAAGAAGTAGAATACTCTTTTTTATGTACACCATATAAATTACAGACATAAATACAGAAATTTTACAAAGGGTGACACAATGGGCGGTCTTATCGCTAAGAGCGATCTTTTAAAGACAACCTTTGGATGGATTAAAAAGGGGAAGGAGAGACAAATACTTTAGGTAGTCTGTGGTGTACCATTTACATAATACAATAAATACATACATAAAGAATAATATACTTATCTAAATAAATATTATATACAACCATGAAACAATAAACATGAAACAGAAGCAAAGAAAAAATATAAGGAATGATGATATTTAAGAAGAGAGTAAGGGCTTTTTTATCTTATGTAATTAATCTTAGTGAGAAATGCTTGAAGAAAATGGCTGTTTGATAGCTTATACAAAAAAACAAATAAAGACAAACACTCAGGGGGAGTCGGGGAAGTGGTGGGGAGGCACGGAAGTTCTCCCGTCAAGACGAACCGAGAAAAATACATAGATATACAAAATACTAGAAAGTACCACATTCAATACTCATTACCCAATATATTTATTGCTTCCACATGTGAACTTAGGTGGTAGGTGTTACAGAATGTATGATCATTGTGGACCCTGTCGGGCACAGCAACAGTGGGAGAGAGGAAGAGAGATTTTATTTCACTACTTAGTTGTTATACTATATTTATAAATATTGGTGTTATTTTATAAAAACATGTAATTTAAAATTTGTCATTTAGGTATTCATTGATATTATATGAGGGGCCCGTGGCTAAATAATAACAGCCGCAAAGGTCGATCGATCAGGTTAAGCTACGCTTGCCGCGGTTGGTCTGTGGATGGGTGACCATCTTTACATACCGAGACCCCTCCGTGCCTCGGAAAGCACGCTAAGCCGTTGGTCCCGGCTGTAATTCGTAGATCTTTGACAGTCGTTACGGGTAATCAGAAGCCCGAAAGTCCGACAACCAGTCTTACCAAGGGGTATCGTATTACCCAGTAACTGGGTTGTGGAGGTCAGATAGGCAGTCGCTCCATGTAAAATACTGATATTCAGCTGCATCCGGTTAGACTGGAAGCCGACCCCAACATAGTCGGGAAAAGGCTAGGCAGATGATGTATTCATTGATATTATAATAGCATTTATATAATAGAAATTGCTCCAATTTATTTATGAATGTATTAAATTTTTGTTCTTCTTTAATTATTTCTGGTAATTTATTATATAATATTTTAACTGACATGACTTGTATACTTGTTGAGTAGTACCTTCCATTGAACTATTGCAGAAATTAAGTCACTGATCTTTAATGTCGTATTAAAGACCAGTGACTTAATTTTTTTACCATATGTTAAGTCATCGCAACCATTTCCATGGATTATTTTTTGGTGGGATTCATTTTCTACCAACTTATATTATCCGTATATTCAACTCACAATATTGACATTCTTTGTATGAAACGGCTTTATAGACGGCAAATCGACGTTTGTTTTGTTAACTTTATATGTGCTTAGATCACTAACTATTAACTGAAACAACTTTATAGTTTAACCATATAATATTTCCACACAATAAAATAAGACAAAGGATATTTAAATTAAAATATGAATCGACTGACGACTGCCTCTTACAAAGGTCTTCGGTAAAAAGTCCCCTATAAAGTCTTACTATAACAATGGTCGCAACGCTGCTCTTGTTTATATTCCCATGCTGAATTTGGACCCTATCTTATCGATGTTTACGTCCGGCGGCTCGGGATACAGCAGCGCACGCATCTCGCCTCTCCGTGAACCACCATGCCGCTCCGGTGAGGTCACTCTTAACTTTGTAAAGAGAGCGCGGCGATAGCGCCAACAGTTTCTTTAGAATTAATTTCCCTGACTGTACCCACTGTTATGATGATGATACCTACTCAATATACTCAAAATATGCTACGAAATCTGTTTAGATTATATTTTAATTAATGGGCTTACGTTAAAATCCCGACATCAAACAAGTTCACTAACAAATCAGCTAATCAGCGCTCTTGGCCTACAACCCGCCATGTTGTTACAGCTGTGAGTATTATCGTAAATATAGAACATGAAGCGAAGAAATTAAGGCGATACGATTTAACTACATACAAAGAAGACATAATGTTTTGATAAGTAACATTTGCAGTGGTGGCTCATTGGAAACGGCTGTGACTTACGAGTTGCAGGTCGTAGATTCGAAGCCAGACAGACACATTGCGTTGTGTAAATTATTTAATTACCACTGCTCTGAAAACGGTGAAGGAAAACATCGTGAGGAAACCGATATGCTCTAAAATCAAAAAAAAAACTCGAAGACATGTGATATCTATCTTAACCCGCACTGGGCCCGCGTGGTGGATTACGGCCCACTCCCTCTGACAGAGAGGAGGCCTGTGTCCCAGCAGTGGGAATATTATAGGCTGATTATGCATATGAGTAACATTTGAATGAGCGAAAATTCGCTTAACCCCGATTGACTTCTAAGCATACAGGGTGTAAAAAAGCACGTTACACAGTCGTTATCTACGCATTCAATATTTTGTAATAAATTCATTATTTATTTATTTATTTATTTATTTATTTATTTATTTATTTATTTGCTCTCATGCACATCACACATTTTAAGGAATAATTACTACTTAGATAGGTTTTGTACATGAACCCGTCAGGGCGCTGCAAAATAATGGTGGATTTGCTGCTGAGTTGTGATCATAATAACAAATTGAGTAATTAACATAAATTTGGTCAACAAATTCAAATACAAATAATCTCAGAAATAGTAGTCTAGATGTCGTTAAGATGTCCAATTAACAGTAATAAACAAAGTACAATAACATAGATGTCATATTTACGTCAGATGTTATTAGTTTAGTTGGTAGGTAAGCAAATAATAATAATAGGTAATAGTTACAATCTTAGTCATGTCAATTCATTGTTAGCAAATTTTTATGTTGTCATTATAAAATACAAAATAAAATAAAATCTTAACGTCACTGGAATATACAATATTTAAGTATTCGTTCACACCGTAAATAACAAAATAAAGAAAAATAATTACGAATTAAGTACCTACAAGCGACATAGATCTATAAAGTTTTATCCGTCATGAATTGGTCTACTGTGTAATAACATTTTTCTATTAAAAGTGATCTTAGTTTGCTACACAATGATTTTGTATTCTGGTCATCTTTTACATAATTTGCTAATTTATTATAAATTGTTGTGATTCTATAATTGGGGCTACTTTTCATTATTTTTAATGTTGGTGTCGGTGTAATCAACTTGTTTTTATTTCTTCGGTTATAGTTTTGGTTTGCTTCTATTTAAATTATGTACTATTTTTTATGTACTATTGAGCAGAAATTATTGCTCGTAAATGCGCTTTATATTTGTGCGGGAAAAAATCACTGCTTACGGCAGCGCGCAATGTATCGCACGCAAAATATTGTTTAGGGTGCATGCAACGGTACAAGAATTGTGGGGTATTTAAAGTTAAGATATAGTGCTGATTTGACTGCCCCGTTGGTCTCGTGGTCGCAAGCGCGACTGCTGAGCGTGGGGTCCTGGGTTCGATTTCCGGTTCGGGCAAAGTGTTATTGAGTTTTTCCATTAGGAATTTCTTAGTAACAGCCCGGAGTTTGGAAGCTGGTGGTGTGATACCCCCGTGCCTCGGAAAGTACGATAAGCCGTTGGTCCTGCGCCTGATCTCTCTCCGGTCGTGTCGGATTGCCGTCCCATCAGACTATGAGAGTGAGGGAAGAGGGAGTGCACCTGTGTCTGCGCGCACACTTGTGCACTATAATATCTCCTGCGTACCCGGCTAATCTCCGTTGAGATTGGCCACCATAACCGAAATCGGTCGGGGAGGCTATTATAGTGCTGATTCTCAGTGTAATTTAAATAAATTACTTTTGATTTTGATACAATTTCACATCCATATTTTCGTACCTCCATATCATCAAACGCTATATTGTGTTTATATACAGACATCGCTCGGGTCTGTTCAGTATTCTTCACAATTTGAACACAACATGGCTGGATACACATTGATCTTGGTTTTTGAAGTAAAATATAGGACTGAAGTGTTATGAGCATGTTTCAAGGTTTCTATTTGAAGAATAAAATTATGAATTGGATTTCTTGGTTATTGACTTTGGATACTTGTTTTTTCTCAGAAGGGAACACGTAGGTATTATATCAGGCCCGTTATTATATCAGGTTTGTTGTTCGTTTTTTGTCTGTTTAAGAAATCCAAACTGCTTCTGAGAATTTCCTAATTGAACATAGCATTCTATCCCAAAATATTTTTCGTTCAATTACGGATAACAGATAAATGAAAAATAACATCTGTGGATACAGCCCGAGTAAAATCCAGCATTGCCGATTATTCGTTAATTTTCACAGGTTCATCTTATTATATGTACTAGCTGTTCCCGCGACTTCATTCGCGTACATATTGGATTTCATGGGTTTGAGTTTTCCAGTCTAAGTTACTCCTTATAACATCAGCTATCTGCCAGTGAAAGTCCCGTCATAACATATCAGTGAATTTAGCAGATCATTTTCCAGCAGATCAAAAATAAATAGGAGTTCTTTTCGCATGCGGCTGAGTTCTAAAGTTCCTGATACTTTTTAGAAATAGTTCTGGCGTTTTTACCTAAAAAATTCGATTGGCAAAATGACCTGCTAACTTCCCGTAGGTAGCAGATCATTTTGCAGCAGATCAAAAACAATGTGAGTTCTTCTCGCATGCGGCTGAGTTCTATAGTTCCTGATACTTTCAGGAATAGTTCTGAACTCACGTCCACGTGCCAGCAAATCACGTCAGAACGTTTATAAAGTCGAAAAATACAATAGATACATAGTCATGTTTTTTTATAAATTCAAATGATTGTGAAAGACTAGAACTCTTGAAAACTAGAACTCTTTCGTTTTTCACAGGTTCATATCTGAACTGCAATCTAAAATTCGATTCGAGACAAGAACTCACGTTTGAGTGCCAGCAGATCATGTCAAAATGTTAAAAAGTCGAAAAATACCATTTTTATAAATTCAATCAATTCTTGAAAGCTAGAACTCTTTTGTTTTTCACAAGTTCATATCAGAACTGCAATTTAGAACTCGATTCGAGTCCAGAACTCACGTTCGAGTGCCAGCAGATCATGGCAAAACCATAAAAAGTCGGAAAATATTTTTTTATCGTTCAAAACTAGTCAAATACTAGTCCGTCACCAGTCGAGACTAGTACAAACTAGGCAGGACTAGACCGTTACTAGTCGAATACTAGTCCGTCACTAGTTGAGACTAGTCCGTCACAGGTCGAGACTAGTCCGTCACTAGTCGAGACTAGTACAAAACTAGTCGAGACTAGTACAAAACTAGTCGAGACTAGTACAAAACTAGTCGAGGCTAGTATAAAACTAGTCGAGACTTGTATAAAACTAGTCGAGACTTGTATGAAACTAGTCGAGACTAGTCAAGACTTGTACAAAACTAGTCCGATACTAGTCCATCACTAGTCGAGACTAGTACAAAACTAGTCGAGACTAGTACAAAACTAGTCGAAACTAATACAAAGCTAGTCGAGACTAGTACAAAACTAGTCGAACTAGTACAAAACTAGTACAAAACTAGTCGAGACTAGTACAAAACTAGTCGAGATTAGTGCAAAACTAGTAGAGACTAGTACAAAACTAGTCGAACTAGTACAAAGCTAGTCGAGACTAGTACAAAACTAGTCGAGACTAGTACAAATCTAGTCGAAACTAGTCAAAAACTAGTCGAACTAGTACAAAGCTAGTCGAGACTAGTACAAAACTAGTCAAACTAGTACAAAACTAGTACAAAACTTGTCGAGACTAGTACTAAACTAGTCCAACTAGTACAAAACTAGTTGAGACTAGTACAAAACTAGTCGAGCTTAGTACAAAACTAGTCGAGACTAGTACAAAACTAGTCCAACTAGTGCAAAACTAGTCCAACTAGTACAAAACTAGTCGAACTAGTAAAAAGCTATTCGAGACTAGTACAAAACTAGAAAACTAGTAAAAAACTAGTAGAGACTAGTACAAAACTAGTCCAACTAGTAAAAAACTAGTCGAGACTAGTACAAAACTAGTCGAACTAGTACAAAACTAGTACTAAGCTAGTCGAGACTAGTACAAAACTAGTCGAGACTAGTACAAAACTAGTCAAACTAGTACAAAACTAGTACAAAACTAGTCGAGACTAGTACAAAACTAGACCAACTAGTACAAAACTAGTTGAGACTAGTACAGAACTAGTCGAGACTAGTACAGAACTAGTCGAGACTAGTGCAAAACTAGTCGACCTAGTACAAAACTTGTCGAGACTAGTACAAAACTAGTCGAACTAGTACAAAAGTAGTCAAGACTAGTCCAAAACTAGTCGAACTAGTACAAAACTAGTACAAAACTTGGCGAGACTAGTCCAAAACTAGTCGAGACTAGTACAAAACTAGTCGAACTAGTACAAAACTTGTCGAGACTAGTACAAAACTAGTCCAATGAGTAAAAACTAGTTGAGACTAGTACAAAACTAGTCGAACTAGTACGAAACTAGTCGAGACTAGTACTAAACTAGTCGAACTAGTACAAAGCTAGTCGAGACTAGTACAAAGCTAGTCGAACTAGTATGGGTTTGAGTTTTCCAGTCTAAGTTACTCCTTATAACATCAGCTATCTGCCAGTGAAAGTCCCGTCATAACATATCAGTGAATTTAGCAGATCATTTTCCAGCAGATCAAAAATAAATAGGAGTTCTTTTCGCATGCGGCTGAGTTCTAAAGTTCCTGATACTTTTTAGAAATAGTTCTGGCGTTTTTACCTAAAAAATTCGATTGGCAAAATGACCTGCTAACTTCCCGTAGGTAGCAGATCATTTTGCAGCAGATCAAAAACAATGTGAGTTCTTCTCGCATGCGGCTGAGTTCTATAGTTCCTGATACTTTCAGGAATAGTTCTGAACTCACGTCCACGTGCCAGCAAATCACGTCAGAACGTTTATAAAGTCGAAAAATACAATAGATACATAGTCATGTTTTTTTATAAATTCAAATGATTGTGAAAGACTAGAACTCTTGAAAACTAGAACTCTTTCGTTTTTCACAGGTTCATATCTGAACTGCAATCTAAAATTCGATTCGAGACAAGAACTCACGTTTGAGTGCCAGCAGATCATGTCAAAATGTTAAAAAGTCGAAAAATACCATTTTTATAAATTCAATCAATTCTTGAAAGCTAGAACTCTTTTGTTTTTCACAAGTTCATATCAGAACTGCAATTTAGAACTCGATTCGAGTCCAGAACTCACGTTCGAGTGCCAGCAGATCATGGCAAAACCATAAAAAGTCGGAAAATATTTTTTTATCGTTCAAAACTAGTCAAATACTAGTCCGTCACCAGTCGAGACTAGTACAAACTAGGCAGGACTAGACCGTTACTAGTCGAATACTAGTCCGTCACTAGTTGAGACTAGTCCGTCACAGGTCGAGACTAGTCCGTCACTAGTCGAGACTAGTACAAAACTAGTCGAGACTAGTACAAAACTAGTCGAGACTAGTACAAAACTAGTCGAGGCTAGTATAAAACTAGTCGAGACTTGTATAAAACTAGTCGAGACTTGTATGAAACTAGTCGAGACTAGTCAAGACTTGTACAAAACTAGTCCGATACTAGTCCATCACTAGTCGAGACTAGTACAAAACTAGTCGAGACTAGTACAAAACTAGTCGAAACTAATACAAAGCTAGTCGAGACTAGTACAAAACTAGTCGAACTAGTACAAAACTAGTACAAAACTAGTCGAGACTAGTACAAAACTAGTCGAGATTAGTGCAAAACTAGTAGAGACTAGTACAAAACTAGTCGAACTAGTACAAAGCTAGTCGAGACTAGTACAAAACTAGTCGAGACTAGTACAAATCTAGTCGAAACTAGTCAAAAACTAGTCGAACTAGTACAAAGCTAGTCGAGACTAGTACAAAACTAGTCAAACTAGTACAAAACTAGTACAAAACTTGTCGAGACTAGTACTAAACTAGTCCAACTAGTACAAAACTAGTTGAGACTAGTACAAAACTAGTCGAGCTTAGTACAAAACTAGTCGAGACTAGTACAAAACTAGTCCAACTAGTGCAAAACTAGTCCAACTAGTACAAAACTAGTCGAACTAGTAAAAAGCTATTCGAGACTAGTACAAAACTAGAAAACTAGTAAAAAACTAGTAGAGACTAGTACAAAACTAGTCCAACTAGTAAAAAACTAGTCGAGACTAGTACAAAACTAGTCGAACTAGTACAAAACTAGTACTAAGCTAGTCGAGACTAGTACAAAACTAGTCGAGACTAGTACAAAACTAGTCAAACTAGTACAAAACTAGTACAAAACTAGTCGAGACTAGTACAAAACTAGACCAACTAGTACAAAACTAGTTGAGACTAGTACAGAACTAGTCGAGACTAGTACAGAACTAGTCGAGACTAGTGCAAAACTAGTCGACCTAGTACAAAACTTGTCGAGACTAGTACAAAACTAGTCGAACTAGTACAAAAGTAGTCAAGACTAGTCCAAAACTAGTCGAACTAGTACAAAACTAGTACAAAACTTGGCGAGACTAGTCCAAAACTAGTCGAGACTAGTACAAAACTAGTCGAACTAGTACAAAACTTGTCGAGACTAGTACAAAACTAGTCCAATGAGTAAAAACTAGTTGAGACTAGTACAAAACTAGTCGAACTAGTACGAAACTAGTCGAGACTAGTACTAAACTAGTCGAACTAGTACAAAGCTAGTCGAGACTAGTACAAAGCTAGTCGAACTAGTACAAAGCTAGTCGAGACTAGTACAAAACTAGTCGAACTAGTACAAAACTAGTACAAGTCGAACTAGTACAAAACTAGTACAAAACTAGTCGAGACTAGTACAAAACTAGTCCAACTGGTACAAAACTAGTTGAGACTAGTACAAAACTAGTCGAACTAGTACAAAACTAGTCGAACTAGTACAAAGCTAGTCGAACTAGTAAAAAGCTAGTCGAGACTAGTACAAAACTAGAAAACTAGTACAAAACTAGTCGAGATTAGTACAAAACTAGTCGAGACTAGTACATAACTAGTCGAGATTAGTGCAAAACTAATCGAGACTAGTACAAAAGTAGTCGAACTAGTATAAAGCTAGTCGAACTAATACAACACTAGTCGAACTAGTACAAAACTAGTCGAACTAGTACAAAACTAGTACAAAAATAGTTGAACTAGTACAAAGCTTGTCGAACTAGTACAAAGCTAGTCGAACTAGTACAAAACTAGTCGAGACAAGTACAAAACTAGTCCAACTAGTACAAAACTAGTTGAGACTAGTACAAAACTAGTCGAACTAGTACAAAACTAGTCAAGACTAGTACAAAACTAGTCCAACTAGTGCAAAACTAGTCCAACTAGTAAAAAACTAGTCGAGACTAGTACAAAACTAGTCGAGACTAGTACAAAACTAGTCCAACTAGTGCAAAACTAGTCCAACTAGTACAAAACTAGTCGAACTAGTACAAAGCTTGTCGAACTAGTACAAAGCTAGTCCAACTAGTACAAAACTAGTCGGGACTAGTACAAAACTAGTCCAATTAGTGCAAAACTAGTCCAACTAGTAAAAAACTAGTCGAGGCTAGTACAAAACTAGTCCAATGAGTACAAAACTAGTTGAGACTAGTACAAAACTAGTCGAACTAGTACAAAACTAGTCGAGACTAGTACAAAACTAGTCGAAATAGTACGAAACTAGTCGAGACTAGTACAAAACTAGTCGAGATTAGTGCAAAACTAATCGAGACTAGTACAAAAGTAGTCGAACTAGTATGAAGCTAGTCGAACTAATACAACACTAGTCGAACTAGTACGAAACTAGTCGAACTAGTACAAAACTAGTCGAACTAGTACAAAGCTTGTCGAACTAGTACAAAGCTAGTCGAGACTAGTACAAAGCTAGTCGAACTAGTACAAAGCTAGTCGAGACTAGTACAAAACTAGTCGAACTAGTACAAAACTAGTACAAGTCGAACTAGTACAAAACTAGTACAAAACTAGTCGAGACTAGTACAAAACTAGTCCAACTGGTACAAAACTAGTTGAGACTAGTACAAAACTAGTCGAACTAGTACAAAACTAGTCGAACTAGTAAAAAGCTAGTCGAGACTAGTACAAAACTAGAAAACTAGTACAAAACTAGTCGAGATTAGTACAAAACTAGTCGAGACTAGTACATAACTAGTCGAGATTAGTGCAAAACTAATCGAGACTAGTACAAAAGTAGTCGAACTAGTATAAAGCTAGTCGAACTAATACAACACTAGTCGAACTAGTACAAAACTAGTCGAACTAGTACAAAACTAGTACAAAAATAGTTGAACTAGTACAAAGCTTGTCGAACTAGTACAAAGCTAGTCGAACTAGTACAAAACTAGTCGAGACAAGTACAAAACTAGTCCAACTAGTACAAAACTAGTTGAGACTAGTACAAAACTAGTCGAACTAGTACAAAACTAGTCAAGACTAGTACAAAACTAGTCCAACTAGTGCAAAACTAGTTCAACTAGTAAAAAACTAGTCGAGACTAGTACAAAACTAGTCGAGACTAGTACAAAACTAGTCCAACTAGTGCAAAACTAGTCCAACTAGTACAAAACTAGTCGAACTAGTACAAAGCTTGTCGAACTAGTACAAAGCTAGTCCAACTAGTACAAAACTAGTCGGGACTAGTACAAAACTAGTCCAATTAGTGCAAAACTAGTCCAACTAGTAAAAAACTAGTCGAGGCTAGTACAAAACTAGTCCAATGAGTACAAAACTAGTTGAGACTAGTACAAAACTAGTCGAACTAGTACAAAACTAGTCGAGACTAGTACAAAACTAGTCGAAATAGTACGAAACTAGTCGAGACTAGTACAAAACTAGTCGAGATTAGTGCAAAACTAATCGAGACTAGTACAAAAGTAGTCGAACTAGTATGAAGCTAGTCGAACTAATACAACACTAGTCGAACTAGTACGAAACTAGTCGAACTAGTACAAAACTAGTCGAACTAGTACAAAGCTTGTCGAACTAGTACAAAGCTAGTCGAACTAGTACAAAACTAGTCGAGACAAGTACAAAACTAGTCAAACTATTACAAAACTAGATGAGACTAATACAAAACTAGTCGAACTAGTACAAAACTAGTCAAGACTAGTACAAAACGAGTCCAACTAGTGCAAAACTAGTCCAACTAGTAAAAACTAGTCGAGACTAGTACAAAACTAGTCTAGACTAGTACAAAACTAGTCTAACTAGTGCAAAACTAGTCCAACTAGTACAAAACTAGTCGAACTAGTACAAAGCTTGTCGAACTAGTACAAAGCTAGTCGAACTAGTACAAAACTAGTCGGGAATAGTACAAAACTAGTCCAATTAGTGCAAAACTAGTCCAACTAGTAAAAAACTAGTCGAGGCTAGTACAAAGCTAGTCAAGACTAGTCCAAAAC
Organism: Globia sparganii; assembly: GCA_949316385.1. Taxonomy (NCBI): domain Eukaryota; kingdom Metazoa; phylum Arthropoda; class Insecta; order Lepidoptera; family Noctuidae; genus Globia; species Globia sparganii. Next base: position 2,191,372 of record OX438675.1, read on the forward strand.
TAGTCGAACTAGTACAAAAGTAGTCGAACTAGTAAAAAGCTATTCGAGACTAGTACAAAACTAGAAAACTAGTAAAAAACTAGTCTAGACTAGTACAAAGCTAGTCGAACTAGTACAAAACTAGTACAAAACTAGTCGAGACTAGTAAAAACTAGTCGAACTGGTACAAAACTAGTTGAGACTAGTACAAAACTAGTCGAGCTTAGTACAAAACTAGTCGAGACTAGTACAAAACTAGAAAACTAGTAAAAAACTAGTCGAACTAGTAAAAAGCTATTCGAGACTAGTACAAAACTAGAAAACTAGTAAAAAACTAGTCGAGACACGTACAAAACTAGTCCAACTAGTACAAAACTAGTCGAGACTAGTACAAAACTAGAAAACTAGTAAAAAACTAGTCGAACTAGTAAAAAGCTATTCGAGACTAGTACAAAACTAGAAAACTAGTAAAAAACTAGTCGAGACACGTACAAAACTAGTCCAACTAGTACAAAGCTAGTCGAACTAGTACAAAACTAGTACAAAACTAGTCGAGACTAGTAAAAACTAGTCGAACTAGTACAAAACTAGTTGAGACTAGTACAAAACTAGTCGAGCTTAGTACAAAACTAGTCGAGACTAGTACAAAACTAGAAAACTAGTAAAAAACTAGTCGAACTAGTAAAAAGCTATTCGAGACTAGTACAAAACTAGAAAACTAGTAAAAAACTAGTCGAGACACGTACAAAACTAGTCCAACTAGTACAAAGCTAGTCGAACTAGTACAAAACTAGTACAAAACTAGTCGAGACTAGTAAAATCTAGTCGAACTAGTACAAAACTAGTACAAAGCTAGTCGACACTAGTACAAAACAAGTCAAACTAGTACAAAACTAGTACAAAACTTGTCGAGACTAGTACAAAACTAGTCGAACTAGTACAAAACTAGTACAAAGCTAGTCGAGACTAGTACAAAACTATTCGAGACTAGTAGTTTTGTACTAGTCGAACTAGTACAAAACTAGTCGATATTAGTACAAAACTAGTCTAGTTAGTGCAAAACTAGTCCAACTGGTACAAAAGTAGTCAAGACTAGTCCAAAACTAGTCGAACTAGTACAAAACTAGTACAAAACTTGGCGAGACTAGTCCAAAACTAGTCGAACTAGTACAAAACTAGTACAAAAATAGTTAAACTAGTACAAAGCTTGTCGAACTAGTACAAAGCTAGTCGAACTAGTACAAAACTAGTCGAGACAAGTACAAAACTAGTCCAACTAGTACAAAACTAGTTGAGACTAGTACAAAACTAGTCGAACTAGTACAAAACTAGTCAAGACTAGTACAAAACTAGTCCAACTAGTGCAAAACTAGTCCAACTAGTAAAAAACTAGTCGAGACTAGTACAAAACTAGTCGAGACTAGTACAAAACTAGTCCAACTAGTGCAAAACTAGTCCAACTAGTACAAAACTAGTCGAACTAGTACAAAGCTTGTCGAACTAGTACAAAGCTAGACGAACTAGTACAAAACTAGTCGGGACTAGTACAAAACTAGTCCAATTAGTGCAAAACTAGTCCAACTAGTAAAAAACTAGTCGAGGCTAGTACAAAACTAGTCCAATGAGTACAAAACTAGTTGAGACTAGTACAAAACTAGTCGAACTAGTACAAAACTAGTCGAGACTAGTACAAAACTAGTCGAAATAGTACGAAACTAGTCGAGACTAGTACAAAACTAGTCGAGACTAGTACAAAAGTAGTCGAACTAGTATGAAGCTAGTCGAACTAATACAACACTAGTCGAACTAGTACGAAACTAGTCGAACTAGTACAAAACTAGTCGAACTAGTACAAAGCTTGTCGAACTAGTACAAAGCTAGTCGAACTAGTACAAAACTAGTCGAGACAAGTACAAAACTAGTCAAACTATTACAAAACTAGATGAGACTAATACAAAACTAGTCGAACTAGTACAAAACTAGTCAAGACTAGTACAAAACGAGTCCAACTAGTGCAAAACTAGTCCAACTAGTAAAAACTAGTCGAGACTAGTACAAAACTAGTCTAGACTAGTACAAAACTAGTCCAACTAGTGCAAAACTAGTCCAACTAGTACAAAACTAGTCGAACTAGTACAAAGCTTGTCGAACTAGAACAAAGCTAGTCGAACTAGTACAAAACTAGTCGGGAATAGTACAAAACTAGTCCAATTAGTGCAAAACTAGTCCAACTAGTAAAAAACTAGTCGAGGCTAGTACAAAGCTAGTCAAGACTAGTCCAAAACTAGTCGAACTAGTACAAAACTAGTCGAACTAGTAAAAAGCTATTCGAGACTAGTACAAAACTAGAAAACTAGTAAAAAACTAGTCTAGACTAGTACAAAGCTAGTCGAACTAGTACAAAACTAGTACAAAACTAGTACAAAACTAGTCGAGACTAGTAAAAACTAGTCGAACTGGTACAAAACTAGTCGAGATTAGTGCAAAACTAATCGAGACTAGTACAAAAGTAGTCGAACTAGTATGAAGCTAGTCGAACTAATACAACACTAGTCGAACTAGTACGAAACTAGTCGAACTAGTACAAAACTAGTCGAACTAGTACAAAGCTTGTCGAACTAGTACAAAGCTAGTCGAACTAGTACAAAACTAGTCGAGACAAGTACAAAACTAGTCAAACTATTACAAAACTAGATGAGACTAATACAAAACTAGTCGAACTAGTACAAAACTAGTCAAGACTAGTACAAAACGAGTCCAACTAGTGCAAAACTAGTCCAACTAGTAAAAACTAGTCGAGACTAGTACAAAACTAGTCTAGACTAGTACAAAACTAGTCTAACTAGTGCAAAACTAGTCCAACTAGTACAAAACTAGTCGAACTAGTACAAAGCTTGTCGAACTAGAACAAAGCTAGTCGAACTAGTACAAAACTAGTCGGGTATTCCCGACTAGTTTTGTACTATTGTACAAAACTAGTCCAATTAGTGCAAAACTAGTCCAACTAGTAAAAAACTAGTCGAGGCTAGTACAAAGCTAGTCAAGACTAGTCCAAAACTAGTCGAACTAGTACAAAAGTAGTCGAACTAGTAAAAAGCTATTCGAGACTAGTACAAAACTAGAAAACTAGTAAAAAACTAGTCTAGACTAGTACAAAGCTAGTCGAACTAGTACAAAACTAGTACAAAACTAGTCGAGACTAGTAAAAACTAGTCGAACTGGTACAAAACTAGTTGAGACTAGTACAAAACTAGTCGAGCTTAGTACAAAACTAGTCGAGACTAGTACAAAACTAGAAAACTAGTAAAAAACTAGTCGAACTAGTAAAAAGCAATTCGAGACTAGTACAAAACTAGAAAACTAGTAAAAAACTAGTCGAGACACGTACAAAACTAGTCCAACTAGTACAAAACTAGTCGAGACTAGTACAAAACTAGAAAACTAGTAAAAAACTAGTCGAACTAGTAAAAAGCTATTCGAGACTAGTACAAAACTAGAAAACTAGTAAAAAACTAGTCGAGACACGTACAAAACTAGTCCAACTAGTACAAAGCTAGTCGAACTAGTACAAAACTAGTACAAAACTAGTCGAGACTAGTAAAAACTAGTCGAACTAGTACAAAACTAGTTGAGACTAGTACAAAACTAGTCGAGCTTAGTACAAAACTAGTCGAGACTAGTACAAAACTAGAAAACTAGTAAAAAACTAGTCGAACTAGTAAAAAGCTATTCGAGACTAGTACAAAACTAGAAAACTAGTAAAAAACTAGTCGAGACACGTACAAAACTAGTCCAACTAGTACAAAGCTAGTCGAACTAGTACAAAACTAGTACAAAACTAGTCGAGACTAGTAAAATCTAGTCGAACTAGTACAAAACTAGTCCAACTAGTACAAAACTAGTTGAGACTAGTACAGAACTAGTCGAGCCTAGTACAAAGCTAGTCGACACTAGTACAAAACAAGTCAAACTAGTACAAAACTAGTACAAAACTTGTCGAGACTAGTACAAAACTAGTCGAACTAGTACAAAACTAGTACAAAGCTAGTCGAGACTAGTACAAAGCTATTCGAGACTAGTAGTTTTGTACTAGTCGAACTAGTACAAAACTAGTCGATATTAGTACAAAACTAGTCCAGTTAGTGCAAAACTAGTCCAACTAGTACAAAAGTAGTCAAGACTAGTCCAAAACTAGTCGAACTAGTACAAAACTAGTACAAAACTTGGCGAGACTAGTCCAAAACTAGTCGAACTAGTACAAAGCTAGTTGAGACAAAACTAGTACAAAACTAGTCGAGACTAGTACAAAACTAGTCGAACTAGTACAAAACTTGTCGAGACTAGTACAAAACTAGTCCAATGAGTACAAAACTAGTTGAGACTAGTACAAAACTAGTCGAACTAGTACAAAACTAGTCGAGACTAGTACAAAACTAGTCGAAATAGTACGAAACTAGTCGAGACTAGTACAAAACTAGTCGAGATTAGTGCAAAACTAATCGAGACTAGTACAAAAGTAGTCGAACTAGTATGAAGCTAGTCGAACTAATACAACACTAGTCGAACTAGTACAAAACTAGTCGAACTAGTACAAAACTAGTCGAACTAGTACAAAGCTTGTCGAACTAGTACAAAGCTAGTCGAACTAGTACAAAACTAGTCGAGACAAGTACAAAACTAGTCCAACTATTACAAAACTAGATGAGACTAATACAAAACTAGTCGCACTAGTACAAAACTAGTCAAGACTAGTACAAAACGAGTCCAACTAGTGCAAAACTAGTCCAACTAGTAAAAAACTAGTCGAGACTAGTACAAAACTAGTCTAGACTAGTACAAAACTAGTCCAACTAGTGCAAAACTAGTCCAACTAGTACAAAACTAGTCGAACTAGTACAAAGCTTGTCGAACTAGAACAAAGCTAGTCGAACTAGTACAAAACTAGTCGGGACTAGTACAAAACTAGTCCAATTAGTGCAAAACTAGTCCAACTAGTAAAAAACTAGTCGAGGCTAGTACAAAGCTAGTCAAGACTAGTCCAAAACTAGTCGAACTAGTACAAAACTAGTCGAACTAGTAAAAAGCTATTCAAGACTAGTACAAAACTAGAAAACTAGTAAAAAACTAGTCGAGACTAGTACAAAGCTAGTCGAACTAGTACAAAACTAGTCGAGACTAGTAAAAACTAGTCGAACTACTACAAAAGTAGTTGAGACTAGTACAAAACTAGTCGAGCTTAGTACAAAACTAGTCGAGATTAGTACAAAACTAGTCGAACTAGTACAAAACTTTTCGAGACTAGTACAAAACTAGTCCAATGAGTACAAAACTAGTTGAGACTAGTACAAAACTAGTCGAACTAGTACAAAACTAGTCGAGACTAGTACAAAACTAGTCGAAATAGTACGAAACTAGTCGAGACTAGTACTAAACTAGTCGAACTAGTACAAAGCTAGTCGAGACTAGTACAAAGCTAGTCGAACTAGTACAAAGCTAGTCCAACTAGTACAAAACTAGTCGACCTAGTACGAAACTAGTCGAGACTAGTAATAAACTAGTCGAACTAGTACAAAGCTAGTCGAGACTAGTACAAAACTAGTCGAACTAGTACAAAACTAGTACAAGTCGAACTAGTACAAAACTAGTACAAAACTAGTCGAGACTAGTACAAAACTAGTCCAACTAGTACAAAACTAGTTGAGACTAGTACAAAACTAGTCGAACTAGTATAAAACTAGTACAAAACAAGTCGAACTAGTACAAAGCTAGTCGAACTAGTAAAAAGCTAGTCGAGACTAGTACAAAACTAGAAAACTAGTACAAAACTAGTCGAGATTAGTACAAAACTAGTCGAGACTAGTACAAAACTAGTCGAAATTAGTGCAAAACTAATCGAGACTAGTACAAAAGTAGTCGAACTAGTATAAAGCTAGTCGAACTAATACAACACTAGTCAAACTAGTACAAAACTAGTCGAACTAGTACAAAACTAGTACAAATCAAGTCGAACTAGTACAAAGCTTGTCAAACTAGTACAAAGCTAGTCGAACTTGTACAAAACTAGTCGAGACAAGTACAAAACTAGTCGAACTAGTACAAAACTAGTCAAGACTAGTACAAAACTAGTCCAACTAGTGCAAAACTAGTCCAACTAGTAAAAAACTAGTCGAGACTAGTACAAAACTAGTCGAGACTAGTACAAAACTAGTCCAACTAGTGCAAAACTAGTCCAACTAGTACAAAACTAGTCGAACTAGTACAAAGCTTGTCGAACTAGTACAAAGCTAGACGAACTAGTACAAAACTAGTCGGGACTAGTACAAAACTAGTCCAATTAGTGCAAAACTAGTTCAACTAGTAAAAAACTAGTCGAGGCTAGTACAAAACTAGTCCAATGAGTACAAAACTAGTTGAGACTAGTACAAAACTAGTCGAACTAGTACAAAACTAGTCGAGACTAGTACAAAACTAGTCGAGACTAGTACAAAAGTAGTCGAACTAGTATGAAGCTAGTCGAACTAATACAACACTAGTCGAACTAGTACGAAACTAGTCGAACTAGTACAAAACTAGTTGAGACTAGTACAAAACTAGTCGAACTAGTACAAAACTAGTCAAGACTAGTACAAAACTAGTCCAACTAGTGCAAAACTAGTCCAACTAGTAAAAAACTAGTCGAGACTAGTACAAAACTAGTCGAGACTAGTACAAAACTAGTCCAACTAGTGCAAAACTAGTCCAACTAGTACAAAACTAGTCGAACTAGTACAAAGCTTGTCGAACTAGTACAAAGCTAGACGAACTAGTACAAAACTAGTCGGGACTAGTACAAAACTAGTCCAATTAGTGCAAAACTAGTCCAACTAGTAAAAAACTAGTCGAGGTTAGTACAAAACTAGTCCAATGAGTACAAAACTAGTTGAGACTAGTACAAAACTAGTCGAACTAGTACAAAACTAGTCGAGACTAGTACAAAACTAGTCGAAATAGTACGAAACTAGTCGAGACTAGTACAAAACTAGTCGAGACTAGTACAAAAGTAGTCGAACTAGTATGAAGCTAGTCGAACTAATACAACACTAGTCGAACTAGTACGAAACTAGTCGAACTAGTACAAAACTAGTCGAACTAGTACAAAGCTTGTCGAACTAGTACAAAGCTAGTCGAACTAGTACAAAACTAGTCGAGACAAGTACAAAACTAGTCAAACTATTACAAAACTAGATGAGACTAATACAAAACTAGTCGAACTAGTACAAAACTAGTCAAGACTAGTACAAAACGAGTCCAACTAGTGCAAAACTAGTCCAACTAGTAAAAACTAGTCGAGACTAGTACAAAACTAGTCTAGACTAGTACAAAACTAGTCCAACTAGTGCAAAACTAGTCCAACTAGTACAAAACTAGTCGAACTAGTACAAAGCTTGTCGAACTAGAACAAAGCTAGTCGAACTAGTACAAAACTAGTCGGGAATAGTACAAAACTAGTCCAATTAGTGCAAAACTAGTCCAACTAGTAAAAAACTAGTCGAGGCTAGTACAAAGCTAGTCAAGACTAGTCCAAAACTAGTCGAACTAGTACAAAACTAGTCGAACTAGTAAAAAGCTATTCGAGACTAGTACAAAACTAGAAAACTAGTAAAAAACTAGTCTAGACTAGTACAAAGCTAGTCGAACTAGTACAAAACTAGTACAAAACTAGTACAAAACTAGTCGAGACTAGTAAAAACTAGTCGAACTGGTACAAAACTAGTTGAGACTAGTACAAAACTAGTCGAGCTTAGTACAAAACTAGTCGAGACTAGTACAAAACTAGAAAACTAGTAAAAAACTAGTCGAACTAGTAAAAAGCTATTCGAGACTAGTACAAAACTAGAAAACTAGTAAAAAACTAGTCGAGACACGTACAAAACTAGTCCAACTAGTACAAAACTAGTCGAGACTAGTACAAAACTAGAAAACTAGTAAAAAACTAGTCGAACTAGTAAAAAGCTATTCGAGACTAGTACAAAACTAGAAAACTAGTAAAAAACTAGTCGAGACACGTACAAAACTAGTCCAACTAGTACAAAGCTAGTCGAACTAGTACAAAACTAGTACAAAACTAGTCGAGACTAGTAAAAACTAGTCGAACTAGTACAAAACTAGTTGAGACTAGTACAAAACTAGTCGAGCTTAGTACAAAACTAGTCGAGACTAGTACAAAACTAGAAAACTAGTAAAAAACTAGTCGAACTAGTAAAAAGCTATTCGAGACTAGTACAAAACTAGAAAACTAGTAAAAAACTAGTCGAGACACGTACAAAACTAGTCCAACTAGTACAAAGCTAGTCGAACTAGTACAAAACTAGTACAAAACTAGTCGAGACTAGTAAAATCTAGTCGAACTAGTACAAAACTAGTCCAACTAGTACAAAACTAGTTGAGACTAGTACAGAACTAGTCGAGCCTAGTACAAAGCTAGTCGACACTAGTACAAAACAAGTCAAACTAGTACAAAACTAGTACAAAACTTGTCGAGACTAGTACAAAACTAGTCGAACTAGTACAAAACTAGTACAAAGCTAGTCGAGACTAGTACAAAACTATTCGAGACTAGTAGTTTTGTACTAGTCGAACTAGTACAAAACTAGTCGATATTAGTACAAAACTAGTCCAGTTAGTGCAAAACTAGTCCAACTAGTACAAAAGTAGTCAAGACTAGTCCAAAACTAGTCGAACTAGTACAAAACTAGTACAAAACTTGGCGAGACTAGTCCAAAACTAGTCGAACTAGTACAAAGCTAGTTGAGACAAAACTAGTACAAAACTAGTCGAGACTAGTACAAAACTAGTCGAACTAGTACAAAACTTGTCGAGACTAGTACAAAACTAGTCCAATGAGTACAAAACTAGTTGAGACTAGTACAAAACTAGTCGAACTAGTACAAAACTAGTCGAGACTAGTACAAAACTAGTCGAAATAGTACGAAACTAGTCGAGACTAGTACAAAACTAGTCGAGATTAGTGCAAAACTAATCGAGACTAGTACAAAAGTAGTCGAACTAGTATGAAGCTAGTCGAACTAATACAACACTAGTCGAACTAGTACAAAACTAGTCGAACTAGTACAAAACTAGTCGAACTAGTACAAAGCTTGTCGAACTAGTACAAAGCTAGTCGAACTAGTACAAAACTAGTCGAGACAAGTACAAAACTAGTCCAACTATTACAAAACTAGATGAGACTAATACAAAACTAGTCGCACTAGTACAAAACTAGTCAAGACTAGTACAAAACGAGTCCAACTAGTGCAAAACTAGTCCAACTAGTAAAAAACTAGTCGAGACTAGTACAAAACTAGTCTAGACTAGTACAAAACTAGTCCAACTAGTGCAAAACTAGTCCAACTAGTACAAAACTAGTCGAACTAGTACAAAGCTTGTCGAACTAGAACAAAGCTAGTCGAACTAGTACAAAACTAGTCGGGACTAGTACAAAACTAGTCCAATTAGTGCAAAACTAGTCCAACTAGTAAAAAACTAGTCGAGGCTAGTACAAAGCTAGTCAAGACTAGTCCAAAACTAGTCGAACTAGTACAAAACTAGTCGAACTAGTAAAAAGCTATTCAAGACTAGTACAAAACTAGAAAACTAGTAAAAAACTAGTCGAGACTAGTACAAAGCTAGTCGAACTAGTACAAAACTAGTCGAGACTAGTAAAAACTAGTCGAACTACTACAAAAGTAGTTGAGACTAGTACAAAACTAGTCGAGCTTAGTACAAAACTAGTCGAGATTAGTACAAAACTAGTCGAACTAGTACAAAACTTTTCGAGACTAGTACAAAACTAGTCCAATGAGTACAAAACTAGTTGAGACTAGTACAAAACTAGTCGAACTAGTACAAAACTAGTCGAGACTAGTACAAAACTAGTCGAAATAGTACGAAACTAGTCGAGACTAGTACTAAACTAGTCGAACTAGTACAAAGCTAGTCGAGACTAGTACAAAGCTAGTCGAACTAGTACAAAGCTAGTCCAACTAGTACAAAACTAGTCGACCTAGTACGAAACTAGTCGAGACTAGTAATAAACTAGTCGAACTAGTACAAAGCTAGTCGAGACTAGTACAAAACTAGTCGAACTAGTACAAAACTAGTACAAGTCGAACTAGTACAAAACTAGTACAAAACTAGTCGAGACTAGTAAAAACTAGTCGAACTACTACAAAAGTAGTTGAGACTAGTACAAAACTAGTCGAGCTTAGTACAAAACTAGTCGAGATTAGTACAAAACTAGTCGAACTAGTACAAAACTTTTCGAGACTAGTACAAAACTAGTCCAATGAGTACAAAACTAGTTGAGACTAGTACAAAACTAGTCGAACTAGTACAAAACTAGTCGAGACTAGTACAAAACTAGTCGAAATAGTACGAAACTAGTCGAGACTAGTACTAAACTAGTCGAACTAGTACAAAGCTAGTCGAGACTAGTACAAAGCTAGTCGAACTAGTACAAAGCTAGTCCAACTAGTACAAAACTAGTCGACCTAGTACGAAACTAGTCGAGACTAGTAATAAACTAGTCGAACTAGTACAAAGCTAGTCGAGACTAGTACAAAACTAGTCGAACTAGTACAAAACTAGTACAAGTCGAACTAGTACAAAACTAGTACAAAACTAGTCGAGACTAGTACAAAACTAGTCCAACTAGTACAAAACTAGTTGAGACTAGTACAAAACTAGTCGAACTAGTATAAAACTAGTACAAAACAAGTCGAACTAGTACAAAGCTAGTCGAACTAGTAAAAAGCTAGTCGAGACTAGTACAAAACTAGAAAACTAGTACAAAACTAGTCGAGATTAGTACAAAACTAGTCGAGACTAGTACAAAACTAGTCGAAATTAGTGCAAAACTAACCGAGACTAGTACAAAAGTAGTCGAACTAGTATAAAGCTAGTCGAACTAATACAACACTAGTCAAACTAGTACAAAACTAGTCGATCTAGTACAAAACTAGTACAAATCAAGTCGAACTAGTACAAAGCTTGTCAAACTAGTACAAAGCTAGTCGAACTTGTACAAAACTAGTCGAGACAAGTACAAAACTAGTCCAACTAGTACAAAACTAGTTGAGACTAGTACAAAACTAGTCGAACTAGTACAAAACTAGTCAAGACTAGTACAAAACTAGTCGAACTAGTACAAAACTAGTACAACACTAGTCGAACTTGTACAAAGCTAGTCGAACTAGTACAAAACTAGTCGAGACTAGTACAAAACTAGTCCAACTAGTACAAAACTAGTCCAACTAGTACAAAACTAGTTGAGACTAGTACAGAACTAGTCGAGCCTAGTACAAAACTAGTCGAGACTAGTACAAAACTAGTCAAACTAGTACAAAACTAGTACAACACTAGTCGAACTAGTACAAAACTAGTCGAAGTAGTACAAAACTAGTACAAAACTAGTCGAACTAGTAAAAAGCTAGTCGAACTAGTACAAAACTAGTCGAGACTAGTACAAAACTAGTCCAACTAGTACAAAACTGGTTGAGACTAGTACAAAACTAGTCGAACTAGTACAAAACTAGTCAAGACTAGTACAAAACTAGTCCAACTAGTGCAAAACTAGTCCAACTAGTAAAAAACTAGTCGAGACTAGTACAAAACTAGTCGAGACTAGTACAAAACTAGTCGAACTAGTACAAAACTAGTACAAAACTAGTCGAGCTTAGTACAAAACTAGTCGAGACTAGTACAAAACTATTCGAGACTAGTGCAAAACTAGTCGAACTAGTACAAAACTAGTACAAAACTTGTCGAGACTAGTACAAAACTAGTCGAGACTAGTACAAAACTTGTCGAACTAGTACAAAACTAGTACAAAGCTAGTCAAGACTAGTCCAAAACTAGTCGAACTAGTACAAAACTAGTCGAACTAGTAAAAAGCTATTCGAGACTAGTACAAAACTAGTCGAGCCTAGTACAAAACTAGTCGAGACTAGTACAAAACTAGTCGAGACTAGTACAAAGCTAGTCGAGACTAGTACAAAACTAGTCGAACTAGTACAAAACTTGTCGAGACTAGTACAAAACTAGTCCAACTAGTAAAAAACTAGTCGAGACTAGTACAAAACTAGTCCAACTAGTACAAAACTAGTCGAGACTAGTACAAAACTAGTCGAGCCCAGTACAAAACTAGTCGAGACTAGTACAAAACTAGTCGAGACTAGTACAAAACTAGTCGAACTAGTACAAAACTAGTCCAACTAGTACAAAACTATTCGAGACTAGTGCAAAACTAGTCGAACTAGTACAAAACTAGTACAAAACTTGTCGAGACTAGTACAAAACTAGTCGAGACTAGTACAAAACTAGTCGAGACTAGTACAAAACTAGTCGAACTAGTACAAAACTAGTCAAGACTAGTACAAAACTAGTCCAACTAGTGCAAAACTAGTCCAACTAGTAAAAAACTAGTCGAGACTAGTACAAAACTAGTCGAGACTAGTACAAAACTAGTCGAACTAGTACAAAACTAGTACAAAACTAGTCGAGCTTAGTACAAAACTAGTCGAGACTAGTACAAAACTAGTCGAGCCCAGTACAAAACTAGTCGAGACTAGTACAAAACTAGTCGAACTAGTACAAAACTAGTACAACACTAATCGAACTTGTACAAAGCTAGTCGAACTAGTACAAAACTAGTCGAGACTAGTACAAAACTAGTCCAACTAGTACAAAACTAGTCCAACTAGTACAAAACTAGTTGAGACTAGTACAGAACTAGTCGAGCCTAGTACAAAACTAGTCGAGACTAGTACAAAACTAGTCGAACTAGTACAAAACTAGTACAACACTAGTCGAACTAGTACAAAACTAGTCGAAGTAGTACAAAACTAGTACAAAACTAGTCGAACTAGTAAAAAGCTAGTCGAACTAGTACAAAACTAGTCGAGACTAGTACAAAACTAGTCGAGACTAGTACAAAACTAGTCGAACTAGTACAAAACTCGTACAAAACTAGTCTAGCTTAGTACAAAACTAGTCGAGACTAGTACAAAACTATTCGAGACTAGTGCAAAACTAGTCGAACTAGTACAAAACTAGTACAAAACTTGTCGAGACTAGTACAAAACTAGTCGAGACTAGTACAAAACTAGTCGAACTAGTACAAAACTAGTACAAAGCTAGTCAAGACTAGTCCAAAACTAGTCGAACTAGTACAAAGCTAGTCGAGACTAGTACAAAACTAGTCGAACTAGTACAAAACTTGTCGAGACTAGTACAAAACTAGTCCAACTAGTAAAAAACTAGTCGAGACTAGTACAAAACTAGTCCAACTAGTACAAAACTAGTCGAGACTAGTACAAAACTAGTCGAGCCCAGTACAAAACTAGTCGAGACTAGTACAAAACTAGTCGAACTAGTACAAAACTAGTACAACACTAGTCGAACTTGTACAAAGCTAGTCGAACTAGTACAAAACTAGTCGAGACTAGTACAAAACTAGTCCAACTAGTACAAAACTAGTTGAGACTAGTACAGAACTAGTCGAGCCTAGTACAAAACTAGTCGAGACTAGTACAAAACTAGTCGAAATAGTACAAAACTAGTACAACACTAGTCGAAATAGTACAAAACTAGTACAACACTAGTCGAACTAGTACAAAACTAGTCGAAGTAGTACAAAACTAGTACAAAACTTGTCGAACTAGTAAAAAGCTAGTCGAACTAGTACAAAACTAGTCGAGACTAGTACAAAACTAGTCCAACTAGTACAAAACTGGTTGAGACTCTTACAAAACTAGTCGAACTAGTAAAAAACTAGTCGAGACTAGTACAAAACTAGTCCAACTAGTACAAAATCAGTCGAGACTAGTACAGAACTAGTCGAGCCTAGTACAAAACTAGTCGAGACTAGTACAAAACTAGTCGAACTAGTACAAAACTAGTACAACACTAGTCGAACTAGTACAAAACTAGTCGAAGTAGTACAAAACTAGTACAAAACTAGTCGAACTAGTAAAAAGCTAGTCGAACTAGTACAAAACTAGTCCAACTAGTGCAAAACTAGTAAAAAGTCGAACTAGTAAAAAGCTATTCAAGACTAGTACAAAACTAGAAAACTAGTAAAAAACTAGTCGAGACTAGTACAAAGCTAGTCGAACTAGTACAAAACTAGTCGAGATTAGTACAAAACTAGTCGAGACTAGTACAAAACTAGTCGAGACTAGTACAAAACTAGTCGAACTAGTACAAAACTAGTACAAAACTAGTCGAGCTTAGTACAAAACTAGTCGAGACTAGTACAAAACTAGTCGAGCCCAGTACAAAACTAGTCGAGACTAGTACAAAACTAGTCGAACTAGTACAAAACTAGTACAACACTAGTCGAACTTGTACAAAGCTAGTCGAACTAGTACAAAACTAGTCGAGACTAGTACAAAACTAGTCCAACTAGTACAAAACTAGTCCAACTAGTACAAAACTAGTTGAGACTAGTACAGAACTAGTCGAGCCTAGTACAAAACTAGTCGAGACTAGTACAAAACTAGTCGAACTAGTACAAAACTAGTACAACACTAGTCGAACTAGTACAAAACTAGTCGAAGTAGTACAAAACTAGTACAAAACTAGTCGAAGTAGTACAAAACTAGTACAAAACTAGTCGAACTAGTAAAAAGCTAGTCGAACTAGTACAAAACTAGTCAAGACTTGTACAAAACTAGTCCAACTAGTGCAAAACTAGTCCAACTAGTAAAAAACTAGTCGAGACTAGTACAAAACTAGTCGAGACTAGTACAAAACTAGTCGAACTAGTACAAAACTAGTCGAGCTTAGTACAAAACTAGTCGAGACTAGTACAAAACTATTCGAGACTAGTGCAAAACTAGTCGAACTAGTACAAAACTAGTACAAAACTTGTCGAGACTAGTACAAAACTAGTCGGGACTAGTACAAAACTAGTCGAACTAGTACAAAACTAGTACAAAGCTAGTCAAGACTAGTCCAAAACTAGTCGAACTAGTACAAAACTAGTCGAACTAGTACAAAACTAGTCCAACTAGTACAAAACTAGTCCAACTAGTACAAAACTAGTTGAGACTAGTACAGAACTAGTCGAGCCTAGTACAAAACTAGTCGAGACTAGTACAAAACTAGTCGAACTAGTACAAAACTAGTCGAGACTAGTACAAAACTAGTCCAACTAGTACAAAACTAGTCCAACTAGTACAAAACTAGTTGAGACTAGTACAGAACTAGTCGAGCCTAGTACAAAACTAGTCGAGACTAGTACAAAACTAGTCGAACTAGTACAAAACTAGTACAACACTAGTCGAACTAGTACAAAACTAGTCGAAGTAGTACAAAACTAGTACAAAACTAGTCGAACTAGTAAAAAGCTAGTCGAACTAGTACAAAACTAGTCGAGACTAGTACAAAACTAGTCCAACTAGTACAAAACTGGTTGAGACTAGTACAAAACTAGTCGAACTAGTACAAAACTAGTCAAGACTAGTACAAAACTAGTCGAACTAGTACAAAACTAGTCAAGACTAGTACAAAACTTGTCCAACTAGTGCAAAACTAGTCCAACTAGTAAAAAACTAGTCGAGACTAGTACAAAACTAGTCGAGACCAGTACAAAACTAGTCGAACTAGTACAAAACTAGTACAAAGCTAGTCGAGACTAGTACAAAACTAGTCGAACTAGTACAAAACTAGTCAAGACTAGTACAAAACTAGTCCAACTAGTGCAAAACTAGTCCAACTAGTAAAAAACTAGTCGAGACTAGTACAAAACTAGTCGAGACTAGTACAAAACTAGTCGAACTAGTACTAAACTAGTACAAAACTAGTCGAGCTTAGTACAAAACTAGTCGAGACTAGTACAAAACTATTCGAGACTAGTGCAAAACTAGTCGAACTAGTACAAAACTAGTACAAAACTTGTCGAGACTAGTACAAAACTAGTCGAGACTAGTACAAAACTAGTCGAACTAGTACAAAACTAGTACAAAGCTAGTCAAGACTAGTCCAAAACTAGTCGAACTAGTACAAAAATAGTCGAACTAGTAAAAAGCTATTCGAGACTAGTACAAAACTAGTCGAGCCTAGTACAAAACTAGTCGAGACTAGTACAAAACTAGTCGAGACTAGTACAAAGCTAGTCGAGACTAGTACAAAACTAGTCGAACTAGTACAAAACTTGTCGAGACTAGTACAAAACTAGTCCAACTAGTAAAAAACTAGTCGAGACTAGTACAAAACTAGTCCAACTAGTACAAAACTAGTCGAGACTAGTACAAAGCTAGTCGAACTAGTACAAAACTTGTACAAAACTAGTTGAGACTAGTACAAAACTAGTCGAGCCTTGTACAAAACTAGTCGAGACTAGTAAAAACTAGTCGAACTAGTAAAAAACTAGTCGAGACTAGTACAAAACTAGTCCAACTAGTACAAAATCAGTCGAGACTAGTACAGAACTAGTCGAGCCTAGTACAAAACTAGTCGAGACTAGTACAAAACTAGTCGAACTAGTACAAAACTAGTACAACACTAGTCGAACTAGTACAAAACTAGTCGAAGTAGTACAAAACTAGTACAAAACTAGTCGAACTAGTAAAAAGCTAGTCGAACTAGTACAAAACTAGTCGAGACTAGTGCAAAACTAGTTGAACTAGTACAAAACTAGTACAAAACTTGTCGAACTAGTACAAAACTAGTCAAGACTAGTACAAAACTAGTCCAACTAGTGCAAAACTAGTCCAACTAGTAAAAAACTAGTCGAGACTAGTACAAAACTAGTCGAGACTAGTACAAAACTAGTCGAACTAGTACAAAACTAGTACAAAACTAGTCGAGCTTAGTACAAAACTAGTCGAGACTAGTACAAAACTAGTCGAGCCCAGTACAAAACTAGTCGAGACTAGTACAAAACTAGTCGAACTAGTACAAAACTAGTACAACACTAGTCGAACTTGTACAAAGCTAGTCGAACTAGTACAAAACTAGTCGAGACTAGTACAAAACTAGTCCAACTAGTACAAAACTAGTCCAACTAGTACAAAACTAGTTGAGACTAGTACAGAACTAGTCGAGCCTAGTACAAAACTAGTCGAGACTAGTACAAAACTAGTCGAACTAGTACAAAACTAGTACAACACTAGTCGAACTAGTACAAAACTAGTCGAAGTAGTACAAAACTAGTACAAAACTAGTCGAAGTAGTACAAAACTAGTACAAAACTAGTCGAACTAGTAAAAAGCTAGTCGAACTAGTACAAAACTAGTCAAGACTTGTACAAAACTAGTCCAACTAGTGCAAAACTAGTCCAACTAGTAAAAAACTAGTCGAGACTAGTACAAAACTAGTCGAGACTAGTACAAAACTAGTCGAACTAGTACAAAACTAGTCGAGCTTAGTACAAAACTAGTCGAGACTAGTACAAAACTATTCGAGACTAGTGCAAAACTAGTCGAACTAGTACAAAACTAGTACAAAACTTGTCGAGACTAGTACAAAACTAGTCGGGACTAGTACAAAACTAGTCGAACTAGTACAAAACTAGTACAAAGCTAGTCAAGACTAGTCCAAAACTAGTCGAACTAGTACAAAACTAGTCGAACTAGTACAAAACTAGTCCAACTAGTACAAAACTAGTCCAACTAGTACAAAACTAGTTGAGACTAGTACAGAACTAGTCGAGCCTAGTACAAAACTAGTCGAGACTAGTACAAAACTAGTCGAACTAGTACAAAACTAGTCGAGACTAGTACAAAACTAGTCCAACTAGTACAAAACTAGTCCAACTAGTACAAAACTAGTTGAGACTAGTACAGAACTAGTCGAGCCTAGTACAAAACTAGTCGAGACTAGTACAAAACTAGTCGAACTAGTACAAAACTAGTACAACACTAGTCGAACTAGTACAAAACTAGTCGAAGTAGTACAAAACTAGTACAAAACTAGTCGAACTAGTAAAAAGCTAGTCGAACTAGTACAAAACTAGTCGAGACTAGTACAAAACTAGTCCAACTAGTACAAAACTGGTTGAGACTAGTACAAAACTAGTCGAACTAGTACAAAACTAGTCAAGACTAGTACAAAACTAGTCGAACTAGTACAAAACTAGTCAAGACTAGTACAAAACTTGTCCAACTAGTGCAAAACTAGTCCAACTAGTAAAAAACTAGTCGAGACTAGTACAAAACTAGTCGAGACTAGTACAAAACTAGTCGAACTAGTACAAAACTAGTACAAAGCTAGTCGAGACTAGTACAAAACTAGTCGAACTAGTACAAAACTAGTCAAGACTAGTACAAAACTAGTCCAACTAGTGCAAAACTAGTCCAACTAGTAAAAAACTAGTCGAGACTAGTACAAAACTAGTCGAGACTAGTACAAAACTAGTCGAACTAGTACTAAACTAGTACAAAACTAGTCGAGCTTAGTACAAAACTAGTCGAGACTAGTACAAAACTATTCGAGACTAGTGCAAAACTAGTCGAACTAGTACAAAACTAGTACAAAACTTGTCGAGACTAGTACAAAACTAGTCGAGACTAGTACAAAACTAGTCGAACTAGTACAAAACTAGTACAAAGCTAGTCAAGACTAGTCCAAAACTAGTCGAACTAGTACAAAAATAGTCGAACTAGTAAAAAGCTATTCGAGACTAGTACAAAACTAGTCGAGCCTAGTACAAAACTAGTCGAGACTAGTACAAAACTAGTCGAGACTAGTACAAAGCTAGTCGAGACTAGTACAAAACTAGTCGAACTAGTACAAAACTTGTCGAGACTAGTACAAAACTAGTCCAACTAGTAAAAAACTAGTCGAGACTAGTACAAAACTAGTCCAACTAGTACAAAACTAGTCGAGACTAGTACAAAGCTAGTCGAACTAGTACAAAACTTGTACAAAACTAGTTGAGACTAGTACAAAACTAGTCGAGCCTTGTACAAAACTAGTCGAGACTAGTAAAAACTAGTCGAACTAGTACAAAACTAGTACAAAGCTAGTCGAGGCTAGTACAAAACTAGTCAAACTAGTACAAAACTGGTACAAAACTAGTCGAGACTAGTGCAAAACTAGTCGAACTAGTACAAAACTTGTCGAGACTAGTACAAAACTAGTCGAAACTATTACAAAACTAGTTGAACTAGTACAAAACTAGTACAAAGCTAGTCAAGACTAGTCCAAAACTAGTCGAACTAGTACAAAACTAGTCGAACTAGTAAAAAGCTATTCGAGACTAGTACAAAACTAGAAAACTAGTAAAAAACTAGTCGAGACTAGTACAAAGCTAGTCGAACTAGTACAAAACTAGTACAAAACTAGTTAAGACTAGTACAAAACTAGTCGAGCCTAGTACAAAATTAGTCGAGACTAGTACAAAACTAGTCGAACTAGTACAAAACTTGTCGATACTAGTACAAAACTAGTCCAACTAGTAAAAAACTAGTCGAGACTAGTAGTTTTGTACTAGTCGAACTAGTACAAAACTAGTCGAGATTAGTACAAAACTAGTCCAGTTAGTGCAAAACTAGTCCAACTAGTAAAAAACTAGTCGAGACTAGTACAAAACTAGTCCAACTAGTACAAAACTAGTCGTGACTAGTACAAAACTAGTTGAACTAGTACAAAACTTGTCGAGACTAGTACAAAACTAGTCCAACTAGTAAAAAACTAGTCGAGACTAGTACAAAACTAGTCCAACAAGTACAAAACTAGTCGAGACTAGTACAAAGCTAGTCGAACTAGTACAAAACTAGTACAAAACTAGTTGTGACTAGTACAAAACTAGTCAAGCTTAGTACAAATCTAGTCGAGACTAGTACAAAACTAGTCGAGACTAGTGCAAAACTAGTCGAACTAGTACAAAACTTGTCGAGACTAGTACAAAACTAGTCGAGACTAGTACAAAACTAGTCGAACTAGTACAAAACTAGTACAAAGCTAGTCAATACTAGTCCAAAACTAGTCGAACTAGTAAAAAGCTATTCGAGACTAGTACAAAACTAGTCGAGCCTAGTACAAAACTAGTCCAGACTAGTACAAAACTAGTCCAACTAGTACAAAACTAGTACGAAACTAGTCGAGACTAGTACAAAACTAATCGATCTAGTACAAAACTAGTCGAGACTAGTACAAAACTTGTCGAACTAGTACAAAACTAGTACAAAGCTAGTCGAGACTAGTACAAAACTAGTCGAACTTGTACAAAACTAGTACAAAACTAGTCGAGACTAGTACAAAACTAGTCCAACTAGTACAAAACTAGTTGAGACTAGTACAAAACTAGTCGAGACTAGTACAAAAATAGTCGAGACTAGTACAAAACTAGTCGAACTAGTACAAAACTAGTACAAAGCTAGTCGAGACTAGTACAAAACTAGTCGAACTAGTACAAAACTAGTACAAAGCTAGTCGAGACTAGAACAAAACTAGTCGAGACTAGTCCATCACTAGTCGAGACTAGTACAAAACTAGTCGAGACTAGTACAAAACTAGTCGAGACTAGTGCAAAACTAGTCGAGACTAGTACAAAACTAGTCGAGACTAGTACCAAACCAGTCGCGACTAGTACAAAACTAGTCCGATACTAGTCCATATCTAGTCGAGTCTAGTACAAAACTAGTCGAGACTAGTACAACACTAGTCGAGACTAGTACAAAACTAGTCGAGACTAGTTTTGTACTATTTTTGACTAGTTTTGTACTAGTCTCGACTAGTGATGGACTAGTCTCGACTAGTGACGTTCTAGATTGCAGTTCTGATAAGAACCTGTGAAAAACAAAAGAGTTCCAGCTTTCAAGAATTGTTTGAAACGATAAAAATTATATTTTTCGACTTTAACTTTTTTTTTTAACGTTTTGACATGATCTGCTGGCACTCAAACGTGAGTTCAGTTCTGATATGAACCTGCGAAAAACGAAAGAGTTCTAGCTTTCAAGAATTGTTTGAAACTATAAAAAAAATATTTTTCAACTTTTAAACGTTTTGGCATGATCTGCTGGCACTCGAACGTGAGTTATAAACTCAAATCGAGTTATAATTGCAGTTGTAATACGAATCTGTGAAAAACGAAAGAGTTCTAGCTTTCAAGAATTGATTGAATTTATAAAAATGGTATTTTTCGACTTTTTAACGTTTTGACATGATCTGCTGGCACTTGGACGTGAGTTCTGGACTCGAATCGAATTTTAGATTGCAGTTCTGATATGAACCTATGAAAAACGAAAGAGTTCTAGCTTTCAAGAGTTCTAGTCTTTCACAATCATTTGAATTTATAAAAAATATGATTATGTATTGTATTTTCCGACTTTATAAACGTTCTGACGTGATTTGCTGGCACGTGGACGTGAGTTCAGAACTATTCCTGAAAGTATCGGGAACTATAGAACTCAGCCGCATGCGAGAAGAACTCACATTTGCTTTTGATCTGCTGCAAATGATCTGCTACGGGAAGTTGGCAGATCATTTTGAAAATTGATTTTTTTAAGGTAGAAACGCCAGAACTATTTCTAAAAAGTATCAGGAACTGTAGAACTCAGCCGCATGCGAGAAGAACTCACATTGTTTTTGATCTGCTGCAAAATGATCTGCTACCTACGGGAAGTTAGCAGATCATTTTGCCAATCGAATTTTTTAGGTAAAAACGCCAGAACTGTTTCTAAAAAGTATCAGGAACTGTAGAACTCAGCCGCATGCGAAAAGAACTCTTATTTATTTTTGATCTGCTGGAAAATGATCTGCTAAGTTCACTGACATCGTCATAACTGGTCCAGCCGTTTCAGAGATTAGCCGGAACAAATAGACAGACAGACAAAAATTAAAACAAAATAGTTCATATATATAAGTACCGTATAAACTTTCATATACGTTAAGTAAAAAGCTGTATTTTTGACATTAGAAACAGACACTTCAATTCTATTTAGGCGCATTCCACCAAATTTGTGTACCTACAACGTTATTAATAAACGTATTATATCAGATGAATAGTTACACACCGATTTCTCTCTTTCAGTCGTCAGTAATTCAACTTTCGAAAAAAGAAGACAAAGCGTTGTGTAATTATGCAGACGCTATACAACGTTTATTAGTAAAGGGGATCGAGTCTTATTCAGAGAATAAATTTAGATTTTTTGACAGTTTTTCCATCCTAGAACTGTCACACGTCAATTTTATTCCACGTTTAAAAGATATTTGACTGTGGAACACGTGTAATAGATATTATATTATACGAGCTCCCGTCCCTGCTACGCACAATTTTTACGATCCTTATTATACGTAAAACATCGAAATTCCTTATTATACGTAAGATATTAATGTATTACACACATAAATCTTTCAGATGATGGTGAAAACCGCATGAAAATCCCTTACGCAGTTTAGAAGAACACCGCGGTCTGTGTGGTACGAAAAGCGACCCTAATTTTATAATAATGTTGGTATAGAATATGAATTCTTCGGAAGGAAAAACACACCTGCACCCTAATTCACAACCATGGGACAAGCTATCGTATTGAAAATGACACATTTCAATAACCTGATTTGCCTTGCCCCCGACAGCAAACAGCTGTCGGAAGAATAGTGGTCCTCTATTTGATTTAAACTGACAACATTTTCGGGTTTTGGACTTGTGACCAGCGTTTAGAAGACTCCTTCGATAACATTGATGTTCGATACGGGATGGAAGAGTATCGAGTGCTTATGTATAGCTATGCAGAACCGTTGGCGATGTTATTTTTGTTTGAATCCAGAATCTGGAAAACGTTGTTTTCGAGTTCATCGTCCATATCACAAACAAGTACAGCAATATCGTAGCGTAGTGTTTGGGTCAGGAGAGTCATCTTCTGTAGTCAAACGCATTTACCAGAAACGCATTACTCTTTTCAGAGGCAGTCAGGTCAACACTGACACTAATACCATGTCAATGGGTAACTACAACGGTACAAGGATCTTTTGGCGCGTGACAATAATCTGAACAAACGCCTTTCCCAACTATGTTCGGGTCGACTTCCAGTCTAACCGGATGCAGCTGAATACCGGTATTTTACATGGAGTGACTGCCTATCTGACCTCCACAACCCAGTTACCCGACCCCTTGGTAAGACTGGTTGTCAGACTTTCGGTCTTCTGACTACCCGTAACGAATGTCAAAAATCCACGAAGGACAGCACGGAGGGGTCTCAATAGTAAAAATGGTAACCCATCCACAGACTAACCACGGCAAGCGTAGCTTAACCTGATCGATCAACCTGTGCGGCTGTTATTATTTAGCCACGGGCCTCTCATCTTGTATCAAGACACAATCTTATAAATATTTACTCGGGCGTCAGCACACCTCCGTCGCGAAAAGTCGTCGCTTTCAACTTATTGAATGCCAGTATAGGTCAACTTCGGACCTCTTAGATTAGTTTTTCAGAAAAATCAACATCACATTATAAACTGATCGAATTCCACAGATACGTGCGAAATAAACGTGGTACCGCAATAAAATAGCGGTCTGAGCGTGGAAGTTCTCGATACTTTCATAAAGACGTATGAAAGTATCGGTCTACCTTGTGTTAGGCCTTCTAACGCTACGTCTTCCGGCCGAAGTGGCGGTGCTTGGAGAAGTCCTTTGTCCAGCATATTTATTTATTTATTATTTATTTATTTAATACTTCAAGCACATAAATGTACAGAGGCGGACTTAATGCCATAGGCATTTTCTACCAGTCAACCTTATATGGACGTCTTTTGACGGAAATAATGATAATGCTGATTTAAGGGCAAGCATGCTTGTTTGTTTCTTGCTTGCTCTGGACCTAAGCTATTGGAAGTAATGGGTTCCTTAGCTCAGCAGTTCGTCAGCGCCGGTTGTCGCTGAAAACCAGCGCTGAGGCTCTGTCTTGCACAGGGTCGCAGCATAATGCTGAGCGATAGCCGTTTTGCGTGGATGTGACGCATGTCTCCCCTTACCTTTTATTTATTTTATTTTTTGTGTTCACCGCAAATAAACGTATTTTCTTTCTTTTTTCTTTAGCAGTTCAAATTGAACGCAATTGCAAAGTTGTCTTATTTCTAACGGTTATTCTGAAAGATTTTTTGTTTAAAAATGCCTTGTGCCAATAACCGACACGCACGTATCCGTATTCCCACCTTGAGTTGAATATTTCCATCAAACTAAACAAACCATACCTGCTCCATTACTAGTTGAAGTTCAATTGGTTCTAAAATAACAAACGCGCGTGTTTTTTTCTTCGTTATCTCCCGTTCCCGAGACTAATATTAAACATACAAATATATGTTTCCGTTTTTTCAGTGTGCATGAATTTGTTGGACACGGTTTGAAAGACAGGTGAATATGTTTGAAGCTGTGGCCACATTAAAGCCTTAAGACTCGCCTGTGATACCATAAATAAAGGAATGGAAAGTTGTGAATGCATGTGAATGCATGATTATGTGAAAGAGCTGAATGCTAAGGTGTACTCGTAAGTGAGACAAATGACGTATGCCTAGGATGACGTGGAAGGTATAAAGGAGAATGACAGTTGGCTTTTGAATGACGAAGTGAAGACGTTAAGACGTGATTTTTTACTAAGATGTGTTTTTATGAGTTTTACTAGTTTATATAAGAATAAACAAGTATACTACATTGATTTTACTTTTCTCTGATTTTAGCCCTTTTATTCCCACATAAATGAAGCAACAATCAAAATTTTCCAAGTTATTTGTTGCTTCAGTTGTATGCTACAGGCAAGAAACTTGCATCATGTAACTATATGGGGCTTGAAGCGTATACCACACGGTTCGCTGGATGCGACTGCGCGCTTCAATTGTTTTATTAATGTGGAAGTCACGTAACTATTTGCGCCAGTTTTAATATCCTGCGATGTAAGCGAAAGGGACAGTCACGCAAATACGCGATTGATTACCCGAATATTGACGTACAAATGCGACTTGATTGATCGCGTAAGTATGTTACGATCCGATCCAGCCTGTCCCTTGCTGCCCTCCGCCAGCGACGCTCCAAAGCGAGGTCCGTAATCTTTAGCGTTAGTCGCTTAGTTTATAAGTTATGGGTCCTGGCTGGAGGCATTAATTTATTAAGGAATCCACAGATAGCCAGGCGAAGCAGCCAACCTGCGAGATGCCACCACAAAAAAAAAAACGCGCGGATAATAATAATAATGTGATATCCATATAAACAGGCATAAAGATCGCATATACGCGCGACCTCCGCTTACGGTTCGGACGCGGCCTTAATCGACAAAATCGCGCTTCAGTGTGGCCAAAGCTTCAAGTTTATTTTTGTTAAAAAGTTTTATAAATAGAGGTACCTGCTTGTTCATTTACTCAACCATAGTTTTCCCAGTTTTGAAAGCTTTGTTTGGAGTTTTAATGGTACGCTAACAACTAATTTTGGTGAGGTTGGTTATAAAAGAGATTTTAAAGAGACCCGATATTACCCTAATGTTTTGAACTATCCGTGAGTGTCATTAATATAAACTAGGTACCCTATTTGGACCACATTATCACAAGGTCTATTTACTTCGTTAAGTGTAAGTGCAATTTATATTAGCTGTAGCATAATGAGAACAGTACTAACAAACTTTACTTATATTTTTATTGTGTTATTCTTTATGCAATAAAAAAGTATATTAGTGCGGACTGACTGCCTCAAATATTCATTTCTCGGCGACCATAATTTATGCTAATCAAAAAATTACTTATTGAAACGAAATTTGTTTCAAACAGAATAATCAAATTGCGTAGGCACCGATTAAGGCGACAGCTTCTGGGAAGCCCGCGAAATTCATTTTTTTTACATTTATGCAATTTGCAAGTAACTGACTTGCTAATTGCAAAAAATGTAAAAAAAAATGAATTTCGCGGGGTACCTTAGCGCATCCCCCTTGCTTTAGAAAAAAAAAACTGTGAAATTAAGTTTGGCGTATTATGCAAATACATAACAGATAATGTAAAATAAATAAATTATTAAAAAATAAAATAAAGACATGATAAACAAACATGCTTTGCATAAATAAAATGTCGTCACGAAATTTAAAAAATTATATTGAATTATGTGTAGATATAAAATTCTTACTAAAAATATTCCAGGCGTCCACTCAATTAACAGTCAACGACTGAAAGATTTTAATTGCATTTATAAGCTTAACATTGTTGAAACATTAAGTGGAAAATATTTTAATGGCGGCCACTGCAACTTTCCAACTCTGTAGCCTACGTGCCAGGTTTAATTGTGGTTGCACAAGTTTTGTTTTCGGTATTAGGCTGTTTTAAGTGGTTCGTTAAAATTTTATTATATACAAGCAGCGTTCCACGGTTTCACCCGCGTTAGTTTCGATTCCTTAGGAAAATCGACATAAAAAGATATTTGTTAATCCTAGTTATAAACTCTATCTGTGTGCCAAATTTTTATAAAAATCCGTTCAACGGTTTACGCGTGATTGAGTAACAAACATCTTCACAAACTTGAACATTTATTATATTATTAGGATAGGATAATTTATTATTGGTGGAGCAACATTTAAAATAATTGGACCGAGAATGTTACCAAAAATTAGCCCCTTCAACTACGGTGAGATCCCCTACAAAATACTACGAAAGCCTCAAATTGGGCTTCTGAATTTAACTTTACTCTTTCTATAACCCCGGGACCTCTGAGTTTGACCTCGTAAATTAAAATTTTATATATTATTTAGTAACATTTTGTTTTGGCAGCAATTCCAAGAAGGTTCTAATTGTAACCCTTATATGAAAATTCTGAAAATTACTCTCATAATTTGTGTGATCTAGGTACAGTCTACCGCACATACATCATAACCATTTAACATTGACAGCGCCTTGCGCTTGCAGAGTAAGCAAACTGAAGTGGCAGTGGGCTGGCCATGTTCTTCAAAGGACCGATGGCCGGTGGAGCAGACGAGTCCTGGAGTGGAGACCGCGTATCGGCAAGCGTAGTGTGGGACGTCCCCCAACGAGATAAACGGATTTTTATTTTCTTTTTAGATGGATGGAAGACCTTAAGAAGGCGGCTGGGACGGACTGGATGCGGAAGATGGAGGACAGGGTGTTGTGGCGCAGCCTGGGAGAGGCCTATATCCAGCAGTGGACTGTGATAGGCTGAGCTGATGATTGACAGCGCCTTTATGCCGAAGCAGTTGAAGTTTATCAAAGTTGAAGTGTTACCACTGACGTGCAATTGACTGCATAGTCTGTCTCGAAAATATGTTATGAAAGTGTAAACAAACTCTTGATTAGGTTAAATTCTTACGCAATCACTCAATAAAAGTAATTAGTAATACGTTCATTTGCATTTAGGTTTTAACTTTGTAATTTCACCTATTTATCCAACAATTATTATTAAACTGTAATAAAATTGAAAATTGTCGAAGTTGTAAAATTTAATCTGATCAAAAATATCTACCAATAGGCTGATAAAAAATTAGAACTTCGGGTGTAATTTCTCAAACAAATCAAACCACTCAATTCGTAATTGGCATTCCAAATTAGCATCCACAGTTACATTTTCTGTTTACTTGTTTACATTTTTATCACGTATTTTCGGAACTGCAGACCATAGAATGTTTCTACTACTATGCATAGGAGTAAATAATTCTTCATGTCTTGAGAAAATATAGTATAATACAATTTATTTTACCAAAACAAAATTAAAGTTATGTCCCAAAACATCTACTACACACCCTATGATTAAAACAATGTTTACAATGATAGTTCCAAAATATGGTAAACAAGATTGACAGTGTCATACGACTTTATTGAATTATTTTTTTGACTTTTTCTTTTACGTATTTATCTTCGTTAATTAGAAGGGCATGAATATTATTTTTGTCCTCTTCATTTCATGCATGACGTAATTTTTTATTTTTGGAAATGGCGTCTCGCAGTGCAACCTATAGGAGGTTATCGACTGCTTAGCCGGGCTTTCCTGTGGATGCCTAAATTAAGGCCTCCAGCCAGCACCCTAATTGCGTAACCCACTATCAATCGGAATCTGAATCATTTTGAAGCAAATTGCTAATCCATTGCTTCACAAGTTCGAAAAATTTGTTTACTCAACACGTAAATAACGCAATGAATGTTGTTGAACTATCAAAATGAAACCGATTCCCATTGATAATGTGTTACGCAATTGCCGCGCAGAGCTTAATAAAATCTAATTTAAAAAGTACATGACGTCATTGACGTGTCATTTCTTTTTATAAGTTACTCACGGTTATTGGCGTCTAATTAAATTTCCAACACGCAGGCACACTAGGGTTGGTAGATGTGTCTTCGAATTTTTAGTTCTAAGCCATGCCGGTTTCCTCACGATGTTTCCTTCACCGTTTTGAGCTGCGATGATGAAATGAGTACTTAACGCAAAGTAAAATGTCTGTCTTGGTTCGAACCCACGACCCACAACTCGTACTGAACTCGTGTGTCCCAGTCGCGGGAATGTCATTGGCTGATTATGTAAAGGTGTGCAAAGGAAACAGACAGATACAGTTACTTTTGCATTTATAATTTCTTTTATTTAACCAAATACATATAAATTATATTTTTAAATATTAGAATATAGAAAACATTTAAAAATATAAAAAAAATATTAGACCAGAGGTATCGGGAACAGGGTCCAAGCTACCGACGATCAGGGCTCCAGAGAAAGGAACCTCCTAATAGTGCGGGCCGTGTCCAGAAGTACTGCTTTCTGAATCAAGCCCTTGATCCAGCCGCCCAACGAGAGCCTCCTCAGGTGTTGGTCGAGGCTCTTGGCTATTAATCCATTGGCTGTCACGACTATCGTCACAACGATAGCTGAATCCACATCCCACATGTCGACAACCTCGCGAGCCAAGTCAAGATACTTGATTTGTTTATCTTTCTCGGCTTTCACGAGGTTCTCGTCATGCGGGATGGTTGCATTTATAATATTATTATGGATGAGCACAATACCAGAAAGGGTGGCAAGATAACTGTGGAACAGAAAACTTCATCACCATTTTCACACACAGCCTATTTTTTGTTCCAATGCATAATGTATAAGGAAATAGGCCTCATTCTATCACTCCTCATAAAAGCTAATTTATCTTCAAGTGGGACTTCATCCTGTTTGGCTACACTCAATATGTTATTTTATCTCAAAACTCAATTTTTTGGGTTTCGCCACTATTGCTCTTAATGCTTCAATATATTCAAAACTACCTTCCAAAACATTTGAAAGAGAGTTACAATACTTACCAACTTTTTTATACTCTTCCATGTTTAAAACCATCCAAGCTATGAAAGAGCTCATGAGCTACCAAGTCTTTTCTTTTTAGGGTTTCGTACCTGAAAAGGAAAAACGGAACCCTTATACGATCACTTTGTTGTCCGTCTGTCTGTCTGTCAAGACCCTTTATCTCAAGAACGCGTGGAGGAATCGAGTTAAAATTAAAACCATGTACACAGATTTGCGGTCCCTTGAAGCTGTGAAAAAATCAAACTTCTAAGTTAACGTAAAAAAAAAGATACGGCCCTTTATGCCGCTAAAATGTATATTTCGGCACTGTCAAGGGAATCAAAATGTATAGGGTACTTCCCTTTGTCCTAGAATCATGAAATTTGACAAGCACAAGTAAAGGAAACAATCCGAAAACCGAAAATTTGTAGTTACATACCTATTTTGTACGGAACCCTCGGTGCGCGAGTCCGACTCGCACCTGACCGATTTTTTATGACCGGTTTAGGATTCCGTACCCAAAGTCTCCATTGTCCATCCGTTCGGCCGTCTTTCACGGGGCTATATCTTTTGTATCGTTATGTCGAACTATTAGTTTTTGTTATAGCGGGCATTATAGTAGGTACACAAAAAATAGTAAAAATAAAATTAAGTTAAAAATTAATGGGTTAGGAGTTAAAATTGTTTTTTCAAAAACGTGTTTGTGAAAAAAAAAATGTGTTTAATATTAATTCACGCGGTGGTACAGAACCCTTTTCTAATCTGCCATGTTTAAAACCATCCAAAACTATGAAAGCTCATGAGCCACAAATTCTTCTTTTTTTTTCTTTTAACCCGGCCTTGATTACCAGCCAGACAGCCACTATTCAAGTTGGGCTACAAACATTCATTTTATATTAAAAGAGCTTGAAATATTTTGGATTCAAAACATTCCATTTTACATTCGGGTTTTGTGGAATTAAATAATTTGTTTTTCGCTTTCTGTGGTAGATATGGAACATTCGTTTTAACGTGGAAAATGTGTAGACTTTAAGCATTATAGGCCGACCGCTCAACTGAGAAAAAAAGCCAGTTAAAGGATCAAAAGTTTGGAAATGACTTTGCGCACGCCCCTATTTGATTTGATCCATACTTCCAACTTATACAGGCTGTGTATAAGTTTTATCTAAAAAACAAAAAAAAAGTAACTTATTTGTCTACTTTAATATGCATATCTTCGGTTATGGTTGGTTAGTTAATAATCTAATACCTAGGTACTACTATTTTATTTATTGACTTATTTAATTATACTTTATTATTGTAGGTACACCAGGAGGGGCTTGTGGCTACGTAATAACAGCTGCACGGGTCGATCGATCAGGTTAAGCTACGCTTGCCGCGGTCAATCTGTGGATGGGTCACCATCTTCATATACCCAGACCCCTCCGTGCCTCGCAAAGCACGTTAAGCCGTTGGTCCCGGCTGTCATTCTTGGATCTTTGACAGTCGTTACGGGTCGTCAGAAGCCTAAAAGTCTGACAACCAGTCTTACCCAAGGGGTATCATATTACCCAGTAACTGGGTTGTGGAGGTCAGATAGGCAGTCGCTCCATGTAAAATACTGATATTCAGCTGCATCTGGTTAGACTGGAAGCCGACCCTAACATATTTGGGAAAAGGCTAGGTAAGTGATGACTTTATTGTACACCAGAAAATAAGTAGCAAAAAAATACGCAAACGCACGACGCGTATTTTTGTTGCTGACGATTCTTCATGAATAAAAATAAAAGAGAAAGGGGATCAGATTGGAATGAAAAAGTTTATAGTGGATAAGACACGAGTCTAAAACAGAAGAAGATCTAGCGGGGTATCCAAAGGGGGGGGGGGGGGGTGGAGGGCGAGATCCATCGCCCAAAAGAAGTAACAAGCAATGATCACAACGCTTCATTTCTCTAGTTATTTTTTTTTATATTAATGATCAGATTACCTCACGATGCAATGTTTTTCATCACTATTAACTCAGTGGTGTCTATAAAACTAGCTGCACGCCGTAGTTTTACCCGCATTTGTCTCAATCTCATGGAAGAGAGCAGTGGTCGAGTGGTGTCGGCCTGTTATTTATGAGATGTAGGTGGTGGATTCGAACCCAATAGGCGCTTTATTTGTGGAAACAATTTCATCACTATTGCTCGCAAAATGGTGAAGAAAAACATCGTGAGGAAACCGGTATGTCCTAGAACCAAAAATTCGAAGACATGTGACATCTACCAACCCGCACTGGGCCCGCGTAACAGCCGTGTCACGTCAGTGGAAACATTATTTTCTGATTATGCCGTGAGAATACCAGGATGAAAAGTATAATTTGTCCCAATCCATGTTATGGTTCACCCATGTGTCAAATTTCGTCCAATCCCGTTCAGTCGTTTTAGCGTGAAAGCGTAACAAATAAAAATATGAAAAATCAAGTCTTTTCGCTATAAAATACTAGCGGTCCGCCCCAGCTTCGCACGAGTGCAATTTTTTTTTCGAATTTCCAAAACTTTCTTTCATGCAAACCTCCTCCTGGTAATACCGAACACAACAAAAAATAATCATCCAATTTGGTGCAGTCATTCTGAAGTTATGCGCGTACATACATTTCGGCGTTTCATTTTTATTTATACAGGATGGGCCAAAAAATCGTGGATCAAACGAAACGGCGACAGCTGGGGCTATTTGTAGTAAAAAAAAATCTGTGGAAGTACCCTAACTTGATCTCCTTAAAAGTTATGACAATTTGAGTGTTTACAGTAAGGTTCTAAAGTTCCAAATAATTTTACGCGAGACTTAAAAGATAATTATTGAAAAAAGTGCCAATACTGATTAATCATGGTACTCACTATCATAAAAGCACTTTTGTAATGATGATGCTTTTTTAAAATTATTTTGTTATATTTTTTTTTATTTCGAGGGGACTGTGGCTAAATAAAAACAGCCGCACAAGTCGATCGATCAGGTTAAGCTACGCTTGCCGCGGTTGGTCTGTGGATGGGTGACCATCTTTACATAACGAGACCCCTCCGTGACTCAAAGCACGTTAAGCCGTTGGTCCCGGCTGTCATTCGTGGATCTTTGACAGTCGTTACGGGTCGTCAGAAGCCCGAAAATCTGACAACCAGTCTTGCCAAGGGGTATCGTATTACCCAGTCACTGAGTTGTGGAGGTCAGATAGGCAGTCACTCTTATGTATAACATTGGTATTCAGCTGCATCCGGTTAGACTGGAAGCCGACCTCAAGATAGTTGGGAAAAGGCTAGGCAGATGATGATGATGATTTTTTTAAAATTTAATTTTTACTGCAAATAGCCCCCAGCTATCGTTTTGTTTCGTCTGATCCGTGATTTTTTACCCACTCTGAATATAAAGATTAGATTAATGTTTTAATTTTATAAAAGGAACCATTTAAAACACCCAGCTTTAAAAATTAAAATGTCTAATGACACAACAAAATAATAGTGTATGTTAAAATAATTTTGTATTTTCATAAAAAATCGTGCTTTCCGTAAAATTTTCGCAAAAAGGCCTACATTTGGAGCAAAAACAATTGCAAAGTGGGCACATTGAAATTGTTTTTGCTCTAAATGTGGGACTTTTAAAAATTTAATATAACAAAGTCTGCGGTAGACAAAATGACACAAAATAATGCATTTTTATTAAAATAACAATAGGCAATGGAGACGCTTTTAACTTCGCTTTGAAAAACAGAGTCCCCAACGTAACAACATAATACTTCTTTTTTCCTCAATTAAGACCAGCTGATGCACTTTTCCGCCATTTAATTTTTCTTGTTATTATGTTGGTATTAAGCTCACATTATAAAAAATGTAGTATTATGAACACAGCAGCTATACTTTGTATTTTATTTGAGCAGTGTCTGACTTACTGTCCGGTCTATTTATTTAGTAAATAGACCTTTTTAAATATAATTATTTTGTAACCACCACTAAGACCCATTATATTATAATGGATACTCTTTCTTAAGATACAGACAGGTTTCCTGCCTATGACCCCTGTTATTGTTGTACTGGTTTTACCTTGTAACATTTTAGTTTATAAGACAACTCTGTATGCCATGTACAAACTACTCATAAATAAAAATGTATTTATTTATTTTTATTTAACTCTTTTTTATTCTTAACTGTTCACATTAAGGAAGCTAGCAAACTTGAGCAGTGGTGGCCCAATGGAAATGTCCTTGACTTACGAGTTGTAGAGATACTTACGAGCAAAGCAAAGCAACTGCCTGTGTCGTGGGTTTGAACCCAGGAAGACGCTTTACTTTTGTAAATAATTTCATCACCACTGCTCTCAAAATGGTGAAGGAAAACATCGTGAGGAAACCGGCATGTCCTAGAACCAAAAATTCGAAGACATTTGACAACTACCAATCCGCATTAGGCTTGCGTGGTAGATTACGGTCCACTCCTTCTCACAGAGAGAAGGCTCGTATCCCAGCAGTGGGAACATATCAGGCTGATTATTATTATTATTATTATTTAACTAAATATATATAAATTATATTTTTAAATATTAGAATATAAAAAATATAAAAACATTTAAAAATAAAAAAAATTGTAACCCACCGGTATCGGGAACAGGGTCCAAGCTACCGGCGGTCAGGGCTCCAGAGAGAGGAACCTCCTAACAATGCGAGCCGTGTCCAGAAGTACTGCTTTCTGAATCAAGCCCTTGATCCAGCCGCCCAACGAGAGCCTCCTCAGATGTTGGTCGAGGCTCTTGGCTATTAATCCATTGGCTGTCACGACTATCGGCACAATGATCGCTGAGTCCACATCCCACATGTCAACAACCTCGCGAGCCAAGTCAAGATACTTGATTTGTTTAGCTTTCTCGGCTTTCACGAGGTTCTCATCATGCGGGATGGTTATGTCAACAATCATTGCGCGCCGCTCTGATCGATCCACCACCACTATATCAGGCTTATTGGCAACAATAGTCCTGTCAGTGATGATGGATCGATCCCAATATAATGTGATACTACCATTTTCGAGAACTGGGTCGGGCACATACCTGTAGTACGGCACCTCCGATTCCACAAGGCTGTATTTCAGAGCAAGTTGCTGATGGATTATCCTGGCTGCAAGGTTGTGTCTATGCAAGTACTCTCCGTTAGCCAGACGAGAACACCCGGAGATAATATGCCTGATTGTTTCTCCCGGCCGGTGGCATGCCCGACAGATGTCAACCGTGCCGCCTTTCACAATAAATCTCCGGTAATTATTCGTCATCAAAACTTCGTCCATAATTGCACAGACAAAACCTTTGGTTTCTCCAAAGAGGTCACCGAAACGTAGCCAGGCTATGGACGCTAGTAGGTCTACATCAGGTCCATGTAGCGCCCGGAAAAAGCGTCCGTGAAGCTCCTTACTCTGCCATACCTCCATGCGATCATTAGTGTCAAGTACTACTGGCTTGCACCAGTTCTCTTTAGCCAAGGAGAGCGGAGTGAGGCCCTTGTCGACCGTGACTACATCTCGATGCATCCCCACGTCGGTTTCTAGGAAATATTCCCTGAGACTGCATATCTCGCGATTGTGGAGGGTCTTAGCATTTAAAAACCCTCGACCTCCACATTTTCGCGGGATATACAGCCTCATTACCGATGACCGTGGGTGATGCATTCGATTTGCAGTTAGCAGCGTACGGACCTTCCTATCCAGGGCGTCGAGTTCGGTCTGAGTCCATTTGAGTATGCCGAAAGAGTACATCAAAACCGGCATGACCCAATCATTGAAGGCGCGCTCCTTGTTTCCGCCTGATAGAAGACTATTAAGTACTTTTTTCAGGCGGCCAAAGAAGCGC
This sequence comes from Globia sparganii, assembly GCA_949316385.1. NCBI lineage: Eukaryota > Metazoa > Arthropoda > Insecta > Lepidoptera > Noctuidae > Globia > Globia sparganii. The sequence goes on from OX438675.1 coordinate 2,226,416, forward strand.
TCCTTCCTTTTCCTTCCTTCCTTATTATTATTTTGGATTTATTTTATATATCTCGGGACCATGGGGTCCCGGTCCTTTGGAAGACGTACGGGGGGCCGAAGCCAACTCGCAGAGGCCCCTTAGAAAAATTTAATGAAATGTGGCACCAACCGACGATTATCCCTATATGCTCTATGAAAGTGCACCCAAGGACAACCCTCGGTTGGTGTAGGACTATTGCAGTATTGGAAAAATAAAAAGTTGTACTATGGGTTTTCGAGGTTAAAGTGGATTGGTTACCAAGAACTATGGAAGAACTATGGCCCCTGCCTGATCAATGTTTTATATATACACGGATAAAATGGCAGGGGGTGACTTGCACACTCAATAATGGGCCCCCGGAAACTGTCGCTATCATATAGTGACGTAGTGACAAGGGGGCAACATGTCCTGAGGTGCTTGAGGAGTGGAGAGGTATTCCACGGCTTTCAAAACAATCCCAGAGCCCGGAAGATGGTCAAGATCCCTACGAGCACTTACTGGAATACTTCCTTCCCCCGTGCACGTTTGCTCTTGCGAATCTCCACTCAAGCCGGCCAACAAAGGCAAGAATGAGGTGGGAGCTCTGTTCCTCATCAGTGTTCACTCCAGCCAGCCAATTAAGGCAAGCCAGAGGTGAGGAACAAGACTACTCCCGGGAGATAGGGTCCGTGGGGTCGCTACTGCCCAACAGCTCGCCACATGCTGTCCTGCGGGTTTCTGTATCTCTCTTGGTCTGGCTCCTCACCTTAGACTTGTTCCGGCAAAGTAAACTCTTCCGGCACAGGCCTAGAGTTCGGAGCGCGCAAGCCCCACCACGACGTCAACGTAGAGATACGGCGATGGGGTTATTATTATTATTATTAGCAATCAAAATTTTTGAAAAATAATAATAATGACCCACTTTTCGTACATTCAGGGGAATAAATTGCTTCATCATCATCATCATCATCAGCCGGAAGACGTCCACTGCTGAACAAAGGCCTCCCCCTTAGACCACCACGCCGAACGACAATCCGCCACTGGCATCCATCGTTTGCCCACGACTCTCACGATGTCGTCGGTCCACCTAGCGGGAGGCCTGCCTACGCTGCGTCTTCCGGTTCGTGGTCGCCACTCAAGAACTTTTCTTCCCCATCGGGTATCAGTTCTACGAGCGATGTGGCCTGCCCATTGCCACTTCAACTTGCAAATTTTAAGAGCTATGTCAGTGACTCTGGTATCAATCTGGTGTCAATAAATTGCTTATCAACGTCAATTTACTACGTCAATTTATCGCGTTATAACAATTTTATAAAAGTAGTGATTTGAATAATGATATTATGGACAATTTAAATTGGTAGTCAATTTGACAAGCGATTCTGCTAATGGATTTCTCAAATATTCAACAGACTTACTATTTATTTTTACGTATTTTCAGCACCGAGGAATATAGACTGAAGGCATTGACCTAGGTTACGATCTTGTTCATCTCTGTACCTACTTATTTTAGTAGATAGCATAAATCTGGGTACACTACATGAATACGAAAAACTTTATTCCGTTAGTCACAAATAAGAATTTCAAAATACTGATTTTCATAATTCCAAATGGTTCAAAATTCCTAATATAACAACTCCGATTTATCATTTAATTTTATCCTATTTTAATATCTATAATTACTGTTCTCAAAATACCCAGTTTCAATAGGTACATCGAATAAAAAAAGTCCGACTTTAATGATAATAATTCGAAACAAAAAAAAAATCCGAAAATTCCGAAATAAAAACGCCTTGTAAAACTGAATAGCAAGTGTATTGGTTTCCATTTAAAACTATGATTGTTTACTTTTGAATAAAAATATTTTCTTTCGCTGGTCACAGTTCTAACCTTACATAACTAATGCTCAAGCATAATGCACTACCACGAAGAGATAGTGCAGTCATATGGGACTCTAATCCACTAAAACTCCACGGTGTCCTCCTCCGCCGCTTATGGCGGGAACACGGGCACGCGTTAGCACTCATCCGTGACCCCGCGGCTGTCCGTCACCGGACCCTACTCTGGGGAATACTCCCCATCACCGGCGCACCAGAACACATAGCACGCCGTGGCCACCCCAGGGACCACACCAGCACATGGGCGCCAGACAATCCCGTGTCTGGGCATCCTTGGACCCCTTGCAGCGGGTCAGGTCGTTCTAACTTAACCTAGCCCAAAGGATTCATAACAGTAAATGGTACCCAACGCAGGTATATAATAAGGAGAAGAAAAAAACATTAAAAAATAGTATTAATACACAATAATATTAATAATAAAGTAGACGTTTTTAAATTACATTAAACGTTACATAAAGATTTTGAATTTATATGCGTAACTGAATATGATTAACTAATTGAATCAGAATCCTAATTTTAGCAGTTTATTCGCAGCATTGAAAATCGGCGCGACTTTCGTCAAACGACACGCGCCTGCGTCATCTGTTTCCATCTGACACTGCGGCGTGGCGTCGCAGAGACATGACATGGCATGCTAGTATTAATATTATACGCGTACTACTAAGGCTTTAAACAATTTCTTTAATATATTTCATTTGAATAGTCCGCCGGCTATTTCCAAAAACAACTAGGGGCTATACGCCTAAGGCCTATTTCACGGCCTCGAGAGATGCAACTTGCGTCAGAAGTAAAAGCGATCGTCGCGCAAATACAGGATCGTAGTGTCCACAAGTCATTTTTTGTTTATTTTTCCCCAAGTATGTTTGAGTCAGCTTCCGCTAAGCTATCTGGTTGCAGCTGAATACCAGTATTTTACATGGAGCGACTGCCTATCTGACCTCCACAGCCAGTTACTGGGTAATACGATACCCCTGGTAAGACTGGTCGTCAGCCTTTTGGGCTTCTGACGACCCGTAACGACTGTCAAGGATTCAAGAATGATTGTTTACTAACCAACGGCTTAACGTGCCTTTCGAGACAGACCGTCTAAGTCAAACCCTTGTTTTTTCTACTAAAGTACTGAATCAGTCTATGTTAGTCTTAGCAAAGTGTTATTGGGTTTTCCATTTGATCTTTCTCGATGACAGCCCGGAGTTTAGAAGTTGGCGGTGTGATGCCATCGCCAGTTTACCGGCCGTAAGCCACTGGCCCTGCGCCTGGTCTCTCTTCCCGGTCGTGTTGGATTGCCGTCCATTCGGACTATAGGAGTGCGGGAAGAGTGAGTGTCCCTGTGTGTCACACACACCGGTACTTACACTCACTTGTACATTACAAGGTTTAACAGAATTAACGCAAGTCCTGAAAGTAGTTTCTTCATAAATTGATTACTGAATCGATTTCAGTAACTATTAATTTATACTTAAGTATTTTTTCAAAAATTATGTATTTTATCATACTAACCGCCGGATTGACGCAAAGAAAATTAAATCTTATTTCAATGTAATAAGACTCAAATTTAAATGCATAAAGTAATTCTAGGGTCAACACGATTTTCTTATTAATAATAGTTAGCTTAAAAAAATAAATTTTGGTCATTGTATTATACTTTTATCTCAATACACAAGTGGGGTGTATGATGTATAATATCTCTCACGTAGGCTAATTTCTCCGGGGCAGCGGGATTATCCGAAAGGGTTATCGCTGCCCCGGAACATAAAGGGCTAAGGAAGGAACACGGGTGTGTTTTAGTCAGTAAGAGTCTGACACTCCCTTCTGCTCCACCCAGAGTGGGAGGGGTCATTTGATGATTTCCCATCCTCAAAAAAAAAGGGCTAATTTCTGTTGAGAATGCCTGCCATGGCTGAATTTCAGTCTAGCACTATTATTTACCGACTCAATCTAATAATACAGTCCTATTGCAGCACTAGGTTTTCTAGATGTTTGTTTTTCAGTCAATCAAAGATCATAAGCTCACTGGCATAAAATACTGAGCGTTCAAACGCTTTGCAGTATTTCGCACAAATTTATCAAGTCTGCCTGCAAACGATCACTGTCAAACTTGCCACCTGAATAACCACTGAAAGGCTCGGAAAATAGCAATATTCACTAGTTCACAATCTTCCCTTGGAAAAATAATTCAGGATCGTATTATATTATAGACTAGCTTCTACGCTCGTTTCATTATAGACCTTGTACGAGCTACGCTTTACATAACTAACTCGTCCTACTTACAGTGAAAACGTTGCGGTTTGTTTAGTTGTACATTATTACCTTATAACATGTTATTTTTAGTAGCAATAAAACTTTTATACCAATCGGTTGTCTACTCATTCAACATAACATTACATAACGTCAACATAACATTTTCACTGTTGAGAGTTACGCCCCAACAGACCTCATCCATCGCTTTCTATCAGGCATCATCGAAGTCAAGAAGCCCATTGTAACAAATCTACTTACCTAATAAAATAAAAAAATGTAGGAAGTAAATCTGAACAAAGTGCGAAGCCACAGGTCACAGTCGTGATAGATGGCGATGGTGATTTTAAGATTTCTATATGGGAGTTATTACCAAGTATTGTAATAGAACTACCGCTATCTAGTAAGCCGGAAAATATTTTGACTTCATATCTTGACGGTGACTACGCTGAAGTCCAGAGGATCATCTTCTCCTCACCTATGATGATTATTCTCCGCTATCTATCACGACTGTGACCTGTGGCTACGCACTTGAAAACTGAAAAACGGATCCATATAAAAAACCTCTATTCTTCTTTCTACTGAATGTTATTGGTTTTTTTTTAATCCTTATTGTATTTTTCAACTCTAAATTATAAATTGTTCAGATTTACTTCCTACATTTTTTTTATTTTATTAGGTAAGTTATAGATTTGTTACACCATTCAGCAATAATAAAATAAAAAGCCTTCATTCGAGATGAATTTATTTTTCCCCCGACCCACCACGTCGCATCGCATCGCCCGCCCGCGCTTTAACTTCGTTTTTGCTTGACATTTTTTCTGACTATCTTTTTGCTCCGAAGGGTTATAATGTGATGTTACTAAATAACCTACTGCCAGAATTGGGCCATCAAATCAAAAAATAGTATTTCAACTGTTTTCCGACCGATAGTTCCAGAGATTAGCGCATTCAAACAAACAAACTCTTTATTATATTGGTACAGATAAAGTACTGTATAGATAAGCTGTCAGCGTTTGCCATTATGAGATCATCCAAGGCGATTTTATAAGACTTATACATCACAGTGTATAAGTAGGTACAAAAAAAAAACAAAAAATAAAATGACCCGTAAGCACAATAATTACAAAAACATATTTAATTACTAATATAACAATTATTATAAAAATGACAACGTTTATAATATTAGCCCTCTTTCAATTATTATTTGTGCCATTTTAATGAATTTCGACAGGTTTTGCCCAAATATATTCATCATCCGCCTAGCCTTTTCCCAACTATGTTGGGGTCGGCTTCCAGTCTAACCAGATGCAGCTGAAAACCAGTATTTTACATGGAGCGACTGCCTATCTGAGCTCCACAACCCAGTTACTGGGTAATACGATACCCCTTGGTAAGACTGGTTGTCAGACTTTCGGGCTTCTGACTACCCGTGACGACTGTCAAATATCCACGAATGACAGCCGGGACCAACGGTTTAACGAGCTTTCCGAGGCACAGAGGGGTCTCGGTTAGTAAAGATGATCACCCATCTACGGACTAACCACGGCAAGCGAAGCTTAACCTGATCGATCGACCTGCGCGGCTGTTATTATTTAGCCAGGGGCCCCCAAATATATTTATCCTCTAATAATATAATGTCAGGCCTGTTGGTCTAGTGGTTAGTGACCCTGACTGCTATGCCGGAGGTCGTGGGTTCGATTCCCACCCAGGACAAATGTTTGTGTAATGAGCACGATCATTTGTTCTGTGTCTGGGTGTAATTTATCTATAATATTTATATATTTAGAAATATATAAGTATGTTTATCAGTTGTCTAGTACCCATAACACAAGCTCTGCTTAGCTTGGGACTAGATGGCGTTGTGTGATAGTTGTGGAATATTATTATTATTATTATATTATAATATTAATAATACGTGCGGCTACATAGAGTAAAATTTGAGTAGGTTAGTCCTAGCGGCTGGCACGTTTAAATGTTGTTTGTTAGGCCTCAGTCTATGCCTATCAACTGGGGCCAGACAAAAAGTTTGCACACGACAAAATATATTACAGTCTCGTTTACTCTTAGAACTGGATCTTTATGTGTGTTCTTTTCTCAATATTATTATTATTAATCACTTGTCTCAGTATTATTTGATGTTATAAGCACCTACAGAAGCTTGGCTTATCATCAACATCCTTCAAACATAATTATTTTTCATGACAACACAAACTGATTTCCGAAGCACCCGCCTATACATACATAATATCCTTCTGTCAGTCGTAAACATCCGAGTTTCTACCACGAACTCACGATATAAACGTAAAGCTAATTCAAAAGAGTATTTTAATCAAAAATACAACTAAAATGTATCTTTATATAATTCTAGCGACCCGCCCCGGCTTCGCACGGGTGCAATACTGATACTAAGTACAGGTATTTCAAGAATGCCAGCACGCGCCGCCGCGGCCGGTACCGCAGCAACCGCTATGTCCCTGCATTTTAAATCTGTAATATCTTCGAAAATATTCTTTTAAATTACATGTTGTAAAGGGCCATATTTATCTATATTAAATGCACAATGTATTTAAGGTACTTAATTGGATAAAGATTAATGCTGTATTGCTTAAAATCGCTTCGTAAATAAGCCATTATTTCTCGTAAAAAGTAAAGGATAAAAAATGATTATTGTGGGTTATCCCTAAGAGATAGACATATACTATTGCGGATTTTTTTGTAGACCTTTTTAAGATGTATAATACTGTAGTACATTATTTTGACCTATCTCGTAAGGTTCAGCTAGCGTTTGAAAAGTAAGCGCAAAAAAATGCGTTTATTTACGACATCACATGCATTCATGTATTATATATATAAACCTTTCTCTTGAATCACTCTATCTATTAAAAAAGACCGCATCAAAATCCGTTGCGTAGTTTTAAAGATCTAAGCGTTCAAAGGGACAGAGAAAGCGACTTTGTTATAAACTATGTAGTGATTGGTAAAATCTTGGATAAAGTTTATTTTTTATTCATCCGTTAATTGTTTTATTTCATAGTTAGTACCAACATCGCACATGAAAAAAATAAATGCATAACCTCCTCCTTTTTTGAAGTAGGTTAAAAATACGTAAGTAATCATGTTAAAATATACGTAACATTCATCCTTTAGCTAGATATAATCCTATAGTAGGCCCTTCCGACGTCTTAGAAAGAAATGTGCTGGATAACATGAGGTACATACCAGATATTCACACGGTCATCTTTAATGACGCCATAAAAGGTACATTTAGCAAGCAATAACCCTCAGGTATAATGGCTCAACACACAATAGGCGTACGGTATTCATTGCTTTATTTGTATACAGGTATCGCGACAAAGTAGGAAGTAATACATTAATGGATGGCGAAGTGGATGGAGGTGTATTTTTTATATTCCGGTCATTAGTTTAATGATTATGGATATTTGGAAATGACGTGAAAAGTAAAGAGAAAATCGTGGGTTAAGAACTAGAGTAGCGTAAGGGCAAAAATAAATTTTATTGAAATGAAACCGTTTTTTGATTGACCAAAAAGTTACACTATTTTGTAGCCGATAAAAAAAGCTTTATTATTAGTTAAAATCATATAACTAACTGCTATAGATTTTGCCATAAAGGAGTTATAAGATAACGGTAGGTAAATTTGAGTTGTTTTTCGGCTCTCCAGAGAAGTTGTCATTTTACCCTTACGCTACTCTACTTTTTAACCCACGAAATGAGGATAACTTCCACTTTCATGTGTTCCTAAAACTAGAGAAACCTCTCCTCCTTCCGAGCCAGTCGGGTAAGAACTTAAGAAGAGATAAAAAGAGAGTTAAAAAATTGCCATTAAATGCTGAGCAAAATTCTGTATCTATTGCGGAGACATACGTAAAATGAAAATCAAAAGGACATTCCGAACAAATAAGTCAAATAAAGCTAGGTCGAAAGTCAAAACACGACGGTCCAAGACATTTAGATAACCTGAAATAGAAATCTAATACATTAGATACTCCAAATAAATAATTATACTCTGAAAGAATAAGAAATTACCAACATAGAAAATACAAACGAAGGTACTGCTTACACAATAATAGCAGTCAATCCACTGAACCAAAAAAACTCTGATCACGGTAAATTAAAACAGAATATCACCAAAGCGACAAGCAATATTAATTACAAAAATATTTCCAAACCACTCAACAGCCGAAAACATGAACAAAACAATATTTCATTTTACTAAAAATCAATCAGCTATTTCACGATATCAATCACAAAAATCTATGAAATAAAAGTATATTATTTTGTATATCAATCATAACAAAAAAAATTATAAACGATATACAAAAAGCTGAACTGTTTTTTTATGTAATATATTGTGAACGTATTCTATTCAGTCACTGATAATTTTCAGGTTGGCTTGGCTCCGTCGCTTCAGTATAGTTTCAGCAGCCGTAGCGAGCTCACGTTCATTGAGCGCGCCGACTTTACGAAACTTTTAGTTTGTAAAACTCTACTACCTTCGTCTTTTCCAAGTGCTAGCTAAATAATCTTCTAGATAACCGTGCGAATTTTTACTGCCAACATTTTTAATTTCGAACAAATTAAAAACTGATATTTTACTTTTTGAATTTTTATTTTAGTTTTGGAAGTTGTTTTTTTTTTCTTGTGTTGCAAAAGTTAAGTGCAGTGTTTTTTTCAATGGTTGTGGTGACATGTTAATCGGTCAAAATAGGTGAGAAACATGGCTTTGGTCCTGAGCAGCCTCTGTGCGGTGGATTAGAAGTGAACTGGACATTATGTTATTACCACATCAAGCGCATACTAACTATCCTGATGCCTTTTTATGATGACATAGTAAGTAGAATTTTTGTATTTTTAATTTTAGTTAGTTCTACTGCATTGACAATGTTTTATTAAATATTTTTGTTAGGTAAAATTGACGTTTCTGGAATAATTTTGTGGAATACCAATTTGATAGTTAATATTAAAATAATAAGAATCGTTATCAATTTCTTAGGAGTCAGTTTTTTATCATTGGATTTTACTACTGCATTAATTTGTTTAAATCCAAGCCTGAATAAATTCAAATCATTCATTAAACGTAAGTTGTAATGTTAATTTACAACTTACGTTTAATGATAATTCCGTTATTTATTTATTTATTTATTTGGGATAAACAAACAGTTACACATTGTATCTTAACTAATGTATGACATAAGAGTAATTTAATGTGAAACTCATATGTAAAAAAATTAAATTAAAAAATTAAAACTCTTATGTTATAGATTATATTATGGACAAAAAAGCTTGGGATTTAGCTGCTTCCAATTTTTACATATTTTTTATTTAAATTTTAATTAATTTTATATATACAATGCCATTTGCTTACTTTGAAAAGTATTATATTATTTTAATTATTGTGAATGTGAAGACTATGTGGGTCATTTTATTTGTTTCTAAATTTTTATTTTTCTCTGTTCTGTTAGTTTTTGTCATGGTCTGTCGTTTCTTTGGTATTATTTGTCGAATCGTTGAGCTGCACGATTTCTGACAAATGCGTGCACTGCAACTGGATAGGTTCACTCTATCTGTGTGGTTCTTTCCTCAAAAGAATCTCAGACATCGGTCTACAGAGTTATCATTTATGTTCTGACCAAGATTTGGACTTTGAAAGAGACTGTGACCTCTGAGTTTGTTTCGGCCTTTCTTTTCAGACTAGTTAGATAGAATAATCCGACCTCATCTATAGTACCTATTTAAAATATGATTGACGTGTAAAAGTGTGTGTGCAAACTTACTAAAGATGAAATCCACCAATCTTTTATACCTAGAATAAGTATTATCCTTAGAACAAATTTGGAATTTTCCACAGTTTTTCCATACTAGAACACTGTCAGACGCCAATTTTATACCGCGTATAAAAGATATCACTGTTAAAATTAGGCCTTACTAAAACCAAATCATTTATTAGGTATTTGAAAGCCTGACTGCTGTTCCAAAAGTTATGTAGGTATCTTTAAAAGGTAACTTTATTCTCTGTACCACGAAACACTGATAGTATTCGATGATAATAATTATTTGGTTATTGGTTAGGTACTGTTACTGCACGCTAATTGCGTAACACACTATTCTTCGGAATCTGAATCATTTTTAAACAAATTGCTAATCCATTGCTTCATAAGTTCGAAAAATTTGTCTGCTCAATACGTAAATAATGCAATGAATGTTGTAGAACTGTCAAAATGAAACCAATTCCGATTGATAATATGTTACGCAATTGCCCCGCTGGTTACTGTTGGTCAAAGGCCTCTCGCCATGAATTCCATTAGCCCTGAATCGAAAAATCTGTAATATTTTTTTTTGACAAGCATATATATTTGTTTTCAATCGTCATTGAATAATTTTGCTTTCTCTTAAGGTCTAGGTACGAACATGAACAATTTTTCGTATTATTTTTCGTTGAACTAGATCATTTTTATTTTCAACAAATAAGATCGATTAAAATAAAAGCTAAATTAGGATAGCACCGCTAGTCTAATAGTTGTATTCTAGCGGTTTTGGAGCGAAGCTTATGTCTAGACATAGACTTCGCTCCCTACGCTAAATACCTGCGCTCTGTAGGTCTGATACTGGCATTAGGCGTATTTTCGCTGAGAAATGAATTTAATAATCGTCATAATAATAACAACTTTGTGAACAAAGACTCCAGGGCCTACAGCCTTGAAGACTACTTTCATTAGTTGGTCATTCATCTCAGAATAGTTTTAAAACACATATTTTTTAATCAATTTACAGAAATAAATATAATTTACCATTTATTAGCTTCGTGTCTAGGCCAAAATGTATGAAGACCAGTCATAAGTTATTTATTACATAACAAAATACATTGTGTTGAAAGTATTATTATTAATTACAGTGATGATAAATAAAATAATAAAACCAATGAAAAAAAAAGTACGTTCATTAAGATTCAGTACGCATTCAAAATGGAACAATATAAATAATAAATAATTATATATTAATAATTCAGTAACAGAAAATTAAATAATCTGGTGATTATTTAATTTTAAATTGTATTTAAATTTAATATTCATTTTCCATTACAAAAAATCATATAAACAAAAATAATAATTCACAAATCATTTAACCGTGGCTGTTGTTTGTCATTTATGGACTCATCGATACTTTCCTTCCTCAATAAATATGTCTTTATTTTTTTTTAAAACAAGTTAATGTGGTTAATGCTGTTTATACTTTTAAGTTCTATTGGCAACTTGTTGTATAAAAAGACTGTTTGAACTCTGTGACTGTGATGAACCACGTTCAATTTCGGTTGGATTGTGGAAGGTAAGTCATTCCTACGAGTACAATCATTAGCTTGTCTTTCCTCATTAGTCTCGTGAAAATTCTTAAATAAGTTGGTTAACAACACTAGAATATAAAGACATGGCACTGTTAAAATGTTAAGTCTGATGAAGTGATCCCTGCACGATTCTGTCTGTTTCATGCGGAGCATTGTCCTTATGGCTCTTGTTGAATTATAAATGCCGAGTGGACGTTGTACTTGTAGCTGTTGTAAAACTCAATACTATATGAACCTTGACTACTAAGGATGGTATACCTACTTTGCTTAGGTTGAGCCTAAGCAAAGTAGGTATACCATCCTTAGTTTGTCCAAAGTGAGTTCATCCCTGTACGACGCTAGTCTATACACTTTGTTCAAGCGTAGGATGATTGTTCTGTACACTTGTGATGATGAAAACCCGGGGATGAAAATTAAACCGCCCGTGTTGAGTGTGGTAAAATCACTGATTTATTTTACTTAGCCAGTTCACTAAATGATCGCGCGTATGCAAACGCTGATGTAGCTTAACCTACTTAGTGTTACGAATTGTGCGGGTTCACCGTACAATCCCTAAGGCTTCTAATAGCATAGAATGCAGAGCTAACACACTTCGATATAGACAATCTCTCAACCTTCTAGTTTAATAACGCGTATATGTGAACACCTAAAAATTTAACATTATCTACTACTTCGACATTGCTGATAGACATAAAAATAGCTTTCTTGACAAAGGCTCCAGGACTCTCATTGGGAAAGGAAGTACTAGAGAATACAACCCACACACAATATTAATAGCTCACGCACGTAGCCCGAATGTAGCTTACAATGGCACAACAACACTATGAATGATAAATATAATATATGAATAATAAATATAATAATTATGTCTATCACGAAAAATATTATTAAATTATATATAATTTATTACATTCACGTCTATATTTAATTAAATGATTTCGTAGGGTAGGTACAAAAAAATTGTTGCAAAGGACTACGTTAATAACACGTTATTAAATATGTTTCGTAAAAAGTACACATATTATGTAACACTTGGAAATTAAAAATATTTGATTGAAATCCCCAGTGTGGCTTCCAGTGTGTGTGTCCTACGAATTTGACAGTTTTGTTGTTTTTTTTTTATCCATTTTTTTTGTCTTTATAATATTTCTTGTTTCCATAAATCGAGTGCTGGTACAAAGAAGGTAACCGAAATTGATATTCAAAAGCTCATTTAAATTTCTCGTTCGATCCGCTCTTACATCGGTTTTTTTTCCTTTTTTATTTTTCCGTGCAGCAAGGGTTTGGAAAAATAATATTTCAATAAATTAAGTATTCCGAAGACGAAATATTGTTTTTTCAAATATGCGATGTATGTCGATGGAATTACTAACGAAGAAAGAAATGAGTTAAATATTCCTTGGAATAATGTTGTTTTTCATGGTAAAGCGATACGTACCTTCCTTACGAAGCATTCTGGCAAAATATTTCCGCATTTAAGACAAATATTATGTAATAATATGTATTATATTTTACTTTTACTTCCATTAGGCAGTACAAAATTATATGAGTACTAGCGGCCTGTCCCGGCTTCGCACGGGTGGACATTTATTTTTTAAACATTTTTTTTTTCTTGAAATTAAAAAAAATAATTTAGTTTTTTAATTTTGTAGCATTCAAATGGTGAAAGAATTTTTAAAATCGGTTTAGTACTTTTTGAGCCAATTCGTTACAAACATACATACAAATCTTTCCTCTTTATAATATTATTATTATAGTATAGATAAGAATGTTTGGAAATATGCTGGTCCTTCTTTTGCACTTGTCAAAATCACTTCAATTCATTTGACCACTGTTCACTCTTAACTCCGATTAACCTTCTCTCGACTGTAAATATGATTTAACTGACGAAAAGTCGCTGAGTTTCGGTTTACATATAGGGTGACTGGTAATTAGTGACCGATATCTAAACACGTGATTGTACTCATGATAACAAACAACTTTTACTATGGGACCAAACCTGAATTCGCGAAAAAAAATCGGCTGTTCAGTCATTTATGTTCGCCTAACTGGTCAAAATGTAGGTACTGAACAGCAGATTTTTTTTTTTTTGGAAAGGGTTGACATTTAAACCATTTTAAAATCTTGTACTAATACTAACTGGTCAAAATGTAGGTACTGAACAGCAGATTTTTTTTTTTTTGGAAAGGGTTGACATTTAAACCATTTTAAAATCTTGTACTAATGTACAGCTTTTTTTACTAAATGCATATTAAATTATATATGTTACGGCTAAAGATGGGTGTGAACATAAACTTAAGATTAGCCAGCTAAACTTAGGTCTCTATAGGAGGATATCGACGCTTGAAAGGCAAAATTAACTAAGCGACATAGGGCTAACGTTACAGAAGAACAGTTAATCATATAAATTATGATTCTGATGATAAAATTGATTTCTAAAACAGTAAGAAGTATGCCTGTAGGATGATTACAAAAATTTATATGATTTTTTTTCTGAGAAGTTAAACTTTTCTCCTGTAAACTTAGCTCTTTGTCGCTTAGTCAATTTTGCCTTTCAAGCGTCGATATATTTGTATGTAAAGGGTTTAAAGTAGGTAACCTAACCAAACCTAACCTCGGGATGCCCTTCACTCGCTCTTGCCCCCTCAAGTCCTCCGCCGGCCCGGCGCGTTCATCGAATACATTTTTAGCCGTTTCGTTTCTGTTAATGTGCACATTAGCCGGCTAATCTTAAATTTATGTTCACACCCACCTTTAGCCGTAACTACATGTTACGGCTAAAGGTGGTGGCAATACTTATAACAAAAAATAAGGATTTTTTAAAATTTATATCTCACTGTCTGTTTGTTCCGACTAATACACGAAACGGCCGGACAGATTTTGACGAGATGTTATAAGGAGTATCTTATGCTAGTTTTATTTTAGAAAATATTTTGTAAAGAGACACTTTATTGTATATTGTATATCTACGCGAACGAAGTCGCGGCACAGCTAGTCATTAATAAAATTGTTAATACTATTATAAACTACTCAAAACAAAATAGGGCCCAACCAAAGTTGATTTGGATTTAGTCTATGAATAAATTTAATAATTAAGTAAGCATATTTTGTGAAGTAAAGCACAATTTTTTTTTCTTCTCAATGTCTATGGGTCCATAAAGAAAGAAAGAAAAAGTATTCATTGCGACTCGTACAGGAGGATCACAAACTAAATTAATCAACAACAACAACAATCAACAACAACAACAACAACAACCATCAACAACAACAATAAAAAATTTTCGAGCACTGAGGTACTACCGTCATATACTTAGTTTATTAGTTTAGTTTCGAGCGCCAATTTTAGCGTCGAATTCAAGTGGGTAGACAGAAAATCTGAAGTGCTTGAAAAAACACTTGTTGTACGAATTCTACCACTTGTGTTCTCAGTCCGATTCAAAGCGTTGATGTTATCCGTCACGTTCTGTCACAGCTTTTTTTTTATTTCGGTGTTAATCGTGATTACTATGCCTGGTTTTGTCGTCATACGGACATGGAAAGCGCAGCAAGAGCTGCTGAAATGCATCAGAAGGGAGGCAGCAATACGTCTCGGTGTATCGCGATGAGTTATCCGAAACGTGTAGAAAGACTTTCGGAAGACCGAGAGTGTAACTAGGAAGCCTGGATCAGGAAAAATTAGAGCCGCAAGTTACCAGGAAGACCGGTGCATCAGGTTACCGTAACGTAACCACCCGGGTCGTAAAAAACCGGCTGAGATAATCTACTGGCACCTGAGTTCGTGATGAAACCATTCGTGATCGTCTCCACAAAGATGCTCAACGTTCCCGAGTGTGTTGTTCGACTCAAAAGGAGTGAATGATAACGTGACGACCGATAAAGGAAAGTAGAAAGGAAGTATATTGCATTGACTTCAAGTAACAACACAGACAGATGACGAAGACAGCTAAACTTTTTCGTGTTTAGCTAAATAAGTAAGTAATGGCACCTCATTCGCTGAAATCAGATCAGCACCCTATTTGCAGCACAGTTTCAATCACAATCTGTATAATTTTGAAGGATATTGCTAACAATCCATTGCTTCATATGGTCGAAAAATTTGTCTGCTCGACAACGTAAATAACGCAATGAATGTGGTTGAATTGTCAAAATGAAACTACTCTTAGTGTGTTACGCAGTCGCCGCAGTAGTTTAAGCTGTTCGAATCGACAAACTTACTCAGATAGCTATTGAGACCCATACATACATTGATATACTGTAAAATATTTTAAAAGAGTAACTATGTAGTTTTTTTTTCGTTCTCCTCCTTAGGAAATTACCTTATGGAAAGGCCAACTTTTACTATCTACCTACCAATTCTACGTCTTTAAAATGTTGACGTTCAATGTTGAAATAAATTACTTTACTTTGTTACTTCTGACTTAACGTTCCTTTCTGCCGGAGTCGAGTAAAAAGACAAGAGTTCCTTGTTCCTTATTATTAGAACTATATATAATTTATAGTCTACTGACTCAATATTCCATAGTGGTCGAACTACGTAGTTCGAAATCCGTTTGAGTAACCGAATTGTTTGTTTGTCTGTGTACCTACGGTTGCGTAGTTAGGCACTGTGTCAATGCAAACAGTCGTTTTGACACTGGTCGAATATCCTGTTGGTTTGAATTGTGGTTAGTGTGGAATTTCGGAGCACAGTCGTGAAGTTGTAAAGGGTATAAGCAGTGATGATTTATCTCTTACCACAACCCAGTTACTAGGTAACACAATAACCCTTGGTAAGACTGATTGTCAGACTTTTGGGCTTCTGGTTAATGCGATGATTAGAGATGATTAATGATCTTTTTCAAAAGTTTTGTAATGGAAAACTTGGTGTCGATGGCTGGAATTCAAAACTTGGCAATTTTCAATGTCGCCTTTAAAATTTTCTTTCACTGCAAACTTCTTAATATATTTTTTGAATATTAATATAACGTTTAACGTTAAATGCGCAAAACCTGAAAATAGTTTGTTCATGATTGACTACTGAATCGATTTCAGTAACTTTTAATATAGGTTTTTTTTTTCAAAAATGATGTATGTTGCCATACTATCCGCCGATTGAGCCAAAGAAAATTAAGTCTTGTTTTAAGGCAACAAGACTAAATTTTTAATGCATAAAGCAATGCTAGGATCAACACGATTTTCTTAATAAAAATAGTTTGCTTTAAAAACAAGTAGTTTTGTTCATTGTTATTATGCTTTTAACTCAATGCTCTAATTGGGGTATATGAGGTTTTGCGTATTTAACGTTACACGTTGTATATTAGTGTTACTAGAGTTTATAAGTACGTAATTATTGACGGCACGTACGTTATCATTGAACACGTCACATGATCAATTTCATATTTTTATGTGATTGATAAAACCCAGTTTGCAAAGTGACACAAAATTAATTAAGCGATTACAATGAGTACTGATTAAAATTAATCTGTTTATAGACTGGTACGTATAGTCAACATAATTTTTAATATTGAGTACTTTTGACTACTTGGTTGGTCTACTGTTTGCATGCGCGAGTTCTGAAAACTATTAGGTTTGATTCCCAGGTCGAGTAAAATTTATTAAGTTTTTGCCGTTGGTAATATCATCTCAAGCCTAGATCTTTAGACGTTATTGAGCGCGAACTATTTTGGAATAAGCATTATGCCTATGGCAAATAATTTAATTTAATATTCCGTGTCCTGTAATGTTAATTACTTTGCATACCTAGTATTGTATACAGTTAAGTATTTTTTTATTACTTTATTGTAGACCAGAAAATACATACCAAAAAAAAAGTAAAGTAAGTTACTAAGATAAGTATTTTCTAACTGAACAGACAGCTGTGCTACTGGGGAGTTTGTTGCGCCACTTCTTCTCCCCAGCAAAAGCACTAGGAAGTGGTGAAAGGTTGGCGTTTTGTGGGACTGTACCTACTACAGGGGGTACACACCCGTCTTTTGTAACTTTGACGTTCGAAAAGTGCTGATTCTCAGCCTAGTTTGAATAAATGACTTTTGATTTTGATTTTGCCTGTCACTGTCACACAACTTTCAAACTATATGTTCAAGATACAGGTGGAATATGAGTAACTAAGAAAGCACGTTCATCATCATCATCATCATCATCAGCTGGAAGACGTCCACTGCTGAACAAAGGCCTCCCCCTTAGACCACCACGCCGAACGACAATCCGCCACTTGCATCCATCGGTTGCCCGCGACTCTCACGATGTCGTCGGTCCACTTAGCGGGAGGCCTGCCTACGCTGCGTCTTCCGGTTCGTGGTCGCCACTCAAGAACTTTTCTTCCCCATCGGGTATCAGTTCTACGAGCGATGTGGCCTGCCCATTGCCACTCCAACTTGCAAATTTTAAGAGCTATGTCAGTGACTCTGGTTCTTCGTCGAATATCCTCGTTCCGGATTTTATCACGCAAAGAAACTCCGAGCATAGCTCCATAGCAAAGCACGTTAGGTACTAAGTAACGTTTATAGATCTTGGCCTTAGTTTCTAACAGCCTGAAGTCTGGATTTGTGTCCGTGAAATGGCAATAGGCTCGCCCCTATTAGGTATTAGAGACTTAAACAATAACTGATGAAATCGGGATTAGCTTCTTACACCTCTGCCTAACTTTGCAAAACCAATTTGTGTCCTTAAAATAGAATAGAATAGTTCTATAATTGCACAGAATGTAAGCAAAAGTTACAGATGTTAAGTTTGAATTGATCCTATACAAACTACCTTAACTAAGGCATGCAAACAGTCTTAGCTATAATAATAAAGACCTAACCCTGCTTTAACTAATCTGATGAGGAAAATGTCGTGAGCAAAGTTTTGAACATTAATGTCGATGTGGGAGAGTAGGCGAAGACCAAAGAAACACGGATGGATTGTGTGAAAGATTATAATATAATCTTGGACATATTAAGATAATAATATCAGCCTTAATATTACTGGAAAGGAATGTCTAACAAGATGTCGACGACTAATAGAGTATGAAAGAAAAAATACATATTGCGCCGACCGCAAATTAATTGGGTTATAAGCAGGAGAATCTTGATGAACTTTTAAATGTCGTGTTGGTCTAGTAGGTCTAGGCTGTTGAACATGTCTTGAGTTAGATCCTAGTTTGAGCAGCATTATTAAGTATTTGGAATCTCTCAGTAGAAGCCTTTTGGCGATAGGCTTCGCCTCCTGCGAGGGGAATTTAAGATAACTGGCAAAATCTGGTTTACGTACTACACCCTTGCCTAACTTAGCAGTACCGATTTGTGACCCTAATTTAGCCCCATAGTTTAACTTATAGTACAATGATAATAATCATACCTCTCAACTAAGAATTCCGAGTAAATTCATTGTTATCCAACTGCAAGTAATAAATACTTGGCACTCCATCTATCTACGTTACTGGTCAAGATAAACGTTACAAGTACCACTTATCTGAATTTTCTGGGAATTTGATATGTAGGTACATTTTGAACGTGCTACGTACGCTCTTAAAACGGTGAAGGAAAACATCGTGATGAAGCCGGCATGTTCTAGAACCAAAGGACACATGGTAACATCTGTCAAACACCTGTGCGTTTGACAGATGTTACCATGTGTCCTTTTGTTTTTTGCGTTATCTAGGTCTATCTATATCTATACAAAAATACACCTAGATAACGCAAGAGTGTAGATACTACTACTTCGCGTGAACAGCTTACGTACAAAATCGTAGTAGCGGTAAGCCGCTACTTTCGCGCTCAGTCCTGTGTACTGCTGGCTGGGTGAGCGTGAGTGCTGGCGCATACCCCGGCGTGGGGCGACGGGCGCCTCACGCGTCTTTGCATCGATTTGATTTTCCCATCACTGTGCTTGTGACGTCATTGTAGGTTGTAAAAAAATGGCACGCTTGGTTTTCATACAGATCTTGATACTTGCGTTATCTTGGTCTATCTGTGTCTGTGGCCATCCCGCACTCGGCCCACGTGGGCTAATAATAACCTACCACGCGGGCCCAATGTAGGGAGCAGTCCCTCTCCTGTTAGCTGCCTGATTCGTAGAGCGCTACATCTATTCCAGGCCGCAAAGTGCAATCGTGTGGGTAGCACGTGTGGCTGTGTTTGGCAACAATAGGTCTGTGGGACAGACGCGGGTATAGGATCAAGGGTTTATTTTCGTTTATTTTGTACTTAACTGAAATGAAGCACAGATATAGATACACCTAGATAACGCAAAAGCAACTACCTACTTCGCGTGCCAAAAATAGCACCAACTTACGTTCAAAAATCGTAAGCCGCCACTTTCGCGCTCAGTCCTGTGTACTTCTGGCTGGGTGAGAGTGAGTGAGAAAGCATGTGACGTCATAATAGGTAGTCAAAAAATGGCACGCTTGGTTTTCATACAGATCGTGATACTTGCGTTGTCTAGGTTGCGTTGTCTGTGCTCATGAGGTTCTCTTTTAAATTTGTAAGTTTGCTTCAAACTTTGTTAGAAGAAAACATATATTTTTTGCTAATATTTATTTATTTATTTTATTTATTTAATACTTCAAGCACATAAATGTACAGAGGCGGACTTAATGCCATAGGCATTTTCTACCAGTCAACCTTTGGGTGATGCAGAGACAAACAGTGGTAGGTGCAATCATGAAAATTGAGGAATAAATATTTTAAATATAAAGATACGCATAAACCTATTAAAACTATGAATATAATATATACCTAGTTACATATATATAAATACATGAATATACTTACTAAATTGGACAAACAATGAGAAAAAAAATTACCGTTGTGATGATACTGCCAGCTTCTTGCGAATGTGCTCACGAACTTTAACTTTGAAGTATAATCGGTTGGTTGCCATCCTGATTTCTTGGGGGAGCGCATTCCACAGAGAGATAGACTGAACGAAGAAGGAAGAGTGTATGAAGTCTGTGCGGTGAGTGGGACATTGGAGAAGACGATTGTGTGAAGAACGTAGATTTCTATTGTGGTTGGTGCAAATGTACTGAAAGTGGGGGGCTAGATAACCAGGGGAAGACGGAGAATCAAGAAATGAGAACAAGGTGGTCAGCGCCCTTAGCTCTCTGCGCTGGCGTATGGGCAACCACTTTAGAAGCGAACGATGCGCAGAGACATGATCATATTTACGCAGATTGAAAACGAATCGAATGCAGTTATTGAGAAGACGGTCAAGTTTATTGAGGAGATCTGCATTCAGGTCATAGTAGCACACATCACCATAATCGATGATAGGGAAAATAAGACTCTGCACAAGCATTGCCTTCGTACTTGATGGTAATAAATTTTTCAATCGGTACAGAGCCCGCAGCGTTCCAGTAACCTTCTGACTCACCCTAGCGACTTGAGTCCGCCAGTTCAGGGTACAATCAATGTGCAAGCCTAGGTCCTTCACGTCAGTACCAAAAGGAACGGTCGTACCATTGAAGAGAACTGGCGGCAAGCTTGTACCATCTACCTTGCTCATACTACGAGAACTGCCAATGATGATCGCCTGACACTTCGTAGGGTTTACGGCTAATCCAAATCTATCAGACCAGGTTTTAATGGCTATCAAGTCCTTATTTACTTTGTCGATAGCGTCAGGTAATTCATCAACCTTCCCTTGACAGTACAACTGCAAGTCATCTGCATACAGATGATACGCACACTGAAGTTCGGAAGTTATAAGATTAATAAATATAGAGAACAGAAGAGGTGAAAGTATACCGCCTTGAGGAACGCCAGTTTTCAAATCACACCAGCTAGAGGAAGAATCCCCAACATGAACGGACTGCTGACGTTCCTGAAGATAAGAGGAGAACCATTCCGGTGCTTCGGGAGAGACCATAATATAGGACAGAATGGCTAAAAGGATGTCATGACTGACGGTATTGAAGGCATTCGAGAAATCAACCAGCACTAGAATAGTAACTTTAGTGTCTTCCAGTCCTGCCCTTATATCGCCAGTCACTTTAAGGAGTGCGGAAACAGTGCTGTGCCCAGGTCTAAACCCAGATTGGAGAGGACTAATAATTGTGTTACAATGAACAAAGTTGGAGAATTGTTTGTGGACACAGGCCTCGAGCACTTTGGATAGGAAGGGAAGGATAGAAATTGGACGGAAGTCAGTAGGAAGAGAGGGATTGGAAACTTTAGGTAGTGGACGAACATAGGCCTTGCGCCACAGGGAAGGGAATACTCCGGAGTACAAGGAAAAATTTATAATGTGGGTAATCGCAGGTAGGAGATGATCCAGAATAGTAATGATCATACCACGAGTGATATTGTCACATCCCACCGCTTTAGATTTGATGGAGAGAATGATCTTTCTGATCTCTCCCGGTTCAACTGGAATGAAACTGAAAGAATTAGTATGAGGACGCGATAGACCAGAAATTTGAAGCAGAGTTTGTTGCTTGATTAGACGATCCATGGTATAAACAGTGGAGAAATGCCGGTTGAGATCGTCTAAGTCAATTGAACTAGGAAGATCTAAATTTCGCGATTTGCCGATACCAAGAGTTCCAAGAAATTTCCAAATATCGGCAGAAGAGGAAGAATTGATAGTATCGAGAATATGGCGGCGTTTAGCATTGCGTATCATCTGATTACATCTATTTCTTGCAGCCTTATATGATGTCCAGTTTTCATCAGTACGATCCCTCTTAAATTTACGGAACGCGCGGTTCCTACGTCGCATTGCCATCTGTATGCCTCTAGTCATCCATGGTGCAGGCGGGCGTTTTAATTTAACCTTTTTGACGGGAGCATGGATGTTATAAAGGTTGACTACAACATCATTGAATAAGGCAACCTTGTCGTCAACTGAGGTAGCATCCATCATAGGCTCCCAATCGACAACAGATGCATCTTCTTTGAGCTTCTCGACATTCATGCGCGCAAAACAACGCCTGTACAGAACCTTGGGCTTGGGTTTGGGAGGTTTCAGGATATAGGAAAGGAAAATCATGTCGTGATGAGAAAAGCCAGGAGCGTCATGTTGACCGTGGGAAGAAACGAGGGAAGGATTTGAGGTGAGGATCAGGTCGAGCCAGGTGTCATCGCCAACAGTGTTGTGATGAGTAGGCTTGAGCGGCAGTACATGCAGACTAGCTGACTCGATAAGATGGAGGAGTTTACGGGACCGAGGGGAGTTGAGGGCAAGGAGGTTTGTGTTGAAATCACCCATGATGATGTGATGTGCATACTCCGAACCCAAAGATTCAAGTACTGATTCGAATTCAGTGAAGTAATCAACAGTGGGAGGACAGTAGACAACACCAATAATGGCTTTGGCTCCTTTGACACAGACTTCAAGAAAAATAAACTCCGCGGAAGCAGAATAATTCGAAGAGGAAGTAGCAAGTATCTTGTAAGGAAAATCAGAGCGAAGGTATATAGCCACACCACCCCCTCCTTTACCAATCCGATCATTCCGTATAAGAACGAAATCAGCAAGAGGGTAAGTGGTGGATAAGAGATGTGGTTTGAGCCAAGTTTCAGAGATCAGGATGGCGTGAACGTTGCTGTTATTAAACGCGTCATACAGCTCGCTGTAGTGGCTTGGAACACTTTGAGCGTTAATGTGACACACATTAACCAACCGACTAGACTGATCATTGAAATTTTGATGTAAGAAGTCACCAAGAGTGTAGCTGACTGAACAAAAACTTTCATCGCAAGAAGAGGTAGCAGATTGGTTGGCAGAAAAATAAGACTCATTGTCTGACATAAATAAAAGTAGGTAGCTATTAAGTTAAAATAAATAATATAATATATAAATATACCAAAAATATATGCTATGGCTAAAATCAGAGCAACTAACAGGTGCAACTGCACCACCCGCCAGCTAACACCAAGCAATTAAATAAACAGTATTCAGCACAAATTACACATAACAAAACCATTGTTCAGGATATAAGACTAATCAACAAAACGAAAACCGTAATTCCCAAAAAAAATAAAAAATTATACAATTAAAAAAATAATACGAAAAATGGCATTATCATGTAGCGAGTAATTTCCGAACGTTCACTTGAAATGTCAGCGTCAAACAATAGTAACGTCAATTTGACAAGCTGTCAATAAAACATGACACGAGTTGTGTTGAGGTTGAAAAATAAGGGTATTGAAAAAGAAAACCAATACACCCCAATATTGAGAAACAGAAATTAAGTAAACAGTTAGGCACAAAACAAAAGAATGATAAATAAAATAAAACACTATGAGACGGGACAATTAAATAACGGTAAGTAAAGATTATGAGTTGAAATAACAAAATAGAAACGACAACAAACATCAAAGTAAACATTCACCATAATTACGTTACGTGTTTTTCAGGCTCCCGACATCGTGGACACTTCTTTATCTCGTTGATGGAGTCACACCTGGCGCCTTAGGGTACTTGGACATCAAGGGCTTCAGCTCGTCGGTGGAAGTAACCTTATGCCGACTTCCATCCGAGGCCTTTATGAAAATGACGCCGTCTTGAGTCCAGCACGACCGCATGCTAAAGTGCTCTCGCGCCCTTCCGAAGACAGATTGCCTGGCCCTGGTCAAGAACTCCTTCATGGATATTTTGGAGCCTTTCAAGCCTGTTTTTGCCTTCCAAACTGAGGCCTTGATGTCCAAACTGACAAACCTAACGAGGATAGGCCTATGATGCTCCTTGCCTTGAACTCCAAGCCTGTGACAGGCTTTAATCGAGGATGGCGATAGATTTTTGAGGGCAAGCTTCTTATTTAGAACCTCCATAATTACCGCTGTGCTGTCTTCGTTCTCCACTTCAGGAAGACCTTGAAAAACCAAGGCTTTCCGCCGATGCCTGGTCTCTAAGTCATCTATTTGTTTGGCACACTCGCTGATTTGGCTACGAAGCAGACCAAGCATGGAGAAAATGAGCTCCCGGAAACTGCGAAACTCTTCAGCTATCTTCGCTACTGTGTCCTTGGCAGGACCGGCGCACTGGATTTGCGCTTCTAGTTCACCCATCTTCCTCAAAAAGTTATCCTCAAGGGCTTTCTGGGCAGCAAGGACTTCGGCAAATTGAGACATCCTGTGATGTGTAGTGCAGACAAATGTTGAATAATAGTGCAGATGATCAGCTGGCAGGTGGTGTTTAGAAAGTTTATATGTCACATAAATGTGCCACAAACGTGAGTACTTGTTGTTTACTATTGCCGACTAAGTACTGAAGTAAACTTAATCAGTATTTTTAATTAATTATATTAAAATAAAAATTCCGATTATAAAGAAACGTCTATACTTTTTTAACACCTACCCGCGAAAAAAAAAAAAAAAAAAAAAAAAATTTTGTAACCTCTTTCGAAAATGTTACTATTTCGGACACTGTAATAAAATACTGACTCAGTAAATTAACGATTTACTAATTAGGTTTGCCTTGTTATATTCCCAAGTTTCTGAAAACATAATTTCAATATATATTTTTTACGAAATTTTTCTTAAATTGGGTTCCGAACTTTCGGTCTTGAGACGGTGCGCGGGTTTATGTCTCGGAATTATGCGCGGGTATAGGAAGGTCACCAGGGGGTCTACTCCACAACTAAGAAAATAAACAAAGAAAAAGTATTTATTGCGGCTCGTATAGGAAGATCACAAGCTAAACTAAACACAGTCAAAAATAAAAAACCAAATTTTATGAAAAAAAAAGTAACAAATAGAAAAATTAAACAGAAAGTCCTATACGAGGCCAAGAGGCTCCTGCATGATGCTGCGACATTTTATAAAAAATAAATGTCGCAGCGCTGGTATGGTAGACTACGGCACGACATACGTAGTTTCAGCCGAAGTTACGGACTTTTTTCCTTCATATCACTTACGAACATAATTATGATCACTTCGGGGCTCGAACTAAGAATTAATAACAATACGATTTGTCAGTTGCCCCTACACCCGATATGTATTTTCACGCTCAAATAAAATAATTTGACATTTTTTTGACGGTTCTAATACTTTTGGACGGACCGGTCTCTTCATTGACAGACTTAGCGAGTAGACAATTGGGATAATGTTATAGAAACCGGTAAATTAAAATTAAATTAAATTTCTTATTTATTTATCAAGCAAGTCATAACATAGATATATTAACATGGATAGTAATAATACGTAATCACAAATCTTCATTACTGTGTAAATACGTCAGTTATACCTAACCACAACATCTTTATTAAAAGGTAAACAATTAATCAATTAAACTATTTAAACATCCCAACATGTGAAATCTGTACACTAAGTTTATACTTAAGGGCCTATACTACCTCAAATGGCTTAGCATGATCCTCCGTTATGTCGAAAATACTGCAGCATTAATTTTGAAATAAATATATCGTAAAGTTGAGGATTAATGTTAGGTTTTATGTTAGACGAAAACACGATTTCATAAAATTTTCTCGATAGAAAAAATTCCAAAGTTACCTCCAAACCGAACAATAAACCGCTGGTATTCAAAAAATACTTCAAATTAGATCATAAAACTTTGTATGCTGACCGAACTAACTATAAAGCAGGTCTTATGTTATTTTTTTTTTTTAAATTACCATTATTTTCACCGTAAAAAGCAAATACCTAAACTATTGGCGCTGCCTGCCGCCTAGCACCGCACTCTGTCTCGCTCTCACTCAGTCCGCGAGTAGTATCGTGCGAGTGAGATAAGGAGTGAATTTTAGCTGAGGTAGTGTAGGCTCTTAATAAAATGATCAAATATGATTTTTCTTATCAGATATGAAATCTATACTAAAATTATAAAGAGGAAAGATTTGTATGTATGCTTGTAACGAATTGGCTCAAAAAGTACTGGACAGATTTTAAAAATTCTTTCACCATTTCAATGCTACATTATCACTGATTAATAAAGGCTTTTTTAATTGCAAGAAAAAAATTAAATGTTTAAAAAATAAATGTCCACCCGTGCGAAACCGGGACAGGCCGCTAGTACAAAATATAATAAACCGTAAATTGGCGCGTATGCAAGATTTATATGAATTGTTTGCAGTGTAAAATCCTCCTGGCCTACTCAATTTATTTGCCATCGGCTCAGCATGTCCCCCTTCCAAAATTTTCATTTCTCTAAAGGGTCAAATTAAATTAGCTAGCGAAACTCCGCGGACGTGATGGGTATCGATTAACTAAACACGATAAAACAAAAAAATAAATTCGTTTGACGATTTTTTTCCGACATAAGTTAGTGTAGTCACTTGAAATATCAGTTTAAAAATCAGCTTTTCATTATGTAAACTTCATAGACAATAACTAATGAAAACAGATATTTTCAACTCGTACTTCAAGTTACAAAACAACCAGCGGTCATTGAACCCCAAAAAAAAAACATCAAATCTTTTTCGTTTTTATTTATTGTGTTTAGATATCGATACCCATCACAACTGCAAAGTTTTGCTAGCTAATTTAATTTAACCCTGTATCTCTGCTGATAACTTACTAATCAGAATTCACTCGACTTTTAGCTATATTTTTTATATCATGTAGAATGTCAATACTATATTTATTATATAAGTACGTATATAATATAAAACAATAACATAACAACACACAACAATAATAAAATATCTATGGTAAGTACAGCGATGGATCAAGTTCAAGATTACAGATTTCTTCAGAACAAATAAACATTAAAATTGTTTCAGGTTTTTAGTCAAAAATCCGACAACCTTGAGTGTCTATCTGTCTATAGATAGCAAATGTGAAAATATGTGCCCGCTATTAACAGTGGATTAGAAGACGGTATCACCAGCTGTAATAACTTGAAATTATGAGTTTAATAAAAATTTTTACTCATCATGTCTGTGAAGTTTCGTCTGCTAATTTAATTTCAGTTTTTATAGAGGCTGATTGGTTAAACAAGGGACATACATTAAAGAATTTTATTATCAAACGAAAACTGATTAAACCTTTTAATTTGATAGATGTAAGTGAATTGAAATTTGAATAGAATAGAATAGAACATTTATTTGCCAGAAACATGGTGTTTACAAAGGTGTTCATAACATTGCATAGTGCTGCATGTCTCACCATTTTAACGGTATGCAAACTAATTAACAATTAAATGCAGTTCTCTTACAACATTTTCAAATAAAATACATTATTTACATTACTCTTTAAAATATTATTAACATTATTATATTATATACCTGTTTAATACAAATTACATTTTACCTATTATTAAATAAAACGATACATTAAAAAAATAATATTATCGCTTATTTATGCCTGAATTTTGATGCCAGATCAAGAGAAAAAAATTTACAGGGACATTTTACAAAAAACTCGTTGATTGAATAAAAACATTCCTGCAACAACCACTTCCGAAGTGCCGAGCAAAATTTTTTGAACGGTAGTTGGGTAATTGACTTCGGCAAAGCATTATAAATTAGAGGAGCCATGTAGATACAACTCTTTCGGAAAAGTTGCAACTTGGGAACAGGTATCTCGAAATCTAAATGTGCAGCTTTCCTCTTATTTGTATTATCCCTTCGTTCGAATAGTGCAAGATTGGATCTCAGAAACTTGGTGACTTCAAAGATATATATGCAGGGTACAGTCAAAAGGTTATGTGACTTAAATATAGGCCTACACGAATCAGACCATTCCATATTAAAAATTGCGCGGATACACTTTTTTTGGGCAATAAAAATTCGATCTATTTCTGAGGAGTTTCCCCATACAACTATGCCATAGCGAATGACCGAACAGACATAGGCATGATACACCATTATGGATATGTCTCTCGACGTAACATTTTTGACCTTTCTTAGCGCAAAAACAAATTGGTTGATTTTCTTGCAGAGTATCTCGATATGATTCTTCCATGTTAAGTGCTCATCAAGTGTTACGCCTAGAAACCTAGTGTTATGTACCTGCTTTACGCTAATATTATTATACGCAACATGAAGATGAACAGGTTTACTTTTCCATGTTTTAAAGTGGAGTACGTTCGTTTTAGCAATATTTAACTTTAGTTTGTTAATATCTAACCATTTTATAATATCCTTCAATGTTTGATTAATTTCATTTTCATAGTTTTGTTGATCTTTACATTTAATAATAATTGTGGTGTCATCAGCAAACAGAACACACTGATGTTTTATTGATTTTGGCAAGTCGTTTATATAGAGAAGGAACAATAACGGCCCCAAAATGCTTCCCTGAGGGACACCGCAATGGGTAATTCTTGGTTCGGATTCGTAATTATCCATACTATTTGCCTTAAGGTTCAACTTTGCTATTCTTGTTATCTGCTTCCTGTCACGTAAATATGACTGAAACCATTTTATAGCTGGACCCCTTATTCCGTATCTTTCCATTTTATCCAAAAGCCTAACATGGTCAACAAGGTCAAACGCCTTGCTTAAATCTAAAAACAGTGCACAGGAAGGGTTTTTATTATTTATATTGTTCATGATTAGTTTCATTAACGTATAAATTGCTAAGGTAGTGGATTTATTTTGCCTAAATCCATATTGTTGACTAACTAGAATATTATATTTATGTAGGAACCTTAATAACCGCCTGTACATTACTATTTCAAATATTTTTGAAAGTATGGGAGTTAGTGCTATTGGTCTATAGTTGTCAACGTTAGATTTGGAGCCCTTTTTATGTAATGGCTTAATTAAGGAAAGTTTCAGTCTGTCAGGAAAGTAGCCCTGTTCCAAGGATAAGTTTATAATATAAGCTAACGGCAATGATATATATTTTGATATACTTTTAAGAATTTGAGTTGTGATATTATCATAGCCTGCCGATTTAGTATTCCTTAATGACTTTATGATACTTTCAATTTCGGAAGCATTTGTAGGTTCTAAAAATATACTATTATCATGAATTTCTATGTTATGCATGTCAGTATTATCATTATTGAAATTAGAGGAATGATTAATAGCAATGTCAATAAAGTGATTATTGAATTTATTTGCGATGTCAGATCCAGAGGTAAGTGTTATACAACTGTCTTCAATTTTACTGATGTAATCCCTAGACGGCTCATTACCCGTATTACGCTTTATAATATCCCATGTAGCTTTCATTTTATTACTCGAATAAATAATATGCTTTTGGTTACATAGGGATTGCAAATTATTCATACAACTTCTTAACAATTTAGAATAATTTTTAAATTTATTCCTATTTTCAGTATTTCTATTCAAATAATATTGATGTCTTAGTGACCTCTTAGTATTACAGCTTTTTTTAATTCCTTTTGTTATCCATTTTTGTTTATTCTTGTTGTATTTTCTTTTAATTTTTATACATGGAAAGCAGAGATTATATATCAATGTTAAAAGCTCATGAAACCCATCAAAGGCTGCATTGGCGTCTGCAATATCATAAATTTCACTAAAACTCAAGCAACCTATGCATTCAATGAACTTAGCAACATTACCTTTATTTAAATCATTAATAGCTACAAAAATGAAGTCAGTTTTGTTGTTAGTTTGCTGATCAATTGTAACGATTTGAGCTGTATTATGATCAGACAAGAAACCTGCATATGTTTCACGTATTGCATTTGCTACATTACCAATTATATTGTTTGAAAATTGCCTCATTAAACCAATTACACTGTAGGTATTAGGGATGCATGAAGAAGCCTCCTCGTGTAGCGCAGTTTGTTCCGCCAGTTACTCAACTGAACCGAGCGCTCGGCGCACCCTGGACAGTCACACCCAACACCTTATTTGACTGGTCAATTCTTTCCTTGCGGTGGTAGGGTTAATGCCCGCCTAAATTGTGACCACCCTCCCATTGGAGTCCAGCGTCAAACGGTCTGCTGTTTCGTCGATGCGTGGGAGTTCCAGTGCCTTAGGCATCTTCTGGGCACGCTCGTTCCATCATAGACCTCATCCATCGCTTTCCATCAGCAATGGTCGAGATCATGAGCAGGCCCATTCTGCAATAAAAAAATGTTTCTCATCAGAATTTGGAAAGCGGTTTCCCAACATTATTTTTTAAAGTAATGTCAACCACCCGCTGGTGGGAACACTTTGACCTTGTACGCAGGGCTAGCTCAAGGTCAAAGTATACTCCGTAGAGATCCAATATAATAAGAGGCCAGCTTGTATTGTTTTTTTTACCAATGACATGCGCTTTCCCAAGTTGAGGTTGGCTTCCAGTCTTACCGAAAGTAGCTGAATAACAGTATTTTACATGACGACTGCGTATCTGACCTCCACAACCCACGTACTGGGTAACACGATACCCCTTGGCAAGACTGGTTGATAGATTTTTAAGTCTTCTGACTGCCCGTAACGACTATCAAAGATCTACAAAAGACAGCCGGAATCTACAAAAGAATCTTTTTGCATACTCGTATGATAAGAAAATATTTAGGCTAAAGAACGCTAAACGAAAACGAAGTAACAGCGCGCGCGGACGATGCGATGCGACGCGACGGGGTGTGTCGGGAGAGCAAGAAATGTCACGCGGACGAAGTCGCAGGCAGAAGCTAGTGTAAATATTTCCAGGATATTAAATCATTTTCAAGGATCGCAAATCTGTTTCTAACGAACTATTCATTCAGGAATATTTTCGGTACCTATACTTGCCCTACTTATTCCATTTTATGCGATATCGAGTCTAAATAGGCATTATGATTGATTCGTTCCAAATTTTGATATTCACAATTTATTGGTTGAATAATATCTTGGAGCATTATCTTGTAATGTTCTTGGTTTATTTCTGTCTTAGATTGAGAACCATTACATTTTATCTAACTACATTAATATTACGAAGAGATAAAATTTATAAGTTTCTATGTATGGAATAAATCTTCTGAACTGTTGATCGGATTTCGGAAATTCTTTCACTAATGGCAAGCTTAAGTATTGCCAAGTATTACAAATACCAATGATTTATGTTAAAACAAGAAATTTCACGCGAAAGATGTCGCGGACAGAACCTTATTTTATTATGTTGCTATAGTGGCATTAGAAATACACACTCTGTGATTAGAATTTACAACTGTCTACTCATTACGATTCATGAAATACAGCACGCTGATAGCCAGCTTAGTAAACGAACATATCGTTTGGTAGTGTTGGTACCCATTGGGTCATCCGATGTCCGATCAGATTGGCCCGAGTTGGCGTCGCTATGTTCTACTCGCGCCACTCGAGAGTGGGTGCGGTTGCGGTGCAATTATGGGAATGGCCACACGGGGAGGTGGAACCCTCTGAAGCACAGCGGGTTGAGGCCTGTCGGGGGAGCCATGAATGCTTACGCGAATCCCGCACCCCCAGCCATAGGCAGAGATGGAAAACTGCGGTGGTTTTAGCTGGTAAGACTCCGGCATGCCCCTCTGTCACCCCCACGATGGAGGAAGTCCAAGAGGATTTCCACAGGGCACCAAAAATAAATGGTATCTATTGGGTACGGAGCTCTGAAAAGGTGGTGGTTAAAATATATTAGAACACCACCCTAAACTGACCAAACAAGGGTGGAATTTTGTTCACAAACGAATATACGTCAACGTATGCAAGAACCAACCTTTTCAAAATTAACGTTCGTTCCAACATTCTACTTTTTGCTCGATCCCTGCGACCTCCATCATGCGGTCATACCTTAGTTTTAATACCGTTACTGTGGGAGACCTGATTTGGGTCAGACATTCACATGCCACTTTTGCGACACTTTTAGTGCTTACTGTCCTCATGATTAAAGGTACACAGGAGATAGAAGGATTGTGCTTAGAAATTGTGTTAGAAAAAATATATGGTTAATAGTTGTTTTTGTCTGAAAAATATTTTTAAATGTCTATAACGTCACGTTTACGTCTATACAGGGTTATTTGTAAAACACCAGCAACCTCTTAAGAGGTCATTGTACTCATCATTACGAACAACTTTTACTATGGGACCAAACCTAAAATCGCGAAAAAAAAATCAGCTGTACCCTACATTTATGTTCGCGTAACTCGTCAAAATGTAAGGAACAGCTGATTTTTTTTGTATACAAGTTGTGATAATTGTTTCCAACATCGCCATTCTCCTGATCTTAACCCAATATATTTGGGGTCGGTACAACGGGTCTTTTTCTTCCATACTTCTCTATTAGCCACCATCTCGACAGTCATCCTCTTTCTAACCATATCATCATTCACACAGTCCATCCATCGTTTCTTTGGTCTTCCCCTACACTTAAAGCCATCGACATTCATCCTAAAAACTTTCCTCAGGACATTTTCCTCATTCCTCCATAATACATTTTGTTTCATAATAACAATTGTTTCCAACAAAACTTGTAAAATAGTTGTTATAAACATTTTATAATCATTACGTGTATCACATACTAATTGACATTGTTCCAGATAATATGTTTTGTTAGCTATTTTGCTCAAAGTTTTAATATTTGTGGCATCTCTCTACAATGATTGGATAAAAATAGTTCACATCTTGTTTATGGTGTAAACGATAAACGAAAACAGTAAACACAACATATAGAATATACAAGGTGGAGATGATAATACGACAGTAAATTAAACTGTTGACTGGACAGGTCCGCTCAATCTCTGTGGTTCTTTCCTCAAAAGACCATTTCAGACACCAATCTACATGGTCTTCACATGATCTGTTAAAGATTTTGTCTGGACTTTAAAAGAGACTGTGACCTCTCAGTTTGTTTCGGCCTTTCTTCTCAGAATAGTCAGATAGGAAACGCCGACCTCATCTAGTTCAAAAAAAAATATTGACGTGTAGTGTTTGTACAAACCTACTTACAGAAAATAATCTAATTTACTTTTCCCGTCTGCTTATAAAAACTCAATCGAAATATAATCAATAGTTTAGTTAACATAGCTAGTCAGCTGATCAGCAAAATGCAAAGTCGGCCCATTACTACTATTTACGAGTAGATTGTTTGAAAAAATCATCAAAAAGAGAAAAAAAAAAATAAAATAAAATAAAACAAAAAAAAAAATAAAAAAAATAAAACACGTTGTATATCCTAGGATATACAACGTGTTTTTTTATATCGCATACCTCTAGGTAGTCATTGTAACTACTCATCATTATGAACAACTTTTACTATGGGAACAAACCTGAAATCGCGAAAAAAAAAAAAATCAGCTGTTCCCTACATTTATGTTCGCATAACTCGTCAAAATGTAGGGAACACCAGATTTTTTTTTCGAGATTTCAGGTTTGATCCCATAGTAAAAGTTGTTCATAATGACGAGTACAATGACCCCTAGAGTTATGGGATATCAAAAAAAAACACGTTGTATTTTGATAGTTCCAAAATACTAGTATGCATTAATATTGCCTTGCCAGTATTTACATATATTGTCGTATTGTTGTCTCCACATTATATGTGCAAGTTTTTACTTAGGTGTAAAGGCGTGGTTAGAAGAACTTTGAAGAAAGAAGAGTGTTATTTGGAGATTGCCAACCTTAGGTTACTATTTTAACTTCTATTAATAAGTATGAACGATATGAATTACAAGCAAACTGTACCTAGCACCTAAGGTGATCATTCGACGGCCAATCAGTTCAATCCAATCAATTAATTGCCAATTAAAAGATCAATCAGGAGTCAATTGCGCGAAGGTCACGAATTGAAACCCCCGATTTTGTTGTTCACAAACTACAGTGCATCTTATTCTTTCTTTTTCAATATGAAAAGGACAGAACGTATATATTAGTTTAGTCCCGTCAAATTAGATAATCCCTAGACAAGTTTAGACGTGACTAGCTGCGCCCCGCGGTTTCACCCGTGTAAGTTTTGATCCCGTGGGAATATCGGGATGAAAAGTATCCTGTGTGTTATTCTGATGTATCACTACATAGTATAAAACAAAGTCGATTTCTCTGTCCCTTTGAACGCACTTTAAAACTACGCAACGGATTTTGATGCAGTTTTTTTTAATAGATAGAGTGATTCAAGAGGAAGGTTTATATATATAATACATGCATGCATGTGATGTCGTAAATAAACACATTTTTTTGCGTTTACTTTTCAAACGCTGGCTGAACCCTACGAGATAGGTTAAAATAATGTACTACAGTATTGTACACCTTAAAAAGGTCTACAAAAAAGTCCGCAATGGTATATGTCTATCTCTCAGGGATAACCCACAATAATCATTTTTATCCTTTACTTTTTACGAGAAATAATGGCTTATTTACGAAGCGATTTTAAGCAATACAGCATTAATCCTTATCCAATTAAGTATCTTAAATACATTGTGCATTTAATATAGATAAATATGGCCCTTTACAGCATGTAATTTAAATGAGTATTTTCGAAGATATTACAGATTTAAAATGCAGGGACATAGCGGTTGCTGCGGTACCGGCCGCGGCGACGCGTGCTGGCATTCTTGAAATACCTGTACTTAGTATCAGTATCACACCCGTGTGAAGCCGGGGCGGATCGCTAGTAAACTATATTACTGTAAAGTTTCATCAAAATCCGTTCAGTAGTTTTTGCGTGAAAGAGTAACAAACATCCATCCATCCATCCTCACAAACTTTCGCATTTATAATATTAGTAGGATTAAAAAATTGGCTACTAAAAATACGTCAATTTACATCAGGCGCTGACTAATTTGACAGGACTAAATTAATATTTATCGTCTATCCTTTTCATAATAAAAAAGAAAGAAAAAGATGGACTGAACTTAAATTTAGTTTAGTTTGTGAAAGTTTGCTTATCGCGTGTCGGTCATAATAGGGGGTATTAAGGGGAAATTCGTTTGGCGTTAATTCCATACAAACATGATGTATCGATGGCAATATAAATGGACCCGGCCCAGAATTCTGCTACATATTTGGCGCCATCACTAGCGTCCAACATTTAATGTAACGAGCAGCTGACAGGACACGAAATGATATTAAGCAATAAGTGTCCCATCGTTTGTGGAAAAGCACTACATTTTTTATTCTGCAAAAGTAATTAGCCAAACTAAAATTAGAAGACACA
Organism: Globia sparganii; assembly: GCA_949316385.1. Taxonomy (NCBI): domain Eukaryota; kingdom Metazoa; phylum Arthropoda; class Insecta; order Lepidoptera; family Noctuidae; genus Globia; species Globia sparganii. The sequence continues at coordinate 2,261,863 of OX438675.1, forward strand.
CTCTGACAAAACCTATTTTGAAATTCATTAGTAGGTGCTATATTGAATGACTGAAACACCAACAGCCAATCAAAGCACTTGATAACACATAAAACTAAATTAGCCTTCTGAAACCGAAGGATCATAAAAACGTTGAAAATTAAAAAGTAACATAGCTCACATGGGACTCATTGAAACGAGATTAAATGGCCCTTTCTCAACTGAACCTAATTACCAAACACAAATTACTCATAAAAATAACTCAACAATGTTGAGTAGGTAACTAAGTAGGTACGACACATTTTCTAAAGCCAAAAAGATTTAAATTCTTCGTAACAAACTGTCATATTTTTCATTTTTAACCGACTTCAAAAAGGAGGAGGTTATCAATTCGGTTGTATTTTTTTTTTTTTTTTTATGTTTGTTACCTCAGTACGCCGTCATTTATGAACCGATTTGGAATTATTTTTTTTTATTTGAAAGGATATGCTTCCAGATTGGTCCCATTTTTGTCATAATCCAGTTCTGATGATGGGATCCATGAGGAATTGAGGAAACTCCTCAAATATAGCATACATATAGCAATTTTGGTATTTTCATCAACATGTCAAGTATTTGCATTCAAAAAGTATAATTTGGTGAAGTGGAACTGATGAAGGAGACCACAGATAGCCACAGGAACTCTTCAATGATAATAAGTATTTCACGGGTGGCGATAAGATATCTCGATTAAGATAGTTAAGCGACTATGACGAAGCAAATTTAAATAAATGGTTCTGACGAAAATGGTACCATCAAACCGATCTGATGATGAAGCTGGAAGGTAGGTACCGGAACTTTGTAATAAAACCATGTATTCTAGCCGTGTTTGGGCTTATTGGAATTGTCATGAGATGCACTCTGACTATAAAAAGTAAAAAATAAAAACTTTTTAACAAAAAAAAAACAACCGACTTCAAAAAAAAAAAACACTACCAAGTGTAAAATAACTTTAATTTTAATTTTGGAAGTCGGTGGCAAAAACGTAAATACAAAACCAAAGACACCGACTTCCGAAATTAAAATTAAAGTTATTTTAAACTTTGTAGTGTTTTTTTTTTGAAGTCGGTTGTTTTTTTTTGTTAAAAAGTTTTATTACATAAAATACTTATATAAGAAACTAGAACGCATTGGGAAAGAAAACGAGCAGAGTAACGTTATAGCTTTTTATTTTTCACGAAAGTAACTGTAAAATGCAACTTTTTTTTTGTGGATGGGAAATCATCAAATGTAAATAATGTAAAATGAAAAGACCCAATGATTCATGTCGAGCCGTTGTATACAAGGTGTAACATAATTAACGCAAGACTTCATATTACAATATTAAGTTAAAAGAGTAATACATAAATACAATGAATAAAACTTATTTTTTTAAAGCTTGCTATTTTTATTAAGAAAATTGTGTTGACACTAGCATTACTTTATGCATTTAAAATGAGTCTTATTGCCTTGAAATAAGGTTTAATTTTATTTGGCTTAATCAGTGGTTAGTACGAATAAATACATAATTTTTGAAAAAATACCTTTATTAAAAGTTACTGAAATTGCTTCAGTAGTCAATTATGAACAAACTACTTTCAGGACTTGCGTTTATTCTGTTACACCTTGTCAAACTCAAACTCAAACTCAAAGCATTTATTTCAAATAAACCATTGACAGGCACTTTTGAATTATGAAGAAGTCGGTCAGTCAGGAAAAAATGAAGCTGTCTCGTCCTCGACAGCCGGTGGAACTTCGTCGAGCACTTCCGACGTTTGGCTCCCAAGCTGGAACGGGCCGGGGCCGCCTTCAAGCGGCTCTTGCCCAACCTGAGGGGGCCAAACGCCTCCTGCCGGAGGCTTTACGCGGGGGTCGTGCGGTCCATGGCCCTGTACGGGGCCCCGGTGTGGGCGCGTTCACTGCGGCGGCGAGCCGCTCACTATTTGAACGCGCCCCAGAAGGTGGTAGCCGTAAGGCTGATCCGGGGATACCGCACGATCTCGGGCGAGGCGGCAAGCCTCCTTGCCGGACTGCCGCCGTGGGATCTGGAGGCGATAGTCCTCGCGCGCCTGTACGAGTGGCGCGCGGAGGCACTACGCCGGGGGGAAACTCCGCTTCCGCGGCAAATCGCGGCGGAGCGGACCGACCTCCGGCGCGATCTCATGACGGCATCGAAAGAGCGACTGTCGCAACCCAGCGCAGGGCACGCCGCGATAGCGGCGGTAAGACCCCTCTTTGAGGAGTGGCTAGAGAGGCGCCACGGCGCCCTCACCTACCGCCTGACGCAGGTCCTCACCGGACACGGGTGTTTCGGGAGGTTCCTGCACATCATCGGGCGGGAGGAAACGCCCGGGTGTCACCACTGCGAGGGTCGCCCGGAGGACACGGTGGAGCATACGGTGGCGGTATGCCCCAATTGGGCGGAGCACCGCCGTGTTCTCGCAGAGGCGATCGGCAGCGGCGGCGACCTCTCGCGCCCGGCCCTGGTTCAAGCCATGGTCCGGGGCGAGAGGGAGTGGGAGGCAGTCACCTCCTTCTGCGAAGCAGTCATGCTAGCGAAGGAGGTGGCGGGACGGCTGAGGGAGAGGGCCTCACGTCCCAGCCGCCGCGGGAGACGCCCCGGGCGTCGGGAGCCGCGAGACGACTCCCGGCTACCGTAGGCGCGGGCCTGCGGGCGGAGAGTAATGGGTAACTCTCCGTCCGATCAGGACCAGGCCCGTGCCGGACGGCGCGTACGTGTTCCACGCGCGCCTCAAAGAGATGTCAGCATTAGGAAGGGGCCCGAAAGGGCCGAAGCCTGCCGGGGCAGCGGGATTGTCCGAAAGGGTTACCGCTACCCCGGAACACAAAGGGCTAAGGAAGGAACACGGGTGGGTTTTAGTCAGTAAGAGTCTGACACTCCCTTCTGCTCCACCCAGAGCCGGAGGGGTCATTGGATGATTTCCCATCCATAAAAAAAAAAAAAAAAAAGCTAGTTGCCCATTCCAAAGCGTAGTAGGCACCTATGGAGAAGAACGGGCAAGAAACTCCATGGACACTCTTTTTAAATTATATTTTTACAAAATTATTAATTACATCATATGTTGAATTTATAAATATGTGAGAACGATGTAAAAAATAAATAAAAAACAAGTACGCGTTAAAGTGTCCAGAGTACAGCAAATAGTAACAAAATAACAATCCAAAAATAAAATAATTAAAAATAAGCCGAGGCAGCTAAAAGATGACCAGCCCCAACTGACGGCGCCCGTTCACGAACATGACGCATGGATCAGCACCATTCAGCTCAACCATTTTGTAGGGAACCGAATGATCCAACACACACGATACCGCCAGCGAGACACTTGAGCGAGCATGACATACTATCAGCCGCCAGGGCACATTCTAGTTGTATATGCTAACTGCGCGGTAATTCTCTGCTTGCGAGATGCAGGATTTTGCGTTACGTCAGTATGACGCGTTGTTCGCATGTGGCGTTGTTGATACCACTGCAACACTGTCTGACTTTGTACCTTTCTACATCTAGAAACTGAAAATATGTAGCGTGCCAAGCGATAAAATATTATTTTAATCAAGTTTGTAATCGACTTCCGTTTACTAACCGGAGAGGTTATTGACAGCACCGGAAGTCGGTTTCAGAAAGTAAAATATTTAAATAAAACATTTACAACATAGAGTGCACCCATCAACAAGATTTAGTTACAATAGAAATCAAAAGCAAACACTTATAGAAATAATTTGTATCATAAAAAAATATTTACTCTGGTGTTATTAAACTAAAATTAATAAGTCACGCACTGGTTAGACCTATTTTCAAATCCCTTAATATTGGTTAACGGATAAACCAACAGCCAATAAAAGCACTTTACAACACATTAAACCAAATTAGCTTTTCGAAACTGGTCATAAAAATTTGAAATAGAAGAATATAGCTCACTTGGGACTCAATTAAAACGAGATTAGATGGACCATCCCAACTGAAAGCCTAATTTTATTGAAAGCACTTCTAGCAATAAACTTGGCGTTTGTGATTCGTGTTATGTAAAGATTACCAAAAAATAAAATAAAGTCTGAATTTCGGCCATAGTGACCCGCTCGATCGGCGGACACCATCCTTCGGACCGGGAGATAATATAGTGCACAAGTGAGTGCGCAGATATAAGTGCACTCTCTCTTCCGTTACTCTCATTGTACGATGAGACGGCAATTCGACAGGACCGGAGAGACGCAGAACCAATGGCTTAACGTGCTTTCCGAGGCACGGGGGTGTCACACCGCCAACTTACAAACTCCGGGCTTTTCCAATGGTGACGTCGAAAAATTTATTCACATCGCAACCTTAGCAATACCTACATCAACTTCATATACATTTGTAGGAGTCTCTTAATCAACTCAGCCTTTTGCAGTCTATTGCTGGATATAGGGCGCTTCCAGGCTGCGTCACAACACCCTGTTCTCTGTCTTCCGCATCCAGTCTGTCCCAGCTACCTTTTGAAGGTCGTCGGTCTATCTAGCTGGGGGGCGCTAGGGAGACTCGCACTACGATTGTCGATACGTGGTCTCCACTCCAGAACTTGTCTGCTATCCAGCAACCAGCTATCGCTCCTTTGACAAACATAGCCAGCCTATAAATGCCACTTAAACTTACTTAATCAAGCTTCGTCCGGTTCTTTTTCGAATATCTACATTTCTAATTTTATCCTTCAAATAAACTTCGAGCGTATGCCGCTTCATAGCGCGCTGAGCGACCTTGCATTGGTGGACCAGCCCGACTATCGGTGTTAGCGCTCCAGGCTCTCAATACCATGCTCAATCAGGATTAAAATCGGACAAATTACCCATAAAGTTAACACAACAATGTTGAGATATTTTCAGAAGTCAAAAATACTTAAATTCTTTGTAACAAACATCTTTTTCACACGAAACCGAAGACATATACAACATGTCCCAAAATTCAACGATGATCTGGTGCCCAGAAGGTGGACCTGCTCATGCCTACTTGAGAAAAAAGTAATTAATACAAAATATCAAAAAATTTGTGGAAAGTATATCATCTATCGCTCTGAGATCAAAATTAAAAAGGCTCATGTGGCTTTACAGTATTATTAAGAGCCTATACAAAGTTGATACGACAGAAAGGCTTTCCTTTAAACTGCTTATACTAGGTACCATTTTCAAGCTCTGTACCAAATATCATTTAAATTGAAACAGTAGTTTAGTCGCAAATGACTTTTTAAGTTTTTGGCCCGTTTGAACATGATGTATTTTTCTTAACAGCTGATTATGTCTATAGGCATAGGTCATGCACCTTAAAACGATAAATCTACGATACGTTGTTGCCGCTCTTACGCAAGTCATAAGCAAATACGTCCTACAAAAGAAAGTGACAATCCCATTAGCAAAACATCACGCGCGTAAAAGAAATAGAAATAGGTCAGTGTGTTGCTATTGCATCTTTGGTCCTTGCGAGGGGGGCCTCTAAAAACTAAAAAACTTGGTTTTTCAGTGCGCCAACGCTATCCTTCCGGGACGTACGTTACGTAACACGGAAGTCCTGTGCCGCTATTGTTTTGTCGAACTCGTGCGCTGACAATTGTGATTTTGTTTTGTTATTGTGAATAGGACACTTCTTTCTTTTTTTTTATTGTGACAAGACACGTAACTTGCTATTATAATTATTTAGTGTTAGTGTTTTTTTTGTGATTTACTGTTTTTTATTGTGATAGGACACGTAATTAAACTTTGGTTGTGTGTGTGTGTATACCTAATTAAAGTGTTCAACAATGCCTCGTCTAACTTACACGGCGTCAGAATACACTGACATGATTTTAATTTACGGTAAATGCCGTGGAAACGCAGCATTAGCTCTGCGAACATACAGAGAAAGATATGGTGACAGCCGGAATTGCCCTAGGAACGCCCGCACCATACAGTTGGCAGTACAAAGATTACGGGACAATAAACGTGTAGTGCCGCAACAGGAGGGAGTGCCGCCGCGGCAAATACCCGCTGCATGGGACGAACGAATATTAGATCATTTTTCCCGCAACCCGACAACGAGTCTGCACATAGCCGCCCGGCAGTTTAGATGTTGCCATAGAACCATCCACAAGGTTCTAAAACGTAACAAACGCAAACCTTATAAATATCGGAAGGTGCAAGCTTTGTTATCGAGAGACTTACCGATCAGGAACAGTTACTGCCAATGGCTATTAAATAAAACATCCGAAGACCGCCATTTCTTAACAAATGTAATATGGACCGATGAGTGTACTTTTACTCGGAACGGCATCTGGAATCGGCAAAACCTCCGGTACTGGAGTTTGGGAAATCCACACGTGTTTCGAGAATCTGAACACCAGTACAGATTTTCTCTCAATGTGTGGGCTGGTATCCATAATAATAATATTATCGGCCCTGTTTTTATTGACGGCACCCTTACAGCGGCGAAATTTTTAGATTTATTAAGTGGTCCTGTGGCCGAGTACACTGACCAACTACCTTTAGCCGTTCATCGCAAGTTGTGGTACCAGCTGGACGGTGCGCCTCCACATTCTGTGATGGCTTCCAGGGAGCGGCTCACAGAAATGTTTGGGCAGCAATGGATCGGTCGATTCGGACCTGTTCGGTGGCCACCACGATCTCCGGACCTCACTCCCATGGATTTCTTTTTGTGGGGATACATTAAGGGTGAAGTGTATGCCTCCGAGGTAAATACAATTGTTGAACTAAAAAACAGGATTATTTTAGCATTTCACAAATTAAAGTGCTTAGCGACGGACAGTGATTTAATTAGAAAACTAAATAACAATATTCTCCGTCGGTATAATTTGTGCATTAATGTGAATGGAGGACACATAGAGAATTTAAAAATTTAGTGTTTTTGTTGTCGGCGTACTTCAAAACTATCTAACATAACAGCCAGCGCGAGCGGAGGCCTAAGCCGCCGCCCGCGCCACCGCCGGCCGCCCGCTTCGACACGAAACACATGCCGCGCCCCGGCGCGCGTGCGACGACGTTGCCACTTTGTAAGGTCAGTCGCCAGGTCCAAGTTTCTATGAAATTTGGGTTTTTCCTTTATTTACAAAGGGTGGTTGCGTTTTACTCTGATTTGTAAGCTATTTAGTTTGTTTGAAAAAAAAAAATTCTCAATTTTGGAGCTTTTTATTTTTATACCTTATCGAATTAATACTAAACACGTATAGTATACGTAGTGTAATTTAATGCCCCTCTGTCGTATCAACTCTGTATATACTACCTCAGCTAAAATTCACTCTTTATCTCGCTCGCACGATACTGCTCGCGGACTGAGTGAGAGTGAGACAGAGTGCGGTGCTAGGCGGCAGGCAACGCCAATAGTTTAGAAATTTGCTTTTTACGGTGAAAATAATGGTAATTAAAAAAAAAATAAAAAACATAAGACCTGCTTTATAGTTAGTTCGGTTAGTATACAAAGTTTTGTGATTTAATTTGAAGTATTTTTGAATACCAGCGGCTTATTGTTCGGTTTGGAGGTAACTTTGGAATTTTTTTCTGTCGAGAAAGTTTTATGGAATCGTGTTTTCGTCAAACATAAGACCTAAATTTAATCCTCAACTTTACTATATATTTATTTAAAAATTAATGCTGCAGTATTTTCGACATAACGGAGGATCATGCTAAGCCATTTGAGGTAGCATAGGCCCTTAACTAACGAAGCGACACATGCTTTACAAATGGTAACCAAGTGTACGAACACGTTGTGAATGTGTGCGTGAAGACAAGTAGTATTAGCACATAACACACACTTCCGATTTCGCCATTGTCTCGAATGTTACCGAGAGTCCCTCCACTTTCACATAACGTGTTTGTACACTTGTTAACCACAAGTAAAACGCGTCGCTTCGTGCGATAAAAGTAATATAATTTGACTGGCATTACCCCTTAACACAGCAATGCTGCTTGACGACAATTTAAAAATTTTACTCATAAAAGCACTTTGCGATCAAAATATTTCCACCAAAATTAATGTCATACCGTTTTAGGGATGCGGAAAGAAAGATGAATGTTTAAGGGTGGGCTTTCATCTTTATCCAAATGGCTTCAGAATCTTTCATGGCGGATTACTGAACAAAAACAAAGGAAAATTTTACGCATTTTTACCTTATGGAGTGAAATATTGGAGTGGGTAGATTATGATAAAAAGCCAGCTTCTAATTGTCTCACGGCATTGTAAAGGAAGCTTTTTTTATCAAAGAAAGAGGAATTACGTACTTACGATAGATTTAGTAAATCTGCCCGGCCAAAATACAATAACAGCCGCAAAGGTCGATCGATCAGGTTAAGCTACGCTTGCCGCGGTTGATCCGTAGATGGGTGACCATCTTTACATACCGAGACCTCTCCGTGCCTCGGAATGTACGCTAAGCCGTCGGTCCTGGATGGTATTCGTGGATCTTTGATAGTCGTTACGGGTAGTCAGAACGAAAGTCTGACAACCAGTCTTACAACGGGATATCGTATTACCCAGCAACTGGGTTGTGGAGGTCAGATAGGCAGTCGCTCCATGTAAAATACTGGTATTCAGCTGCATCCGATTAGACTGGAAGCCGACCCTAACATAGTTGGGAAAAGGCTGGGCGGATGATGACTGTAGTGATTCCATAGAGAATAAATACTTATACAGGGTGGTTTAAAAATCGTGGATCATATGAAACAAAACGATAGTTGGGTTTACTTGCAATAAAAAAATAATGTCAAAGTCAAAAAAATCAAATCATTTATTTCAAATAGGCACTTAAAAGGCACTTTTGAACGTCAAAAATTAAAATAAAAAATAGAATTGATTCTAGTCGCCCCTTCCAAATGTTTTCGTGTGGAGAAGAATGGACAATAAACTCTAAAAACAAAACAAAAAAAAAAGCATCATCACTAGAAAGTGCTTTTATGACAGTATGTGTAGCCGTGTGTACCACACGGCTACACATCAAGCTATATATTTCCAGTTTTAGCTGACCTCGCACTGTATAGGTTTTTCGTACAATCCGAAGTCAGCTTATACTGGTTATGTATAGCTTGACTTGTAGCCGAGCGTACCATGATTTATCAGTATTGGCTCTTTTTTCGATATCTTTTAAGCCTCACGAAAAATTACTTGTAACTTTAGAACCTTACTGTAGTAAACACTCAAATTGTCATAACTTTTAAGGAGGTCAAGTTAGGGCACTGCCACAAAGAAACTTTTTACTGTAAATAACGCCAGCTATCATTTTTTTTTTGTTTGATCCATGATTTTTTGCCCACCCTGTATAAGTACAGATGCAGTATCCTAAAGATTCACAAAACCACTAACTACTAGCACAATTAATTAAAAAGTTAAAATTGCGCATGGAACTGTGCCAACGCTTCAAGTAAAAGTTGATTCATTAAAACCGTTGGTTTCGACGTTTCAACTAACATCCTGACAAGGAGAGACAAAGCTTCAGTTGATTCAAAATTGGCTAGGTTTTTGTTTGTTTCAATAAGACATTTTAGATTTGATTTTTCTGTTTCATTATTTATTGTTTCTAAGAACCTATTTGTTTGGGTCACTGCTTATTGGCATTGTAGCGGTATCTACAAGCCACATGCGAACAACGCGTCATACTGACGTCACGCAAAATCCTGCATCTCGCAAGCAAAGTTTACCGCGCAACTGGCATAGATACAACGGCCCGACTTGAATCATTGGGCAGTTGCCCGCCAGACACAACACCCGTCTGGTCGGAAGATCCTCCCTTTTCTATAGAGTATGAGTGAACTTTCCACCCTGTTCCTCATTCCTCTATAGCATAATCAGCCTATAGTTCCCACTGCTGGGACACAGGCTTCCTCTCTTTTTGAAGTGAATCGTTACTCACGACGTGGGCCCAGTACGTCTTGACAGATGGCACTTGTTTTCGAATTTTTGGTTCTAGGATATTACAGTTTCCTCACGATGTTTTCCTTCACCGTTTTGAGAGCAGTGATGATGAAATAAATTACAAAAAGTAAAATGCTGGTCTAGGCTCGACCCCACGATCGCTTTATGTAAAATACTGGTATGCAGCGGCATCCGTTTAGACTGGAAGTCAAGCCCCACATGGTGCAAATTAACTTGATATTGTGACCGTGATATTCATCATCTTTCATAGATTTTCTTCTACATTTTCTTGAAATCCGGAATATCCGATATTGATTTATTGTATTTTTTATGCTAAGTTTTCTTATCATTTTATTTATTTATTTATTAAAATTTTATGCACAAGTAAAATCTGTAAAAAAGCAGACTTAATGCCTTGGGTATTTTCTACCAGTCTACCTTAGGGTGATGCAGAGACAATACACAGTAGGTGCCATAACAGAAATCAAATTAGAAAAAAAAAAATAACTAAAAAAAATATAAGATAAGAATAAATACATAAATCCTACTTCCTACTAGTCCTACTAATCCTACTATCCTACTTCCTACTAATATTATAAATGCGAAAGTTTTGAGGATGGATGGATGGATGCATTTGTTACTCTTTCACGCCATAACTACTGAACGGATTTTGATGAAACTGTACAGTAATATAGCTTATACGTCAGAATAACACATAGGATACTTTTTATCCCGATATTCCCACGGGATCAAAACTTACGCGGGTGAAACCGCGGGGCGCAGCTAGTACATACATACAACAAAATATATTAAAAAAAAGTTATGAGAGATAAACAAGAAAATCTACAACAACTTAATTCTGAGACGAATCTGCCAACTTCTTGTGTCTGTGTTCTCGAGCTTTCACTTTAAATGTGAATGTAATGTGGTGTGTGATATGTTTGTACCTATTTATTTATGTCTAGCTTCTGTTCTTGGAAATATGCTGGTCCTGCTCCATAGGACAATCTAGAGTCTAGACAAAATCAAACTGGTTGCTAATTTAATTTATACATACACATTTTTTTTTAAATACCTACATTGTTTTTTACATTCTGTGACAAATGTAACTCACACACTTTTTAAAATACTAGTAAAATTTTACAATCTTTGTAAATATGTGAGCACCATGTATCTATCACATAATTGATTTACCAGTCTGTTATATTTTTAATTCTTTTACCATTTTTGGTAGACTAAATTTTATTTTAGGTGCATCGTCTTCACCTATAATTATATAATGAATGTATACAAAAACTTGTAAAACATTTTAAAAGAGTAACGGTGGAGTTTCTTGCCCATTCTTCTCCACACGAAAACTACATTTTGGAATGGGCGACTAGAATCAATTCTATTTTTTAATTTTAAATTTTGACGTTCAAAAGTGCCTTTTAAGTGCCTATTTGAAATAAATGATTTGAATTTGACTTTGACTTTGCCCGCAGCTTCGTCCGCGTGATATTTCTTACTCCCCGATCCACCCGTCGCATCGTATCGCCTGCCCGTGTTATTACTTCGTTTTCGCTTATCGTTCTTTGATTCTTTCTGATTTTTGCTTGGCTCTTAAGGGTCCTAGCGTGATGTTAAAAATAGCCTATAGCCTACCTCAAAATTTGAGCAAACAAATGCAAAAAAAAAAATCAAATCCAACTGGCAGTTAGAGATTATCGCGTTCAAACAAATAAACTCTTCAGATTTATTATTAGTATAGCTAATGATTATTGAGAATGACTAAAATATTTTGGTAAACTTGCATTTTCACTTGATCCAACAAAAGCAACGAAGATAATTCAATTCCAAAAAAGAAAGTTACAAATAAGAGATGGAAAGTTCCAGAGCAAAGTTTTGAAAATCTGGTAATCAGAACTCCAAAGTAAATTATGGTATATTACAGGATTGTTACAGGGTATAACAGCCTTTGTAATCAAAATCAAGACTATTACGTAGCTGCTGTCAAAACGGTGAAGGGTTAACCTTCGTGAGCAAATCGGCATGACCGATAAACAAAAAATTCGAAGACGTGTGACATTTTCCAACCCGAACTGGACCCGTGCGTCCCAGCAGTGGGAAGATTTGAGGCTGATTAAGCTAATTTCAAAACATGGTATAAAATTTGTCAGCTGCTCGAATGAGGTAACATATTCTAATCTTGAGATCAAACGTTCAGTACCTACATTTTTCTCTCTCAAAATCAAAATCAAAATCAATAGTTATTTGTGCAACAAGAGAGCAAAGTCGTTTTTTGCTGCGAGTGCTGATTTTGAATCCTGAGTGTGGCGAGGGATTCAAAGGCACGAGATGCAAAAAACTTTGCTCTCGTGTAACACACATAACTTTTCACTTCTGCAGTGAGAACACTTTAGGAGATAAAATATATTACGTAACATTATTGAAACTAGAAATAAATATTTACAGGTTAAATATCCGTTTTATTTGCAGTAAATACTTATTTTTGTTAAAATACAATAATAAGTTTAAAATTAAATAAATTACAATAAAAGACATAATTAGATTTTTGCAAAATTTCTTTAGTTCGTACGAAATTCCGAACGTGTTAATTAGATTTTTGCAAAATTTCTTTAGTTCGTACGAAATTCCGAACGTGTTTGTCTTTGAGGTCGAATTCAAAATCGGAACTTCGAAAGGGCTGGTCTTTGTCTCTCTCTCTTTCTAATGGCGGGAAAGAGATAGAGTGTGAATGTTTCGAATCGTATGATTAACCCAAGGCTGAATAAGATATTCGCGGCTTTCTGAAAAAAAAAATTAAAAAGTTACTTGGTCTCACTCAGTGAGCAAAATCGCATTTTGCTTACTGATTTCAGGCAGCAAAACCTACATGTTTAAGCTACTGAAGTGAAAAATATTTTATTTCACATAAGCCTACAAGGGCACTTATGAAACGTCAGAAGCTAGGTGCACGGTTCCAATTGGTCGTTTCCTATGGAGAAGAACCGGCAAGAAACTCCACGGTTACTCTTTCAAAAATAATTGGCTGTTACAATGTTTTCTAATTACAGTAGGTATGGGAAGACAGCATAGGCCTGTCAAAAAGTACCAAGTACTTGATAAAATAAAAAATGGTCTACAGATGTAAAATCTACAAGGCCTAAAAAGTCCTCACATTAACAAAATCAAAATCTCAAAAAAATTATAAATAAAATATAAAAACCTATTAAAACCAAGTGATATGATTTACATTACAACCACTAAAAGAGTTGGAAAATTAGAATTGTCTCTATAGGTATAATGTCAAATAATAAAAAGATTATGTCAAAGAATTATGTAAAAAATAAATAAAAATCGTAATTTGAGAGCAGTTAATAGACATTTACGTAGTTATGCCGTTAATGAGATGCCAGGGAAGCCACATGTGCAGAAGCAATTATTGCCAAACTACCTTGTCTTCAACATAGTCTATAATCTTATAATATGCTTTTTTGATAAGGACACGTTTGATGAGGGTTTTGAACTTTCCATCGCTAAGTTCTGTAACCGGCTTTGGCAACTTGTTATAAAAACGGATGCTATATATGAAATGACTTGCTAGTTTTTGTTAATCTAAATTTAGGTATCTCTCGAGAGAGGAGTCTTATTTCCCGGCAGTGGGAATATTATAGGCTTATTATTATGCTACTATGTACATAGCAGCCAGTAATATTTGCCAAAAACAAAATAATTTATGAAAGCTTTGAATGTATATAGTCAAGAGCAAAAATAAGTGTACCTATATTTTGCGAATATCTTAGTTATTTTCTGACAAACTGTGTAACTTTCAGTCTAATTGAAACAGATGGTTTTGTTTGTCGTGTCACAACTTGGGAGGGTTCTGCTTCAGTGTAAAAACACAGAAATATAACACCACGCCTAGTTTCCCGAAGGCACAGGCAGAGATGCGTGCTTATGAACACATCTTACAAGTGAAAGTCAAGACTGGAGCCGATTATATGCAAATCATCATCAGCGAACTACAGAAGTCGAGTATACCCGATTCAGTGTTACCGACACTTCAAAAGTTTTCATTTAAAACATCATTTAGTTAAATTCGGCTGAGTACAAGCACTTTTCGTCGAAAGTCGAAGCCGATGATATTTTGCTGCGATTGATACAGTTCAACTGACTCTCAAATTTCCAACCCGTCTTGAGCAAACGTGGCGATCAATCAATCGTGCCTTCTCTTTATGAGAAGAGGCATTTGCCCTGCAGTAGGATAATAATAGGCTGGTGTTACTATTGTATAGATTGTTTAGTCCTTTTACACGTGCAGCCTGTGGACCAAGTATACCCAGCGGGCATACAGCGACCTGCGCGTACAGTAAAATAACACATTCAGGGTGCTTTTGGGGTTGCCGTGGCGGCGTAGCGCGTCAGGGATGTTCGCGGAGGCGTGCGTCGACGGGTTCGCCGCGATCATGCGGAATCGATGCGCTTCAATGATGCGCTCCAATGGCATCCTGAATGTGTTTTCAGACCGGTGGGACTCTCCCCTCTTACGAAGTTGGGTAAGAATCCAGACACATATTTTTTTTGTTTCTGTGTTCTTAGTTGTTTAATTAATACTAACATTAGGCTAAGTTATACTACTACTTACAATATAGGTATGGATTTTTATCTGAAATAAAATATTTGAATTGAATTGAATTGTGGGCAGAAAAACTATTCTATGACCTTAAAACAATGTCGCCTATATCAGAGGGGCAATTCTCGTAATTTTAAGAACGTTCACAGTCTGATCTCAGTCTCAATCTGTCAAAAATAACTCTAATTTAACACTCAACAAAAGCAGAGGGTTGACAAGCTTTTGACATTGGTTGTCGCTGAAATGAGATTGCGACAAGATTTTGATCGTTTTTAATAACGGGAATTGACCTTCAGATGCCATCTTACCCGAGCTACCTTTTATTAATACGAGTCTTTACCTACCAATTACGAACACGCAATTCTAGAATTATTATTAGTTGACATTATAACTAAATCGCACCCTTTTAACCTCTCAGGGACGTGTCCCTTAGAGTTTACGGGTGCCACTTTGAAATATCGTGATTAATTTAGTGAAATTCGTGGTTATAAAGATAATTTAGGTAGTAACGAACACTTCACACATATTTTTACTATAGAATCTTAGTTGGAGCTTCGAGATTATAATAATAGATGAAACTATTGGGTTATAAATAGGCGGAGAGCACGAAAGAGGTTTTTACTGCAGTACTTACAAATTTTGGTGGCCAGTGCGAATGTTGATAGTCAGAAGCCCAAAAGTCTAGGTCAGATAGACATCCGCTCCATATAAAATATTGGTATTCAGCTGCATCCGATTAGACTGGAAGCCGACCCCAAAATAGTTGAAAAAAGTATAGGCAGACTGAAGATGTTTCAAATAAATGCCAGAGGGCATAGACAAAGTGACATTCAATCAGCGATAGCGATTATATGTAGAAAAGGTAAAATATATTAGATTGACATAAGCTACAGAAAAGCTTATAAAAATCTTGTTTAAAGTCGTTTTAAAAATATGTAACGATTTGAAAGCGATTACAATTAATAAAATTTGTCTAAGCCTTCTGCTGCTTGATTTTTTTTATTAACATCGTGACGTTAAATATACAGGGTGTCCCTAGAAGTATGGATCAAATCGAATAGGGGCGTGGGCAAGGTCATTTCCAAACTTTTTGATCCTGAGAATGATTGATGATTGAGAATTGCTTTACGGTTCAAAAGTAGTGACCAATTTTTTTCAATCGTTTCGCATAGTGCTTAAAGAAAAAAAATCATTAAAAAAAACTATCAGGGCTGTCTAAAAAACTTAAATTGACAGTTCCTGGTAGTTTTTTTTAAAAATAATTTTGTTCTTTGAGCACTATGCAAAGTGATTGAAAATAACAAAAGTTGGTCATAACTTTTGAACCGTAAAAAAATTCAGCAACATTCTCAGGATCAAAAGTTTGGAAATGACTTTGCCCACGCTCCTATTTGATTTGATCTATACTTCCAGGGACACCCTGTATAATTATTGACTATACAAGGTGTAACAGATTAAACGCAAGTCCTGAAAGCAGTTTGTTCATAATTGACTACTGAGTCGATTTCAATAACTTTTAATATAGGTACTTTTTCAAAAATTATATATTTTTTCCTACTAACCGCTGATTGAGCCAAATAAAATTAAATCTTGTTACAAGGCCATAATACTCAATTTCAAAAGCATAAAGTAATGTAATCAACACCATTTTCTTAATAAAAATAGCAAGCTTTAAAATAAATGTTTTGTTCATTGTATTATGCTTTTAAGTCAATTCTTTGATTGGGGTGTATGAGGTTTTGCGTTAATTATTTTACACTTTGTACATTTATTTAGGGATTTGTGGCAGGAAGTTATGACAGCCGCACAGGTAGATCGATCAGAGGGGCAATTCTAGTAATTTTAAGAACGTTCACAGCCTGATAGCCTCAATCTGTCAAAAACACCTCTAATTTCCCTACATTTTGACAAGTTTTTGACATTTGTGTGTCGCTTTTATACAAAAAGCACAAAAAATTCATAATACAAATTATATAACTAGAGCTAAAAACAAATGTAAGGCGTCATCGGGCCGGGGCCGCCTTCAAGCGGCTCTTGCCCAACCTGAGGGGGCCAAACGCCTCCTGCCGGAGGCTTTACGCGGGGGTCGTGCGGTCCATGGCCCTGTATGGGGCCCCGGTGTGGGCGCGTTCACTGCGGCGGCGAGCCGCCCACTACTTGAACGCGCCCCAAAAGGTGGTAGCCGTAAGGCTGATCCGGGGGTACCGCACGATCTCGGGCGAGGCGGCAAGCCTGCTTGCCGGACTGCCGCCGTGGGATCTGGAGGTGATAGTCCTCGCGCGCCTGTACGAGTGGCGCACGGAGGCACTACGCCGGGGGGAAACTCCGCTGCCGCGGCAAATCGCGGCGGAGCGGACCGACCTCCGGCGCGATCTCATGGCGGCATGGAAAGAGTGACTGTCGCAACCCAGCGCAGGGCACGCCACGATAGCGGCGGTAAGACCCCTCTTTGAGGAGTGGCTAGAGAGGCGCCACGGCGCCCTCACCTACCGCCTGACGCAGGTCCTCACCAGATACGGGTGTTTCGGGAGGTTCCTGCACACCATCGGGCGGGAGGAAACGCCCGGGTGTCACCACTGCGAGGGTCGCCCGGAGGACACGGTGGAGCATACGGTGGCGGTATGCCCCAATTGGGCGGAGCACCGCCGTGTTCTCGCAGAGGCGATCGGCAGCGGCGGCGACCTCTCGCGCCCGGCCCTGGTTCAAGCCATGGTCCGGGGCGAGAGGGAGTTGGAGGCAGTCACCTCCTTCTGCGAAGCAGTCATGCTAGCGAAGGAGGTGGCGGGACGGCTGAGGGAGAGGGCCTCACGTCCCAGCCGCCGCGGGAGACGCTCCGGGCGTCGGCAGCCGCGAGACGACTCCCGGCCACCGTAGGCGCGGGCCTGCGGGCGGAGAGTAATGGGTAACCCTCCGTCCGATCAGGACCCGGCCCGTGCCGAACGGCGCGTACGTGTTCCACGCGCGCCTCAAAGAGATGTCAGCGACAAGGAAGGGGCCCGAAAGGGCCGAAGCCTGCCGGGGCAGCGGGATTATCTAATACAAAAAATAATAAAATCACTCAGGGACACAAATTCAACAGGTTATGATCTAATAAACTTATCATTATTCACGGGAGTGTTTCCTGAGAAATTAAAAATGACAGCTATTAGACCAATACATAAAAAAGGTAATAAAATACTTGTTGACTTGATGTTTGAAAAACTGGGAGATAAATGTAAGTTCAAAACTAGATATCCTAATAGATTAATTATTCCTGGAACGAAAACGGAACTATATAGACGAAGTTGCTATCATATGTGTATTCAGATTTATAACAAGATTCCTAACCAAATTAAAGAACTTCCATTGGCCCGCTTCAGAAGAGTTTTACACAGGTGGTTAATTGAGAATCCCTTTTATACTTTATAAGAATTCCTTCAATTTAAATTTAAATGATCTAATTGTAAACCAAAATTTGCATGTCATTATGTTATGATTGAATATGTTAAGCTACTATACTACCATTGTAAGAACTTTTGTAACCATATTTATCTGCAAATAAATGTTTGACTTTGACTTTGACTTTGAGATGAAACCGCGACTAGATTTTGAACGTTTTAAATTACAATAATTGGCTTTTAGGTCGTCTTTCCCGACGCAAGTTGTGTTGATAATATGTAACGGATTGTATTGGTGCTTCCTCGCTAAATAAGAACGTCTGTCAGACGCTATTTAGCAAGGATGAAAGTTAGTAAGCATCTGTGGTTAACAGATTTTGCGTGAAGAAGAGTAAGTTCATTATAATTAAATTCTCACTTTGCGAGCAGTGATGTCCCAGAGGGTGCGGCCCCAACCTACACATTTTCAGTCGTGGTTCCACGTAGGCGCTTTACTTTGTGTAAATTTTCATTACTGCTCTCAAAACGGTGGAGGAAAACATCTTGAGGAAACCGGCTTGTCTTAGAACCAAAAATTCAAAGACATTTGATACCTAACAACCCGCTCTGAACCTACGTGGTAGATTACAGCCCACTCTCACGTAGAGGAGGCCTGTGTCCCAATAGGACACACTGGGACAGTCACTCTTGTGCCCACTTTGTTTCGTCTATATATTAAAAAAAACCTTTTTCCAAAAAAAAAATCGACTTCCAAGCAAGACACTACAATGTGAAAAATAACTTTAATTTTGGAAGCGGTGTCGTTGGGTTCGCATTTTCTGTTTTTGCCACAGACATCTGAAATTAGTTATTTTTCACATTGTAATTTCCCCTCAGGTTTGACCGCTGTATGTGGAGTTAGGGAGTATGCACATGTCAATTCATTTGCGTTTATGGCAAATTGGTAGGTCTCCTTTCTTCCTTTTAATACCAACACTGCTGTATCTGTAGAGATAACTTGGCACGTGGCAAATTCTAGGTTAGGTAACATTGAAGCTGTTTCTTGGAACTTAGATAAATAAGCCCCTGTTCACATTACATACCTAAATGAACAACAAAGTGATTAGCGAAGGTTACCAGAAGCTCGGAAAATAATTATGATAGTTTTCTCTTAGCTTATTGAAATCTACAGGAATCCATGCAAATGGCAGCTCTTTTGTCATGCCATATCTACATATATTCCTATATATACAAGGTGTAACATGAGGGGCCCGTGGCTAAATAAAACAGCCGCACAGGTCGATCGATTAGGTAAAGATACGCTTGCCGCGGTTGGTCTGTGGATGGGTGACCATCTTTACATACCGAGACCCCTCCGTGACTCGGAAAGCACGTTAAGCCGTTGGTCCCGGCTGTCATTCGTGGATGTTTGACGGTCGTTACGGGTAGTCAGAAGCCCGAAAGTCTGACAAACAGTCTTACCAAGGGGTATCGTATTACCCAGTCACTGGGTTGTGGAGGTCAGATAGGTAGTCGCTCCATGTAAAATAATGATATTCAGCTGCATCCGGTTAGACTGGAAGCCGACCTTAACATAGATTGGAAAAGGCTAGGCAGATAGATAGTTTGCTTAATTTTTCTAAAACTGTTATACAACAATTAATAATAAATCTAAAAACAAAATCTTAACTAAGTTACGAAGTTGTCTAATTGATTTCGAAAGTCGTTTGTCATATTTTTTTAAAGAATTGTGAAGTAATTATTGCGTAAAAGTTCTTAAAGAAATTATTGGATAACTTTATGAGAAATCGTTTTTTTTTTTTTGTTCTGTGATTACTTCCAACTTTAAAATAAGATTAAGTATGTAAAGATAAGAATATAAATATTATAATTTGACAATATTATAATTTATGATCTTCTTGTTAGTTTTGAAGATAATATAAATTAATTATTTGGTACAACTTAAAGTCATCTCCGTTCATTTAGACGTTGTTGTTGGTTGGACACTGAGATTCTAATTATTTTTTAATCTTATTGTTATCTATTTTTAGTTTGGGCCCCGAACTAATCACTACATAGTATAAAACAAAGTCGCTTTCTCTGTCCCTTTGAACGCTTAGATCTTTAAAACTACGCAACGGATTTTGATGCGGTTTTTTTTTAATAGATAGAGTGATTCAAGAGGAAGGTTTATATATATAATATATGCATGCATGTGATGTCGTAAATAAACGCATTTTTTTGCGCTTACTTTTCAAACGCTGGCCGAACCCTACGAGATAGGTCAAAATAATGTACTGCAGTATTGTACCTCTTAAAAACGTCTACAAAAAAGTCCGCGATGGTATATGTCTATCTCTTAGGGATAACCCACAATAATCATTTTTTATCCTTTACTTTTTACGAGAAATAATGACTTATTTACGAAGCGATTTTAAGCAATACAGCATTAATCCTTATCCAATTAAGTACCTTAAATACATTGTGCATTTAATATAGATAAATATGGCCCTTTACAGCATGTAATTTAAATGAATATTTTCGAAGATATTACAGATTTAAAATGCAGGGACATAGCGGTTGCTGCGATACCGGCCGCGGCGGCGCGTGCTGGCATTCTTGAAATACCTGTACTTAGTATCAGTATTACACCCGTGCGAAGCCGGGGCGGGTCGCTAGTCATAATATATGTCCGTAAGTAACACAGAGTAGGATTTGCCCGTAACTTTGGCTGGAACTACGGATTTCATGCACTAGACTCCGTGCTTTGCACGGTTTTTACGATTTGACAAACAACATATTAACGCACAGCCGAAACTGCAAGGACTAGGAACGTGAAATTTTGCATACGGCTTCCTTTTATTATGTAGGAGAGCACTAAGAAGGGGTTTTTGGAAATTCGACCTTTAAGGGGGTGAAAAGGGGGAATTTTGTTTGTATGAAAAGTCTTATTGCTTGAGTTAATAAACTTGAAATTTGGCACGATACACGCAGACGAAGTTGCGGGCGAAGTGCTAGTGTATTATAAAAAAACCTTCCGGAACTAATTCTCTAAATGATAGTGAAACCCGCATTGAAATTCGTTGCACAGCTTAGAAGAAAATTGCAATCACACAGACAGATACGAAAAAAAATTTAGGTAATTTATAAATTGTGTATGTGTAGATAATAATGTCCATAGATGATTGCCCTGTTTGGTCTCGTGGTGGCAAGCGCGTCTGCTAAGGGTGGGTACCTGGGAGTGGGAGTTTTCCATTAGGAATTTCTTAATAGCAGACCGGAGTTTGGAAGTTAGTGGTGTGATACCCCCGTGCCTTCGAAAGCACGTTAAGCCGTTGTTTTTACGCCTGATCTCTCTCCGATCGTGTAAGATTGCGTGCCATCCCATCGGACTATGAGAGTGAGGGAAGAGAGAGTTGTTGAGATTAGCCGCCATGGCCGAAATACCGTCTGGACTCAAACTCAAACTCAAAGCATTTATTTCAATTAAACCATTTACAGGCACTTTTGAATTGTCAAGAAGTCGGTCAGTCAGGAAAAAATGAAGCTAGTTGCCTATTCCAAAGCGTAGTAGGTACCTATGGAGAAGAACGGGCAAGAAACTCCATGGACACTCTTTTTAAATAATATTTTTACAAAATTATTAGTTACATCATATGTTGAATTTATAATATGTGAGAACGATGTAAAAAATAAATAAAAATCTAGACTATATAAAAATCTAGGACAATGACAAAAATGGAAGACTATAGTACCTATAATCAGCCTATAATGTTCCCACTGAGTGAGCCGTAAAACACCACGCGGGCCCAGTGTGGGTTGGTAGATATCACATGTCTTCGAATTTTTAGCTCAAGGACATGCCGGTTTCCTCACGATGTTTTGCTTCACCGTTTTGAGAGCAGTGGCGATGAAATAATTTACACAAAGTAAAGAGCCTGTCGGGGTTCGAACCTACGACCTACAACTCGTAAGTCGCGGCCGTTACCACTTGGTCACCACTGCTCTCCTATAATTATAGGAGGACTATAATTATGTTTATAACCTTTTTTTATAATCCTGTTTAGTATATTCTATCACATTAATTAAATTATATTACTAGCTAAACCCGCAAACGTCGTTTTGCAAAAAAAAATAGGGGTATGAAAAATAGATGTTGGCCGATTCTCAGACCTACCCAATATGCACACAAAATTTCATACAAATCGGTCCAGCCGTTTCGGAGGAGTTTAACCACAAACACCGCGACACGAGAATTTTATATAATTATTAGATTTTTCTATAAGTACGCTGTACCGGTACAATGTCCTATTAAGTGTTTGCTGCACCGGACGACGTCATTACGTCAGCGCCAGTTGTCGCTGAAAACCAGCGCTGGGGCTCTGTCTTGCACAGGGTCGCAGCATAATGCTGAGCGATAGCCGTTTTGCGTGGATGTGACACATGTTTCCCCCTACCTTTTCTTATTATTATTTTTTGTGTTTCTGTTCCGCAAATAAACGTATTTTCTTTTCTCTCTTAATAATGTTGATAAATATAGAATGACAGGCAATATTGTTGTATATCTAGACGACAACAAAGTAATTTTAGCAAGACAAATAATTTGACAACCCTGCCAGCCTAATCTAAACTTAGCCCCAAGCAATCGCTCTAGGAATCGGATGTAATAAAGACAATGTAAGTACTAGTTCAAAAGTTATGAAGGCAGAAAGTTCAATTGTCTAGATTTATCCCAAGATATTTGAGCAGGCTAAATTAAGAAGAGAATAAGATCGGATTGGAATACGAATTCGACGATTGATATTATATTAGATTTGGGATGGGATTACAAATCGATTTGCGATTATTTTTGTTATACAAATTTTTAGTTGAAAAATTGGATGATTTGTTACTTTTAGAAAAGGTTTTACTAGCCTGAATTGGTTTAGTTTCAATCAACTCAGCCTATCGGAGTCCACTGCTGGACATAAGCTTCTCCCAGGCTGCGCCACAATACCCTGTCCTCCATCTTTCACATTCAGTCTAGCCTTCAGCGAGATAGCTGGGGGCGTCCCACGCTATCCGCCTAGACGTCTGCTCCACCGGCCATCGGTCCTTCGACAAACATGGCCAGCTCACTGCCACTTTGTTTTATTCGTTTACAAAATTTTAATCATTTCATTTGGCAGTAGTGGGCGCTAACGAGGCCCCATTTTTCATCAACAAAAATTACTACAAACTTTTATCCCCTATTTAACCCCTTTAGGGGCAGATTTTTAAAAAAATCCTTTGATTCTCACTTTCGTTTTATAAGGAACTCTTGTGCAGCATGCTTCTTGACCCAGCAGGTAAGCTCTGCGTTGTTTGCCAGGAACTAAATTTAAGATTTTTATTAAGTTTACAGAGACAATGAAGTGAAATTTCACGTCAAATAACTTTTCCTCTAAGGTTTCAAGTGTCTACTTTATGAAAATTCAAAACCAGAGTGATTTAGAATTTGCAACATTTTATTTTTTGTTATAAAACGATAACGTCACTTATTTTGAGTTGACATAAATAAACATGAATATCTGGACCCCGACAGCAGATAAAAATTACTGATATTTTTATCAATATACTTTTAATTATTCGTTTATTGGTCATGAGTTTATGTTGACGACCTCTGAGGGCGTCAGTGAATAATATCAAGCCAGTATGAGCCATGAAGGGCACGCAGATGTTTTAATTAATACACACTTTGACAGTTATAAGTCCCTTAAAATGGAGGACAAGCCTGAAGCTCTGAGTAAACTTAGGCAAATTCCATGCAAGATACGGGACAAAAGATTACCAAACTGATGATTCAAACCCGGGAGCCTACGCTCAGTAGTACTGGATGTCAAAAGATTAGGTAGTTATGAAGATAAGGCAGCTAGGAAGGTGGGTATAGCTGACTGCGCAAGAGGCGTAGGCACAGACGCCAGCACATTAAGCTACCCGAAACTGTCAAATTTTCCAAATCAACTTTGAATCTTCTGCTTAAGCGATAAAGTTGAAAATGCACTAAATAAATTTGACAGATTGTAGTAGCTTGATGTGCTGGCGTCTGTACCTACTACATTTAAGCATTTAAGGCGAAAGCGTCTGCGTAGCCCGCGAAATTTAATTTTTCTTACGTTTTTTATAATTTTCAGATCAGTATCTGGTTACCTACCTATATCTATATATATAAAAAGAGAAGTCCTGACTGACTGACTGACTGACTGACTGACTGACTGACTGACTGACTGACTGACTGACTGACTGACTGACTGACTGACTGACTGACTGACTCAACAACGCCCAGCCTAAACCCTTGGACCTAGAAAGCTGAAATTTTGCACAGAGGTTTTCTTTATTATGTAGACGAGGAATAAGGAAGGAATTTTCGAAATTCAACCCCTAAGGGAGTTAAATAGGGGATGAAAGTTTTTATGAAAACTCTCATTCCTTGGATTAATAAACTTGAAACTTGGCACGAATACTTATCTAAGTAAATTATGAAAATTGGTCTTTTTTGTTTTTCTAAACTACCTTCTAAAGGGGGATGGGGGGGTGTCAAAATTTGTATGGAAGAATTTTAATGCACGGTCCGATAAACTCAAAACTCAGTATTTATACTTAATACCAAAAATAAAGAATTACGTGTATCAGGGTTTTTCGAAAATCTACCCCTAACGGGGAGAAAAGGGGTAGTTAATTTTACAGGGCAAATTTTACTGCCTGGCTTAATTAACTCGAAAATTGGTATAAATAATCTGTGAGTCAAGTAATGAACACATTCCAAACGATTTTTCAAAATTCCACCACTGTGGGGGTGAAAAGTGGGGATACAGCTTATATGAAAAATCTTATTCATTTGGTTAATATACTTGAAACTTGGCATGAATACTTATCTAAGTAAATTATGAATTTTGGCATTTTTTGCTTTTCTAAACTACCCCCTAAAGGGCGATTAGGGGGTGTCAACATTTGTATGGAAGAATTTTAACGTGCGGTCTCCGATTAACTCGAAACTCAGTATTTATACTTAAGACCAAAAGTAAAGAATAACATGTATCAGGGTTTTGCGAAAATCTACCTCTGACGGGGTGAAAAGGAGTAGTTAATTTTCCATTTTACTGCGTGGCTTGATTAACTCGAAAATTGTTGGACATAATCTTTGAGTCAAGTTATGAACACATCCCAAACGTTTTTCAAAATTCCTCCTGTGTGGGGTGAAAAGTGGGGAAAAACTTTATACGAAAAATCTTATTCATTTGGTTAATAAACTTGAAACTTGGAAGAAATATTTGCCTAAGTAAGTAATAAGAAATGGGTCTTTCGAAAGTAGATCCCTGACGGGTAAACAAGTGGTAATTCGATTTTTAAGACCGGTATTATAGTGCGTAGCTTGATTTACTCCAAAAAAATGGTATGAATGAATTTAATCTTAAAACTTGGCACAAATACTTATCTAAGTAAATTATAGTTTGTCATTTTATGTTTTTCTGCTATAAAGGGAGATTGAGCGTGTCAGTTTGTATGGAAGAATTTTATCGCGCGATCCAATAATATAAACTCGAAACTCATTATGTATACTTAAGACCAAAATAAATAATAAAGTATACCTGGGTTTTTCGAAAATCTAACGCTAACGGGGTGAACGGGAGTGGCCCATTTCACAGAGGAATATTATATTGCGTGGCTTGAATCAATGGGAAATTAGTACTTATAAATAATCTTTGAGTCTTGATATGGAAACGTCCCAAACGTGTTTTCAATATTTCGCCCCTATGGGGATAAAAACTGTGAAGGTGAAAAGGCGGTCTTATTCCTTTGGTTAAGAAACTTGAAACTTTTCAACATTTGCCTCAGTAAATAATAAAGATTGGACTTTTAGGGGTTTACTACTTACTTACTTAAAATAAAAAAGTATGAGTTTTAGGGTTTTACTTATTCGACTCCTACCGGGGTGGAAAAGGGTAATAAAGTTTAAGGAGTAGAAACTTCAACTTCCATTAACACGAAAATGGGTATAAATAATCTTTATATCATAAAAATGGAAACGTACCAAATGCAAAAACAAGCCCTGCCGTGATGAAAAGGGAAGATAGTTTATTTGAAAGATCTTAGGTAGTAGTTTAACTAAAATATTGACCCGAATACTTATTTCTTTAAATAAAGTAAGTATAAAGATCGTAATCAATAATTTTCGAAATACCTTTCAGGGAGAAGTGGAGAGGGTGTTAAATTTATTTGAGGAAAGTACGAATCCCACGCGGACGAAGTCGCGGGCAAAAGCTAGTCTTTATCTAAATATAAATTGCGGTAGTAACAAAATAATAATTTATAGACTTATAATCAGAAAAATACCTTAAACCCAATTGATTGACTATTTCATGAAATCATGACATTTGAGGCCACTTCTAACTCAAAAATATGTATTTCTGATTCTAATGATTATAATTCTGTAAAGCCATATTTGTTATGGTCGTGAATCTTATTTTAATCACACCTGCAAATTGTAGAAAAATCGTAAGTAATTTTGAATTTTGCGGGCTAGCTTAGCGCATTCCCCTTTAGTAGGTATCTTCACTAGCGCAGACTCATTTAATGCTCCCTCTTATAGACATAAATTAACATTATTATGAACCCATGAAACGCCTCGCAGTTTCACCCGCATAAAAGTTGATCCCGTAAGAATATCGGATAAAAAGTATCCTATGTGTTAACACTAATTATAAATTATATGTGTGTCAAATTTCATCTAAATCCGTTTGGTAGTTTTTGCGTGGAAGAGAAACAAACATCCATCCATCGATCCTCACAAACTTTCTCGTTTATAATATTAGTAGGATTATAACTAAGTACTTTATATTTGTTTCTTCTTTTAGTTGTTTGCGGGAAAAGTCCTTGACATTAATGTAATTTCTTCGTTATTTATGAACACATAACACATAACATCACTCCTATAATCCCCAAAAGTACCTTATACCCAAATCTCGCCAGTCATTTTTAAGTCCCATGTAAGGGGGCGAATCAATTGTTTTTTAACCGACTTAAAAAAAAAAAGGTTTTCAATTCTTTTGTATTTAATTTTTTTTATGTTTGTTACCTCAGTACGCCGTTATTTATAGACCGATTTGGAAAATTCTTTTTAAACGGTTGCAATCCATACTCGGGCTATCACTGAGAAATTCCTGATGGAAAAACCCTTTAAAACTTTGCTCGAACTGGGAATTGAAGTCAGGACGTCAAGCTCAGCTGTAGCGCTTGCGACCACTACACCAACGAGGCAGTTCAATGAAGTCAAATGGAAATTCTATACACCCTTACATTTTGATCCTTTTAATCCTTAAAAGGGGTAACGAGGGGGAAAACGTGAAAAAAAAAATTAGTTGATTCTTACAATTATGTCGATTTATGCGAACATAAATGTATGGATCAGCTGATTTTTTTTCACGATTTCAGAGTTGGTCCCATAGTAAAAGTTGTTCATAATAATGAGTACAATGACCCCTTTGAGGGATTAAAACGATCAAAATGTAACAGTGTATAGTATTTCGGTGGGTAGTAAATTAGCAAGATTGGCATTCTACAAAGTAAATAAATCAAAATAGCTTGCACAGTGCGGTTTCAACGTTTCCACCATCTTGAAACTTGTTAATTAGTTTCATAGCCCGATATTACAGAACAAGAGCCTATACTACCTCAGCTAAAATTCACTCTTTATCTCGCTCGCACGATACTGCTCGCGGAGTGAGTGAGAGCGAGACAGACTGCGGTGCTAGGCGGCAAGCAGCGCCAATATTTTAGGTATTTGCAGTGAAAATAATGGTAATTAAAAAAAAAATAACATAAGACCTGCTTTATAGTAAGTTCAGTTAGTATACAAAGTTTCGTGATCTAATTTGAAGTATTTTTTTAATACCAGCGGTTTATTGTTCGGTTTGGAGGTAACTTTTGTTTTTTTTTCTATAGAGAAAATTTTATGAAATCGTGTTTTCGTCTAACATAAGACCTAGCATTAATCCTCAACTGTACCATATATTTATTTCAAAATTAATGCTGCAGTATTTTCGACATAACGGAGGATCATGCTAAGCCAATTGAGTTAGCATAGGCTCTTAACTCAAAATAAAAAAAAATATTTTAGAGCCCTTAGGTGTGAGTTGTGGTAGCAGCGCTGCAGTGGTGAGTGGGTTCGAACCCAAATAAGCACTTTACTTTGTGTAAATTATTTCATCATCACTGTTCTCAAAAACAGTAAAGAAAACATCGTGAGGAAACCGGCATGTAATAGAACCAAAAATTCTTAGACCAAAAATCCGCCAACGCGCACTGGGCCTGCGTGGTGAATTATGGCCAACTCCCTTTCACAGTTAAGCCTGTGACCGACCGTCTGTGGAACTGTCCTATGTCATTTTAACCAAAGATTTAAATTGTTAGATTCGGCCGACCCACAAAGGGGCAGAACCAAAGACTATTTATATTCTCTTCGGGCAGAACACATAAATCGTTGGAAAAAAGTCCCTTGCGCAAAGTATTATCTATTGTTCTCGTTTAAAACTTGTTTAAAGTAATGCTTGAGTCTAGATTTTTAAGTATACCGACCATAAAGTTGTATGATGAATGTTAATTATTGTAAAATAGCAATATTTGAAAATATTATACAAATATTTCTTTGTAAAATAATGATAAAAGTTTTTAAAATTTTTTTTTTTGACCACCACAGAATTAACCTACTTTATAATCATGTTTTTGGTTGAACCATGGCTTATCTGTTTTAAGGTAAACAGTTCCAATGAACAATCATTTTACGGAATCAAACTGAAAATCATAATAATCCAGTGACAAACCAGTAAACTATCTAAAAGTCGAAAAATAACTAACAAGGAGTATTTTGTAGAAACACGCGATCAACACATTACCGTATAACATTGTTGTATTGTATAGTTCTTTGAAAATAATCGTTTACAAGCAGCTTATAGGAGTTTCTTTGAAAGAAACAAATTGTTTTAATATAATTATTGTTAGTTATGATTTCGTCCTTGACATTTTCCGTCACGCATTTTTTTATGTTGCCGTACGACCCTATTACTAAAGCTTTGCGGTCTGTCCGTCCGTCCATCTATCACAGGACCGTAACCGGTACCGTTTGAACCGTAATCGGTATACACTTGAAATGTTTACAGTGTGTGCTAATAAAAATAAAAAATAAAGTTTAATTTTTTTTTACGAAAGTATTAAAAAAAATGTTAAGTAAATTTTGTGCAGTGTTACGGAACGTTTGGGGGGTCCAACTCGCACTTGGTCTTTTTTAAACAGCTTAATTAAAAAGAAAGAAAGAATATACGTTTATTTGCGGCAAACATGACGCATAAAAAAATTAACACAAGCAATAAAACAAAAACAAAATAACAATTTGGGAGAAAACATGCATGTACGTAAAATGGCCATCGCTCAGTATAATGCCAAGACCCTATACTAGACAAAGCCCCAGCGCTGATTTTCAGCGGCAACCGATGTTGACGTGATGGTGTCAACCGGTGCAGCATAAGATTAGATACAAATAAAAAAACAACAATCAAAAGAAGAAGTAAAATATAAATTACAAAAAGATGGATGAAAAGTGTCGTCAGTTACCACAAACTAGGTGTATTGATTTAGCTATAAAGCAACCTAGAATCATTTATACTTCTATACTGATAGGTATTAAAAAGAGGAAAGATTTGTATGTAAGTATGTTTCTAACGAATTGGCTCAAAAAGTACTGGACCGATTTTAAAAATTCTTTCACCATTTGAATGCTACATTATCACTGATTAATTTAGGCAATTTTTTTTCCAGCCGTGCGAAGCCGGGACGGGCCACTATTATATTATAAAAAAAAACAGTTTTGAATATGAAATTATGTAACATATTTTTTTCAATTTCAATCATTCTTCATTGTAAAAAACTTCGAAAAGTGTGCCATGCAGCTCTTAATACCCAACCAATCGGGTTTTCTGATCTTTTTAATCAGTCTTACATCGATATCAGCAGATTACTAAGGGAGATGAAAACCTCTCATATAGCTTGAAAACTAATTATCGGTGCCTAGATCTATATCTCGATTGAGGCTTTCGATATATGACACAATAAGGCCACACTGACGCGAACCTCGTGTAGGATCTGGAACAAGACTGCACGCGTCAAAATTGTTCCAATGATAATGAAACCAAGCAACTGTTTGCGACAGTTTGAACACCTCTTTCCAAGTTAGTTGACACAATCAGTGTGAGCGAATTTTGTACCGCATACACCAGAATCGCTTCAGTTTGGTCAGAACTTAAAACTTAGATTTTATGTTCTGAAAACAGCAACTGGATTTTGTGAGAATAGTTATAGAGCAGGAATTCAAATATTGGCCCCGATTCTGTTGTTCACAAACTAAACTAAATTTAAGTTCAGTGCATCTTTGTCTTTCTATTTTATCAAGAAAAGGACAGAAGATAAATATTAGTTTAGTCCTGTCAAATTAGTCAGCGCCTGACGTAAACTGACGTATTTTTAAAAGCCAATTTTTTAATCACGTCTAAACTTGTCTATGGATTATCTAATTTGACAGGACTAAACTATTATTTATCTTCTGTCCGTTTCGTAATGAAATAGAAAGAACAAAATGCACTGAACTTAAATTTAGTTTAGTTTGTGAACAACAGAATCAGGGCCATTATTGTATTAGTAAAATAGCATTATCAGCCTATAATGTTCCCACTGCTGGACCAAAGCCCTCCTGTCGTACCTAATCCACCATGCAGGCCCAGCGCGGGTTGGTAGATGTCGCATGTCTTCGAATTTTTTGATCTAGAACAGGCCGGTTTCCTCACGAAGTTTTCCTTCACAGTTTTGAGAGTAGCGGTGGGCTTATGACTTGTAGGACGTAGGTCCGAAACCAGACAGACGCTTTACTTTATTTAAATTTTAATAACACAACACGATTTTTTTTATTTGAGCTTCTTTTAACTCCCAAGTGTTAAAATCAGTTTAATAAAATTATATTTTTTTCTTTTATTTCAGCCCCAGAACAAGATGGATAATAATTCCTTTGAGGCATGGGTCAGTACTCTTTTTTATTTATAATTATCACAACACATTAAATTATAAGATGTGGGTAAATATCCAAACGCACAATGATCCACTTGAAGGACTAAAGTGTGGAAACCAAACCCTATAACATAGAACTTAATTAGACTAAGCACTTACATCTATTATGGCAGCAAGGCTAGGGCAGCCTATGAAATTCAAATTTTCTTACATTCTTTGCATCCTGTTGAATGAGTATTTCCAAAAAAACCAATCAATAGGCTTATATGAATTAAGAGAGTTGTATTGATCATTTTAATGATTGTACGATAATTCGGTAGATACGTACTTGTTGCGTTCGTAAATCATATTTTTGTTCAACATGAAGCACTGACCTGCAAATTGCAAAAAAAAAAACGTAAGAAAATTTGAATTCCCGCTTAAAGTAATAATATTTTTATTTAAGTCAATAAATAACACAACACGCGTTCACGTTTTTATACGAGGTGCACATCCCTGGTGCGCAGGGTGAGGGTCAGCCCGAACAGTATCCTGAGCGCTTTCGCCCAAAGATTCGACTGCCAGTACATGTATCACTGTGACATGGTACATGTACGGGCTATTGTTTTAACTGTTGTGACGTATTATTGTATTTTTATTTTATTTTTGTATTGAAATTGTATTTGTATTAGTTTATTTTATAATTGGTCCTGTGTTGGCTTTTAATTCAATAAATAATAATAATAATAAAACCAGCTAAAACATCAGTCTGCTAACGAGACAGCTTGAGAACCCATCATGCTCCTTGTACTATTCATTGACACAAACCGACCCCTAACACATTGCTTAGTTAACACTTTATAGCGTAGTAACCCGCCTTGGTCCCTTGGTACTTTAAGTTAAGGCCCGTATTAATAAACGTTACTCAGCCCGAGAGCTCGCACTTGATATCAATCTTGAGGTCATGATCGTATTAATAAACATCATTCAACAAGTTACGGTTTGAATTTACGTTATCAGCCAAGTGATGGACTTATTTATACTTATTTATCCATTTATTTCAAGCATCAAGGCCCATATACTCGTAAACACATACAATATTAATATAACTTTAAAATACTATAAATACACACAACATTGTAATTACACTAAAAACACACATGAAGTGTCTGCGTCGTGTTTCGCTGACTGGTGTCATGTAGCCGGCCACGAAACCGGCGGTACACAACACCCTTCGGCCAGAACTCTTCCTTGAGGAACTTCTCGAGATGATGTGTCGGAACACGTATCACGAACGACTTGAAGTTCGTGTTGTGACGCGACTCCAACTTCTCGACCCTCAAAGTCCAGTTGGTCTTCACACGCATGTACTCCATGATCTCCCCAATCTTCGTGAAGTGGTGCGCGCGGTGAAGTGGTGCGTGCGTGAAGTGGTGCGCGCCAGCGCGGTGCCGCACTGTTCCGACAAGGAAGCTTCTTCATGTTTTTCTCTACCTTGGTGAAAATATCCTTGTCACACGTGTCCTTCTCTGGACCCTGCCTTTTCAAAACCTTGTTGGGTTTCGACCGGCTGCGTTTACCTCCTTTTGTTTGATTAATAAAAAAAAACTCTACACTATATACACACTCTACACTATATAGTATACAATAGGCTTGTATACTCAAGATGCTTAAACCTGAGTGTAGGCAATCCGTGACTTGAGGTCGTGAAACTTCGGTCATTGTGACGTAATCGTCCACGAGATCATGCCCTGAAGTACAGTCTTGAGGAGCTGTTTATTAATTAACAATGATCTTGTGATGCTGATATCGTAATAATGGAGCATCAAATGATAACCCAATTGGGTACTTCGTTGAGGATCGTTTGATAATACGGGCCTAAGACCTCTTGCGAGCTCTCCGTACCGGGATGAGTAAATGTGCGGCTGTTATTATTTTGCCACGAGCTCCGAGTTAAATATGGCCTACAATAAATTGCTAAAAATGATAATGCTACTGACTGGCAAGAGTTGCCTCATAAACAAATACTTATATCTTTTCAAGCGCGAGTACAATAGACGGCGCGCGGCGCCACTTGTAAATTCTTACTCTATCTACTGAAGTGTTAAGAATATTATCTCCAAGTGGTCGTTACATAAACTAAAGACCTAAAAAAATAAAGACCTCTACGTCTTTTTGAATTGTGCTGAAATAAAACATGGCTCACGCGAAGTCAACGTCAAGAGTGTCCATGGAGTTTCTTGCCCGTTCTTCTCCATAGGTACCAACTACGCTTTGGAATGGGCAACTAGCTTCATACTTCTGACTGACCAACCCCTTGACAATTCAACAGTGCCTGTAATTGGTTTATTTTAAATAAATGCTTTGAGTTTGAGTTCAGGACGACCTATGTTTTAAATAATTTGTTTAATATTATTATAGCCACGAAGGAAGTGTTCTGCACTAAGATAATTGTCTGTAACATTCTTTATAATTATTTAACTAGTATTACCCAGTAAGTACCAGTGTTACTCAGCAACTGGCCTCTAAATAATAGTATTCAACTGCATCCAGATAGACTGCAAACCGACCCCAACATAGTTGGGAAAAGGCTAGGCAGATTGCTATATTTACCACTATTTTTTCCAAATAAAGATACTTAGTTACTTATAATGTACAGACGCCAGCACATCAAGCTACCCGAAACTGTCAAATTTTCCCAACCAACTTTGAACCAAATGATAAGTTGAAAATGTATTAAAGAAATTTGACAAATTGTAGTGACAGATGACAGAGTCTCCACTCTTTGCGCCCGCAACTCGAAAGATCCACCTACCTTGATTGGTAAGCGGATTTTGGCGTATTAAGCGACAAGGTGATTGCCTCCCCGACGCTTCCTTTTCCGAGCAGGTTCAGCCTTCTCCCGATCCTGGTCGGCGACCTCCTTCTTGACCATCACGGTCTCACAGAAGGAGGCTACTTCCGCCCAAATCTCTGTCGCTGTCAGCATAGCCGTCACTATTGCCGGCAGATACAGGTCTCAAACCTCTGCTCCACCTACTGTCACCAAATCTAATCAAGTGTAGTATCCATGCATCTCCATTTCATGATTCTCAACCATCATCTGCCTAGCTTATTCCCAAATATGTTGGGCTATTATCTGTTTCTAGTCCAAATGGATGTAGCTACTACATGAAGCGACAACCTTTTAGACCTCCACAACCCATTAACTGGGCGACGCGATACCCCTTAGTAAAATTAGTTGTCAGATTTTTGAACTTCTGACTCCTCGTAACAACTGTGATTTCCAATCATAGTATTTAAATGCCATAAGGTAATCACTACATAGTATAAAACAAAGTCGCTTTATCTGTCCCTATGTATGCTTAAATCTTTAAAAGTACGTAACGGATTTAGAGGCGGTTTTTTTTTAAAAGATAGAGTGATTGAATAGGTAGGCTTATATGTATAATGTAGTGTATTTAATATCAGCATTGCACCCGTGCGAAGCCGGGGCGAGTCGCTAGTAAATAATAAAATAATACCAAAGTCAGATACAGTATTTTCAATTTCGTGTTCAATAATTATGTACTAATTGGAACTCCGCTCGTTAATCGAATTGGTTCTCATTTGTACGTAATAATGCATGAAATATCGGTATTGTGAAACAACCTTAGCTCTATAACTTTACGTCTCATAGCTGCAGAGAATAGAATGCTAACTGCGCTTACATGCGCTCGTGAATAGACATAATTGGCCAATCCATCTGTGTGGATTTCTTTACAAAACCGTGTGGCCGGCATCTACATCGCCACATGTGAACTACGCATCACACTTAAGTCTCGCAAAATCTTTCATCGGAATTTATTTCGGAATAAACACAACAGACAGATAGACAAAAATTTTAAAACTTGTTTTTTTGTTGTAAGTACCGTATATACATTCATATGCCTATGCGTTTAGTAAAAAGCCACTTTAATATTATTGTCAATTTCAAACTCTAACGTAGGACAAATAATACTTTTGTTACCAACATTAAAAGTGTAAGTTATTTATTGTATTTTTATTTTACAACATTTAATTAGATGCCTTATTTTTTAACAAAAGAAAATCCAGTAACAAGTTAAGAGTTGCGAGTACTAATAGTTTTGCATTTAAATTTTTAACGTGTTTTTGAGCAGCATTTTCGGAGGTGTGAGGTAACTGCTTCCACATTCTGATTTCCATGTTGAAAAGTATGACATGAATCGGTAAACACTTTTCGAAAAATTCGACCACAAAGCAATTTTGCTGATTTCGCACATAATCTCCAAGTTCCGCCCCTTCCACTCCAAATATACACGAGATAGCTGCTTTCCGAATCTTTACTCATTTTTTCACGTGACTGACTCTCTGAGGGTAATCTATAAATGCCTTGTTAGTACAAAATAGGTATTATAATGCCACGAACTATTTTGGGACTGTATATTGCTTCTTTGAAGTGTCAAATGAAAATGGACAGCATTCGAAAGGTTTGATAATAATAGAGATGAAAATTGAAACCAGATGATTCTTAGATGGTTCCACAATAGTTTGTAAGTTTGGATGTAGCAGGTCATCTCTGGAAGTCCTAACCCTATTTCGAAAATTATTTCACTGGTATAAGCTGCACTATTGCAAAGTGTTCTAGGGTATGTTTTTTATTACAGTTGGTTACCACGCGGGTGAAGTCACGGGCAGAAGGTAGTAAAAACATGAATGAAAGGCAATAACCGAAAAGATTCCTGAAGCATATTTAACTTAATCTATGTGGAAATGCTGGAAGGGTAAGCCTTGTTAGATCAAATAGGTTGAGAGACTGACAAAATGTTACGTCGTGAGTCTATGAAAATCAAGATTTATGTTAAAAAGTGGCGCTTAGCACGTGGTAAAGCTGATATCAGACGCAGGTATACCTATTGATTTCATTCCACGTTCATGCAACAGCGAAAAACGCAGTGTTGTATGAAAGTGGACAAGAAAAAGATGCCGAAGTCGAATATCGTTGGATCGGTTCACTAATTAATACGTTTTTCACTTCTGATTCTTTCTGTGCTCAGACGTGTAACTTCGAGTGAGTGCTTTTTTTTTTTTTTTTTGTGGATGGGAAATCATCCAATGACCCCTCCCGCTCTGGGTGGAGCAGAAGGGAGTGTCAGACTCTTACTGACTAAAACCCACCCGTGTTCCTTCCTTAGCCCTTTGTGTTCCGGGGTAGCGGTAACCCTTTCGGACAATCCCGCTGCCCCGGCAGGCTTCGGCCCTTTCGGGCCCCTTCCTTATGCTGACATCTCTTTGAGGCGCGCGTGGAACACGTACGCGCCGTCCGGCACGGGCCTGGTCCTGATCGGACGGAGAGTTACCCATTACTCTCCGCCCGCAGGCCCGCGCCTACGGTGGCCGGGAGTCGTCTCGCGGCTCCCGACGCCCGGGGCGTCTCCCGCGGCGGCTGGGACGTGAGGCCCTCTCCCTCAGCCGTCCCACCACCTCCTTCGCTAGCATGACTGCTTCGCAGAAGGAGGTGACTGCCTCCCACTCCCTCTCGCCCCGGACCATGGCTTGAACCAGGGCCGGGCGCGAGAGGTCGCCGCCGCCGCCGATCGCCTCTGCGAGAACACGGCGGTGCTCCGCCCAATTGGGGCATACCTCCACCGTATGCTCCACCGTGTCCTCCGGGCGACCCTCGCAGTGGTGACACCCGGGCGTATCCTCCCGCCCGATAATGTGCAGGAACCTCCCGAAACTCCCGTGTCCGGTGAGGACCTGCGTCAGGCGGTAGGTGAGGGCGCCGTGGCGCCTCTCTAGCCACTCCTCAAAGAGGGGTCTTACCGCCGCTATCGCGGCGTGCCCTGCGCTGGGTTGCGACAGTCGCTCTTTCCATGCCGCCATGAGATCGCGCCGGAGGTCGGTCCGCTCCGCCGCGATTTGCCGCGGAAGCGGAGTTTCCCCCCGGCGTAGTGCCTCCGCGCGCCACTCGTACAGGCGCGCGGAGGCACTATCGCCTCCAGATCCCACGGCGGCAGTCCGGCAAGGAGGCTTGCCGCCTCGCCCGAGATCGTGCGGTATCCCCGGATCAGCCTTACGGCTACCACCTTCTGGGGCGCGTTCAAATAGTGGGCGGCTCGCCGCCGCAGTGAACGCGCCCACACCGGGGCCCCGTACAGGGCCATGGACCGCACGACCCCCGCGTAAAGCCTCCGGCAGGAGGCGTTTGGCCCCCTCAGGTTGGGCAAGAGCCGCTTGAAGGCGGCCCCGGCCCGTTCCAGCTTGGGATCCAAACGTCGGAAGTGCTCGACGAAGTTCCACCGGCTGTCGAGGACGAGACCCAGGTATCTCATCGTTGTCTCGACGCCGATGTGAACTCCTCCTGCCGTTATTTGGGATCCCGAAGGCGGCCCGTTCCGAGGCCCATGAAAAAACATGGCCTCGGACTTGTGCAAAGCCACCTCGAGACCCAACTGCCGGATCCTCTCCACGACTATCGCAACCCCGCGTGTCATCGCGTCGGCCGCCGCCTGATGCGACCTCCCCTGCGCCAGGACCAGCGTGTCGTCAGCGTAGCAAACCACGCTGACTTCATCAGGGAGATCGGCCCGCAGCACCCAGTCGTAACCGATGTCCCACAGGAGCGGCCCCAGAACCGATCCCTGTGGGACACCGCACGACATCTCTCGCCGGTTCCATTCCCCGTTGCGACCGGGGTAGATGACGGCTCTGTCCGTCAGATACGCCCCGACTACTCGACGGAGGTAGGTCGGCACCCGGTGATACCGGAGTGCCTCCCCAATGCAACTCCAGGGCAGGGTGTTAAACGCGTTGGCGATGTCGAGTGACACCGCCACGACCACCCCACCCCGGGACACCGCGTCCCCCGTCGTGAGGGCCCTCACGCGCATGATGGCGTCCACCGTCGAGCGCCCCTTGCGGAAGCCGAACTGGCTGTCCGCAAGATCCGGCCCCGTCCTCACCAGGTGCCCGACGAGGCGGCCCGCAATCACTCTCTCAAAGAGCTTGCCGACCTCGTCGAGCAGCACGATGGGCCGGAATGCGGACGGAGAGTCCGCAGGGCGCCCTGGCTTCTGTATGAGGACCAGCTTCCCCGTCTTCCAGCGGAGTGGAAACTGGCCCCTCTCCATGCATGCGCTCAAGAGCGCCTCTAGTCGGGGCCCGAGAGCCGTCGAGGCCAGGACCCAGGCCTTACCCGGCAAGCCGTCGGGTCCTGGGGCGGTATTTTTGGCCTTCAGCCTATCTACCGCCACTCTCAGATCTACCCCGGTCACCTCAGGGATGTCGTCGTCGTCCGCGTGGTCCGCTTCAGGCACCGCAAGTGGCGGAGCCATGGGCGGGGGAGTATGCTCCGCCCGTGAAGGGAACAGAGCGCTCACCACCTCCTCCACCAGCTGGGGGCGGAGACTCTGCGTCAGGGGGGGGCCCAGGTGCGGAGTTTATTCCGCACCATTTTATAAGGGCGCCCCCATGGATCTCTGTTCAGAGTCTCCACCATCTCCTCGCGGGCCATATCCTTGGCCCGCTGGACAGCCTCGCGGAGGGCGGTCTTCGCCGCTCTGTACCCCTCGTACAGCTCCGCCTCCGTGGCTTCCGCATCCAGAGGGCGGATGCGGAGCCTGCGGTGCCTAGTGTACAGGTGTCGCGCGTCGACGCACGCCTTGCGTAGTGACTCCACCTCCCGCGACCACCAGTACACCTGACGTCGGGCGCTTCCTGGCCGGACTCGGGGCATTGCCACGTCGCATATCTCGGACATGGCCTCCCGGAACCACTCCGCCTCATCGTCGATATCGGCAGACCTGTCCGGTGATGACACCCAGGCCTGCACGATCGAGGTTTCCAGGAGGAGCTCCCGGTCCAGCTGCTTCAGCGCCCACCGCGGACCACTCGGGGCCTGTTGGACCGGCGCGCTGGAGGTCTGGGTGGAGACGTCGAACCGGATATACCGGTGATCGGAGTAGGTCTCCACCTCCTCCATGACACGCCAGTCAATAACACTCCGTGCCAGAGCGGGGCTGGCGAACGAAATGTCCACCACGGCCTCGCCCCGCATCCGCACACACGTGGGAACAGAACCCCGATTTAGGACGACCAGGCCTGTTTCCAGAGCCCAGTCCTCCACCATCCTGCCCCGCACGTCCGTGCAACGGGAACCCCAGGCCAGATTCTTGGCGTTGAAGTCCCCGAGCACTAGTACGGGGAAGCGATGGTTTCCGGCGACGACGACACTCAACTCTGTTAAAGAGTTCTGGAACTCGGCGAGAGTTCGGCTCGGAGAGAAGTACACTCCCACTACTACTATCTCTCCGAACCGTGCTGCTACGCACCCCTGTCCCTTCGTGACTCCTTCGAGGGACGGGGTGCCGGCGGCGGCCGACGAAATTAGGGCCACTGAGCCGCTCAGGTCCTCCACCCAGTCATCCCTGGGCGGGACAAAGTACGGCTCAGCGACCACGGCGATGTTAATCGACCACTGCGCCATGCTCTGGAGCAACAGGTCCTGGGCGCAGGCGCAGTGGTTGATGTTCGCCTGGAGGAGGCGTAATGGAGCCATCACTCCTCCATTTCAGCCCCCTCCTGGGCCCCTTGCGAGGGCCCCTCCACGGTGGCGGCGGCGATGGTAGCGGCGGCGGCGGTGACGGCGGTGGCGTCGGCGGCGGCGGTGGCGGCGGTGGCGGCAGCAGAGGCGGCAGCGACGGTGGTGGTGGCGGCGGTGGTGGCGGAGGGCCTCCCTTTCCTCTTGGCTCCGTCGGGTGGAACGCAGCACTTGCTCCCTGCCCGGTGCTCGGCCGGCTTGCCGGCAGCCGCACATGCGACGCAGTGCGGCGCGGCGCTGCACGAGCCAGCCGTGTGTCCGGGCTGACCGCAGCGGAAGCACAGAGTGCTGCGGTCCACCTCCGAGGTGCACTGGACGCCTACGTGGTGCCCCACATGGCATCGGAAGCACCTCAGAGGTCTGGGTTCCAGCAGCTTGACCTGCGCTGAAACCCAGCCGACCAGAAGCCTTCGGCCCTCCACGATCTTTCTGGCCGCCGTCACGGGGCAGCTTACCGTTACGGTTCGCATGCCCGTGAAGTCAGGACGTATGGTGCCCGCCTTCACCTGGTCGGCCAGACACCCGCCCGTCCTGACGACGGCGGCCACCACCTCTCCCTCCGTTACGGAGTCATCCAGGCCCAAGATGCGCATGTCTGCGCACTTGACGGGCCTGGATACTCGAACCTCCTCCGCATTTAGGGACGCCCTTAGCTTCTCAGCTAGGGCGTCAGCGGTGGGGCCACTCGTCACGCCAGGGATCTCCAGCATGCGGGCGCCAGTGGCGGTCACCCTATGCCGGAGGCCCCCGGCGATCCCCAGCTCCTGGAGGTCCACCGTCGCTCTGGCCTTAGTGAGCACGTCGCAGTACGTCACGCCCTTTTTGACCGCGTCCGGCTGCAGTGTTATGACCACAGCCGCGGTCTTCGGGGCGCGGAGCCTAGCTGCGACGGCTCGCTCCTTGCGGCGCCGCCTTTGCGCCTTTTTCCTGGCCGCCTTGGCCGCCTTCTTTTTCTGCCCGACCACCTGCCATTCGGCGTCGGTCGCGGCAGAAGTGGGAGAGTTTTGGGGGCCGGGCGTAGGCTCTGGGGCCCTCGCCTCCCCTCCCTTTCTCCCCCTCTTCCGGGCCGGCGCCGGGGTTTTGCCAGCAGGAGCCGGCCTTACCAGCGCCGGGGCTCCACCTGCAGGCACCGGTTTAGCCGGCGCCGGGGCTCCGCCAGCCGACGCCGGTTTCGCCCTCGCCGGGGCTCCGCCAGCAGACGCTGGTTTGGCCGGCGCCTGAGCCCGGCCTGACGGCCCGGGTTTAGGGGCGGCCGTTGCCGCTGCGGCCGCGTACGAGGCCGCCTTCGGCCCCGGGGCCGCCGCCTTGCCCGCCAGAGGTGGGCGCAGGACAATGCCCTCCAGGACGGAAAACCGCGCCTGGAAGGCCGCCAGCTCCTGCCGAACCAGGTCCAGGACCTGGTTCTCTACCGGGATAGGCCGGCTCGGCATTTCCGCCTGCGCACTGCCGGTGCTCCGCAAGCTGGCGAGGTCTGCCCGGAGCCTCCCGTTCTCCGCTTGGAGAAGCTCCATGGCGGCCGTCAGGCGGGCAACCTCAGTCCGTAATTCGGCCACTTCGCCGGCCGAAGGGCCGACGTAGTTGGCCGCCTCCGCTGCCTCCATGATGGAGGCCGTTGCCGAGACTATGGCCCTGTTCTTCGAAGCTTGAAGCTTCTTCAGGGACACGTCCCGGATCGCGGCCTCCACGACCGCCGCAAACCTGCGCTTGCGGTCCGCACCGGGGCCATCAACCGGACCCGTCTCATCGCCTGAGGACCCCGAGGCGACCGCGCGACCGGCCTCCGCCTCCTTTATTGGCTCCTCCGCCAGTTCTGCCGCCTCCCGGGCAGTGAGCCCCCTCCCTTTGCCTCGCTCCCGGACTCCTCCCCGCCTGCTGGTGGGAATTTTCCAGGCCGAGGCCAGCTCCCCGTCAGAGGAGGACCCCTGGCCGTCCTCTGACCTTGGCCGCTTGCTGTGAACCTTTTTCGCAGCAGCGGCCATCTTCTTGGCACGGCTGAGGCTCCCTGAGCCTCCCGTGCTTGCGCCTCCAGATGCGGCGTCGGACTCCGACCCCGCATCACTCCTCACCTCTTCCGTTCTTTGTGTTTGTATTGTTGAATTTTCCATATTTGTTCCCACGAGTAATAAACTTTATATCGTCTCAAAAATCTAGTGGTTCGCACTAGCGACTAAATCAAGCTACCCATTAGCCAAGCTTACTACCTCCCTCACGGTGCGCCGCCGCTTGGAGGTTTGGGGAATTTTTTATAGAGGTTAATCTTCCTCGCGGTCCGGGCGGTTAAGCCAAGACCCTCGACCCCCTTCAACAGCCAGAGACATGACCTTAACTGTCTCCAGGGCTACGAGATTAGCGGTGGCAGCAGGGTTACCCCTCCTGCCTGCCCGGCGGCAGGGTAAGTGCACACCGGGCCCGCTCTGACCCCCCACCACAACTGCCGCTCAGCTACTCAGAGCGGCACGTGTGGAGCGATCCTCCTGGCAGAACATTGGCATGCGGACAGCGAGATTCCACTGGGAAATAATCCCAGTGGAAAATCGCTGCCCGCACCCCGGGATGCACCGGCCCGAACACTGGTCTTCCCCCCGGACGTATCCAGAAAGGAACCCCAGTACCCAGGCACACGTGGAGGTTTTCTGCCCGAGCACCCCCTTTCAGGTGGCTTGCTTATCGCCTAGAGTCTAGCGAGTATATTACGAGTAGCGAAGACAAACGAACGCTCTAGAATTTTCCTAACAGTCCGTAGTGCGTGCTTGGCGGCTTCACTAGTCGCTTAGCGTGTATCGAAGGATGTTAACTGACCCGTCGGTCTCGTGGTCGCAAGTTGCGACTGCTGTGGTCGTATTATCGAAATTTTCCATTAGGAATTTCTTAGTAACAGCCCCGAGTTTAGACGTTGGCGGTGTGGTACCCCCGTGCGTCGGAAAGCACATTAAACCGTTGGTCCTGCGCCTGATCTCTCTCCGGTCGTGTCGGATTGGCGTCCCGTCGGACTAAGAGTGTGAGGCAAGAGGGAGTGCACCTGTGTGTGCGCGTTCACTTGTGCACTATACCCTAATAATAATACCTCC
The DNA here is from genome assembly GCA_949316385.1 of Globia sparganii. NCBI lineage: Eukaryota > Metazoa > Arthropoda > Insecta > Lepidoptera > Noctuidae > Globia > Globia sparganii. The sequence continues at coordinate 2,304,428 of OX438675.1, forward strand.
TGCGTACCTGGCTAATCTCCGTTGAGATTGGCCACCGTGACCGAAATCGGTCGGGGAAGCTATTATTAGGCTATCTATAGAATAGAATAGAATACTCTTTTCTTTTCTCTTTTTTATTATTATCGAAGGATGTTAAAGTCATGAGGTTCTACGCGCTAAGCACGCCACCTGTCAGTGTGTACGGAGCCTAAAGGTAATGAAGTAAGTTATATAGCTGTAACTATGTTTTCGTACCTACTTCACGAAGGAGATACTTTGATTAATTAATGAATGAGCCGGCCATTGAAAGTTTATCTATTATTAACGCCTTACCCTCCAGGTAGTATGTTCGGGATTTGTCCCTTGTCTATTTATAATTAACAATACGCGACACTTGACCCTCTACGTAATAAGACTTAGACTTCTATTTTGTCTCGTTTAGCGTTCTTCAATGTGTTAACAAGAACATGGAACAGGAAAATTAACTTTATTGGTACGGGAACAACAAGAAATCCTCAAATGATCGCACCTACTACTGTTTGTCTCTGCATCACCCAAAGGTTGGCTGGTAGAAAATACCTATGGCATTAAGTCCGCCTCTGTACATGTATGTGCTTGAAGTATCAAATAAATAAATATTAAGAAATCGATCGTTTGGATGAGAAGGACAATTTACGTAACTAAAAACGTTCAAAATCTAGTCGCAATCTCATCTCAGCGGCAATTAAAGTCAAAAACTTTTGAAAAATTTAGGGGGGAAATTAGAGGTATTTTTGACAGATTAAGACTGTGAACGTTCTTAAAATTACGAGAATTGCCCCTCTGGACAATGTAGCCTTAGTTCTTAGAAGACACTTAAGTGTGAGCATAACATAGCAAAATCAGCCTGTAATGATTCCACTGCTGGCACAGGCCTCCTCTAGGCGACAGAGAGTGGGCCGTAATACACCATGCAAGATCAGTTCGGGTTGGATGTCACATGCCTTGGAATTTTTGTTTCTGGGACATGCCGGTTTCTTCACTATGTTTTCCTTCACCGTTTTGAGAGCAGTGGTGATGAAATAATTTATTTTAGAAGGTTTTTTTATTTATATTTTTTTTAGTAGTCACTTAATAATAAATAATACCGGCCTGTAACTGGCCCACTAAATGGCAATATTATAAAAAGAAAAGATTTGATTTTTTGTATGTTTGTAATGGATAACCTCAAAAAATACCTAATCGGCTTAAAATATTCTCTAACCTATCAAAAGCTACATTATCAGCGATTAACATGGGATGTATTTTTTTTATATATTGTGGTGTCTTACGACTTCCACGCTAACGAAGTCGCGGGTAGAAGCTAGCTAGCTAGCTGATCCCAGCGAGCTTCGTACCGTCTCGGAATCAATAACTACAAAATGTGTGAGAAAATGAATTATCTTCCTACTTCCTACTATTATTTTATTATTTTATCCTACTTCCTACTAATATTATAAATGCGAAAGTTTGTGAGGATGGATGTATGGATGTTTGTTACTCTTTCACGCGAAAACTACTGAACGGATTTTGATGAAACTTTACAGTAATATAGTTTATACATCAGAATAACACATAGGATACTTTTTATCCCGATATTCCCACGGGATCAAAACTTACGCAGGTGAAACCGCGGGGCGCAGCTTATATGAGATAAGCATTTATTAAAAATAATGACAATTAATAGTAAAAGTTAACATTCGAAACATTGGTCCAATTATTGATAGAGAGAGTCACATTTTTGTTTGGTACATTTATTGTTGATGAGTTGATTTGAGTATTTCTCTGTTCTTGCGTCTGAGGAACTTGCGTTTCATTGTAGATAGTATACGTCGGAGATAGTGGTAGTGGTGCATCGTGAGTTACGGACGAAGATAAGATGCCGAAAGTTGATGGTTGTGGCTCTGATGGATTAAGCTTTATATTTTCATACTTTTCATCCCGATATTCCCACAGGATCGAAACTTACGCGGGTGAAACCGCGGGGCGCAGCTAGTAATATTATAAATGCGAAAGTTTGTGAGGATGGATGGATGTTTGTTACTCTGTCACGCAAAAACTACTGCACGGATTTGGATGAGGTTTGGCACACATATAGTTTTTAACCAGGATTAACACATAGGATACTTTTTATCTCGATATTCTCACGGGATCGAAACTTACTCGTGTGAAACCGCGGGGCGCAGCTAGTACTTGCATAATTTTTATCAGCCTATAATGTTCCCACTGTTGAGACACAGGCCTCCTCTCTGTGAGAGGGAGTGGGCCGTAATCCACATTGTTGTTATTTTAGTTTGGGCCTTTGATTATCCGTAACGACTGTCAAAGATGACAGAATGACAGCCGGGACCAACACCTTAACGTGCTTTCTGAGACACGGATGGGGTCTTGGTATGTGAAGATGGTAGTATCCTCGGACCAACTGTGATAAGCGGAGCTTAACCTGATCGATCAACCCATGCGACTGTACCTACTTAGCCAGAAGCCTCTCAAAAATCTATACCTACTATAATTGTAAATTTGTTAGTCTGTATGTAGCGGCTAATCTATTTATTTATTTACTAGCTCCGCCCCGCGGTTTCACCCGCGTAAGTTTCGATCCCGGGGGAATATCGGGATAAAAAGTATCCTATGTGTTATTCTGATCTATAAGCTATATTTACGGGGTAATCCGGGGTAATAAATCCACTTATATCTACTAAGTACTAACCATTTCATTCTATATTATTAGGCTGAACCAGTGTCCCTGAAGAAGCTTCAAGCTTCGAAGAACAGGGCCATAGTCTCGGCAACGGCCTCCATCATGGAGGCAGCGGAGGCGGCCAACTACGTCGGCCCTTCGGCCGGCGAAGTGGCCGAATTACGGACTGAGGTTGCCCGCCTGACGGCCGCCATGGAGCTTCTCCAAGCGGAGAACGGGAGGCTCCGGGCAGACCTCGCCAGCTTGCGGAGCACCGGCAGTGCGCAGGCGGAAATGCCGAGCCGGCCTATCCCGGTAGAGAACCAGGTCCTGGACCTGGTTCGGCAGGAGCTGGCGGCCTTCCAGGCGCGGTTTTCCGTCCTGGAGGGCATTGTCCTGCGCCCACCTCTGGCGGGCAAGGCGGCGGCCCCGGGGCCGAAGGCGGCCTCGTACGCGGCCGCAGCGGCAACGGCCGCCCCTAAACCCGGGCCGTCAGGCCGGGCTCAGGCGCCGGCCAAACCAGCGTCTGCTGGCGGAGCCCCGGCGAGGGCGAAACCGGCGTCGGCTGGCGGAGCCCCGGCGCCGGCTAAACCGGTGCCTGCAGGTGGAGCCCCGGCGCCGGTAAGGCCGGCTCCTGCTGGCAAAACCCCGGCGCCGGCCCGGAAGAGGGGGAGAAAGGGAGGGGAGGCGAGGGCCCCAGAGCCTACGCCCGGCCCCCAAAACTCTCCCACTTCTGCCGCGACCGACGCCGAATGGCAGGTGGTCGGGCAGAAAAAGAAGGCGGCCAAGGCGGCCAGGAAAAAGGCGCAAAGGCGGCGCCGCAAGGAGCGAGCCGTCGCAGCTAGGCTCCGCGCCCCGAAGACCGCGGCTGTGGTCATAACACTGCAGCCGGACGCGGTCAAAAAGGGCGTGACGTACTGCGACGTGCTCACTAAGGCTAGAGCGACGGTGGACCTCCAGGAGCTGGGGATCGCCGGGGGCCTCCGGCATAGGGTGACCGCCACTGGCGCCCGCATGCTGGAGATCCCTGGCGTGACGAGTGGCCCCACCGCTGACGCCCTAGCTGAGAAGCTAAGGGCGTCCCTAAATGCGGAGGAGGTTCGAGTATCCAGGCCCGTCAAGTGCGCAGACATGCGCATCTTGGGCCTGGATGACTCCGTAACGGAGGGAGAGGTGGTGGCCGCCGTCGTCAGGACGGGCGGGTGTCTGGCCGACCAGGTGAAGGCGGGCACCATACGTCCTGACTTCACGGGCATGCGAACCGTAACGGTAAGCTGCCCCGTGACGGCGGCCAGAAAGATCGTGGAGGGCCGAAGGCTTCTGGTCGGCTGGGTTTCGGCGCAGGTCAAGCTGCTGGAACCCAGACCTCTGAGGTGCTTCCGATGCCATGTGGGGCACCACGTAGGCGTCCAGTGCACCTCGGAGGTGGACCGCAGCACTCTGTGCTTCCGCTGCGGTCAGCCCGGACACACGGCTGGCTCGTGCAGCGCCGCGCCGCACTGCGTCGCATGTGCGGCTGCCGGCAAGCCGGCCGAGCACCGGGCAGGGAGCAAGTGCTGCGTTCCACCCGACGGAGCCAAGAGGAAAGGGAGGCCCTCCGCCACCACCGCCGCCACCACCACCGTCGCTGCCGCCTCTGCTGCCGCCACCGCCGCCACCGCCGCCGCCGACGCCACCGCCGTCACCGCCGCCGCCGCTACCATCGCCGCCGCCACCGTGGAGGGGCCCTCGCAAGGGGCCCAGGAGGGGGCTGAAATGGAGGAGTGATGGCTCCATTACGCCTCCTCCAGGCGAACATCAACCACTGCGCCTGCGCCCAGGACCTGTTGCTCCAGAGCATGGCGCAGTGGTCGATTAACATCGCCGTGGTCGCTGAGCCGTACTTTGTCCCGCCCAGGGATGACTGGGTGGAGGACCTGAGCGGCTCAGTGGCCCTAATTTCGTCGGCCGCCGCCGGCACCCCGTCCCTCGAAGGAGTCACGAAGGGACAGGGGTGCGTAGCAGCACGGTTCGGAGAGATAGTAGTAGTGGGAGTGTACTTCTCTCCGAGCCGAACTCTCGCCGAGTTCCAGAACTCTTTAACAGAGTTGAGTGTCGTCGTCGCCGGAAACCATCGCTTCCCCGTACTAGTGCTCGGGGACTTCAACGCCAAGAATCTGGCCTGGGGTTCCCGTTGCACGGACGTGCGGGGCAGGATGGTGGAGGACTGGGCTCTGGAAACAGGCCTGGTCGTCCTAAATCGGGGTTCTGTTCCCACGTGTGTGCGGATGCGGGGCGAGTCCGTGGTGGACATTTCGTTCGCCAGCCCCGCTCTGGCACGGAGTGTTATTGACTGGCGTGTCATGGAGGAGGTGGAGACCTACTCCGATCACCGGTATATCCGGTTCGACGTCTCCACCCAGACCTCCAGCGCGCCGGTCCAACAGGCCCCGAGTGGTCCGCGGTGGGCGCTGAAGCAGCTGGACCGGGAGCTCCTCCTGGAAGCCTCGATCGTGCAGGCCTGGGTGTCATCACCGGACAGGCCTGCCGATATCGACGATGAGGCGGAGTGGTTCCGGGAGGCCATGTCCGAGATATGCGACGTGGCAATGCCCCGAGTCCGGCCAGGACGCGCCCGACGTCAGGTGTACTGGTGGTCGCGGGAGGTGGAGTCGCTACGCAAGGCGTGCGTCGACGCGCGACACCTGTACACCAGGCACCGCAGGCTCCGCATCCGCCCTCCGGATGCGGAAGCCACGGAGGCGGAGCTGTACGAGGGGTACAGAGCGGCGAAGACCGCCCTCCGCGAGGCTGTCCAGCGGGCCAAGGATATGGCCCGCGAGGAGATGGTGGAGACTCTGAACAGAGATCCATGGGGGCGCCCTTATAAAATGGTGCGGAATAAACTCCGCACCTGGGCCCCCCCGCTGACGCAGAGTCTCCGCCCCCAGCTGGTGGAGGAGGTGGTGAGCGCTCTGTTCCCTTCACGGGCGGAGCATACTCCCCCGCCCATGGCTCCGCCACTTGCGGTGCCTGAAGCGGACCACGCGGACGACGACGACATCCCTGAAGTGACCGGGGTAGATCTGAGAGTGGCGGTAAATAGGCTGAAGGCCAAAAATACCGCCCCAGGACCCGACGGCTTGCCGGGTAAGGCCTGGGTCCTGGCCTCAGGGGCTCTCGGGCCCCGACTAGAGGCGCTCTTAAGCGCATGCATGGAGAGGGGCCAGTTTCCACTCCGCTGGAAGACGGGGAAGCTGGTCCTCATACAGAAGCCAGGGCGCCCTGCGGACTCTCCGTCCGCATTCCGGCCCATCGTGCTGCTCGACGAGGTCGGCAAGCTCTTTGAGAGAGTGATTGCGGGCCGCCTCGTCGGGCACCTGGTGAGGACGGGGCCGGATCTTGCGGACAGCCAGTTCGGCTTCCGCAAGGGGCGCTCGACGGTGGATGCCATCATGCGCGTGAGAGCCCTTACGACGGGGGACGCGGTGTCCCGGGGTGGGGTGGTCGTGGCGGTGTCACTCGACATCGCCAACGCTTTTAACACCCTGCCCTGGAGCTGCATTGGGGAGGCACTCCGGTATCACCGGGTGCCGACCTACCTCCGTCGAATAGTCGGGGCGTACTTGACGGACAGAGCCGTCATCTACCCCGGTCGCAACGGGGAATGGAACCGGCGAGAGATGTCGTGCGGTGTCCCACAGGGATCGGTTCTGGGGCCGCTCCTGTGGGACATCGGGTACGACTGGGTGCTGCGGGCCGATCTCCCCGATGGAGTCAGCGTGGTTTGCTACGCTGACGACACGCTAGTCCTGGCGCAGGGGAGGTCGCATCAGGCGGCGGCCGACGCGATGACACGCGGGGTTGCGATAGTCGTGGAGAGGATCCGGCGGTTGGGTCTCGAGGTGGCATTGCACAAGTCCGAGGCCATGTCTTTTCATGGGCCTCGGAACGGGCCACCTTCGGGATCCCAACTGACGGTAGGAGGGGTTCACATCGGCGTCGAGACAACGATGAGGTACCTGGGTCTCGTCCTCGACAGCCGGTGGAACTTCGTCGAACACTTCCGACGTTTGGCTCCCAAGTTGGAACGGGCCGGGGCCGCCTTCAAGCGGCTCTTGCCCAACCTGAGGGGGCCAAACGCCTCCTGCCGGAGGCTCTACGCGGGGGTCGTGCGGTCCATGGCCCTGTACGGGGCCCCGGTATGGGCGCGTTCACTGCGGCGGCGAGCCGCCCACTATTTGAACGCGCCCCAAAAGGTGGTAGCCGTAAGGCTGATCCGGGGGTACCGCACGATCTCGGGCGAGGCGGCAAGCCTCCTTGCCGGACTGCCGCCGTGGGATCTGGAGGCGATAGTCCTCGCGCGCCTGTACGAGTGGCGCGCGGAGGCACTACGCCGGGGGGAAACTCCGCTTCCGCGGCAAATCGCGGCGGAGCGGACCGACCTCCGGCGCGATCTCATGGCGGCATGGAAAGAGCGACTGTCGCAACCCAGCGCAGGGCACGCCACGATAGTGGCGGTAAGACCCCTCTTTGAGGAGTGGCTAGAGAGGCGCCACGGCGCCCTCACCTACCGCCTGACGCAGGTCCTCACCGGACACGGGTGTTTCGGGAGGTACCTGCACATCATCGGGCGGGAGGAAACGCCCGGGTGTCACCACTGCGAGGGTCGCCCGGAGGACACGGTGGAGCATACGGTGGCGGTATGCCCCAATTGGGCGGAGCACCGCCGTGTTCTCGCAGAGGCGATCGGCGGCGGCGGCGACCTCTCGCGTCCGGCCCTGGTTCAGGCCATGGTCCGGGGCGAGAGGGAGTGGGAGGCAGTCACGTCCTTCTGCGAAGCAGTCATGCTAGCGAAGGAGGTGGCGGGACGGTTGAGGGAAAGGGCCTCACGTCCCAGCCGCCGCGGGAGACGCTCCGGGCGTCGGGAGCCGCGAGACGACTCCCGGCCACCGTAGGCGCGGGCCTGCGGGCGGAGAGTAATGGGTAACTCTCCGTCCGATCAGGACCAGGCCCGTGCCGGACGGCGCGTACGTGTTCCACGCGCGCCTCAAAGAGATGTCAGCATAAAGGAAGGGGCCCGAAAGGGCCGAAGCCTGCCGGGGCAGCGGGATTGTCCGAAAGGGTTACCGCTACCCCGGAACACAAAGGGCTAAGGAAGGAACACGGGTGGGTTTTAGTCAGTAAGAGTCTGACACTCCCTTCTGCTCCACCCAGAGCGGGAGGGGTCATTCGATGATTTCCCATCCTGAAAAAAAAAAAAAAAAAAAAGGGTCTCCTTATCAAGTTCACGGTCTAAAAACAGAAAATTCAAGTTTTTTCAGCGCAAATTTCTCAATAACCTTAAGTTAACTAGTTTTTTTTAAATACACAGTTATTTATCAACTATTTATCTAGTAAGTGTACAATTTTAAATTTTGATAACTACTTAATATAAATTACAAAAAATAAAAATCTAACACATGTTTTTACGTAAGCACGAAACGCCATGTTTTTCAATTACTTTCATAACTTACTGGCAGCAAATAACAATCTAAAAAAAAATTATAAATACTGAACATATATTATATTAGTAAGTGTACAATTTTGTTTTTTAAAGTTTAATGATTTAGTACTTTTAAAAAAATGTTAATCACGCTGAAAAAACCCAATAAAATCATGTGCAAAACCCTTGTCTACGCGTAAGAATTTATTGAAAATAATAATAAGTGTTAAATATTTTAAAATTAAAGGTATTTATCTACCAAAATCAATGTTTGTATTTTTATTTTGACTACTTATTTAATTGTAGTAAAATATCTAAATGATGCCTTATAAACTTAAATTCGATTGTTCGTTTACTAAAATTGAAATTCTTAGACTTACTAGATAAATAGGTGATAAATAACTGTGTATTTAAAAAAAGAATGTAGATAACTTAAGGTTGTTGAGAAAATTGTGCTAAAAAAAACTGATTTTCTGTTTTCACCCCGCGAAATTGATAAGGACTCTTAAGCACTAATCCAATCTTCCTTCCACTCGACTTAAAACATTATACTCAAAGGTATTATTTTCTTGTTCCCAAGTATTTTCAGTAACACTAAGCGGTGCCTAAATGGATGCTTAAATGAAAGCACGCTGTTGCATTTTGAACTTTCTGCGCTAAGCCGAGCGTTGAAAATCCAACAGTTCGATTTTATTCATTTCGGTGTCTCTTAGTGCTCTTGTTAGTAAGAAACATAATTGCTTAAGACGCCAACGCTTAGCTTATTCGAAACATCAATAGACATCAATGAGCTCTTAGAAATAATGAGAGAGGAATAAGAATTTACGGAGTGAAATTATAACGGATAGAGCTATGTACAAAGTGTTTGTCAAATACGTGTTTGACAAATCGCACCTTTAAAGTAAAACCGTTACTAAACGAAAATTTTCATGAATTGAGTTATCAATGCCATCTATTTAAAATATAGTAAACTGCAACATAAACTTGTCATTTTTGTAAAATGTTGTTACAATAAGACCTCATTAAATGTCATAAAGAACCCTGCACTCAGATTTTATTGACAAAAAACAGTGACTTTTTTCTAATATTGGCTCTCCTGTAAAATTTTATAATTTCGTTTAGTAACGGTTTTACTTTAAAGGTGCGAAATACGTGTTTGACAAATTGCTTTTAGTTGAATTGTACATAATGGCCCCGATTCTGTTGTTCACAAACTAAATTAAATATAAGTTCAGTGCATCTTTTTCTTTCTATTTCACTAGGAAAAGGACAGAAGTTAAATATTAGTTTAGTCCTGTGAAATTAGATAATCCATAGACAAGTTTAGACGTGATTAAAAAATTGGTTACTAAACATACGTCAATTTACGTCAGGCGCTGACCAATTTGACAGGACTAAACTATAATTTATCTTCTGTCCTTTTCTTAATGAAATAGAAAGAAAAAGATGCACTGAACTTAAATTCAGTTTAGTTTGTGAACGACAGAATCGGGGCCATTGTTTCTTTTCACGTGATTTAGGAATGATGATGATTCGATTGGTTGACCATTTTATATTTTTTTAAGTACCTGGTACTAGGTGGGCAGTGGTGACCCAGTGTTAGCGGCCTCGACTTACAAGTTTTTGGTCGTGGATTCAAAGTTTCAAACCCAGTCAGACGCCTATACTTTGTGTAAATAATTTCATTACCACTGCTCTCAAAACGGTGAAGGAAAACATCGTGAGGAAACCGGCGTGTCCTAGAACCAAAAATTCGAAAAAACTTGATATCTACCAACCCGCACTGGGCTCGCGTGGTTGATTACAGACTACTTCTTCTGGATGAGAGGAGGCTTGTGTGATTATGTCTTACCAGTGGGACCATAATATTATAGGCTGTTTTGATTTAGCATGGGACTTGTTGACAAGCCTACACTGTCTTCCCATGAGTGACTTAGAAAAGTGTAACATCGATTATCACGTCCCCGTGATATTTCTTAAAACTGTATTATGAAAACATCGTAAAAGTCAATTAGTTTTATAAGAATAACCGTTGAGTTTCTTGTCAGTTCTTCTCCATAGAACATAGATCAATTAGAACCATGCACCTAGCTTCAGAAGTTTCATAAGTGCACATGAAAGTTTATGTGAAATAAAATATTTTCAATTTGAATTGAACGAGATTACCTTATTTTATTAATGTCATCATGATCTGCCTAGCCTTTTCCCAACTATGTTGGGCTCGGCTGCCAGTCTAACCGGACGCAGCTAAATACCAGTATTTTACATGGAGCGACTGCCTATCTGACCTCCACAACCCAGTTACTGCATAATACGATACTCCTTGGTAAGACTGGTTGTCAGATTTTCGGGCTTCTGACTACCGTAACGACTGTCAAAGATCCACAAATGACAGCCGGGACTAACGGCTTAACGTGCTTTCCGAGGCACGAATGGATCTCGGTATATAAAGATGGTCCCCACCATCCTCAGTCCAACCGCGGCAAGCGTAGCTTAACCTGATCGATGGATCTGTGCGGCTATTATTCTTTAGCCACGGGCCCCTCCTTGTTACATTAATGTGTTACGTTTTAAACATGCTAATTTTTTGCTAACTATATGCTCTTTTTTTACGAGTCAATGTTGCGGCGGCTCCTACATCGCCACATGCGACTACACGTCATACTGACATCACGCAAAATGCTGCATCGCGCAAGCAGAGTTTACCGTGCGACTAGCTTGAATATCGTCTATACACTCACAACGTCCAGACATCCGTTCTGTTTGGTAAATTCGTCATTCCAACACGATCCCATTGTCATTTTGCTAAAAGTTCTGCTAAATTCATAATGGTCGATCATTGATCGGGCAATGGTCTGAGAAAAACTACTACTAATTTCATGCTAGATTTCATTTAATATATATTTTTAATCTGAAGTAGTAAGAAGTTCGTAAATAGCAATAAACATTACATTTATCAATTTGTCATTATGTACGAGATTACCATTTTATGGCATTTCTTTCAATGGAGTGTCAGTGGTTGACCATTGGAAAGTCATAATGACGCATTACATTATATTAGTAGATTACCAAACTTGTCAAAATCAACAATTATGAAATCAATGATAGACCATTCTGACACTATTGTAATAGCAGAATTGAGGCCCTGGTCAAAGTATCCTCCCATTTCTATGGTGGATGAGTGAACTTTACACCCTTCTCATACCTATATAATGTCAAACACTGAAATAAGAATTATATTCTTTCTGAACATATATTTTATCAAAAGGAATTATCGATATTATGTTTGAAATACATTTATGAATGGTTTCGACATACAAAACACGACTATTCAACTTTATTTTAACATTCTTTTACCAACATTTAACGAACAAATATCCTAGTCTCGAATCGAAACACTCCTTAGTTTGCATCAAATATTTAAACGTATTCACTAGGGGTTGAAAACTACCAAGCGACATTAAAAATAGATAGAGCTGTTAGATTTAACGCTGCAGACATAATTGTTAGGTTACTCTACCGTTAAAGTTTAACTGAACTCGAGTTAACGTACGTGAGTGGGTACTGCATGTGGATTTTCAGTGTAGAATTCTCATTATTATGTGAGTGAAACTGTTCTACAGTTGGCGTGCTCTGGGCGATGAAGTGGGCAACTGATAGTTGCCACAGAAAAAGTGAAAAGTTAGTTTATAAAGTCAGTAATGTCAGTTTATTTGGGGATCAGGGACTTCTGATCTGTCAAGCAGCTTGTTATTTTAACAATCTGGTTGTTTTTTTTTCATAAGCGTAAACTTGTACAAAAACCGGCCAAAAGTGAGTTGGACTTACACACACGAAGGGTTCCGTACCACAAGGCAAAAACGCCGAAGAAAACCAGCTCTTCTAATGACAATTGTGTGATTAATGTGATTCCGCTATCCTTTTTACAAATAAAAAAAAAAAAACATTTCAAACCCCCAGAATGTCTTTAAAATAGTCAGTCTTTCCGATAGCTCAAGGTCGTGAGTTTAAAAAAAAACAATAAAGAACACTTAAACATACAGATTCTCATTGAGCAACGCAATGCTTTTCCCAGAAAACTCGAAATATCTAGACTGCCAAACCAACCAATACCAGCGCTGTGATATTTATTTTTTAAATGTCGCAGCATTATGCTGAGATAGGAGTCTTATGGCCTCGTATAGGACTTTGTTTCATTTTTCTTTATGTCACTTTTTAGGGTTCCGTACCTCGAAAGGAAAAAACGGAATCCTTATAGGATCACTTTGTTGTCCGTCCGTCTGTCTGTCTAGACCCTTTTTCTCAGGAACGCATAGAGGTATCAAGCTGGAATTTATATCAAATACTCAGGTCTACTGTCCCTTAGAGCTGTTAACAAAACTTCTAAGTCAACGCAATCAAAAGATACAGCCGTTTATGCCGCAAATTTTCGACACTCGCAAGGGAATCAAAACCTACACTACAGGGTACTTCCCGTGAACTCAGAATCTTGAAATTTGGTACGAAGCAACGTCTTATAGCACACAAATAAAGGAAAAATTGCGAAAACAGTAAATTTCTAGTTACATCATATAATAAAAATATTTTTAATAATTTTGAACTTACTACCCCTTTCTTCATGAACGCGTAGGGTTATTAAATTGAAATTCGTATCAAATACTCAGGTCTATAATACCTTTAAGCTTTAAGAAAATCAAACTTCTATGTCAACGCAATCAAAAGAAACAGCAATTTAAGCAGCATGTTTTCAAACTCACAACTAATCGCAAGGGAATCAAAACCTATAGGTTACTTCCCGTTGACCTAGAATAATAAAATTTGGCAAGAAGCAAGGTCACGCACCACAAGTAAAAGAAAAGTTTAATTTAGTTTGTGATCTTTCTGTACGAGTCGCCATAGATACTCTTTATTTCTTTCTTTACGATTATCAAATCTGTCTCCTATCTAAGAATTCCCAGAACCACCTTCTTTGTTGGAATATTTACTCGCATCATTACCCGAATATACATTTTCCTATAGCCTATCTACACGGGCTGGAAATCGTTTCCAACTTACCTAAAAAGATTACCCAGTTACCTGTTATATTTGCTGACAAGACTAACGAAGCGTTTTTCGCGCAAATACCATATATTTTATAAAAAAAAGCTTTCAGTTGAGCCGATGACGTATCGTAATTTAAAAAGGTGATAATGTATTCAAGCGTGCGCTGAGTTATGAATAAAATTGGCTGTTTCCAGGGATATATATTATATAGAGCTATTTGAAATAAATGATTTGACTTTGACTTTGACTTTATATCGGTCAGTTTCTTCATATGCTTTCTTGCTTTCTTTGAGTTCAAGGCGTACTTTTCTTGAAACTACATTTTTGTATGACTTATGCAATAACTCTTATGATTGTTTAGACATCTGTAACAAGTTGTGTTATATAGTTCCCAGAACATGCCAGGGACGCGAGGTGCGCGCACGACCTGTATTCGCCACTACTTCCAGTCGTACAAATGCTGGCTTGCATGCGCTTCTTCGTCGCCTTACAAGCAATTTTAACAAGAATTTCTGCAGTTTAGATCTGTTTGCATTACCCCATAGAAAGTTTAGACTCATGTTACTTAACATATTGAAAAAATAATGTGACACTGTTGTTCCACTTACGCGGCACTATTAACAGCTTTATGTTTTGTTGATACTTATTCCGCTTTTTTATTGTTTACAACGCTAGTCTTAAAAACCAAATTGTCTCATTGTGTATCTGTGGAGAACGTGGTTGATTTCACATTTGTATCATTTCTGTATCCTATGTTTTTGTAATTCTTAATGTGTAATTGTTTGTTTTCACGAATAAATAAAATAAAATAAAGATTTTTAAGGTACCATTACTGTTTTGTATCAATACGTAATATTTAAATCTAACAGTGCTGCCAGTTTCGACATAGCTTATAGAAAAAGCAAGCTGAAGTGGCAATGGGCTAGACATATTAGCCATAGAACCGGTGACCGTCGGAGTAGACTTGTTATTTGTGGAGACCGCGAATCGGTTAACGTAAGGTAGGACGTCCTTACGCTCGGTAGGGCGAAGGTCTTTGCAGAGTGACTGGTAGCAGCTGGACGAGAGCTGCCGAAAATCAAGCTGAATAGCGTGAAAGTGGTAAAGCCTAAATCCAGCAGTGGACTGCTTTAGGCTGATAATGTAGATGATGATGTGCCTCAATAACGCAATGCCCTGAAGTGGACAAGGCGTTTGCTGCTGTAATTCAATATTTTTATTTATTTTAATCCTTTTTCGTTCTTCAGCTAGCTTAAAGTCGCTCGAAATACCACGAAGCAGTTATAAAAATGTACCATGTATAAATAATTAGTTATGAAAATGTTGCATAATAATTGGGTCAATGTTTTCAAAGGCGAACGGCTTGAAAGTCTAAACTAGTTATTAAAAAGCTGTCTAAACTTCATCCTATAGACCATTTAAATCACGTCTTTTAATTACATTTGAGATCGATTTTAAACTTCTTAAGTCTGGCATTAAAATGGCGCTGGAGGTTCTAAAGAGGGCTTAAAAGTAGTTGAGTAGTAATAAAATGTTTTAATGGAATATAAAAACGGAAAGGTTTAACTGATCCTTTAAAAAACTTAATGGCCTTCTAATGATGGACACTTTTTTAACTAATGAATCTCTAAAGACTTTTTGGGCCTCTAATGAATTAATGATGGACACTTCTTTAAATAAATTAGTGTCTTTTTTTCCGGCGCTATTTAAAGTCAGACTTTTAAAATGATAGCTTATGTCACCAGCTTGTGCCACTTTTTAACGAAATTTTGATAGTGATGTGACAAAATAATCGATTCATTCAATTAACGTTCGGTTCAAAATCGAACAATGTAAATTGATTTTATAAAAGAGGATAATATTATTAGAGGATGATATTTAGAATTAAATTTAAAAGGTTTAAATTTTAAAATTATAAAAAAATGATGTTTTTTGTGTTTTGCAAACAAAACTTTAATTTATTTTAAAAAAAAATTTTATATATATGTATGTAGTAGGATTTTTAGAGCAAAACATGAAACAAAATTTAAAATTTAAAAATAAAAATTAAAAAAAATTATATATTTTTATCCGATCAATACAAAAAATACGATTAAATCAAAATTGGTTAATATTGAATATCTAAATTAAAACTATGTTTAATTACATTTTAATCACATCGCTAGTAAAAATAGTATGGCAACATTTTTTAACGAAATGACAGTAAGAAGTATCATTTTACTTCAGTTAATTAAAAGTCCGACCATAGTTTTAAATTACAACACAGCAATCAAGCACAACAACAACAACACAACAATTTATGTTTTCTATAATTTTTGATCCATAAAATATAACGGTTCTCGTGTAGGTACCGAATAAAATTGTCATTTACCTGTCAAATGTCATAATAATCCAAAGTGACCACTTTATTTGGGTAGGCGGTATAAAAATGAAGTTAATTTAAAGCTCTGGCCACACTAATGATCCAACACACACGCCACCAGTGAGATATTTAAGTGAGCATGACACATTCTCAACTGCCATGCTCTTTCAAGTCAACATCAAAATATCTTAGCAAACGAATCCATGGTTCTTACATATTCACAAAATTGAAAAAAATGCTTCTAAATACAAAACTATAGTTTGCAGTTTATTTATGAGATGAATAAAACCGAACAGGAAAATTACAAAATTATAAAAGTTGCTGGCATGCCATTATGGTATTCACCAAAGTTTTTATGGCACACGGCATACAAGCTACTTGCATACTTTTGTGCAAGTTATAGGCATGTGTATTCTAGGCTTAATACTTCACACATTTTGGAATAAAGGCATGAAATCTTCAATTTTTATGTTTTTACTATCGCCATAGACCAAGAAATTCTGGACGATTCAATAAATCTCCGATAAAACTTTGGTGGGCCGGGATGTGACAAAAATATCCCAATTTTATAGATGCATTGATTACTTAAACGAAGTTAGATAGAAGGCCAGACCGATCAAAATATCTGAATCGAAATAATAAATAACGAAGTTGATGGGCTTTTGGAGAAAAACAAAGTTTATTTATGTTTTAAATTGCTTTTATTTTTTATAAAGATTTCAACTGACTAGTCGGTTTTTAGGGTTCCGTATTCAACAAGGAACTCTTATAATTTGCCATGTCCGTCTGTCCGCAGCTTAGTTCAGAGACTTTTAGTACTTGAAAGCTATAATTTGGCATGGATAGCCATATTAATCATGCCGATAAAGTAGTAGGTACTTAAAATAAAATAGGTATTTAAAAAATATTGCGGGTTTGTCAAAACCATTTTTCGGTTCAAGGATCCGTTTGTGAAATATTAAGCTTTAAAGTGCTAATTTTTGTTAGAGGCTAATGTCCCCCCCCCCCCCTAATTTGTTGCTTTTGGATATGTGAAAAAATTCAGGGCAGTAGTATACATATATAACGAAAACTATCACAGCTAAGTAGGCTTTACAAGTTTACGAGTGATAGTCGACCAACTAAAATTTGCAACGTACCTATAGGAGAACACGATTTTCAACTACAATGTTAAGTTTGTTCTTTGGATAAATTCATTCTAAAGAAGGAACACGGGTGGGTTTTAGTCAGTAAGAGTCTGACACTCCCTTCTGCTCCACCCAGAGCGGGAGGGGTCATTGGATGATTTCCCATCCACAAAAAAAAAAAAAAAAAAAAAACGAAACCCTTCCTTTTGCGTGGTCCGTCACGCACTTGGCCGTCTTTATTTTTGAACTAATTCATCTCAATTCACACATTATATTGCTTCAGTCGTCTATGAGCGTATATTTATATTAATAATAAAGCTGAATAGTTTGTTTATTTTTTTTGTTTGTTTGAACGCGAAAATTTCTCGAACTACCGGTCGGATTTGAAAATATCTACTTGCAGTTGATAGCCCAATTCTTGAAGAAGGCTATAGGCTAGATAAGGATTTAACATCACGCTATGGCCCTTAGAAGCCGAGTAAACAGAAAAAAAAAACAGAAAACAACGGTAAGCGAAAACGAAGTGATTGCGTGTCTATTCACACAGATCGCTTCCGTGGGTGTCTTGCGTAGGTTTGATAAAATGACAAATATATTAGATTGGAGCAAGAAATTGCTCGACTTTCAGGAAATTATTTAATCGTAAATCGAGCACGTGATGACAATGAATCAATGTGTTTTGTAACTAGATAATGTTACAAAACACATTCTTTGACGGCACGGTTGGCGCAGTGGTTAAGCGATTGACTGCTGCGCTGCGTGTCGCGGGTTTGATTCCCGCACGGAACAAATATTTGTATGACCTACAAGTAGTTGTTCCGGGTCTGGCTGTTTGTGTATGTGAGTTTAAATGTTTGTTAACGCACCCACGATACAGGAGTAATTCCTAGTGTGGGGCAACGTTTTAAAAAAAAAAATGTCACAATTAAGTCCCGCTTGTCTCTTCTGCAAAAATCTCAACATGAAGATTTTGGTGAAGGGCCCGAAAGGGCCGAAGCCTGCCGGGGCAGCGGGATTGTCTGAAAGGGTTACCGCTACCCCGGAACACAAAGGGCTAAGGAAAGAACACGGGTGGGTTTTAGTCAGTAAGAGTCTGACACTCCCTTCTGCTCCACCCAGAGCGGGAGGGGTCATTTGATGATTTCTCATCCACAAAAAAAAAAAAAAAGATTTTGGTGAAGT
The DNA here is from genome assembly GCA_949316385.1 of Globia sparganii. Taxonomy (NCBI): domain Eukaryota; kingdom Metazoa; phylum Arthropoda; class Insecta; order Lepidoptera; family Noctuidae; genus Globia; species Globia sparganii. The sequence continues at coordinate 2,322,283 of OX438675.1, forward strand.
GAACTTGAAGTGAGCTGTCATAACATCTAACGCTAGGGATTGGCACTATTGACAGCCCACTTCAAATTTACTTTACCAAAATTTTCATGACGCCGATGAGATTTGTGCAGAATAGCACTACCGGTATTCTCTTGTTTTATTTTTCCTACAGCTTTGGTTTGCTATAATTCTTTTTAATTTTAATGTACGGTTTTGAGCATACAAATGACTTTCATTGAAAATTCCATCGTTATGCAGTTAATAAATTTTAAAAAATCTGCAAAATCCAGAATATAAAACTGTTCTAGAAAAATGGCTTCAAGCCAAAACACGATGAAATAAAACGTACGTTATACAGAGTCGTTTTGTCCACTATGAAGCTTTTTTTCGTAACTGCCACTCAATCAAACCTTTACAACTGAAAATCACGAAAAACCTCTAACGTCCTCTATCACACCGATTTAGTACAGTCATTTGAATCAAAACGCAGTCGTAAACTGACAACGCTGTATACCTACTGTAACTTTTAGACATGGCGCACTCTATGCAATATGCGAATGGCGGAAATGCGATACAACGGCAACGGTATTGTGTGTGAAATTCAGAAATAAATTTATTTAATTATTAGTACGGTAAAATAAAGCAAAATTAAATCCCTGTAATTGCACGAAAATTGGACCACTTAATTCAACAGTAAGTTTCGTAAATCGTGTCGAAGTGAGAAATCATGAGCAGCAGCTGTTCACATACTGACAAGTACCAATGTGACTTTTTCAATTAATATGTGTACTTTTTGAGTTTATCTTGGACATTATTGACAACGGTGAAGAAAATCGTCGTGAGGAAACCTGGATCTACGAGTATACTAATATCATAACGCTGAAGTTTGTTTGGTTGTTTGTTTGGTTGAACGCGCTAATCTCAAGAACTACTGGTTCGAATTAACAAAAAAATTATGTTAGATAGTGCATTTATTAAGGAAGGCTATTAGATATATAACATCACGCTACAACCAATAGGAGCAGAGCATGAATGAAAAATGTGGAAAAACGGGAAAAAATGTTCCTTTTGAGAGCTTCCGTTGCGTTTGCTAAGTAAACGGTTAAAGTTACGCAAAAATCATGTATGACGAAATAATTTGCCTTTAAAAGTCCTAAAAACAAGTCCGCGACAGCATATATCTAACTTTTAAGGTTGATTCACTATAACCTTTTTTATCGTAATCAAATTTGTTCTAAAATAGTACATTATTTGGGAAGCTGTTTTTTTATAAACATGATAAATCCTTATCCAAATAAATACGTTATTCATTACATATATTTCATTTGAAATAAAATTGCTCTGGTAATCATTACATTTCAATGAATATCTTAGAAGCTATCATAGTTTTAATAATACAAATAATAAAGCTGACGAGTTTTGTTTGTTTGAAACTTTGAAAGCTCTTATCTCTGGAAGTATCGGTCGGGTTTATAAAAATCTTTTTGCATTTGATAGCCCAATTTTTGAGGAAAGCTATAGGCTATTAAACATCACGCTATGACCCATAGGAGTCGAACAAAAAGAAAAGTCAGAAGTTTTCGCTAAGCGAAAACGAAGTAATAGCGCACGCAGGCGATGGGGTGGGTCGGGGGAGGAAAAAAATTCACGCTGATGAAGTCGTGGGCAGAAGCTAGTAGTTAATATAAGTCTGAAATTGCCACCCCGTCTTCGCTAAGCGTGGTGATCAATGCTTCTTACCTTCTTTGTATGAGAAGAGGCATTTGTCCTCCAGTGGGACAATAGTAGGCTAGTATTATTGTTATATGAGCAGCAGCGTGCCCTAGTTATTGGCGAAGCCTATCTTCGGTCCCATTTACATTGATTTGCAATCAACAAAGTTATAGGCCTCATAACCATAAGCTCGACCCCTATTCTATGAGGCCATAGCGAACAGCGGGAGCACTTTACACCCCTCCCCAAATCTGTTGGGAATCACAGGCCTCACTGCTGTAAAATAGGTACAGAACCATTTTACGAGCAATACGTCTACAACTAATAAATTCAATGTTACGAATGTTCTTTTAACGTTACGATACGGTGTGAGAGGTGGATTTATGTGTCGTACAAGCCAGTTTTTATGTACGTTGCAGTTTTAAATTATTTGGGCGTGTGATCGGTGTCGTACAAAACATTTTAATATTTTTCTGCTGGGTTAACCGCTGTACGGCGTGGTTGCAACTGATAGAGTAAATCGATGAACGCAGAACTATTCGTAACCTAATATTGAAAATAATCTTCTAATACTCGTATATAAAATTCTCGTGTCACAGTGTTAGTTACCATACTCCTCCGAAACGACTGGACCGATTTATGTGTGCATATCGGGTAGGTCTGAGAATCGGCTACTATCTGTTTTTTTTTTTTGCAAAACGACGTTTGCGGGGTCAGCTAGTAGTATATAGCAAATTGTCATTTAAAAACTTATACTGTGAGAGATGATTTCAATATTCACTGAATCTGGCTCGCCTTTTCCTGACAATACTGGAGTCAGCTTCAGGATCAATCTAACCGCATGCAACCCAGTTACTGGGTATCACTGGCTGACAGACTTTTAGGCTTCTGACTACCCGTAACGACAGTCAAAGATCTCCGAATGACAGGCGGGACTAATAGCTTGATGTGCTTACCAAGGCACGAAGGCATCTTGCTCTTGATATTTAATGGAAATGCATACTTCAAAGTATTGCTTATAATCATTTAGGAGAACACAACATAGATTTATCTGCCTGTTTCGAGGGTTACGTTTATGTAAAACACTGAAATACCGAAATAGGTAATATCTCTCGAAATATCTCTATTAATTAAATTAATATTAGCCTCAAAGGGCGTAAATTGCTCTGTTATTATTAAATAGTTGATTAAGTCGACTTGTCTGAAACTATTTGTTGAACAATCCAAGTGTTGATAGCTGACATAATGTTTATGAGGTTATGTTTATGTTTTGATTCGAATTTTGACGTGAATGAGTTAAGACTATGCCGACCGCACCCAGTGGCGGTACCTTCATAGAAGCCAAAAAGCCCGGCTTTCCCTAATAAAATCATAATTCACAACAACGAACGTTTAAGTACGTTTCAATCTATAAAATAAAAAATATATTAAAAAAGGACCAGTCAATGAACTTGAACTCAAACATTCATAAGAATGATAAAATTTCGAAATCCGAACTTTATCTGCCGCGCGCAGCCGCGCACTGAGCTAGGTAGGTTGCAATCATTCATAGAATAAAAGTACTTATGCGATTTGCTGCCAAACGCGCCAATTTCGCCTCTAAACGCTATACAATGCGTTCATTAACGCCATCTCGCTCACACACTAATATGGCTTCTTATCTGGTTTGCCTTTCCTTTCTCTGTCTCGCAGTTTTCGCCTACAAATTGATATAGAAACGTTTACATTTGTTGATGTATTGGTAAGTACTTTTGCACAATTTCTATGAAAATAAAAGCCCGGCTTTTGTGAGGCATGAAGTTCGCGCAAATGCATAGCCGCCGCGTTGACCCGCGTAAAGTGAGTTGCGAAAGGAATGCACGCATGGCCATCGCATGGCGCGATGCCGCATTTGTTATTGTTTTGAAGTTTTGAATATTTTGAGAATTAGGTAGTTTTATAATTTAAATTTAAAATTATTGATGTGTCGATGTCATTCCCTATGATTTTGAAAATGGTTAATGAATATAGTGTTCTTTTATCGTGTGAAATCGGAAACTATCATCGAAAAGGCTTCGAAAAGGTATGTAAATACATTGAGTTTTATTTCATTATGTAACTCTTTACTTCACCGTAACCAATCCTAAATTACTGTAGGGTACTTCTCGGAAATAAAAACAAGTATTTTTGTCAGTCAAGAAGACAGATTCCGGATTAAATCAAAATAGGTACCTACCTACTCATACGATTGTTTTAACAAAACATAGATTAGATAGCTGGTGTCATGAAAAGCCAAAATTTGTTTAGGCAATAATGTTGTTTGTGTGGCATTCGTAGTTTTGGTAAACGACTGAAAAATGACCAATCCTATTAGATTCCATGCTCGTAAGTGTCGAAGACGTTCTCATTATGATTATGTTTATATGTTAAAGGGTATTATCTCACGTTAACATTTTCAATCGACTTTAAAAATTGAATTCCTTTATTATTGCGTAAGGTCATCTGGTGCGAATTATGAACTGTGGCTATGCGCATTCATTGATATAGATGGCGCTTATGGCAATTACGTACTGATGCTTGAAATAATTATGTACTCTTCGTATTTTAAAGGTCTTCTTACTAATATTATAATAATGATGTTAGTACTACTAACAACCATTAACAACAAGTAAATCAGCCAATTCCTCAGTTTTTTTTTTATATGTTGAAATTTTGTGGGCTTGCCCTAATTTTGACCCCTAGGCACGCCACTGACCGCACCGTGGCGCCCTCATCGTTTGTTTGGTTATTTCATCCAATTAAGAATGAAAATGCAGAAAATAAGCACGTTAAGTTGTGCTTCACAAGATTATACGTTAATATTATTAGAAGCGGTAGTTTTATATTGTTTAGTTTTTTTTATAATCCTTAAAACGGATAACAGTGGCCACTATATTTCGTTTCCATTCTAAATTAACTTAACAAAATTAACTTGAACTTGTTCAAAAACCGGCGGCGCGCGTGTTAACCAGATATTATAAACGAAACTGTGATGAAACAAAAAATTCAACAATTATTAAATCAAAAACCGGTCAAGTTCGTGTTGGGCCACGTGCAATGTAGGGTTCCGTAGTTATTATAACAGCCAAGTGCGGGTCGTATTCGTTGAGTGATAGTTTTGTACCATGCTCTAACTTAAAGCCAAACATGACTAACCTACCTAATTTGACTTCCTATACAAATCCTCACCTGATCTGACAATTACTTGACTTTGATAAGTCACGAACGGTTTACTTAATCAAAAAACGATCTTCCCAAACCCCTTATATTTTTAAAAGACCTATGCAATTATATCCCACAATATGGGAAAGACGAAAAAAAAAATTATCATCCCCACTTTACATGTAGGGGAGGTACCCTAAATGAATGTTTTTACAAAATTTTATTTTACCACTTTTTTGGTGTCATTAATGTGTATACTCGTGCCAAATTACAACTTTCTAGTACCAATAGTTTTTGAGACGGACATGGCGAAACTATAAGGGTTCGTTGTTGACTACGGAACCCTAAAAAGAGCACAGTTAATTTCCAAGTATGCGAAGCATCTATTTTATAATACAGTTAACAACATCCTATTTATAACTTACGATCTTTCCCCGAATTACATCACATCAACTTCCCGGAAAGAACCGTTGATCCCGTTTCTCGGGTCTCGATTAAAACCGTTATCTCCCTTAGACGGGATTACCAGAACGGACGGAACCCGTGTTTGTACAAATAACATCAGACTTGCGATCTTCTGTAATGCGTTGCTATGTTGGTATGAGTGTATGTTTGGGCTGGTTTATAAAATATCACAATTAAAAGCATCATGAACAACACAAAGTCTAAACATAATATCGTCACACCATAGTATGTTATCAGCTATGACTTAGGTTATCACTTGGCTTCGGCCCGTGTTGTTCTATAAAACCGGCATATAAGTGAATTATACCAACAAATAATTATAGACTTTATTTATAAATCTGACCTAAAATTAACGTTTGTTCCCACTTGTTCTACTGAACAGTTCCACGGTAGAACTAATGGGAGTTTTTGCAACTAGTAGGAGTCTCTATTGCCCACTTGTTCTACCTATTCCATCGGTAGAACTAATGGGATATTTTGTTCTCACTAGTACTACATTTTGATAGGTTCTAGAAATGGAAGTAAAGTACCAAATATGCTAGTCGTATCTCAATATTAGGTTTAAAAGACACTTAGACATTACAAAATATCCCATTAGTTCTTCCGATGGAATAGGTAGAACAAGTGGGAAATAGAGACTCCTACTAGTTGCAAAAACTCTCATTAGTTCTACCGTGGAATTGTTCAGTAGAACTAGTGGGAATAGAGAATCCCAATAGTTCTACTATTTTGTTATACCTAATATCGTAGTACTAGTGGGAAAAAAAAAATCCCATTAGTTCTACCGTAGAGCTGTTCAGTAGAACTAGTGGGAACAAACCAAAATTAACATTTGGGGGAGAGGGTCTGTGGCTAAATATTAACAGCCGCACAGGTCGATCGATCGGGTATCTTCATAATGTGCACATATCGAAATGAGGGAAACAAAACTTAATTTTATCGACGGAAAAAATATCTTAAAAATCTTTTATTTTTTATAGCATTTTTTAAATTTTCGTTTGCTGCTGTGACCCCTGTGTAAACAAATCGGTATAACTATGAAACAAAATCAGTAATGACTGGAAATAACAGGTCCTCATAAAATAAAAACTAAAGAAAAAAAAACGCTCTCAATATGGTGTTTTTTTTTTTTTAAATAATTGTAAATTTTCTCAATAAAAGCCCCGATTACCTATCCTTTTTTATTACGTTAAATTATTTTCCATCGTATCGACTTTCTAAAAAAAAAATAACATGTTTTTAACTCAATCACAACATATCCTATTAACTGTTAAAGAAAGGCCTTGCACTCGGCTACATACAACACTTTAGCAGGCAGAGACCCTTTTAAAGTTATTTTTTTAAATATTTTTGCTTTCGATAAATTTACTAAGCTTAGTTTCCCTCATTTCGATATGTGCATATTATGTAGACTTATACTGTATATATTATATCCATCCCTTATGCCCTTAAAATGAATCATTTAGTTACCTACCGAATGATATCTTTAGGATCTGACATTACAATCTAAAAATGGACTATCTTTCAACATTATCCTGCTGTAATTTGCAAAATATAAAGTATGCAAAGATTTATTTATGACAACGCTTCTCAAAGGAGTCTCAAGTGTTCTGGACCCGAAAAGTATGTACCCGCATAGTATAATATGTGCCTACATTCTACCGATTTATACAAAAGAAAACATTATCAGTTGAAATTGAATTTACTTGGAAAATGGTTAAAGGACATCGAAGTCTGGAATATAAATGGATTTAAGAATTTAGTTTTCGATATATTTATTCAGGACTAAGTATAGATTTAGCTGTACTGACAAATTGCTGTGACTGAACGTAACACAATACCCCTTGGTGAGACTGGCTGTCGGACTTTCGGGCTTCTGACGACCCGTACCGACTGTCAAAGATCCAAGAATGGCAGCCAGGACCAACGGATTAACGTACTTTCCGAGGCACGGAGGGGTCTTGATGTGTAAAAATGGCCACCCATCCTCTAACCAGTCGCAGCTAGCGTAACTTAACCTGACCGATCAACTATGCCAGACAGCAAAATCCTACTAATATTATAAATGTGAAAGTTTGTGAAGATGTTTGGATGTTTGTTATTTAATCACGCCCAAACGGCTGAGCGGATTTGGATGAAATTTGGCATTCAGATAGTTTTGATTTGATAGTTTTGATCACCCATCCACGAACCAACCTCGACAGGCGTGGCTTAACCTATGCGGTTATTTTGTTTAACTTTGATCAATGATAAACAGATTATGTAAAATTCTTGTTATTTTTATGAATAGCCAGCTTAACAGCAGTGAATTTCAGTGAACGGAGGCATGACAGCAACAGTTTTGCCCATCGCATATTTTTACTGAAGTTCAATAAAGGAATTTACGTGAAAATAATGATCACGAAAATCTTTACAGTTTTACCTGTAGGGGTAGAGGCAGTTATTTAAAAAGTACAGCAATATTTCGCCGGAAATATTATAATTCGTTCCTCGTGCATGAAAATGCAATTAAAAGTTAAATTTTTTATATGCAACGTGTTTCTGTGACAACAAAATAATTTATCTTTCCACTATAATAAAACTGACATACAGGGTGTTTGGAAGCTGAGTGAAAAGCTTTAAGTGGGTTTTTGTTGACACCATTTAGGTACAGTATTTTGAGGCATACATGTCTTAGACGAAGTATATTTATTCCCAGTTAAAGTTGATATATGTTATTTTTGACTAAAATTTTGCAGTAAAAATAAAAAATATATATTTCGTCTAAGAATGTAGCTATTGCTCAAAATGCTTTAAATGATGTCAACTATCACCCCCCTAAGGCTTTGCATCCAGTTTCCAAACATCCTATATATTTGGTACTTACCTACCTATACTATTAAATATCAAATAATTTAAAATGTGCTGATTGAAAAAATATATATATGTTTATATAATTTTGCATATTATAAATTGTAATGATATAAATATTTTTATATATATATACTTTATAGGGTAGTCGAGTGAATGGCTGTTTTATTTATTTATTATATTACCTACCTGCAGCCCGTTCACAGTATTTTAACATTGACAGCAACAACCTTATTGCAACAAAATTAAAGTTCATTTGATTTTGATAGACTTGACAATGGTAGCAAGCCAATACCAACCTTATATCCACGATTATAAAGATATCAGTGTGATTTTGACAATGATGCAAAAACAGAGGTAGAATCAATTGTGAACGGACTTTACACGGCATGTTCAAATCCGAAACCTTATTTTACATCTACTCAAACTCAAACTCTCAAACTCAAAGCATTTATTTCAATTAAACCATTTCCAGGCACTTTTGAATTGTCAAAATTAACTAGTCGGTCAGTTAGTCAGAAAGTTGAAGCTAGTTGCCCATTCCAAAACGTAGATCTCTTGGAGAAGAACGGGCAAGAAACTCCAAGGACACTCTTTTAAATTAAGATATTACAAAATCCTGAGTACAGTATTCTTGTTGCTTCTATATGTGAGAACAATGTTATGAAGAAACAATTCAAAATAGTTATAAGATTAAAAAGAAGCCCTGGCAGCTAAGAGATGACCAGTCTCAACTGACAGCGCCCGTTCACGAACATGACGCATGGATCAGCACCATCCAGCTCAACCATTTTGGAGGGAACCGAATGATCAAACACACGCGCCACCATCAGTGAGACATTTAAGTGAGCATGACACATTCTCAACTGCCATGCTCTTTCAAGTCAATATAAAAAAATTATAATGAACGGATCCATGGTTCTTACATTTACAAAATTAAAAAAAAAAAATGCTTCTAAATTATACAAAACTATAGTTACCAATTTATTAACGAGATGGATAAAATTTTACTAGAAAGAGGTATAAGATATTAAAGTAACAATTAAAACTTGATTGAATTAAAAATACACATTAAGTTCGAATGTCAGAAACACTTAAAAAAAAGAAAAGAAAAAAAGGGAAGCATGTCTTCCAAATATTGAAATTTTAACTAGTGAGCCCAAGTGTCTGTGGAGCAGGACCAGCACTTAGCCAAGCATTTTTATCTACGATATAATCATCCAACTTATAGTATGCTTGTCTACATAGTGTGCGTTTAATGCATGTTTTAAATTTCTTCTCATTTAGTTGAAGAATATCGAGTGGTATTTTATTATAACACTCTACACAATAACCCATAAAAGAAGTTTTTACTTTAGACAATCTGAAACGAGGTTGATCTAATTTGTTCCTATTTCTAGTGTTAAAATTATGCCTGTCACATATCTTACTAAAAAGATGTAGATTTTTTCGAACGTACATAATGTTTTCATATATATATTGACAAGGAACCGTCATGATGTTAATTTTTTTAAACAGTTCCCTTAGAGATTCACGTCTGCTGAGTTTGTAGATAGCTCTGATAGCCCTCTTTTGCAGAATGAAGATAGATTCAATATCTGCAGCCCGTCCCCACAACAAAATACCGTAAGACATGATGCTATGAAAGTAACTAAAATAGACCAGTCTCGCGGTATCCACGTCTGTTAATTGACGGATTTTCCAAACAGCGTAAGCGGCTGAACTTAGCCGCCCTGCAAGTGATGTTAAGTGAGGACCCCACTGCAGCTTTGAGTCAAGCGTGATCCCCAGGATATTTTCGACGAATTCAAGTATCTCCTTATTCAATACAACGTGACATTCACTACTTCTAACATTCGGTAAAGTGAATCTAATGCATTTAGTTTTTTTCTCATTTAATACCAAATTATTTACAGTAAACCAATTATGGACCACAAGCATAGCGTTATTTACGTCGTCAAGCTCCTGTGCACGTCTGCTTACTTTAAAAATCAGTGATGTGTCATCAGCAAATAACACCATTTGTGGTCGGTTTTCCAGTAAATAAGGTAAATCATTTATATATACTAAAAATAAGAACGGCCCCAATATTGAGCCTTGCGGTACACCCATTTTGACTACTAAACCCAATGAATTTACACCGTTTATTTGAACTACCTATACATACATAACTTTAAAAAATAAAGTCGCTATTCATGTCATTGCGATTAAAGTTGTTCTAAAGTGCGCAATTAAAGAATTTATTTCGGAAGATTTAAGTGTAATATAATAGCATTAAATTTGCATAATAATAACAAAGAAATCACGTTGTTTTTTAAAGTCGTAAAAACCGAAAAACGGGGGTGATTTCATAACACACTATCAGTACCAAAGTCTTTGACAGTTCAAAGACAAAGAAATTTTGACAGTTCAACAATATTCATTCCGTTATTTACGTTGTTGAGCTGACAATTTGGTTATAGAATATCCTTCAAAATTATTCAGAATGAGATTAATAGTGTCTTATGGAATTATGCTGCTGGTTTGGGCCGCTAGTTATTACATTATAAAAACATTTTCGCTTCGTTTCTTTGAGAGAAGGTATTTACCCACGAACCATCAAGGTAAAAATAAAAAGCCCTATAAAGTGACAGGATGTGTGTGTCGTCTTTGACGCAAAACGGAAACTTATGTAGGTCACAGTAATGATCAATTTCCTTTGACAGACAGGTCAGGGCAACTTTGAAACGTGCGGTTTTATATTAAATATTGCTTGAGGGATGTTGTGTGTTACCTTTTAAATCAATGTTTGGAATTACGTGTTCAATATTTGTAGTTGAATAATGTATCCTAAGATCTACGAGACGAGAAAAACTATGGTTTATACGCCATGTGTAGGCACGGTTCGTCAGTGTTATACGGATCAATAAGAAAGCTTGTTGACGGAGGCGTTTTTAAACGGTTTTATTTAGCTTGCCCTGTTTGTTATTTGGGTTTAATTTAGTGCTTGAAATTTCCCCCTTCCTGTTAGCAGATTGATCTGATATTTGGTACACACCTTTAGTTTTCATAACAATACAATTTAATTTAATCAGTATGATTGTAAATCCAAGATGGCCGCCGCTACAAAATGGCGGATTAAGTACATATTTTAATCAATCAATATGGGTATCAAATGAAAGGGCTTGACTAGTAGAATATTGTACAATATGAAAACTTTCAAATCTAAGATGGCAGCTGGCACAAAATGCCAGATTTCATATTCGTTTCAATATGGATAATGTGTATCAAATGAAAGGGCTTTACAAGTAGAACACAGTGCATGGAAACATAATAAAAACTTGAAAATAAAATAGTAAAAAAAAAATTTGTTGGGTTTTAATGAAAATAATGATGTAGCTAATCTACTTATATCTAAATAATAATTCGGTAGGTCCTAGGTACCAGTTATCACACCACTTTCCTCATCAATATAGGACATTGATCAGACAAAAACATAAAATTGGCGTTGGTGACTTCACGTGCTTTCCGAGGCACGGAGAGGTCTTGTCCGTAAACATGGTCACCCATCCTCGGACCAACCGTAGCTAGTGCAACTTAACCTGTCCGATTGATCCGTGCGGCTGTTTTTACTTACCCATGGCCCCAGACAGCGAAATAAAACATCAAAGAAAAGGATATTCAAGTCAGTAATTTTGGATTGCTAGTATTCTAACACCAATATTTTATACGTAATATGTTTCAACTTGTACATTATTTGTTATCGATATTGCAATGTCCGATAAGATACGGGATTTGAATGACACTTCCATTGAAGAATTGATAACAATCTCTGCCCTTGTTATATTTGACACGGACTAAACAAACAATTTAGAAATTAATTTTTAACAACATGCATTTATTTGCCTAAGGGCGCATTCCACCAAACTTTTATAACTAGAATAAGTCGAATGATTCCGGTCATCCTTCTGCACCCCCCCCCCCCCCCCTTGGATATCCCGCTAGATCTTCTTCTGTATTAAACTCGTGTCTTATACACTATAAACTTTTTCATTCCGATCTGATCCCCTTTCTCTTTTGTTTTTATTCCTGAAGGATTGTCAGCAACAAAAATATACGTACACTAGCTGACCCCGCAAACGTCGTTTTGCAAAAATAAAAAATATATAGTAGCCGATTCTCAGACCTACCCGATATGCACACAAAATTCCAATTAAAAAAAAAAAATCCACAAAAAGCCACGAAATGTATGGAAGCTTTTTTTTTTTTGTGGATGGCAAGTCATCAAATGACCCCTCCCGCTCTGGGTGGAGCAGAAGGGGGTGTCAGACTCTTACTGACTAAAACCCACCCGTGTTCCTTCCTTAGCCCTTTGTGTTCCGGGGTAGCGGTAACCCTTTCGGACAATCCCGCTGCCCCGGCAGGCTTCGGCCCTTACGGGCCCCTTCCTTATTGCTGACATCTCTTTGAGGCGCGCGTGGAACACGTACGCGCCGTCCGGCACGGGCCTGGTCCTGATCGGACGGAGAGTTACCCATTACTCTCCGCCCGCAGGCCCGCGCCTACGGTGGCCGGGAGTCGTCACGCGGCTCCCGACGCCCGGAGCGTCTCCCGCGGCGGCTGGGACGTGAGGCTCTCTCCCCCAGCCGTCCCGCCACCTCCTTTGCTAGCATGACTGCTTCGCAGAAGGAGGTGACTGCCTCCCACTCCCTCTCGCCCCGGACCATGGCTTGAACCAGGGCCGGGTGCGAGAGGTCGCCGCCGCTGCCGATCGCCTCTACGAGAACACGGCGGTGCTCAGCCCAAGTGGGGCAGACCTCCACCGTATGCTCCACCGTGTCCTCTGGGCGATCCTCGCAGTGGTGACACCCGGGCGTTTCCTCCCGCCCGATGGTGTGCAGGAACCTCCCGAAACACCCGTGTCGGGTGAGGACCTGCGTCAGGCGGTAGCCACTCCAATAGGAATAAATTATATATCATTAGAAATATATAAAGATTTATTACAAGAATCCCAATGAAACTTTTCTTGATTCCTTGTCCAATCTGAGTAATACAGGTGGAAGTTGAGACGAGGCAGTCAGACCTTAATCGTTATAACTACAGAAAAACGTTCTTAGGAAACTGTTATTAGCTACTTGAGTAATTGCTAACTGCGTTTACAGATTTTGGAAAAATGGTACAGCTAGCTTGGAAAACGTTAATTCCTACATTTTATTTTTATGTTTCCAATCGATGCGGTTTCGTATATGGATTCAGACACTTCAAGACCAACTTAGAAAGTCAGAAACCGCATAAAATTTTTCCCGTACCTACATGTCGTAGTGATCAAAGATTTACTGTTAGAAGGAAGGGAGGGGGAGGAGTGAACCCATGATCGGTTACAAGCTAGCATTGTAATGTCTATAGTTGTCTACGCATTCCTAATGACGCTCAAAAGAGCAGTGAATCTTTGTGAAACTAAAAAGAACTATATTTTTGCATTGCTAAAACTGACTTGTTACACTGTAACTCAGAACGGACAAGGATTTGGAATTAGGCGCTATTGTAACTTCTATTCAGTTTAAAAAGGGCTATCTAACGGTTTATCACACAAGGTTATTGAAGAGGTGTACCAAATTAAGTATCATCATTTGTCAGTAAGTCTATTTATTAAGCAGCTACTGAAAAATTCTTACAGAAAAAAATCATAATACTTTGCCAGATCTGAAGATCGAAATCGCCCTTTATGCCTGGAGGCTCTTATTTTGATTATAAAGTTTTATTTAAATTTTTAATTTATGTTAAGATTATTTTTTTGTTCTGTGTCTCGTAATTTTAATTAATTTGTATACCTACTATTGTATAGAATCAAGTCTTTCTGCTGTGCTGCCGGGGAGCTAGTTGCGCCAATTTATCTTCTCAGTGAAAATACTAGCAAGTCGTGAAGGGCGGGCGATTTGGGGAACAGTCTTAAGTTATTTTGACGTTCGAAAAGTTCAGAATAGCACTACTGTAGTGCTATTCTGTAAAATCTCACCCTGAAAACTTAGGTGAAGTGATCTGTCACTCCACCAGTAGGCCAATTCTACTAATTTAAAACGTTCAAAATCTCGTCGCAGTCTCATCTCGGCGACAAACAAATGTCAAAAACTTGTCAAAATGTAGGGAAATTTGAAGTATTTTTGACAGATTGAGACTGAGATCAGACTGTGAACGTTCTTAAAAATTACGAGAATTACCCTCCTGATGTTAGGGATTGCCCCTATTGATAGCTCACTTCACGCTCACTTCACCAAAGTTGAATAAATGACTTTTGATTTTTTATTTTGAACTTTTAAACCGTATGTTCAGTGGCTAATATATAACAGCCGCACACGTCGATCGATCAGGTTAAGCTACGCTTGCCGCGGTTGGTCTGTGGATGGGTGACCATCTTTACATACCGAGACCCCTCCGTGTGTCGGAAAGCACATTAAACAGTTGGTCCCGGCTGTCATTTGTGGATGTTTTACAGTCGTTACGGGTCGTCAGAAGCCCGAAAGTCTGACAACCAGTCTTACCAAGGGGTATCGTAGGACTCAGTTACTGGGTTGTGGAGGTCAGATAGGCAGTCGCTTCATGTAAAATACTGGTATTTAGCTGCATCCGGTTAGACTGGAAGCCGACCCCAAGGCTAGGCAGATGATGATGTTCAGTAATCAGTAAGTGACATTTGTGACGGCTAGACTAGATATGATAAAAATGTATGATATTTTTCGCCATACTCAGAAATGACGTTAACTTTATCAGTGATTTAAAGCAAAAGTAATTCTCTGAATCCAACGAAAAAAGAACATAATTTATCTGATGTTGTTCACACACATATCTAATACGAATCTTAAGATTAGAATTTTTAAGATTTTTCTTGAGATTGAGCTGTGATAGAGGTTTATAAGTCGATACGCACGAATTTACTCGCTCGAAACGGGTGAATTTTCAGTCATACACCATGTATCTATTACATAATTCATTTATCTGTCATGACTTACTTGTTAATTATTTTACCTATTTATTCTAGTACTAGCAGCGCCCCGCGGTTTTACCCGCATAAATTTCGATCTCGTGGGAACATCGGGATAAAAAGTATCCTGTGTGCCAAATTTCATCCAAATCCGTTTAACGGTTTACGCGTAACTGAGTAACAAACATCCAAACACCTTCACAAACTTTCATTTTTATAATATAGGTAGTAGGATACTAGCAGTGTCCGATTTTAATAAAATTATGCACACTGTGTGCAGTTTCATCCAACTTGAAAGATAGGATAGTTTATATCTCAATTTATAATCGCTATATTATTTTATTGCGAATATTGCCAGGACAAGGTTTGTATGAAAGAAAATTTCGGGAATTTGAAAAAAAAAATGCACCCGTGCGAAGCTGGGGCGGCCCGCTAGTTATAATATACTTGTGTGTAGTTATAATAGATTTATATAGTAGGAAGTGGGATTATAGTAGGAAAGTAATTTTATTCTAGACGCAGTCTTCACATGTAATTAATATACACAAAATGTTGTAAAACATTTTTAAAATTAACGGTGAAGTTTCTTGCCCATTCTTCTTCATACAAAAACTACCTTTAGAAAGGGGCGACTAGAATCAATTCTATTTTGTTGTAATTTTTGACGTTCAAAAGTGCATTTTATGTGCCCATTTGAAGTAAATGATTTCATTTTGATGAATTATAAGAACATCCCCTGAAAGATTTACACTGAAATTCAAATACGGCTTGTAGATAAAAAATAAGAAATAAATAACACATTTCCCAACTACCTAATTTTACCGTCTGCAAATATTTTCCCTTCGCACTTCAAAAAATATTCTGAACACCAAATTTTTTGAATGAAGTGGCCTGTATAGGCCTCGTAACGGGTAGGCTCTCATTTGGAGGGGCCACTGACCCAGTTCGGGAGGACTGGCTGTAAGTAACGATAGTACTTTTGTTCTCTTTATAACTTATTCTTTTGGTCATTGGAGGGTAAGGCAAAGTGTTTGGCAACGGCTTTGAGGCCGATTTTCAATTGAATATTTTTGTCAAAGTCAAAATTGAATTGTTTATTTTTTATTAAGAGCTGACTTGTCAATCATCTGATAACTTTTTTCGAAAAATAATATCGAACAGCGGTGGCCCAGTGGTAACGGCCGCTTACGAGTGGGAACATTATAGACTGATTATGTAATTTTGAACTTTGACAGTTATTTATTTCATACAAACACTGTCAATAGTCAATTTTATTCCTCGAATAAATTTATCTGGCGATGGAAATATTAACCCTACGACAAGATGGCAGTTGTTCCATGTTGCTCAATATTTGTTGTTGGTATTCATTCAGTGGTTTTTAGTTAGACTTAAACCCGACCCCAAAATAGTTGATTGACTAGGCAGATGATGATTTAGATAAGTTCCAAATAATGTCTTTGAAAATGAAGCAAAGGAGATGAGAATTGCGAGAAATTGATTTAGATTCCAGAGTATTTTATTTATATTAAACTTTTTATTTTTATTTTCAAACTAAATATTTATATTTATATTGAAATAATCTATACTAATATAATAAAGAGGAAAGGTTTGTATGTATGTTTGTAACGAATTGGCTCAAAAACTACTAGACCGATTTTAAAAATTCTTTCAACATTTGAATGCTACATTATCACTAATTAATATAGGCTTTTTAATTGCAAGAAAAAGTAAAATGTTTAAAAAATAAATTTCCACCCGTGCGAAGCCGGGACAGGCCGCTAGTAATAGATAAAAATCATAGTGACTCTAAAAATTCGGCCACATCATCGTCACCAAGTAAATTCCCCAAAATAATGTTTAATGATTTTAATGACATACTAGACTAAGCTATTGCTATTCAAGTTTAAAATTGCCTGAAACTGTATTGTAAAGGAGATCACCCAACCTCCATACATTTTTGGGCTAATTTTGAAAGTGCCGGCCAACTAAAATAAACTCAATATTACAATAGATAATAATAATATAAACACTTTTTATTACCACACTAAAGTTCTAAGTCAAGTCTGTGAGATATTATTCAAACTCAGAACATCTATTCAGTTTGTGGAAGAAACCTAATTATTATTATATTTCTTGGAATAACGTGCGAGTCAGAATGTAAAAAAGGTAGCAGCTACCTGCGCCTGCGTCACATGCTATCTCGCTCGCACTGACCACACGGCGCTCACCGCACGGCTTGCCTTCAGTTCTCCATGCAACTTCTGTTACATCGGACGGCTACACCGCTGTGCTCCCAGTTTTATCGTTGTTTTGTCATTGCTGTTTTTGTTATAGTGTTATTGTTGTTTTTTGTCGTGTTATTGTTGTTTTTTGTCGTTTTATTGTTGCTATAATGGCACAAATGTTGTGTATAAAATGTCGTGAACCATGTGAAGGTCGAAGGACTTATACGTGGACTTCACGAGAAGAACACCATAACGACATGGCGCAGATAGTTATCGAGGAGCTGGTTGCGAGACAGGTAACCTATTTTATATTTTTTGGTACAACTAAATGATAGTAACTCCATACCATGCTAGTCTCTTTCCAGTTGGACGTATAACGTACCTACACCACTACTGGGCAGTCTTGTCACGTGTACGAACAATTTTAATCATTGTAGTTTATTCAATTCAATTCATTTATTTGTCAGATCAGTACAATCCAATATTGTTAGTAAGAACATAAACAACTTACAAACTAGTATTAGTGCATATACTTCTATCAATTAATAAAAAAAAAACATGTCATATACGATAATAATAATAATAATTCATAATGGTTAACACAATAACACTACACACACTACATCTGGCACGGTTTGGAGGCAACACTACCGTTATAATCAAAGGTTTTTAATCAAAGTAGGTGTTTAATCATTTTATTTATTATTCTTTTCAGGAAGAGCCAACAGACTTCATTTGCCGACCATGTTGGCAAAGAGTTGAAAGGACTTTTCAACGACGAGTTCGCGAGGCAAATCAAGTCATCGATGCTCTGCCAGATGAACCTGCTCCGGAAGTACCCCGAACCCATCCAACACTGACATTACCAGGATTCGTTCGTACTCCAAACACAACAGTGAATTGTGTTTTTCAACATTGCCAGAATGTGACCCGACTTAGAATTCCACATAGTGTGATTGTTCTTCTGATCGGACGTTACAATTTATGATACCAGAAAATGCTCGCGTGTGTCAAGAACATCTGGAGCAAAACCTCTGGCATACACTTCCTCTACAGGATAATCTCGTAGAAGATTTTACGGCCTCTGAAATAGTGAGTGCTCTAACTATAATGCGAAATCAAATAACAACAGATATACTCAACTTTGAACAATATGAACTTATAAATGCAAACGAATTCCACACTTGGATTGGACTTAGTCATGAGCAGTTTTCCAATTTGCTCGACAATATATCCAGTTTAAATAGTAACAGACACAAAAAAACTATACTGGCTGCAACATTAGCCAAACTTCGAACAGGGGATTCTAATGCGAGGCTCGCTTTGATTTTTAGAACAAGCGAATCCCGTTTTCATAGACTATTGACCTTAGGTCGTGAAGCGTTAGTGCGTGATTTTGTTCCTATACACTTAGGATTTGACCATTTAAATCGACAAGATGTAGCACAAAGGAACTTATTATTACCAGAAACGTTATATGGAAATCCAGAAAGCTCTATAGAACAAAGAAACGCTATTACTATATGCGACGGTACATATATATATAACCAAAAAAGCTCCAACTACTTTTTTCAAAGACTCACGTACAGTCACCATAAATATAGAAATCTGACGAAGCCTTTTTTATTTGTATGTTGTGACGGTCATATTATAGAGGTGTCTGGACCACACGCTGCAACAACTTCTGACGCCTATGTAATGAATTCTATTCTTGAGGACGAAGAAAGTGTATTTCATTGGTTTTATAGACCAGGAGACGTATTTATCCTTGATCGCGGCTTTAGAGACGCGGCATTACCTCTACAATCTCATGGATATTCAGTGCATATGCCCCAAACAAAGGATGCTAATGAAACGCAACTGACTACGGTACAAGCAAACAAGTCACGCCTTGTTACCATATGCCGCTGGGTGGTCGAAGTCATTAATGGACGATTTAAGAGGGATTTTCGACTATTACGAATCGTTCATTGCAATCGTGCCTTACCGCACATGATTGAATATTTTAGGATAGCAGCAGCAATATTAAACGCATATCATCAAGTGATTGTGGACAATGTGCGCGCCCCAAGATTTTTAGAAATCATTCAAGAAAGAATTAATATTCCAAATACATTGGGTGATCTGGTAACCAGATACAATTATAACCGAAGACGTGCACAGTTTCAGCCAATAAATACGAATCTGTCTGATATCCCGTTCCCTATATTAACGGAAGAAGACCTTATTTTGTTCGCCCTTGGTATATACCAACTTAAACAGGCACGTAGTTATTATGCAGAGCACATACAGGCAACTGGTATGTTTGTCATTGAAATCGGAGGAAATATACCTGCTGAACATCTGCGAGAAGTTGAAGGGAGGGATCTCTACATACTTCGAGGGCGAATCCAGTCCCGGCATATCCGTTTACAAACATATCATGTTTATATAGCCATAGACACAGCTCTCACAGGCAGGCAAGCTATTGCGCATTATTATTGCTCTTGCCGTAATGGCAGAAGAACTATCGGCTGCTGCTCCCATGTGATGTGTATTGTATGGTACATGGGGCATGCAAGGCACCTGTCTGTCATAAACATTCCTGCTGAAGGTTTAGAGAATATTTTTGTTAGACCAGGAGAATTATAAGTAGAGAATAATCATTGAAATGTTCAATAAAGAATTTTTTTTTTCCCGGGACTTTTTATAATGGACGTGAAACTAAAATGGCAACTGACTACCATTGCACCACATAGAAATAACACTTTTGACTAAACAAAAAACTGCTTTACATCTACACTGAGTGATACTTTGAGGCTAAAATTCAAACCGAAATATAATCTCATTGAATTGACTGAGAACTTTGGTATAGTAATAAAAAATGATTATAATGTTGAATTCTATTTAAATAATGCGTTTATGTTTGTTGGCCGGCAAAATAAAAATTAGCCCAATCTGGGTGATCTCCAAAGTATCCATGTTCCATAATATTTTATTTTTACTTAACATTTGCAAAACCGTGAGGTTAAATATAGTGTAACAAATAAACTGTTACAACATCCAATACATCCTATATTCTAGCAAATAAAGATATAATTAATTAGTGCAACATAAAACAATAGTAATCAATTTACCTGAAAATCTTAATTTTATGTAGAAAGATTCCAAGCACTTAATACACGATAACAATAAATATAGCGATATGACGTTGCAAATGTTACAAGTCAGCAAAAGTTCAGGGAAAATCTTTCTAATCTTAATGTCCAGAGAGTTCTGACACTGGCAAGTTAAAAGAAAGTCGCGGGCTTCTACCTCAAAGAGTTAAAGCTAAGTTATAAATTGACACAAATTAAGAATAAGATTACTATCAACTGGCTGAGAACTGTTTTCTTGCTAAAAGTTTTTCTCGTCCATTTTAATTTGCTGCCATTTTGTACCCAGCACGAATCTTACTCACACGAACACTTTAACACGGAGAAGATATATACCTATAGTTTCGTAGGCATGTCTGAATTTTTTTCAGCCTTATTTGTCTGTATAAACGACTGCATTTCAACTGCACGCCAGCTGCAAAGTTGCAATTTGGGTGCACTTCTATGCAGTTGACATAACTGCATCTAAACTGCCAACCGATTGTCCAGTCTGCTTGCATTCGGAGTCAGTTCACAAGATGCATACTGCATGAGATCTGCTAACTGCAATTTTGCGTGCATAGTACACGCAACCAGCGTGCGTGTATGATCAGAAGGCCAATTAACGTTCAAAATCTAGTCGCCGTCTCATCTCTGCGACAAAAAAAATGTCAAAAACTTGTCATAATGTTGGAAAATTAGAAGTATTTTTTGACAGACTGAGACTGAGATCTGACTGTGAACGTTCTTAGAATTACAAGAATTGCTCCTCAGATGTATTAACGTGAACGAAGCAGAAGGAGTATGTAATGAATGTACAGACGCCAGCACATCAAGCTACCCGAACTTGTCAAATTTTCCCAATCAACTTTGAACCTTATGCTTTAGCAATAAAGTTGAAAATCTATTAAATAAATTTGACAGATTGTAGTAGCTTGGTGTGCTGACGTCTGTACTTCAAACTCATAAATCATTTTCCATCCTTTTTCCTGTCACAAAAATATGAACTTCAATAACTATTAATCATCACAATATTAACAAAAGAAGGTTTTATTCACTCTTTTTATTTTAGCCAGATAGAATCGTTGACCGCCTACTCTTCAAGTGAGGGTCGATTGACCTATTTCCTAAGTGTCTGGGCCATAAGACTGATGATGGAAAGATGTGGAGACCCACTTAAGCGGTTAAATTAAAAAGGAAGGGGCTTACATGGAAGTGAGACAGATGTTTTGACATTCGTTTTAGTTCTTACGTAGGTTGTACCGATTGCTCATTATACTGGCACTAAATATATAATAGTAAGTACTATGATACTGATTTATGAAAGCACTATTTTTTTGAGAAAAAGTGAAAATGTTTAGGTACTCATATTTTGTCTTTAATCTTGAACAAGAGTACTTATATCACATTATTATTTTACATAAACTATGGCTTAAGGGCGAATTTTACCAAACTTACCTAGAATCAGTCTTATCATCAGAATAAATTTTGAATTTTTAACAGTTTTACAGTACTAGAAGTGTCAGGCCTCAATTTTATTGATCTGACTTTGCTTAAATTAGCCCTTAATCAAATAGAAATATGCATAAATTTTAAACCACTAACTAAGCAAATTTTAGTTCCAAAAACAAGTTATGCGTTACCTCAAATGAAAAACGAGATATTTGGAACAAAACCGGACCAACTTTATTTTTCCGACGGCGGCGCAACGACCATGCTTGAATGCTCCCATCCTGAAAACTCAATTTTAAACTTTCTACATGAAAAAGTAAAACAAGCCTGAAACGCATGGCTGACTAAAAGAGTTGAGGTGTTATAGCAAGTTGCCTGTTCCGAAGGTTTTATTAAAAATTAAAATTTATGGGCACTCTTGGGAGACCAGAAAAAGTACTTAATTTGGGTGAAAAACTCTTTAATGAAACATGACTGAGCATAAAACAACCCTTTGAAATATAAAATAAAGTCCGCCAGGCCGCCGAAGTTCGGCCATGGCTACCAATCTCAGTGGACACCAGTTTTCGGCGCAAGAGATATTATTATGCACATGTGGGTGCGCAGACACAGTGACACAAGTGCACTTTCTCTTCCTTCACTCTCATTATCCGATGGAACCGGACAGAGATCAGGTTCAGGACTAAGGGCTTAACGTGCTTTCCGAGACACGGAGGTAGCACACCGTCCACTTCCGAACTCCGGGCTGTTACTAAGAAATTCCCGATGGCAAACCCAATAACACTGCCCGATCTGTGAATCAAACCTAGCATCACACGCTCAGTAGTCGCATTTGCAACCACGAGACCAACGGGGCATTGAAAAGATAAAATACGGTAGCTGTAACTTGTAAGCCGCCACGACTAACCCGGTATTGCATAAATATGTAAGCTGTCACGCCCTTTATACCTGAAGGCTTTTATTTAGGTAGTAAGTTTTTGTTTACATTTTTAATTATGATTTATAATTTTTTTTTGCTTGAGTAAGTATTGATTTTATTGTATTTGTGAGTATATTGGCGTGGCAAGCTGACATATGGCAAATAATTTAATTTAATGTTCTGTGTCCTGTAACGTCAATAACTTTGCGTACCTAGTATTGTATACAATCAAGTATTTTCTAACTGAACAGACAGCTGTGCGGCTGGGGAGTTTGTTGCGCCAGTTCTTCTCCCCAGCGAAAGCACTAGGAAGTGGTGAAGGGCGGGCGTTTTGGGGGGACTGTCTTTTGTAATTTTGACGTTCGAAAAAGTGCTGATTCTCAGCCTAGTTTGAATAAATGACTTTTGATTTTGATTTTGACTCTTTTGTTACGCAACAAAAGTGTCGTGAGTGACATAATGTTATCGTTAAGTGTGCAGCAGTGCTATTCTGTAACAATCTCACCGTGAAAACTAAGGTGTAGTGAGCTGTCATTCCGCCTGATGTTAGGGATTGCCCCTATTATTGCACTTCACGCTCACTTCACCTAATTTATCACGGTGAGATTTTTACAGAATCGATCGGCAGAGTATAACTTGCAATAAGGAATTTTGTTCCTAAAACGATTTAGGAAGCATAATCAGCCTAAGATGTTCCCATTGCTGGGACACAGGCCTCGTCTCTGTGAGAGCCACGAGAGCACCACGTGGGTCCAGTCTATTGGTGGATGTCACATATCTTTGATCTTTTGGTTCTAAGACATGCCGGTCTCCTCATGATATTTTCCTTCGACGTTTTAAGGTAGATGCTCCAGGTAGCTCGCAAGATCCAAATTTTTGTACGTTTTTTTGCAATTTGCAAGTCAGTATTAGGTTATATTAAGTCACTATTAAGTTAAGGTTCGTGAGCACATTCGCAAGAAGCTGGCAGTATCATCACAACGGTAATATTTTCTCATTGTTTGTCTTATTTATTTTTAGTAAGTATATTCATGTATTTATGTATATTAATTTGGGCTTATATATACTCGTATATATGTAATTATGTATATATTATATTCATAGTTTTAACAGGTTTATGCGTATCTTTATATTTAAAATATTTATTCCTCAATTTTCATGATTGCAACTACCACTGTTTGTCTGTGCATCACCCAAAGGTTGACTGGTAGAAAATGCATATGGCATTAAGTCCGCCTCTGTACATTTATGTGCTTGAAGTATTAAATAAATACCTAAATATATTGTGATCCAAATTTGATTCGTGGCTGTAACAAGGATGTATGTACAGAATTATAATCATTAAAGTCATCAATTCAACTATTTAAGACCAGGTAATCCTAGCATCATGGAATTGTCGTAGTTAGGATTACATGGTCTTATAGAGTCGCATTGATGACTTTAATGATTATTTATGTAAACACATAATTTTTACGGCCGCGAATCAAATTTTGATCAACCTTCAACCTAATACATAATTGCAAATTGCAAAAAACGTAAGAAAATTTGAATTTCGCGAGCAGTTGTGATAAAATTAAATGCACAAAGTAAAGGTCCTGCCTTCATCTTTTTAACATGGCGCCACAGACAGTCCCTTTGCAGAGGCTGCCTTGACGCCGAGGAATCAGCCACCCACGTCATTCTGGAGTGCGAGGCTGTGGCTTCTCAACGCGCAGAAATCCTCGGAACAGTAAGATCGCTCCGTGACGCCTGTGAAGCTCCCAGGTAGCTTCTGTGCTTTTGGGCGGAGCTGGCTCTGTTAGCCAGAATCCTTACGCACGACGGACCGAATGAGAGTCTAAGTGTGGAAAAGGGAGTCCCATCATCATCAAGGTCCTGCATAGGTTCGAACTCACGACCTTAAAACTCGTAAGTTGGAGCCAATACCAGTGAGCTACCACTGCACATGTGGTTGACAACCTTCGAAAGTTTACTGTAATGACAAACAAGCAATATTGTAAAACATTTTGAGCAAAACTTTTCGGTCGAACTTTTTAAATGAGCGTTAGGGAACAGTTGGTAACTTCAGGAGTTGATCCATTTTTTAGAAACCCCGCGGGAGGATTTTTGTACCCTTATTAAAGGTTGCTTATGTCGGATTTTATATATGACTAGCTTTTGCCCGCGACATCGTCCGCGTGAAATTTCATTCTCCCTCTATTTACTCTCTTAGGGGTTGAATTTCGAAAAACCTTTTCATAGTGGATACCTACTCTTCACAAAGAACACACCCTCCAAATTTCATGTCTCTAGGATCAGTGGCTTAGACTGTGCGTTGATATATCAGTCTGTCAGGACTTTGAATTTCATATACATAGATACAGTATTGAAAGTTGACTGAGGGGCTCGTGGCTAAATATTAACTTACAGCAACAAGAGTTATGCGACGCTTGCCGAGGTTGGTCCGTGGATGGTTCAACCATCTATAACATACTGAGACACCTCCGTGCCTCGTAACTCGTAGACCTTAGATAGTACTAACAGGTGGTCAAAAGCCCAAATCTGTGACAACCAGGAGATGGTTTTACTTAGTAACAGGGTTGTGGAGGTCAGATAGGCAGTCGCTCTATGTAAAATACTGGTATTCAGCTGGTATAGGTTAGACTGGAAGCTGACCTTCACATATGTAGTTGAGGAACTTAAAAGCCCCCAAAGTGACTCCTCGACCCCGAGTTCTGACTTATTAATAATGCATGGAGGTGCGGTAAGTGGGTGGACTTTGAACGTCTGCTTCTCGAAATCCTTGCTATGTTTCCTACCCGTATAAATTTGAAAATGTTTTTAGACCCTCATGCTTTTAATTACTTAGTACGGCATCCTTATCCTTGTTTAGCTAGCAATAATTTCTGTAACAAAACTCCTTGTCAAAGTCACCGCACGTTTGTGGTAGTTTCCATTGGTGTTTAGTTTTCTACTCCACTGGTTGCAGTTCCAAGGGACGTAAAACCTTATCAAATATGCAGCATAAAATCATCACATAGAGATAAATGTTGACATATTCCGTCATGTTTAAACTAGGGACGAAATTGCATATTAAATTGTCAAATTTTAACTCCATCTTCTGTGCGACAGAAAACGCGAATTTGTCTGTAATTTTTTTTTTGAAAAGCCAATTAGGTAAATTCTTTTAGATCGGTTTTTACCAATTCGAATTTTTGAAATATTTTTCCAATTTTACAGGGTCAAATTGAATTATCTAGCGAAACTTCGCAGATGTGATAGGTATCGATATTAATTAAACACGAGAAAACAAAAAAGTAATTAATGTGATTTTTTTTTGTGGAGTCGTCGATCGCAGTTATTGTAGGCACTTGAAGAGTCGGTTTAAAAAATCTGGTTTTTTTATGTAAAGGTCAAAGACGTGATGAATTTCATTATCTAAACACGAAAAATGAAAGAAAACATATTTTCATAACGTCAAGTAATGAAACTACCAGCTGTCGTTGACCCCCAAAAAACATCAAATAATTTTATTTTATCATGTTTAAATATAGAAATCAATCATGTCTGCAGAGTTTCGCTAGATAATTTAATTTCACCCTGTATAACGAGTTTGATTTGACGGCGCGAGCCAATTTGCACAAATCTAAAAGCCTGTTTCTGTACTTGTCAGAACAAATATTTAGGGAGGCGAATAGGGGAATTTTCGGTAATACTCGAGCGTGGCAGTTTGAGATATGAGAGATACCTTAGACCTAATAGAACAACCTTGTAAAGTATTTAGCTCTATATGTAGTGACGCGCGCCTAGGATAGACGATCAGATTAGTAAAATAAAATCGATAGTCTGAAATACTCGAGCGCGTCAGATTAAGATATTGGTGGTTGATTTTAGTGTTTTAAGACTAAATTTAACTAATCTGACGATAAGTCCTTGACGCCGCCGAGTTATAGGGTCGCGAACTTGTAAAAAAAAAACGTTAATCCGGCATTCTCCAGCGCGATTTTTTATTTTTTTATTTTGAAGAATATAATCTAAAACTCACTAAAAATACAAAATCTGCCGGTTTCCGCATGACCAGAAGTGTGGAGGAGCCATTTCGTCTTCCGAAAAACGCGTTGCGGCATATAAGTCGCGAACGATTCATCTTACAAAAAAAAAGTTTAAATAAACAAAAAAGGTAATTTTATTTTACACAAAAAAGGTCTCTTTACATTTTTGTCCAAAGTTAAAACTTTTTGACTTGAAGCATCATAAAAACTCAAACTCCCGGTTTTTTGAGTATATCTCGAAAACTGAGGGTGTTAAAAAAAATTGATATGAAATAACGATAATTAAATTATGTGACTTTTATTATATCTCACAATTTTTTTTTTTCTAAAGCTTCTCGACAATTTTCGTGGACTCGGAAAAAGCTACGCGTATCCGTATACAAAAGTATTATTAACATGTACAGTTTCATATACAGAGTTGATACGACAGAGGGGCATTAAATTACACTACGTATACTATACGTGTTTAGTATTAATTCGATAAGGTATAAAAATAAAAAGCTCCAAAATTGAGAATTTTTTTTTTTTCAAACAAACTAAATAGCTTACAAATCAGAGTAAAACGCAACCACCCTTTGTAAATAAAGGAAAAACCCAAATTTCATAGAAACTTGGACCTGGCGACTGACCTTACAAAGTGGCAACGTCGTCGCACGCGCGCCGGGGCGCGGCATGTGTTTCGTGTCGAAGCGGGCGGCCGGCGGTGGCGCGGGCGGCGGCTTAGGCCTCCGCTCGCGCTGGCTGTTATGTTAGATAGTTTTGAAGTACGCCGACAACAAAAACACTAAATTTTTAAATTCTCTATGTGTCCTCCATTCACATTAATGCACAAATTATACCGACGGAGAATATTGTTATTTAGTTTTCTAATTAAATCACTGTCCGTCGCTAAGCACTTTAATTTGTGAAATGCTAAAATAATCCTGTTTTTTAGTTCAACAATTGTATTTACCTCGGAGGCATACACTTCACCCTTAATGTATCCCCACAAAAAGAAATCCATGGGAGTGAGGTCCGGAGATCGTGGTGGCCACCGAACAGGTCCGAATCGACCGATCCATTGCTGCCCAAACATTTCTGTGAGCCGCTCCCTGGAAGCCATCACAGAATGTGGAGGCGCACCGTCCAGCTGGTACCACAACTTGCGATGAACGGCTAAAGGTCAGTGTACTCGGCCACAGGACCACTTAATAAATCTAAAAATTTCGCCGCTGCAAGGGTGCCGTCAATAAAAACAGGGCCGATAATATTATTATTATGGATACCAGCCCACACATTGAGAGAAAATCTGTACTGGTGTTCAGATTCTCGAAACACGTGTGGATTTCCCAAACTCCAGTACCGGAGGTTTTGCCGATTCCAGATGCCGTTCCGAGTAAAAGTACACTCATCGGTCCATATTACATTTGTTAAGAAATGGCGGTCTTCGGATGTTTTATTTAATAGCCATTGGCAGTAACTGTTCCTGATCGGTAAGTCTCTCGATAACAAAGCTTGCACCTTCCGATATTTATAAGGTTTGCGTTTGTTACGTTTTAGAACCTTGTGGATGGTTCTATGGCAACATCTAAACTGCCGGGCGGCTCTGTGCAGACTCGTTGTCGGGTTGCGGGAAAAATGATCTAATATTCGTTCGTCCCATGCAGCGGGTATTTGCCGCGGTGGCACTCCCTCCTGTTGCGGCACTACACGTTTATTGTCCCGTAATCTTTGTACTGCCAACTGTATGGTGCGGGCGTTCCTAGGGCAATTGCGGCTGTCACCATACCTTTCTCTGTATGTTCGCAGAGCTAATGCTGCGTTTCCACGGCATTCACCGTAAATTAAAATCATGTCAGTGTATTCTGACGCCGTGTAAGTTAGACGAGGCATTGTTGAACACTTTAATTAAGTATACACACACACACAACCAAAGTTTAATTACGTGTCCTATCACAATAAAAAACAGTAAATCACAAAAAAAAACACTAACACTAAATAATTATAATAGCAAGTTACGTGTCTTGTCACAATAAAAAAAAAGAAAGAAGTGTCCTATTCACAATAACAAAACAAAATCACAATTGTCAGCGCACGAGTTCGACAAAACAATAGCAGCACAGGACTTCCGTGTTACGTAACGTACGTCCCGGAAGGATAGCGTTGGCGCACTGAAAAACCAAGTTTTTTAGTTTTTAGAGGCCCCCCTCGCAAGGACCAAAGATGCAATAGCAACACACTGACCTATTTCTATTTCTTTTACGCGCGTGATGTTTTGCTAATGGGATTGTCACTTTCTTTTGTAGGACGTATTTGCTTATGACTTGCGTAAGAGCGGCAACAACGTATCGTAGATTTATCGTTTTAAGGTGCATGACCTATGCCTATAGACATAATCAGCTGTTAAGAAAAATACATCATGTTCAAACGGGCCAAAAACTTAAAAAGTCATTTGCGACTAAACTACTGTTTCAATTTAAATGATATTTGGTACAGAGCTTGAAAATGGTACCTAGTATAAGCAGTTTAAAGGAAAGCCTTTCTGTCGTATCAACTTTGTATATTATTCAACTAGCTTCTGTCCGCGACTTCGTCCGCGTAAATTTTTTTTGTTTCCCCGACCCACCCCGTCGCAACGTGTCACCGGCCTGCGCTATTACTTCGTTTTCGCTTGGCGAAAACTTCAGACTTTTTTTCTTTTTGCTCAACTCCTAAGGGTCCTAGCGTCACGTTTAATAGAATATAGCCTTCTTCAAGAACTGGGCTATCAAACGCAAAAATATTTTTATATATGCGACCAATACTTCCAGAGATTTAGAGCTTTCAAACCGTGTTTCAAACAAACAAACTCTTCAGCTTTATTATTAGTATTATTTTAAAACTATGATATCTCCTAAGATATACATTAAAATCAAATGATGTCAGAGGCAATTTTGTTCAAAATTAAATACATGTGATGAATAACGTATTTATTTGGATAAGGATTAATACCATGTTTATAAAAACACCTTCGCAAATAATGCATTATTTTAGAACAAATTTGGTTAGCATAAAAGAGGTTATAGTGAGCTAACCTTAAAAGATAGATATATGTTGTCGTGGACTTTTTTTTAAAGATTTTAAAGGGAAACAATTCTGTTATATACAGGGTGGCAGGGACATCGACGCACAAACGTCGTGAAAAGGTTACACCTGATGCCCTAAATAAAATTACGAAAGTCATTAATCTCGGAAATGACCGGTTAAAAAAATTGACATTTTTGAGCGCGCAATGTATTGCAAACAACGCGATCAAAACGGTCCGCGGATGGCGCGCGCGCGCGCTACCTACACAGTACACACACACGTTTGTGGCGCTGCCGCCCGCCGCCGCTGCCGGACGAACGTGATTGTACAGAGGCCAGCACATCAAGCTACCCCAATCTCTCAGATTTTCCCAATTGAATATGAACCTTATTCCTTTGTACTAAACTTGAAAATCTATCAAAGAAATTTGACAGATTGGGGTAGGTTGACCTGCTGGCGTCTGTACGTTTTGGAATGGGCAACTAACTAGCTTCAACTTTCTGACTAACTAGTTAATTTTGACAATTCAAAAGTGCCTGGAAATGGTTTAATTGAAATAAATGCTTTGAGTTTGAGTTTGAGTTTTGTACCTACGAAATATCGCCTAACGACAACATTGATAGGTACCTACCACATCAAAACATTGTTTTACAATTAGTCTTGATAACCGATGGTAACTTCTTAAGTACCCGTTATGGAAATAAAACTAACGCTAAAAGCTTATTCCCATAAAATAGCGATACCGATGAGGATTTATAACAAAAAAGATTAGAACTTAGCGATCCAGTAATGTTCAATTAATGAACTTACCTTAACTAAGACGACCCACTGACCGTCGGACAGGAAGGGTTACGTTTGTGGGAGCGCCGTCGTGTTGGAACCATGTCTCGCGGAACTGGAGCACAGGCACCTCCTCGGTTATTTCCTCGAGGAAGGCATTTTGAACGTCTCTCACAAACACACACACACACACACACACAGAGAAAATTACTTTTGATTTTATTAAGATCACAAATTCGCGTCAAATAGCACACCCGTTTGCGATCAACGAAATCTAGGAACTGGCAAAAATCCGATAAAATCGGCGAAATGCAAAAGAAATGTACTTTGCTGATCTTTCTTTCAATTTGCCGCACTTGCTTTCTACAGTTAGTACTATTATTTCATTTGTACCTACAGTGCCTACACCGAACACAGACCAACAAAATGATAGAGTGTACAAACACATTTAGTTGTACCTAGCTACCTATTCACGAAATTAATTGCGAATATGAATGTATTTTTTTTTACGAAAAAGTAAATTACATTGTTGAATTGCATTCAAAACTAAAATTAATGTTGATAATAAAAAAATATCGAAAAATTACGGGACTATCAAGACATTTCTACACGTTTTTTTTTTAAATCTTCTTTACTTAAATCGATGAAGCTTTAGAAAAATAATTATCCCCCATAATTAATCTAAAATAAAAGTAGTAAATGGGTCATTCATTTCTGTAGATGATTAAAATGCCTCATGAGACGCGTCTGTTAGATTCATTGGGATATGTCGCCTTATCGCATAGCTTCTTAGAACGAGACCGCTCGCCGCCGCCGTCCCTTTGTCGGCATTTGAAAGCGAATAACGTAGGTACTAACCCAGTGTTGACCTCACAAATGAACTTTAGCAAAACAGCTGATCAGATAGCCCTTTCGAGTTTTATTTACATTGCTGTTTTAAGTGAAACAAGTGAATTTACTATTTTTTAATTAAAAATCTCATTGGGTTAGATAGAAATAATGATTTTATACAGCTTACATTAAAAAAAATTGCAGAAAAAAACGTAAAAATTAAGAAAAAGCCGACGAAAAATTTCAACGCAGAGGGGTCCAGAATCATGTACTGAATCCATGGTAAGCGGTTTCGCGTCGATGTCCCTGCCACCCTGTATGATTTTTGCGAAACTTTAACCGTTTACGCAGCGCACGCAGCGGAAGCTCTCAATAGGAAAAAAATCCCCCGATTTTGAAACATTCTTCATTGGTGCTCCGCTCCTATTGGTTTTAGCGTGATGATATATAGCCTATAGCCTTTCTCGATGAATGGGCTATCTAACACTGAAAGAGTTTTTCAAATCGGACCAGTAGTTCCTGAGATTAGCGCGTTCAAACAAACAAACAAACAAACTCTTCAGCTTTATAATATTACTAGCTTCTGCCCGCGACTTCGTCCGCGTAAATATTTTTTGTTTCCCCGACCCACCCCGTCGCAACGTGTCGCCGGCCTGCGCTATTACTTCGTTTTCGCTTGGCGAAAACTTCAGACTTTTTTTCTTTTTGCTCAACTCCTAAGGGTCCTAGCGTCAAGTTTAATAGAATATAGCCTTCCTCAAGAACTGGGCTATCAAACGCAAAAATATTTTCATATATGCGACCAATACTTCCAGAGATTTAGAGCTTTCAAACCGTGTTTCAAACAAACAAACTCTTCAGCTTTATTATTAGTATTATTTTAAAACTATGATATCTCCTAAGATATTCATTGAAATCAAATGATGTCACAGGCAATTTTGTTCAAAATTAAATACATGTGATGAATAACGTATTTATTTGGACAAGGATTAATACCATGTTTATAAAAACACCTTCGCAAATAATGCATTATTTTAGAACAAATTTGGTTAGCATAAAAGAGGTTATAGTGAGCTAACCTTAAAAGATAGACATATGCTGTCGCGGACTTTTTTTTAGAACTTTTAAAGAGAAACAATTCTGTTATATATAATTTTTGCGACACTTTAACCGTTTACGCAGCGCACGCAGCGGAAGCTCTCAATAGGAAAAAAATCCCCCGATTTTGAAACATTCTTCATTGGTGCTCCGCTCCTATTGGTTTTAGCGATATATAGCCTATAGCCTTCCTCGATAAATGCGCTATCTAACACTGAAAGAGTTTTTCAAATCGGACCAGTAGTTCCTGAGATTAGCGCGTTCAAACAAGCAAACAAACAAACAAACTCTTCAGCTTTATAATATTAGTATAGATAGTATAGATAACCTGTTGATCCTCAAATTGTTTTTTGGACGTACCGTAAGCAAAACGAAGTGAAGAATTGAAGCAAAAAAGAGGAATTTGCCATAAACATGTAATACAGACTGAGCGCTTCGCGGAAATATGCCGTCCTACCAGTATTTTTCCTTTATTTCGCAAAATTGATGGTGGGGAAAGAAGCGGTAGAAGGGAATTTTCGGTACACCCTAATATATATACAGGGTGGAATCGAAGTCAAGGGCATTATTTTAACCTAAGGCACTACTCACGATACTGATTGCATTAGGGCTATTAATACGCAAATCAAAAAAATTATTAATGCAAGTAAGGAAAACCTTAAAAATGTAGTAAATCAAATTGCACAAGGCTTATTATTGCAAATAAACACTTAAAGTAATTAAAACAAAATACTTCGTTAACGCCAATAATTGTTGAAATATCAAAATCTTAAAGCGCAGTACAGCGCAAAGCGAAATGTAAACAAACATCACCTGCGCGCGCGCGGGTTTTTCCTTACAAGTAATAATAACAATGGGCTACAAGACATTCCGTCCGGCGGGATTCCCTGAACTCTCTCCGTCCCACTCCCTCACTCGCAAAAATACGAATATCACCCCCGCGCGGGGTATGCTTCCCGCCGCAACACGAAGTCACGAACCCGGAACCAGTGTCATAACGACTGCGCAGGTGCATTGACGCGTAATTGATTTATTGATCCCGTGACGTAATCGCCGTACTCGCCGCTCGCGTCATACGGTGCTTGGATTGCAGTGTATTAAGTGTTAGTGTAGTAGTTGTGTGTTGTGTGTGTGTTTGTGTACACGATGCCTCGACCGCGTAATGTGCAGGCTAGGTACACCAACCAACAATACCCACAAATGGTTGTAATTTACGATCGCACAAGAAATTTAGTATGAACTCGTGAAATGTTCCATCGGCGCTACCCGAACGACCCTATTCCTTCACGGGGTCTCATTCCACCAGAACCACTCAGAACCTGTTGGATTTTTCGTCTTTTCACGTGCCAGCACATGCACAAGCTCGTGGAAGAGCACCCGTTTACCCTCTGTCACTTTACCGACAAATAAGGTTTTTTCAAAACAATCCACAAGCTAGGTACGTAAATGTTTTTTTTTTAATGTATGTTAGTTGACGTAGTTTTGACCGTCCTAAGCCGGCAAAGTACGAAGGGAAAATTGGAATTTATTATGAATCAATTCATTGGCAACTTACGAATGTCACGTGAGTCGGGCGGGGTCAAAGAATTCACGCCCAATGACGCGCGTACGGCGTAGTGTACCTACGCATTTGCTATCGAGAAGCGCAACTAATTTGATACTTTGTATGACTTACTACATTTTAAGGTTTTCCATACTTGCATTAATAATATTTTTGATTTGCGTAATAGTAGCCCTAATGCAATTAGTATCATAAGTAGTACCTTAGGTTAAAATAATGCCCATGATTTCAAATGCACCCTGTATATATGTTTATGGTCCCCTACCGTAGACCTATGTGCCCTCAGTATAACGACGATTGAAGAGAGTGAAAAGACCCGGCGGTATATTTCTCGAATGTGCTGGAAACTTTGATGAATTGTATTGAACAAAAATGTAAAGGTCATACATAACAATACAATTATAATACAATTTGTATTTCATTTCATTTTTTTTATACAATAAATAATACAATTCGTACTACATTTCATCTACATTTACGTTGGTTGTATCTATCGCTTTATTGTCATTCTTAAATTCCCCGTTTTATCAAGGAGAAAGAAAGGAAAAAAAAGAAACCAAAAAACCTTTTTCGATCAGATTAAGAGAACCCACCAACATTTTTGTCAGATTAAGGAAATATGCATTCAGGATACCGAGATAAACCTCCCCTATGAAAATCTGACGCGCTCGAGTATTTCAAAAAAACTTTTTTTTTTGCATTTTCAAAAATTCATTGCAACTTATCGTCACGCCGAAATCGTCAGTTTTTTTAAAGGGAGCTTCCTTGGGGCCTATTTAATACCCCTTCCGAAAATCTGACGCGCTCGAGTAAATTTTTTTTTTTGCATTTTTGACTACTTTATATGCCTACCCCCACCACGCAAACCGGCAGATTAGTATACCGTTGTTATCAGAGGCACTAGGGACAAACGTAGTATGAATATCTGACGCGCTCGAGAATGCCCAAGTAACTGTTTTTTTTAACATTTTTGAAAAACAGTACACGCCAAACCCACCGCTAAAATGGTTTTTACCATACGAGCTTTTCTTTTCGAAATCATTTTATCTTTCAATTTTGATAGGTCTCGACGGCGCCGTTGAATTACGCCATTTAGCTACCTCGCCTCCCTAACTAAAATCCCCAAATAATGAACAAATTGGATAAGGAAAATCGTCCTCAGATCTTCGTTCCAGGGATTTTTTATTCACTGACAAAAAATCGGACAGCAAAATACCTCTGATTTTTGCGAAATCTTTTTCTGTGGATCACGTGGGCTAAAGAATGAAAAATGTCATAACATCGTTTGGTTTTACCTGTAAACAATCTGCTAGTTAATTTATTATTAGTCTGCATTATACCTCGGCTAGACAGATTACCATCTATTTCGGTATCTAAACAGTGCGCAGCGTTTCATAAAAGAGTGCAAGCTATGTGTAATGTTGAAGCTAAATAAATCAGACTAAACCAAGAAAAATATATATTTTGCTATACACTAAAAGCCAGAAATATGTGTACTAAGTGTGTGTGTGTAAGTGTATTTTGGAATAATATTATTATGTAATACAAACACCAAATCACTTTCTTTCTTTCACGTCGGAGCGTGTTTTGTGACAAAATACATCTGGTAAAAATATTTGCTAGCGTCTGAATTACTTCCTAGCACAAGCCGAGCACAAGTAATAAGTTGTAAAGTATTTTTTAATGTTGTGGTTGCTTCGTGGTCTTTACTCAGTATAAAACAAAGTCGCCAAAATGTCTGTACGCGCATAACTTCCAAATGACTGCAGCAAATTGGATAATCATTTTTTTGTTGTGTTTGGTATTGCCAGGACAAGGTTTGTATGAAAATTTCAGATATTAAAAAAAAATGCACTCATGCGAAGCTAGTGAAATATAAATTTGATCACCGCGAGCACTTTATGTTGTATACAGGGCTAAAAATGTGTTTTAGCCTTTAATTTAGAACCCTTTATAGCGTAATTTGAAAAAACTAGACTAGAAGAACATTTTTGCTCCAGAATCAAGCACAAAAGTTTTTTGTTATTGCGTTTTTCTGTAAAAATACCGAAGACTATATTTAGGTAGTTATTTATGGAAGAAAAATAGATAAACATTCCTCTACTAACGTTTCATTTTATTTCTTTGATTTATCAACAAAATTGTATGTTTTTTTTTGCTTCATCATTATCTTGACGTATGTAAGTCTGTGATCTTCGCATCGAAACACGGGGCTACCAAAACTTTTTGCCATCATAAATGAGAACCTCACGCATTCCCGCACACAACATATACTTATACGAAGCCCTATAATTTCATGCCCTTTGTAGTTAGACCTTGGGCCATTATGCTCTTTTGCCGGGACGCAGAACTAAATTATTACAAATATGCTTGGAACTCAGACGAGGTATATATTTAAGGTTACTTTTTGTGTGTTAAGTACACTTCATTATATGACTTGAGCTATGAGGGGCTTGTGGCTGTGATGGCAAAATATCTATACCTATATCGCCGCTGGAAGACCGACACTTCGTCTTCCAGTCCTTGGACGCCACTCGGTCACTGCCTTACTCCTCCTGCAATGGGTTTCATTTTGACAGATCAACAACGTTCATTGCGTTTTTTACATTGTTGAGCAGATACATTTTTCGAACATAATGAAGCAATGGATTAGCAATATGCTTCAAAATGATTGAAATTGAGATAGTGTGTTTCGCAATCAGGGTGCTGCCGATCGATTCTGTAAAAATCTCACCGTGAAAAGTTAGGTGAAGTGAGCTTAGAGTGAGCTGTCAAGAGTATCAATCCCTAGCTTCAGGATGACACTGACAGCTCACTCCACGCTCACTTCACCTAAGTTTTCACGGTGAGATGGTTACAGGAATCGCACTGCTGGTGTCTTCAGATCTCGGCGTTTGGAACTCGGTCTATAAGCCTTATGTCAAGCATGGAACGCGTTCCAAGATGATGTTAATGACACATTCGTCATTATAATTACAAATTATAATTAAGTGGGCCTTTTAGACCTGAAGGGTTAAAACAAACCTTCAGGTCTAAAAGGCCCATTTTGAAAACGGTCACTTAGTAAAATATCAATTCCCTTAAAAGGTTTGTTGCCTGAACGGTCTACATCCCATAAAAATCTCTCTCGTAAGGGTCACTTTATAAAATGGACCGATTACAAAATATTAGAACAATAATGCCTTTAGTGAAGATTAAGATTCATAAGGATTTTTCTTATGGAAAAAAATTCAAGTTTCACCCGCACCTCCTTGCCCACCCCTCTCATCAAACACGACGAAAACAAAACACAATCCGTTCCCGCCAGCAGAAACTTTTTGCCCAGCATAATTATATATTTGTGTTTGAATTTGAATCTTCTGCAGTAAGTATACGCAAAATAATCAGATTAAACAGCTGTATTCAATGTAGTACTTAAGTATGATCGCTGTGCAAGTAGGTATATTACTCAATATTATTTTATGTCCATGAATCTGTTACCAGCGTCGGAACAGATTCACGGACACGCAAGTAATACATACAGCCTATGAATTTCCAATTCCAGATTGAAGGACAAACTTTAATATGCAGTAAAAAAATATTTTATTAGACTGGAGAGTAAACCGAGTTGTATGAACTAAATTCAAGATGGAGCCTATAAATTTTCGATTCTGAATAAAATTACAAATGAACGATTTTCGGATATTTTACTGTATGTATTTGTGCTATGAGACCTTGCTTCTTGCCAAATTTCATGATTGTAGGTCAACGGGTATAATTCGACACCTGCAATTTAAAACCTTGTAACTCATTTTTCACTACTTTTCAGGATAGCGTTTTAAACATTCAATATATTCTCACTTTGTTTCTATAAAGTCCTAGCGTCTTCCAATTTTGTAAATATAAGTAAAAAGGGATTACGTAATTTGCTGTATGACTACTCGTAATATGTTGTTTACTTATATGTATTTTATATGTTTTATGACTTAAAATGATTTTTCATTAAACAGTGAGTTACAATGTTTTAAATTGCAGGTGTCGAATTAAAACCTTTATGGTACACCCATAGGGTTTTAATTTATTTGCGAGTGCAATTTATGCCAGGACGTCAACGTCTTAGAGGCTTGATATTTCTACAGCTCCAAGAAACCGTAGATCTAAGTATTTGATATCAATTTGTAATGAATACCCCCACGCGATCTGGAGAAAAAGGGTCCGACAGATAAACAACGAAATGATCCTTGATGGGTTTTAATTTTTTTTATTTTGTGGTACGGAATCCTAAAAGCAAAAGCACTTCCATCAAAGTATTATACTACATACTCCTGATAACAAACTCAATTTTGTGTTTTAACGATAAAGTTCAATATAATCGCATCACTTACCTTACGCTTTTTTACTTTGAGCGAATGAAATTAAGTCATAATGGTCATATTAAGGACGAACATGAGTGAACAAATGTATCAAAAAACTTAGAAAATTCATCAGCAATCCTATGTCTCGTAATGGTTTCTCAAATTCCAATATTTAAACGGAATATGATCTTTGGCATTCCCTTTATTTTCAAAGAAATTCTTCAGTACCTACGTAAAAACATCTGTTTATTTTGCATATACTTCACGCTAAGCTCAAATTCAGAATCTAAGAATCAGGTGTTAGTCATGTTTTAGAACTAGAAACTCAATGTTGGCGTAACAAGCTCAAATTCCAATGTAACCAAATTTTATTTTTTATGAGCCTATAACTACCTCAGCTAAAATTAAATCTTTATCTCGCTCCTACGATACTGCTCGCGGACTGAGTGAGAGCGAGACAGAGTGCGGTGCTAGGTGGCAGGCAGCGCCAATAATTCAGGTATTTGCTTTTTACGGTGAAAATAATGGTATTTAAAAAAAATTAAAAAACATAAGACCTGCTTTATAGTTAGTTCGGTTAGTATACAAAGTTTCATGATTTAATTTGAAGTACCTATTTTTTTAATACCAGCGGTTTATTGTTCGATTTGGAGGTAACTTTGGAATTTTATTCTATAGAAAAAAAAATTATGGAATCGTGTTTTCGTGAAACATAAGACCTAACATTAGTCCTCAACTTTACCATTTATATTTATTTCAAAATTAATGCTGCAGTATTTTCAACATATTACCTGCAAGAATAGGTTCAGTGTTAAGTGTAAAAGCATCTTTTGAGCGCCGAAGTGTGCATAGGTCTTAATCGTGGACGTGTCTTAAGTGAATCCTGGGCACTTAGTGCAGATGCCACTTACATAGACCTCTCACGCTTTGTAGGGAGAAGTATCGAGTACCCCCCTACTCAGGATAATGGGTGAATTTGGGTGTCCTTTATATAAGTGATTTCGGTATCCCTTTTAAAATTTACTTACGCTTTTGCTACCTCGACACATACAACACATACATCGCTACAGCCTAAACTTTATTTGGTAGTTAAGAAAGAAAGAAGTTTTGATTTGATTTGTTACTAAGAATTAAATAATAAATACATAAATCTTTATTTCCAGTTTTACACTTTTACAATTACCACTTGGTATAACATGATAATTTTTTTCATGTAAATTATAGGTTCGTGCACAGTTATAAACCTCAGACACTCAAGCTAAAGATTAAACTTGTGATGGGTGCCAGGGCTCTCGAGTTAACACCAGTTAGACAAATAAAAGTTCGAAATTTCACAGTATCGATATTATACAGGGTGGAATCGAAGTCATGGGCATTATTTTAACCTAAGGCACTACTCACGATACTGATTGCATTAGGGCTATTAATACGCAAATCAAAAATATTATTAATGCAAGTAAGGAAAACCTTAAAAATGTAGTAAGTCAAATTGCACAAGGCTTATTATTGCAAATAAACACTTAAAGTAATTAAAACAAAATACTTTGTTAACGCCAATAATTGTTGAAATATCAAAATCTTAAAGCGCAGTTACAGCGCAAAGCGAAATGTAAACAAACATCACCTGCGCGCGCGCGGGTTTTTCCTTACAAGTAATAATAACAATGGGCTACAAGACATTCCGTCCGGCGGGATTCCCTGAACTCTCTCCGTCCCACTCCCTCACTCGCAAAAATACGAATATCACCCCCGCGCGGGGTATGCTTCCCGCCGCAACACGAAGTCACGAACCCGGAACCAGTGTCATAACGACTGCGCAGGTGCATTGACGCGTAATTGATTTATTGATCCCGTGACGTAATCGCCGTACTCGCCGCTCGCGTCATACGGTGCTTGGATTGCAGTGTATTAAGTGTTAGTTTATTAGTTGTGTGTTGTGTGTGTGTTTGTGTACACGATGCCTCGACCGCGTAATGTGCAGGCTAGGTACACCAACCAACAATACCCACAAATGGTTGTAATTTACGATCGCACAAGAAATTTAGTATGAACTCGTGAAATGTTCCATCGGCGCTACCCGAACGACCCTATTCCTTCACGGGGTCTCATTCCACCAGAACCACTCAGAACCTGTTGGATTTTTCGTCTTTTCACGTGCCAGCACATGCACAAGCTCGTGGAAGAGCACCCGTTTACCCTCTGTCACTTTACCGACAAATAAGGTTTTTTCAAAACAATCCACAAGCTAGGTACGTAAATGTTTTTTTTTAATGTATGTTAGTTGACGTAGTTTTGACCGTCCTAAGCCGGCAAAGTACGAAGGGAAAATTGGAATTTATTATGAATCAATTCATTGGCAACTTACGAATGTCACGTGAGTCGGGCGGGGTCAAAGAATTCACGCCCAATGACGCGCGTACGGCGTAGTGTACCTACGCATTTGCTATCGAGAAGCGCAACTAATTTGATACTTTGTATGACTTACTACATTTTAAGGTTTTCCATACTTGCATTAATAATATTTTTGATTTGCGTAATAGTAGCCCTAATGTAATTAGTATCATAAGTAGTACCTTAGGTTAAAATAATGCCCATGATATCAAATGCACCCTGTAGACAGAAAATAAAGAAAAATTAATTGATTTCTGCTCTTACGGTTTTTCAACACAAGCACAAAACCTGGGGCCCAAGTCTGCTATTTTTATAAATTCGTCATTCCAACACGATCCCATTGTAATTTTGCTAAAAGTTCGTAATCTGCTAAATTCATAATGGTAGATCATTCGGACGTAGTTATGCAAAAAGGAACCAACCCACAACATGACCGAAAATGAGTTAAGTAAATCAAACTGCTGGTCAAGGTCTATATTTTCGATTATCAAAAACAATCCAAGTAAAATACGAATATTTTGACATTAAAAATTCGTATTTTACTTGGATTGTTTTTGCTAATCGAAAATATTGACCTTGACGAGCAGTTTGGTATACTTAACTCATTTTCGGTCATATTGTGGGTTGGTTCCTTTTTGCATAACTACGTCCATTCGTCAGTCAATGGTCTGAGCAAAACTATACTAGAAAAAATATTCATTTAATATAATATTTTGACATATTACGTATTAATGTTTGCAATCTGAAGTAGTAAGAAGTTCGTAAATAGCAATACACATTAAATTTATTAATTTGTCATTATCTACGAGATTACCATTTTAAGCCATTTCTTTCAATGGAGTGTCAGTGGTTGATCATTGGAACGTCATAATGACGCCATTATATTAGTAGATTACCACACTTGTCAAAATCAATAATTATGAAATCAATGACAAAAATTGTAATAGCAAACTTGAGGCCCAGTTAGGTAGGTATATGTATTAAAAAGACTAACTTTGACCTTTAATCTACGGCAGGACTTTAAGTGAAAATACTTGAGCTTTCAAGTACTATGGTTACGCTCCATGTGTTTTAACTGTCGAGCACCGTGAGACTACGTTTTAATGACAATGTAACAGACAAAGTAAAGCGTAAAATAGCATAATCATCCTATAATGTTTTCATTGATGGAGCACAGCCCTCCTCTGTGTGTGTTCTACGCGCGGCTCAAAGAGATGTCAGCTTTAGGGAAGGGCCGAAGCCTGCCGGGGCAGCGAGATTGTCCGAAAGGGTTACCGCTACTCCGGAACATAAAGGGCTAAGGAAAGAACACGGGTGGGTTTTAGTCAGTAAGAGTGTGACACTCCCTTCTGCTCCACCCAGAGCGGGAGGGGTCATTTGATGATTTCCCATCCATAATAAAAAAAGCCCTCCTCTGTGAGAGAAGGAGTGGGCCGTAATCCACCACGCAGTCCATCGAGCGGGTTGGCGGATATCAGAGGCGCAATTCTCGTAATTTTAAGAACGTTCACTGTCTGATCTCAGTCTCAAACTGTTAAAAATATCACTAATTTCACTACATTTTGACAAGTTTTTGACATTTGTTTGTCGCCGAGATGAGACTGCGACTAGATTTTGAACATTTTAAATTACAAGAATTGGCCGTCAGGTGTTTTCAAATTTTTGGTTCTAAGACATGCCGGTTTCCTTACGATGTTTTCCTTCACCGTTTTGAGAGAAAAGGTGATTAAATAAATCACACAAATTAAAGCGCCTATTTGGGCTCGAAGCTAAGATTTATAACTCGTAAGCCTTTACCATTGGACCACCAGTGCTCTCCAGCCATGACCTCTCTCTGACCATGTAAAGTCACTGTGCAATTCTATTATATTACACCACAAAGGTATTTTTAAGCGAACGTTAGCTCTTCAGCGGTGAAGATTGAAGAACTAAAGGTAACCGAACCCTACATTAAAAGGCAGGTGATATCGTCCAAACATAAGTAGTCACCTAATTACAGGCAAACACTTGAAACTTGATATTTTTACTTGGTGTAATGGAGGGGCTCATGACTGAAATATCAGCCGCAGGGGCCGATCGAAGGCTAAGCTACACTTGGCGCGGTCGGTTCGTTGATGGGTGACCATACATTATCCAGTAACTGGGTTGTGGAGGTAAAATAGGCAGTCGGTTAGTATAAAATACTGGCATTCAGCTGCATCCGGTTAGACTGGAAGCTGAAAAAGGAAAAAGGTTAGGCAGATTGATTGTAATGCTGATTATTTAGGTTAGTTTTGTATTTTTTATTCTATAGAATGTACTATAATGTAGTAATAGTATTCATCTGTACACCTAATGTAAACGGATATTTTAATTTAACAGACGTCAAAACATGGGAGGGGCTTGTGGCTAAGTAATACCAGCCGCACGGTCGATCGATCAGGATAAGCTACGCTTGCCGCGATTGGTCCGTGGATGAAAGCACGCTAAGCCGTTGGTCCCAGCTGATTTGAGGATATTTGACAGTCGTTACGGGTCGTCAGAAGCTCGAAAGTCTGACAACCAGTCTTACCAAGGGGTATCGTACCCAGTAACTGGCTTGTGGAGGTCAGATAGGCAGTCGCTCCATGTAAAATACTGGTACTTATTCAGCTGCATCCGGTTAGACTGGAAGCTGACCCTAACATACTTGGGAAAAGGCTAGGCAGATGATCAGACGTGGAAACATGGATGAATTCGAGGTCATAATCAAAATCAAAAGTAATTTATTCAAATTAGGCTGAGAATAAGCATTTTTCGAACGTCAAAATAAAAAAAAGACAGTCCCCCAAAAACCCGAGCTTCACCACTTCCTAGTGCTTTAGCGGTATCTACAACGACGCCACATGTGAACAACGCGTCATACTGACGTCACAAAATCCTGCATCTCGCAAGCAGAGTTTACCGCGCTAACATAGATACAACGGTCCGACATGAATCATTGGGCAGTTGCCCGCCAGACACAACACCCGTCTGGTCGGAGGATCCTCCCTTTTCTATAAGAGTATGAGTGAACTTTACACCCTGTTCCTCATACCCTCTATAGTGCTTTCGCTGGTTTCCTTCATTCGATGACTATAGCATAATCAGCCTATAATGTTCCCACTGTTGGGATACTGGTCTTCTCTCTTCAAGTGGGCTGTAATCCACCACGTG
This sequence comes from Globia sparganii, assembly GCA_949316385.1. Classification (NCBI taxonomy): domain Eukaryota; kingdom Metazoa; phylum Arthropoda; class Insecta; order Lepidoptera; family Noctuidae; genus Globia; species Globia sparganii. The sequence goes on from OX438675.1 coordinate 2,366,382, forward strand.
GGCTCAGTAAGGGTTCGTAGATGTCACAATAAACCTTCGAATTTTTGGTTCTAGGACATGCCGGTTTTCTCAGAATGTTTTCTTTCACCGTTTTGAGAGCAGTGGTGATGATATTATTTACACAAAGTAAGGCGCCTGCCTGGATTCAAACACTTTGAACAGACGACCTACAACTCGTAAGTCGGCGCCCCGTTACCACCGCGCCATCACTGCTCCATTGGTCGACTATATTCCGGAGACATTCCAAAAGCTATGTCATAAATTGGAATTGTTGCTGTGTATATGCGAACATATTTCTTTTGCTTACTTTGTATTTTGTTTTAGTCTCAAAAAGTTAATAATATTATTACGACAATAATTTTCATTCTCTATCAACAAAACCATCTTGATTGCAAAGGCCTTTGCGCGTGCGTCCCCGGTAATTTTTTAACCGACTTCAAAAAAAGATGTTCTGTATTCGACTCGTATGTATCCATGTTTGTATGTCCGCGATTTTCTCAAAAACTAATGAACCAATTTTGATAATTCTTTCATTAGGTAATCTGATCTATATACAGGAAGGTTTTAGTATATAATACATTAGGTAATTATTCTTATGTACGAAGTTATATGCATAAATGTACTGCATCTGTGGCATTTCTATGCGAATTTTGATGATTCTTCTAGTCGGTGTCTTCAATTCTTCAATGCACTAGTGTAAATTGAATTTGTGAGGGGTATATACAACTAAAAAGTGAAAAATAAAAAAAAATTACAAAAAAAAACAACCGATTTAAAAAAAAACACAGAGTGAAAAATAACTTTAATTTTGGAAGTCGGTTTCAAAAAACGAAAATGCGGAACCAACGACACCGATTTCCTAAATTTAAGTTATTTTTCACTTTGTTGTGTTTTTTTGGAAGCCGCTTGTTTTTTCATTTTTGTAAAAAAGTTTTTGTTTAATTTAAAAGCGTGTCGAAGTCAGCCTTGAAAAGTTATCCATGTCCAGATTAAAGAAATCATTTAATACTACCCAGGAAATTAATAAATTTCCTTCAATAAGTTTTCAGTCAGGCCGGGATTGAGCTCGACCTGAGTTAATAAAGCATTTTGTAGGCGAGAACCATCGTGAAGTTCAATGGCTGTTTACATAAACTTGTGGGAATTTTTCATTATCGCCTTCCGTTTGTTTTTCTTCGTTTTCCTGCTCAGTTTACGGTCTGCTTACAATGAGTGACCTTAATTACCACTGTAAATTGCCTCTGTTTGAGTATATAGATTTCCTGTACTTTTTCTTTGTCCTACTTCAAACTTCCTAGCCTTTTCCCATGTTGGCGTCAGTTTCCAGTCTAACTGGGTGCAGCTGAATACCAGTATTTTACATGGAGGGACTGTCTACCTGACCTCCACAAAACAGTTACTGGGTATTACTATACCCCCTGATAAGACTGGTTGTCAGACTTTCGGGGTTCTGACCACCCGTAACGACTGTCAAAGATCTGCGAATGACAGCCGGGACCAAAGGCTTAACGTGCTTTCCAAGTGTACCTTACTATACAAGGTGGTAAAAAAGTCGTGGATCAAATGAAATAGGGAGATAAAGGAGGTCATTTCCAACAAAAAATCTTTCTACAGCACGGCCATAATTCAATTACCCTAAAAGTTGTTAATACCTTTGTATACTGAGCTCTTTTACAATTAGACTAATTTGAAAAAAATGTGATATGTAACCATAAAACAATGTTATATTATTACTAGATAATATATCAACACTACACAAATTTATTTGCGGCTCTGGGTACCTTTTAAGAGCAATCAATTTTTTTACAAAAATTTTGAAGCGTTACTTAACATTATTTCTCACTATAAAAGCGTTGGAAATTACCTCCTTTATCTCCCTATTTTATTAGATCCACTGACTATTATGTATAGTAACGTATTTGACAAACTTGTATAGTTAGTAACGTTTTTGACCACCTTCCTTTATCAAACGTCATGATTACATACTCAATAAACTTTTATCCTTTCTATAATTAATGCAAGTATTCCGTAATCGAGATCATTCAAAGTTAGTATGTAAAGGTAGTATGTAATGAAATCGATATAAAAACCTGCTTCAATATATAATGTAGTTTGTGAGACCGAATGAAAGAAAAATAATTTCTAGCTAGGTATTACAGCACGTTGAGTACATAAATGATATGCACTCCTTTAGGAAACCGCAACGTTTCCATCTCATCAAACTTTTGATATGGTTGAAGGTACCTATTAAACATTGCAATACTTATCTTGAAACTTACTTTGAGCAAAAGCAATTTGGTTTTCTTTAGTGTTCGGCCAAAAGTTCGGTTGCAGCCAGTTTTTGGCAAAAAATCAGATTTAGGCCGTAGTTTCGGCTTCGGCCAAAAAGTGATCAAATTTACGGCCCAACCGAAACTGGCGTACGGCGTTCGCGAGCTGTCGGTTTTGATAGAAAATGAACGATTGACCGATAGACAGCCATCGTGGGTAATGTAATGGGGTTCAGTTTCCACACTTTTTGTATAAAACCCAGAAAAATAATTGTTTACTTATAAATAGAAGCCATGTAGGTTCTTAGCAGATATTATGCTGTTTTTGGTACCAGCAAGTTTGGATTTATTAACTTTTTCATTTTACACTTCTTGTTTTCTTACCTTCATAGGTTCCAGTTTGGGTTTCGGCCGAAACTAGAAGAGGAGCCGAAGGTTTGGTTACGGTTTCGGCAGAAAATCGTGTTTCAGTCGGACACTAGTACCATAACAATTCAATGCGATACTAAAGACAAATATAAAAGTGACATCAATAATTCTCTTGCATCAATAATAAAATATTTGGATAATAATAATTTAAGGATAAATCTCAATAAAACTAATATTATGCATTTCAGTCAACGTTTACAAACTTTATCTGATCGTAAGGTCCATTATAATGACAACATAATTAAAGAAGTCAACTCTGCGAAATTTCTCGGTGTAACTATTGACAAAAAGTTAAATTGGAAAGAACACATAGAAATTTTAAGCAAAAAAATTAGTAGCTCTTCTTATGCCCTACACAAATTAGTTCCCGTGCTTAACACAGACGCATTGCTAACAGCTTACCACGGCCTAGTTTCATCGCACCTAAGGTATGGAATTATCCTTTGGGGCAATTCGACTGACAAGGATATACCTTTCAAAGCCCAAAAACGGTGTATTAGGACTATGTTTAAATTACATTCGACTGACAGTTGTAAACCGTATTTCATTAATTATAATATACTGACGTTACCGTCTCTGTACATATTCGAAGTTGTCATGTTTGTGAAATGTAATCGGCAATTATTTCCACGCATGGCAGACAAAGTCAGTCGCGTCAGACGCGATAACACTATGCTTTGCTCACATAGTTCCAAAACAGCATTGATGCGGAAAAGTGTATTTTGCATGGCACCTTTAATATTTAATAAACTTCCTAAGGGATGGAGGGAACTAAGCGCACACATATTAAAAAAGCGGCTAAAATTATATCTAGTTGGGAAAGCATACTACAGTATTTTAGAATTTTTAAATGACAAAGTGTAATTACGAATTAACACATAGGTATTTACTGACATTTTATAATTTTGACAATTTGTAATTAGATATTAGGACAATTTATATTCAAATTTATATTAAGTGTTTAAATTTTATTTTTAGTTTTGTGTGAAAATTTAATAATGTTTTTAGTTTTGTTTAAATACGAACGAATGACTTTTCTGACCTATATATTTGTATGCCACGAAGGCCGAACATGACGGATCTTTTTGTATTATGAACAACCTGCATGCCTTGTATGTATACTCATGTTTCTACAAATAAATTTCTTATCTTATCTTATCTTATCTTATCTTACTAGATTTCTTAGGGCACATTCGATTCAGCAGTATTTGTTGAACGAGAAAGCCCGAAGCAATTAGTAGATACATATTGGGCGTTCATCCGGCTCGTGCTGATCGGTAAACTTCGATCGGCCTCTACCCTTTTTGCCTCCTTCCTTGAACATAATTATATTTACACAAGGTGGAGACTACAATACTATAGTAAATTTAACTGCTTAAATATAATCTAATGCCATCCCCAGTCTGCTTATCAAAATTCAACAAAAATTCGATTTATTGACAAAACCCATAGTCGGCTCATCACTGTTATTTTGCTTGAAAAAATCATATTTTTAGTTTCACAGCTAGGATTTTTAAGCATTAGTATTGTCAGTGTTTTCATTCATTGTCGTATTGTTGCCTCCACATTGTATATATTCGATTTGGAGTAACCTAATTGAGGTGGCAGACGAGTCTTGGAGCGGAGATCGCGTATCGACAAGCGTCACGTGGGACCCCCCCCAATCTAGATAGACCTAAAAAGGTGGCTGGGACAAACTGGATGCAGAAAACGGAGGACAGGTCGTTGTGGTGCAGCCTGGGAGCGGCCTATGTCCAGCAGTGGACTGCGATAGTCTGAGTTGATTGATATTAAATTTTGCCGATTGAATCATGCCGAGCTTTACATGTGATTCTTATACATATAATTGAAGATCTTAGAAATATATGAAAGATGAAAGGAAGCAAAAGTTATTCTAGTGTAAACATTAAAGGGTTATAAGATTGGTAGTTGAAAGATTACAAGCGGAAGGTTCCGAGACGGAACAAATATTTGACAATTACATATGGCTTCCAGAATATAAGTAATTGTATTTATTATGAGACTTACGCGCTGCCTACTGCACTACCGAGACCGTTAAGTAATTGTATTTGTGGGCTTATACAGGGTTACTTTTCAATAACCAGCCAAATTTAAGGATGTGGTACAGACCATCAAACTAAACAACTTTCTCCATGGGACCAACATCATAATCGCGAATAAAAATTCAGCCGTCCCATACATTTAGGTCGAGTAGGTACCTATTGAAGTTTTCTATGGGACAGTTGATAAAATTTTCACTAGTGCGGGTAATTTTTAAAATAAAAGTGCAATAATTTAAACTTTTTGATCACACCGAACGTTTTATTTAAAATGATCGTTATGGCAGTGTGCTTTCAATTACATTACTACGTATTAATTAATTTGACAGCATATTTTTGACAATCATCAACATCATTCATCATTTCAGCCGAAAGAGGTCGCTGTTGGACAAAGCCCCCGCCCCTACCCTTGTAGCTATTATTCCAACCCATATTTTCGTCAATAGGATATTGGTAACTATCATCCGATTTTCATAAATCTATGTCCCTTTGGAAAACATTTCCTTAAACATATTTATTTCCTAATAAGGAAACAAAGAGAACTTGTTGACAGATGTTTGTAAACCTTTGTAAATTACCTTCTTCGAAACCTTTGTAAAGTCATATGTTTGTACATCTGGAAGCTTTTGTTTTATTTTTGGATTCTTTAGAATCTTTTTTCTTTTTCTTTGATTTTATGTTCTTCACGTCTTTTGTGTGTCGTAATGAATACTTACTTACGGGTTTATTAGACTTTATAAACTGATAAAAAGAGGTTGTTTTTTTGTCAAATAATTGAGTAAAGCCGAGTTTGTTAAGATAATAAAATGGGTAAACATCATTTCAGGAACTTTTAACAGACAAATTGTATAGAAAAGTTACGAGTTAAGTAAATAATCACAATGTAAAGAATTTGACAACCGTCTGGCACTAGTGTAAGATTATTATTTTTTATTTAAGTTAGCCTACACTTTCCCAATGCTGAGCAAAGGCATCCCCCAAATCCTTCCAGGCATCCTTTTCTAGCGCCACCTCGGTTCAACCTTTGCTGTATGCGTTTAGGTCGTCTCTCCATCTTTTCCTTGGCCGGCCTCGGCGACGCCGCCGTCTATCCTCAGGCACCCACCGCCTGACGTGACCCGCCCAATCCCATTTCAGCTTCGCTCCCTTTTTGCCTACGTCTTGGATCTCCATTTTGGAGAGCAGCGTGATGTGTTGTATATCAGTTCGTTTATTGCCAAAAATACTGCACTCTCATTACTCTTTGGGAAACCCCGAGGCGGAACTTTTGCGACTCGGTGAGCAACCAGGGCCTCAAGTCTGCTATTACAATAGTGTCAGAATGGTCTATCATTGATTTCATAATTGTTGATTTTGACAAGTTTGGTAATCTACTAATATAATGGCGTCATTATGACTATCCAATGGTCAACCACTGACACTCCATTGAAAGAAATGGCATAAAATGGTAATCTCGTTCATATTGCCAACTGAATAAATGTAATGTTTATTGCTATTTACGAACTTCTTACTACTTCAGATTGCCAACACTAATACGTAATATGTAAAAATATATATTAAATTAAATCTGGCATGAAAAGTAGTAGTTTTTCTCAGACTATTGACCGACCAATGATCGACCATTATGAATTTAGCAGATTACGAACTTTTAGCAAAATGACAATGGGATCGTGTTGGAATGACGAATTTATAAAAATAGCAGACTTGGGCCCCATATCTGAGCACCGAAACGGGCGCGATATACATATCGATGCTTAAGTAATACGATAATTAAATTTTATTGTAGGTCTAAAGAATTGACATTTTTAAATAATCGAAAAATATTATGGAAATATTATCCATAATATTTTTCGAGTGTTTATAAAAAATCCGTCGGGATTATTACTTGGGTCACCATTAGGTCATACGATTATCGTTTTTGTGTACTTGTATCCTTCATGTGACCTACGAAACCATCTAGAATACCAATATAAATATTACATCATCGAATATTCAAACATTGCGAATGGAAAAACAATAAAAAGTTTATTTACACACCCCTTTTAATACAATATAAAACGTACGAAACCAGGCTAATACTGGTTATAAAATACGATGATAAAAGTAACATGTAAGGGATAATATAACTACGGATTTAATAAAAAATAAGCAGCAAAATAAAACTTATGAGGAACGTCGGCGTGCTCTTTTGATACATGCTGACATATATTTACGTCAGCCGCTGACTAATTTGACAGGACTGAACAAATATTTATCTTCTGTCCTTTTCTTAATGAGATAGAAAAAAAATAATGCACTGAACTTAAATTTAGTTTGTGAACAAGGGAATCGGCGCCACTGTAACATTTTCAAAGCAATCTAGAAAAGTGTACTCAGTTTCCATACGATTGGGATAAGCTGTTCAGCCATTTGAATTTGTACTGCGGTCTTTGAATTTATTCCAGTTCTTGCAGCCAAGAATACAAGGCATCTCATTACTGTGTAGCTAGAAACCTTGTAGCTATTGAATTTATTTTTATTTCTGAGAGAAAATGTGTTTGTTATTTTATGAACCTCCGTGGTTTGGCAAAATGTCTGAGCTACATGAATGTCTCAAAATGTATAAACAGAAAAAATCAAATCAAATCAAATCAAATTATTTATTTGCATAGTACAGGTGGGTTTATACAGATGTTAAAAATAAAAATATGAATTACACTGTATCATTACCTAATGAGATGTGCAAATATTTATACTGTCGATAATCTAAATATATAATTATTAAAATAACATTACAAAAATGATTATATTCAATTAAAATTAAAAATACTAACAAACTAAATTCAGAAAAGTACTACAAATGTCAAAGGATTAAAAATACAAATTGTCAGTTGAATAATAATAATTCATGTCATAGATTTAACAATCGAATAAAAATAAAATTAAAAATATTGGTAATAATTAAAATACACACATCAAAAGTGTCTAGGGATCAACATATATTTTTGCAATAACTTTTCTCCTGATTGATATTAATTAAAATTTTCTTTAAGGATTCATCAAATAAAGTGTTTTCGTTTGTCACAGTAACGATAAACCAAGTCACCTTTGCATTAATAAAGAAATTTGCCATTTTCCTAATAAAGGGATTTTTGACATTTGAACCACTAACACAAAAGTTCGAAAAAAAGACTGAAATAACAGTTTTCTCTAAAATTTTATTGGGTAACTTAAACAATTAATAATCCGTGTTTCTACCGCGAACACTAACAACACAAGAACATCGGTTTGGCATACTCAAAATGAGTTCATCCAAATCACGCTGTGGAATGGCCGCCCATGTTCGTTGCAACAACAAAAAAAGGTCTTCTTGCGACTGGATACCCTCCATATTCGGCAGAGCTCTTCTCTGTAGCATATCCCATGCATGCTCAATCGGGTTCAAGTCTGGCGACTGAGCAGGCCAGGGCAGGACATTGATGTTAGCTGCGGCGAGAGTCTGTCTTACAACTCTTGCGGTGTGCGGTCGTGCATTATCATGCATTAACTGAAATAAGGGACCGATTTGCACTTGTAGAGGAACGATGACGTCTGATACAATCGTCTCAGCATAAATTTGAGCGTTGAGGTTGCCTCTGATCCAAATCAACTCAGTTCTTCCGCCGATCCAAATACCCGCCCATACCATGATGGTTCCACCACTATAAGGATGGACTTCCTGGCAGGATTTTAATCGCTGTTGGCGTCCAGGGGTTCTCCAGTGTCGTATACGTCTTGTATCCGGTCTCATACCAAAACGAGACTCATCAGAAAAGCACACGAAACGCCATTGTTCTTCTGCCCAATTTCTGTGTTCAAGAGCCCATTGATATCGAATCCTACGATTGTGCATTGCTATAGGTGGTACCCGTAGCGGTCTTCGGGAATGAAGGTTCACTTCATGCAAGCGGTTTCTGACTGTTTGGTCGCTAATTAAGTTCCCTGAAGAGTGATGAAGCCTCACGGCTAACATCATGGCGGTTATTGTTGGAGCTCTTCGAGTTAAGATTTGAATGTATCGGTCTTGTCTCCGTGTGGTGCAGCGATACCGTCCTCCATGGCGCTCAGCCACGGTACCAGTGCTTCGGTAACGTGTCCAAAGTCGACTGATAACACTCTGACTTGTATTCAGAGCTAAAGCCACAGTACGTTGCCGGGAACCAGCTTCTATCATTCCCACGGCTCTGAGCATTTCTTCCCTGCTTAAATGACGTCGCCGCTCCATAATAACGTTGGTTTTAATCAGTAGTAGGGAAACAGTAGCACTAATAATGTCTTCAATGCGTTGTATGTTTTTATAGGGAAAATATTGACAGCTGATTTTCATCTTTTACTCGAATTTGATTCACAGTTCCTGATTCAAATTATGAAATGCACCAAAAAGGATCCATATAAATTTATAAAATCATAAATTTATTACAAAGCCACATCTCAATCTCAAGAAATCCGCATAAAAATGCTTGATCCCTAGACACTTTTGAAGTGTGTAGAATTAGATTAATCTATACTAATATTATAAAGCTGAAGAGTTTGTTTGTTTGTTTGTTTGTTTGTTTGAACGCGCTAATCTCAGGAACTACTGGTCCGATTTGAAAAACTCTTTCAGTGTTAGATAGCCCATTCATCGAGGAAGGCTATAGGCTATATATCATCACGCTAAAACCAATAGGAGCGGAGCACCAATGAAGAATGTTTCAAAATCGGGGGATTTTTTTCCTATTGAGAGCTTCCGCTGCGTGCGCTGCGTAAACGGTTAAAGTTTCGCAAAAATCATATATGACAGATTTGTTCCCCTTTAAAAGCTTAAAAAAAAAGTCCGCGACAGCATATGTCTATCTTTTAAGGTTAGCTCACTATAACCTCTTTTATGCTAACCAAATTTGTTCTAAAATAATGCATTATTTGCGAAGGTGTTTTTATAAACATGGTATTAATCCTTATCCAAATAAATACGTTATTCATCACATGTATTTAATTTTGAACAAAATTGCCTCTGACATCATTTGATTTCAATGTATATCTTAGGAGATTATATCATAGTTTTAAAATAATACTAATAATAAAGCTGAAGAGTTTGTTTGTTTGAAACACGGTTTGAAAGCTCTAAATCTCTGGAAGTATTGGTCACATATATAAAAATATTTTTGCGTTTGATAGCCCAGTTCTTGAGGAAGGCTATATTCTATTAAACTTGACGCTAGGACCCTTAGGAGTTGAGCAAAAAGAAAAAAAGTCTGAAGTTTTCGCCAAGCGAAAACGAAGTAATAGCGCAGGCCGGCGACACGTTGCGACGGGGTGGATTGGGGAAGTCGCGGGCAGAAGCTAGTGTTACATAAAATTATTATTGCATGTCACATTATTTCAATTTTCTCTTCTATAGGTATCTATCTATATCTTTATCCTCTAAGTACTCCTTGACAGTATAATAACATTTATACAAAACTGAAAAGCATTTTTTTTTTGTGGATGGGAAATCATCAAATGACCCCTCCCGCTCTGGGTGGAGCAGAAGGGAGTGTCAGACTCTTACTGACTAAAACCCACCCGTGTTCGTTCCTTAGCCCTTTGTGTTCCGGGGTAGCGGTAACCCTTTCGGACAATCCCGCTGCCCCGGCAGGCTTCGGTTCTTACGGGCCCCTTCCTTATTGCTGACATCTCTTTGAGGCGCGCGTGGAACACGTACGCGCCGTCCGGCACGGGCCTGGTCCTGATCGGACGGAGAGTTACCCATTACTCTCCGCCCGCAGGCCCGCGCCTACGGTGGCCGGGAGTCGTCACGCGGCTCCCGACGCCCGGAGCGTCTCCCGCGGCGGCTGGGACGTGAGGCTCTCTCCCTCAGCCGTCCCGCCACCTCCTTCGCTAGCATGACTGCTTCGCAGAAGGAGGTGACAGCCTCCCAAACTAAAAAGCATGTCAACAACCTGAGTTCTGTTACTAATCACTGAAACATCGACGACTGAAAAGACAGCTTGGTCTAAATGAGCAACAAGAAGGCCCTTACTGGAGGACCTTACTCGAAACGCCAACAAGTACAGAACGCATTTGCTAAATGCTTGAGAAGCCGATCGTAAGACAAAAAAAATATGAACCGATAAAAATTTTGAAGTAAAATTTGCTTACCAGAAGTTCACATTTTAATGGTCTGAAATCTCCAAGAAACAGCGAGCAAGCATAATTAAAACATCTGTCCGTATGCCACAGACAAAAGTGGCAATTGTTTTCAAGGCGTTTTATATTTCTACAATGACTTTCAACAAGATGGACATAAGCTGTTCGGTAGTTTATTTCAATCCAAAACATTTTTGACTTGTCGATTATCTTTATCGTTGATAACATGTTACTTTGTCTAGACCTGTACCTGTGTGTGTGGTTTTTATTATTTATCAAAGTATCTTTATTAGTTTAGTTTCCTAGCCCATATCAACTCAGGCTATCGGACATCACGGCTAAATAATAAATAAAGACTTCTTCCAAGTTGATCCACAACAAAAGCTTAAAATAAGTGGTGACATTCGTTCGTACGACATATAAACATTACATTTGCGAGTTTAATAACATTCCAAGCTTGCAATTCTATTCGTCCCCTAAACGTAAAACGTTTCAGAGATAAACTACAAAGTAAACATCTAACAAAGACATTATCCTTTTAACTTTCAGCAGTTACCAGTTCCTTTACTGCCCGGATTCGCTCACTGGCACTTAAAACTCCTCCAACTATGGCGTTTTCACTTTAAATTAAACTTTGTAAGAATCATATTTCACAGACACTCTAATAAGGTCGTCAGCATCCTCTCGTAGCGAATATTAGCAATACTTATAATTTTATTATTATTGGATCAACTAGATGGCGTTGGTGTCAGAACCATTAAACAATATTTTATTAGGATTTGTGTAAGAACAATTAAAATTTTATATTTAAAATAGAAATTCAAGTCGAAATAGTAATAAAAGATTAATAGCGTTGCCAACTGAATGCTCTATGAAAGATTGTTTTTGAGTTATAATGTTGGCATAAAGAGCTTTTTGAATTGGACATTTTGGTTGGAGTCAGCTCCAATGTTTAATTTACTTACATAAAGTTTCTAAAAAGTCTAGATGACTCGTTCAAGGCGTAAGGTTCAGTTTATTAATTTGAGTCATCTGATTAAGGGCCTATACCTCAAATGGCTTAGCATGGTCCTCCGTTATGTCGAAAATACTGCAGCATTAATTTTGAAATAAATATATGGTAAAGTTGAGGATTAATGTTAGGTCTTATGTTAGACGAAAACACGATTCCGTAAAATTTTCTCGACAGAAAAAAATCCAAAGTTACCTCCTAACCGAACAATAAACCGCTGGTATTCAAAAAATACTTCAAATTAGATCATGAAACTTAGTATACTAACTGAACTAACTATAAAGCAGGTCTTATGTTATTTTTTTTTTTGAATTACCATTATTTTCATCGTAAAAAGCAAATACCTAAACTATTGGCGCTGTCTGCCGCCTAGCACCGCACTCTGTCTCGCTCTCACTCAGTCCGCGAGCAGTATCGTGGCAGCGAGATAAAGAGTGAATTTTAGCTGAGGTAGTATAGGCTCTTAAGCACACATTGTTTGATTCAAATAGATTGAGATTTTCAACATGTCTTCTCTTCAACAGGGTCCCAAGTTATATTTTAAGAAAAGTTACGGTCTCCTCATAAAATTTACTTAATTGAATACACCAAATACTACTTGAATTTTGGTCTTGAAGTTTGACAGCTGCAGTAGTTTCCGAATTCAGCTGTCCACGAGTCTTGGTGCTACCAAAGCTATACACCAGGCGGAAAGATACTGAATGTGACAGCATAACCTGTGGAAATTTGATTACTAAGGGTTATAAATCCCAAGTTGTACACATATTTTTTTGGTGCGAGCATCGTGAAGAACATGCTGTGAAATCAGCTGTAGTCAACTTAACTAGCTGTTTTTAATTCAAAATCAAAATATTTTATTTCATATAAGCCTACAAGGGCACTTATGAAACGTCAGAAGCTAGGTGCACGGTTCCAATTGGTCGTTTCCTATGGAGAAGAACCGGCAAGAAACGCCATAATTGATAATAATTAAAGTGTATTGAGAAGACCAAAAGAAGGACTTTAACCAAACCTCATGCGAATAAATCAATGACAGTTTCTTGTATTCACTACCTCTGGTTGAGCTGGTGAGTATGGATAAATTATCCCTATAACTGTAGTCTTAATTAGTTCTCCGGTTACTGGTTTCTTTAAGACTATGCTGACCGCACAGCGGCGCCCTCATCGTTTGTTTGGATATTTCATACAATTTAGAATGAAAATGCAGAAAATAAGCACGTTAAGTTGTGCTTCACAAGATTATACGTTAATATTATTAGAAACGGTAGTTTTACATTGTTTAGTTTTATTATAATCCTTAAAACGGAATATAGTGGCTACTGTTATCCGTTTTAAATTGTATGAAATAACCAAACAAACGATGCGGTCGGCATAGTCAGCTATTGGCCGTTATCGGGTAACACAAAAATTTAGAATGAATTAGAAGTTTCCGCTGGTAGAAACTTATTTACATATGTGTAGGTATATTTTGGTTTTTCATTAATCTCAATATAACACACTCATGTATGTACGTTTGATTTGATTTTGTATGAGCTTTTCTATATTATCACATTTAATTAATTCTCTTAATTTATTATTATAACGGACACACACTTCCCTATGCGTTTGTTATTCCAGCACACTCGTGGGTTGTAACTGAAAATCAGCGTCAGGTGTTACAACCTTGTGTTGTCATCTGGCATTATGCTGAGCTGCCGATCGATTCTGTAAAAATCTCACAGTGATAACTTAAGTGAAGTGAACGTGAAGTGAGCTATCAATAGGGGCAAACCGTGGAATGACAGCTCACTTCACCTTAGTTTTCACAGTGAGATTTTTACAAAATAGCACTGCTGATGCCCTTTTGGCATTTTAATTTTTGTTTTCTGTTTTATAGTGTGTTTATTTTACTGTAATGCCAATAAACGCATTTTTCTTTCTTTTTTCTATGTTTCTGTCTGATGGTATCCCGCGACTTCAATTGCTTTGAAACTTCAAACTTGCGCAATTCCAATACACATTATGGTGTGGACGTGGAGCTGTGTCACAAAGATTACTCCACCTCTTGCCCTTTACGACCAAAACGAAGCAGCCAAAGTGACCTCTGCGCTGCCACCGATAACGCCGTGGAACTGGCGAAGCGTTGGGCCAACAAAATTTAAATAACTCGTGCCGCGAAAAAGAAGAAGAATGCTCATTATTATCATCCTAGCAGAAAGTCGTATACAGCTGGTTGTAGACCCCCAAAGTCGATACTTTGGGGGTCTACAACCAGCAGCAGTTTGGCAATCCAAACGACCGGCTATGAGCTTTCTGAAACCAGTGTATTCACGCGACCTTCGCAAGGTCGTCGGTGATGTAACAATTTGGCTTGTGGCCAAAATTAGCCTAGTTATCTTCAGAGGTTTAGGCTGTACTTTGTCAGTCAGTAAGTCTGTGAGTCACGAATAGAATAAAATAGAATACTACTACTCTTTATTATGTACACCATATAAATTACAGACATAAATATAGAAATTTTACAAAGGGTGACACAATGGGCGGTCTACATACTTAGACAAATAAATAAAAATGAAGTGTCTGTTTGTAATGTCAAAATATAAATGCATATGAAAGTATATACGGTATTAATAACAAAAAAAAAAAATTATGTAAAAAAAATTATGTATGTTAATTTTTGTCTATCTGTCTGACGGTTAGTTCCGGTTAATCTCCGAACCGTCTGGACCGATTTTGACGAGACTTTCGCTGGCAGATAGCTGATTGAAAACCCATTAAATACAATTTGTTTTCGAAAATGCACACGAACGAAATCGCGGACAGAGCTTAGCACATATCTAAATAAATCTTAATGTTGTTTTAATAATAATAGAAACCCTCATGCATAAACTTATTATAGAAGGCTAAAAACTCATCCCATAGGTAACACGGGCTGGTGTCCGCAACTCCAAGTCAAAAACACCAACACCCATCCCATAAACTTTTCCTTCAAAAGAGTATTACTGCTAACATCCGCAAAGCTTTCGACACATAATGCGTGTGGCGTTCGCATCTCTCGTTAGTAAGCCGTCACGTATACATCCGTATGGTCACGTGCGACGTCGCAGAGCTCTTGGAGAGGGACAGATCTTCGTAATATGATATTATGTACTTTCTGTCCGCAGGGTATTAAAATCAAAGTTATAGGTCCTAATGTAAGGCTAAAGACTTTTTTTGGTTTTTTGTTTGACCACGCTAATCTCTGGAACGACCAGTCGGATTTTAAAAAATCTTTTTGCTTTCGATTGCTCAATTTCTAAGGAAGAAGAAGCTATTTAACATCACGCTATGGCCCTTACGAATAGAGCAAAAATAAAAAAAAAATACAGAAAAATGCTATGCTTTTTTTTGTGGATGGGAAATCATTAAATGACCCCTCCCGCTCTGGGTGGAGCAGAAGGGAGTGTCAGACTCTTACTGACTAAAACCCACCCGTGATCCTTCCTTAGCCCTTTATGTTCCGGGGCAGCGGTAACCCTTTCGGACAATCCCGCTACCCCCTACTAATATTGAAAATGTGAAAGTTTGTGAAGATGTTTGGATGTTTGTTACTCAATCACGCGTAAACCGTTGAATTTGTTTGATAGTTTATAACCAGTATTAACACATAGGATACTTTTTATCTCGATATTCCCACGGGAACGAAACTAACGCGGGTGAAACCGCGAGGCACTGCTAGTAGGATATAATTATTGTACCTATATGGACGGCATCGCGGGTAGAAGCTAGTCTGCTATAAAGATGCTTTGTCATGAATCTTAAATTAAATCTTGGTTTGAGTTGAGATTAATGACAAGAACGACCACAATGCTGTGGTCGTTCTTTTTCATGGAAATTCATGCCTGGTCATGGTAATCATTATTCTAGATAACTTATGGGTCTGAGTTATCAAAGAATTAAGAAGAAGAATTGCCAAACTTACATGGCAGGGCATGGCACATTGCTCGCAGAACAGAGGGCCGACGGAAAATCTATAGTTCTTTTACAGTATGTTTGTTACTCCAGCAATTGTGAATCGATTTCAAAAATTCTTTTTTTGATGAGTACGGTGTATTTCAGGGGTGGTCCCATATCAATTTTATTAACTTTGCTTCAGCAGTTTTTGAATAAGCTTCAATAATACGTATTGTTGCCACTTAGTTTATACTGATGATGTTATAATGACTTCATGTCACTGATATTTACATAGCAAGTAATGTTATACGAATTTTCATGGGGTAAGTACAACTCAAAAGTGAATAATAAAACCTTTTTTACAAAAAAAAAAAACAACCGACGTCGCTTGTTTTTTTTTTTTTTTGTACAAAGTTTTTGGGGATATTATAAATTGCATATCAAATAAATAATCGCCTATCAATACATACTCATCATTTATATTCTTTTTTTACATCAAATAACTTACTTCACTACAAATAAACTAAATGTTTAACAAAACTCAAACTGCAGATAATACGAAATTATACATCAATATGACATTACTTTTTTCCTCATAATGCAATACAGTTAAATTTATTTTTGTACAAAAATACTACATACATAGCATATATTACACACAGCTGAACAGCAAATTTTCCATATTTTATTTCAAATTTCAATTTAATTCGCATAATACTAAACGACGTCAGGGGCACCCCGAGGTTCGGTTTGGTTAGGTTCCTTTAAACCCTGCAGACAGAAATAGGAGCCCCGCGCAACGGGGCTCTTTCGACCTGACGTCGTAAAAATCGCTGTACGCTGCGAAAATAAATTGTAGTGTGTTTAATGATATTTTGAGTTGAATATTTTGCTGTGCAATCAGTAATTTTGATGGGAATTCGGAATCTTATTGCACAGGAAAAGGATATTTTTTGATTTGCGTTTAAATACTACCCAAGTTTTTGTACCTTCACCTCTGAAATCAACCTTATTGCAGAAACAATAATAATCAGCCTATAATACTTGCTGCTGAGACACAGGCCTTATCTCTTCGAGAGCGAAAAATAATCATTCGTCCCATAAATTTTTGGGTCGAGAAGTCTCGTTATTTTGTTTGGCACAGCTGAGAATTTTTTCGTGATTTCGATGTTGGTCCCCTGGAGAAAGTTGTTTAGTTTGACGGTCTGCATACCCTTGTATTTAAGAATTGAGATAATTTTATTGACAATTTTATATCTGATGTTAAAGTTATATTTTGTCTTATAAAAAGCTGTATTTTTTTTTTGTTAAGGTATATTGTGTAGAGCGGTGGTGTTCCAATGGTAATGGCCGCGGCTTTTGAGTTGTAAGTCGCGGGTTCGAACCCAAGCAGGCACTTTTTGTAAATTATTTCATCACCACTGTTCTCAAAACGATGAAGGAAAACATCGTGGAAAAAGCACTTCCTCTCTCCTGAAACATCATCATTATAATTATTTTCTCTGCTCATGTTTCATGTTTATTATTATCTAATATATAAAATTCTCGTGTCGCGGTGTTTGTGGTTAAACTCCTCCGAAACGGCTGGACCGATTTGCATGAAATTTTGTGTACATATCGGGTAGGTCTGAGAATCGGCCAACATCTATTTTTCATACCTCTTTTTTTTGCAAAATGACGTTTGCGGGGTCAGCTAGTCTATTATATAAAATTCTCGAGTGACAGTTTTAGTTACCATACTCCAACGAAACGGCTGGACCGATTTGTATGAAATTTTGTGTGCATATCGGGTAGGTCTGAGAATCGGCGACTGTCTATTTTTTTTTTGCAAAACGTATAACGTCAGCTAGCAGCAGCTAGCTAGCAGCTATATGTATATATTTATTTAGATTAGAATAATAATAGTTTACAATGTATTTATTGTATTATGTAAATTGAAACAGAGATAGACTACCTACAGTATTTGTCTCTCCTTCCCCTTTTTTAATCCATCCAAAGGTTGTCTTTAAAAGATCTCTCTTAGCGATAAGACCGCCCGCCTGTAATTTATATATGGTGTACATAATAAATAGGCGGACCGACGAAATCGTGAGAGTCGCGGGCAACCGATGGATGCAAGTGGCGGATTGTCGTTCGATGTGGTGGTCTAAGGGGGAGGCCTTTGTTCAGCAGTGGACATCTTTCGGCTGATGACGATGATGATGATGATGTACATAATAAAGAGTAATCTATTATATTCTATCGTGAGGAAACCGGCATGTCCTAAAACCAAAAATTCGAAGATATGTGACATCTACCCGCGCTAGGCCCACGTGGTAGATAATGCCTACTCCCTCTCCCAGAAAAAAGAAGCCTGTTTCCCAGCAGTGGGAACATTATAGACTGATTACGCTATGTTATGATATATTGTGTCCAATGGCTGGGCAAAGGCCTGGGCTTGCTTGTCTTGTGCGATCTCTGGCCATGCTGGACATTTTAACACGCTTTATTTCACCTTTCCATTTTCACGCTTACTAGCTTTGTAATAATACCAACTTATAAAGATATTTAATAAATACACCGTAGCAGGAGCGTCTATAATCCCGATTTGATGAATATGCATGATGATAATAACTGGGCGATATTGGCAAAGTTTTATAAAGAGCTCTCTGTCGCGATATTGAGTCGGGACCGCCATTTTGTTTTATAGCAACGTTTTATAAGGTGTAGAGTAATTAACTATAGATGTTTTGAGGACTAATTAGGTACACCCGAGAGCAATGAATTTAGGTCACATTAAGATACTTGGATGTACTTGGAAACTAAGAAGGCTAGCTTAATAAAATAAATTGTGTTTAATAGATAATCAAATTTTACTTAAATGAAAGTAATAGAATACGTACCACTTTGTATTATAATCATAAAAACATACTCACAACAAACCGGTCTCGTTACTACTGGACCAGCACTGCTCTCACCCGACCCTCTCTGGGACCAGATTATCAGGGTTTTATTTGAAATAATTCTTAGTGAAAAAAAAATATAATCAAAATGAAAATATTTTATTTCACATAAGCCTACATGAGCACTTATGAAACGTCAGAAGCTAGGAGCACGGTTCCAATTGGTCGCTTCCTATGGAGAAGAACCGGCAAGAAACTCCACGGTTACTCCTATAAAAATAATTGGCTTTTACAATGTTTTCAAATTACAATAGGTATGGGAGGACAGCGTAGGCCTGTCAACAAGTACCAGGTACTTGCTAAAATAAAAAAAAATGGTCTACAGACCTAAAGTCTATAGGGCCTACAAAGTCCTCACATTTACAAAATAAGAATCTATCAAAAGGATAAATGAAATATAAAAACCTATTAGAACCAAGCGATATGATTTCCATTACAATCACTGTGCTATGAATGATATATAAAAAGTGGGCTCGCCTATTAACTAAATACCAAATATAACTGCCAAAATGTAGATGTACTATTAGGTACACACGGCTACACATCAAGCTATACATTTCCAGTATAAGCTGATCTCACATTGTATAGGATTTCCGTACGATGCGAGACCAGCGTAAACTGGTTTTGTATAGCTTGATGTGTAGCCGTGTGTACACCTCTACCTAACCATTCGGCGTATACCTATGCAGGCGTCAAGTAAATAAAACATTGATAATGCCTCGCGTAGCGCAGTATCGTTTTGTTCCGAACAAAAAGGAGGACATACGTGTCCGATTCGCAGGGATAAATATTCTCCCTACAAAACATTCGCGAGTTTGTATAAAACATCGACTATAACGCATAGTCGTTGTTTTTTACAATCACGCAAATGTTTCACGTTACCACATCTGCGATAAAAAAGCGGCCAAGGGTTCCGAACCAGCGTAAAATATTTAACACAACATATTTTTTTCGTTTCTTTTATGGGGACTTTCATTTTTAACTTTATTGTTGTTATTTGTTGATATAACGCCCATAGAAATACACACTCTGTGAATATTTCAAGTGTCTACTACACACAGGTCAAAAGATAGGCAGATACAGACAGACAGATACATACAATATACATAAGGTGTTTCAAAATTAACCCAACAAACTTTAAGAGGTGCTTTAGTCCATTGAACTGTACAACGTTCACTATGGGACCAACTCTGAAATCACGAAAAAAAAATCAGCTCTTTCATACAAATTGGTCAAGTAGGTATTGGCCCCGATTCTGTTGTTCACAAACTAAACTAAATTTAAGTTCAGTGCATCTTTTTCTTTCTATTTCATTAAAAAAAGGACAGAAGATAAATATTAGTTTAGTCCTGTCAAATTAGATAATCCATAGATAAGTTTAGACAAGATTAAAAATTGGCTAAAATACGTCAATTTACGTTAGGCGCTGACTAATTGGACAGGACTAAACTAATATTTATCCTGTCCTTTTCATAATGAAATAGAAAGAAAAAGATGCACTGAACTTAAATTTAATTTAGTTTGTTAACAACAGAATCGGTGCCATTGAACTTTTGTAATAAACAGCTGTTTTTTTCCGTGAGCACCTCTCAAAGTTTGTTGGGTAAATTTGGAAACACCTTATACATATACAAGGTGGGCAAAAAATCGTGGATCAAACGAAACAGCACCCTAATTGCGTAACACACTATCAATCGGAATCTGAATCACTTTGAAGCAAATTGCTAATCCATTGCTTCATAAGTTTGAAAAATGTGTCTGCTCAACACGTAAACAACGCAAGGAATGTTGTTGAACCGTTAAAATGAAACCGATTCCGAATGATAATGTGTTACGCAATTGCCTCGCTGGGCGACAGTTCGGGTTATTTGCAGTAAAAAAAATATCTGTGGCAGAACCTAATTTAATCTCCTTAAAAGTTATGACAATTTCAGTGTTTACAGTAAGTTACAAATTATTTTTCGTGAGACTTAAAAGATATTGAAAAAAGTGCCAATACTGATAAATCATGGTACTAACTGTCAAATAAGCACTTTTGTAGTGATGATACTTGTTTTAAAATATAATTTTTTTTTTTTTGTATTTTTTTTTTACGGCGAATAACCCCAACTATCGTTTTGTTTCGTTTGATCCACGATTTTTACCCACCCTTTATACAGGGTGGAATCGAAGTCATGGGCATTATTTTAACCTAAGGCACTACTCACGATACTGATTGCATTAGGGCTATTAATACGCAAATCAAAAATATTATTAATGCAAGTAAGGAAAACCTTAAAAATGTAGTAAGTCAAATTGCACAAGGCTTATTATTGCAAATAAACACTTAAAGTAATTAAAACAAAATACTTTGTTAACGCCAATAATTGTTGAAATATCAAAATCTTAAAGCGCAGTTACAGCGCAAAGCGAAATGTAAACAAACATCACCTGCGCGCGCGCGGGTTTTTCCTTACAAGTAATAATAACAATGGGCTACAAGACATTCCGTCCGGCGGGATTCCCTGAACTCTCTCCGTCCCACTCCCTCACTCGCAAAAATACGAATATCACCCCCGCGCGGGGTATGCTTCCCGCCGCAACACGAAGTCACGAACCCGGAACCAGTGTCATAACGACTGCGCAGGTGCATTGACGCGTAATTGATTTATTGATCCCGTGACGTAATCGCCGTACTCGCCGCTCGCGTCATACGGTGCTTGGATTGCAGTGTATTAAGTGTTAGTGTAGTAGTTGTGTGTGTGTTTGTGTACACGATGCCTCGACCGCGTAATGTGCAGGCTAGGTACACCAACCAACAATACCCACAAATGGTTGTAATTTACGATCGCACAAGAAATTTAGTATGAACTCGTGAAATGTTCCATCGGCGCTACCCGAACGACCCTATTCCTTCACGGGGTCTCATTCCACCAGAACCACTCAGAACCTGTTGGATTTTTCGTCTTTTCACGTGCCAGCACATGCACAAGCTCGTGGAAGAGCACCCGTTTACCCTCTGTCACTTTACCGACAAATAAGGTTTTTTCAAAACAATCCACAAGCTAGGTACGTAAATGTTTTTTTTTAATGTATGTTAGTTGACGTAGTTTTGACCGTCCTAAGCCGGCAAAGTACGAAGGGAAAATTGGAATTTATTATGAATCAATTCATTGGCAACTTACGAATGTCACGTGAGTCGGGCGGGGTCAAAGAATTCACGCCCAATGACGCGCGTACGGCGTAGTGTACCTACGCATTTGCTATCGAGAAGCGCAACTAATTTGATACTTTGTATGACTTACTACATTTTAAGGTTTTCCATACTTGCATTAATAATATTTTTGATTTGCGTAATAGTAGCCCTAATGCAATTAGTATCATAAGTAGTACCTTAGGTTAAAATAATGCCCATGATATCAAATGCACCCTGTAGATATTCGGGTGACAGATAGACGGATGAAATA
Organism: Globia sparganii; assembly: GCA_949316385.1. Lineage (NCBI taxonomy): Eukaryota > Metazoa > Arthropoda > Insecta > Lepidoptera > Noctuidae > Globia > Globia sparganii. The sequence goes on from OX438675.1 coordinate 2,388,579, forward strand.
ATGTACAATGGAGCTTTAATAATAGGGTCCCGTTGGCACCCGTTCAATGACATTTAAAATTTGACATTCATAAAGACTGTTTTAGCACAAACGCCTCTAGCGGCGAATTCAAGTGCATTATTCTATCTAATTTGCACTCGATTATCTTTCTTTACCTAAAGAAAATCTAATCTAACCGAAACTTTTCTCCCGCTTCAGCTGCCGGATCGTCAGTGGCGAAACGTTTGGGTCAGTATATATTTACACCTTCCTACAAACACTATTTACCTGGCATGCTCATATATACATTTGCTACCAAGTTTAACACACACATCTAACTGAACATTTACAGTTTAACCTGACCTCTTGTCGTGCAATAAAAGATAATCTGGATGTACATACGGCTACACATCAAACTATACATTTCCAGTTTTAGCTGACCTTGCATTGTATAGGTTTTTCGTACAATCAGAAGTCAGCTTATACTGGTTTTGTATAGCTTGATGTGTAGCCGTGCGTACCAGAGGGTCGTCGGAAAACTTGAAACTAGAGATCGGCGATACATTCTACAAGTTTCTGTGATAAATCTTGTTCAGTTCAAGTAATAAGTTATGAAATGCTCTGCTCGAGTCGATAGGGCCGCACTCAATCTTTATCTTTTTCTTTTGTTTTTTCTTTGCTTCTGTTTCATGATTATTTTTTGTATATATTTTTATAGATAAGTATAATATGTGTATGCTCTGCTGAATGGGTCGCACACACCTTGGATTTTAGCTTGAATGATAAGTCACGGATAGCCAAAGATGACGGTTTATTGAGTATATTTAACTACCACGTCACTAATGCTATAAGAATGTTGTATGAATGAGTACACACGGCTACACATCAAGCTATACAAAACCAGTTTACGCTGGTCTCGCATCGTACGGAAATCCTATACAATGTGAGATCAGCTTATACTAGAAATGTATAGCTTGACGTGTAGCCGTGTGTACAGCTGACTATGAACGCTGATCGTGTACTGCCGCGTTACAGTATAATTCGTGCAATGCGACGGAAAAGTGCTGATCCTCTGCAATGCGCGCGTGCCATGTACGATCCATGACTCGTACATGGCATGTTTAATGTACATATTTATGTATTTATTGTATGGTACACTACTTATTACCTCCAGCATTTTCTCCCCTTCTCCTTTAGGTAATCCATCCAAAGGTTGCCTTTACAAGATCGCTTTTAACGATGACTGCCCATTGTGTCACCCCCTGTAAAATTTCTATATTTATACCTGTAATTTTTATGGTGTACTAGCAGCGCCCCGCGGTTTCACCCGCATAAGTGTCGATCCCGTGGGAATATCGGGATAAAAAGTATTCTATGTGTTATGCTAATGTATAAGCTATATTACTCTGTAGTTTCATCAAAATCTGTTCAGTAGTTTTTGCGTGAAAGAGTAACAAACATCCATCCATCCATCCTCACAAACTTTCGCATTTATAATATTAGTAGGAAGTAGGATAGTAGGAAGTAGGAAGTAGGAAGTAGGATCAGTAGGATAGTAGGAAGTACAGACGCCAGCACATCAAGTTTCTATAATCTGTAAAATTTCTTTAATAGATTTTCGACTTTATCGCTAAAGCATAAGGTTCAAAGTTGATTGGAAAAATTTGACAGGTTCGGGTAGCTTGAATTACAGTGATAATAAAGAGTATTCTTTCTATTTATCTATTGTAGACAAGTTTTTGTCATTGATTGTCGCTGAAATGAGATTGCGACTTTTGAACGTTTTTAAGTACGGGACAGTTCTTGTACTTAAAAACGTTCTAATTCAAGGCCAATCCCATCCCTTCTGGTATCCCGTGTCTGAAGAATGTAAAAAGGGGCTAAATCAATGGTGTTTAGGTTCAGTTCAAAAATTTGTTTTTATTTTTATTAAAACTATGAAATACTCATATGAGTCGGATCACCCACTGCACCGCTTCAAGCAGCGGGACGCAGATAACGCGCCACCGCGCGTGATTTCTTGGGGAATTTGGCTCCGTTTCCCGCGCTCCGTCGCGTGAAACGTTGCAGTGGGTGATCAGCCTTACTATGTAGTTTCTACTGGAGAAGCAAATCAGTAGGTATAATTCCAGGCCACCACTTGGTAAAATAAATAAGCGGTGGGTAAAATATCTTTAACCTCGACTGTCAAACTTTCAAACCGCAAAATAAATCGGTTTCCCGATATTCGTAATATAAATATTGGAAAGTTGATAATTCAAAAGTTAGTCTGCGTTTTGTCGAAGTATTAGCTAACTTTGTAAGTTATATCGCTGTCTGTTGCGCTAAGAGATTTTATTCTTTACGTTAATACTTTTATGTGGTTGATCGACATACAAGTTGAGTGATGAGTGTTGCTGCTACTAGTGAATGAGTGATGAGTGTTGCTGTTGCGTGTGAATGAGTGATGGGCGTTACTGTTCCATGTGAATGAGTGTGGCGTGTCTCTGTGCTAGTAAATAAGTGATAAATAAGTGAAGTGAGTTGCTGTTGCGTTTGAATGAGTGATGGGCGTTGCTGTTCCATGTGGATGAGTGTGGCGTGTCTCTGTGCTAGTAAATAAGTGATGAGAGTTGCTGTTCCATGTGAATGAGTGATGGGCGTTGCTGTTCCGTATGAATGAGTGATGTGTGTTGCTGCTGCTTGTGAATGAGTGATGAGAGTTGCTGTTGCGTGTGAATGAGTGATGGGCGTTGCTGTTCCATGTGAATGAGTGAATTATTTAAAAAATTTTTTAACCGACAAATAAAAAGAAGAGGTTTTAAAACTGCTACTCATTACCACATCTTAATTTAATTACTTATGTACCTAAATGATACATAATAAATGCCAGAAATTAAGCATAAAAACTTTTACTTTCGTTTCAGTGTCACAATTTAAACTCTATAATGTACTTAAGACGAGACCGTTTGACCTACTTATCGCATCAGATCAGAAAGTGATGTCACAGCAAAATATCGAGCCGCGAGGGTTTCACTACGTTTTTGCTGGATAGAAACGTAACCTATAGGTTTAAAGACCTGCTGCTATTGAAGGTTCAAAACTTAGTAATTTTCAGTGTCATTATTTAGTTTTTAAATCGTATTATACTGACCTACGGTCACCGGCAAAATCGTGAGGACACCTAGGTTTAATAGTCTGAAATTCATTCAGACATTTTAGCCTAAACTACCACTTTAACCGGTTCTGTGCTTCCTGCAACCAGCGGATTCCTGCGGCATTTCACAAGGTCATCGATCATCTTTATATTTAAAATATTTATTCTTGTAATGATTGCACCTACTACTGTTTGTCTCTGCATCACCCAAAGGTTGACTGGTAGAAAATGCCTATGGCATTAAGTCCGCCTCTGTACATGTATGTGCTTGAAGTATTAAATAAATAAATAAACGAAATTTCAACAACATCATCGAGAAATGTCAAAGCAGGAATTTTATTATTTTTTTGGTGCCATTAGATGGACGACATTTTCCTCTTCGTTAACAATCCACTTTTCAAATATTATGACAATAAACGACTGATTTCAGCTGCGAAGAACTTTTAATAATAAAAGTTGTTTTGGTGAATGAAAGACGAATTTATTGAAGTGTTAATAATTGTATAGGTATTGTTCCTTTGGTTGTTTGGGGTTAAGGGAATTGTGTTGAAATTGAAATGGAAACTGTTTTACGGAAATTATTTATATAAATATTTACAAAATAGGTCATTGCACTAGAAGTAGGTAAGAAATAATTGCAATCTACTTGAACTACGAATAAACTTGTAGCTGTGAAGGGTCATCATCATCTGACTAGCCTTTTCCCAACTAAGTTGGGGTCGGCTTCCAGTCTAACCGGATGCAGCTGAATACCAGTATTTTACATGGAGCGACTGCCTATCTGACCTCCATAACCCAGTTACTGTGTAATAGGATACCCCTTGGTAAGACTGGTTGTCAGACTTTCGGGCTTCTGACGACCCGTAACGACTGTCAAAGATCCATGAATGACAGCCGGGACCAACTGCTTAACGTGCTTTCCGAGGCACGGAAGGGTCTCGATATGTAAAGATGGTCACCCATCCACAGACCAACCGCAGCAAGCGTAGCTTAAGACGCTGATAAGACCGAAATAGGCTTGACTCAAACAATTTTTTAGCCAAATCTGTACAGTTTGTAACGGCGAAAAAAATATATGTTAATCTTGAACATATTTCTGAGAACCTTGTTGTCTTCAAAACACGTTTTTGAAAAGTTTTCTCGATACAAAAAAATAGTAAACTAACCTCTTAAAATGATCTTCTAACAAAAATATCTGTATTACTCATCAACGTACGTTGGTAAAATTTATAACAATAACGTATCATATTTAAATACAGAACTTGGTTGTTTTTTATTTTTGAATACTCAACTTATATAAAAGTAATTAATTATTTTATGATATGTATAAAGTTAGGAGCGTCGCGTCATCGCGCTTCTCTTTCTTATGTATGCAGTTCGACAGTGATCGCATAGACGCGCTGCTAGACGGACGTATGTCGCTTTGCCCCGCAGCCCCGCAGTCCCGCTATCCGTTCGTTTAATATTTTGTTGTTTGACAACTTATTTTATTATGTTTTTATAACTACAATACATTGTAAAAATATTGGCACGTAAACATATTTGTATAGGATATTTTATAAGTTGCACATAATTATAGGTCTAAGTTGTGTAAATATTTTCTGTGCAAAATGGGAAGCAAACAAAAATGCCGAAGCCAGCAAAAAAAGCGCTTTTAAGCTAATAAACAAAAATATCTCATGGAAGTAGTAAAATAAGTAATTTTTTATAATGGAATATTGAAAAAACAAGTACACGAACAAAAATGAAATTATAATTAAATAGGTACTTTAAAGGCTATTTTGTACAACCCATAGCGCAAATTCGTCAACAATGATAATGCATGGTTGGTCTAGTGGTATTAGCATAGGTTCTGGCGAACTAGTTTAGAGTTCGTAACTCAACCCAAGTCTTACAGAATTTGAATAAGTTCCATTTTTTATTTTGTAATTTTAGGAAATTCATTGTTTTATTTTTATATTTTAAAAAATATATATATTTATTCAGTAAAAAGAGACGTTTGGTGAACAGATCAGAAGTAGGTGAAGCTTCGGAAATTGTTTTTCACCAGTAAGTTTGTAATAAGTACAGATGCCAGCACATCAAGCTACCCGACAGTGTCAAATTTTCCCAATCAACTTTGAACCGTATGCTTTAGTGATAAGGTTCTAAATCTATTACATTACATTTATGTTTGCATAACTCGTCAAAATATAAGGAACACCTGATTTTTTTATTCGCGACTGCAGTTTTCGTCCCTTTACTAAAGTTGTTCATAATGTTGAGTAGTACAATCTCCCATTTCGTTTAGTCACATGTTTTCAATTTCAACCTGTATAAGTATGTACAGACGCCAGCACATCAAGCTACTATAATCTGTAAAATTTATTTAATACATTTAGAACCTTATCACTAAAGCATAAGGTTCAAAGTTGATTGGAAAAATTTGACACTTTCAGGTAGCTTGATGTGCTGGCGTCTGTAATTATTACAAACTTACTGGTGAAAAACAATTTCCGAAGCTTCACCTGCTTCTAAACTGTTCGCCAAACGTCTCTTTTTACTGTAAAGAAAATTAATAATTAAAATATTTATATGTATATATATATTTTTTTTATATAGAAATAAATATAAAAAAATGAAAATTTCCTCAAAATTACAAATAAATAAAAAAAAGAAACCATTTCAAATTTGCTAAAAATTCTCCCGGGTACGAACTCGGAACTTGTTCTTTTGAACTTAAGCTAATACCTCTAGACCAACCTAGCGTTATCATTGTAGTCGAATTTACGCTATGGGTTGTACAAAAATTTAATTTTTGTTCTCATACTTATTTTGTCAATATTACCACGGTATAATTATATGCAGTATTCTATCTTCATACAAACGGACGATGCGCGAGCTATGCCTACGCGCCTCAATCTCGGCATTCGCTCGGCAGGCAGACAGTCGCGACTGTGCCGCAGTGACGAACGGTCGGTGTGTTGTTTTTTTAACAATAACCGCGCGATTTTTTCACTACAAATAAGTTCAAGTACATATTTAATATGACGAGTAGGATATATTGTGCTGTTTTTGGTTGCATGAATTCGTCCAGGGATAACTTTTTTTAGATTATCTGGAAACTTTGAAAGGTAAGACTATAAAATAATTTTACTTACTAGAAGGTAGGTACATAATGTGTCTTTTTAATGGATAAGTATTTCCTTTTATCTCCCGAAAAAAACGATGTCTGGTGTAAAGTGAATAGAGTAAAGGAAAGTGATTGACAAGAGTGAATTATATAGTTATAGGCGGTTCATGAATCATGATACGGTAGGTACTTACGCTTGTGTTAGAAACCTCGGGGCATGTGTGTTTTGTTTTGTTAGTTTGTATAATTCAAAGTAAAGACGTGGTATTTTATTATTAATAATAGTTGTTTATTGTACTGTGTGTATGAATAATACTAGAAAAAAATAAATTTGACCGTCTGTCTGTCACTAAATAGTTGAAATTTTCTCAGATTAAGTATTTCGGCTGCTGCTATAACAACAATTATACCACAAAAAACCGTTTTTTTTTCTCGGTATTAATAACGACAACAACAGCTAGACTCATGAGATATTCACAGAATATTTAGATGTTTGAGAGGGTTTTGATTTTAAAACATTCGTAGCCAGCTGTTCAGCTTGGCATTGGTGACCAAAGAATTTTTGTTTTGAGTTGTTGCGAGTTGTAGGTATCTAATTTATAGAGACGTTAATAAGCTGAGATAAAAAGTTATTAAAATTACTCGTCAGCTGTTTCTTGCATTGTAGTTGAGTAGGTAGGTGTTGAAGTTTGTAAAGATTGGAGTTCCCCACCTTGTCCATGTTTCCCAAAACAATTTTTAATTAAGCTCTATATTAGAATGCGGATTCTTTATACTTTAAAATTTGATAATAAAGCGTTTCGTACGTCTCAGTCAAGGCGCAAATATTTTTCGGTCGCAAATTTATAAGACCGATTTGTTATTCAAACATAAACATGGTTTTTTAATTAAATCTACCAATCAAAAAACAACATGCATTTTTGTTGAACACTTCCTATTCAATTCACAAAGTACTTATTTTATTTTTTTATATAAAATAAAGTATATTACAATCACAAAACTAAATGGAAACGCAAAGTAGGCAAATGTAATTCAAATGCTGGAGGCGGGCAGCCCTATCGCATGTTTACGTACCGCGCGGCTGTAGGCATTTATGTCCAAGATACAGCCGAGTTACAATACTGTATATAATTATACTGTGATATTACATTATAAAAATTACTTACTTTACTACTTCCATGAGATGTTTTTGTTTATTATTATAGAAGCGCTTTTTTGCTGGCCTCCGGCATTTTTGTTTGTTTCCCATTTTACACAGAAAATATTTACACAACTTAGAACTATATGTAGGTACCTGTACAACTTATAAAATAACTTATACAATATGTACCTGTACAACTTATAAAATCACCTATACAAATGTCTACGTGCTAATGCTAATATTTTTACAATTTATTGTAGCTAAAAGAACAAAATAAAATAAGTTCTCAAAAACAAAATATTAAATGAAACATAAGAAAGAGAAGCGCGATGACGCGACGCTCGTAACTTTATACAAACCAAAAAATAATTAATTACTTAAAAATAGGTCGAGTAGTCAACAATAAAAAACAACCAAGTTCTGTATTTAAATATGATACGTTATTGTTATTTTTACCAATGTACGTTGATAATTAATTGAGATATTTTTGTTAAAAGATCATTTTAAGAGGTTAGTTTACCATTTTATTGTATCGAGAAAACTTTTCAAAAACCTGTTTTGAATACAACAGGGTTCTCAGAAATATGTTCAAGATTAACATATATTTTTTTCGCCGTCACAAACTGTATAGATTTGGCTAAAAAATTGTTTGAGACAAGCCTATTTGGTTCTTGTCAGCGTCTAATTCAGTGTAAATAGTTAAAAAAAATCAGTGTAAATACTTAAAATAATTTTAAAAAAGGGGTAAAAATATTCATTTGTTTTTTTAATCGCCTTGTCTAATTTGATTTTAGCACTTCATACAGAACAATAAATATATAAGAGCGCCCTCTATTGGTTCATTGGTAATTATTATTGACCGCGTCACTTTGTTTCATCCTTGGTAGTTCGCTGTATCACATCCTTTTAAGAATGGCGCTAGGATATCGGAGAAATAGTGGGCGTGGCTAAAAATACCTAAACATCGGAGCTCAATATTGGATTTCAGCGTCTTAACCTGATCGATCGACCTGTGCGGCTATTATCATTTAGCCACAGGCCCCTCCTGTAGCTCTGAAGGGTAATTCTCGTAATTTAAAACGTGCAATATAATATTTATATAATAAAAGTTGTGTGTGTCGTTCTATATAATAAAAGTTGTATATCTATGTGTGTACGTATATATAATAAGATACCAAGTAATCTCAAAACGCTAAATAAGAGATTATTTAAAAATAAATTGCATGAATGGTTATGTAGTCATAGTTTTTATAGTGTCAAAGACTTCTTTGACAATAAATGTAAAAAAATCTCTTAAAAAATTTGCACGCTTATCACTATTAAGCAAAAACATGTAAGCTCTTGTTTTTTTGTATTTTACCATCTTTTTATACCATGTTTTTAAGCAAATAAATATTATTCTATTCTATTCTATTCAAAATCTAGTCGCAGTTTCAACTCGACGACAAACAAATGTCAAAATGTAGGGAAATTAGAGGTATTTTTGACAGATTGAGATCAGACTTTGAACGTTCTTAAAATTACGAGAATTACTCCTCTGGTATCTCACTCAAGTGCTTATGCGTAAGTATTATTTAAAATTCCTACAAATAGTAAATAATGTATCTAATTTAATTATTGTTATATTCTTCCAGCGAAAGCACAAGAAAGTGAAGGGAAGTGGAAGTGGTGAAGGGCGGGCGTTTTGGGGGGACTGTCTTTTGTAATTTTGACGTTCGAAAAGTGCTGATTCTCAGCATAGTTTGAATAAATGACTTTTGATTTTGATTCAAATTGAGCAAAATAGTATGCTGCTTTTTTGCATCATCGTAAGACATTTTTGCAACCATATTCTATTATGATTTTTGCAATGTTGGGTACATTTTTAATAAGGTGCGCATGCTAGTTTAACGGTGGTGGTGGCAATCGTTTTCACAGGGTGTATGCACATTTTTAAGTGTTTATCATAATCATTTATTTACTAAAACTTTATGCACAAGTAAAAACTGTACAAAGGCGGACTTAATGCCTTGGGCATTTTTTACCAGTCTATCAAAATCAATAATGAAATCATCTGCCTAGAATGCCTCGTTAGTCCAATGGTTCCAAGCGTTACTGCGGAACACGAGGTCCTGGGTTCGATTGCCGGGTCGGGGAAAGTTTTATTGTGTTTTTTCTTCTGGAATTTCTCAGTAGCCCAGAGTCAGGATTTATACACAGTTGATGGCAATAGGCTTTCCCCCTATTACTTGGGACTTATACATAACTGGCGAATGTGGGTGTACTGTAGCGGTATCTACAACGACGCCACATGCGAACAACGCGTCATACTGATGTCACAAAAATCCTGCATCTCGCAAGCAGAGTTTACCGCGCAACTAGCATATATACAACGGCCCGATATGAATCATTGGGCAGTTGCCCACCAGACATAACACCCGTCTGGTCGGAGGATCCTCCCTTTTCTATAGAGTATGAGTGAACTTTACACCCTGTTCCTCATACTTCTATAGTACTATAGGTACACTTCTGTCTAACTCTTCGAGGGTTATAGGCGTGATATTATGTTCTGTTCTTAGTAAAATTGTAAAATTATTATCTAACAGAAACACCAACAACTCAATTGAATTCCACATGATCTCTTATTCCTCAGCCTCTCAAATGTGACCGCTAGAGAGCTGTCTTCAAAATTTCAAACGGAACGAATAAATATTTCTCGCAAAACCCGTAAGGGACTATTGACAGACTACCTTAGAGCCCCTTGGAGCTTCTTTTAAGTGAAAAAGGTATGACAGTATATAAATATAAGTAGGTAACGTAAGAGACCATATACTACGCAAAATCGTAAGAAATGAAAACCCACTGGAGACCAAAACTTGGCTCAAAAAAAAAGAGAACTTGTTTTGAATTTTGTATAGTTTTGAATTTAATTGAAATTATTTTAAAATGATCAAGGTTTACATAGAACTCAACAGTGAAGCACTGATGGCTCAGTTATAGGAACAGCCGCGACTTATGAGTCGGAGGTCGTAGGTTTGAACTCAGACACGCGCTTTACTTTGTGTAAATACACGAGTACACACATAATATAACACACACACAATATAACATAACACACATAATATACACACACACACCCTCACACAAATATATGGGCACATAATATATGGGCCTTGATGCCTGAAATAAATAGATAAATAAATAAATTCTGTTGTAAAATGTCATAAGTAGTTTTTCACTTCTGTAGCTCAAACATGTAGGTTTTGCTGCCTGAAATGACCAAGTAACTTTTTAATTTTATTTTCAGAAAGCCGCGAATATCTTATTCAGCCTTGGGTTAATCATACAATTCGAAACATTCACACTCTATCTCATTCCCGCCATTAGAAAGAGAGAGAAACAAAGACCAGCCCTTTCGAAGTTCCGATTTTGAATTCGACCTCAAAAACAAACACGTTCGGAATTTCGTACGAAATAAAGAAATTTTGCAAAAAGCTAATTAATGTAATTTATTGAATTTTTAAATTATTGTTGTATTTAAACGAAAATAAATATTTACTGCAAATAAAACTGATATTTAACCTGTAAATATTTATTTCTAGTTTCAATAATGTTACGTAATATATCTACTAAAGTGTTCTCGCTGCTGAAGTGAGAAGTTATGTGTGTTACACGAGAGCAAAGTTTTTTGCATCTCGTGCTTTTGAATCCCTCGCCACACTCAGGATTCAAAATCAGCACTCGCAGCAAAAAACGACTTTGCTCTCTTGTTGCATAAATAACTATTGTATCACCTTTAGCCTACCTAAGAAAGAGCGGCGTCTTCTAACACAGGAATTATCTACTTAAAAGGGGGCGCCATTCACAAACAAAATGTAAACAACTATAGTCAAGAAATAAACATTTTATATTTTTTTGTAAATTATCTCATCAACACATTTTTTTTTCTAATATGATTGACGTGTAAAAGTGTTCGTACAAACCGAAAATAATTTATAATTTTTCAGTGTTTGTGTGTTTTATTTATCATTTATCATTTTTCAGTGTTTCGTTTTCAAAACTTCGGAGACATGTG